>OZ014525.1:314979797-316229797 GCA_963966055.1 Lathyrus aphaca
TACCCAAATGAAAACAAACTAAAATATATTACACATGATGAACAATACGTAGTTTGTTTTACAATACATGCCCATGTGTAACACGGTGGGAGAACTGACTTTAGTTATGTTGCGGATAGCAAGAGTCGCCACCGACTTTTATTTTATCCAAAGGAAAGGCATAAAAGAACAGGAAAGACCTTTTAAAAGATTTTTGGGTCCGGGGGGTAGGTTATGCAAAGGGAAGGTGTTAGCACCCTTTACATCCATGGTTATCCATGGGCTCTTAGTTACTTAGCTCACTTTAAAATGTTTTTTGAAATGTGAAGTGTGTGGATAAAAATTTTCATAAGAGTTTAATAATGATCCATGTACGGATGCGTAAAAAACTTGTGTTTGAAAATTGTTTGAAATTGTGAAGTATTTGAAATTTGTTTTGAAATGGTGAGCAAGTAACTATGAGGAACCTACCCTAAAGTTTAAGTCTTTCTGTTCTTTATCCTTTAAATGGTAAGACTATCCCTATTATTAAGGAATAGGTAGTCATTACCTTGGATGTGAGGGACAAGTGAGGGACATCTGTTTAATGAAGGCAATTGTAGGGTGCATTAAGCATTTTGGAGGGACTGTCATCATTATTCGAAAGGGACAAGATCATATTGAAAGGCAACCATTAAGGGACTTGATCTTTGATTATGAAGGGACTAGATGACTTTACTTTTAAGGGACTTTGCTTTATACACCCCACTTGACCTTTTTGAATAGGCAACATTGAGAGGCAACCCTAGAAAGTGAGATGGCGATCAAAGATCGACTTACGTGTGTGAGTGTTTATTTTTAAATATTTATCTTATAATTTAAATGATCTAAAATTAATTTTAAATATCATACATGTTTACACTCCCTATTTACTAACCATAGCATAAGAAATAAATAATTTAAATATTTAAGAAAATTACATCCAGGAGCAATTACATAATAAATAAAGCAATTTAAATAAATAGCAAAAATAAATAAATAAGTAAATAAGTAAAATAAATAAGCAATTTAATTGGGTTAGTAATAATAATTAAAAATAAATAAGCTTAGTAATAAACATGATTAGTAATAATAATAATAATTCAAATAAATGGGGTTAGCAAAAAATATTATAAGATCATAATTAAAATAATAAGCAAAAAAAAGAATAATATAATAATTAAAAAGATTAGATTTTAATATGGACAATTATAAAAGAAAATATGAACAATTAAATAATTATTGTAACATTTTGAATTATATACAAATTATTAAATTATTTTTAAACATATTACAAGATTAAATTAGCATAGATTCATATATTTCTAAACATATATTTAAAATTATAAAATTTAGATTATAAACAAATTATAGAAATAATTACATATTATAAAAAAATAGAATTGATTATTAATTGTATTTATAAAAATTAATTATATTAAATAAAATATATACATACTAATTATATTTACAAAAATTAGAAATTTAAATCACAAGATAAAATTAGGTTTTTTAGTTGTTTAGAAAAAAATAAATTAGGGTTTGTTTTGTTTACAAAATTAATTTAATATATATATTATAATCTAAATACATAAATAATAAAAAATAATTTTTGAATTAAGAAAAATAATTTTTGAATTTAGAAAAATATAAGATATACATATGTTTTATTTTGGAATTATTTAGATATATAATATATATATATATATATATACAATTATTTCTAATTAATCAAAACAAATAAAAAAAAAAAGGTTGGAACTCACCTGGCTGGGGTTTGAACCCAGGCCATTCTGTTTGCCAGTAACAAAACCCACCACCAAGCCACCATGCGCGCAAGCAGTAAGAAAGAGGGTGGAATTGGTTTTATTCTATATCCTGAAAAATCCAGAAAAATAAAAGAAACAAAAGGCCTGGGGGATTCGAACCCAGGACCTTACACACAAACACACAAGTACATGACCAATCCTGCTGGGTGAGCGCATCTGTTAACAAACCAACAACAATTGATAATATATTATGTTCAGTGAATAAAAGAGAAAAACTCAAAAAACATTGTCACAGCCAGGATTCGATCCCCTGCCCTCTCATAATACACATGCTTGATTTTCCACTGGGACAAGCGCGTGCTTGTGAAATACAAACAGGATTAATTCATAATATTTTAAAATAGAAATTCAAATTGGAAATTCGCGCCAGAACATCTTCGTCTTCAACCTCAAATTCGTAGGATTTCCTGCGAATTTTCTTGGGAAAATTCCTACGAATTTTTCTGCGTTTTAGACCTGCGAATCATGTACATCATCATACGAGTAAAATTTCATCAAATTGAACCTGCAAACATGATCTATGTAACGATTACAGTCCAAATATGAGTTGATTATCTATTTATATTAGGTATTCCATGAACCCCCAATTTTGAAGTTCTAACCCTAACATTGGCCGATTGCGATTCAAGCCATGAAGCTTTGATTTAATTGTCCAGAAACACTCTATACAACATCACAAACATGATTGAACAAACAAAATTCGTTAGAATGCATTGAATTAGTGTAATCGAAAAAAAATTATTCAAGAACAAACAAGATTCGGGTTATGCATTATGGAGTGTTTGGGATGCATATGAGTATTGGTTTTCACTCAATGGTGTTCAGTGATCATGGCTATGTGCTTCAAATACCTTCAAATGTCCTGGAAATTCAAAACCGAATGCAAGCTTTGGAGAGGTTTTTTGATTTATGGAACTTACTCTTGGGAGGCAGAAAATTCGTGGCTTTGGTTAGGGTTGTGTCAAGTACTTATAGCATGATCAAATGAGGCTGAAAAACTAGGTCATTGTGTAGAAAATTTGATATGAAAAGATTCAAAAATATCATGCCTTAAAAATCAAATATTCTTGTATGAACACTTGCTATTTTTGGCTAATTCTCATGATTTTCTTTCCACTTCAATTCTAATCAAATTTATGATTTTCTAGAAGCTTGATCCAATTCAAATCTTATATTTTCATATTTTATTTTTATTTAAAATGATTTTTAATGAATTAAATCAAAATAAATAAAAATAAAATAATAAAAAATCTGATTTTTATTGACTTGGGTCGTGCATGAAGCTATTGTATGGATTGGGTCATCATTTGGCAAGCCCATTTGGAAGAAATTGGTTTTAGACCTCCATTTTCATCATAAACCAACCCAAAATTTCCCAACTTTGCAAGGGCACACATCCTTCAATTATAATGCTATGAAGGTGTTCTTGGACATTTTGGAAAGCTTGAAGAGTCCTCTAACCAAACCCACTGGTTTCATGTCCATATCATTTACGAATCTCAAGTTATGCCCTTTTGAAGTTGTTGACTTTTTGTTGACTTTCAAAAGGACCTATAATGTCTTAGCTCATACCTTCCAAATGAAGCATTTTTGGGCTTGGCTTGTGAGACACAAAGTTGTAGAGAATTCAATTTCCTTCAAAATGAGCTTTGAGTGGAGACTTGGTGATGAAGTATGTGAAAGTTATGGCTGGTCAAAGTTCAGTTGACTTTTACTAAGAAAACCCTAATTTAGAAACTCCTGATTCTTGATGATCTGAAATCTCCTTGATGAATCATGATCAACCCTTGATCAAATGATGAATTTTACTTCATATACTTGATGTTGGCAAAAAATCATGAAGTTTGACTTTGGTTTGACCACAGTTGACCTCAGTTTGACTTTTTAACTACTTTGACTGATTTTGACTTATCTGATCATCTGACTGAGCAAACTTTTGAGAAAAGTTTTGAAACTTGTCATGGGGGTTCTTACACTCATATAAGATGTTATGAAGCTCACTTGAAGTCTTGGTAGTTCATTTAGCCTGATTAAAGTCAAAACCCTAGTTTTGGATGCACTGCTTAGGAGGTGCATTGTCTGAGGGAATTGTCAACTCTTCTGACCAATTGTGAACTTTGTGAATCTTGTGAACCATCATAAAATGTCTTGTGAACCTCATGGGAGGTATTGTGAACCTTGTGAACCTTGTGAACTTCATAAAGTGACTTGTAGACTTCATGAACCTCATGAAAGGTCTTGAAAGCATTGTGAATCTTGTGAACCTTGTGAACTTCATAAAGTGACTTGTAGACTTCATGAACCTCATGAAAGGTCTTGTAAGTGTTATGAATCTTGTGAACCTTGTGAACCTTATTAGCACACAAAGTCTTGTATTGTGAGGGCAAATTTTGGGGTGCAACAGCTGCCCCTGTTCAATTTTCTGAAACCTGAGGGGTTAGATTGGTATATTTGCCAGTCGTGACCTGGAAGGTTGAAGGGGATTGAACACAAAAGCCCAAAAATTTGCACTCACCAGTGCATAGAGTGATACTGATGAATAGTTGAATATGCTTGAGTGGGCTTAAAGATGCCACTTGGAGAAAAGTTCTTCAGGTACATTTCTTGGAGGATAAAGTAGTCCAAAATATGGAGGTATAATGATAGCTTTCAGGAAAATAAAGCAGTCCTGAGGTAATAGTAATCTCTGAGATATTGATAATATGCTTTCAGGAGGATGAAGCAATCCTGAGGTAATGATGATAGCTATCAGGAGGATGAAGCAGTCCTGAGGTATAAGAAGCTGTCAGGAGGATAAAGCAGTCCTGAGGTAACAATATGATTTCAGGAGGATAAAGCAATCCTGAGGTAATAATGTGATTTTAGGAGGATGGAACAATCCTGATGTGGTAATATGCTTTCAGGAGGATAAAGCGATCCTGATGTAGTGATATGCTTTCAGGAGGATAGAGCAATCCTGAAGTATAAGAAGCTTTCAGGAGGATAAAGCAGTCCTGAGGGATTAATAGCTTTCAGGAGGATAAAGCAATCCTGAGGTGATGATAAGCTTTCAGGAGGATAAAGCAGTCCTGAGGTAGTGATATGCTTTCAGGAGGATAAAGCAGTCCTGATGTAATAATGTGATTTCAGGAGGATAAACAACGTCCTGAGGTAATAATATAATTTCAGGAGGATAAAGCAATCCTGAGGTAATGATGATAGCTATCAGGAGGATGAAGCAGTCCTGAGGTATAAGAAGCTGTCAGGAGGATAAAGCAGTCTTGAGGTAACAATATGATTTCAGGAGGATAAAGCAATCCTGAGGTAATAATGTGATTTCAGGAGGATAAAGCAATCCTGATGTAATAATGTGATTTCAGGAGGATAAAGCAATCCTGATGTAATAATGTGATTTCAGGAGGATAAAGCGATCCTGATGTAGTAATGTGATTTCAGGAGGATAAAGCGATCCTGATGTAATTGTGATAGTTTTCAGGAGGATAGAGCAATCCTGATGGATGATATGCTTTCAGGAGGATGGAGAAATCCTGATGGATGATATGCTTTCAGGAGGATAAAGCAATCCTGAGGAATGATAACTTTTCAGGAGGATAAAGCAGTCCTGAGGTAATGACATGCTTTCAGGAGGATAAAGCAATCCTGAGGTAGATATGATTTCAGGAGGATGGAACAATCCTGATGTGGTAATATGCTTTCAGGAGGATAAAGCGATCCTGATGTAGTGATATGCTTTCAGGAGGATAGAGCAATCCTGAAGTATAAGAAGCTTTCAGGAGGATAAAGCAGTCCTGAGGGATTAATAGCTTTCAGGAGGATAAAGCAATCCTGAGGTGATGATAAGCTTTCAGGAGGATAAAGCAGTCCTGAGGTAGTGATATGCTTTCAGGAGGATAAAGCAGTCCTGATGTATAAGAAGCTTTCAGGAGGATAAAGTAGTCCTGAGGGATTAATAGCTTTCAGGAGGATAAAGCAGTCCTGATAGTCACAAGTTGTTGATGAAGTCTGTCTGCTGGAGAATTAACCTGAAATCAAGGTAGCATCCTATATGGTAGTATTAGTTTATGTATTATGTATGCATGTATAATAATGATGCACTTAAGTAATGTATTATGTATCTATTGATATGTATGTTATGGTATGATGTAAATGGTGTATGTATGATATGATACTGCCTGAAGCGTCTGGATATCTTCGTATAACAACTGCTGGCCAGGGAAAATAAATCCCGATTCGTTGCTGAAGAATATGAGGAATTTAGTCCCGTCTTATTTGGTAATATATTGTACATAACCTTCCGTCTGCTGGGGATAGCAAGGTATATATAACCTCCCGTCTGCTGGGGATATTAATGTATATATAACCTCCCGTCTGCTGGGGATAGTAAGGTATATATAACCTTCGTCTTCGTTTGATGGTAGGATAGATATAACATCCCGTCTTCGTTCGTCGTACCCTTATTGGAAAGTAAATTCCCGTATATCCGTATGAGGATAAAAGAGATGGATATAAATTCCAGGGGAGATGTGACTTTATGAAGATAGATTTGTCCTACTGAGGGTTTGTAACTGTCTTGTTAAAGATGAACCGGCGAAGCTTCGTTGGAATCCTTCCCTCGTTCGTCCTTAGTAAATACTATTACTGCATTTTCATGCATTTCTGGTAAACATCAATCATATTAAGCATACATGCATTTCTGGTAAACATCAATCATATTAAGCATACATGCATTTCTGGTAAACATCAATCATATTCAAAAGCATACATACATTCAAACACAACCAATGGATGTTTTTGCTTAGGTAAATAGGGTAAAAGTAAATCTGGATTCAGAGGGAAAAGTAAAGCTGAACTTGACAACAAAATCATTTCAACTTCGAGAGTGTATAACCAATTGGATTTAGAGCTCTTGAAATCCATAACTTTCCTGAATACCTTCCCAGAAATCTTCATAGTTGGATCTGAAGACATGATACTGACACCATCTGATACTACTGGCGTAGACAATTAATTTCCACCATGGCTTCTGCTGAGAATCCAATATCAAGGTAACACAATGAGAGGAATGTGTTTTCAAATTGTGATGGACCATATACTCTCCGGATACTAGATTTGAAAAGAAAGCATTCCCCCTTTGGTTGATGATGAATTGTCCCATAATGGAAGTATCTGAAATGAGCTACCTCAAGAGAAACAAACAAAATGCCCCATAAGCATATGCCCCAGGTATTGTGAACTCTGTAATGTCACCTTTGGTAATTCAACTGTATGAGGAAAAATTCCTCTGGATATTAAGCACGGTTGAATCTGGACCTACTTTCCCCCAAATGAATTGAACAGTAACTTGGTATGCCTCTTGATTGGGAAACAATGACTATTCCCCTAGCATTATGAACTTTGTAATGTCACCCTTGGCACTTCAGATAGATGAGGAGATCTGCCTCTGGCTGCTTAAACATAGTTGAATCTTGCCCTGATTGCCCCAAATGAATTAGGAAGTATCATGGCCTGCCCCCTTGATTGGGAGATAATGACTATGCCCCTTTGTATACATGGACTTTGATCCAGGAAACAACTTTGTTCATTGGAAGGACTTTGGTTCATTGAACATTCATCCTGTAAGTTTCTCCATTTGTCAAACACTTAGGTATATGCAAACAAATATATATTCAAAAATGCAATGCTTATGTCTGTCTTGAAGTTTTGGAAAGTTATTTTAGAAAACAGTTTTTTTTTTTTTTTGAAAACTGTGATATTAACTCAAGTTTTATAATAAGCCCTAAAGGAGTCAGGATACCTTTTTGTAGCAGTATACTTTCGAACTAACCATGCTTCAGTTAGGACTTTTAAAGGGTTATAACGTGGCCTGGTTCATGGTTTAAGAAACAAAAGATAAAGGCTCAAATTTATTTGTACCCAACCCATTCTCCATGATGTTCTTCAGTCCTATACTCAGTTAACTTATGCATTGAAGTTCCAAAGAAGTTTGGTATTGTAACACTGATATTTGTGATGGTTCAGTCACCAAAAATTTATTTGAACATCCAGTCATCTTTCTTTGTTGAGGATTCATAGTAACCTCTCTTTTTTCTTTTCTCTTTTGACTTTATTATCCCTTCCTTTTGCCTGAACTGCTTATTTCAAGGTTACAGTCAGCGGGATGTCTTAATGTTTTACTAAGTCTCCTTCATAGGTTTTGACTTAGTGAATTGTTCTTTTGCTGGATATTGACTGTCAGGTTTCATGATTACGGCGAACCATCATTAGTTGTGTACAACACAGATAATTGGCATATTTGAGTTAACCGAGTAACTACCCTGCCCCGGGTTATGAATAAGGGTTTTGATTTGTGCGAGAATAAAAACTCCTACTTCATAGGCTCAAAAGGGTTGACTAGGGATTAACTTCCTTATATCTCCACTGTTTAGGAATTGAAACAATGCCTGTACATCGTCAACATAGTCTGTTCAAAAGCATACTGCCTAATATTATGGTATTGTTTTCGTCATCCTCCCTCTACAGGCTTATAGCTTTATCAGGAGTTAAATATCACAAGATAGAAATAAGAAGCATAGTTTTTAAATATAGTGGAACGAATGGATTAATTCAAGACAAACATATGCAATGCATTAATGAAAACAAAAGTTTAACATAATAGTAAGTGTTCAAACAAATAAAAGAAATTACAAATGAAAATTCAAATGTTGTCCCATCCAGTTGGCTGAATGTCCTCAATTGCAATCTGTGAACTTTGAGGAGCAGTATACTTCACCATGAAATCAAATTTACCACTTGGATGTCCCAAGGTGCCCCATATCTCAACAGGAATAGGTAGACTTCCTTTCTTGTTACTTTGGGCAACTTGTCTTGCAGCTTCGGTGTTTGATGGACGATAGTAGAACTCAACTTGACCTTCTGGAGTAACCTCTAGGATTCCTTCATCAATCAGGTCTTGAATTTTTTCCTTCAATGCCCAACAGCTATTAGTATCATGTCCAGGACAGTTGGAGTGATACCCACACCTTGCCTTGGGATTATAGCGAGGAGAGGAGGTTTTAGGATTTTGAGGAGAACTTTTCAAAGAAATTAGTTCCATCTCCAACAAGCATTGCAGAACTTGTGACATTGGAGTGCTGAACTTGATAAACTGCCTTCTATATTTCTTGTGTTGAGGTGGATTAACCTTATCAGGTCTTTCTTCTTCAACTGAAGAGCAATCAACGGCAACCTGTTTCTTACCTTCTTTTATCCTCATCTTCCTTTCAACCAAATCAGCTTGCTTTAACGGAGGTTGACTGACAATTAGATCCCTGACTCTATCACTTTGAAGTTTGTAGACAAAGGTTCTCAGCTCTTCTTGCCCCTGAGCTAAACTTTGAATAAGAGCCACCTGGTCATTCATCTGGGTCCTCATTCCTGTCATCTCAGCTTGTAGTTGTTTCAGCTGATCATCCTTGTTGTCCTCAGGATTCTTCTTCTCAGTCAGCAGTGCTTTCAACTCATCTTGCACCTTGGACAAATTCAGAATCAGCTCTTGGAACTGTGCATTTTGTTCCTGGAGATCTTTGACTGTCTGTTCAAGATCCATTTCTGCTGAAATAAACAGCGAGAAGATAAGAAACCTGTGCACAATAAACCTGTGATGCAATGATATGATATGTGAATGTATATGCAATGTATTCAAGGACTGCAGGATTTAAATTTGCTTAAGCAACCAAAAGGTAAACTTTTATTAGTAATAAATTTGTTTTGCCTCTTGGGCTTACAGGAAATGAAATGCAATAAATACAAGAGATGGAGTTTTAAGTCTCCCATGGACGTTTCCTCTTTGTGTTGAGGTATGAGTTGAGATTCCGTTCCTCGTGAAGTTGCTTTGTTAGTTCCAGGATTCTTTCTTGGCTTGCTTTGTAATGAGCCTCAAAAGTATCCCTTTGCTCCTTCAATTGGATCCAGGATCTCTGTAAGTCTTTCATGTCAGTAGGCATGCCTGGGTGAAGGATGGTATAAGCAGTATCTCCTTCAGCGACAGGTTCCATGGTAACTGGCAGGATAGCAGGATATGGCATCATGAGAGTCTGAGCACGAGATCGCACCCATCTGAGATAAGCCTCCATAGGAATAGTGTACTTAGGCTCCAGAGTCTTGCTGTCAACCCTGTTCACTTTTCCCCATGCTCGTATGAATCTCTGACGGTAACCTTGAAGATCTTTGTCGTAATCAAACACAATGCCCTGAATCAACATGTCATGTGGGCCATCACTCCGAGCGTAACCAAACTGTCGTAAAGCTAGAGAGGGGTTGTAAGTAATGCCTCCTCTTATGCCCAGAAGTGGCACATTAGGAAACTCCCCACAACGGTCAATGATAGTGACATTCTCCATAGATCTGGAGCACCAATGAATATCTGAATGCGAGAGTGACATGATCCTCTTGGACCATCTGAACCCTTGCTCATTCTTCATTACTGAGCGAGGAAGGTGAGAAATAAACCACCTAGAAAGCAAAGGTATGCAGCACATCAAAGTTCCTCTTGCCCTTGTAGTACGAGTATGAAGAGAATGCAGGATGTCTCTAAGCAATGTAGGCACTGGGTTGTGACTCAGGAATATGTTGATGGCATGAACGTCTATGAACTGATCTGGATTGGGGAACAATACTAAGCCATATATCAGCAAGGCTAAGATCTCCTCAAAAGCATCATAACTCATGGCCTTCAAGAACCTTTGAGCCTTCTCTATCAACACCTTAGCAAGAATACCCTTGACTCCACTTCTCGTTTCTAGAACAAGGTCAGCCTTCTTCAGATGTAGAGCTGCAGCAATAACCTCAGGTTTAGGTTCTTTCTCCAAGCCTGTGAATGGTTTCTGATCAAGAACAGGTATGCCCAGAAGTTTAGAGAAATCTTCCATGGTTGGAACCAGCTGGTAATCGGGGAATGTGAAGCAATGGTGCTTAGGATCAAAGAACTGAAACAGAACACTCATCATGTCTTCATTGAACCCTGAGATGACTAGATCCAATAGGTGGCCATGTCTCTTGATGAACTGGGAATGATCAGACACTTGAGAAACCAACTCTTTAAGCTTAGCAGGTACCCCTACAAAGTTGATCCTGATAGTGTTTCTACGAGCAGAAGCCATGACCTGCAACAAAGAACAAAGATAAATCCTTTGGTCCTTGAAATGGTTAATGAAAATGCTATGCTTATGATGCATGATGATGTCATGATGTTATGCTCAATCACAAACATGTGGCACACACAAACAAGTCACACAAAAGCCCTAGGTTTGAAGGCTTGTATGAGGTTTAAAGGTAAGTACCCTCCCCTGAAGTTTAGTTGGTTCATCCTGTCCTATAAAGTAACCAGGTTCTAAGGGATCTCAATATCATTGATCCTTCACAAGGGTGGTTGTTCAGTAGGCAACTTACTTGCCAACCAAAACCTTCCAAGTTTAAGATCTCAATGAGTGTAGCATCGAGTATCAACCAACTTCAGTCTTCACCCAAGCCGGTTATCTCACTACTTTTCTAAAGGCCAAGATGGGATGACTAAGGTTCTAAAAGTCAGTTAGTGTATTGACAACATATGGTAGCCTCATATTATCCTCAACTTTACTTAAGGAACATAAGCACCAACCAAGAAGTCACACTAACTATGGCCACCAGATCAACCATATCGGTATACGCCGTACAGTTTCCTTGGTCTATTGCCATTTACCTAAGGTACACTAGATCCGGGTTAGGATCTTTCACACATAAGAGCACCCAACAAGTAAAGTAAAGCAAACAAAGCAAACAAGTTTAAAGTGATCTAATTCCTAAGGGTACCCCTCTTTTATCAATTCCCCAGCAGAGTCGCCAGTTCTGTAACACGGTGGGAGAACTGACTTTAGTTATGTTGCGGATAGCAAGAGTCGCCACCGACTTTTATTTTATCCAAAGGAAAGGCATAAAAGAACAGGAAAGACCTTTTAAAAGATTTTTGGGTCCGGGGGGTAGGTTATGCAAAGGGAAGGTGTTAGCACCCTTTACATCCATGGTTATCCATGGGCTCTTAGTTACTTAGCTCACTTTAAAATGTTTTTTGAAATGTGAAGTGTGTGGATAAAAATTTTCATAAGAGTTTAATAATGATCCATGTACGGATGCGTAAAAAACTTGTGTTTGAAAATTGTTTGAAATTGTGAAGTATTTGAAATTTGTTTTGAAATGGTGAGCAAGTAACTATGAGGAACCTACCCTAAAGTTTAAGTCTTTCTGTTCTTTATCCTTTAAATGGTAAGACTATCCCTATTATTAAGGAATAGGTAGTCATTACCTTGGATGTGAGGGACAAGTGAGGGACATCTGTTTAATGAAGGCAATTGTAGGGTGCATTAAGCATTTTGGAGGGACTGTCATCATTATTCGAAAGGGACAAGATCATATTGAAAGGCAACCATTAAGGGACTTGATCTTTGATTATGAAGGGACTAGATGACTTTACTTTTAAGGGACTTTGCTTTATACACCCCACTTGACCTTTTTGAATAGGCAACATTGAGAGGCAACCCTAGAAAGTGAGATGGCGATCAAAGATCGACTTACGTGTGTGAGTGTTTATTTTTAAATATTTATCTTATAATTTAAATGATCTAAAATTAATTTTAAATATCATACATGTTTACACTCCCTATTTACTAACCATAGCATAAGAAATAAATAATTTAAATATTTAAGAAAATTACATCCAGGAGCAATTACATAATAAATAAAGCAATTTAAATAAATAGCAAAAATAAATAAATAAGTAAATAAGTAAAATAAATAAGCAATTTAATTGGGTTAGTAATAATAATTAAAAATAAATAAGGTTAGTAATAAACATGATTAGTAATAATAATAATAATAATTCAAATAAATGGGGTTAGCAAAAAATATTATAAGATCATAATTAAAATAATAAGCAAAAAAAAGAATAATATAATAATTAAAAAGATTAGATTTTAATATGGACAATTATAAAAGAAAATATGAACAATTAAATAATTATTATAACATTTTGAATTATATACAAATTATTAAATTATTTTTAAACATATTACAAGATTAAATTAGCATAGATTCATATATTTCTAAACATATATTTAAAATTATAAAATTTAGATTATAAACAAATTATAGAAATAATTACATATTATAAAAAAATAGAATTGATTATTATTTGTATTTATAAAAATTAATTATATTAAATAAAATATATACATACTAATTATATTTACAAAAATTAGAAATTTAAATCACAAGATAAAATTAGGTTTTTTAGTTGTTTAGAAAAAAATAAATTAGGGTTTGTTTTGTTTACAAAATTAATTTAATATATATATTATAATCTAAATACATAAATAATAAAAAATAATTTTTGAATTAAGAAAAATAATTTTTGAATTTAGAAAAATATAAGATATACATATGTTTTATTTTGGAATTATTTAGATATATAATATATATATATACAATTATTTCTAATTAATCAAAACAAATAAATAAAAAAAAAAGGTTGGAACTCACCTGGCTGGGGTTTGAACCCAGGCCATTCTGTTTGCCAGCAACAAAACCCACCACCAAGCCACCATGCGCGCAAGCAGTAAGAAAGAGGGTGGAATTGGTTTTATTCTATATCCTGAAAAATCCAGAAAAATAAAAGAAACAAAAGGCCTGGGGGATTCGAACTCAGGACCTTACACACAAACACACAAGTACATGACCAATCCTGCTGGGTGAGCGCATCTGTTAACAAACCAACAACAATTGATAATATATTATGTTCAGTGAATAAAAGAGAAAAACTCAAAAAAAATTGTCACAGCCAGGATTCGATCCCCTGCCCTCTCATAATACACATGCTTGATTTTCCACTGGGACAAGCGCGTGCTTGTGAAATACAAACAGGATTAATTCATAATATTTTAAAATAGAAATTCAAATTGGAAATTCGCGCCAGAACATCTTCGTCTTCAACCTCAAATTCGTAGGATTTCCTGCGAATTTTCTTGGGAAAATTCCTACGAATTTTTCTGCGTTTTAGACCTGCGAATCATGTACATCATCATACGAGTAAAATTTCATCAAATTGAACCTGCAAACATGATCTATGTAACGATTACAGTCCAAATATGAGTTGATTATCTATTTATATTAGGTATTCCATGAACCCCCAATTTTGAAGTTCTAACCCTAACATTGGCCGATTGCGATTCAAGCCATGAAGCTTTGATTTAATTGTCCAGAAACACTCTATACAACATCACAAACATGATTGAACAAACAAAATTCGTTAGAATGCATTGAATTAGTGTAATCGAAAAAAAATTATTCAAGAACAAACAAGATTCGGGTTATGCATTATGGAGTGTTTGGGATGCATATGAGTATTGGTTTTCACTCAATGGTGTTCAGTGATCATGGCTATGTGCTTCAAATACCTTCAAATGTCCTGGAAATTCAAAACCGAATGCAAGCTTTGGAGAGGTTTTTTGATTTATGGAACTTACTCTTGGGAGGTAGAAAATTCGTGGCTTTGGTTAGGGTTGTGTCAAGTACTTATAGCATGATCAAATGAGGCTGAAAAACTAGGTCATTGGGTAGAAAATTTGATATGAAAAGATTCAAAAATATCATGCCTTAAAAATCAAATATTCTTGTATGAACACTTGCTATTTTTGGCTAATTCTCATGATTTTCTTTCCACTTCAATTCTAATCAAATTTATGATTTTCTAGAAGCTTGATCCAATTCAAATCTTATATTTTCATATTTTATTTTTATTTAAAATGATTTTTAATGAATTAAATCAAAATAAATAAAAATAAAATAATAAAAAATCTGATTTTTATTGACTTGGGTCGTGCATGAAGCTATTGTATGGATTGGGTCATCATTTGGCAAGCCCATTTGGAAGAAATTGGTTTTAGACCTCCATTTTCATCATAAACCAACCCAAAATTTCCCAACTTTGCAAGGGCATACATCCTTCAATTATAATGCTATGAAGGTGTTCTTGGACATTTTGGAAAGCTTGAAGAGTCCTCTAACCAAACCCACTGGTTTCATGTCCATATCATTTACCAATCTCAAGTTATGCCCTTTTGAAGTTGTTGACTTTTTGTTGACTTTCAAAAGGACCTATAATGTCTTAGCTCATACCTTCCAAATGAAGCATTTTTGGGCTTGGCTTGTGAGACACAAAGTTGTAGAGAATTCAATTTCCTTCAAAATGAGCTTTGAGTGGAGACTTGGTGATGAAGTATGTGAAAGTTATGGCTGGTCAAAGTTCAGTTGACTTTTACTGAGAAAACCCTAATTTAGAAACTCCTGATTCTTGATGATCTGAAATCTCCTTGATGAATCATGATCAACCATTGATCAAATGATGAATTTTACTTCATATACTTGATGTTGGAAAAAAATCATGAAGTTTGACTTTGGTTTGACCACAGTTGACCTCAGTTTGACTTTTTAACTGCTTTGACTGATTTTGACTTATCTGATCATCTGACTGAGCAAACTTTTGAGAAAAGTTTTGAAACTTGTCATGGGGGTTCTTACACTCATATAAGATGTTATGAAGCTCACTTGAAGTCTTGGAAGTTCATTTAGCCTGATTAAAGTCAAAACCCTAGTTTTGGATGCACTGCTTAGGAGGTGCATTGTCTGAGGGAATTGTCAACTCTTCTGACCAATTGTGAACTTTGTGAATCTTGTGAACCATCATAAAATGTCTTGTGAACCTCATGGGAGGTATTGTGAACCTTGTGAACCTTGTGAACTTCATAAAGTGACTTGTAGACTTCATGAACCTCATGAAAGGTCTTGAAAGCATTGTGAATCTTGTGAACCTTGTGAACTTCATAAAGTGACTTGTAGACTTCATGAACCTCATGAAAGGTCTTGTAAGTGTTATGAATTTTGTGAACCTTGTGAACCTTCTTAGCACACAAAGTCTTGTATTGTGAGGGCAAATTTTGGGGTGCAACACCATGGAGGGTCAAAATACAACAAAAGAGGAAAAGTACATCAACTGGAAACAAAAAACAAGCCAAGAATCAGACATCTAGTCCAAACTCATCCTCTCTGACCTCCTTCAGGAGTGCCTCAGTCACTGGACCAGCTGGGTGCTCTGTAATGGTCCTAATGAGGAGGTTCCTGGTAGTAATGGCAGTAGTCAGCTTCTTATGCCTGTCCTGGTCCTTTGATCTCTTCAATCCTACTCTGAGCTTCAATTCTGAAATCTCTTTCTGTGCAGCCAACAGAGCTTCCTGCTCTTTCTTCTCATTGGCCTCTAGCTGTTCAATCTTGGCTTGAGTCTTCTGGTCTTCTTGTACACGGGCCCCAGTGATCCTGACCCACCTAGCCGGACTCTCTTGCAGATAGTGCTCAGCCCTAGATTTCTAAATCTTGGCCTCTTTACAAGCATTCTTCATTATTTGTTCCCCAGCCCTTGCTTTCCTTATGTAGTCTTCTATCTTTTCAATCTTGGTAAGGTGCTCAACCCTGAGCTTTTCCAATCTCTCAATGTCTAGACGACCATCACTTCTCTCCCAAAGAGTCTTCTTCAAGGCCTGGGATAGCAGCTCATTCCTTTCTTTCAACTTTTCAAATTCCTCCAAGCTAACTGTTGCTGCAGGCTGTACTGTGGATGGTCCAGGTATGTCTTCCAAGGTGAAAGGCATTCTGGTAATCTGAGCTCTAGTACGGGACCAGTCTATATACTGAGCTGAAGCAACATTATTACATCTTCCAAGAATAGCTACCCCTTTTGTCTGGATGTTGTCCCAAGCCCAGGATGCTTGTCTGACAACAGCTGAATTGGGTTGCACTTCACAATATAGGGTCTCAGCTAAATCCTGTCCTCTGGGAGGGTGAACTAAGGCATAGCCCAGTTGTCTCTTAAATAGTAAAAGATTGTAGTTGATGCAACCTTTCACTCCTATCAGAGGTACATTTGGGTATTGCCCACAGCTGGTGATGATGTCCTTGCCCTTGGTGCTCTGGGTGCACCATCTGATATCATCTGAAGTCAAGGCAATGAACCTCTTGGCCCAATTCTTTTGTTGGTGAGGGTTCAAGAAAACATCTGACTTAGGCAGGTGTCTGAGCAGCCAAGAATAAAACAAAGGAGCACAGCATCTAACCAACTTCCCCCTTTGCTTCTCATTCCTCTGGTGAATGGAGTAGTAAAAATCTCCTAGAAATGTAGGCACTGGGTTCTTCAGAAGAAACAGATAGATGGCATTCTTGCTGACAAATTTTGGCTCATCTGCAAACACTATAGCCCCATATATGCTGAGGGCCAACAGTGCACAGACTGCCCTCCACTCTCCCAGTGAAGCCTTCAGGATGGCCTGAGAAATCAAGAAGTCCAAATGCAAACCAGGGATCCCAGCTTTTGTTGTCATACTTTGCTCAATAAGGGCAGGCTCCAAATACAGTGCCCTTGCTATCTCTTCATTTCTGGGAGCAATCATCTTTGGGGTGAAAGGGATTCCACCTCTGATAGGTACTCCAATCAATAAAGAAAACTCTTCCAGCAGAGGCCCTAGCTGAAAGTCTGGAAAGGTGAAACATCTCAAAGGAGGGTCATAAAACTGCAAGCATGTGTGGATCATGCTCCTTTGATAAGGGTCAAGGTCCATAACCATGTCCAGGATACCTCCATAGTGCTCTCAAAATAGTGGGATGTAGTCAGGTGTGATGAGTGACTGGACCTGCCTGATACCAGTCAACACAGGCTCAAAAAAGTGGTAGGATATGTTGCTCTTCCTAGGAGTAGCCATGAGTGCTGCTGAAGAAGCTGAAGACTAATGCTGATGAAGATCACAGACTGATGCTGAAGGTAAACCACTGACAGACTGATGCTGGTGAAAAAGGAGAGGACTGAAGCAAATAAATGATGAAGACAGCTGAAGCAGAGGTCTATGCAGAAGAAGGGGTCAAAACCAAAACCAAGATACAATGAGGTGGATACCCTGAAAAGCAAATAAACAAATGTTAAATGATGCAATGATGATATATGCAAATGATATGCAGGGGTTTGTGATCAAGCTGGATCTGATTATCTGTCTTGATATAAGGCCCATGTATGTTCAAAAAGTCCAGATCGAGGCTCAGAAATCCAGTAACCAGGGTGGGGGGCTCAAATAAAGAGTCACATGTCCGGGGTTAATCACAAGAACTGTCCAAAGTGAAGTATTCTTAAACAATACAGTAACAGGGTATGATGTGGCCAAGGGTTCCTGCAAACCTGTAAACAGCCCAACCCCCCTCACAGGTAGTGTTCTAGAACAAGGATCCTCAGACTTGGATCAGTTATGAGAAGTGTAAACACTTCTAACCCGGAGGTACAGTGTTTACAATAACCATAAAAGATCCTCCTCTAATTCACCTCAGTTTCTGAAGGTCATGATAAAAAGGTCATCCAGACTTAGCAGGCTTCCCAGATAGCCCTAGCACTACAGGAAATCTGTAGCACAGAGTTCTCAAGAAGAAACCCACATCTGAACCGTGTTTCATATTCCCGCACCAGACCGAAATGGAATGGGAAAGAACATGAACCACTCTAGCCTAGGTGTCACTTAGGTCCCAGGTATAGGACCTTAAACTCTCAATGGAACCCCACCCACCAAAACAGCAAACTAGATCCAGCAAATGACAGTATGAAATATGCATAAGACTGTAAAGAAAGCAAATAAATAAAGTTGTACGTAAAGCAATAAATAAAGCAAAATAAACAAACACACATAGCACATAACACCCCAGTAAACACAAATCAAACAAGCGCTAGGAGGAACCCACAAAAAGAACCAGAAGCCCTGGTTGCAATATAAGGGTCCCCAACAGAGTCGCCAAGTTGTCGCTCCCACCTGATGACACATGGCCAAGAGGGGTACAGACGCGAACGATCGGTGAAAGAGAGAACACAAGGGTGAACTGAAAAGAGTCGCCAGCTAGGCATTTTTATCCCGAAGGAAAGGTAATGCTGCATAGACCTAAGAAAAGATATGGATAAGACGGTCGCGAACCAGAGAAACTGAGAAAGGGGGTTGGTTACAACTTCGGAAGGTATTAGCACCCAGATTGTCCGTCGTACTCGACGGGATCCACGCTTAAAAGATTTGTGTTTAAAAGGGGTAGTGTCTGTTCTATTTTGTGTACAAAAGCTGGAAAAGAATGCAAGTGTCAGTGCAAAAGAAATGTGAAGTGAAATAAAGAGTGTCAGTGTAAGGAAAGAATGTGAAGCTCAAGATTATGAGGCTTAAAGAATAATGCTGAAAGAGGGGGAATATACAGAGACTTTTGTTCGATAACAGTTAAGTTATGCCTACGTATCCTCTCGTGCAATGAGGAAGTCAGAACACCGTAGTTCGACTCAAAGAGACTGAAAGATGAATTGACTTGTGAACTGCTTGCTTGTCTATGCTCAAGTGTATGACCTGTCTGGCTCAGGTGCTAACTGTCTTGCATTAGACGGAAGAAGCGAGTTCTCGTTTGTGAGTGAATGAGATGAGAAAAGAATCCTGAGGGAGACGATTATTGTTTGTTTTTGATATTTTCAATCTTTTATTGCTTTTGGTGGTTTGTCATAAGAAAATGTGCTTAAGCCTAAACTAGGGGTTAGTAAACTCATCACATCCTCCCTCTGATTAGGGGTAATGAGAATACCTTAAGTATGAAGTAAACACCTCACACTTAATCACCATGATGTAGGATTAAGATCATTAACCTACTTGCATTTATTTAGATGTTTTTTTTTGTATTTTGTTTAGTGTTAAGTAATGAGTTTAAGCCATAATCAATGATTTAATGGACCCATTACACCATCCTAATAGAAGGATGATAGATGAGAACATTTAAGCTGAGGAAGGCTCCTCAACTTAATCCATGATTAGGAATTAACCTCATGACAAAACAAAACCTTTATTAAAGTGGATTTTAGTTAATGACAAGATTAAGAAGTTATTTTTATGATTTGTAAGACAACTTGAGGGGGACTTGTCCATTAACACTAGGGTTAGTCCTTCTTAACCAATTAAGGAAGAATTAGAACCCTAATGCAAGGCCCAAGTTATAAGCTTGATGTCTTAGTGATTATTAGGTGAATTGATTAAAGGGTTTAAACACATTAAGGGTTTAACACTTAGGATTAAAGTTATACACTCCATCCTAATAGAAGGATACATGCAAAACCTTAATCACAAAGCCTTAAAACCTTTAAGGTTTAGTCCTTGATTAAGAGATGAGAAGAGATGACTCAAAGATGACACAAAGGTAAAACTAATGGGGGGACTAATCAAATCCTAATTGTGATCATGCTTGGGTGTTCCTAGGGTTTATGAGGTTTGCAAGAAGATCTTCAAGAGAAAAGCCACCAAGAAAGAAGCAGGATGAAGGAAGAGAAGCAAGAAGAAGCAAGACAACTTGCTTCACTTAAGAAGACAATTTGCTTGAGGAAAGAAAGTGAGGAGGGAACATGAATTAGTAAGCTCACTCTAATACAAAAGTAAAAATGCAGCAAAGATGCATAAAAGGGATGAGAAGAGGTTATTAGAAGTGAAGGAAAATTCACTTCTCAAACACTTACCACCTGAAAAGTTAGCAGAAGGAAATGAAATGAAATGAAAATGAGATGAACTGCAAAGATGAAAGCCAAAGTCAGAAGCATAACAAGGTGTAAATGATGCTAAAATATGATACAAATGGATGTCATGAGATGAGGATGATCATACAAGTGATGAAGATGCAAATGAGAGATGAAAGGAGGCATGAAAGTTCATGAAAACTTATGAAATGCAATGAATGCATAACATGGCAATTTGCAGTGATCAAACATGATTCTAATGTGTCCTAGGATGTCTTATGAGTCATGTGAATGCACAAAATGCCATGGCAAGTTCATGTATGCAAGCATATGAAGGATGAATGTAAATGAAGGCAAAGATTAGGGTTTATGTACAAGATGCAATGCAAAATTCAAAATCATAAGCAAAACATGAGATAAAAAATTGAAAATGGTATCAAAGGTACCCTAAACCCATACAAGTTCACTGCCCAAAGGGGAAGGTCAGAAGCTAAACCCTAAAGGACTTATGATTTTCCTAAATTTCTAGGGTTTTAAGGGTGATCCTAAAGGTAAAATGTCAAACAAATTGAAAATGAAAGATAAAAATGAAACAAAAATGTTTTTAGATGCTTAAAGGTATGCATAACACAATGCAAAAAGAATCATTCACAAACTCACTTTGGTTTAAAAGTTATGAATTTATGAAGTTAGGGTTAAAAATATTCAAATTAAAGAACCCTAATTCAAATGAAAATTGTCAAAGTATGATCAAAACCAAAAAGAAATTTGTCTTGTGAGTTTGTAAATGTTTCTAAATGTCTTAAAATGCTCTCTGAATTTTTTTTCTGATTTTTAAATAGCTAAATGTATTTTTAATTAATTAATTCTCATTAACTAATTAAAAATAATCATTTAAATGATTTAAAAATATTTTTTAATGCAAAAAAAAATATATTTTTAGAATGAGAAAAACATTTAAAGTCATGATGCAAAAAATAAATTTTTTTGAAAGTGTTTTACTATTTTTAAAAATTCGTAGAAAATAAAACAAATTAAATTAAATAAAAATTAAATAAAAGGGAAGTATGCTGAATGGGTGGTGGAGATGAAATCTGGGCCTTAAGAGGTTTGACTGGGCGCGCATCTGGACGGCCCAGGTTCAAACCTGAATAATTCTGATTATTCACTTAATTAAACCTAATTAAAAATTAATGATTCAATCCTGGCCCTCAGAACACGCGCCAATCACAAATCCAAGGGTCCACGTTCAAACTTAGCCCTAATTACAGGATTATGCCCTAACTACTCTCAGGTGACCGGAACACTGTTCCGATCATCTTCTCCGGCCATCCACTCTTGCTATCTCACTCAATCCGTAAAATCAAACCACCAAACTCTCCAGAAATGATCCCCACCCTATTCTAAACAAGATTCAACCATCAAACAACATTTATTTCACATGAACAATGAGATTCGAAGCAAAACGGAAAATCTTTCAGAAATTTCAGAAGCTTCATACATGCTTAAAACTGAATCATTTTCAAAACCAAAAGGTGCAGTGTGATCAGTGAAGCATGGAGAACAATCTAAGAACTTATGAAATCATTTCTGGAAAATTTGTTCTTGATGTTACCTGAAATGGAGCTTTCGAAAATGGCACTGTCTGGACCTTTCCTTGGTGCTTTCCTCCTTCTTTTGACTCCCTCTTGCCTTTGGGATGCTTGGCTGAAGCTTTTGTGGACTCTTTTGGGAAGTTTGCTGAGGTTCAGTTCAAGGAGGGGCCAAAATCGTGTTTTTGATTTGGAGTGTTTCAGGTTGTTTCAAGGGGTGGGAAATGATCAGTGGATCATGGTGAGTTGTTCTATGGAATTTGTTTTGATGTTTGTGGCTTGTGTGATCAGTTTCGAAGAAAAATGCAAAGAGGGGAGTTTTTGGTGAATGCTGAGTTGTGGGAGGATTCAGCTTATGTTGTTCTATGAAATGGCTTGCTTGAGGTCCACATAACATGTTCTGATTGGGCAGAGAGTTGTTGTGGAGCAGTGTGATTGGTATGGCTCATTTTGCAAAAAGTCAAGAAAGTTGTACTTGGAGGTATGGGCTCATGGCAGGCTGAGGACAAGGGTGTGTCTGGTGCAGCTTGATTCATGGGCAGCCATGGAATTCAGATTGAGGCAAAATATCAAGTGGAATGAAGTTTGTGGGTGATTTTGCAATTTGTGAAGGTTTTGGCCCCTTTTGAAATACTTGATGATCAAGGCATGAAACTTAAGAATTTCTTGGGCAATTCTGAATTATAGGTCATGTATTATGTTTGTGTAATGGTTAGAAGTCACTTTGAGGCTACAAATTGGTTTGACATGAGTTTTTGCAAGTTTCCCTCTTTGGTACATAAGTGAATTTTTTATGATTTTTCCCAACTTTGCAAGGCCATAACTTGAGTTCTATGATGAATTAGATCAAGTTCTTGTACTTTTTGAAAAGGGAATGATCCAATCTACAACTTTCATGACCAAGAATTTTTCATTTGAAGCATTTTTTAATCAAAAAGAGGAGGTTGAAAAACTTTCCCAAAATGGCAAGTTTGCATTACAAGTCACTTTCCCAAAATGGCAACTTTGCAAATGGCTTGAAATTCTTCAATTTTGTGAACTTCCAACTTCTTCTAAGATCAAATAAATATCACATACACCCAAAATGATGGAGAAGACCCTTTGGTTGGGTGATTGGGGGCCTCAGATGCCCTGATTTTACACTGACTTGCTCAAGAAGTCATATATTGGTCAGATGCCTTCCCCATTGAATTTCTTCATGAAAATTGGTATGCATGATCCTTATATCATATAGAGACCAATAGAAACAAGAATGACCAAAAAATTTGGAGTTATGGCCTTTGAAACCAAAACCCTAATTTTAGGTCATCTGTGCAGTTAAACCTGACTCTGCTTCCATGCCTTTCTCAGTTCTTGTGATTTTCTGACTTGCTTGATCTTGGGAGGATACAAATATGATATTTGAACATACATGGACCCTCTTGAGATGATTGAAGATCTTTGGAGTGGCTCAGATGGCTCAGGGATTGCTCAGATCACAAACCCTAGATGCAGATGACTTTAAACCAATGCAGTGAAGCAAAAATGCAATATGAGATAATATGATTGAACTTATGCAAATGAAAAGAATCAAAAGCCATGGTGAAATGAGTGAGGGCAAATTTTGGGTGTTTACAATAACTAAATGTATTCTAACAAACCATTTTTAAAATGTTACTCTATCTATGAGAGAAAGGAATTCATTACTATTTGAAGAATTACTAGTTGAAGATATCTCTTCAACCTTTGAATTACTAGATTCTAAAAAAGTTAGTCTTTGAGATAAACCATAGTTTTCTCTTTTAATATGAGATATTTCATTCTTTAAGATATTTATTTCTCTATTTAAATCCATAATAGAAACAGGAGTTTCGCGGATGTTAGACTGTCAAAATCTAGACAAAATTCACTTAATTGGTAAGGTGCTTCTGTAATAATAGGAAAATCATTTTCTGAGTTTTCTTGAATTAAGACCTCAAGCATTTTTCTTTTTAATTTTTTTATCAGAAATGGATTATATAACTTTTATAGCTTTATCATGTTTTGAGGTTAAAACATTTAACTCATTCATATCAACAATTGATTTCCAGTAATTTAATTGATTACATTGACAATCATTATTGTCAGAATATTCAGAAGAGCATTCAGTAAAGGATTCATAAATCATATTAATATCTTCTTCTGTAGAATAATTTTCAGAATCAGAATTGAGAAGTAAAAACTTTCTCTAATTGAGAACGCAATTGTTCATCTTCTATCTCATTAAGAGTTTTTTTAGTCCAACATTGGTTGGCATAATGGTCAGATTTACCACATATATGACATGTTATGTCAAGCCTTTTGGCTTTTCTTTTTTCCTTTAGGGTCAAAAGATTTTTCTTTAGGTCTATTTTTATTGTAGTGACTCTTTTTCTTATTCTTATAAGAATTTTTTGGCTTATCCTTATAAGGTTTTTTGCGGAATTTTTTTCCTTTTTTCTTTTTATTTGGAGATTTTCCAAGATTAAAAGCAAAATGTTCGCAAAATTCACCAAGTTGGTGTTTCTCAGAATGCTTTCTTTTTTTAAGTTGATTTCTAAGCTTTATGTCATTACATAAAGTTAATCATTCATTAACACATGTGCTAATTATATGACCATAAGTAAGGCCAGAATAATTTATATTTATCCCATAATTTTTCTGTCTTAAAGATTGTCTAACCTTTTCAAAAAAGAAATAGGGTAATCCATCATTAAATTTTGCTTTCCAATGCAAAGAATTGGGTAAAAGAATGACACCTAAGGTTTTGGAGAAGTGTTTGGATTTTTTCTCCTGGGGGGATTGGTTCCTACAAAATGTTGTAAGAAGGAAAGACATAGAGTATACACTGCATCTTATTCTCCTGTAGTGGTCGTAGCCAAAATAGTGCTCGTACTAGTTCCTGGCTCGATCTTAATAATTTTCTTGTTATTAAGGATCTCTAATTTTTGAGATTCAGTGAGATAATGATCCCACCAGCCTCTAAGTTGGCCAACAAATCATGTGGTTATAAAGGATGATATTGAACTATCTGAATTTCCATGTTGCTTACAGACATTAGAATACATGATCATCATATAAATCATATCTATATTTTATTTGTCATTAAGATCATCAACATTCCATTCATAAATGGCTTTTCCTGAATAAGAATTTTGGAATGGTTTTGGTTCCTCAAAGAGCAAATCTTGCGGTGAGGGACGTTTGTAATAATACTTTTCTATAGGTATAGGAGAATAAACTGGATTTATACTATTAGTATTATTAATGTCAAGGTTACTAATGTTTAAATTAGAAAACATATCAGATAGTTCATCAATATGGTTTTCGTTGTTATCCTCAGAATAATCTTCATGAGACATAATTGTGATATTAAGACCCTTTAACTTTTGTTCTAAAATACGAACAAATTCTTGACCATTGGTTTCCATTTTAAATCCTTCTATCGAAATAGGAGGATGCACTATAGGAACATCTGAAATAGTGGATGTGGACATTTGGTCCTTAGGTTTATTTATGTGGTTAATAGTAATATCTTGATGTGCTATTTGTTTTTCTAAAAGATCTTTTATGGATAAGAGATCGTTTTCCAAAGAGATAAATTGTTCTCCTAAGCAAACAAGGTAAGCATTGGTATAATTCTGAGACCTGGTGACAAAATTTAAATCCTTATGAGTAACTTGATTTTGTTCAACTCTTTGTAACTGAAGGTTAAGGTAAGGGGTAGCTTCAGTATTTTGACTCAAACTTATTGTTTGTTCAGGGGGAAAAGGAGATTCCATTATTTATCCTCTAATGTTTTCCCAAAGTCTTTGTAAAACAAGGATTTCTTCTTGTTTTTTACTTATGAAGTAATTAACAAACCATTTAAAAAAAGGAACAAAATCATGCTCAAGGTTCATTTAAGAGTAGTACTCATCTTTAAATTGGGCTACTTCGGGTTTTGATTTTTTTTTTAAAACCATTCTATGAATTGAGTGTATCTCTCATATTGAAACTCATCTTTGATGAGTTGTCTCAGCTTACTACTAGGGGAGTAATCTAACATTATAACTGGAAATCCATATCTGACGGAGTAGGTGATTCTACTCTTGGAGTATTTGGTTTCTGATAAATCCCTTGGGGAATTCTATTTTCGCTAAGTCTTATATTCTCAACGACTTCTATCTCTTCTCTTATTTGAGATATAGAAGGTCTAGGTAATTGACTAGAAGTTGTGTAAAATTCACTAACTAAGTGCCTAGCAGGTAGGGATCTGGATATCCTAATTATTCTTTTAGGAGTGAAGTTTATTTCTAAATCTCCTTCAATAGTCTGAATTATTTGATCTATATCCCTATTAAGGATAGGTTCGGGGTCTATTTCCTGAGGAAGATACCATGTCTCTGGGAATTTTATTTCATCTCACTTTATCAATCTATTGGTTTCAACATTGGAAGTTAATAAATTGGTTTGAACCAAAATAGTAGTTTGGGAAACGATAATTGATTTGCTTTAGGATTAAGCATAGTAAGAACCTTATAATAGATTCTATAGCATAATGATATGATTTCACTTCCAGGTTTGAAATTGTAAAAGTTAGTATGAACAATTAACTGAATAACATCTAATAAATTCTTATCAGATAAAGATAAATTTAAATTAGGTGAGACATCAAAGTAAACTGGTCCATGACACAAACTTGTCTCTATCATAGCAGTTAAAGATTGTTTGAAATTTTTACATCTAGCATCTCTAACATAAGCCATTATGCTAGAATGTAAACCTAATAATGTTAAAGGTTTTAAAGCAATTTGAACCAATCCAACATGGATAAAATTATAATTTTTAAAAGGTTTTAAATCTCTTTTAGTTAACAGTTTGATTGTTTGTTTTTCTTAAGAAATTTGAATTGTTTGTTCTATAGCTTTAACAACAATACGAGAAAAAACACCCATCTTACCAAATCTATAAATTTTATAGAAGGAACAGATGGTATAACCCATTTGTTGAGTCTATCCAGATTTCTTAGATATTCAACTAGTTCTTCATTTTTTATTAAATTATTTTGATGATTATCATCATCAGAATCCATAAAAGGAATATATATATATATATATATATATGTGTGTGTGTGTGTGTGTGTGTGTGAAGTGCATGTGCCATTTGAAATGACACATCCTCTTTTATTTTATTTTTTTATTTTTTTAATAAATATATATAAGACCTTTTGAATGCGTACACCATATGAAATTCCACATGCTTACTAGTTTTTATTATTAGAAAAAACAAGTGTAAATGTTTCATTAAAAAAAATCAATTAAGCTTTTTGTTCCATTTCATATGAAATATACATTTAAAAGGTCGTGTATGTGTCATTTTAAATAGCGTATTTACTCTCTCTCTCTCTCTCTCTCTATATATATATATATATATATATATATATATATATATATATATATGTGTGTGTGTGTGTGTGTGTGTGTGTGTGTGTGTGTGTCATTTCTCGTGGTTCCACGTGCATGCATCACTTATTTCAAATGATGCATGTGTGTTATTTCAAATACATCTGCCATTTCAAATGACGTCTTTGTTTTAATTTATTCTGAAACATGGTTGTTTTGATAATTATTTTGAAATGGTGGTTTATTCGATATTTTATTTGAAAATAGTGTTTATTTAAAAAAATATCACAAATCTACCATATAAGAACATAAGATGTTCTATAAAAGACTAATTTGCCCTTGTTTCTCCTAATCATGCCACGTGGATGGGCTGAATGAAGAGTTACATATTTTGTCTTTACAAACAACTTTCTGATTGTAAAAAGTACTTTACGGTTGCGAAAAAATTGTTTACATTGATAGCATCAATAACTCTTTGCATGCCTTATCTCATAAAAGTCTATGGTCTATTTTTACTTTTCAAAAGTTTTTGCAGAAACTTTCCTTCTGCTCTATGCTTGATCGTTTATATCCAAAACCCTAAACCATACAAATTACTATCCTTTTTTCTGCAAATAATTTGTAACCCACAACTTCTTCTCCTGTTTTTTTTTTCAAACTAAACCCATACTTTGCAAACATGGCGAGACCATTTGAGAAGATTTTTTATCTCAATTAATCCAAGGAACTGTGGAAGGTAGTTGTTAGGGTTCATCACTGCAACAGTTTGCAAATCATTTTAATATATAGATCCATTACTGATTGTTAGGGTTTTGAATGATTTTGTTATTAGGATTTGGTGGATTTAATGGAGAAGAACAAGGGTTATTAGGGTTTCTTCTGCAAAGCGAGTATGGATTGTTGGATAAACAGGTTTAGATTTTTTAATATCTGAATTTTTATACTATGGATTGTTATTGATTTGGGGTAAGAGACTTTTGACCAGGTTATGTCTTTATTTGTTTGTTTAGTTTTTAATTTGGGGCAAAGACTCTTTAACGGGTTCTCGGCTGATTTTGTTTGATTGTTATTATGTAGATGGATATATCTTCTTTGATTTCAATTATTATTTACCATTGTATACCCTATTAATGAATTTAAAAATTTCTAGATTTTCGGCCTATTTCAAAGACTAACAATTTTGTTTTTAATGTTTTATTTTTTATTAGATCTGGAAAAAAATGATTGCATTTTATCTGGAACACCCAAATTTCCCCAAATCCAGATCGTGTTAACTCATTTTATCTGACTCTTCTTTAATAGTCAAGGTAACTTTCGACTTGTGTGTCAATGACTTTGCTCTACTCTCTCGAATTTCTTGGTCGATTTTAATTTTATTGTGTTTCGTAAGGACAAATACCCATTTTCATTGGGGGATCTACTAATTAAATTGAAGTTATGGTACTTTTGTATGAATATGAACCCTATTTTGTTGGGAATGATTTTTTTCTTTACTGATTCACAGTTCTGTTTTTCATTTTTGTGGTAGAAATAGGTGATCTTTTTGTTAAAACATGATGTTATATTATTGAAAAAAATAACATTTTTTCCTTCCGGTGGAAGTGCAACTTTAGTTGATATGTTGTTCGTTAAGAAATTGTCAAAAATTAAGAAAGGGTACAAAAAATTTGTCTGCTGAAAAATAATCATATTTTCTTTTTTTTTCTATTTTTATTAATAATTTTCTTTCGTATCTATCAGATGATTCATGATACATGTTGATCTTTGGTAGGTTACACATCTCTAACTTTTTTAGTTTGTCTCTCAATTAATCTGGTTTTCTCTTATTTTTAATTTGATAAGGGTGTCAATGATGATTGTGATGAGATTGTTATTGTTGTTTTGATGATATTGAGATTTTGGTCTTTTGGTAACCATAATGCAAGAAGATGTTAATAATCACTGATTTTAACATTGTTTATGTTTTCTTCTAATTTTTGCAGAATTTTTGGTAACCATAATTGTTCTTCTATTTTATGGATTATCAGCTATAAATGTTGGCGGAATTTTTTGTCCATGTATCCCTAAGGTTAGTATTATAATTTTGTCATTTTGATTAATTTTGTTCACATGTTTCCAAGCCTACCCATATTCATTTTTATGTTTCCCATTCATTATTATGTTTTCAATTACTCAGTCTATTAATTTATTTTTTTGTAGATGATGGAATTCTATAGCGTGCTTGATGTTGCCAAAATGATTGAAATTGTATACGACCGTGCTTTGAAGTGTTCCAATCAAAACCTATTTGAGAGGCTCTCACGGTAAACACTTCCATTGATTCACTTTGATTCCAATGAACTAAGGCAATTACAAATTTATTACTAGCTACTTCTAAAATACTAATTCTATATGTTATTTTAGATACCTCTCTTGTGGAGCATGGGCAGGAAAGATCTTTTGTTTGGTTATGATCTTCAATTTTTTGTTATGTCATTCACTTGAACTATGGTAGGTATAATAGAATTGAATAATGTTGTACATTTTTGCTTCTTGATCATGTTTGACAAGTAATTTTCTTACTTTTTTTTTGTGTTGTGCGCTTTAATTATTAGCCTGCATGTGAAATCAAGGAGGCACCAAATGTTATTCTCTCTCACAATTGTGATGGATTGGAGGATTGGAGGGATGTCGCAGAAACTCACAAGAATAGTAGTGAAGGTAATAATAATGTTTCATAGGAAAATATATTTTGTCGAATAATTATAATTATTATTTATATATAGAAAATAAGAAAATTATTAAACAATTAATAAATATTTTCTTACTTATCATCAAATTTATTTGTTAATCAAAATATTTATTGTTATATCTTAAATAGGTATCTATATTAAATAATATTTATAGTGTTATTAATATGTTTGATTGTATACTTATTTAAAAAAAACAATATATATATATATATATATATATATATATATATATATATATATATATATATATATTGATAGTACCCGGAGATCAGGATCCGATGTGGCCGACATCGAACGTGGATGAAGCATGGTTGATGGTGAGAGAAAAAGGGGTGTACCTGCAAGACACTCCGATGCTAAATTCAGAGAGCGAGCAACAAGTGAGCAAGTACGATATTTAGAGTAAGAAATTGAATATTTGGCCCTCTCAAATGAGAGGGTTTATATAATATCCCCAGCGCATGGTTATTGGTCCCTATTATTGGGCCTAGATCGTGGATCCCCCAATAATCGGTAACTGCCAGAAACTAACCGTTGGGGCGATGCTTGGACTGCTCGGACGAGACCCTAGTCGGATGATGTTAATATCGAGCGAAGGGCTTGTCGGGAAAGCGTTCCTCGATTGATCTTGGGGGCTTCGACCCTTGCTGGGTGCGAATCATGGTCGGTGGCGCTGGTGGCCGGTCGGAAGGAACTCATGGGCAGACCGAGGATGTGTCAGGTGCCAAAGAGTGGTTGGGCAGTCATGGGCTAGAAGATGGATTTGGCCCAAGTCTGAGAATTAGGCCAGTCCGGAACAGGAGCCCCCCAAGTCGTTGCTTCTGGTCGAAAGAGCGATGACTTAAGGGTGGCTAGCTGCTCGGAATTATCTTTTAATGTTGACAGAATATTACTTGATCCAATCAAACGGTCTCCTCTGGAGAAGCAGGAGAATTTTTGAAAGTCGAGCAACTCATTGGTTGGTCAGTACCGAGGGAGAGGAAACGAAGAGGTGACATGTTTTGGAATTTGTGCCAATTTAATGCTTATAACGGCTACTCTAGGTCTAGCGTATAGGTTATGATTTCCTAGGGGTAGGGGTCACGCCTATACGCATGTGTTCCTATCTCTATAAATAGGGGAAGTCTCTTCATTTTCAGACTTTTCTTCCTTTGCTTCTCTGCTCGACGTCATCTCTGTTCTCCGGTTGCCATCTACGACTGTCGACAACCGCGGATATACTTCCATCCACCGTACAACCTTTTTCCTGAATCATCATAATCATGTCTCAACCGCCTGGTAACCATTTTTATCTGTTTGTGACTATGTTGTTTCTATGAGTAGACATGCATGCGGTTAGGTTTTAGTTTTAGGAAGTAGATTAGGGTAGTTAAGATTGTCCCTTAAGCTGTCATGGTGATAAACGACTTTCTGGTGGCAAACTGCCCTTAGAGTATCTAGGCCGTGTCCGTAGTGTTGTTCGCGCAGGAACCCTATCCTGTGCCGACCGGTGGCTTTGGTTGGCATTCAACTAGAGCCCTGGGTTTAGGGATAGCAACGATAATTTGGTCGTCGCATAGTCCCTTTACTATCATGAGCATGGTCGAATGTCTTAAGCATGTATATTCTTTTACGGCTTTGGCCGGGGCCTTGTCTCCTGGTCGCCGCACGCCCTTTCACTTGATAGGTAGTGGAAGGGTGAATTTGATGCCTTGATCGAATTCACTGACGCCTTTCCTCTACTTTTCAGGTGAAGAAGTTCTCGTTGATCCATACGATCTTTCGTCCGAGGAAGATACTCGAGAGGACTCTAGGTCCTCAGCTACCGTTCTGAGCGATCCCAACTGCTCTTTGGAGGATTCTAATGCTACTGAGGTGGGCGAAGCGGCCACCACTTTTGGGGGGAGAGGCAGATGCTCAAGAGATTTCTGATGAAGGAAACGAGGTCCCTGTGCCTGAGGTATGAGTAATGGAGGATTTATTGGACAAGGTCTCAAGTTATGCTCGACCGAGGAGGGAGTCGTTACTGTAACACGGTGGGAGAACTGACTTTAGTTAAATGTTGCGGATAGCAAGAGTCGCCACCGACTTTTATTTTATCCAAAGGAAAGGCATAAAAGAACAGGAAAGACCTTTTAAAAGATTTTTGGGTTCGGGGGGTAGGTTATGTAAAGGGAAGGTGTTAGCACCCTTTACATCCATGGTTATCCATGGGCTCTTAGTTACTTAGCTCACTTTAAAATGTTTTTGAAATGTGAAGTGTGTGAATAGAAATTTTCTTAAGAGTTTTATAATGATCCATGTACGGATGCGTAAAAAACCTTTGTTTTGAAAATTGTTTGAAATTTGTGAAGTATTTGAGAAATTTTGAATAGTGAGCAAGTAACTATGAGGAATCTACCCTAAAGTTTAAGTCTTTCTGTTCATTAACCTTTAAATGGTAAGACTATCCGTATTATTAAGGAATAGGTAGTCATTACCTTGGATGTAAGGGACATATGAAGGGACATCTGTTTAATGAAGGCAACTGTATGGTGTATTAAGCATTTTGAAGGGACTGTCATCATTATTCGAGAGGGACAAGATCATATTGAAAGGCAACCATTAAGGGACTTGATCTTTGATTATGAAGGGACTAGATGACTTTTCTTTTAAGGGACTTTGCTTTATACACCCTACTTGACCTTTTTGAATAGGCAACATTGAGAGGCAACCCTAGAAAGTGAGATGGCGATCAAAGATCGGCTTACGTGTGTGAGTGTTTAATTTTATATTTATCTTATAATTTAAATGATCTAAATTCAATTTTTAAATACAAATAGTTTTCACTCCCTATTTACTAACCATAGCATAAAATTAAATAATTTAACATTATAAAAATATGTACACCAAGGAGCAATTACAACAATGATAAATAAACAATTTAAATAAATAAAGCAAAATATATAATAATAAAAATTGGGTTAGTGGAATAATAATAATAATCATAATTTTAAATAAAGGGGGTTAGTAAAAAATAATTATAAGAACATAATTAAAAATAATAAGCAAAAAATAATATAATAATTAAAAGATTAGATTGTACTATAAACAATTATTTAAAATTAATTATGAACATATTATGAGAAATTATTAAATTTGCAATTTTTAGAAATTATTTACATATATAATTAATTATAAACAATTGGAAAATATTTTCAAATTATAAATAAATTGGACATTTTAATTTCTACACATATTTATATACAAAATTTTAAGTTTATAAACAATTTATGTATTTAAAAAATTAAATCAAATATTTTAATTAAATTATGAATACAAATAATAATATAAAAGAAGAAAAGAAAATTAGGGTTTTATATGTTTTAGAAAAAATAAATTAGGGTTTGTAAAATATCAGGGTTTATTTTATACATTTTTTAGAATAATACAATAATTACATATATAATTTAATAGTAATATTAATAATTTAAAAAAAAATGAGCTTTCTTATAACATGAAAAATGAGTTTTAAAAAATAATATGAATATCATTGATTATTTGAATTTATTTTAGATAGAATATTAATTAAATTAAAAAAATAAAGAAAAGAATGAAAAAAATAAAAACCTGCCGGGGCTGGGATTTGAACCCAGTCCCCTTAGCTTGCAGCCTCCAAGACCTGCCCTCCATCCACTGGGCCGTGCACGCGCTGGCAGCAAAAACAAGGGACTAATTCCTTTTGTTCTCAACCTGAAACAAATCATAGCAAAAATAAATATAACAAAAAAGGGCCTGGGGAGATTCGAACCCAGGTCCCTTACAATGCAAACAAACATCCTTTCCATCCAGCCGGGAGGGCGCTTCTGGCAATGTAATGGTCACAATTGATTATATATTAAAACAGCTCATTAAATGAAAAAACAAGAAAAATATGGCCTGGTTCAAGAATCGAACCCCTGACCCTTCAGCCACACGCACGCCTACGCAACCAACTGAGCTAACCAGCCATTTGTGAAATAAAACAGCAAGCCATTCATAATATTTTAAAATAGGAATTCAAATTTGAAATTCGCGCCAGACCAGCTTCGTCTTCAACCTTGGATTCGTAGGATTACCTGCGAATTTTATTATGAAGCTACCTGCGAATTTACCTGCACTCATACAACCTGCGAAATTCAAATACTAACAAAATAGCAAAATTTCCTGAAATTGATTACACCATTGAATTCCTAATGAAATTTCCAGTCATTCTATGTCTTTAGAATCCATTTATCTTGGCTAGATAATGAATCCCTAAATGAAGCCGCAAACCCTAAACATGGTGAATCACGATTCAGGCCATGAAACTTTAGTTTAAATGTCCAGAAAGCTTCTACACTATCACACAAACAAGATTGATCAATCAAAATTCATTAAAAACCATTCAATAACCAGAATCGAAAAATTAAAATGTGATGAATAATTTGAATCGGATTATGCGAATGGAGAGGTTTTAGATGCAAATGATGATTGGTTTTGCTTCAAGAATGTCCAAGGAACATTGCTATGTCTTTAGATTACCTTCAAATGCCCTGTATAATGAAAACCGAATTTGAGTTTGTGAAGGTTTTTGAACAATGTGAACTTACTCTTGGGGAGGCTGAAATTCGTGCTTGTCATTAGGGTTGTGTCAAGTACTTATAGAATGATCAAATGAGGCTGAAAAACTAGGTCATTGTGTAGAAGATTTGATATAAAAAGATTCAAAAATATTATGCCTTAAAAATCAAATATCCTTATATGAACACTTGCTATTTTAGGCCAATCCTCATGATTTCCTTTCCACTTCAATTCCAATCACATTTATGATTTTCTAGAAGCTTAAACCAATTTAAATCTTAGACTTTTATATTTTATTTTTATTTAAAATGATTTTTAATGAATTAAATCAAAATAAATAAAAATGAAATAATAAAAAATCTGATTTTTATTGACTTGGGTCGTGCATGAAGTCATAGTGTGGATTGGGTCATCATTTGGCAAGCCCATTTGGAAGAAATTGGTTTTAGACCTCCATTTTCATCATAAACCAACCCAAAATTTCCCAACTTTGCAAGGGCACACATACTTCAATTTTAATGCTATGAGTGTGTTCTTGGACATTTTGGAAAGCTTAAAGAGTCCTCTAAACAACCCCACTGGTTTCATGTCCATATCATTTACCAATCTCAAGTTATGCCCTTTTGAAGTTGTTGACTTTTTGTTGACTTTCAAAAGGACCTATAATGTCTTAGCTCATACCTTCCAAATGAAGCATTTTTGGGCCTGGCTTGTGAGACACAAAGTTGTATAGAATTCAATTTCCTTCAAAATGAGCTTTGGATGGATACTTGGTGATGAAGCATGTGAAAGTTATGGCTGGTCAAAGTTCAGTTGACTTTTACTGAGAAAACCCTAATTTAGAAACTCCTGATTCTTGATGATCTGAAATCTCCTTGATGAATCATGATCAACCCTTGATCAAATGATGAATTTTACTTCATATACTTGATGTTGGCAAAAAATCATGAAGTTTGACTTTGGTTTGACCACAGTTGACCTCAGTTTGACTTTTTAATTGCTTTGACTGATTTTGACTTATCTGATCATTTGACTGAGCAAACCTTTGAGAAAAGTTCTGAAATTTGTCATGGGGATTCTTAGACATATATAAGATGTTATGAAGCTCACTTGAAGTGTTGGAAGTCCATTTAGCCTGATTAAAGTCAAAACCCTAGTTTTGGATACACTGCTTAGGAGGTGCATTGTCTGAGGGAATTGTCAACTCTTCTGACCAATTGTGAACCTTGTGAACCATCATAAAATGTCTTGTGAATCTCATGGGAGGTATTGTGAACCTTGTGAACCTTGTGAACCTCATAAAGTGACTTGTAGACTTCATGAACCTCATGAAAGGTCTTGTAAACATTGTGAATCTTGTGAACCTTGTGAACCTCATAAAGTGACTTGTAGACTCCATGAACCTCATGAAAGGTCTTGTAAGTATTGTGAATCTTGTGAACCTTGTGAACCTCATAAAGTGACTTGTAGACTTCATGAACCTCATGAAAGGTCTTGTGAACCTTGTGAACCTTGTGAACTTCATAAAGTATCTTGTAGACTTCATGAACCTCATGAAAGGTCTTGTAAGCATTGTGAATCTTGTGAACCTTGTGAACCTCATAAAGTGACTTGTAGACTCCATGAACCTCATAAGAGGTCTTGTAAGTATTGTGAATCTTGTGAACCTTGTGAACCTTCTTAGCACACAAAGTCTTGTATTGTGAGGGCAAATTTTTGGGTGCAACAGCTGCCCCTGTTCAATTTTCTGAAACCTGAGGGGTTAGATTGGTATATGTGCCAGTCGTGACCTGGAAGGTTGAAGGGGATTGAACACAAAAGCCCAAAAATTTGCACTCACCAGTGCATAGAGTGATACAGATGGCTAGTTGAATATGCTTGAGTGGGCTTAAAGATGTCACTTGGAGAAAAGTTCTTCAGATACATTTCTTGGAGGATAAAGCAATCCAAAATATGAAGGTATAATGATAGCTTTCAGGAAGATAAAGCAGTCCTGAGGTAATAATAAGCTTTTAGGAGGATACAGCAGTCCTGAGATATTGATAATATGATTTCAGGAGGATGAAGCAATCCTGAGGTAATGATGATAGCTATCAGGAGGATGAAGCAGTCCTGATACAGTGATAAGCTTTCAGGAGGATGAAGCAATCCTGAGGTAAGAGAAGCTGTCAGGAGGATAAAAGTCCTGAGGCAATAATAAGCTGTCAGGAGGATAAAGCGATCCTGAGGTAACAATATGATTTCAGGAGGATAAAGCAATCCTGAGGTAATAATGTGATTTCAGGAGGATAAAGCAATCCTGATGTAGTAATGTGATTTCAGGAGGATAAAGCAATCCTGATGTAATTGTGATAGCTTTCAGGAGGATAAAGCAATCCTGAGGTAATAATGTGATGTCATGAGGATAGAGCAATCCTGATGGATGATATGCTTTCAGGAGGATGGAGCAATCCTGAGGTAATAATAAGCTTTCAGGAGGATAAAGCAGTCCTGATGTAATGATGTGCTTTCAGGAGGATGAAGCAGTCCTGATGGATGATATGCTTTCAGGAGGATAAAGCAATCCTGAGGGATGATAACTTTCAGGAGGATGAAGCAATCCTGAGGGATGAGATGCTTTCAGGAGGATGAAGCAATCCTGAGGTAGTGATGAGCTATCAGGAGGATGAAGCAATCCTGAGGTAATAGTATGCTTTCAGGAGGATAAAGCAATCCTGATGTATGAGAAGCTTTCAGGAGGATATAGCAATCCTGAGGAATGATAACTTTTCAGGAGGATAAAGCAGTCCTGATAGTCACAAATTGTTGATGAAGTTTGTTTGCTGGAGAATTAACCTGAAAACAAGGTAGCATTCTGTATAACAATATTAGTTTATGTATTATGTATGCATGTATAGTATGATGCACCTAAGTAATGTATTATGCATTTATGGATATGTATGTTATGGTATGATGTAAATGATGTATGTATGATATGATGCTGCCGGAAGGGTATGGATATCTTTGTATAACAACTGCTGGCCAGGGAAAATAAATCCCGGTTCGTTGCTGAAGAATATGAGGAACTCACTCCCGTCTTGTTTTGATACATAACCTCCCGTATGCTGGGGATAGTAAGGTATAGATAACCTCCCGTCTGTTAGGGATAGTAGGGTATATATAACCTCCCGTCTGCTGGGGATAGTAAGGTATAGATAACCTCCCGTATGCTGGGGATAGTAAGGTATATATAACCTCCCGTCTGCTAGGGATAGTAAGGTATACATAACCTTCCGTCTTCGTTTGATAGTAGGGTATATATAACCTCCCGTCTTCGTTCGTCGTACCCTTATTGGAAAGTAAATTCCGGTATATCCGTATGAGGATAAAAGAGATGGATATAAATTCCAAGGGAGATGTGACTTTATGAAGATGGATTTGTCCTACTGAGGGTTTGTAACTGTCTTGTGGAGATGAACCGGCGAAGCTTCGTTGAAATCCTTCCCTCGTTCGTCCTTAGTAAATACTATTACTGCATTTTCATGCATTTCTGGTAAACATCAATCATATTAAACATACATGCATTTTTGGTAAACATCAATCATATTCAAAAGCATACATACATTCAAACACAACCAATGGACGTTTCGCTTATGTAAATAGGGTAAAAGTAAATCTGGATTCAAAAGATGGAATTTATTTATATCAAAAAGTGACCTATACATAGGTAAATTTGTACAAGGAGACATAAACCCTAGTAAGAGGATTTCGTCATAAAATTTTACAAAACAAAGAAAATCAGCTATGTGGGAAACAATCCTATTGAGTTTCAATTCTACTATTGCCATTATCTTCAAGTATCTCATCTTCCGCTGTTGAGACGGAAACAATTGGATTGAGCTTTATTTGTTCGAGCTTGAGTAAGTAGCACAACTGGTTGTAGTTTCATGGGTGATCCAAACGAGACATAGTCATACGCTTTAATCCCTAACTTTTGCCTGGATTGCCCTTTCAGGTTTTCAATCCATCGGGATACCCTTTTTTGCCCAAGCCGCCTTTTCAGGTTTTCGACTTGCCGGGTGTACATCTTTTTATATATATCCCTAATTTTTGCCCAAACCCTTTTAGTTTGCCGGGATGCCCTTATTTTTGCCTAGGCCTGTCAACCTAGCGGGTCTCTTTTCATGCGTAGTATTTTTTAACTATGTCTGCGTTTACAGGCTGTGGGAAGTCTTCACCATCCATTGTAGTGAGTATCATGGCACCTCCTGAAAACACTGTCTTGACTACAAATGGTCCTTCATATGTAGGAGTCCACTTGCCCCTAGGATCACCCTGTGGTAATATGATACGCTTGATTACCAAATCACCAGCCTGATATACCTTCGGCTTAACCTTCTTGTTAAAAGCTTTGATCATTCGTTTCTGGTACATCTGGCCATGACAAACTGCTGCTAACCTCTTCTCATCAATCAAATTTATCTGGTCAAGTCGAGTCTGAATCCACTCATCTTCATCCAAACCTGCATCCTTCATAATTCTTAAAGAGGGAATCTGGACTTCAATGGGCAGAACTGCTTCCATACCATAAACCAAGGAGAATGGGGTTGCCCCTGTTGAAGTACGTATTGTAGTACGATAACCATGAAGAGCAAATGGTAACATCTCATGCCAATCCTTGTAAGTCACAGTCATCTTATGTACAATCTTCTTAATGTTCTTATTAGCAGCTTCAACTGCCCCATTCATCTTCGGACGATACGGAGAAGAGTTGTGATGTTTAATCTTGAACTGCGTGCAGAGATCAGTAATCATAGTGTTGTTCAGATTAGAGCCATTGTCAGTAATAATCCTTTCAGGGATGCCATACCTACATATGAGATTATTCTTAATGAATCGAGCCACAACATTCTTGGTAACAGATGCAAATGAAGCTGCCTCCACCCATTTTGTGAAGTAATCAATAGCAACCAGGATGAAACGATGCCCATTAGAAGTAGTAGGCTTGATCTCACCAATCATATCAATGCCCCACATGGCAAAGGGCCAAGGAGCAGTCAACACATTCGATGGTGATGGAGGTACATGGACTTTATCAGCATAAATTTGACACTTGTGACATGTTCTGGAATGTTGATAGCAATCAGCTTCCATGGTAGACCAATAGTAACCTGCTCTCAATATCTTCTTTGCCATAGTATGACCACTAGAATGAGTGCCAAAGATCCCATCATGCATATCTTCCATAATCTCAGTTGCTTCCTTCTTATCCACACAACGAGGCATAGTTGAATCATGATTGCGCTTGTACAAAATCCCATTACTCAAAAAGAACTTAGCAGAAAACCTTCTCAGGAACTTCCTATCTTTGACAGATGCCCCTTCAGGGAACTCCTGAGCTTCAAGGTATCTTTTTACTTCATAGAACCAAGGCTTCTCCTCTGCTTCTTCAGTGCCAATCTCATTGCAGTACGCAGGGTTTTTCAAATCTATCAATAGTAATCTTGGGAGCTTCATCATCCCAGCTGATCTCAAACATGGATGCCATGGTGGCCAAAGCATCTGCCAACTGATTCTCTCTTCGTGGAATATGTCCAAAGGTAATCTCTTTGAAATGTGGGATCAAAGACAACACATGCTCTCTGTAAGGAATGAGGTTATCATGCTTGGTATCCCAATCTCCTTTAATCTGACTTACTACCAGGGCTGAATCTCCATACACATCAAGGAACTGAATCTTCATATCAATAGCAGCTTTAATACCCAGGATACATGCCTCATACTCAACCATATTATTGGTACAATAGAAACAAAGTCTGGCAGTAATCGGGGTATGACAACCTTCAGGGGAACTAATCACAACACCAACACCATTACCAAGTGCATTAGAGGCACCATCAAAAACCATAGTCCATCGGGATCCTTGTTCAGGTCCGTCATATTGTCCAGGTTCTTTGGTAATAATCATAATGTCTTCATCAGGGAACTCAAAACTCATTGACTGATAATCATCCACTGCTTGATGAGCCAAATGATCAGCAACAACACTTCCTTTGATGGCCTTCTGAGTAGTATACTGTATATCATATTCTGTCAAGATCATTTGCCATCTTGCAATTCTTCCGGAGAGAGCAGGTTTCTCGAATATGTACTTGATTGGATCCATCTTCGAAATCAATAAGGTAGTATGAGTCAACATATACTGTCTTGGTCGGCGAGCAGCCCATGCCAAAGCGCAGCAAGTTTTCTCGAGCAGTGAGTATCTTGTTTCACAGTCGGTAAACTTTTTGCTAAGGTAGTATATTGCCTGCTCTTTTCGACCAGACTCGTCATGTTGCCCCAACACACACCCCATTGAGTTGTCTAACACTGTTAAGTACATAATCAAGGGTCTTCCATTAACTGGTGGCATCAAAATTGGAGGTTCTAGCAGATATCTCTTGATTTCATCAAAGGCAGTCTGGCACTCATCATTCCATTCCATCACCTGATCTTTCTTCAACAACTTGAAGATTGGCTCACAGATGGCAGTCAATTGGGAAATAAATCTTGCAATGTAATTCAATTGTCCCAAGAAACCTCTAACCTCCTTCTCAGTACGGGGAGCTGGCATCTCTCGTATAGCTTTCACTTTGGCTGGATCTACTTCAATACCTTTTCCACTGACTATGAAACCCAGGAGCTTTCCGGACCTAACTCCAAAAGTACACTTGTTTGGGTTCAATCTCAACTTGTATTTTTTCAACCTCTCAAACAATTTATGCAAATGATCAAGATGTTGCTCTTCATTCTGGGACCTGGCTATCATATCATCCACATACACCTCTATCTCATGATGAATCATATCATGAAACAAAGCCACCATAGCATGCTGATATGTTGCCCCTGCATTCTTCAAACTAAATGGCATCACCTTATAACAAAAAGTGCCCCACTGTGTAACAAATGTTGTCTTCTCCATATCTTCAGGTGCCATCTTGATCTGATTGTAACCAGAGAAACCATCCATAAAAGAGAATACCTTATGCTGAGCAGTGTTGTCTACCAGAACATCGATACGAGGAAGTGGAAAATCATCTTTGGGAGTGGCCTTGTTCAAATCCCTGTAGTCTACACACATACGTACCTTACCATCTTTCTTAGGAACCGGTACCACATTTGCAACCCATTGAGGATAAGAAGTCACAGCTAAGAACCCTGCATTGAATTGTTTCATTACCTCTGCTTTGATCTTCTCTGACATCTCAGGATGCATACGACGAACCTTCTGCTTCTTTGGACGACAATCTTCTTTTACTGGTAAACGGTGAACCACAATGTCTGTATCTAACCCTGGCATATCTTCATAAGACCAAGAAAAGATCTCCACATAGTCACGTAACATTTGAACCAGTCTGCTCTTGACACTATCCTCTAAATCAGCCCCTATCTTGACCTCTTTCCTGTTTTCTTCAGTTCCCAGATTCACAACTTCGACTGGCTCTTCATGTGGCTGTATGGCTTTCTCTTCTTGTTGTAACAACCTAGCAAGCTCTACAGGTACTTCACAATCGTCCTTATTTCCGTCTTCAGTTTGATAGATCGGATTCTCGAAATTATAATTGGCAATAGTAGAACTGTTATCAACAGGATCCAGAGTGGATGAGGATCTGCATTTTAGTGATGTGGGTGTGTGTAAGAACACATAGCTGATAAAAAAAAAAAAAAAAGAAAGACAAGGAACACAATATTTACTAAAACGAAACGTCCACTGATTTTATTGAATGAAGTATGCAAATGAAATGACAGCCCGTAACAAGCACACCATTGTGCCCCGGGTAAGGCACAAGGCTTGAGAGTTTTAATTATTCAGAAATTACAAACTTAAAAGCGACAACACAGTAATAGTATTTACTCCTGACTAAAGGAGATAGGGATAACATCTTTAGCTTTCCAATTATTGAGTCCAGCACCCACAGTAGGAAAAATCCAAGCATCCAAGTTGTAGTCTTCATCATAGTCTCCCACAGCATTGATCTGATATTTCATAACCCCTTGATTGGTGATATGAACAGCACGAGCACGACGAACAGCCTTCTGGGACTCTGCAGTGAAACCCAAACCAAACTTGTCAGACTTGTATGGGATATCAGGAAGCTGACCCCAAATAGTACAACCACCTTCATCCACCACAGCTCTAGCATCGTTGAGGGAGGCCATTGCCATTGTTGGAGGTACTCTGGTGACCACAGGAACTTTCTTGGCAACTGGAGGAGCTACATAATCATTAACAATCCAGGGAACCACTTCAAATGTCTGACACGGAGTTTCAATGTATTCACCTTCCATTTCCAGATACTTGAAGGTATTCACATGACTGACAAAGTATTCTTCCTCTCCATAGACAGTAACAACCTTTCCTTCCACCGGATATCTTAGCTTCTGGTGTAATGTAGAGGTTACAGCACCTGCCCCATGGATCCAGGGACGACCCAGCAGACAAGAGTATGAAGGACGAATATCCATCACATAAAATGTAGCAGTAAAAACCTGAGAGCCAACTTTGATTGGAAGATCAATCTCTCCATGCACCACTCTTCTAGAACCATCAAATGCCTTCACCACTATATTACTGGGTTTCAGCATAGCATCTTCAGGGCTCAGCTTGTTCAGGACTTCCTTAGGCAACACATTTAGAGAGGAACCATTGTCTATCAATACATGGGACAGGGTAGTGCCCCTGCATTCTATTGAAATATGCAGAGCCCTGTTATGATCCCTCTTGGCAGGGGTCAAATCAGCATCAGAAAATCCCAACCCATTATCATAGGTCAGGTGGGCAACACAATTCTCAAACTGGTCAACAGAAATTGCATTGGGTACATGAGCAGTCTTCAGAAACTTGATCAAAGCTTTTGCATGAGCTTCAGAACATAACAACAAGGATAACATGGAAATCTTTGAAGGAGTATGCCCCAACTGATCAACAATGTCATAATCACTCTTGCGAATGATTTTCAATACTTCCTCCATCTGCTTAGAGAGGTCATCAGCAGCTGGCGCATCAGTAGATATTGGTTCAATAACAGGACCCTTGCCCCGAGCATCAGTGGTAGAGGTAGCAGCAGGGGTAACTGCATTCTTGGAAGTCACTGGAGGAGAGAAGACTCTTCCACTTCGCGTGATCTTACTTGATCCAGCAACATTATCAATATCAACAGGCACATCAGCTAAGGGCTCCTGCTTAACACCATGGATGTAAACATCAGATCCATAATGCCAAGGCACAGCCTTATCAGACGTATACGGAATAGGACCAGGAGTAGTAATGACCATAGGAGCCACTCTGGCTTCAGCAACAATCTTCATAGGGCCTTCAGCAGTAATCTTAATTGGACGCTTATGAGTGATTTTGACAGGTCCCTTAGAAGTAATCCTTACCGGCACTCTATCAACCATATCTACCTCTTCAATCTTCTTACCTTGAGTTATATGATCCACCATACTCTCCACAGAAGATGGAGTCCTCTCAAACACTATGGTATATTTATCCATGAGACGTTGAATTCCATCTCTCAACCTCCAGCAGCTATCCGGCTTATAAGTACAATACAAACAATCTTCACGACATCCTGGAAAGAACCCAGCTTGTACTAACTTCTTCTTGATAACAGACAATGGTGTGGTCAACTCTGCAACTGAATAAATATGTAAATCTTCATCAATTGCATTGACAGTCTTCTCATGATTTGGCATGGGAGCAGTGATCACATTTGGAGTACCCGGAGGGTCAAACTCAATTTCTCCAGCCTCAATCATATCTTGAATTTTGTTCTTTAACACCCAGCAACTATTGGTATCATGTCCCTGGCAGTTTGAATGATATGCACATCGTGCATTAGGATTGTACCTGGGAGAGGTAACATTAGGATTCTGAGGAGCATCTTTCAGAGTGATAAGTTCAGCCTTCAACAAGTGTTGCAATGCCTGAGCCATTGACATGTTGATCTTAGTGAACTGCCTTCTAGCCCTCTGTTGGTTGCCCTGTGGCTGCTCTGGTGTTGTAGGAGTTGGATTTAAAATATGAACTGCACTCACAGACTGATGCCTTCTATTACGATCAGGTTGACCATAAACAGCATTTGACTCTTTCTTCCCACTGGGAGGCTTCTTTGCAGCACCTGATGAAGAAGCACCCACTTGAATCTTGCCACTCCTGATACCACTTTCTACACGTTCTCCTGTCATTATCAACTCAGTGAAGCCAGATGATGAGCTTCCAATGAGATGACTGTAAAATGGACCATTCAGCGTACACATGAACATATCAACCAATTCCCTGTCAGTCAAAGGGGGTTGAACTCTTCCAGCTAAATCTCTCCATTTCTGAGCATACTCCTTAAAACTTTCTTTGGCACCCATAGACATGCTTTGCAGCTGCATGCGAGTGGGAGCTAAATCAGCATTGTATTGATACTGCTTATAGAAAGCTTCAGCAAGATCATTCCACTCCCTGATGTTGACACTCTCCAATTGATAATACCACTCCAATTGAGCTCCAGATAAGCTCTCTTGAAAAAAGTGGATCCACAACTTCTTATCAGCAGTGTGAGGTTGGATTCTTCTGACATAAGACCTCAGATGCAGCTTGGGACAAGAGACCCCATCATAAACAACAAAAGTAGGAACCTTGAAACCAATAGGTATGACAACCCCAGATATCAGACTCAAATCTTCAAAATCCAGCCCAGAAGATTTCTGCAACTCCATAGCATCCATTCTATCCACCAGCATTTTGAATTTGTCTTCATTAGGATCATGGTAATAATTAGCCTCAGAATCAGAGTCCCCCATAGTGTTGTGGAGACTGCCTCCCTCTTTTTCAGATTCCTCAGATTCATAGTCTTCAACCTGTTCTTTGGTTTTGACAGGACCTCTGAACCTTCTTCCCATGTTGATCAGGCCACCTGACCTTCTAGTCTTCTTAGTCTTCTTGGCCAGCAGTGTCTTCAATTCATCCTGCCCCTTGGACAGGTTCAGGATCAGCTCTTGGAACTGTTCATTCTGTTCCTGGAGATCCTTAACTGTTTGTTCAAGAGCCATTGCTGAAATAAACAGCGAGAAGATGAGAAACCTGTGCACAAATAAACCTGTGATGCAATGGTATGATGTTTTAATGCGTATGCAATGTTTTCAAGGACCACAAGATTTAAATTTGCTTAAACAAACAGGAAGGTAAACTTTTATTAGTAATAAATTTGTTTTGCCTCTTGGGCTTACAGAAAATGAAAATGAAATAAGTACAAAAGATGGGGTTTTAAGTCTCCCATGGACGTTTCCTCTTTGTGTTGAGGTATGAGTTGAGATTCTGTTCCTCGTGAAGTTGCTTTGTTAGTTCCAGGATTCTTTCTTGGCTTGCTTTGTAATGAGCCTCAAAAGTATCCCTTTGCTCCTTCAGTTGGATCCAAGACCTCTGTAAATCTTCCAGGTCAGTAGGCATGTCTGGGTGAAGGATGGTATAAGCAGTATCTCCTTCAGCAACAGGTTCCATGGTAACTGGCAGGATGGCAGGATATGGCATCATGAGAGTCTGAGCACGAGATCGTACCCATCTGAGATAAGCTTCCATAGGAATAGTGTACTTAGGCTCCAGTGTCTTGCTGTCAACCTTGTTTACTTTTCCCCAGGCTCGTATGAATCTCTGACGGTAACCCTGAAGATCGTTGTCATAATCAAACACAATGCCCTGAATCAACATGTCATGTGGACCATCACTCCGAGCGTAACCAAACTGTCGTAAAGCTAGAGAGGGGTTGTAGGTGATGCCTCCTCTTATGCCTAGAAGTGGCACATTAGGGAACTCCCCACAACGGTCAATGATGGTGACATTCTCCATAGATCTGGAGCACCAATGGATATCTGAGTGAGAAAGTGACATGATCCTCTTGGACCATCTGAACCCTTGCTCATTCTTCATCACTGAGCGAGGAAGGTGAGAAATAAACCACCTAGATAGCAAAGGTATGCAGCACATCAAAGTTCCTCTTGCCCTGGTAGTACGGGTATGAAGAGAATGCAAGATGTCTCCAAGCAATGTAGGCACTGGATTGTGACTCAGGAAAATGTTGATGGCATGAACATCTATGAACTGATCTGGATTGGGGAACAATACTAAGCCATATATCAGCAAGGCTAAGATCTCCTCAAAAGCATCATAGCTCATGGCCTTCAAGAACACTTGATCCTTCTCTATCAACACCTTAGCAAGAATACCCTTGACTCCACTTCTCGTTTCTAGAACAATGTCAACCTTCTTCAGATGTAGAGCTGCAGCAATAACCTCAGGTTTAGGCTCTCTTTCCAAGCCTGTGAATGGTTTCTGATCAAGAACAGGTATGCCCAAAAGTTTAGAGAACTCCTCCATGGTTGGAACCAGCTGGTAGTCGGGGAATGTGAAGCAATGGTGCTTTGGATCAAAGAACTGAAACAGGACACTCATCATGTCTTCATTGAACCCTGAGGTGACTAGATCCAATAAGTTACCATGTCTCTTGATGAACTGGGAATGATTAGACACTTGAGAAACCAACTCTTTAAGCTTAGCAGGTATGCCCACAAAGTTGATCCTGATGGTGTTTCTACGAGCTGAAGCCATGACCTGCAACAAAGAACAAAGATAAATCCCTTGGTCCTTGAAATGGTTAGTGAAAATGCTATGCTTATGATGCATGATGATGTCATGATGTTATGCTCAATCACAAACATGTGGCACACACAAGCAAGTCACACAATAGCCCTAGGTTTAAAGGCTTGCATGAGGTTCAAAGGTAAGTACCCTCCCCTAAAGTTAGATGGTTCATCCTGTCCTATAAAGTAACCAGGTTCTAAGGGATCTCAATATCATTGATCCTTCACAAGGGTGGTTGATCAGAAGGCAACTTACTTGCCAACCAAAACCCTCCAAGTTTAAGATCTCAATGAGTGTAGTATCGAGTGTCAACCAACTTCAGTCTGCACCAAAGCCGGTTACCTCACTACTTTCTAAAGGCCAAGATGAGTTAACTAGGGTTCTAAAAGTTAGTTAGTGCATTGACAACATATGGCAGCCTCATATTATCCTCAACTTGACTTAAGGAACATAAGCACCAACCAAGAAGTCACACTAACTATGGCCACCAGATCAACCATATCGGTATACGCTGTACAGTTTCCTTGGTCTATTGCCATTTACCTAAGGTACACTAGATCCGGGTTAGGATCTTTCACACATAAGAGCCCAACAGGTAATATAAAGCAAACAAAGCAAACAATTTAAGTGATCTAATTCCTAAGGGTACCCCTCTTTAATTAAATCCCCAGCAAAGTCGCCAGTTCTGTAACACGGTGGGAGAACTGACTTTAGTTAAATGTTGCGGATAGCAAGAGTCGCCACCGACTTTTATTTTATCCAAAGGAAAGGCATAAAAGAACAGGAAAGACCTTTTAAAAGATTTTTGGGTTCGGGGGGTAGGTTATGTAAAGGGAAGGTGTTAGCACCCTTTACATCCATGGTTATCCATGGGCTCTTAGTTACTTAGCTCACTTTAAAATGTTTTTGAAATGTGAAGTGTGTGAATAGAAATTTTCTTAAGAGTTTTATAATGATCCATGTACGGATGCGTAAAAAACCTTTGTTTTGAAAATTGTTTGAAATTTGTGAAGTATTTGAGAAATTTTGAATAGTGAGCAAGTAACTATGAGGAACCTACCCTAAAGTTTAAGTCTTTTTGTTCATTAACCTTTAAATGGTAAGACTATCCCTATTATTAAGGAATAGGTAGTCATTACCTTGGATGTAAGGGACATATGAAGGGACATCTGTTTAATGAAGGCAACTGTAGGGTGTATTAAGCATTTTGAAGGGACTGTCATCATTATTCGAGAGGGACAAGATCATATTGAAAGGCAACCATTAAGGGACTTGATCTTTGATTATGAAGGGACTAGATGACTTTTCTTTTAAGGGACTTTGCTTTATACACCCTACTTGACCTTTTTGAATAGGCAACATTGAGAGGCAACCCTAGAAAGTGAGATGGCGATCAAAGATCGGCTTACGTGTGTGAGTGTTTAATTTTATATTTATCTTATAATTTAAATGATCTAAATTCAATTTTTAAATACAAATAGTTTTCACTCCCTATTTACTAACCATAGCATAAAATTAAATAATTTAACATTATAAAAATATGTACACCAAGGAGCAATTACAACAATGATAAATAAACAATTTAAATAAATAAAGCAAAATATATAATAATAAAAATTGGGTTAGTGGAATAATAATAATAATCATAATTTTAAATAAAGGGGGTTAGTAAAAAATAATTATAAGAACATAATTAAAAATAATAAGCAAAAAATAATATAATAATTAAAAGATTAGATTGTACTATAAACAATTATTTAAAATTAATTATGAACATATTATGAGAAATTATTAAATTTGCAATTTTTAGAAATTATTTACATATATAATTAATTATAAACAATTAGAAAATATTTTCATATTATAAATAAATTGGACATTTTAATTTCTACACATATTTATATACAAAATTTTAAGTTTATAAACAATTTATGTATTTAAAAAATTAAATCAAATATTTTAATTAAATTATGAATACAAATAATAATATAAAAGAAGAAAAGAAAATTAGGGTTTTATATGTTTTAGAAAAAATAAATTAGGGTTTGTAAAATATCAGGGTTTATTTTATACATTTTTTAGAATAATACAATAATTACATATATAATTTAATAGTAATATTAATAATTTAAAAAAAAAAAAATGAGCTTTCTTATAACATGAAAAATGAGTTTTAAAAAATAATATGAATATCATTGATTATTTGAATTTATTTTAGATAGAATATTAATTAAATTAAAAAAATAAAGAAAAGAATGAAAAAAATAAAAACCTGCTGGGGCTGGGATTTGAACCCAGTCCCCTTAGCTTGCAGCCTCCAAGACCTGCCCTCCATCCACTGGGCCGTGCACGCGCTGGCAGCAAAAACAAGGGACTAATCCCTTTTGTTCTCAACCTGAAACAAATCATAGCAAAAATAAATATAACACAAAAGGGCCTGGGGAGATTCGAACCCAGGTCCCTTACAATGCAAACAAACATCCTTTCCATCCAGCCGGGAGGGCGCTTCTGGCAATGTAATGGTCACAATTGATTATATATTAAAACAGCTCATTAAATGAAAAAACAAGAAAAATATGGCCTGGTTCAAGAATCGAACCCCTGACCCTTCAGCCACACGCACGCCTACGCAACCAACTGAGCTAACCAGCCATTTGTGAAATAAAACAGCAAGCCATTCATAATATTTTAAAATAGGAATTCAAATTTGAAATTCGCGCCAGACCAGCTTCGTCTTCAACCTTGGATTCGTAGGATTACCTGCGAATTTTATTATGAAGCTACCTGCGAATTTACCTGCACTCATACAACCTGCGAAATTCAAATACTAACAAAATAGCAAAATTTCCTGAAATTGATTACACCATTGAATTCCTAATGAAATTTCCAGTCATTCTATGTCTTTAGAATCCATTTATCTTGGCTAGATAATGAATCCCTAAATGAAGCCGCAAACCCTAAACATGGTGAATCACGATTCAGGCCATGAAACTTTAGTTTAAATGTCCAGAAAGCTTCTACACTATCACACAAACAAGATTGATCAATCAAAATTCATTAAAAACCATTCAATAACCAGAATCGAAAAATTAAAATGTGATGAATAATTTGAATCGGATTATGCGAATGGAGAGGTTTTAGATGCAAATGATGATTGGTTTTGCTTCAAGAATGTCCAAGGAACATTGCTATGTCTTTAGATTACCTTCAAATGCCCTGTATAATGAAAACCGAATTTGAGTTTGTGAAGGTTTTTGAACAATGTGAACTTACTCTTGGGGAGGCTGAAATTCGTGCTTGTCATTAGGGTTGTGTCAAGTACTTATAGAATGATCAAATGAGGCTGAAAAACTAGGTCATTGTGTAGAAGATTTGATATAAAAAGATTCAAAAATATTATGCCTTAAAAATCAAATATCCTTATATGAACACTTGCTATTTTAGGCCAATCCTCATGATTTCCTTTCCACTTCAATTCCAATCACATTTATGATTTTCTAGAAGCTTAAACCAATTTAAATCTTAGACTTTTATATTTTATTTTTATTTAAAATGATTTTTAATGAATTAAATCAAAATAAATAAAAATGAAATAATAAAAAATCTGATTTTTATTGACTTGGGTCGTGCATGAAGTCATAGTGTGGATTGGGTCATCATTTGGCAAGCCCATTTGGAAGAAATTGGTTTTAGACCTCCATTTTCATCATAAACCAACCCAAAATTTCCCAACTTTGCAAGGGCACACATACTTCAATTTTAATGCTATGAGTGTGTTCTTGGACATTTTGGAAAGCTTAAAGAGTCCTCTAAACAACCCCACTGGTTTCATGTCCATATCATTTACCAATCTCAAGTTATGCCCTTTTGAAGTTGTTGACTTTTTGTTGACTTTCAAAAGGACCTATAATGTCTTAGCTCATACCTTCCAAATGAAGCATTTTTGGGCCTGGCTTGTGAGACACAAAGTTGTAGAGAATTCAATTTCCTTCAAAATGAGCTTTGGATGGATACTTGGTGATGAAGCATGTGAAAGTTATGGCTGGTCAAAGTTCAGTTGACTTTTACTGAGAAAACCCTAATTTAGAAACTCCTGATTCTTGATGATCTGAAATCTCCTTGATGAATCATGATCAACCCTTGATCAAATGATGAATTTTACTTCATATACTTGATGTTGGCAAAAAATCATGAAGTTTGACTTTGGTTTGACCACAGTTGACCTCAGTTTGACTTTTTAATTGCTTTGACTGATTTTGACTTATCTGATCATTTGACTGAGCAAACCTTTGAGAAAAGTTCTGAAATTTGTCATGGGGATTCTTAGACATATATAAGATGTTATGAAGCTCACTTGAAGTGTTGGAAGTCCATTTAGCCTGATTAAAGTCAAAACCCTAGTTTTGGATACACTGCTTAGGAGGTGCATTGTCTGAGGGAATTGTCAACTCTTCTGACCAATTGTGAACCTTGTGAACCATCATAAAATGTCTTGTGAATCTCATGGGAGGTATTGTGAACCTTGTGAACCTTGTGAACCTCATAAAGTGACTTGTAGACTTCATTAACCTCATGAAAGGTCTTGTAAACATTGTGAATCTTGTGAACCTTGTGAACCTCATAAAGTGACTTGTAGACTCCATGAACCTCATGAAAGGTCTTGTAAGTATTGTGAATCTTGTGAACCTTGTGAACCTCATAAAGTGACTTGTAGACTTCATGAACCTCATGAAAGGTCTTGTGAACCTTGTGAACCTTGTGAACTTCATAAAGTATCTTGTAGACTTCATGAACCTCATGAAAGGTCTTGTAAGCATTGTGAATCTTGTGAACCTTGTGAACCTCATAAAGTGACTTGTAGACTCCATGAACCTCATGAAAGGTCTTGTAAGTAATGTGAATCTTGTGAACCTTGTGAACCTTCTTAGCACACAAAGTCTTGTATTGTGAGGGCAAATTTTGGGGTGCAACAGTTACCCGTGGCGGGGGATCCCGCGCACTGGGTTGTGACTTGCCTAGGTGACGATGATAGGATATACTCAGATTTCGGGGGATCGAAATTTTCAATGTATGAGTATGTCTTCACGACTCTGGGGGTCAGGTTTCCGTTCAACAACCTAGTTTGCTCGGTGCTGGGCCACTTGGGAGTGGCGCCCTCTCAGTTGCATCCCAACTCTTACACTTTTATGAGGGAGTTCGAGCTGACGTGCTCGCATCTTGGGGTCGGGGCTACTCTCCCTCTATTCTTCCGACTTTTCTCCCTACAACGCCAGGTCGGGAGAGGAGGAATTCGAAAAGGCTTCATTTCATTTAAGTAGCAGACAAATATTTTTAAGGTGCACACGAAATCTATCCGCTCATTTAAGGACGACTATTTCCTGGTCGAACCGTCGACTACTACGGCAAGCCGATCGATTAGCTTCCGCGGGATCGACACTGATGCGAACGGGGTGCCTAGGCTTGACGATCAAGGGAAGGAGATTCCCCGATGGATTTGGAGGTTCCCCTTCTCGTGGGGCCATTTTCACTATGATACCCCCGTGAGCGAGTTTGTCCAGATCGGGGATAGGTTGAACGACGATGACGGTGCCAACTTTGAAGAGTTTCGCAAGTTGGTGGCATTCTTTACACCGATCCTGATGTTCGACGGAGAAGGTAAAAAGATGCTCGATGCTGATAGGGGGAGGCTGTGGAACGTCCCCTGATCGATGTAACAGCGTTCCTCGCCTGTAAAAATAGGCAGGAGGTGTCTGAATTTTTTGGTATTTGTAGTCGTGCTTAATTTTATCTCTTCTGATGATCTGCGTGTTCACACTGCTCGGTACTAACTATATTTCTTTTTGTCTTTTTGCAGCTTCTATGGCCAAGCCCTTCGACAAAATCCAAGAAAAATTACGACTGTCCAACAAAAGGAAACTTAAGACCGTCCAAACCCGGCTGACGAGCAATGCCACGAGTGGCTCGGGCTCGGGTCCAACGGGTCAAGGCTCTCCGGGCGTAACTTCAGTCTCTCAATTGAAAAAGCACAAAGGTGGTACGACTGTGCTGGATCTGACCACCAACGCTCCCCCCAAACCAAAACATGTTCTGCCCCTATGTTTTGTGAAGCGCAATTTCTTTGAGGACACGACTTTGGAAGTCGAACAGGAAGACACACTGCTCCTCGAGAAGATGGATCGTCTTGCTCGAAGAATGTCGCTGGCGCAGGACGCTAGTGTTGTCATGAGGGTGCTGACTATGGCCTCGATGTTGATCGAGGGGAATCCTGGGCATGAGCTGGAGGTCAACCACCTGAAGTCCCTCTTGGCGGAGTCTGAAGAGAATGCTAAGAAGGTTGCTGAGGAGGCGACCAGGTCGCTTAAGGACCATGTTGAGGTGATTGCTAAGTTGGAGGTGGACAAAAGGAAGGCCCTCGACCACAACAAGAGGCTGAAAGATGCCTTCATGCCCAAAGCGGACGAGGATGATGACACCAAAGCCCTGATGACCCGTGCACACTTTCTTTCCCAATTGGACCAGGACTTGGAAGAGCTGAGGGAGACGACCAAGCTGAGCTTTCAAAATGTTGTTGACCAGATCAAGGTACTTCATCCAGAATGGATCTTGACACCGATTGGATCAACTGCCTATATAAGGTCGCAAATTGTCAGATCATTGTTCCTGATGATATGATCGTTGACAATACCCAGCTCGACGAGCTTGTTCAACCTATCCATACTAAAATCCAGCCGATCCAGAGTGATGGTCATCCTGACGCCCATGTGGAGGAAGGGAACTAGTTCGACCTGCGTGCCGTAGTGTTGTAATTTTATTTTCTTTTCTTGCTTGGGGACCTGGTCCCCGTTTTATGTAATTTTGAACAAGTTGGCCCCTTGGGGTCGTAATCTTTCAATTAAAGTTTTCGACCTTGGTGGTCATTTTATCATCTTTGCAGTGTTTTTATTGTTATACATAAATGTTCTTCCGTCGGAGGACCTCTAACTTGAATATATCTTTTTTTTTCCACTAAGTACTTTACGCTCGACACTCATTTGGTCGTAACGCTGATCATAGAAATGCGAGGACTTTCTCGAGTAAGGGGAAATGCTCATTGAAAGGTATGGTTTGTTGGTTAGGGGAACCGAACAGACGCGTAGAGGCCTGCTCTGATGCGGTGCCTAAGTCAAGATTATGGCTCGGGTTCCGTGGCTTGAACGTCCCATCGCGAGCTCGGGTTCTGCTTGGTCGTGGTACTTAGGCGACGACGAACTCGTTTGAGTATCCCTCCATGCGAAAGTTACCTCCCTCGGGCACGAGGGGGTCCTGATGGTTAAAAGGTATTCGACTGCAATGTTTGTACTTAGGCACGCAGGGTGGTCGGACCGTCTGCTCCTCGTCTTGGAGTCGAGCAGGGGCGACGTTTGTACTAGCTGTAGTATTATTTGAGTTTCTCAGCGTTCCACGGCCGAGCGAGCTCTTCCCCTTGTGGATTTTCTAAGTAATAGGATCCATTTTCGGTTTTTGCTCGGACACGATATGGACCTTCCCAATTCGGGGCCAGCTTCCCTTCCCGGGAGTCTTTGTGGTTTCTCCTCAGGACGAGACTGCCAACCTCGAATGCTCGTCTGATGACCCTGGCGTCATGTCGAGCTGCTATTTTTTGTTTGAGGGTGGTTTCTCGAAGAGCAGCTCCCGATCGGATTTCTTCGACCAGGTCGAGCTCTTCGCGAAGCATCTCAGAATTAGTGTCCTGATCCATGAGCAATTTTGTTCGTCTGGACAGGACGTGCATTTCTAAGGGTATGACAACTTCAGTCCCATAAGCTAGTCGGAACGGGGATTCCCCGGTCGTTGAATAAGGAGTGGTTATGTATGCCCAAAGTACGCTATGCAGTTCTTCGACCCAACACTTTTTATGCTCGTCTAATCTTCGCTTTAAGTTCTTTAGGATCACCCTATTCGCAGCTTCCGCCTGCCCATTAGTCTGAGGATGTCTGACTGAGGCGAAGTGTTGTTTGGTCCCTACCGAGGTTACAAATTCTTGGAAATGCTTATCAGTGAATTGGGTTCCATTGTCCGTCACGATGGCGAGTGGTACTCCGAACCGAGCAAGGATGTTTCGTTTGAAGAAGCGTAGGATGTTGAGTGCAGTGATTTTGGCCAAAGCCTCTGCCTCTATCCACTTAATGAAGTAGTCGACGCCTACGATGAGGTATTTGTTCTGACCTGAGCCGACAACAAAAGGGCCTAGGATGTCCAGCCCCCACCAGGCGAATGGCCATGGGGAGGATAGCAACTTCAACTCGGTAGGTGATGCTACGTGTACGTCACCGTGCCGTTGGCATTTATCGCATTTCTTGACGTGCTCTTTTGCATCGTTCTGCATTGTCGACCAATAATATCTTGCTCGTAGGACTATGCATGCTAATGATCTCCCGCCCGAATGTTGTGCGTTGATTCCTTCGTGGACTTCTCTCAATACGTGTGGTACGTTTTCTCTTCAACGCATCTAAGGAGGGGCGTAGAGAAACCTTTGCGGTACATCTTGCTTCCGACCATGACGTACGAGCAAGCCCTGTATCGCACGGTATTGGTTGCCTTTGGGTCCATCAGTAGCTCCTCTTTGGTCAAATAATTGAACACCAGTGTCATACCCTAATTTTTGACCCTTAGATTTTTCGCATATCATCTGCATTTCACATACAAACAAGATCACGTATTGGTTCATGTATCCTTCTCAGTTGCAAGTCTATGCTTCGCAGGGGATCACCGTGTTTAATTGCCGTTATTTGTTTATATTTACTAACTTCTAACCAAAATACCAAAAAATGTTGCAGTTTGCTTCTTCTTCTTCTCTGTGTTGCAGGATTTAAAAGACAGGGCAGTGATTTCAATTCAGATGCGTTTGTTCAGTCACAATTCGATTCAGATGGACGTTTGACCTAATCTTGGTCAAACTATCAAAAGATTGCTTCGACTGCAAGTTGTGTGTGCCAGTGGTTCATTTCTCAGACAATGCGTTTTCAAAGTTCAAGTTGTGTTGTGTGTGAAAGTCATCAGTTATCAGACAGTGTTTTGTGCGAAGTTTGGTTTGAATCTTCAAATTCATCAGTTCACCAGTGATTCATCTGAGGATTTATTTTCCCCAGCATGATTCGAGTTATCTGGGCAATTTTCAGACGATCTCAGTGATCGTGGTTGAAGTGGCAAGTTGTTCAGTGGTTTAGTGATGGTTGTGTTCATTTAATCAGTGGCTTGTGAGAAAAATCAGAAATTGGTCGTGGGCCTTAAAAATCATCAATTCCATATCCATTATCCATTTCTATTCCTTTTTTAATTCAATCCACAAAAATTCCAAATTCTAATTCATTATCCTTTTTTTTAAACCATTTATATCCTTTCATTCAATTTCACGACCATTATTCATCCATTATTCAATAGCCATTTCTAGTTATTACTTAAATCCAATTCCCGTTTTATTCTAATATTTTTAATTTCCATTATTTTTCTATCTTTTAATCCATTTTAGATTCTTTTTTTTATTCAATTAATTCATATTTTTTTTTATCCATATATTTCTAACTATTTCATATTCCATGTTCATATATTAAACAAGACCATTTTTTTTTCAATTTATAAATCCATGTTTTTTTTCTAGCCCATTAGAGCATTTTTGCAAAATATAATACTGGAAAAAAAAGTGAAGAAAGCCCAACATCATTCACTCCAGCTTCCAGCCATCACTCATTTTTTTTGAAGCTTCACTCAGCATTTTCAAAAGCCTTCTCCATCAGCTTTGTGACTCAGCCCACTTTCCAGCTTTCTCACATAACTTCCAAACACAAGCCGTACACATTGAAGCATCTTCGAAAAATAGCCAAGTCTCAAAGCCGCATACCAGCCAAAACACGTGAACATCATCAGGCTGTACAGACAGCATCATAAGCGCACACTCCCAACTATCTACAAGACTTCACGCCACTTTACATCAGCCAATCTCAGCCAACACGCACGCCATCAACTGGGATCAAAATGCAAACACAACTTGCAACGCACAGCTTGCAAGCCACAAGCACACAACCAGCACCAGCTACGCCAACCAGCTTCCACACTTTCCAAAGCCCCACGTGATCATCAGCCAAACGCACATCCAACAGCTCAAAGCCTCAAAACAAGCCGCAGCATACACGCACGAGGAAAGCACACAAAACCAAGCAGCAACGTCACAGCAGGACATCAAAACGACATTGGCAACACGTACAAAACGCAAGCCCAAATGCGAAATAACACAGCAGCAAGCACGAATAACAACATCAAAACGCAGAAAATTAAAGCATGAAACGCGAGATTCACAGCCCCAAACACAATACTCAAAACGCAAACAAAGTTCAGCTGCAACGCAAATTTCGCACATACCGAAACGCAAGCCAAAACAACACGAAACGCAGCTGAAGCGTGGCCCTCGTGACTCCTTCAAAATGCAGAAAAATATCTCCGTAACGGCAATTCATTTTCATCCTTCAAATCCTCAAATCCTTCTATAAAAACAACTTCATTCTCCTTCAATTCGTCAAGCTTCAAGAGCCTCTAGAATCCCTGCCATTTTCCCTCAAAACTTCCATAACTTTCACCTTCAATACAACAAAACCAAAAAATTCAACAATAATAAACTCCCAACCATAAACCTTCAAAGAAAAATCTTAAAAAACATTCTTCTTCTCATCTCTTCAATCTTTTTTCAAGCAAACCTATTTCAAACCAAAAAAGCAGTAAATATGTCAAAGGGCTCCCGTGGAGTACCACAGACTTTTTGGATGCGTAAAACCTTCCCAATTTGTAACCTATCCCCTTATCCGTTCTCTGTTTGATTCTTTTAGCTTTTAGATTCATTAGGTTTTATTCGCTCTTTTTCCCTTTTCCATTTGGAATAAAATAAAAGCGCGGTGGCGACTCTGTTTACCTTGAGTTAAGTTAGTTGATAGCTTACACTCATGATTTTACCGCTACAGAAAAGTGGCGACTCTGCTGGGGAGTCAATCTCTAAGTGGATTCAGCCTACTTTGATTTATTTATTGCTTTAGTTTGATTTGTTTGCTACTTGTTTGTTCTGTTTCGGTTTTGGTGATCCTCTGTGAGATGGATTCTAACCCAGATATGAGTGGAACTTATGATAGGACAGCGATATTCGAAGCGATACGCGATGGAGTAGTCCAAAGCGATATCAATTTGATAATCTCCACTCGATTAGGCTCTCTTGGACTATCAATGTCATGACGAGTAATCGTACGTGGAATTATTTTCCGACCTTGAGCTGATCATACTGAGGACCGTAGAACCCTTAACCAATCTAAGCCAATTTAGGAACGTAGTGCGGAAACTATCTGAGTGTAAACTTAAGGTGGTTGTCACGCGATACTACACTCGGACGAGGTCTATTTTAAGAATGTTATCGGTTGGGGAGTAATCCAACGTACCGATGATATTCTAAAGATGGTTGTTAACTCCGGGAACCTCTGTTAGCACCCTTTTGGTTTTTTGCAGGTACAATGAAGACAAACCTTAGTACATGCCTGTGTGGGTTGGTGTTCTGTTACCTTGACTCCATGCTCGTGATCCGAACCTTTGAACCTGTGTGCTTTGCGTGATCTTGTTTGTGGTTGTTGCATCTACATATTCATCATGATCATCATCACAACCATTTTTCAAGGAAAATAATTCTGATTATTGCAAATATTGGAAAAAAGTAAATTCTCCTTTTTGTTAAGATATTTCATGACCGTATTCTTGATGTTGACCATGTTTGCAATAATCGAGTTGTTTTTCTGAGAATGGAAGTGAACATTGCATATCATTGCATCCTCGCATACTCTTGCGTTCATCCGAGTTGTGTGGGAACTCATCCCGGTTGTTTCTTTCCTCAGTTGTTTGTTGATCCGTCAAGCTGACTCCTCACCACAGATACGGTACTAGAGCTGCTAACAGATTGAGAGCTATCAGATTGAGAATGGAACACCAAGAACAGCATAACATGGAAGTCCGGATGGAGATTGACGAGTTGAAGGCCGGTATGACCAGGCTCACTGAAATGATGCAAGTTTTGATTGCTCGAGGCGAACCACCTCAGAGGACTGTTATCTCTGAAGTTTTTACTGCTGTTGTTGATCCTCCTATTGTTCAGCAACCAGTTTCTACTTGGCCAGAATACGGATTACCTCCGGATTATGTGCCAGTTTCTGCTAATGCTCAAATGGGTGGTCCATCTGTTGTGCCAGTCTTTTCAGCTCCGACTTTTGTTGAACCTCAACCTGTTGTGCACACTACTGCTCAGACTACTTATCAAAATTCTCCTTTCTTGTACCAGGTTGCTGGTCCACAAGCTGAAAGTCAGGGTGAACCTGGGTATATGGATGAGGTTAGAGAGCAATGTTTGACTCTTGAGAAGAGGGTAAGAGGTCTAGAAGGAAAAGATGTCTTTGGTTCTGCTGCGATAGACATGTGTTTGGTTTCCAACTTGGTTCTTCCTGATAAGTTCAAGGTTCCTGTATTCGAGAAATACAATGGTCATACTTGTCCAAAGATTCATCTGCTGATGTATTGTTGCAAAATGGCTGCACATGCCAAGGATGATAAGCTTCTTATTCACTGTTTTCAAGATAGTCTGAGTGGTGCTTCTATGAAATGGTATGTTGGACTTGAGAAGAGTCACATCCGAAGCTGGAAAGATTTATCTGATGCTTTTGTAAGGCAGTATAAGTATAATCTGGACATGGCGCCTGATCGTCGTCAACTTCAAAACATGTCACAGAAAGAGAAAGAATCGTTCAAAGAGTACGCTCAGCGTTGGAGAGAGCTAGCTGCTCAAGTGGAACCACCTTTGCCCGAAAAGGAATTAACTGGTTTGTTCATGGACACTCTTCAACCATTCTTTTGGGAGAAAATGGTAGGAAGTGTTTCATCTAGTTTTTCTGATCTAGTCACTATTGGAGAAAGACTAGAGGAAGGTATCAAGAAGGGTAAGATTACCAATTTTGAATCTCCCAATGCTGCAAGAAAATCTTTTGGGAACTTCCACAAGAGAAAAAATGGTGATGCTTATGCTGTTTCAACTTAGAGGAAGCCTTATCACCCGCAACAACAATATGTTCAACCATATGTAGCTGCAGTTGCTCCTGTTGTCAAAACTCAACCTGCTCAAGCTCAAGCTCAAGTTCAAATTCGAGCTCAAGCTCAGGCTCCTCATCCTGCTGCCGGACAAAATCAGTATCGCAATAGGCCAAACTTTGATCCTATCCTGATGCCTTACACTGATTTGTTTCCTTCCTTGATTAAGAGTGGTTTAATTACTACTAGGCCTCCGCCTCCTGTTCCAAATCCTCTTCCGGTTGGTTATAGATCGGATCTTCGCTGTGAGTTTCATCAAGGTGGAACTGGTCATGACTTGGAACATTGCTTTGCACTGAAAGCTAAAGTGCAAGAACTTATCAGGAACAATATCCTTTACTTTAATGACACAAATCCCAATGTTGTCAACAATCCTTTGCCGAAGCATGAGAAGCGAATCTCCTAGAAGAATTCAACAGTCAAATTTTCTTCAAGGCCAAAATATCAGACGGGACAGCTCATCCTTATTGTTGATGGATTATTAGGCCATTGTTTCTTTATGTTTGCAATTTTCTTCAATTGTGTTGACTTGTTTGCTTCTAAATTTGTTTGTACTTTCATGTTGGTTTTAATGAAATGAGCATTGCTTTGTTTCGATTCAATTTCATTTACTATTTGCATCTTTATGCTTTACATTTCAAGTTCATTTTTCTTTTCTCAAGCTTTCATAATGATTGGAGGAAGGATGATGAAAATGAGATACCCATAATTGTTGTTGGTATGCTTTCGATTGAGACTTGGTTGATGATATACAGGCATTGTTTCAAATCCCAAACACTGGAGAAATAAGGAAGTTAATCCTTTGTCAACCCCTTTGAGCCTTGAAGTTGGAGTTTCTTTCTATTCGAAAAAACCTGCATTTTAACCCGGGGATGGGTAGTTCTCAATTAATTCGAATGTGCATTCAAGTACAAGAAAATCATTCAAGATAACTTTCAATAAAGGTTGCAATCTCAAGCTTTCCTTCATACACATCAAAGAAGTGTTGAAGATGTTTCTCAATTCAAAAGCCAATGATGGTTCATCGTAATCATTAAGCCGTGCAGTCATTATCTTTCAAAAAAAAAATTTGATATTGAAAAAAAATCAAAGCCCGCTAAGTCAAAACCTATGAAGGAGACTTAGGAAAAAACTGGGGCATCCCGCTGGCTGTAAGTTCAAATGATACAGTTTAGGCAAAAGTTAGGGACAATAAAAGGAAATATTTGTCAAGAGGGAATCAAAATCCTCAGTAAAAGTAAGTTGAGTTGACCAAAGTCCTCACCATAAAAAACAAAAAGGAAGATGTGACTGCTATCTCAAAATCCTTTGGCTTATGAACCACCTTCATCTGTGCAATCCCAAATGTCTTGGAACTTGAATGCATAGGCTGAATTAATTAAATGTAGGACTGGAGTTCATCACGAAGTGGGTTGGGTACAAATAGACTTTGAGCCTATATCCTTTGTTTCATAAACTGTGGACCAGGCTACGTTACAACCTTCAAAAGTCCTAATTGAATCCAGGTTTCTTTTGAAAAGCATACTACAATGAGGTTGCGTAAACTGACTCCCAATTTCGTTATCAATCATTTGTTTCTTATCTTTGCTTCATCTTTAATTTTTGTCTCAACCGCCGTGTTTTGACAATGTTTTCATTTACTTTACATCAATAAATTTCATTCCAAAAATGATCCTTGATTTCAAACTTTGCATTGAACTTTGCATTAAAATTACCAGGTTTGTACAAACACTTTTTATTTGCAAATAAACTTTCCTCATCAAGGAATTTTCAAACAGTTGAGAAACTTGGTCAGTGATCTTATCAGGGGGCAAGTTCTTCTCAGGTCTTGTGGTTCAAGAGTTGTTGATCAGTGCAAGTTATTCTCAGATTTGGTTAGTCAGAAGATTCTCTGCAAGTTTCATACTGGTTTACCTTCTCAATATTCATCTCAAGAACTGAAGCCATGATCAGTTTATTTTATCAACATTCATTTCAAGAGCTGAAGTCATGATCAGTTTATTCTTCTCAACAGTTACTTCAAAGATCTGATTATTTTCTCCAGCAGTAGTTAAGAACTGAATCCATTATCAGTTTACCTTCATCAGTCATTGAACTTGGGGCAACTTTCTTCAAGAATCTCCAAGCAGCTTTGCATGATTTCTCTCAAAAGATTTTCAACTTGATACAGTTTGCTGGTGTGACAAAGATTTGTTCAGCAGCAATATCTCTAATTTCCGAGCAGAATGGTAGTGATCTCCGTGTTGAGGAATCAGTCTTCCATCTTTGTCACTCCGCTAAAAGTCTAAATTGGTTGTTAGCATTTTCTCTCATATTATCTCTTTGGGTGTGTTATTCCCCAGTCTTGTTTATGTTTGCATATTTGAGTGTTTTAGTCCTCATTATGCGTCTCCTTGGGTGTTTTATTCCCCAGTTTTGTTTACGTTTACATATTTGAGTGTTTTAGTCCTCATTATGCGTGTTTTCTTGGGTGGTTTAGTCCCCATTTTCGTAAATGTCTGCATACTGAGTGTTTTAGTCCTCATATGCATTTCTCGAGGTCTTGTTGTTTTCAACTTCTTACTTTTTGGTCAAAGTCCAACTCACTTGGCATTTTTCTGTCTCTCCAGAACTTTTTCTTCACCTACTTGTTGTGTCTTCTCATATATTACACCTTTTTTATCCGATTTCCATTCTCGGATGTCCATAGTGAAGTCATCATTGATTTGATGTACTGTCCTGGACTTTTTCCATTTCATTCAGTTTTGTTCCTGAATGTTGTGATTCACATTTTATCCGATTGCTATTCTCAGATGTTGTGATCACTTCACTTCCGATTGCCATTCTCGGATGTCTATAGTGAAGTCATCATTGATTTGATGTACTGTCCCAGACTTTTTACCATCTCATTCAGTTCTGTTCCTGAATGTTGTGATTCACATTTTATCCGGTTGCTATTCTGGGATGTTGTGATCACTTTCCTTCCGGTTGCCATTCTCGGATTTCCATGATGGAGTTATCATTGAGTTGATGTACTTTCCCGAAATTTTCCTATTTCATTCAGTTCTGTTCCTGGATGTCGTGATTCACATTTTTTATCTGATTGTTATTCTCAGATGTTGTGGTCACCCTTTCTGATTGCCATTCTCGGATATCCCTAGTATAGTCAGTAATGTCATCCCTGGATGTTTCTGATGTATTTATTCCGGGACTTTTTCACTTCACTTAGTGCCATTCCTGGAGGTTGTGATTCTTTCTGTCCAATTGCCATTCTTGGACATTTTTCGTCTCAGCTGAGCCAGGTGTTGGTCTCTAGCATGCTGCTTTTCCCCGTCGGAGTTTCATGCTCCTTATCCCCAGCGTTTATTTTATTTCTTGTGTAGTTTTGTCCCTCACGGATTTTCTATGCATTTCATATGTTTTCATATACATTTCATATCATCTCATAATTTTCTCATAACATTTCATATCATCTCATGATATCCTCATTTGCTTTCATAACATTGTCATTTGCTTTCATAACATTTTCATATCGTTTCCATATCATTTCCATATCATTTCATATCATTCATTTCATTTCATTCCATTTTTTGGCATCTTAGGATCAAAAATTGGGATTTTGGATATTTAAGTATCTTCTATCTTGTCGAAATGAAGATTTCAATCTTCATTATCTCTGGATTGAAGAAACTTAAATAGGGGCATCTGTCATACCCTAATTTTTGACCCTCAGATTTTTCGCATATCATATGAATTTCGCATACAAACAAGATCACGTATTGGTTCATGTATCCTTCTCAGTTGCAAGTCTATGCTTCGCAGGGGATCACTGTGTTTAATTTCCGTTATTTGTTTATATTTACTAACTTCTAACCAAAATACCAAAAAATGTTGCAGTTTGCTTCTTCTTCTTCTCTGTGTTGCAGGATTTAAAAGACAGGGCAGTGATTTCAATTCAGCTGCGTTTGTTCAGTCACAATTCGATTCAGATGGACGTTTGACCTAATCTTGGTCAAACTATCAAAAGATTGTTTCGACTGCAAGTTGTGTGTGCCAGTGGTTCATTTCTCAGACAATGCGTTTTCAAAGTTCAAGTTGTGTTGTGTGTGAAAGTCATCAGTTATCAGACAGTGTTTTGTGCGAAGTTTGGTTTGAATCTTCAAGTTTATCAGTTCACCAGTGATTCATCTGAGGATTTATTTTCCCCAGCATGGATTCGAGTTATCTGGGCAATTTTCAGACGATCTCAGTGATCCTGGTTGAAGTGGCAAGTTGTTCAGTGGTTTAGTGATGGTTGTGTTCATTAAATCAGTGGCTTGTGAGAAAAATCAGAAATTGGTCGTGGGCCTTAAAAATCATCAATTCCATATCCATTATCCACTTCTATTCCTTTTTTAATTCAATCCACAAAAATTCCAAATTCTAATTCATTATCCATTTTTTTTAAACCATTTATATCCTTTCATTCAATTTCACGACCATTATTCATCCATTATTCAATAGCCATTTCTAGTTATTACTTACATCCAATTCCCGTTTTATTCTAATATTTTCAATTTCCATTATTTTTCTATCTTTTAATCCATTTTAGATTCTTTTTTTTATTCAATTAATTCATATTTTTTTTATCCATATATTTCTAACTATTTCATATTCCATGTTCATATATTAAACAAGACCATTTTTTTTTTCAATTTATAAATCCATGTTTTTTTTCTAGCCCATTAGAGCATTTTTGCAAAATATAAAACTAAAAAAAAAGTGAAGAAAGCCCAACATCATTCACTCCAACTTCCAACCATCACTCGTTTTTTTTAAGCTTCACTCAGCATTTTCAAAAGCCTTCTCCATCAGCTTTGTGACTCAGCCCACTTTTCCAGCTTTCTCACATAACTTCCAAACACAAGCCGTACACATTGAAGCATCTCCGAAAAATAGCTAAGTCTCAAAGCCGCATACCAGCCAAAACACGTGAACATCATCACGTTGTACAGACAACATCACAAGTGCACACTCCCAGATATCTACAAGACTTCACGCCACTTTACATCAGCCAATCTCAGCCAACACGCACGCCATCAACTGGGATCAAAACGCAAACACAACTTGCAACGCACAACTTGCAAGCCACAAGCATCAACACACAGCCAGCACCAGCTACGCCAACCAGCTTCCACACTTTCCAAAGCCCCACGTGATCATCAGCCAAACGCACATCCAGTAGCTCAAAGCCTCAAAACAAGCCGCAGCATACACGCACGCGGAAAGCACACAAAACCAAGCAGCAACGTCACAGCAGGATATCAAAACGACATCGGCAACACGTACAAAACGCAAGCCCAAATGTGAAATAACACAGCAGCAAGCACGAATAACAACATCAAAACGCAGAAAATTAAAGCATGAAACGCGAGATTCACAGCCCCAAACACAATACTCAAAACGCAAACAAAGTTCAGCTACAACGCAAATTTCGCACAGACCGAAACGCAAGCCAAAGCAACACGAAACGCAGCTGAAGCGTGACCCTCGTGACTCCTTCAAAACGCAGAAAAATATCTCCGTAACGGAAATTCATTTTCATCCTTCAAATCCTCAAATACTTCTATAAAAACAGCTTCATTCTCCTTCAATTCGTCAAGCTTCAAGAGCCTCTAGAATCCCTGCCATTTTCCCTCAAAACTTCCATAACTTTCACCTTCAATACAACAAAACCAAAAAGTTCAGCAATAATAAACTCCCAACCATAAACCTTCAAAGAAAAATCTTAAAAAACATTCTTCTTCTCATCTCTTCAATCTTTTTTCAAGCAAACCTATTTCAAACCAAAAAAGCAGTAAATATGTCAAAGGGCTCCCGTGGAGTACCACGGACATTTTGGGTGCGTAAAACCTTCCCAATTTATAACTTATCCCCTTACCCGTTCTCTGTTTGATTCTTTTAGTTTTTTAGCTTTTAGATTCATTAGGTTTTATTCGCTCTTTTTCCCTTTTCCATTTGGAATAAAATAAAAGCGCGGTGGCAACTCTGTTTACCTTGAGTTAAGTTAGCTGATAACTTACACTCATGATTTTACCGCTACAACCAGGGTCATCCAACAATTAGCGTCGCCCACGATGTTGATGTCTACCTGGGCCGACAGTTGTCCGATGCTAGGTCGAGGGAGTACCTCTTGTATGACAGACTTATTTCCTTCCTTCCTTTTAGTACTGGTTAATTTGGACAAGATATCCGCTCGGGTATTGTTTTCGCGTGGAACGTGCCTTACTTCTACGGACGCAAATCATTTTAGTTTCTCTTTGACCAAGGATAAGTATTCGGACATGTTCTCATTCTTAGCTTGGAAATCTCCTCGTACTTGGTTGGCAACCAACTGGGATTCTATGCATATAATGATATTCTCCGCACCAAGTTCGTCTGCTAGGCGTAGACCGGCCAGGAAGGCCTCGTATTCCGCTTGATTGTTGGAAGTGGGGAAGAATAGAGTTAAGGAAACCTCGATGATGGTTCCCTATTTGTTTTCCAATATAATCCTTGCCCCGCTGCTTTCCGAGCTAGAAGCTCTGTCCACAAAAATGGTCCACTTGGACGTGGGCGTTGGTGTTTGCTCGGGGAAGGTGAGTTCTGCTATGAAATCGGCCAAGGCTTGAGCCTTCAGAGCTTGTCTACCTTCATACCTAATGTCAAACTCAGACAATTCCAATGACCAATTTAGCATTCGTCCAGCCATGTCTGGCCTTCCGAGCAGGTGCCTAATGGGTTGGTCAGTTCTCACGACAATAATATGGGCCAAGAAATAATGTCTAAGTCTTCTTGCTGCGAAGAGGAGGGTCATTTCTACCTTTTCGATCTGTTGATACCGCAACTCTGGGCCATGCAAAGCTTTGCTCGTGGAGTAAATCGGTTTCTGGCCTTCAGGCAATTCACGAATGAGAGCTGCGCTCACGGCCTCATTTGCGACTGCGAGGTAAAGATATAGAATTTCGACTTCGTTAGGCCTGGAGAGCACTGGAGGCTCGGATAATGTTTTTTTCAAATGGGCTAGGGCTTGCTCGCATGCATCTGTCCATTCGAAAGCTGACTCCTTGCAAATGAGCTTGTAGAATAGAAGAGCGTGCTGGGCAGATTTAGCCACGAACCGAGCGAGTGAAGCGAGCACTCCGTTTAACGATTGTATAGATTTCTTAGAGTTTTGCGTAGGAATATTTGTAAATGCTCGATATTTGTCGGGATTGGCTTTGATTCCCCGCTCGGTCAGATAAAACCCGAGGAACTTGCCCGCCCGAACTCCGAACGTGCATTTTTCAGGATTGAAACGCATTTTGCATTTTTGAGCTTGGTCGAATAATTTTCGAAGGTGGGAAGCGTGATTTGTCTCTTGTTGAGATTTAACGATCATGTCGTCCATGTATACTTCGAGCATGTCTCCGATTTCTGCTCGGAAAACTTTGTTCATCATGCGCTGATAAGTAGCGCCCGTGTTTTTCAGGCCGAAAGGCATAACGTTATAGTAGTAGTTGCCCGATTCGTTCATGAAGGTCGTGTGCTTTTTGTCGGTCACGACCATGGGGATTTGATTGTATCCCTAATAGGCGTCCATAAACGATAGAAATTTGAAACCGGCCGAGTTGTCAACCTGTTTGTCAATATTCGGTAAGGGATAAGCGTCTTCGGGAAAGCCCGGTTAAGATCGGTATAGTCAACACACATTATCCATTTTCCATTCGACTTTTTAACAAGTACAACGTTTGAGAGCCAGGTTGTGTACCTGGCCTTTGTTACAAAGTTTACCTCTAGGAGGTCTTCTACAGCTTTTTCGGCCACTTTAGTTTTCTCGGTCGACTGCTTCCTCCTGTGTTGGGCAACAACTTTGTGAGCTGGATCAATTGAGAGGCGGTGGCATGCCACGTCTGGGTCAAGTCTGGGCATCTCAGCTGCACTCCAAGCGAATAGGTCAGCGTTCCTTTTCAGTCATATTTCCAATTGTCTCTTTGCCAGGTCTGGGAGGTGAGCTTCGATCTTTACGCATCGGTTTGGATCCTCCCCCAGAGGAATTAGCTCAAATTCACCGTCCGAGATTGGTCGGGCTAATGAAGTGGAAGGTTGTTGGGAGCCTTCTCCTTCATCTGGGAACCTGCAGTCTAGGTCGATGGAGTCGACCTGGGGGAGAGGCTTGGATACCTCTGAGCTCTCGGAAGATGTCGCGGTGGAAGCTTTGGGCTGGTACGATATCGAGCTAAGGCCTTTAGAGGATGCCTCAAAGTAGCGATGGGCAGCTTCAACATCTCCATGCAAGGTGGCTACTCTTCCCGACGTTGTGTAGTATTTCATCTTCAGATGAAATGTTGACGGAACAACAATGAGTTTGGCCAACGTTGGCCGGCCGAGAATGCACTGGTAAAGGGATGGACAGTCGACCACCAGAAACTGGACGCGGACGGATCGAGCGGTCTCCGTAACTCCAAAAGTGACGATGAGGTCGACGTAACCCTACAGTCGAGATACCGCCCCGTTAAAACCTTGTAGGTCGGATCTTACGTAAGGTGTTAGGTGAGTCTCGTTCAGCTGAAGTGTTGAGAACAGTTGTGAATACATGATGTCGCACGAACTGCCTTGGTCGACTAGTATTCTGCGAACTTCGAAATTGGCCATCTGACTTAGTAAAGACTACCTCAAGAGGAATGAGGTTGAAACTCCTTGAATAAGGGGTCCAACAATGATAGCAACCCAATCTGAAGTTAATAAATCTTAACCTAAGATTCAATGGGTAACAACAAGTCATTGATTTGGATGCTTTTATAATATTTTGCGATGATGTTGACTATTATATATCGAGGGTTGAGTTTTTTGAAACTCTTAATGAAGTTCCATATCAAGGATATGTGTTCCAAGGAAATAGATACAAAAATGAACTTCACCTATGTGAATTTCGAGATGGTGCCGTCTCAAAGTGAGAGTTGGAGTTTCTCTCATGGAAAATTCATGAAAACAGGAAAAGCACATGGCCATAAATAGTGTTAGGCGAGAGATGTAGGCGAAGAACCATTAAAGAGTGTGTGTATGGTAATGTCGGTCTAATCACATGGGATAACAGTTCAAAGTATAGTTACCTAATGTTCTGATTAAACTTTGCGTTATTCTTACTAAGGTTAAGTTCAAATTGAAAGATACTTAATTGTATTAACATTCTTTTTTCTCTTTTTTGGAATTGGTCTTGTCATTATTAGAACAAGTAGGGGATTGTTATAATTTATGAGAATTAAATGTTCAATTGGTGTGTTCCAAAATGACAAGAAAAATGGAAGAGAAACAACACTTCATGAAGTGTTGTTGTGGAATGAAAATAGACAATTGTTGGAAACATGACAACTTTTGGTTAAAAGGTATTGTTTCATCAAGGGTCACAACCTTGTGAAACAACACATGCATGCCTATAAATACCTCATTCCGGAATTCAGAAAATATAATTATAAACCAAATATTCTCTTATACAAAATTCCAAACACTCTTCGTTACATAATCGAGTTTTCGTCGGTCTTACGCAAACTCGATAAAAGACTGAATTATCATGGGTATTCCTGCGTTCCAACTCTAAGACATTTTGGAGATTGTTTGAAATACTTTTAAGGAAAGTGATTTTGTTCACGATTCCAGCCTCGGTCCATTCGATTTAAAGAAATTTCCAACAATCATCTTCACGGTCTAATTCAAGCCATTTCCAAGAGAGAGTAATGATAAAATCTTCAATATTTTAATAAGCAGATATAACATTTATATTATTTTAAGTAGATGGAATTAGACATTAAAACCATAAATACTATTAGAAAATTGCATATATTGACGTGGAAAATATTTTATTGATCTTACGAATAAAAATAACTAAAACAAAAAGTTTTTTTTATAAATCCAAAAAATCAAATATTTACTAATAAAATTTATATACTGGAATATATTTAATATTGATGCAAATATTTTTATAAATAATGTCAAATAAAAATAATATTTATATACGGGAAAAAAATATATGGTTGATAAAAATACCAACCAATTTCCGTAGATATTGATTCTATCTTTTTTTTTAATATACATTATATTTTTTTATATTTATTAATTTTTATTAATCCTATTTTTAGTAATACTATATTTTTTTTATATGATTAATTATTTTAAATCTTTGCTTTTATTTTTAATTTCTTTTGAAAACAAATGCGCGTCACCGACGGGTATCCGTGCGAAAACATGGATATCCCGCTAGTTTAAATATCAAAACATTAATCACATATTTAATATTCTAAATTATCAAAATTAACATAATAAAATACATAATAAAATAAATGTGACAAGTTCAGAAATGAGTATTATTATCTCAATTACCCAACTTATCTACATATTTTAAAATCATGGAAAATATAAATTTGAATCCAAACTCAATCAAAACCAATTTTCCTCATCAAATTCATGACAAATTCAAATGAATCCAACCAACACTTATTAAGTTTCACTATTTCAGAGGAAGTAAAACTCTTCGGGGTGTGAGTTGTGATGATTTTCATTCCTGTTCTCTATCCATCCTGGAGCAGCTTCTCTTTTCATTTGGGAAGAACCTATATAAGATTCAAAGAAAAATCTTATTTATCATATGCCAAAAATAAATAATTTAAAACAAGCCTTAAACATCAATTAACCCTACTTTGAGAAGTTGAAAAATTTGTGTTGACTTCATCTTTCTTTCTAAAGATGTGAACAAGAAAGGCCATGTTAGTACTAAAAATGAGCTCAAAATTGCAAACATCACCGACTTTCAAATTATTATCCTTTGAGAATTTCATCCATCCACTTGTGAGTTCAAGCTTTATTCGTCCATTATAGCCCATTCTCATTGCATACTTTGCAGGCCAAACTTTTTCATCATTTGACACTTGAAAATAAATGTATCCTCTCTTCTTGTCCATGTCAAAGTGTGTCTCGACATACTTAGAAGGAATAGTCTGCCAAGAAAAAGAAAATACCATTGTTAATGAATAAGAAAAAAAAGGATGGATTACATGTTTCTTTGCAACTTTACTTACCAAAAGAAAGTGGTGTTCTACATATGATGCACCCATGACAAGAACAAAGGATGGATTACATGTTTTGAATTCTTTTGCTCTTTCAAGAGTTTTATTCACTTGTTTTACTGCAAAAACGGAACATCAGAATGAATGTCAGTTTCCATACAAATTTTACTGGACTTGACAACATGAAGACAAAAGATGATAACTTTTACCTTTAGGCTTTTTATGAGCATGATGCACTGCTGCTACCTTTTGTGATTTTCCAACTTTGACACAACTACATGCTCTACAATCGTTTTCATTATCGGCTTCAACTCTTTTGAGAGGGTAGTTTATCTCTACAGCACTCTTATCAAAGATTTGTACCTCAAAATGGGAAGTGCTTTCATATTTGAGAATTAGAAGATGGTAATAAGATAGAGAATGAAACTCTGCAAATTCTTTCCAACCATTTCCAAACCATATTTTGCCACCACTCTTTGCCAAATTTATTTTCCATTTTTCACCATTTGGAGTTTTTAGATAGATATCTTTTGGTAAACCTTTTCCATATTTCTCCACAAACTTACTTGGAATCATCTGTCATCAATGAATAACACCAGATCAATGCATGATAGAATTCATAAAGAAATACATGAACAACGAGTGAAAGGCTTACATATTTTTGTTGATGGAAGCTTTGAGTAAGTGTGAAGTGGATTGGTTCCACCAGAGGAATCTCATCACTAGACATGAGCTTGCTCATACTGCAATGAAGTTTATGAAAGAAATACTAGTATTAAACAATGGTTTTTCACATGATAGGAGATATACTCTACTCTCTTGTAGAGTTCTTCATCCAATGCTACAAAGCTCGAGACTTTTTGGAATAGTACCCAAAAATCACATTAAATCTGTGTACTTAATTTCTTTTCTAAAAGAATAAACAAGATTCTTTTTCGGTCAAATTAAAGGTCTTTAATATTCTATATAATAAAATAAGTTTTAATTTCTTACTCCTTCCATCTCACATATTTCTTAGATATTTCCATTTTTTAAGATAATAATTATTTATTTTGTTTTTAATAATAAAATGAGTATTATTTACTAAAATAATCTTATTAATAATAAATAATGGAGTAGTTATATGAATTAAAATACAATAAATAAGGGTAAAAATTAGTGGAAAAAATAATAAATATCAAATTGATAATCTAAATAGATAAATAAAAATATAAAATAGAACATCATTGAAAATATAAAATAGAACACCATTGTGAGACAGATGGAGTATTAATTTTACCATTTCTATATTTTCACATCTCTTATAAATAACAAAAAAAAAGTTTTCACACTTATTAAGAGATTTTAAATTTTTGTATATATTCTTAAATATGTTTTATATGAAAGATTTAGATGGTTGTTAATAAAAAAATGAGAGATAAATTAAATTAAATGCAATTTGAATTTAATTTAATTTTAAAAATAATGCATAGTAAAAATCGTAAATGAAATAAAATTAATATTTTTATTTATAATTTGTTTATATATCATGAGTGTTTTATACTATCATGATCTATATTATGAACATATTGCTACATCCAGGGCCGGTCGGTCCAAGACATCTCAAGGTCTAAGGCGAAATTTTAATTTAAATATTTTAGAATAACAAAAAATATTTTTATTTTAGATTAATATATTCTAATTTTAGATTTTTCAGAAATTAAAATCATTAAATTATTTTTATCAATTTTATTTAATATTTTCTTTTCAATTAATAATAAAACCAACACAACTAAACACTCTTCTTATCATCTTAAAAAATCATAATTTAAAAATTATTACCAAAATTCTTTAAAAATAAATAAATTTCAAGTATTCTTTTATATAAGAGGACTTAAAAGTTTATTATTTATTAGTATCACTTTTAGTATACCATTTTTTAGCAAAACATACTATCACATGTAATTTTTTAAAAAAAAAATTCACGGTAAAGTCGTAATTAAAAAGCACCTTAAAATATTGATTATGTTCAAAGAATAACAAAATAGGACTCCTACTTATTTTCCATTAAATCATAAAATACCTATAAAGAGTCTCTAAAAACTCAATATTTCTTTTATTTTAAATTAATCAATCGAATAATACACATTCTAAATGAGTGTTGTTATATTAATTCTTGACAAATACTTATTTAATTGGCATAAAAAATAATTAAAAAATATTTTTTTCTTCTAAAAATCAATTAATTAGAAGCATATAATATTAAAATAAAATGAGACCCTAGGCGGTAGCCTTGGTGGCCTACCCCTAGGCAGACCCTGGCTACATCTAACTTAAGAGAACAAAATCAAAATTTACACATGTAGAAATAAGTTTATAATATAAATCATAATGATTGATGATTGAGATAAAAAAAATTAATATTACGTTTTTAATAAATCATTGATAATTGAGATAAAAAAAATTAGACTTAATTGTAATTTTGATCCTCCTATTTTCATTTTTTTTTTAGTTTTGGTCCCCCTATTTTAAAATCTGAAATTTTTGGTTCCTCTATTTTCATTTTTTTTTTAATTTTGGTCCTTTATTTTTATTTTGTTTGAGTTTTGATCCCCTATTTTAAGTTTTGTTTTGGATTTTATTCCCCTTTCCAATTTAGAACTAATTTAATAGGGAACCAAAAATTTTAAAAAATAAAAATAAGGGGATCAAATCTCAATAAAAAAGAAAATAGAGGGACAAAAATAAATTGGGGGACTAAAACTAAACAAAATATGAAAATAGAGGACCAAAAATTACCGATTTTAAAATAGAGGGATCAAAAGTACAAAATAATGAAAAAATGGGACCAAAATTACAATTAAGCCAAAAAAATTATTAGGTGATAAGGATATTTTAATATTTATTAATATTTTTAATTAAATTAATATTTAATATAATAGTCTTAATTAAGTTTTTTTATTTAATTATTTAAAATATTTAAAGGATATTTTTGGGCCTAAGCCCATTTACTAATATTAACCATCCAGAAGACTTTACCATATACCCCTACCATTAGACTTATACCCCTACACACAAAAATTGGACTAAAATACCCTCATATAAATAGTAATTAAGACTTGGAAGAAGTCATCCCAAGTCTTCCGGTTTAGTATGTGAAAACAGTGTACCGGAAGTCTTTTTACAAGTCTTCCGGTTTTCAATTTTTTTTAATTAATTTATTTTATTAATTTTTGTTTTAAAAAAAATTTTTAATTAATTTTTTTTCTCCAGTGGTGCGCACACGAGACAAAGATGAGAGGATACACCCATTCACATTCAATTTCCACCAAACTTCTAAATTTTTAATATTGACAAATAAATTTTTAATATTACTAAATTTTATTTGAAAATAAATAAAACTAATATACTATCTTAAATTAATATTAGTTACAGTGTTATCAATTTAATTTTTTATAAAATACAATATTTAAAATTTTATTAAGTTAGCGATGTAATTGATATTATGTTATATTTATTTTTTAAATTACTATAAATAACTTTTATTGAATGACATTTCTATTACTATTATATACTAATATATTTTGCTTTTAACCTAAAAAGAAATAGATATAATATGATATTAATTACATCAATAAATATAACATCAATAAAAAATAAATATAACATGATATCATGTTATAAATTTTTTTATGTAGGGGTATAGGTCTAATTTGATATCATGTTATATTTATTTTTTATTGATGTTATAATTATTAATGTAATTGATATCATGTTATATATATTTCTTTTTATGTTAAAAGTAAAACATATTAGTATATAATAGTAATAGAAATGTCATTCAATAAAAACCATTTATAGTAATTTAAAAAATAAATATAACATGATATCAATTACATCAATAACTTAATAAAATTTTAAATGTTGTATTTTATAAAAAATTAAATTGATAACACTGTAACTAATATTAATTTAAGATAGTATATTAGTTTTCTTTATTTTCAAATAAAATTTAGTAATATTACAAATTTCTTTGTCAATATTAAAAATTTAGAAGTTTGGTGGAAATTGAATCTTCCCATGCGCACCACTGGAGAAAAATAAATAATAAAAAAATATTTTTTTAAAACAAAAATTAATAAAAAAAAGGTTGAAAACCGGAAGACTTGTAAAAAGACTTCCGGTACACTGTTTTCACTTACTAAACCGGATAACTTATTCCAAATCTTCCGCTACGTATTATAAAAAAAAATCAAACCGGAAGACTTAATGGAAGTCTTCCGGTATGCATCACAAATATTTTCCAAACCGTATGACTTAGACAATGTCTTTCGGTATACTAATTACAAAAAATTCCAAACCGGAAGACTTTTGGAAAGTGAAAAGTAAAAATGGAAATAAAAATTACTATTTATATGAGGATATTTTAGTCCAATTTTTGTGTGTGTAGGGGTATAGGTCTAATGGTAGGGGTATATGGTAAAGTCTTTCACCATCCAATATCAATGGATGATAAATATGATATATCAATATCAAATATCAAGATAAATATCTATGTGAATTACCAAAGCTTTTATTCGGCCACACAAATAAGAGTCGCCATCACATTCATTTTTAGTTAAAAAAAATAATAGACACCTCTCACTTTTATTGTATTCAATAAAATCTTTTTTAAGTTTTTAAAATAAATAAATAAAATAAAATAAAACCAAAATTAAATCTTAATTTCACTCGTTGTTTGACAAACCTTATGCATATGTACCTTCGATTTAAAGGATCATAACGTCATGTTTTTTTATCTTTTTATATTAACTTGTAATTAAATAATATCTCTTAAATTCCAACATAAATTAACTCAATTAAAAATATAAATTTAAACCCAAAAATTACTTTGTAATATCCCTTAAAAAAAACTCCTTTGAAAAATAAAATAAATTCAATCTCAAAAATAATTTTTATTTAGTAATAAAAATAATTTTAATATCTCTTAATGAAACTTTTAATTTTAACTTAATATTACATCATAAAAACATTAATTCCCTTTTTTAAAATTAAAAATGGGTGTAATTCTCATCTTAAAATCCTAAAAAATAAAATAATTTAAAATTTTAATTCCAATCATGTAAAAATCTCAAAAAGACAAATTATGACAAAATTCTATTTTTATATTAATTTTAAGAAAATAAAATTATTAAAAAAGTTTACTTTTTAAAAGAATTTATTCCATAATAAGAATCAAAACACATTAATTCTCAAAAGTTAAGAAAACATTTTTATTTTTAATCCCTAAATTATTACATCTTAATTATACTTTAAAGAATTCATTCCATAATAAGAATCAAAACACATTAATTCTCAAAAGTTAAGAAAACATTTTTATTTTTAATCCCTAAATTATTACATCTTAATTATACATATATTCCCTAATGATATTAATTATAAATTAAAGGTATAATTCCCTAATGATATTAATTAAAGGTATAATTCCCTAATGATATTAATTATAAAATTAACCCCTATCTCAACAATTACATATTTTTATATTTTTATTATATTAGTTAATGCAAGAAAGATCTTTTCCATAAAATATTTAATTTGATTATATTAATCCATATATAATTATCCTTAATTGTAATATAAACCACTAATTAGAATTAATCCTAAATTGAGACAAATAATTAAAGAAGCTTAATTATTTTGATTAAATAAGCCCATCTATATTTCTGGAAAAAAACTCAAATTAATTTCATATTAAAAGAGATAATAACTAAATAAAGATATACATCATAATTTAACTCATTAATTTAAGGAGATTTATTTTTTATTTTTTCAACCATTAATAATTTATACAACACCTATATGACACTTTAATTTAATTAAAAAACAAAACGAAGCGAAATTAAAGAATAGCATAGAGTAAACTCATCTTCCCCAATCTCTTTCTCTCTCACGCTTATTTCTTCACTCCTTTTCTCTGGAAAAAAATCCCTTCTCTCTTCCTTCTTTGTTCCTATCCCACAGTTTCTTATACCCTATATGTTTCAAATTCTTTTCTCCTACCATTAATACAAAAAACATACAACGCGAAAACGGAAACTGAGTATGGATTCGCGGTGGCAAGGGTGGATGCTACTTAACGGTAGTTGCGCGGACCCGACGACGAATGTGATTCGCGATCGAAGGCGCGCTGTGAGCGGCGGTGGGTTTCAGTTGATAATGGTTTCAATTTATTTCCGGATTCTCATTCCAACTATGTTATGCTTAGATTCAGATCTCGTTTGAATTTGTTTTTTGAGTTTCGATTTATGATTATGAATTTAATGTTTGGGATTGATCTTATTTGGTTGTAATTCTAAATTTAAGATAGGTTATAGTTTAATTTTTGAAATTTTGGTTTTATTTACGTACGGCGAGATATTGATTTTTTTGTATGTAATAATTACTATAACTAGGGAAAAAAACTCGATTTCTATGTAAAAGTGATTCAGGGAGATTAGATCAAGCAAATTGGAAAAAATAACAACAAACAAATATCCAAATAAACAAAGAGATCACACACCAGTATCTAATGATATTCTATAAATGAGATTAGTAAAAGGGAACCGACCTACGGAATGAGGTTTACCCCTATTAGCAAAATTATGTCGAGTTCGTTGATTCCTCTCCTTTACGGTTAATTCCTGCTCTCCCTTAATAACAACTTTAGAATATGTATATTGTGGGTGGAAAAAATAAAAGAGACAAATATTCTATTTATATGGTAAAACTAGTAGAATACCCGTGCTTCCGCACGGGTAAAATAATTTTAATAATGTAGATATAAAATGTATCGTTAATATAATGAAAAATGAAAAATATAATTTTATAAGGATAATGTAGAAACACGAAATATCGATATAATAATAAAAGAGTTGGAAAATGTTTACACAAAATTTAGTGTTAAAAACAATTAAAGAAAGATCCATACAAAAATAATGACAAAATTTCAAGTGTTTACATTCAACGGTAGATTGTCTAGCATTAAAGCTCAAAACTCACAATATAAAATAACCTGCAAAGAATAACATTTATATTAGATATGAAAATAGAAAACAATTTTGAAATACCAAAAATAGAAACAAAACAACTTAAACTATCATACCTATTAAATGTTGTGAAAGACTTCCTTGAAGACAACATTAGTGGTTGTATGAATAGTTTGTTTATCTTTGTCATGAATCAAAATTTTAAGACCTTCTTTACTCTTAACTCTAGAAAGTGCCACATACAATTGACCATGACTAAAAACATCTTTTGGTAAGTATAAACCAACATTGTCTAAAGATTGACCTTGTGATTTGTTAATAGTCATAGCAAAAGAAACAATAATTGGGAATTGTCTCCTAACTAATTTAAAAGGCCATGGTGACTGTGAAGGGGACAAAGACATTCTTGGAATGTAAATGATGTTACCAATATTCTTTCCAGAAATGATCTTAGCTTCAATGACATGATTAGCAAGCCTTGTTACCGTGAGTCTAGTACCATTGCATAATCCTTCAGATTGATCCAAGTTGCGCAACAACATAATGGTGCTCCCAATTTTCAACTTGATAGAATGATTAGGCAATCCTGATGTTTTAAGAGCATTCAAGAATTCAGGAGTTAAGTGTTCAAATGCATCGAAGTCAGTTGCCTCAGATCTATCAACAAAATCGCTACTGAAGTATTCCTTTTCATCACCTAAAAGTTCGAAAATAATTTACATTAGTCAAATGACAAATAATTATATGTTATGGAATTTAATACATTAAGTAAGTAAGATTAGTACCTGGAATAAGGTTTGTGATGTATTGATTGATATCATCCACCACCTCAATGGTTGAAGCCAAAATTGCCCTACTTTGAAGATATTTGGAGTCATTGTAGTTATGGATGAGATTAGGGTAGGTACTTTCCACAATAGCCTCAATAGGATCAGAAAAATTAGAAATGAGGAATTCTTGTGGAATTGAAATTTCAACATAACCATCATTTGGTTCAGACATTCTTCCATCTCCAATTTTTAAGATCCACTCTGAAAATTTTTGAATCTCATCAGCATTACCTGTCACTGTTCCACTTTGCAAGCGCATGTTCTTTGTAAGCTTGAGTACCTTACAATGATCCCAAATATAAGAAGCGTTGATGGTCGCATGAATAATATCTGATCTAGTACCTCTTGGTATAACAGGAAGAATTTGTCTGAAATCACCCCCAAAAACAACAACCTTCCCCCCAAATATAATCTCAGAAGTTTTAGAATTTTTACTCATAATATCCTTCAAAGATTTGTCAAGAGCCTCAAAGCAAAACTTGTTTGCCATAGGAGCCTCATCCCATATGATTAGATCAGTCAACTTTAAAAGTTGTGCAAGTTCATCCTTTTTGTCTATGTTACAAATGGATGATTCTAAAGTTGGGACTGGAATCTTAAATTTAGAATGAGCTGTTCTTCCACCTGGTAACAACAAACTTGCAATCCCACTTGAGGCAACAGGCAATACAATTTTTCTTTTAGCACGTAGTGCAGCTGACAAAGTGTTCCACATAAATGTTTTACCTGTTCCACCATAACCATATAAAAAAAACACACCACCTTTTTGTTTTTCTACCGCTTCCATAATTTCTTCAAAAATTCGTCTCTGTTCATCTACAAAGAACATAATAATTACAAAAGGATTAGTATGTTCAACAACAAAGGGATATAAATATATGATGTTCTAAATTCATTTTTAATGTTACCTGTAAGAGATGTGTGTAAATTTGAATACAATTGTTCTTGAATAACCGGATCATATTGCCTCTCTTCATAAATAAGCCTATTTCCAAGAAAGGATATTACAAAATCTTTTGGATATGGCATAGGTTTGTAGTCCTTCAAACTTTTTTTGTTTTTTTGCAATTGTGTTTCAATAGCTATAAGTGTAAGTTGTTGTATTTCTTCATCCGTAAGTGCCAAACCTAGGGTATAAGAAAATATATTTAAAACACATAATCTTAAAAAAAGAAGAAGCATAATCTTCTATATATAGGGTACCTGGATTTCTTGTCAAGATACGTTGTTCATACAGAATACCATCAGATAAGTACAACCATGAATTATTCCAAACATGTTCAGGTCTATTCATGGATGATGATAACAACATAGTAACAAATAACTTCCGTAAAAAAACACCTGAACCCCAAACATGTGCCTCTTTTATTGCCTCAATAAATTCTCTATCATCTTGTAAGAATCCCATAGCAAAGCATGCTTCTCTAAAAGTTTTATGTTGTACATCATTAACAAATTTGATGTCTTTGTAACATAATGGCCCTTTCTTGATAGTCAACATCATCCTTAAATAAAATAATTCACCTGTGCTCTGAGGAACCCACATAAGACGACCAATGGTATAACCTCTTTTCCTAGGTTTCCAACTCCTACTTGATTTATGGTAAACAAACTTAGAGACAAAGTCACCATATGTTAACAACCGTGCATCTTCATATTTGTTGTTTGCCTCAAACCATGCAGTAAACATTGATTCAGTTACACTTGGTTTGAGTAAAACATTCCCAATTTGCTCAAAGTCTTTGAAGTAAACGGAATTTTTCCCTTCCATGTGAAAATACAATCTCTCAACAGCTGGCTTCCTACCATGTATAAAATATGAGAATATCCTCCAACATGCTTCACTTGGCGATATGTAGCGACAATCAAGATATTGCTTAATTTCGTCAATGTTATTCCTGTCACCACTTCCATTGTCCTCAGAAGGTTGAATAACAACAGAAATTCGATCAGAACCTTTGTTGATGTACTTGAATAAATACTTGATCGAAGTACTTTGATTGCACCATTCCATGTTTATATGGGCTTCATACTTCAACAATAAACTTGGATTGTGAGGAACCACATGACCACTATGAAGGATGATTCCATTTTTCTCAATTGTGTGTCCATTGTCTCTTCTCCTATATATTGGATAGCCATCATGATCCACTATTGTTTAAGATTGAAACTTTTTTGGGTAGAACTTGGAGCATTTCATCTCTTTCATGCAAGGTGAATTCAGGTTTGCCAAACCACAAGGACCATGAATCATGTGTGTTTTGACCAAATTATACAACTTTGGATCTTTCAAAGGGTCAGGGACTTCAGCACTAATAATTTTGTCAATGTCTTCAGGTGCTGGATACTTGTTAGAAGGATGCAAAAATATCAAGATGTGCGCATGTGGCAACCCTCTTTTTTGAAACTCAATGGTGTACATATCTATAAAAGATGTAAAAGACAATGACTTAGAATTTTCCAAATTTAAATGAAGTGTAACAAAGGCTAAGAAATATTACTTACATGCAAGCACCTTGCCCAAGACACCCTTCTTTGTTAAATCTGAAAGTAATTGGTCAAACTTGATTTTGAAAATCCGCGAGATGACATCCGGTCTATCTTGTGCTTTCAAATGAAGAGGTGACAAGACTCTTTGTATCTCAGGCCAATTTGGATTGCAAGTAAAAGTTATGAACAAATCAGGAAACCCCATTTTGCTACAGATAGCCATGCCATCATAATACAATTGATCCATAAACCTACGACCGCCAACATAGGAAGATGGTAGTACAACTCTTTTTCCTGTACTTGATCCTGGTGTTTGACTTTGATCGCCTTCTTCGTTAAGAGTGTTGTACTTTGACACCCAAAGTTTAGGTTGATATTTACGGATCCATTCTAACCTTTCGGATTCTAACATCGTGTAACCATCAACCAAAAACTGTTGGAATAGTCTTCTCGATGATAACAATGTCTTGGCTTCAGTGACTCTGCTCTGAATGCGAAATGCTAACCATTCCCTAATGGTTAGTCTGTTTCTCTTGTTGTCTTGGAAGATAGGTAAGTCTCTATGAGCAATGTTAGGTCTATAACCATCCTTACCATAGGGAAAAATCAATGGATATTGATACGCTAAGTAACCTGCATGTAGCTCATTAATCCGTTGAAGTTGCCCTCCTCTAGTTTGCATGATTATATCTCTCATTTCTGCTGTGTCAATATCACCAACAACTAATGCAGCAACCTCAGATACAGTTGGTTGGTTATAAATTCGGCCATCAGTGGTTCTATCTGAAATTAGCCTCAATTTCAAGTTTTGAGTATTTCCATCACTTAACCATTGTTTATCCATCTGAAAACTTTTTGCATGAGGGTTATGTTCATAAAGCATATCAGACAATTGTTGGACAATCAAGGGATCAATGTTTTTGGTGTTCCTAAAAAATAACGTAAATTTAAATTTGTTAAATTGTCTATATGTATCGACTATAGATAAATAAAAAGAAATGTCATGTAAATATACCTTAGACCTTGCATTCGATTTTGGACCTCATGTTCGGTGTCATAAATATAAAGTTGAGCAAACTTCGGTGGTTGACCTTCCGGTGGCAACAAACTTCCTATTCGATGACACGTTTGACCTTGAATCCGAAGTGTTGGTGGTCCACCGCCATGGTTAAAGCGGTTATCCAACTTTGCATCGGGTGATGTGAAAGCAAACATCATGTTGTAAATTCGAATTTGTTGTTGAAATTTCCGACTAACTAAACTTTCTTGATCAAAGAGGAGACGTGAGAGTATCTCAGGAGGTTGGTTTAGTAAGGGAAGTTCAACCTTTCCATTTCCACAACATAAATAAAATTTAGGATTAGCTGAATGGGAACTTTTATTCATCCTCTCTTGATACCACATCATGGCTTTACAATGACGACATTCGATTAAAGGGTCCCCGATGTCGTAATATTCTACATAAATAAAATAGGGTCATTAAAGGATAACCATGTTAAAGTTGCTATAAGTAATGAAAAAATCTCCAACCTTCAGTTGTTCCTGTATGATGGTCATTAATAACAAAAGCCGCATCGTCATAGTCGAGATCAGAACATATATCATCTTCAGATTGATGTGCTAGAAAGTGTGAATTTGTTACGTGTTGTTACGGAAAGATAAAAATAATATAATGTTAAAATAAGAAATCAAAAGTCAATCGACTTACTTGCAAAAGGGTCATAGTCGGAATCATCATCGTCGTCACCGCCACTATTAAAATCTAAATTCACTGTTGGATGAAACACTGGACACTGATTTTGGACAACATTAACACTCTCAGTACTCCTGTACAACAGGGAAAATGCACATTGATCAAGCATACTTGAAGTTTGTACAGAAGAAATGTAATTATTCATAAATAGGAATAAAGCATGCATATATAAAGCATTCATATCTAGTAATGTATATATATCTTTGGTAATTCCTCCATGTATATATTTAGTACGCATGTAAATTTTTTGGTAAAGCATAACCATAACCAAAAAATAACTTACCGTGCCGGTGATGGAGAACTCCACAAAACTTGGTTTAGTGGTGGCTCTGTCCTTGTTAGATTCCTAGCAAGATTTGGTATTCCCATTGAGTTTCTCGGTCTGCCACGAAGAGGTTTACCATTGGTTGGAAACCTGAAACTCATGAAAGCATTAAACTAAACGAATGTTCTAGGACACATGAAATAATCGGTAACTTGGTGAACCGTAAATCGATTGCAATAAGTACTTTTAGGGTATTGAAATTATAAAATGATTGAGTGATAAACATAAATGGGCTGGTATCCCATATCATACTTCAAGGATTTCGTAGATATATCTTCACGATGTTGTTGCGACGGGCCAATGGTTGACACATTAATGTTGTAACTTGGACTTACACATTGTTTCTGAGGCCTTCGCTGAGTAGGTTTTGCAAAGCCTGCAACCCTGTAATAACACAAAATTAATGTTAAGCATGAAGTCCAATTAAGTATCCATATGAAAAAATATCATGTGTTGTCTCCATATGAAGAAAAAAAAATCTTGTTTAGCTTGGAAACTAACACTGGTATACACGAATTGTTTGTCGGATGTCTACTTTGTGAAGAAGTAACATTACATTCTTGGTTGATGGAAGGTGTGCCAACTTTTGGTTTTCTCGTATTCTTAATGCTGCATGGAAGGTTCAACTTATTAAAATACAATGAAACATATTATGAAGACAAATGTACCACATATTACAAAATTTATAACATTCTTACATTCTTGGATGAGTAGAATTTGCAACGTATTCGGAGGGGGTGCGTTGTTGGCATCCAATGTGTTCGAGTGATTTTGGGGCTTGAGGTTGTCGGTTTTCATCAAATTCATGTGTAATGGTGTTAGAAAAGTTTGAAAACAGATTTTTTCCTAAGCTGTGAATGTTGTAGGCATGTTTCGATGGTCTAAATCCATGTCTGGTCTGGCTTGGTACATAACCTTGAAACCGTGCACTAAGTAACCTTCCTTCTTCAACGACTTGGTCAACAGTTTTTTTGTTTAGATGCGACGGTGTTAGCTCGGACAGAGGAGTTCTCATCCCAACAGAATTTGAGGCATTCAGTGTTTCATGTTGTTGAGCATCAAGTCTTCGACGCTTTGACCGCCTTTGTTTTATTATCAAAGATCTACGCGCTCTTGCTTTCTTGGCGGTAAAGGAATTGCACATGTTGTCTATAAATGAAGATCGAGAACTTAAAGAGTTCTTAAACCTGATGTATGAACCATTAAATTTGAAGGAAAAATCAATGCTAGCACTTCTAATCAAAAGAAATGCTTTATGAAAACTATGAAACTATTGTTTAAAGAAGAACATTGCTTCAATTAGGACATTATACTGTTATGTATGTAAAATTGATTTTGTATATGGTTTTTATGATCTCAATGTTAAAATGCTCTGTAGTCTTACTGTTTTTTAGTCTTAGTGTTTTATATGTGGTTTTCATGTTACAATGTTACAATTCCCAAACAAATTGATATCTATAATAGCCATAGTTGGCTACTGAGATGCATTAATGACAAACCTATAAAATATCAATACACTTAAATATACACCATTTCATTAAGTTTTATTGTTGGAAGTAGGTAATAAATATTAATGGATATTGATGTTGTTGAAACATACCTTGAAATATCACTACCTACACATTATATATATCTGAGTTTTCATGCTTATACATGACAAATAGAATGGAAACACTATTATGCATTTGAAAGGCAGAATTTTGGAAAAGCGGTTAGTGGTAAGGAAAAAGCTTCAGCTGGTTGGTGTAGTGGCAATGTTTTTGGCATGCTGTTAACTTAGTATAGTTAATATCAATGAGATGCTTCAAGAAAATGGCTTTGATAAACTCAAAATCTTTAATGCTGATGAATGGGTCATGGCAGCTTTATTAGGGACTAATATTGAAATCATGTTAGCAATTCCTAATAACATGTTGGAAGAATTAAGCAAGAATCCAAAAGTTGTTGATTCTTGGGTTTATCAAAATGTCACCAATTATTTATACCCTGGTGGATTGAACATCAAGTTAAGCACTTTTTTTATAAGTTCTTATAATAATTTCTTTTATCATATTTTAACTTAACATTCATGCATGATATGAATTTGCAGATACATTGTTGTTGGTAATGAACCTTTCCTTAAGGAATATAATGGAACATATTTAATGTACACTCTACCAGCTCTCAAGAACATTCAAATGTCTCTCAACAATGCAGGCCATGGTTCAATCATCAAGGCCACAGTTCCATTCAATGTTGATGTTTATTACTCGCCCGACACTGATATGGTACCGTCCGCGGGCGATTTCAGGCCAGAAGTTTGCAACTTAACCATCGAGATAGTTAACTTCTTATACTTAAACAATGCGCCTTTTACTGTCAACATCTATCTGTTTTTGAGCCTATACGGGAACGATCATTTCCCTTTTGATTTCGCATTTATGCAGATATGAAGATTATAATAGGAGAAGTTGGTTGGCCGACGGACGGTGATAAGAACGCGAATATACAAAATGCGAGAAGATTCAACATAGGTTTGCTTAAACATTGTTTAAGCGGTAACGAAACACCGAAAATAAAAGGTATAATCGATATATATTTATTCAGTTTAATCGATGAAAACGTGAAAAGTACTGCACCATGATATAAAATGTCTAATCCAAACACTATGATTTAATTTGGATACCAATTTAGTTCGGATTTGCCTTAACAACAACCTATTCTAAACATTCTAAACAGTATCACAAAACTTACATAAATTCATCTCCCAATATTCCATAAATGTAGTATAACTAAAGACATGAAAAATGATTACATACATATCTTAGCATTGTAATTCATCCATTCATCTAAAAAGGTGATGACATAAGACCAAACCAAATTCTGCACTTCTTAATTTCACAAGAATTTTGTTATAACTATTAAAGAATAAGTTATTACTGTAATCACTAACAGGTAAAATATTTTATTTCAAATATCTTACCTATATATAAAAACAACACACTTTAAAACCTTTTATATCACCTACTTTAGTTTCAACTTCTTTGTAACTTCCATGACTATAACTTCTTCTCCTGAGACAATGACAATTCTGAATTTTCCTTTTTAGAATTTTTTCAGTTAGAAAGTTTGGTGGTGTATATATTTTTCTTGTATTGTTTTTGTTATAGTTGATGAATGATTCAAAGATTCATGTTGAAAAGTTGCTTTTAATTGATTCTTTAGTTAGCTTATCTAGGTGAGTTAAGTTCAAGTGGTTATTAGATTAGTATATATTGGTGTGACTTGTGTAATGATGTTACAAAGTGATTTTTTAGTAAGCAAAAAGATAGATTAATGATAGTAGAAAAGGTATTTCTGACTTTTAAGAATTGTTTTAAATAATAAAGGGTTTTCCATAGTATTATTGACATATTGTAAGTTGATAGTGTAAATTACTATTAAATGTAGTACACTTAAAATTCAGTAGGCATGTATGACTCTAATGTATTAAGGCAACAACATTTTTTGGGAAGGTTATTATATATTAGGCTTATCTCAATCTATCCTCAAGCTTTAAAACTTTATTATAGTCATGTTTTCTAGAGACAACTCTTGAAGATTTTAGTGATAACTTCAAAATTTCATTTGAGAAATGCAATGTGTTCTAACATGGGGATAAGGCTAAGATAATGGTTGTAGATTAGCTACTTACAAGTTAAACAAATGAAAACTATAAATACCCTTCCTGGAATAACCAAATAAACATGTCATTATGGCTATAAAGGTGTGGTGGCTAGCACAAAGTTTACTGGCATAAAAAAATCCTTAACAATTTTAATGATCCCCTCCCCATGCATGATTCTCGCATCTCTCTCTTCCATTCTTCTCATGAAACTTGTCCCTTGTCTCATTATTAAACAGATTGCATAGATTTGTATCACAACAACAACACTCATGCCTTATCCTTTTAAGTAGAGTCAACTACATAAATTTGTATCACAATTGGTGACATGTGTTTAGACAATATTTGAAGCATGTATGATTTCAGAGCCATAAGTCAGAGTTGTATTGTTGTATTTCAGTTTATGGTTGGGTTTACTCATACAATTGCATAACTTTTAATTACTCATTGTTGGGACGATTTCTTGTTAATGAAAAAAGTCTGCTGCATTTAACCTGTTTCATTTATGTAATATATTTAGTATAGTTAATCTCAATGAGATCTTGAGTTCATGAGATCATGAGTTCATGAGTTCAATGCATAATTGCCTACCATTATATAGTATAGTTAATCTCAATGAGATAATGAGTTCATCTATACAACTAAAGTATAGTATAGTTAACTTGTAATTTAATTTGATTAATTCAATGGATTTTGTGACTTTCCAAAGTATAATATAGTATAATCACTTTCCAACACACACAGCTTATAACTTTACTTACTGCATTCAAACTATCTACACATAAGATTTCACACAACCTTTGTTGCCATACATTTAATCTTGCTACCTTAGATTCTGTTCTACCATCTTCTAGCTTTTTCCCCCACCATAGTCACTCCAATAAGGAGGTATCATTTTAAATAGGGACTTATTTAAACTTATACAACTTTGATCTAAATTTCCTAGAACTATATATTGATCTATCAAGCAACCTGGACTTATTTTGCAAAACATTGTATAGATTCAGATAAGGGTAAAACATCAAATAGTTTTAATTTCCAAAGTATAGTATAAATTCAGATAAGGGTAAAACATCCCAAAAACTAACCTTTATTCTAATATAACCTTATCAATATGTTGATTCCCAAGAGATTTGCTGCATTAAGCTGAACTGTTATTGCTCTCCAATCCCTTTGTTTCCATTCTAACAGCCATATAATTCAATAACAACACTTCCTCTTGACAGACTGTATAGCATGAATGTATTAGAATTGTATGTCAATAAACTAAATATAATTTTAGGAAAGATGGAGGATTGAAAAGCAAATTCTTAATGTTTGTTAGAATTACAAAAAGGTACCTAAAGTTTGTAAGTTGAAAGGAACTAATCTAGTTATGGAAAATCATGTTTTAGTTGGAATTCATTAGATAAAATAGTATTTTATTTGATAATGTACAATGGTACATATAAAATGAAAAACCTGCTGCTATTGATAGGGTAGTGGCAAAGACTTTTCTATTTTAAAGCTAGAAAACCAGCTGCTAAAAGATCAACTTTGGTACCTTTGGACATTTTCAGCTTTGGTTACATTGGAGAACGTGCCCGGTTCAAGGATTATTGGAGAGTAGTGCAGGCTGCATTAAATGTTGACATGACAATACCCTGGTTTATTCCCTAAAAAATGGAATGAAAAATTTTCAATTGCTGAAAGTTAGTTGAAAAAGGTAAGTATACCTGCTGCTATTGTGTGTAAACAAAAACAAAGCATGAGTCAAAAGAAAAACCAAGCATGATAAATGATAGTACACATATATTATCATAATAGGTGTGAAACAAAAACTGATAGCATAAAGTTGTTTGCCTTTAAATTCGAATGACAAGAAAGTACAATATTTTTAATGAAGAAAAAACAAAAGGCAAAATTGAAACTCATTTTGATCCCATAAATACATTTATTGATAAAAGTTATTTAGTAATAGTTAGTTATTTAGTTGTTAGTTCATTGTTGTAACTAATAGAAGTCCAATGATATTGTTTAACTTTTTTTCTAAAATGAAGTCCAATGTATTCTTAAAAGACCAAGCCATACCTTTTGTTGTCTGATGTAACTAATAGAAGTCCAATGATATTTGTTGTAACTAAGTTACTAACAGTGATATATTTTTAACCTTTTTTCTAACATGAAGTCCAATGTATTCTAAAAAGACTATCAACAGTACTATCAGTTGTATAATTCACTTCTTCACATATAAAATTCAGCTTTACAAATCAAACATAATAGACAATAAACAAAATGTAGTTTCTTGACAACATTTTCCATTTAAGTGGTAAACATGTTTTGAAACTTATGAATATGTACTAATAAGAAGGAAAATTACTGTAGTTTATTGACAACAATGAAAGGATTATAAAAGGTTGTATCAAAAAACAACAGACAACAAAATGTAGGAAAAATGACATTAAATATGGTAGCCTCATTACAAAACTATTAAATCATGATCCAATTTGTTCAAGTAACAAAACAAAGTAGAATTGTGACACACTAAAACAATCTTAAGGCTTAGTGTTTGGAATCATTCCATACACAAATGGTGTCAACAAACAAAACATAATTGCAAAAACTGAGGCTTCCAATGGTATGACCATTACATCACTCCTTCTTCAAGTGTTTTGCTTTTGTTGCAGATTGCTTAGGAGTTACGTCTTCATTTTGGAAAATTTCATCAAGACATGTTGAGATAGAAACCCTCTTAGCCGGGGTATTACTCAAGCTGGCAGATGGGCTCCAAGTCTGGTTGGCAGAGGTGGATGGTTGAGCAGAGTAAGTATGTTCAGCTAAGGGTGTCTTCTGCATAAAAAAATAGAAAAATTCATTGGAATGGATGATGCCAAACTCCAAAAAATAGTAGGCAAAACATAAAAGATGCCATACAATGGGATGGTCTTCAACTTCATTTGGCTTGGAAGTGTCAAAGTTAAAAACTGAAGGATTAGATGTATGCTGAAAAAAGTGATCAAATTTAATTTCAAAATGAGTATGACTTAATAAAAAATAAACATTAAAAACAGAAAAAGGTGTGTACCTCATTAGGGTTGAGCAAGTTGTCCAAGTTTTTGTAAACATCATCATCCTTAATGATGGTCACAATGGAAAATTGTTGGAAAAAAGATTGATACTTGATACGAAAAGCTAGGTCTTTGTTCAATAGTTTGTCGAGTTGTTCTGGATATATTTTAGGGTTGTCCTCACCAGCCTAAAACACAAGAAAATTTGTTATGGTTAATATAGGAATTTGATGGAAATCATTCAATATTATTCATTGTTGTTTGTGTAAGACATACCTCCTTCATGAGTTTTCGTAACTGTGTAGTTGTCATTTCAACGAAAGGGATACAATCCTTATCCCAAAACACAAAGCAACCAACATGGTTTTCATACTCAACCTCAACTTCGATTTTGAACCTAAAGCATGAAGAGAAAAAATTGAATTATATAAGTTTCTTAGTGAAAAAGTAACATGACATAAATGGGGTAATTATTGGTTGCTTACTTAGTGATAGGTTCAACATCTTTCACTCCTCAAATGCACACAAAATTCTCCCCAAAGGACTTGTTTGAGGTCTTGCAAGACGGACAAGACTCAAAATACCATCCATGTTTGGATGCTTTGAATCTCTTTGTAGTCCCAATAGTGGTGGCGAAACAATCCTTTCCCAATGAATTGATATGAGAAATACTTTTTACCTCATTCGGGCTAGTCCAACCTTTGTTGGTTAATTGAGTCGATGAATCACATGGTTGGCTAAGAGAATGTGACAAAGTTGCGGATAATTGAGTCGATGTCAAACTGCAAGAAATTTCTATGTTAGAATGGTAAAGGTTAACATGGCAAAAGTGAAATGCATATGAAATATCCATTAGATATTATAACACGGCAAAAGTGAAATGCATATGAAGTATCCATTAGATATTATAACACACATCATGCAATATTGACTACCTAGATTTAAAGGTTTCAAATTGAGGATGGTCAAGGTTAATATGAAGCTTAGAGCCATTCCAAGCATTAGAAAGGCAAGGCAGTCCAAAAACTGCATCATGAACATAGAAATGTAGTTAGAATGCATTGGTACTATGAACGATTGAAAAATAATAATTTGACACAATGACATGTAGTAATGGTTCTTTGTCTAACCTGCATTTTTCTTACACCAAGCATGAGTCAAAACAATGATTGTTGGACCATCAATTTTGTTAGCCATATTGTAGTTCATGAACTGTTTGCCAAAATCATCCCATAATGCTACCTCAATGATGTTACCATGTTCGTCACGCAGTGTGATATTTGCGCATGATTTCTTACCTCCACCGCCCATTTGAGTTTTCACCACATCTTGTAAGCACCCAATAACATCTGAAGAATCATATAAATTTCAGCTTAGTGTTTAAGATACAATGATTAAAGTGAATACAATGATAATGATAAAATTAGATTACATGAAACAAACTCACCATATAACAGGTCAATCTGGAAATGTCCATTGAGAAAATCTCCAATAGCCTTAAACTTGAAGTGATGTGGAGGAATTTCAGGTATGTTAATCTCAGTTATTGTTGTCCCTCCATTAAAGACAAGTTTGAGGCTATTGGAACACACTTTGAAAGGTCCTTCATTAGCAGCCGGTTCTCCATTATATAGTGCATAAGTTTGATGTTCTTTTAGTTGTTCAACCCAATCCTTAAAATTGCGGTTCCTCGTCGTAACATGAATTTGGTCTCCCTGTCAAGTCATTTAGTTAGAAAAACATGAATAAATAAAGATACCTCATTACAAATACCTAGCCATACATTTCCATCTTGGATGACCAACTCGATATGTTGTTGTCCGCTTTTCTCCCTAACAATCCATAAATCAACAATGCGAATGTGCATCTTCCAAACATGATTTCCTTTAACCAAATCTTTGATGTGAATGGGAGGCCTTGACATTGTCGAGGAGGGATCTAAAAAATGTAGAAGTTGAAAACAACAAACAATAATTCAGAAACCATTTAAACTTAAACATAGTTTAGAAACAGAAAAACCATAACTTTTATAGTTCAGAAACAAAAAAAACCATAACTTTTATAGTTCAGAAACATACTTCACTTGTTCATAGCAGAAAATCGAAAGGAAAAAAAACCATTGTAATGCTTCAAAGCATAGTTCACAAACAGAACAAAACCAAAACTTTTGTAACATCCAGAGAAAAAACATAACAAAATAGTAAACATTGGAAATAGAGGACAATGGTAAATGTTAACATTGAAACAAAAATGGTAAATATAATAGTAGCAGAAGGATGTCTTAAAAGGCACAAGGATTTTCAACCCGAAACTTTAGTTGTTCATAGCAGAAAATCGAAGAAAAAAAACCATTTGAACTTGTCTTCAACACATTTTTTCTGAAAATAATAGTAACCATGGAAATGAAGGATAATGGTAAAGGTTAACATGGAAACAAAAAAACTCAGATATGATAGTAGCAGAGTACCTTTGAAAATCTGTGAGATGAAGTTCTTAGAGTGAAGTATATGAGAAGGAAAGTGAAGTAGTGAGAGTGTGTTCTTGGAAAGTGAAGTTGGTAGAGTGAAGTAGTGAGAGTTTGTTGGAAAAAGTGTCCTGATGTATTGTGTGTATTGGGGGGAATGTGAGACCAATTATGCCAAAGAAATGCTGCCAAGTGACAGTATTGGAATTGGTTGAAGGTTATATTTTGTTATTTACTCAAATAACCCTTTTACAGTGTAAATGAAATTTGTTTAAAGGGTTTTAATGGAAAGGCATTCAATTGATTAGTAATAGATATATAATAGATTAAAATTCGGGATTTGGGTCAACAAAGTTAACTTGGCCCAAAATTTAAGATAGTACATAAAGGTTTGAACAAGCTGATACTACTGTTAATACGTTTGAATAAGTTGCATCTATCTAAATTGTCTTACAATTAAACATGTCATTCAACCAACTCAATTAACCACTTGTTCACGAAGTCATTCATAAATGGATTAATAGAGACATTCACGCCTGTAATATGTATGAGCGGCAGGGAGGGGATGAATGTTTATTAACCCTTCATAAATTTAGTAGCAGAATCAATATTCTGTATAATCGGAAAATGCTTACCGAAGATATATGTAGCGTAGAAATGCTTACCGAAGGGGTTCTATTAGCAGTATATTCTGCAATAACAGTTTGATATTGACACGGTTGAGATAAGATCCATTCCCAATTTTCTCAAGGCACGATCCATGAGGAGGACTAACAGGAGTATCAGTTTTATTTAGTGGATAGAATAATAGTTTCTCAAGGCACATGATTGATTGAATAATAGTTTCTATGAGTTAATAAAAATGGGCACGTTACAAGATTAGCTTCACTTTATTATTCATCTTCTAACTACTGTTGTAAGTGGTGGTGGTGATGGAACTATTACCAGCAATGTTTTAGATTAGCTACTGTTGTAAGTGGTGGTGGTGATGAAAACAATGACCAAAATTTAAGCATGACAACAGTTTTAGAGGTAAAGGGAGAGAGAATGTGTTACCCTGCCAAAGCAAGTCCCCATGTAGAAGCGTATAAAACAATTTCCCAACATTCCAAATATCTAAATTATTTTCCAGTTTGCTTGTACCAGCAAATGCTTTCGACAGATCTGTCATCAAATGATTTAAAGCATGAGAGAAACAATGTTTCCTTTAATTGAAAAGGATAGACTGGGTGAAGTTTTTTTCAAAGAAACAAGGTTGTAGGTGTAGTGTGAGTTTTGTTAACGATGGTAGAATGAGAGCCTCCAATCTTGTCTATAGGATAAATGTTATTTTACTTGTTTCTATGCTAAAGGATCACATTGAATTTTTAATAAATGTAATTAGTGTTTATATATCTCATCCATACTTCTATTTCTAAACTAGAATATTGGGCTACTGTTGAAATGAGATAGGATTAAGGCCAAAAGTAATTTTCAAATTAAATTTTGATTAATTAATTTCTAAAAGACTTAATTGAAATTATAAATTAAATTATGTAAAAATAAATAAATAATAAATCATCATTAAAAAATAAATTATCCTAGTCATTAATTCCACGTAATTAAAAACAAATTTTAAATCCTAGTCATCACACTGTCACCTACGCAAAAGTGGAAGGAAGCATAAAAATGCAAAATCCATCAAAATTAAGGGAACAAAATCGCAGGTTTTGTAATAGGGGATTAATAGTTTAAAAAGTCCAAACTAGGTTAAACCTTTTATTTTTATTTCTTACTACGTAGAAAAATGAGTCAAAAAGTATTGTTTTGGATTTATTCGAAGCTAATCGATAACTTAAGGTAAAGAAATCTGGAGTGTATTTTAATCAAACCAGAAAACACAAACAAATGAAATCCGATTGTTGGATTTAACAAACCAAATAACTTGTATGTTAGTTATTTGGTTCACATAATCTTGCTAGATAACATTGACATGCATTTTTCGATTTTGTTTTTTTTTTAAGTTCTGGATAAGTTTTATTGAAGAGTTCTAGTTTTAGTTTTTTAATAACCAGATTTCTTGTCACAAAGAGATCTGAAATGCATTTTTTTAATTTTAATTTTGTATTAATTTTTGTCGCATTAATGTTAGGAGGCATGGACATTCATTTGATGATATGCGATAAAAACTAGACATGTGTAGACATGATTGAGATATTCTCGACTACAGAAAATTTTCTACATGAGAAGAGACAATTAGTTTGATTAGGGAGGTTGAAATCAGGAATAGAGTTACTATTATAATAACTCATTCAGACACCAAAACTGGCAAGAGAGGAAGAAGTGACAAAGTTCTATTTGGTTGTGATAGAGGTAGAAAATACAAAGAATGAGAAAGTGAAACACAAAATAATACCAAGAAATGTGGTTATCCATTCAAAATTAGGTTAGCACATTCAAAAGATGGTTTTGGTTGAATATTGACGTAAAATGTTGACTTACAAACCAGATTTACCGGATATATATGAAGGTCATGCGTTTCTAAGTCGACTTAATACTGATGAACAACAACATATTGTTTATTTGACAAAACGTCATGTTCCATGAAGACACACATATATAGTTGTCATTGCAAGAACGAGATATAGATAATGTAACTCGAATCACCCAAATATATAAACATAAGACTAAGATTCAGAAAGACATCATGGGTCCTAGAACGGAAATGAAACACTTATTTAAGCTGATAGAGGAATCTGATTATGTTTATTGGAGTAGGACCCTGAATTTTGACCCTAAATCGTTGAATCAATACAGTAATCACGACACCTGCATCATCTGCATAACATAACATGCATTTCACCTTGCATAATATCCAAAATATTAGTCAAAATAAATTTATGGGATTTACAGACAAACCGGTCTAAATTCATTTCTAAAATTGACCAAATACTGTATTTTTTTACAATCTGTTTATTTTGTGCTGAATATTTTAGGTTCCTTCATTTTAATTTTTCGGGCGCTTTGGTACCCGACCTTTTTTTTAATCACTCTTATTTCTATTTTTTAGTCAAAATAACCATTTTAATGTAATTATAATTAAATAAATAATTGATTTTTTTAAGAGTTATTTTAATTTACTTATTATATTTTACTTTTATTTTTTTTATTATTTATTTTTATTATATTTTTTATTTCAAAATTTATTAGTCATTAAGTTTTAGAAAAAAAACATGTTTAGACAATTTTTAATACATTTTTATTATTTTACTTATATAGATATATGTGTCTCCTATTATTTAGAAAGAAAAAACACAAACATGTATGTTAAATTTCATTTAGTTTTGTCTTAATATAAAAGAAACACAAAAATATTGTTTTAATTTCATTTTATTACTCATGTCTTATTTTCAAAAACTAACACTATATATTGGATATTGTCGCTCCCAAAGATTTGCATCCCGGTACAAGCGCGAACGGTCGGCGAAAAGAATGAGAACACACAGAAGTGAACTCAGAAAGACAAGAGTCGCCAGCTAGGCATTTTTTATCCCGGAGGAAAGGTAATGCTGCATAAACTTGGGAAAGGATATGGACAAGACGGTCGCGAACCAGAGAGACTGAGAAAGGGGGTTGGTTACAACCTGGGAAGGTATTAGCACCCAGATTGTCCGTCGTACTCGGCGGGATCCACGCTTAAAAGATTTGTGTTTTAAAGGGGTAGTGTCAGTGCAATTTGTGTATAAAGAGCTGGAAAAGGATGTACAAGTGTCAGTGTAAAGGAAAAGTGAAGTGTATAAGAGGAGTGTCAGTGTAAGAACAGGAGTGAAATGCTCAAGAACATGAGGCTTAAAGAATAAAGCTGAAAGAGGGGGAATATACAGAGACTTTTGTTCGATAACTGTTAAGTTATGCCTACGTATCCTCTCATGCAATGAGGAAGTCAGAACACCGTAGTTCGACCCAAAGAGACTGAAAGATAAATTGACTTGTGAACTGCTTGCTTGCCTATGCTCAAGTGTATGACCTGTCTGGCTCAGGTGCGAACTGTCTTGCATTAGACGGAAGAAGCTAGTTCTCGTTTGTGGATGAGTGAGATGAGAAAAGAATCCCGGAGGAGACGATTATTGTTTGTTTTTGAGTTTTCAGTCTTTTATTGCTTTTTGAAGTTTGTCATAAGTTAATGAGCTTAAGCATAAACCAATGGATTTAGTAAACTCATCACATCCTCCCTCTGATTAGGGGTAATGAGAATACTTTAAGTGTGAAGTCAGCATCTCACACTTAATTACCATGATGTAGGATTAAGATCATTAACCTACTTGTGATTATTTAGATGTTTTTGTTGTTTTTGTTTAGTGTTGAGTAATGAGATTAAGCCATAATCAGGGATTAAACAGACTCATTACACCATCCTAATAGAAGGATAATAGATGAGAATGTTTAAGCTGAGAAAGACTCCTCAACTTAATCCATGATTAGGGATTAACCTCATGACAAAACAAAGCCTTTATTAGGTGGATTTTAGTTAATGATAAGATGAAGAAGTGAGTTTTATGGTTTGTAAGACAACTTGAGGAGGACTTGTCCATTAACACTAGGGTTAGTCCTTCTTAACCAATTAAGGAAGAATTAGAACCCTAATGCAAGGCCCAAGTTACAAGCTTGATGTCTTAATGATTATTAGGTGAATTGATTAAAGGATTTAAACACATTAAGGGTTTAACACTTAGGATTAAAGTTATACACTCCATCCTAATAGAAGGATGCAGGCATAAGCTTAATCACAAAGCCTTAAAGCCTTTAGGGTTTAGTCCCTGATTATGAGATGAGAAGAGAAGACTCAATGATGACACAAAGGCAAAAACTAATGGGGGGACTAATCAAACCCTAATTATTGTCATGCTTGGTTGTTCCTAGGGTTTGTGAGGCTCAAGAAAGAAAGAGATCTTCAAAGGCCACCAAGGAGGAACAAGATGAAAGGAGCAAAGAGAAGCAAAACAACTTGCTTCACTTAAGAAGACAAGTTGCTTGAAAAAAGAAAACAAGATGAACAAGAATGAGGAAGCTCAATCCAAAACACATACCAAAATGCAGCAATGATGCATAAATGAGATGAAAAGAAATTGTGAGAAGTGAAGGCAAATTCACTTCTCAATACAACTTACCACCTGAAAAGTTAGTAAAGAAATGAAATGCAATGCAAATGAGATGAAATGTGATGATGCAAACCAAAACCAGAAGCATGAGTATGATGTTAATGATGCTAAGAGATGATTCAAACATGAGGCAAGGCATGAGAATGATCATACAAACATATGGATGCAAGAGAAGCATGCTTTGAACCATGAATGTACATGAAAAGTTATGAAATGCAAATGACATACAACATGGCAAATGAAAGATGCAATGATCACACATGATTCTAATATGTCCTAAGATGTCTTATGAATCAAATGAATGCACAAAATGTCATGGCAAGTCATGGTATGCAAGCAAATGAGAAATGGATGCAAAAGAAGGCACAAATTAGGGTTTCATGCATCATGCAAGGCAAAAACCCAAAACCAGAAGCAAATGACATGACAAAAATTTGAAAATGCAATCAAAGATACCCTAGACCTACACAAACTCACTGCCCAAAGGAGGGGATCCAACTCTTAACCTAGTGAGAGTTATGAATTTCCTAAGATTGCTAGGGTTTTAAGGTACCTTGACAAGAAAAATGCAAAACAAATTGAAAATGCAGGATCAATTCATGCCAATTTTATCCTATAAACTACATGTTATGCAAGATGCAATGCAAAAAGAATCATTGTCCAACTCTCAATGGTTAGACAGAAAGGAATTTTTGGAGTTTGAAACAAAATATTGCCTAAAAATGAATTTAATTCCAAAGAAAATTGTCAAAAGGCATCAAGAACAAAAAATAAATTTGGTTTGAGAGTTGGACAATGCTTCTAAATGTTTTTAAAGGTTACATGAATTTTTTTGTGATTTTTAAATACCTAAAAGTATTTTTAATTAATTAATTTTCATTAACTAAGTAAAAATAATCTTTTAAATGATTTAAAAATAATTTTTGATGCAAAAAATAAAAATAAAAATATTTTTGGTTTCTGGAAATTAGTGAAATGTTTGACAAAAATTTTCAGAATTTTTAAACATTTTTTGCTATTTTTAAAAATTCGTACAAATTAAATGAAAACAAATGAAAATAAAATGAATTTTAAATGAAAAATGAGAAAGTCAGCCAATCCAATGGATGAGATTCAAACAAAAAGGGAGGGAATTGACCAGCGCGCGCATCTGGACGGCTCACATTCAAACTACGCTAATTAAGTCATTAACCCTAATCTGAACCCTAAACATTTTCAGGTGACCGGAACAGTGTTCCGGTCATCTTCTCCGGCAAGGTGTTCATGCTATCTCACTTAATACGCCATGAAACTTCACAAATCTCTCCAGAATCACTCATTAAACATCATTAAACTTAAACCCCACCCCAAAATCCATTTATTTTCACTGAATCATAAGAATCAAAGCAAAAATCAATTCACGGGCAAAGTTTCAGAACAAGCATACAACCTCAAAACTCAATCATTTTCAAAAATAAAAGGTTCAGTGCACTCAGGGAAACATGTAGATCATTATAGAAACAAGAAATAAGAGTTCTAGAAAAATGAATTTCCAAGGCTACCTGAATCGAAGCTTTCAACCCAAGAGCTTCTGGACAAGTTCCTTGCTTCCAATCAACTCCAATGAACCTCCTGAGAAGCTTGCAATGCTTGGTTGAAGTTTAAAATGGCTGGTTTGTGAGATTGATCAGGTTCTGTTCAGTGAAGGGAGGAAACCGTGTTTTGATTTCAGGAGGTTTTAGGGCAAAGTGAGGGCATGGAAATGATCAGGAGAGTGTGCTGAGATGTTTTGTGAAGTTTGTTTGTGTGTTTGATGCTTGTGCTGTGTGTTTCGAATGGTTTTTCATATGAGGCATAAACTTGGAACTATGGCTTATGATCTGATTCAGGCTTGAGTGTGTGGTGTGTTATGCTGGCTTTGGTCCACTTATCACAACTAGAGAGGTCAGAGGAGTTGGTGTGGACTGTTGTGATTGGTATGGCTCAAGTTGCAAAAAGTCAAGCAAGTTGTACTTGGAGGTATGGGCAAGTGGCAGGCTGAGATAGGGGCATGGCTTGGCTCAGCTGAGTTTAGGGAGAACCATGGAATTTGATTTGAGATGATCCAGCAAGTTGCATGAAGTTTATGAGGTGTTTTGCAAATTTCCCAAAGTTTGGCCACTTTGGAAATTCATGAGATTCAAGGCATCAAAATGCAATATTCTTGGGCCAATTCTGATCTTTAGAGGTCATGTGATCATGTTGTGAAGAGTTTGTACACATTTGAAGTCTTTAGAACACTTGATCATACCATTTTGCAAAATGCCTCTTTGGTGGAAGACTTGAAATTATGTGATTTTTCTCAACTTTGACAAGCCATAACTTTTGATCCAAAATGAATTAGAATGAGTTCTTGTACTTTTTGGAAAGGGAATGATCCATTCTACAACTTTCATGACCAAAGTTTTCCCATTTGAAGCATTTTTGGATCAAAAAGCAAGGGTTGAAAAAGTTTCCCAAAATGGCAATTTTCCATTACAAGTCATTTTTCCCAAAAGGTCAACTTTGCAAATGGCTTGGAATTCTTCAAATTTGTGAACTTCCCACATCTTCTATGATCAAATAAAGATCATACACAATCAAAATGATGAAGAACACCCTTTGGTTGGGTCATTGGGGGCCTCAGATGCCCTGATTTTGCACTGACTTGCTCAAAAAGTCAACTCTTGATCAGATGCCTTCCCCATGGAATTTCTTCATGAAAATTGATATGCATGATCCCTATACCATATAGAGACCAATATAAACAAGAATGACCAAAAAATTTGGAGTTATGGCCTTTGAAACCAAAACCCTAATTCCAGGTCATCTGTGGAGTTAAACCTGGCTCTGCTTCCATGCCTTTCTCAGTTCTTGTGATTCTTTGACATTCTTGACTTTGAGAGGATATAATATGATGATTGAACATACATGGACCCCTTTGAAGTGATTGATGAACTTTGGAGTGGCTCAAGAAGCTCTTGGATTGCTCAGATCACAAACCCTAGATGCAGATGACTTAGAAACAATGCAGTGAATCAAAAATGCAATATAAGATGCTATGATTGAGTTTATGCATATGAAGAGATCACAAGCCATGGTGTGAATGGGTGAGGGCAAATTTGGGGTGTTTACAGCTGCCCCTATTCAAGCATGAGTTAGCTGTGCAGGATGTAAGCAGCAGCTTAACAGGAAAACAAGATAACTTGTGGTTGAATACCAAAGACAGTCCAAAATTTGCACTCACAGAATGAAGAAGAAAAGGGATATAGATTATAAAAGGAAAATAAATTATATTATGAAGTGCGGGCGACGGAGGACGACCGTCGGGGGGGAGCAATGACGGGAACAACCGACATGCTGGGGAAGATGCGGGAAATAAAGAAAAGACGGGGACGGCCGACTAGCTAGGGAAAATGCGGGAAATAAAGCAATGACGAGGACGGCCGACATGCTGGGAAAAATGCGGGAAATAAAGCAATGACGGGGACGGCCGACATGCTGGGAAAAATGCGAGAAATAAAGCAATGACGGGGACGACCGACATGCTGGGAAAAATGCAGGAAATAAAGCAATGACGGGGACGGCCGACATGCTGGGGATATAAGAGATTATGATGGGGACGACCATCACGTAAAGCTATAAGACTCTCTGGGGATTATAGGTAAAAATAAATGATGAGGTACGGTCATCCGGTTCATAAAGTAATGTAAACAGCGATGGGGACGACCATCGGGCTAAACTGATGAAGGACGATCATCAGGAAAAGGAAAAGGGACCACGACGGGGACGGCCATCGGGTTAAAGAATAAATGAAATAATGATGAGGGACGGTCATCAAAGGTGAAGGACGATCACCAGGAAAAGGAAAAGGGACCACGACGGGGACGACCATCGGGTTAAAGAATAAATGAAATAATGATGAGGGACGGTCATCAAAGGTGAAGGACGATCACCTAGCAGGGGACGGCTGCTCTGATGGGGATAAGATGAGGGACGGTCATCTAAGGTGAAGGACGATCACCTGGCAGGGTACGGCTGCCGAAAGTATCGCGACATAGGACGAATGCCGGATAAAAGGTCGACGATGGGGACGGCCATCGGATGAGCATGATGAAGGACGATCATCAAGAGGTGAAGGACGATCACCTAGCAGGGGACGGCTGCTCTCAAGGTTTATCATGACATATGACGAATGCCAGATAACAAGATCGACGATGGGGACGGCCATCGGATGAGCATGATGAAGGACGATCATCAAGAGGTGAAGGACGATCACCTAGCAGGGGACGGCTGCTCTCAAGGTTTATCATGACATAGGACGAATGCCAGATAACAAGATCGACGATGGGGACGGCCATCGGATGAGCATGATGAAGGACGATCATCAAGAGGTGAAGGACGATCACCTAGCAGGGGACGGCTGCTCTCAAGGTTTATCATGACATAGGACGAATATCAGATAACAAGATCAACAATGGGGACGGCCATCAGATAAAATGATGAAGGACGATCATCAAAAGGTGAAGGACGATCACCTAGCAGGGGACGGCTGCTAAAAATCACGACATAGGACGAATGCCGGATAGAAAAGGGGTTCTAATGAATAGAGACTCCGCTGAGGAAAGGATGAGGGACGGTCATCCAAAGGTGAAGGACGATCACCTGGCAGGGTACGGCTGCCGAAAGGTATCATGACATAGGACGTATGTCAGGTAGAAAAAGGTTGCTTTGCTGGCGACCTACTGGGGAATAGTAAACACGGACGAGTGTTTACATCCAAGAAATAAAAGGTATAAGTGTTTTGACGTTGTGTTTAGATTAAAGATGCGGACGAGCATCCCTAAGACTACGATACAGACGAGTATCGGGTAGAAACAAATACTGACACGTGTTCTGAGATGATGATACGGACGAGTATCAACTGGTTAATAAAGAACACGGACGAGTGTCGAGTCTGAGGGGACTCTTCTGGGGAATAGTAGACACAGACGAGTGTCTAAATTCAAGAAGACATGAGTGTTTGACACGTGTATGGATTAAAGATGCGGTCGAGCATCCTTAAGACTATGATACGGACGAGTATCAGGTAGAAACAAACGTTTGACGCATGTTCTGAGATGATGATACAGACGAGTATCAACTGGTTAACAAAGAACACGGACGAGTGTTGAATCTGCAAAGGTATGAGTGGTGTATACAAGATACGGACGAGTATCTGTATGAGTAAAACAGGAGTAATAAGTATGAGTGGTGTACGGATGAGTGTTTAATTTGCTGAGGAGAGTGACACGGACGAGTGTCGGAAAACAAGTATATGATTTACAAAGTGTTCAGGTAACTATGCTGGGGAGAGTGACACGGATGGGTGCCAAGGAATCTGTATGGATATATATATCTGTGAGTGCAAAGGGGACGCTTTGGCTTTCTGCTGGGGATATGACACGGACGGATGTCAAGGAGTATCTGTAATATACAATTGTTTGTTTGTAAAGAAAGCTCGGGCGACTTTACTGGGGAATCATGACACGGACGGGTGCCAACAGGAGTGTGTACTGGCATTTGTGAGTGTAAGGCAAATGCTTTAGCCTTCTGCTGGGGAATTTTGGGGAGTTTTCCGTATATTGTTGATGGTAAGATATTATTTACAAGTGTTTGATTCAGACCATGGCTTATGATTATGCAATATGTTTGATTTTTGCCGTAATGCTCCGTATTAGACGGAATGCTACGCTCTGTGGGGAGAATAATGATGCGAAATGCTATGATTATGCAAGAGGTAACCATCCGGGATTGTTGCCATGGAGATCTCTGGCCGATCTGCCTGAAGTGGACATCCCAGCTGGGGATGAGATCATTGGTAGATCTGATAAGATGTATCTGCTTGGGGGAATAGGTCAATGGTGGACCCATCTTGGTAATGAGGGACCCAGCTGGGGGTTTGTAGAAGCTTTCTTCACTCTGTTGTGAGATCTTCAGGCGTTGCCCTTCTGGATGGAGGCTGAAGCTCTGTGGGGAGATGGTTCCCTGGCTTTTGCACTTGGCCGTTGAGGAATAGTAAATGGCAACTCGGCTGGGGAAGAGAGCACCTGAGTAGATAATGATTTGCCAGCTTGCTGGGGTGAAGCTTTCATGCCCCATGTCGTGTTTTGAATACCTGCAATCCTGAAAAGACATAGGAACGCACAAGTAATCCTGAGGTATCCCTTACCGGATTCCATCATAGGAGTTTAGACACTCCTGGGAGTAAGTATACTTCCGGTACGCACGTATATTTTAGAAGAAAAGCATCTGTATTTATGCAATCAGTATCTTAAAGACATCGGACATTTTTGCAAATGAAAATAAAATGTACGAGACAAAACATGACTGAAAAATCTGATTTTATTAATTCATGTGCCCTGGATTGGTAAGATACAGTCAAGGAAACAGATCCCCTAAACTGAGGAGATTGTTACAAATTGAGAAACAAAAGATGTTGGCAATGTTGATGACGCTTCAAGGAGCTTCCCTTTGCTATGACTCGTATGACTTTTGACGTTCTTCTCGTCTTGCTTTCGGAAGAAGGCTGATTCTGAAAGAAGCTTGATCCTTTCGAAGCTTACCAAGTTGTAAGTGATACAGACGTATTCAGAATGCAGTTGTTCGCTTATTCCCTTATTTTGCATGGATCGCCCTTTCGGGTTTTCAATCCATCGGGATACCCATTTTTGCCTGAGTTGTCCAATGCGGCTTTTCAACTCAGCGGGTGTACATCTTTTTGTTTATTTCCCTTATTTTTTCCCGAGTCTCTTATTCTGTTTTTGACTCGCCAGGATGCCCTATTTTTGCCTGGACTTGCATTCTGTTTTTATGTCCAGCGGGTCATTTTCATGCGAAGTATTTTTTAACTGCATCTGAATTTACAGGGGACGGGAAATCTTCACCATCCATAGTGCTGAGCATCAGTGCTCCACCAGAGAAAACTTTCTTTATTACGAATGGTCCTTCATAGTTCGGAATCCACTTGCCCCTGTGGTCTGTATGAGGAGGGAGGAGTCTCTTCAGTACAAGATCTCCTACTTGGTATTCTCGGAGCCTGACTTTCTGATCGAAGGCTTTCTTCATTCTTTTCTGATACAGCTGCCCATGACAGATTGCAGCTAATCTCTTTTCTTCAATCAAACTTAGTTGTTCGTATCGGGATCGGACCCATTCTGCTTCGTTTAGCTTAACATCCATCAATACCCGTAGGGAGGGTAATTCAACTTCAATAGGTAGGACTGCTTCCATACCATACACAAGCTGATACGGTGTTGCCCCAGTGGAGGTTCTGATTGCCGTTCGGTACCCATGCAAGGCAAACGGTAGAATCTCATGCCAGTCTTTATAGGTGATTACCATCTTCTGCACAATCTTCTTGATATTCTTATTAGCTGCCTCAACAATGCCATTCATCTTTGGCCTGTAAGGAGAAGAATTGTGGTGTTGGATCTTGAAGTCCCGACATAGCTCTGCCATCATTTTGTTGTTCAAGTTGGAACCATTATCAGTAATGATTCGCTCGGGAACTCCATACCGACAGATGATATCTCTCTTCAGAAATCGGGCTACCACTTGCCTTGTAACATTTGCGTAGGAAGCTGCTTCAACCCACTTGGTGAAATAGTCAATGGCAACCAAGATGAATCTGTGGCCATTTGAAGCAGTCGGTTCAATCTTGCCAATCATATCAATGCCCCACATAGAAAAAGGCCAGGGTGAAGACATCATATTCAGAGGATTCGGAGGCACATGCACTTTATCCGCGTAAATTTGGCATTTATGGCATTTCCTGGCATAGGCACAACAGTCAGCATCCATTGTGATCCAGTAATAACCTGATCTAAGCAACTTCTTGGCCATGGCATGCCCTCCAGCATGGGTACCAAAGGATCCTTCGTGCACCTCGTGCATCAACAAGTCTACTTTTGTATTATCAACGCACCTGAGGAGTACAATATCAAAATTTCTCTTGTACAGGGAACCATCAGTATTCAGAAAGAAACTACCAGCTAGCCTTCTTAGAGTCTTCTTATCATTGGAAGATGCCCCAGGTGGGTATGTCTGATCCTCCAAGAAGCACTTAATGTCATGGAACCAAGGCTTATCATCCTTGACAACATCTGCTGCAAATACATACGCTGGTCTGTCAAGTCTGGACACTGAAATCCGAGGCACAAAGTTAGCAGCTTGAATTTTGATCATGGATGAAATAGTAGCCAGAGCATCTGCAAACTGATTCTCGTCCCGAGGGATATACTCAAGCTTGACCGTTGTAAAGAAAGTCAACAACCTCCTTGTATAATCCCTGTAAGGTATCAGATGATCCTGGTGGGTGTACCATTTGCCGTTGGTTTGATTAACTACCAGCGCTGAATCTCCGAATACAGTCAAAGTCTTGATCCTGAGGTCAATGGCTTCCTCAAGACCCATAATACAAGCTTCGTATTCAGCTTCGTTGTTAGTGCAGTTGAAGGTGAGTTTTTCCGAGAAAGGCATGTGAACTCCCTTAGGCGTAATGAGTACTGCACCAACACCACGACCATTCATGTTAACAGCCCCATCAAACATCATAGTCCATTCTTCTTCTGGGTCAGGCCCTTCGGTGTGAACAGGCTCTTCATGATCTTTTGCTTTTATGAACATGATGTCTTCATCAGGGAAGTCAAATCTCATAGGCGGGTAATCATCAATGGGTTGCTCAGCAAGATAATCAGACAATACACTGCCCTTGATGGCTTTCTGAGATGTGTACTGGATGTCATATTCTGTGAGGATCATTTGCCATCTTGCAACCCGTCCGGTAAGTGCTGGCTTCTCAAAAATGTACTTAACTGGGTCCATCTTTGATATCAATAAAGTAGTGTGGGTCAACATATACTGCCTTAGTCGGCGAGCAGCCCACGCTAAAGCACAGCAAGTTTTCTCGAGCAGTGAATAACGTTGTTCACAGTCGGTAAACTTTTTGCTTAGGTAGTAAATTGCATACTCTTTTCGACCAGACTCGTCATGCTGGCCCAACACACACCCCATTGACTCTTCTAATACTGTCAAGTACATTATCAGAGGTCTTCCTTCTACTGGAGGCATAAGGATTGGAGGCTCTTGTAAGTACTCCTTGATCTTGTCAAAAGCCCTCTGGCAGTCTTCGTTCCACCTGACCGTTTGTTCTTTTCTTAACAGCTTGAACAAGGGTTCACAGGTTGCAGTGAGGTGAGATATGAACCTTGAGATGTAGTTCAATCTACCTAGAAACCCCCGAACTTCTTTTTCTGACCTCGGTGCAGGCATCTCTTGAATGGCTTTGACTTTATCAGGGTCAACTTCAATCCCTTTCTCGCTTACAATAAATCCCAGCAATTTACCGGATCGCACCCCGAATGTGCATTTGTTGGGGTTTAACTTCAGTTGGTACTTCCTCAGACGCTTGAATAGCTTCAACAGATTTACCAGGTGGTCTTCTTCTGTGAGGGACTTGGCAATCATGTCATCCACATAACATTCAATCTCTTTATGGATCATGTCGTGGAATAATGTCACCATAGCCCGTTGATATGTTGCACCGACATTCTTCAGTCCAAATGGCATCACCTTATAACAGAACGTGCCCCAGGGTGTAATGAAAGTTGTCTTCTCCATGTCTTCAGGTGACATTTTGATCTGATTGTATCCTGAAAATCCGTCCATGAAGGAGAATACCGAGAACTGAGCCGTATTATCAACCAATACATCAATGTGAGGTAAATGGAAATCATCTTTTGGGCTGGCTCTGTTCAGATCCCGGTAATCCACACACATTCTCACCTTGCCGTCCTTCTTAGGCACGGGTACAATATTAGCAACCCACGGCGGATAGCTAGTCACAGCAAGGAACCCGGCGTCCCACTGCTTTTGTACCTCTTCCTTAATCTTCATTGCCATATCTGGGCGAGTACGGCGCAGCTTCTGTTTTACTGGCGGGCAGTCCTCTTTCAAAGGCAGCTTATGCATGACAATATCGGTGTCCAACCCTGGCATATCCTGATAAGACCAAGCAAACACATCCACATACTCTCGAAGCATATCAATCAGTTGTTCTTTCACTGAGTCTTGTAGGCAAGCCCCGATCTTAACCTCTTTCACATCTTCTTCTGTACCAAGATTAACCGTTTCGACCTCCTCCTGATGAGGAGTGATAACCTTCTCCTCTTGCCTTAACAACCTGGCTAGCTCTTCAGGAAGCTCATAATCTTCTTCAACCCCTTCATCAGCTTGATTGATTGGATTGTCAAAGTCATATGAAGCCATAGCAGTGTTGTTGTCGGTGCAGTCTGAAAGGCACTCTCTGCAAGGGTTTAGATTGTTCATTTTAGTGATTGATTTTAATCTTGTTTAGAAAAAAGTGAAATGAAAGTTATCATTTTGGAAAACATTGCCATTTTATTTTTGTACAAAAGAAAAATGAAAGACAGTGAGCGGGAAAGAAAAAAAGACTCATTTGCAAAAGATGTCCGATAATCATTGATTGATATGTTTGCACAAAATTACAAGATGGCCCGATTACAAAATGAGTCTTGACATCTTGGGCAAGATGCAAGACTTGATGCATGCTTAAAAATACAGGAAATAATAATTACTCTGCAGGAGTAACCCTTATAATTTCCTGGGAAGACCAGTTTGAGATACGGCTCCCCGGGATCCTTGGACGTATCCAGCTCTCCAAGTTGCGTTCATCTTCCGACTCATCTTCCAAGTTGTTCACTGCATCCGGGGTGAGCATTCCCCCGCTGACAAAATTGGCCTTCTTGGCAGCCTCTGATTGATCTTGTTGAGTTGGTTTGTAACCCAACCCAAATTTGTCCTCCTCCTTCTCCACAGGCAGCAACTTGCCCCAGCCTTGGGCAGTCCCCTCTTCAACAACCTTCCTGGCTTGCTGATAAGATGTCATGGAGGTTCCAAGTACAGCAGATGCTTCATTTATGTTCAGGGCCTCAAACCCTTGGCTCATGGTTTCATGGATCTCTCCATCCATCTCAATATACTTATACGTAGCCAGATGGCTAACAAAGATATCTTCTTCACCACAGATGGTGATGATCTGGCCTTCCCACTCGAATTTCAGCTTCTGGTGAAGGGTAGACGTAACAGCGCCAGTGGCATGGATCCAAGGTCTACCCAACAAACAGTTGTAGGCCGGCTGAATGTCCATCACATAGAAGGTAATTTTGAAGGTTTGCGGGCCGATCATCACAGGCAGATCAATCTCCCCAAGCACTGATCTCTTAGAGCCATCAAATGCTCTCACCACCAAATTACTTAGACGCAGTGCCAAGCCATCATACTCAAGCTTCACCAAGGCTTTCTTTGGCAGAACATTGAGTGAAGACCTCGTGTCCACCAGTACATGGGATAGAACAACACCCTTGCATTCTAGAGTGATGTGTAAAGCCTTATTGTGGTTACGTCCCTCAGTTGTTAAGTCAGTGTTGGTGAAGCCCAGTCCATGACTGGTATTGACATTTGCCACCACAGTTTCTAGCTGATTAACAGTGATCTCCTCTGGCACGTATGCTGCGTGCAAGACTTTCAGTAATGCATTCCTGTGAGCTTCAGAACACATCAGCAGGGATAAAATGGAGATCTTTGAGGGAGTTTGGTGAAGCTGATCCACCACCTTGTAATCACTTCTCTTTATAATTCTCATAAACTCGTTTACATCTTGCTCAAAAGATGTCTTCTGAGTTTCTTTGATAGCCGGCTCTTCAAATACCACACTCTTTCCTTTTGCTTTGGCAGCAGCTTCTGCTTCGGCATTAGGTCTTTGCAATTGTGAGGCAAAAAGGCGTCCGCTTCTGGTGAAGCCTCCGCCTCCCCCAACATTATCAATTTGTGGAGAAGAGGTTGAAGAATCCAAAGTGATTTTCTCCCCGTTGCAGTAGAGGTCAGAGCCATAATGCCAAGGGATGGCATTACTGCTTTCATATGGAACTGGTCCAGGTACCGTGATGGTAACTGGACTGACTGCTGCAGAGGAAGGTACTGAGATAGTGTGTGGATTGTAGTAGATGGTGACTGGTGACCTGGCAGGAAGTGCCACTGTTTGTTGTTGAAAGTTGTTGTTTGGAGGAACATTTGACGGATCATAGTAAATGGTGACTGCTGAGATATCTGTTGGCATTGTAGAAGATCTTGCTGGATAAATGGATGTTGATGTTGTAGAAGATTCTGCAGAATGAAGGGATGCTGATGTTGTAGAAGAAATGGTTGTTGAAATTTGATTTGTGGAAGTGATGGATGGAGCCATTGTTGATGATATTGATGAATTGTTCGGAATGATTGTTGTTGCAGTTGTAGGAGAGTCAGGAATTGTTGTCAAAGGGATTGCTGGATTTGTAGGCGCCGATGTTGTGATCTGAAGTATACCACTTTTGATAAGACCATCTATGCCGCTCCTCAAGTCATCACACCCGTTGACCGAAATGTTGCAGTACCCACAACCGAGCTCACACCCGGGGAACATCTGGCATTCAAGGAGCTGAGCTTTAATTTCTACCAGAGGTGTCCGAATCTGCCCAACACTGGTGATTAAGAAAGATGGCTTGTCTTCCTCAATGGCATTAATTCTTGGTCCTCCATGATTGGGCATGGGATTCTTGTTGACATTTGGCGGGGGTGCAAAGTTGAGGGCTTTAGAATCCACCAGATCCTGCACTTTCATTTGTAAAGCCCGACATTTCTCTGTATTGTGGCCAGGTGCATTGGAGTGAAAAGCACATCTGGCGTTGACATCATAGTTTCTTGGAAGACTGGAGGGATCTGGTGGTGCCAATGTCCTTAATTCAACCAGGTTGAGTTTCAGGAGTTGTGGCAATAAAGCGGCATAAGGCATAGGGATAGGGTCAATCACCCTATTTGCCTGTGATGGTCTTTGTTGAAAGGGTCTTTGCTGTTGATTGGTGTTATTGTTGTTGTAGGTCCTTTGTGGCGGATACTGAACTTGTTGATGATAATGTGGTTGTTGTTGATATGTTGGTTGCTGAGGAATCGGAGCTGGAATAGTGACAGCTGCCACTGATCTGTGAAGGTACTGAGGCCTGCCCCTGTTGGCATGTATAGCATTAGTCTCACCGGTTCTTCTAGGTCCCACAGAAGGCTTCCTGGGATTACTTGACGAACTTGCACCATTATCAGTGATTTTGCCCATCTTCAGAAGGCTCTCAATTCTTTCTCCAGCTATGACTACATCAACGAAGCTGGTGGAAGAAAAGGCAGCTAGCCTATCAATGTATGTCCCTTGTAGAGTATTCATAAACATGTCGGCCATTTCTCTTTCCGACATGGGTGGATGGACAGCAGCAGCAAGTTGTCTCCACCTCTGGGCATATTCCCTGAAGCTCTCTCTGGAGGACTGAGACATTCCCATCAAAAGGGTCCTGTTAGGAGCCATGTCTAGATTGTATTGGTACTGTCTAATGAAGACCTCAGCTAGGTCCTTCCAGCATCTGATTGTAGCCCTGGTCAAGTGAGAGTACCACTCTCTTGAAGCCCCAGTCAAACTATCTTCAAAGTAAAACATCCACAGTTTTTCATCCATGGTGTATGCCTTAAGTCTCCCCAGAAAGGATTGTAAGTGAGTTCGTGGACAGGAAGTTCCATTGTACTTCTCGAAGCACGGGGGTTTAAACTTGTGGGGAATCCTTACCCCATCCACTAACCCCATATCCATGACATCAAAACCCAGGGAATTTTGAGACTCCAGAGATCTCAACTTCTCAGCAATTTCATCCAACCTTCTATCATAGACTTCATCCCCAGCTCCCATTACAGTGAACTGCTCTTCCTGGGGGTCTTCTTGTAAGATTCTGCCTGCAGTAGTATTCCCTTGCACATTAGTCGGGATGTTGACTTTCGGGTGTATATGAGGCCCATATACTGGTGGATTAACATGAGGCTGAACCCTCTCATTGTTACTTGTTCCTCCAGTTCCCAGATGGGGCTCTTCCGGGGTCTGTCTTTCTACCAATGCCCTCAATCTTTCTTGACTTTGAGCCAAGCCATTCATTACTTCCATGAACTGGGTCATTTGGTTTCTCATCTCCAACCTTTCATTGGCCATCTGAGTCCTGACTTCTGTCAGATCTTGCTGTACTTGGTCCATCTGGATACCAGGAAGATTGTTGCGAGTAGGTGTCGCTCCCACTAAATGAAGCCGGGTCAAATAGGGTACAGACGCGAACGGTCGGCGAGAGGAGGGTGTAAGAACACACAGGAGTGAACTCACAGGGAATGAAAAGAGTCGCCAGCTAGGCATTTTTATCCCGGAGGAAAGACAATGCTGCATAGGCCTAGAAAGGGATGGATAAGACGGTTGCGAACCAGAGAGACTGAGAAAGGGGGTTGGTTACAACCTGGGAAGGTATTAGCACCAGATTGTCCGTCGTACTCGACGGGATCCACGCTTAAAAGATTTGTGTTTTAAAGGGGTAGTGTCAGTGCAATCTGTGTATCATGGCTGGAAAAGGATGTACAGGTGTCAGTGTAAAAGAGAGTGAAGTGTATAAATGAAGTGTCAGTGTAAGAAGTGAATGGAATGCTCAAGATCATGAGGCTTAGAAGAATAATGCTGGAAGGAGGGGGAATATACAGAGACTTTTGTTCGATAACTGTTAAGTTATGCCTACGTATCCTCTCGTGCAATGAGGAAGTCAGAACACCGTAGTTCGACCCAAAGAGACTGAAAGGTGAATTGACTTATGAACTGCTTACTTGTCTATGCTCAAGTGTATGACCTGTCTGGCTCAGGTGCAAACTGTCTTGCATTAGACGGAAAAAGCAAGTTCTCGTTTATGAGTGAAGGTGATGAGAGAAGAATCCCGAAGGAGACGATTATTGTTTGTTTTTGAGTTTTCAGTCTTTTATTGCTTTTGAGAGTTTGTCATAAGTTAATGAGCTTAAGCCTACACCAATGGGTTAGTAAACTCATCACATCTTCCCTCTGATTAGGGGTAATGAGAATACCTTAAGTGTGAAGTCAGTTTCTCACACTTAATCACCTTTGATGCAGGATTAAGATCATTAACCTACTTGTGATTATTTAGATGTTTTTGGTGTTTTTGTTTAGTGTTGAGTAATGAGATTAAGCCATAATCAGGGATTAAACAGACTCATTACACCATCCTAATAGAAGGATAATAGATGAGAATGTTTAAGCTGAGGAAAGCTCCTCAACTTAATCCATGATTAGGGATTAAACTCATGACAAAACAAAACCTTTATTAAGTGGATTTTGAACAATGATATGATTAAGAAATGAGTTTTATGATTTGTAAGACAACTTGAGGGGGACTTGTCCATTAACACTAGGGTTAGTCCTTCTTAACCAATTAAGGAAGAATTAGAACCCTAATGCAAGGCCCAAGTTACAAGCTTGATGTCTTGATGATTATTAAGTGAATTGATTAAAGGATTTAAACACATTAAGGGTTTAACACTTAGGATTAAAGTTATACACTCCATCCTAATAGAAGGATGCAGGCATAAGCTTAATCTCAAAGCCTTAAAACCTTTAGGGTTTAGTCCCTGATTATGAGATGAGAAGAGAAGACTCAAAGAGACACAAAGGTAAAACTAAGTGGGGAGACTAATCAAAACCCTAATCATTGTCATGCTTGGTTGTTCCTAAGGTTTGTGAGGTTTAAGAAAGAAATCTTCAATGGAACCACCAGGAAGCAGATGAAAGGAACAAAGAGAAGCAAAGCAACTTGCTTCATTTAAGAAGGCAAGTCACTTGAAGAAAGAAAGTAAGAAGAAGAAGAAAGAGCAAGCTCAATCTCAAACACATAACAAAATGCAGCAAGGATGCATAAGAGAAATGAAAAGAAGTTATGAGAAGTGAAGGCAAATTCACTTCTCAAAATGACTTACCACCTGAAAAGTTAGTGAAAGAAATGCAATGCAATGCAACATGAGATGAAATGGCATGATGCAAACCAAAACCAGAAGCATATACATGATGAAAATGATGCTATAGGATGATGCAAACATGAAACAAAACATGGGGGTGATCATACAAACTTATGGATGCAAATGAAACAAACTTAGAACCATGATCATACATGAAAGGTTATGAAGTGCAAATGGCATACAACATGGCAAATGCAAGATGCAATGATCAAACATGATCCTAATATGTCTTAATATGTTAAATGAATCAAATGGATGCACAAAATGCTATGGCAAGTCAAGGTATGAATGCAAATACAAGGTGAATGCAAATAGAAGCCCAAATTAGGGTTTATGATCAATGCATCAAACAAAATCCAAAATCAGAAGCAAACATCAAGATAAAAAATTGAAAATGCACTCAAAGGAACCCTAAACCTATACAAACTCACTGCCCAAAGGAGAGGTTCCAACTCTTAACCTAATTAGGGTTATGAATTTCCTAAAATTTCTAGGGTTTTAGGGTGCCCTAACAAGAAAAATGTCAAACAAAATGAAAATGAAAGATCAAATCATGCCAATTTAATCTTACAAACTACATGATATGCAAAACACAATGCAAAAAGAATCAAAGTCCAACTCTCAAAGACTAAGCAGAAATGATTTTTCAAAGATTGGATCAAAATAATGCTTTGAAATTGAATTAATTCCATGGAAAATTGTCAAAATGCATCAAGATCAAAAAAGAAATTTGGTTTGAGGGTTGGACAATGCTTCTAAATGATTTTAAAGGTTTCATGAATTTTTTGGTGATTTTTAAATACCTAAAAGGATTTTTAATTAATTAATTCTCATTAATTAATTAAAAATAAACTTTTAAATGATTTAAAAATATTTTTTAATGCAAAAAATAAAAATAAAAATGTTTTTGGTTTCTGAAAAATTAATAAAAGTTTATACAAAAATTTTCAGAATTTTTAAAATTGTTTTGCTATTTTAAATAAATTGGAGAAAAGAAATGAAATAAAATGCAAAATAAAATGAATTAAATGGGTGGTAATCAGATCCAAGGGTGGAAATTCAAACTCACATAATTATGATTAGCCCTAATTAAACAAACCCTAATGACTTTCAGGCGACCGGAACACTGTTCCGGTCGTCTTCTCCGGCCAACTCATCTTTTCAAACTCTCTCAAAACGCCATGAAATCATGTCAAACTCTCCAGATCAACTAAACTAACATCCCTAAACAACAATCCAGCATCAAAATCCATTTATTTCAACTCAAAATCAAGATACGAATCAAACATCAAAAACTGCCAAAATTTCAGAAACACAATACAACCTCATTTCTCAATCTTTTTCAAAAGTAAAAAGTTCAGTGAACTCAGGGAAGCATGCTTTATCATTTAGAAACAAGAAATAGAGGTTCTGGAAAAATGAAATGCCATAGCTACCTGAATCGAAGCTTTCAAACCAAGGGCTTCTGGGCCAGTTTCTTGCTTCTAAACAGCTCCAATGACCTCCCCAAAGTGTTTGCCAGGCTTGTTTGAAGTTTATTTGGGCTGATTTGAGAGTTTGCTTGAGTTCTGTTCAAAGGGGGGCAGAAGTCGTATCTGGCTTATGTGAGGTTTCAGGGATGAATGAAGGCAGGGAAATGATCAGGAGGATGTGGTGGTATGTTTTGTGAAGTTTGTTTGTGTGTTTGTGGCTTGTGCAAGCAGTTTCGAATGCTCTTGCAAGATGAGGTGAAAATGAGAATGCTGAGTTATGGAGTGTTTCAGGCTTGTGTTCTAGTTGCTTTGGCTTACTTTTGGCTTGTATAAACAATTGTGATTGGTCAGATGAAGTGATGTGTGCTTTATTGATTGGTATGGCTCAAGTTGCCAAAATGTCAAAGTTGTGTAAGAGAGGTATGGGCTACTTTCTAGCCAAGGACAAAGGGTGTGTCCTGCGCAACATGATGTGGGGAGAACCCTAGGATGGTTCAGCAAGTCAGCAAGCAAGTGGATGGTAGCTTATGATGAGTTTTGCAAATTGTCTTGCTTTTGCTTCTTATGAAAAATCTTGATCCATAGGCCACAAAAATGAATGATCCCTTGGCCCATTCTGATTTTTAGGTCTTGTATGATCATGTTGTGAAGTTTAGAAATGCATTTGATAACTAAATTGGCCTTGAGAAGTGAATTTGCAACTTTGCCTCTTTGGTGGAAAACTTCAAATTTTGTGATTTTGGCCAACTTTGACAAGCCATAACTTTTGGTCCAAAATGAATTAGGTCATGTTCTTTTACTTTTTGAAAAGGGAATGATCCATTCTACAACTTTCATGACCAAAGTTTTTCCATTTGAAGCATTTTTGAATCAAAAAGCAAGGGTTAAAAAAGTTTCCCAAAATGGCAATTTCATTAAAAGTCAAACTTTCCCAAAAAGTCAACTTTGCAAAAGACTTGAAATTCTTCAATTTTGTGAACTTCCAACTTCTTCTATGATCAAATAAAGATCATATACAATCAAAATGATGAAGAACACCCTTTGGTTGGGTCATTGGGGGCCTCAGATGCCCTGATTTTGCACTGACTTGCTTGAAAAGTCAACTCTTGATCAGATGACTTCCCCATGGAATTTCTTCATGAAAATTGATATGCATACTCCATATACCATATAGAGACCAATAGAAACAAGAATGACCAAAAAATTTGGAGTTATGGCCTCTGAAACCAAAACCCTAATTCTAGGTCATCTGTGCAGTCAAACCTGGCTATGCTTCCATGCCATTTTCAGTTCTTGTGATTCTTTGACATTCTTGACTTTGAGAGGATATAATATGATACTTGAACACACATGGACCCCTTTGAGGTGATTGATGACCTTTGGAGTGGCTCAAGAAACTCTTGGATTGCTCAGATCACAAACCCTAGATGCAGATGACTTAGAACCAATGCAGTGAATCAAAAATGTGGTATGAGATGCTATGATTGAGTTTATGCATATGAAATGATCACAAGCCATGGTGTGAATGGGTGAGGGCAAATTTGGGGTGTTTACAGCTGCCCCTATTCAAACATGAGTTAGCTGTGCAGGATGTAAGCGACGGCTTAACAGGCAAACAAGATAACTTGTGGTTGAATACCAAAGACAGTCCAAAATTTGCACTCACAGAATGAAGAAGAAAAGGGATATAGATTGTAAAGAAAGTAAAGTATATTGTAAAGTGTGGGCGACGGAGGACGACCGTCGAGCAGAGGACGACTGCTGGGTAAAGAGCGATGACGGGGACGGCCGACATGCTGGAAAGGTGCGGGAAATAAAGCGATGACGGGGACGGCCGACATGCTGGGGATAAAAAGAATTATGATGGGGACGGCCATCAAGTAAAGCTGTAAGATTCTCTGGGGATTAATGAAAAATGATGGGGACGGCCATCAAGTTCATAAAGTAAAGTAACCAACGATGGGGACGGCCATCGGGCTTAAACTGATGAAGGGCGATCATCAGGAAAAGAAGGAAAAGGGACCACGACGGGGACGACCATCGGGTTAAAGAATAAATGAAATAAACAGATGATGAGGTACGGTCATCAAAGGTGAAGGACGATCACCTAGCAGGGGACGGCTGCTCTGTAAGGGTTAAGATGAGGGAAGGTCATCTAAGGTGGAGGACGACCACCTGGCAGGGTACGGCTGCCGAAAATATCGCGACATAGGACGAATGCCGGATAAAAGATCAACGATGGGGACGGCCATCAGATGAGCATGATGGAGGACGACCATCAAGAGGTGAAGGACGATCACCTAGCAGGGGACGACTGCTCTCAAGGTTTATCATGACATAAGACGAATGTCAGATAACCCAAAATCAACAATGGGGACGGCCATTGGATAAAATGATGAAGGACGATCATCAAAAAGGTGAAGGACGATCACTTAGTAGGGGACGGCTGCCAAATATCACGACATAGGACGAATGTCGGATAAAAGGTCAACGATGGGGACGGCCATCGGATGAGCATGATGAAGGACGATCATCAAGAGGTGGAGGACGACCACCTAGCAGGGTACGGCTGCTCTCAAAGTCTATCATGACATAGGACGAATGTCAGATAAAAAAGAAAATTGCTTTGTTGACGATCTACTGGGGAATAGTAAACACGGACGAGTGTTTATATCCAAGAAACAAAAGGTAAAAGTGTTTAGATGTTTGTGTATAGATTAAAGATGCGGACGAGCATCCCTAAGACTATGATACGGACGAGTATCGGGTAGAAACAAATACTGACACGTGTTCAGAGATGATGATACGGACGAGTATCAACTGGTTAACAGAGAACACGGATGAGTGTTGAATCTGTGGGGACTCTTCTGGGGAATAGTAGACACAGACGAGTGTCTATATTCAAGAAGACAAGAGTGTTTGACACAGTGTATGGATTAAAGATGCGGACGAGCATCCTTATGACTATGATACGGACGAGTATCAGGTAGAAACAAACGCTAGACACATGTTCTGAGATGATGGTACGGACGAGTACCAACTGGTTAACAAAGAACACGGACGAGTGTCGAATCTGCGGGGATATAAATGGTGTATACAAGATACGGACGAGTATCTGTATAAGTAACATGAGTAGTAAGTATGAGTGATGTATAGATGAGTGTTCAACCTGCTGGGGAGAGCGACACGGACGAGTGTCGAAAGGAGAAGAGTATAATATAAACAAGTACCTGATATACAAAGTGTTTACATTACTGTGCTGGGAAAATGACATGGACGGATGTCAAGGAAATGTATATATATAAGTATGTGTGAGTGTAAAGAGGATGTCTTTGGCTTTCTGATGGGGATATGACATGGACGGGTGTCACGAGTAATATAGATACTGGTGTTTGGGAGAATGTGAGGCAACTGCTTTTGCTTTAGCTCTTTGTTGGGGAATCTTTCTGTATATTGTTGGATGGTTATTATTCACAAGTGTTTGATTCGGACCACGACTTATGATTATGCTACATGTTTGATTTTTGCCGTAATGCTCCGTATTAAACGGAATGCTACGCTTTGTGGGGTGAATATGATGCGAATGCTATGATTATGCAAAAGATACCGATCCGGGATTCGGATCCCATTGCTGCGAAGACCTCTGGCCGATCTGTTTGAAGTGAACATCCCAGCTGGGGATGAGATCGTTGGTAGATCTGATGAAATGATTCTGCTTGGGGAAATGGGTCAATGATAGACCTATTCCCGTAAATGAAGGACCCAGCTGGGGTTTGTAGAAGCTTTTGTCACTCTGTTGTGATTCCTTCGTGTGTTGCTCTTCTGGATAGAGGCTGAGATTCTGTGGGGAAGCGGTTCCCTGGCCTTTGTGCTTAGCTGAGGAAGAATTATTGGCACCTCGGCTGGGGAGAAAATAACAAGTGGCAACTCAGCTGGGGAGCAAGCGCTTGGGTGCTAAGACTGAGTGAGTGTTGATTTGCCGGCTTGCTGGGATGAAGCTTACATGCCCCATGTTGCGTTTTGAGTACCTGCAATCCTGAAAAGACAGAGAAACGCACAAGTAATCCCGAGGTATCCCTTACCGGATTCCATCATAGGAGTTTAGACACCTCCGGGAGTAAGTATATTTCCTGCAAGCACGTATTTTTTAGAAGAGAAGCATCTGTATTTATGCAATCAATATTTTAAAAACATCAGACATTCCTTGCAAATAAAAGTGTACGAGACATCGTGTGACTGAAAAATCTGTTTTTATTAATTCATGTGCCCTGAATTGGCAAGATACATCAAAGAAACATATCCCCTGAAATGAGGAGATTGTTACAAATTGAGAAACAAAATGCTGGCAATGTTGACGACGCTTTAAGGAGCTTCCTCTTCTGCTATGACTCGTATGACTTTTGACGTTCTTCTCATCTTGCTTTCTGAAGAAGGCTGATTCTGAAAGAGGCTTGATCCTTTCAAAGCTTACCAAGTTGTAAGTGATACAGACGAATTCAGAGTGCAGTTGTTCGCTTATTCCCTTATTTTGCATGGATCGCCCTTTCGGGTTTTCAATCCATCGGGATACCCATTTTTGCCTGAGTTGTCCAATGCGGCTTTTCAACTCAGCGGGTGTACATTTTTTTTATTGATTTTCCCTTATTTTTGCCCGAGTTTTTTTTTATTCTGTTTTTGACTCGCCGGGATGCCCTATTTTTGCCTGGACTTACATTCTGTTTCTGTGTCCAACGGGTCATTTTATGCGAAGTATTTTTTAACTGCATCTGAATTCACAGGGGACGGGAAGTCTTCACCATCCATGGTACTGAGCATGAGTGCTCCACCAGAGAAAACTTTCTTTACCACGAATGGTCCTTCATAGTTCGGAGTCCATTTGCCCCTGTGGTCTGTATGAGGAGGGAGGATTCTCTTCAGCACAAGATCTCCTACTTGGTAATCTCGGTGCCTGACTTTCTGATCGAAGGCTTTCTTCATTCTTTTCTGATACAACTGCCCATGACAGATTGCAGCCAATCTCTTCTCTTCGATCAGACTCAGTTGTTCGTATCGGGATCGGACCCATTCTGCTTCGTTCAGCTTAACATCCATCAATACCCGTAGAGAGGGTAATTCAACTTCAACAGGTAGGACTGCCTCCATACCATACACAAGCTGATACGGTGTTGCCCCAGTGGATGTTCTGATTGACGTGCGGTACCCATGCAAGGCAAATGGTAGCATCTCATGCCAGTCTTTGTACGTAACTACCATCTTCTGCATAATCTTCTTGATATTCTTATTAGCTGCCTCAACAACGCCATTCATCTTTGGCCTGTAAGGAGAAGAATTGTGGTGTTGGATCTTTAAGTCTTGGCATAGCTCAGCCATCATTTTGTTGTTTAAGTTGGAACCATTATCAATAATGATTCGCTCGGGCACTCCATACCGACAGATGATATCTCTCTTCAGGAATCGGGCTACCACTTGTCTTGTAACATTGGCATAGGAAGCTGCTTCGACCCACTTGGTGAAGTAGTCAATGGCAACTAGGATGAATCTGTGGCCGTTTGAAGCAGTCGGCTCAATCTTGCCAATCATGTCAATGCCCCACATAGCAAAGGGCCAAGGTGAAGACATCACATTCAAAGGATTGGGAGGCACATGCACCTTATCCGCATAAATCTGGCATTTATGGCATTTTCTGGCGTAGGCACAACAGTCAGCGTCCATTGTGATCCAGTAATAACCTGATCTTAGCAACTTTTTAGCCATGGCATGTCCTCCAGCATGGGTACCAAAGGATCCTTCGTGCACTTCATTCATTAACAAGTCTGCTTCTGTCTTATCAACGCATCTGAGGAGTACCATATCAAAGTTTCTCTTGTACAGGGAACCATCAGTGTTCAGAAAGAAACTACCAGCAAGCCTTCTCAAAGTCTTCTTATCATTGGAAGATGCCCCAGATGGGTATGTTTGATCCTCCAAGAAGCACTTAATGTCATGGAACCAAGGCTTATCATCTTTGACAATATCTGCTGCAAATACATATGCTGGTCTGTCAAGTCTGGACACTGAAATCTGCGGTACAAAGTTGGCAGCTTGAACTTTGATCATAGATGAAATGGTAGCCAGAGCATCTGCAAACTGATTCTCGTCCCGAGGGATATACTCAAGCTTGACCATTGTGAAGAAAGTCAATAACCTCCTTTTATAATCCCTGTAAGGTATCAGATGATCCTGGTGTGTGTACCATTTGCCATTGGTTTGATTAACTACCAGAGCTGAATCTCCGAATACAGTCAATGTCTTGATCCTGAGGTCAATGGCTTCCTCAAGACCCATAATGCAAGCTTCGTATTCAGCTTCGTTGTTGGTGCAGTTAAAGGTAAGTTTTGCCGAGAAAGGCATGTGAACTCCTTTAGGTGTAATGAGTACTGCACCAACACCACGACCATTCATATTAACAGCCCCATCAAACATCATAGTCCATTCTTCCTCCGGGTCAGGCCCTTCAGTGTGAACAGGCTCTTCATGATCTTTTGCTTTTATGAACATGATGTCTTCATCAGGGAAGTCAAATCTTATAGGCTGGTAATCATCAATAGGTTGCTCAGCAAGATAATCAGACAATACACTGCCCTTGATGGCTTTCTGAGATGTGTACTGGATGTCATATTCTGTGAGGATCATTTGCCATCTTGCAACCCGTCCGGTAAGAGCTGGCTTCTCGAAAATGTACTTGACCGGGTCCATCTTTGAGATTAATAAGGTAGTATGGGTCAACATATACTGTCTCAGTCGGCGAGCAGCCCACGCTAAAGCACAGCAAGTTTTCTCGAGCAGTGAATAACGTTGTTCACAGTCGGTAAACTTTTTGCTCAGGTAGTATATTGCATACTCTTTTCGACCAGACTCGTCATGCTGGCCCAGCACACACCCCATCGACTCTTCTAATACTGTCAAGTACATTATCAGAGGTCTTCCTTCAACTGGAGGCATAAGGATTGGAGGTTCTTGCAGGTACTCTTTGATCTTGTCAAAAGCCCTCTGGCAGTCTTCGTTCCACCTGACCGTCTGTTCTTTTCTTAACAGCTTGAACAAGGGTTCACAGGTTGCTGTAAGGTGAGATATGAACCTTGAGATGTAGTTCAATCTACCTAGAAACCCTCGAACTTCTTTTTCAGACTTCGGTGTAGGCATTTCTTGAATGGCTTTGACTTTATCAGGGTCAACTCCAATCCCTTTCTCGCTCACAATAAAACCCAGTAGCTTACCAGATCGCACCCCGAATGTGCACTTGTTGGGGTTCAGCTTCAGTTGGTACTTCCTTAGACGCTTGAATAGTTTCAGCAGATTTACCAGGTGGTCTTCTTCCGTGAGGGACTTGGCAATCATGTCATCCACATAATACTCGATTTCCTTATGGATCATATCGTGGAATAAGGTCACCATAGCCCATTGATATGTTGCACCAGCATTCTTCAGTCCGAATGGCATCACCTTATAACAGAATGTGCCCCAGGGTGTAATGAAAGTGGTCTTCTCCATGTCTTCAGGTGACATTTTAATCTGATTGTATCCTGAAAATCCGTCCATGAAGGAGAACACCGAGAACTGAGCCGTGTTATCCACCAATACATCAATGTGAGGTAATGGGAAATCATCTTTCGGGCTGGCTCTGTTCAGATCCCGGTAGTCAACACACATCCTTACTTTGCCGTCTTTCTTAGGCACAGGTACTATGTTAGCAACCCACGGTGGATAGCTAGTTACAGCAAGGAACCCGGCGTCCCACTGTTTTTGCACCTCTTCCTTGATCTTCATTGCCATATCTGGACGAGTACGGCGCAGCTTCTGTTTAACTGGCGGGCAATCCTCTTTTAAAGGCAGCTTGTGCATAACAATGTCGGTGTCCAACCCTGGCATATCTTGATAAGACCAAGCAAACACATCCACATATTCCTGAAGCAGGTCAATCAGTTGTTTCTTCACTGAGTCTTGTAAGCAGGCCCCGATTTTAACTTCCTTCACATCTTCATCTGTACCAAGATTAATCGTTTCGACCTCCTCCTGATGAGGAGTGATAACCTTCTCCTCTTGTCTCAACAATCTGGCTAGCTCTTCAGGAAGCTCGTAATCTTCTTCAACCCCTTCATTAGCTTGATTGATTGGATTGTCAAAGTCATACGAAGTCATAGCCGTGCTGTTGTTGGTGCGGTCTGGAAGGCACTCTCTGCAAGGGTTCAGTTTGTTCATTTTAGTGATTGATTTTAATCTTGTTTAGAAAAGTGAAATAAAGTTGTCATTTTGAAAACATTGCCATTTATTTTTTTGTATAAAAAGAAAAATGGAAAAACAGTGAGCGGAAAAGAAAAAGACTCATTTGCAAAAGATGTCTGATATTTCATTGATTAATCTTGTTGCACAAAAATTACAGATGGCCCGATTACAAAATGAGTCTTGTCATCTTGGGCAAGATGCAAGACTTGATGCATGCTTAAAATATACAGGAAATAATAATTACTCTGCAGGAGTAACTCTTATAATTTCCTGGGAAGACCAGTTTGAGATACGGCTCCCCGGGATCCTTGGACGTATCCAGCTCTCCAGGTTGCGCTCATCTTTCGACTCATCTTCCAAGTTTTTGACAGCATCAGGGGTGAGCATCCCCCCACTAACAAATTTGGGCTTCTTAGCAGCCTCTGCTTGATCTTGTTGAGTTGGTTTGTAACCCAACCCAAATCTATCCTCTTTCTTCTCCACAGGCAACAGTTTGCCCCAGCCTTGAGCATTCCCCTCTTCAACAACCTTCCTGGCTTGCTGGTAGGATGTCATGGAAGTCCCAAGTACAGCAGATGTTTCATTAATATTCAGGGCCTCAAACCCTTGACTCATCGTTTCGTGGATCTCCCCATCCATCTCAATGTATTTGTATGTAGCCAGATGGCTAACAAAAATATCTTCCTCTCCACAAATAGTAACGACTTGGCCCTCCCACTCGAATTTTAACTTCTGGTGAAGGGTTGATGTCACGGCGCCAGCGGCGTGTATCCATGGTCTACCAAACAAACAGCTGTAGGCAGGCTGAATGTCCATCACGTAGAAGGTCGTTTTGAAAGTTTGTGGGCCAATCGTTATAGGCAACTCAATTTCTCCCAGAACTGATCTCTTAGAGCCGTCAAAGGCTCTCACTACTAAGTTACTGGGGCGTAATGCCAATCCTTCATACTCCAGCTTCACAAGGGCCTTCTTAGGTAAGACGTTGAGGGATGATCCCGTGTCTACCAGCACATGAGAAAGAACTGCACCTTTACACTCCATGGTAATGTGCAAAGCCTCGTTGTGATTGCGGCCTTCCGTAGTCAAATCAGTGTTGGTAAATCCTAGTCCATGACTAGCGTTAACATTTCCAACTACAGCCTCCAACTGATTGACAGTAATCTCTTCTGGCACATAAGCTGCGTGCAAGACTTTTAGTAGTGCGTTCCGATGAGCCTCGGAGCACATTAGCAATGATAGAATAGAGATCTTGGAAGGCGTCTGGTGAAGCTGGTCCACTATCTTGATGATTCTCATGAATTCATCAACCTCTTGATCAAACGGGGTTTTCAAAGCTTCTTTAGCAACTTGATCTTCTTGCACCATGCTCTTCCCTTTTGCCTTGGCAGCAGCTTCTGCTTCGGCACTGGGTCTTGGAATTTGCGGGGCGAAGAGACGTCCGCTTCGAGTGAAGCCTCCGCCTCCCCCCACATTGTCTATTTGTGGTGAAGCTGTTGATGATTCAAGAGTGATTTTCTGTCCTTCGCAGTATAGATCGGAGCCATAATGCCAAGGGATGGCATTACTGCTTTCATAAGGTACTGGCCCAGGCACTGTGATAGTGACTGGACTGATAGCAGCTGCAGGAGGGACCATGATAGTATGTGGATCATAGTATATTGTGACTGGTGCTCTGATAGGAGTGGCATTTTGTGAGTTGTAGGCAGAATCATTTGCAGGATCATAATAAATTGTAACTGTTGAGACGCTTTCATTGTTTGCTGTTGATGTTGTAGGAGACACTGTTGAATGGATGGGTGTTGCTGTTGTAGGAGATTCTGAATGAAAGGGTGCTGAAGTTGTAGAAGGGATGTTTGTTGATGTTTGGTCCGTTGAAGTGATAGATGAAGCATTTGTTGATGACACTGAAGAATTGTTTGGAATAATGGTTGTTGCAGTTGTAGAAGACTCGGGAATTGTTGTTAAGGAAATTGCTGGATTGGTAGGTATTGATGTTGTGATTTGAAGCAGGCCACTCTGGATGAGACCATCTATGCCCTCTCTCAAGTTATCACACCCATTCACTGAAATGTTGCAATAAGCACACCCTAGCTCACATCCCGGGAACATTTGACATTCAAGGAGTTGAGCTTTAATCTCTACCAAGGGTGTCCGAATCTGACCCACACTGGTTATCAAATAAGACGACTTGTCTTCTTCAATAGCATTGATTCTCGGGCCTCCGTGGTTTGGCATAGGGTTCTTGTTAACATTTGGTGGTGGTGCAAAGTTTAGAGCTTTGGAATCCACTAAATCCTGTACTTACATGTGCAAAGCCCTGCACTTCTCTGTACTGTGGCCAGGTGCATTCGAGTGAAAAGCACATCTGGCGCTGGCGTCATAATTTCTGGGCAGACTGGCAGGATCTGGAGGGGCCAATGTCCTTAGTTCAACCAGGTTGAGTTTCAGGAGTTGTGGCAATAATGTGGCATAGGGCATAGGGATCAGATCGATCACCCTATTGGCCTGAGAAGCTCTCTGTTGGAACGGTCTTTGCTGATTGTTGTTGTTGGTGTTGTTGTTATAATTTCTCTGAGGAGGATACTGAGTTTGTTGCTGGTAATGGGATTGCTGCTGCGGTTGATAAGCTGGTTGTGGATGAATTGGAGCGGGAATGGTGACTGCTGCCACAGACCTATGAACATATTGGGGTCTGCCCCTGTTGGTATGGATAGCATTGGTCTCACCAGCTCTTCTTGGGCCCACAAAAGGCTTTCTTGTGTTGCTGGATGAGCTAGCACCGTTGTCAGAAATCTTACCCATCGTTAATAGGCTCTCAATTCTTTCCCCGGCTATGACCACGTCGGCAAAGCTAGTGGAAGAAAAGGCATCTAGCCTGTCAATGTATGTCCCTTGGAGGGTGTTCATAAACATATCAGCCATCTCCCTCTCTGACATGGGTGGCTGGACAGCAGCAGCAAGCTGTCTCCACCTTTGAGCGTACTCCCGGAAGCTTTCCCTGGATGACTGTGACATTCCCATCAGGAGGGTCCTGTTGGGAGCCATATCCAAGTTGTACTGATATTGTCTGATAAAGGCCTCAGCCAAGTCCTTCCAGCACCTGATGGTTGCTCTAGTCAGGTGAGAGTACCATTCCCTTGAAGCTCCTGTTAAGTTATCCTCAAAATAAAACATCCATAGCTTTTCGTCCATGGTATATGCCTTCAGCCTCCCCAGAAAGGATTGTAAATGGGTTCGGGGACAGGAAGTTACGTTGTACTTCTCAAAGCACGAAGGTTTAAATTTGTGGGGAATCCTGACCCCGTCCACTAGACCCAGGTCCATAACATCAAAGCCCAAAGAATTCTGGGACTCCAGGGATCTCAGTTTCTCAGCAATCTCATCTAGCCTTCTGTCATAGGCTTCCTCCCCAACTCCCATCACTGTAAATTGATCTTCCTGGGGGTCTTCTTGTAACACTCTGCCTGCAGTGGCAGTCCCTTGCACATTAACAGGGATGTTGATCTCTGGATGAAGGTGGGGTCCATAGACTGGAGGATTAACATGAGGTTGAACTCTCTCATTATTGCTTGTCCCAGCAGTCCCTAGATGGGGGTCTTCCTAATTCTGCCTCTCTACCAGTGCTCTTAATCTCTCTTGGCTTTGAGCCATATTATTCATCACCTCCATAAACTGAGTCATCTGATTCCTCATTTCCAATCTCTCATTGGCCATTTGGTTCCTGACCTCTGTAAGGTCCTGCTGTACCTGGTCCATCTGTATACCCGGAAGGTTGTTGCGGGTGGGATATCTGTGTGGACGGTTGAGTGGAAACACCCGACGTCGAGCAATAGTTCCTGAGATCGCAACAGAGTTAGTATCAACAAAACAAAAACCTACAAAACAAACAAAGGTTAGTATGCAATGCAGTATGCTTATTTGTTTCCAAGGTATCCGGCTTGGCGCTTGGTTTTGACCTTTCCAGACCCCTGAGGAAGATGCTTTTGATGTTGCTTGAAGAATTCAGATAAAACAAACCAACACATATATTACAAAAAGTAAATGATACATAGTTTGTTTCTTTTTACAATACATGCCCTCTGAGGGGTCAAAAATTCAACATAAAAAAGGAAAAGTACAATGAAATGAAAGCAACAACAAGCAAAAAGTCAGACACTAAGACCAAACTCATCCTCCTGAACTTCCTTTAGAAGTGCTTCAGTCACAGGGTCAGCTGGATGCTCTGTGAGATTCCTGATGAGAAGATTCCTGGTGGCAATAGCTGCAGTTAGCTTCTTGTGTCGACTCTGGTCCTTTGACCTCTTCACACCAGCTCTAATCTTCAACTCTGAGATCTCTCTCTGGGCTGCTAGCAGGGCTTCCTGCTGCTCCTTTGCACTAGCCTCCAGCTGCTCAATCTTGTCCTGAGTCCTCTTATCCTCCTGAGTACGAGCTTCGGTGATCCTGACCCACCTAGCTTGACTCTCTTTCAAATATAAATCAGTCCTGGCCTTCTGGAATTGAGCCTCCTTGCAGGCATTATTCAATATCTGTTCTCCAGCTCTTGACTTCTTAATGTAGTCCTCTGACTTCTCAATCCTAGCTAGATGCTCCACCTTAAGCTTTTCTAACCTCTCAATGTCCAGCCGACCATCACTCCTCTCCCAGAGGGTCTTCTGCCGAGCCTGAGTCAGATTCTCATTTCTCTCTTTCAATTTCTCAAATTCCTCTAAGCTGACAGTGGTTGGAGGTGGTGTTGTGGATGGTCCAGGTGCATCCTCAATGGTAAAGGGCATCCCAGAAACTTGTGCCCTGGCATGAGACCACTCATAGTACTGAGCTGAGGCCACATTGTTGCATCTCCCAAGAATGGTTACCCCTTTAGTCTGGACGTTGTCCCAAGCCCAGGATGCTTGCCTGACAATAGCCAGATTAGGCTTGATCTCACAATAAAGGGTCTCAGCTAGATCTTGTACTCTAGGAGGGTGGACCAATGCATAGCCCAGCTGTCTTTTGAATAGCAGAGGGTTGTAGTTGATGCAACCCTTCACTCCTATCAGAGGTACATTGGGAAATTGCCCACAACTAGTAATGATGTCTCTGCCCTTGGTGCTCTGAGTGCACCACCTGATGTCATCTGAGGTTAGAGCAACAAGCCTCCTAGCCCATTTTTTTTGCTGGTGAGGGTTCAAGAATGCATCAGTCTTTGGCAAATGTTTGAGCAGCCAAGTATGGAACAAAGGAGCACAGCATCTCACTAATCTTCCTCTTTGCTTTTCATTCCTTTGATGGATAGAGTAGTAGAAATCTCCCAGTAAGGTGGGCACTGGGTTCCTCAGAATGAAAAGATGGATTGCATTCTTGCTAATAAACTTAGGCTCATCTGCAAAAAGTATGACCCCATATATGCTAAGGGCCAACAAAGCACAGACTGCCTTCCACTCTCCCAAAGAAGCCTTCAGGGTAGCCTGAGAGGTCAAGAAATCCAGATGTAGACCAGAGATTCCAGCTTTGGTAGTCATATTCTGCCCAATCAGAACTGATTCCAGATACAAGGCCTTTGCTACCTCTTCATTACTAGGAAAAGACATCTCAGGGTTGAAGGGGACACCACCCCTGATAGGTACACCAACCAATGATGAATACTCCTCTAATAAAGGCCCCAACTGAAAATCCTGAAAGGTGAAGCACCTTAGAGGGGGATCATAGAACTGTAGGCAAGTATGAATCAGGCTCCTCTGTGAAGGGTCCAAATCCATAACCACATCAAGTATGCCTCCATAATGTTCTCTGAATAGTGGTATATGGTCTGGAGTAATCAGGGCCTGGACCTTCCTGATGCCAGCTAGCTCAGGCTCAAAGAAATGATAAGAGATGTTGCTTTTCTTAGGTGCCATGTTGCTGAAGAACAGATGCTGGTGATGATGACTGATACTAGAAGATGGGCCACTGACAGGCTGAGACTGGTGATGCAGGTGACTGAAGTAAGTAGCTGATGAGAATTGCTGAAGCAGATACTGGTGAAGATGGGTCTACGCAGATAAAGGGGTCAAAACCAAGCCAAAATATAGTATGGATACCCTGAAAAACAAATAAGCAAATGTCAAATGATGCAATGATGATGTATGCAAATGATATGCAAGGGTTTGTGATCAAGCTGGATCTGATTAACTGCCTTGATATAGGTCCATGTATGTTCAAGAAATCCAGATGGAGGTTCATAAATCCAGTAACCAAGGTGGGGGACTCAAATAAAGAGTCACATGTCCTGGGTTAAGAATCACAAGAACTGTTCCAAAATGGAGTACTCTTAATCAAAACAAAGTGACAGGGTATGTTGAGGTCAAGGGTACCTGCAAACCTGTAAACATCCCAACCCCCTCACAGGTGATGTTCTAAAACAAAGATCCTCAGACTTGGATCAGTTATGAGAAGTGTAAACACTTCTAACCCGGAGGTACAGTGTTTACAATAACCATAAAAGATCCTCCTATAATTCACCTCAATTTCTGAAGGTCGATACTAAAGGTCATCCAGACTTAGCAGGCTTCCCAGATAGCCCTAGCACTACAGGAGATCTGTAGCACAAAGTTCTCAAGAAGAAACCCATATCTGAACTGTGTTTCATATTCCCGCACCAGACCGAAATGGAATGGGAAAGAACATGAACCACTCTAGCCTAGGTGTCACTCAGGTCCCAGGTATAGGACCTCAACTCTCAATAGAACACCCACCCACCGAAGCAACAAACCAGATCCAGCCAGCACAGTATGACAGTATGATATATGTAAAGCTATAAAGAAAGCAATAAAACAACTATACACAAAGCAACAAAATATAAAACAAGCACAAATAGTACATAACACCCCAGTAAACACAAATCAAACAAGCGTTAGGAGGAACCCACAAAAAGAACCAGAAGCCCTGGTTGCAGTATAACAATCCCCAGCAGAGTCGCCAAGTTGTCGCTCCCACTAAATGAAGCCGGGTCAAATAGGGTACAGACGCGAACGGTCGGTGAGAGGAGGGTGTAAGAACACACAGGAGTGAACTCACAGGGAATGAAAAGAGTCGCCAGCTAGGCATTTTTATCCCGGAGGAAAGGCAATGCTGCATAGGCCTAGAAAGGGATGGATAAGACGGTTGCGAACCAGAGAGACTGAGAAAGGGGGTTGGTTACAACCTGGGAAGGTATTAGCACCCAGATTGTCCGTCGTACTCGACGGGATCCACGCTTAAAAGATTTGTGTTTTAAAGGGGTAGTGTCAGTGCAATCTGTGTATCATGGCTGGAAAAGGATGTACAGGTGTCAGTGTAAAAGAGAGTGAAGTGTATAAATGAAGTGTCAGTGTAAGAAGTGAATGGAATGCTCAAGATCATGAGGCTTAGAAGAATAATGCTGGAAGGAGGGGGAATATACAGAGACTTTTGTTCGATAACTGTTAAGTTATGCCTACGTATCCTCTCGTGCAATGAGGAAGTCAGAACACCGTAGTTCGACCCAAAGAGACTGAAAGGTGAATTGACTTGTGAACTGCTTACTTGTCTATGCTCAAGTGTATGACCTGTCTGGCTCAGGTGCAAACTGTCTTGCATTAGACGGAAAAAGCAAGTTCTCGTTTATGAGTGAAGGTGATGAGAGAAGAATCCCGAAGGAGACGATTATTGTTTGTTTTTGAGTTTTCAGTCTTTTATTGCTTTTGAGAGTTTGTCATAAGTTAATGAGCTTAAGCCTACACCAATGGGTTAGTAAACTCATCACATCTTCCCTCTGATTAGGGGTAATGAGAATACCTTAAGTGTGAAGTCAGTTTCTCACACTTAATCACCTTTGATGCAGGATTAAGATCATTAACCTACTTGTGATTATTTAGATGTTTTTGGTGTTTTTGTTTAGTGTTGAGTAATGAGATTAAGCCATAATCAGGGATTAAACAGACTCATTACACCATCCTAATAGAAGGATAATAGATGAGAATGTTTAAGCTGAGGAAAGCTCCTCAACTTAATCCATGATTAGGGATTAAACTCATGACAAAACAAAACCTTTATTAAGTGGATTTTGAACAATGATATGATTAAGAAATGAGTTTTATGATTTGTAAGACAACTTGAGGGGGACTTGTCCATTAACACTAGGGTTAGTCCTTCTTAACCAATTAAGGAAGAATTAGAACCCTAATGCAAGGCCCAAGTTACAAGCTTGATGTCTTGATGATTATTAAGTGAATTGATTAAAGGATTTAAACACATTAAGGGTTTAACACTTAGGATTAAAGTTATACACTCCATCCTAATAGAAGGATGCAGGCATAAGCTTAATCTCAAAGCCTTAAAACCTTTAGGGTTTAGTCCCTGATTATGAGATGAGAAGAGAAGACTCAAAGAGACACAAAGGTAAAACTAAGTGGGGAGACTAATCAAAACCCTAATCATTGTCATGCTTGGTTGTTCCTAAGGTTTTTGAGGTTTAAGAAAGAAATCTTCAATGGAACCACCAGGAAGCAGATGAAAGGAACAAAGAGAAGCAAAGCAACTTGCTTCATTTAAGAAGGCAAGTCACTTGAAGAAAGAAAGTAAGAAGAAGAAGAAAGAGCAAGCTCAATCTCAAACACATAACAAAATGCAGCAAGGATGCATAAGAGAAATGAAAAGAAGTTATGAGAAGTGAAGGCAAATTCACTTCTCAAAATGACTTACCACCTGAAAAGTTAGTGAAAGAAATGCAATGCAATGCAACATGAGATGAAATGGCATGATGCAAACCAAAACCAGAAGCATATACATGATGAAAATGATGCTATAGGATGATGCAAACATGAAACAAAACATGGGGGTGATCATACAAACTTATGGATGCAAATGAAACAAACTTAGAACCATGATCATACATGAAAGGTTATGAAGTGCAAATGGCATACAACATGGAAAAGGCAAGATGAAATGATCAAACATGATCCTAATATGTCTTAATATGTTAAATGAATCAAATGGATGCACAAAATGCTATGGCAAGTCAAGGTATGAATGCAAATACAAGGTGAATGCAAATAGAAGCCCAAATTAGGGTTTATGATCAATGCATCAAACAAAATCCAAAATCAGAAGCAAACATCAAGATAAAAAATTGAAAATGCACTCAAAGGAACCCTAAACCTATACAAACTCACTGCCCAAAGGAGAGGTTCCAACTCTTAACCTAATTAGGGTTATGAATTTCCTAAAATTTCTAGGGTTTTAGGGTGCCCTAACAAGAAAAATGTCAAACAAAATGAAAATGAAAGATCAAATCATGCCAATTTAATCTTACAAACTACATGATATGCAAAACACAATGCAAAAAGAATCAAAGTCCAACTCTCAAAGACTAGGCAGAAATGATTTTTCAAAGATTGGATCAAAATAATGCTTTGAAATTGAATTAATTCCATGGAAAATTGTCAAAATGCATCAAGATCAAAAAAGAAATTTGGTTTGAGGGTTGGACAATGCTTCTAAATGATTTTAAAGGTTTCGTGAATTTTTTGGTGATTTTTAAATACCTAAAAGGATTTTTAATTAATTAATTCTCATTAATTAATTAAAAATAAACTTTTAAATGATTTAAAAATATTTTTTAATGCAAAAAATAAAAATAAAAATGTTTTTGGTTTCTGAAAATTAATAAAAGTTTATACAAAAATTTTCAGAATTTTTAAAATTGTTTTGCTATTTTAAATAAATTGGAGAAAAGAAATGAAATAAAATGCAAAATAAAATGAATTAAATGGGTGGTAATCAGATCCAAGGGCCTAGGTTTGAACTGGCAGCGCGCGCGTTTGACTTGGCGCCACATCCAAGGGTGGAAATTCAAACTCACATAATTATGATTAGCCCTAATTAAACAAACCCTAATGACTTTCAGGCGACCGGAACACTGTTCCGGTCGTCTTCTCCGGCCAACTCATCTTTCAAACTCTCTCAAAACGCCATGAAATCATGTCAAACTCTCCAGATCAACTAAACTAACATCCCTAAACAACAATCCAGCATCAAAATCCATTTATTTCAACTCAAAATCAAGATACGAATCAAACATCAAAAACTGCCAAAATTTCAGAAACACAATACAACCTCATTTCTCAATCTTTTTCAAAAGTAAAAAGTTCAGTGAACTCAGGGAAGCATGCTTTATCATTTAGAAACAAGAAATAGAGGTTCTGGAAAAATGAAATGCCATAGCTACCTGAATCGAAGCTTTCAAACCAAGGGCTTCTGGGCCAGTTTCTTGCTTCTAAACAGCTCCAATGACCTCCCCAAAGTGTTTGCCAGGCTTGTTTGAAGTTTATTTGGGCTGATTTGAGAGTTTGCTTGAGTTCTGTTCAAAGGGGGGCAGAAGTCGTATCTGGCTTATGTGAGGTTTCAGGGATGAATGAAGGCAGGGAAATGATCAGGAGGATGTGGTGGTATGTTTTGTGAAGTTTGTTTGTGTGTTTGTGGCTTGTGCAAGCAGTTTCGAATGCTCTTGCAAGATGAGGTGAAAATGAGAATGCTGAGTTATGGAGTGTTTCAGGCTTGTCTTCTAGTTGCTTTGGCTTGCTTTTGGCTTGTATAAACAATTGTGATTGGTCAGATGAAGTGATGTGTGCTTTATTGATTGGTATGGCTCAAGTTGCCAAAATGTCAAAGTTGTGTAAGAGAGGTATGGGCTACTTTCTAGCCAAGGACAAAGGGTGTGTCCTGCGCAGCATGATGTGGGGAGAACCCTAGGATGGTTCAGCAAGTCAGCAAGCAAGTGGATGGTAGCTTATGATGAGTTTTGCAACTTGTCTTGCTTTTGCTTCTTATGAAAAATCTTGATCCATAGGCCACAAAAATGAATGATCCCTTGGCCCATTCTGATTTTTAGGTCTTGTATGATCATGTTGTGAAGTTTAGAAATGCATTTGATAACTAAATTGGCCTTGAGAAGTGAATTTGCAACTTTGCCTCTTTGGTGGAAAACTTCAAATTTTGTGATTTTGGCCAACTTTGACAAGCCATAACTTTTGGTCCAAAATGAATTAGGTCATGTTCTTGTACTTTTTGAAAAGGGAATGATCCATTCTACAACTTTCATGACCAAAGTTTTTCCATTTGAAGCATTTTTGAATCAAAAAGCAAGGGTTAAAAAAGTTTCCCAAAATGGCAATTTCATTAAAAGTCAAACTTTCCCAAAAAGTCAACTTTGCAAAAGACTTGAAATTCTTCAATTTTGTGAACTTAAAACTTCTTCTATGATCAAATAAAGATCATATACAATCAAAATGATGAAGAACACCCTTTGGTTGGGTCATTGGGGGCCTCAGATGCCCTGATTTTGCACTGACTTGCTTGAAAAGTCAACTCTTGATCAGATGACTTCCCCATGGAATTTATTCATGAAAATTGATATGCATACTACCTATACCATATAGAGACCAATAGAAACAAGAATGACCAAAAAATTTGGAGTTATGGCCTCTGAAACCAAAACCCTAATTCTAGGTCATCTGTGCAGTCAAACCTGGCTCTGCTTCCATGCCATTTTCAGTTCTTGTGATTCTTTGACATTATTGACTTTGAGAGGATATAATATGATACTTGAACACACATGGAACCCTTTGAGGTGATTGATGACCTTTGGAGTGGCTCAAGAAACTCTTGGATTGCTCAGATCACAAACCCTAGATGCAGATGACTTAGAACCAATGCAGTGAATCAAAAATGTGGTATGAGATGCTATGATTGAGTTTATGCATATGAAATGATCACAAGCCATGGTGTGAATGGGCGAGGGCAAATTTGGGGTGTTTACAGTAGGATATCTGTGCGGACGGTTGAGAGGGAACACCCGACGACGAGCAATAATTCCTGAACCACAACAGAGTTAGTAACAAACAAAACAAAAACCTACAAAACAAAACAAAAGTTAGTATGCAATGCAGTATGCTTATTTATTTTCCAAGGTATCCGGCTTGGTGCTTGGTTTTGACCTTTCCAGACCCTGAGGAAGATGCTTTGATGTTGCTTGAGAAAAGAAACCCAAATAAAACAAACTGGCAAATACATTACAAATGGTGCATAACACATAGTCTATTTTTACAACACATGCCCTCTGAGGGGTCAAAATACAACATAAAAGGAAAAGTACATGAAATGAAAGCAACAACAAACAAAAAGTCAGACATCAAGACCAAACTCATCCTCCTTAACCTCCTTCGGAAGTGCTTCAGTTAGAGGACCTGCAGGATGCTCTGTAATGCTTCTGATAAGAAGGTTCCTAGTGGTGATAGCAGTGGTCAGCTTCCTGTGTCTGTCCTGGTCCTTTGACCTCTTCACACCAGCCCTAAGCTTCAACTCTGAAATCTCCTTATGGGCTGCTAGCAGAGCCTCCTGTTGTCTCTTTTCATTGGCCTCCAACTGCTCAATCCTGTCCTGAGTTCTCTTATCTTCTTGAGTGCGAGCTTCAGTGATCCTGACCCACCTAGCTTGACTTTCCTTCAGGTAGAGATCAGTCCTAGCCTTCTGAAACTGAGCCTCTTTACAGGCATTCTTCAAAATCTGCTCTCCAGCTCTTGATTTCTTGATGTAGTCCTCTGCTTTCTCAATCCTGTCTAGATGCTCCACCTTAAGCTTTTCCAACCTCTCAATGTCTAGACGACCATCACTCCTCTCCCAAAGGGTCCTCTTTAGAGCTTGAGACAGATTCTCATTCCTCTCTTTCAGTTTCTCAAATTCTTCCAGGCTGACAGTGGCTGGAGGTGGTGTTGTGGATGGTCCAGGTGCATCCTCAATGGTGAAAGGCATCCCAGAAAGCTGAGCCCTTGCATGAGACCATTCATAGTACTGAGCTGAAGCCACATTATTGCATCTCCCAAGAATGGCCATCCCTTTGGTCTGGATGTTGTCCCAAGCCCAGGATGCTTGTCTGACAACAACTAGATTAGGTTTTATCTCACAATAAAGGGTTTCAGCCAAGTCTTGTACTCTAGGAGGGTGAACCAAAGCATAGCCCAATTGTCTCTTGAACAGCAGAGGATTGTAGTTGATGCAATCCTTCACTCCTATCAGAGGTACATTGGGGAACTGTCCACAGCTAGTAATTATGTCCCTGCCTTTGGTGCTCTGGGTGCACCACCTGATGTCATCTGAAGTCAAAGCAATAAGTCTTCTAGCCCAATTCTTCTGTTGGTGAGGATTCAAGAAGGCATCAGTCTTGGGCAAGTGTTTGAGCAGCCAGGTGTGAAATAGGGGAGCACATCATCTCACCAACCTTCCTCTTTGCTTCTCATTCCTTTGGTGAACAGAATAATAGAAGTCTCCCAGCAAGGTGGGCACTGGGTTCCTCAAAAGGAAGAGATGAATAGCATTCTTGCTGATAAACTTGGGCTCATCTGCAAAAAGTATAACCCCATATATACTGAGGGCCAACAATGCACAAACTGCCTTCCATTCTCCCAAGGAGGCCTTCAGGGTGGCCTGAGAAGTCAAGAAATCCAAGTGTAGACCAGAGATTCCAGCCTTTGTTGTCATGTTCTGCTCAATCAGAATAGGCTCCAGGTACAGTGCTTTTGCCACTTCTTCATTACTGGGAAAAACCAACTCAGGGTTGAAGGGGATACCACCCCTGACAGGTATTCCAATCAGTGAGGAGAACTCCTCCAGCAAAGGTCCCAGCTGAAAGTTCTGGAAAGTGAAACATCTTAGAGGAGGGTCATAAAACTGTAGGCAAGTGTGAATCAAACTCCTCTGAGAAGGGTCTAAGTCCATAACCATATCAAGGATGCCTCCATAATGTTCTTTGAATAAAAGGATGTGGTCTGGAGTGATAAGTGCCTGGACCTGCCTGATGCCAGTCAGCACAGGCTCAAAGAAGTGGTATGAGATGTTGCTCTTCTTGGGTGCCATGACTGCTGATGAAGAGCTGAAACAAATGTTGATGAAGAGCTGAAGACAGGTGCTGATGAAGATCAAAAATCAATACTGGAGATGAGCCACTGTTAGGCTGAGGCTGATGATGAAGGTAACTGCAGCAGGTAGCTGATGAAGAGGGGTCTATGCAGATGAAGGGGTCAAAACCAAGCCAAATATGATGTGGATACCCTGAAAAATAAATAAACAAATGTTAAATGATGCAATGATGATGTATGCAAATGATATGCAAGGGTTTGTGATCAAGCTGGATCTGATTACTGCCTTGATATAAGTCCATGTATGTCTAAGAAGTCCAGATGGAGGTTCAAAAGTCCAGTAACCAAGGTGGGGGACTCAAATAAAGAGTCACATGTCCAGGGTTCAAATCACAAGAACTGTCCAAAGTGGAGCACTCTTAATCAAAACAAAGTATCAGGGTATGCTGTGGCCAATGGTACCTACAAACCTGTAAACAGCCCAACCCCCTCACAGGTGGTGTTCTAAAACAAGGATCCTCAGACTTGGATCAGTTATGAGAAGTGTAAACACTTCTAACCCGGAGGTACAGTGTTTACAATAACCATAAATGATCCTCCTCTAATTCACCTCAGTTTCTGAAGGTCATAATAAAGGTCATCCAGACTTAGCAGGCTTCTCAGATAGCCCTAGCACTACAGGAGATCTGTAGCACAGAGTTCTCAAGAAGAAACCCATATCTGAACCGTGTTTCATATTCCCGCACCAGACCGAAATGGAATGGGAAAGAACATGAACCACTCTAGCCTAGGTGTCACTCAGGTCCCAGGTATAGGACCTTAAACTCTCAATGAACCCCACCCACCAAAGCAACAAAACCAGATCCAGCCAGATAACAGTATGACAGTATGATGTATAAAGCTATAAACAAAGCAATAAATAACTGTACATAAAGCAGTAAAATAAATATATAAACACATATAGCACATAACACCCCAGCAAACACAAATCAAACAAGCGCTAGGAGGAACCCACAAAAAGAACCAGAAGCCCTAGTTACAGCATAAGGGTCCCCAGCAGAGTCGCCAAGTTGTCGCTCCCAAATATTTGCATCCCGGTACAAGCGCGAACGGTCGGCAAAAAGAATGAGAACACACAGAAGTGAACTCAGAAAGACAAAAGTCGCTAGCTAGGCATTTTTTATCCCGGAGGAAAGGTAATGCTGCATAAACCTGGGAAAGGATATGGACAAGACGGTCGCGAACCAGAGAGACTGAGAAAGGGGGTTGGTTACAACCTGGGAAGGTATTAGCACCCAGATTGTCCGTCGTACTCGGCGGGATCCACGCTTAAAAGATTTGTGTTTTAAAGGAGTAGTGTCAGTTCAATTTGTGTATAAAGAGCTGGAAAAGGATGTACAGGTGTCAGTGTAAAGGAAAAGTGAAGTGTATAAGAGGAGTGTCAGTGTAAGAACAGGAGTGAAATGCTCAAGAACATGAGGCTTAAAGAATAAAGCTGAAAGAGGGGGAATATACAGAGACTTTTGTTCGATAATTGTTAAGTTATGCCTACGTATCCTCTCATGCAATGAGGAAGTCAGAACACCGTAGTTCGACCCAAAGAGACTGAAAGATAAATTGACTTGTGAACTGCTTGCTTGCCTATGCTCAAGTGTATGACCTGTCTGGCTCAGGTGCGAACTGTCTTGCATTAGACGGAAGAAGCTAGTTCTCGTTTGTGGATGAGTGAGATGAGAAAAGAATCCCGGAGGAGAAGATTATTGTTTGTTTTTGAGTTTTCAGTCTTTTATTGCTTTTTGAAGTTTGTCATAAGTTAATGAGCTTAAGCCTAAACCAATGGATTTAGTAAACTCATCACATCCTCCCTCTGATTAGGGGTAATGAGAATACTTTAAGTGTGAAGTCAACATCTCACACTTAATTACCATGATGTAGGATTAAGATCATTAACCTACTTGTGATTATTTAGATGTTTTTGTTGTTTTTGTTTAGTGTTGAGTAATGAGATTAAGCCATAATCAGGGATTAAATAGACTCATTACACCATCCTAATAGAAGGATAATAGATGAGAATGTTTAAGCTGAGAAAGACTCCTCAACTTAATCCATGATTAGGGATTAAACTCATGACAAAACAAAGCCTTTATTAGGTGGATTTTAGTTAATGATAAGATGAAGAAGTGAGTTTTATGGTTTGTAAGACAACTTGAGGAGGACTTGTCCATTAACACTAGGGTTAGTCCTTCTTAACCAATTAAGGAAGAATTAGAACCCTAATGCAAGGCCCAAGTTACAAGCTCTATGTCTTAATGATTATTAGGTGAATTGATTAAAGGATTTAAACACATTAAGGGTTTAACACTTAGGATTAAAGTTATACATTCCATCCTAATAGAAGGATGCAGGCATAAGCTTAATCACAAAGCCTTAAAGCCTTTAGGGTTTAGTCCCTGATTATGAGATGAGAAGAGAAGACTCAATGATGACACAAAGGCAAAAACTAATGGGGGGACTAATCAAACCCTAATTATTGTCATGCTTGGTTGTTCCTAGGGTTTGTGAGGCTCAAGAAAGAAAGAGATCTTCAAAGGTCACCAAGGAGGAACAAGATGAAAGGAGCAAAGAGAAGCAAAACAACTTGCTTCACTTAAGAAGACAAGTTGCTTGAAGAAAGAAAACAAGATGAACAAGAATGAGGAAGTTAAATCCAATACGCATACAAAAATGCAGCAATGATGCATAAAGGAGATGAAAAGAAATTGTGAGAAGTGAAGGCAAATTCACTTCTCAATACAACTTACCACCTGAAAAGTTAGTAAAGAAATGAAATGCAATGCAAATGAGATGAAATGTGATGATGCAAACCAAAACCAGAAGCATGAGTATGATGTTAATGATGCTAAGAGATGATGCAAACATGAGGCAAGGCATGAGAATGATCATACAAACATATGGATGCAAGAGAAGCATGCTTTGAACCATGAATGTACATTAAAAGTTATGAAATGCAAATGACATACAACGTGGCAAATGAAAGATGCAATGATCACACATGATTCTAATATGTCCTAAGATGTCTTATGAATCAAATGAATGCACAAAATGTCATGGCAGGTCATGGTATGCAAGCAAATGAGAGATGGATGCAAAAGAAGGCACAAATTAGGGTTTCATGCATCATGCAAGGCAAAAACCCAAAACCAGAAGCAAATGACATGACAAAAATTTGAAAATGCAATCAAAGATACCCTAGACCTACACAAACTCACTTCCCAAAGGAGGGGATCCAACTCTTAACCTAGTGAGAGTTATGAATTTCCTAAGATTGCTAGGGTTTTAAGGTACCTTGACAAGAAAAATGCAAAACAAATTGAAAATGCAGGATCAATTCATGCCAATTTTATCCTATAAACTACATGTTATGCAAGATGCAATGCAAAAATAATCATTGTCCAACTCTCAATGGTTAGACAGAAATGAATTTTTGGAGTTTGAAACAAAATATTGCCTAAAAATGAATTTAATTCCAAAGAAAATTGTCAAAAGGCATCAAGAACAAAAAAGAAATTTGGTTTGAGAGTTGGACAATGCTTCTAAATGTTTTTAAAGGTTACATGAATTTTTTTGTGATTTTTAAATACCTAAAAGTATTTTTAATTAATTAATTTTCATTAACTAATTAAAAATAATCTTTTAAATGATTTAAAAATAATTTTTGATGCAAAAAATAAAAATAAAAATATTTTTGGTTTCTGGAAATTAGTGAAATGTTTGACAAAAATTTTCAGAATTTTTAAACATTTTTTGTTATTTTTAAAAATTCGTACAAATTAAATGAAAACAAATGAAAATAAAATGAATTTTAAATGAAAAATGAGAAAGTCAGCCAATCCAATGGATGAGATTCAAACAAAAAGGGAGGGAATTGACCAGCGCGCGCATCTGGACGGCTCACATTCAAACTACGCTAATTAAGTCATTAACCCTAATCTGAACCCTAAACATTTTCAGGTGACCGGAACAGTGTTCCGGTCATCTTCTCCGGCAAGGTGTTCATGCTATCTCACTTAATACGCCATGAAACTTCACAAATCTCTCCAGAATCACTCATTAAACATCATTAAACTTAAACCCCACCCCAAAATCCATTTATTTTCACTGAATCATAAGAATCAAAGCAAAAATCAATTCACGGGCAAAGTTTCAGAACAAGCATACAACCTCAAAACTCAATCATTTTCAAAAATAAAAGGTTCAGTGCACTCAGGGAAACATGTAGATCATTATAGAAACAAGAAATAAGAGTTCTGGAAAAATGAATTTCCAAGGCTACCTGAATCGAAGCTTTCAACCCAAGAGCTTCTGGACAAGTTCCTTGCTTCCAATCAACTCCAATGAACCTCATGAGAAGCTTGCAATGCTTGGTTGAAGTTTAAAATGGCTGGTTTGTGAGATTGAGCAGGTTCTGTTCAGTGAAGGGAGGAAATCGTGTTTTGATTTCAGGAGGTTTTAGGGCAAAGTGAGGGCAGGGAAATGATCAGGAGAGTGTGCTGAGATGTTTTGTGAAGTTTGTTTGTGTGTTTGATGCTTGTGTTGTGTGTTTCGAATGGTTTTGCATATGAGGCATAAACTTGGAACTATGGCTTATGATCTGATTCGGGCTTGAGTGTGTGGTGTGTTATGCTGGCTTTGGTCCTCTTATCACAACTAGAGAGGTCAGAGGAGTTGGTGTGGACTGTTGTGATTGGTATGGCTCAAGTTGCAAAAAGTCAAGCAAGTTGTACTTGGAGGTATGGGCAAGTGGCAGGCTGAGATAGGGGCATGGCTTGGCTCAGCTGAGTTTAGGGAGAACCATGGAATTTGATTTGAGATGATCCAGCAAGTTGCATGAAGTTTATGAGGTGTTTTGCAAATTTCCCAAAGTTTGGCCACTTTGGAAATTCATGAGATTCAAGGCATCAAAATGAAATATTCTTGGGCCAATTCTGATCTTTAGAGGTCATGTGATCATGTTTTGAAGAGTTTGTACACATTTGAAGCCTTTAGAACACTTGATCATACCATTTTGCAAAATGCCTCTTTGGTGGAAGACTTGAAATTATGTGATTTTTCCCAACTTTGACAAGCCATAACTTTTGATCCAAAATGAATTAGAATGAGTTCTTGTACTTTTTGGAAAGGGAATGATCCATTCTACAACTTTCATGACCAAAGTTTTCCCATTTGAAGCATTTTTGGATCAAAAAGCAAGGGTTGAAAAAGTTTCCCAAAATGGCAATTTTCCATTACAAGTCATTTTTCCCAAAAAGTCAACTTTGCAAATGGCTTGGAATTCTTCAAATTTGTGAACTTACCACATCTTCTATGATCAAATAAAGATCATACACACTCAAAATGATGAAGAACACCCTTTGGTTGGGTCATTGGGGGCCTCAGATGCCCTGATTTTGCACTGACTTGCTCAAAAAGTCAACTCTTGATCAGATGCCTTCCCCATGGAATTTCTTCATGAAAATTGATATGCATGATCCCTATACCATATAGAGACCAATAGAAACAAGAATGACCAAAAAATTTGGAGTTATGGCCTTTGAAACCAAAACCCTAATTCCAGGTCATCTGTGCAGTTAAACCTGGCTCTGCTTCCATGCCTTTCTCAGTTCTTGTGATTCTTTGACATTCTTGACTTTGAGAGGATATAATATGATGCTTGAACATACATGGACCCCTTTGAAGTGATTTATGACCTTTGGAGTGGCTCAAGAAGCTCTTGGATTGCTCAGATCACAAACCCTAGATGCAGATGACTTAGAAACAATGCAGTGAATCAAAAATGAAATATAAGATGCTATGATTGAGTTTATGCATATGAAGAGATCACAAGCCATGGTGTGAATGGGTGAGGGCAAATTTGGGGTGTTTACAGATATCGCATGAAAACCAGAGGATACATACAAAAAAAAAATAGCTACCCTCTTGTACATATACTCCACACTCACATTTCTAAATCAAAAAAATATATAAAAAAAAACTGCTTCTTCGTCACATGCTGCAAAACCAATCCACCATGTAAGCATCATCACTCCGCCACCAAATCATGAATTCATTATACCAAACACCAACAATGGAACCATAATCTCTCAATCACGTTCCAAAACCTCCATCTCTGATCAACCGTACAAGATTTGCATGCTAGCATAAAACACACTTATGTTGTCGTACTCGATCCCGACAACGTAACAACAACACGGTTATGTGAACCATCAATATGCCACCATCATCACCATCTATGTAAGTTATTTAATTATGTGATTCTTTTTTTATTACATTTAATTCAAGAGAGGAAAGTTTGTTGTTTATTTATTTATTTATTATTTGTTAATTCATTGTCATATATCACTATTTGATTTAGATTTTAAATTTGAAAAAATGTTCTCTTAGTCAAGACAAATCTGTGCACCCTCTCAACTTGTTTCCATTTTTTTATTTACTTCATTTTATTTTTTTAGATGTGAATATTGTTGGTAGTGTTTGTTGATTTATTATTTTGTTTGTGTTTAATTTCAAAATATTTTATGTGTTAGGTTGATAGATCTCTTTCTCTTTTTGATTAAATGAATAAAACAAGAGGTTGTTGTTGTTTTTCCCAGTAACAACATATCGAAAAAGAGAGATTACCCGTTTCTATTTTTTTGTTGTTTTTTTCCTTCTAAGTTTATGCTAGGTGTCACCATGGGTTTGGTGATTTTGGAAAACCAAATGTGAGCGTGTTACTGTAGACGGGAATTTTCGACGCCATAAATATAAAGCTCAAATGTTCGCTGTTTATTTTCCTGCAATGTGAAATTCTGCTACACCAGCCTCAAAAATCCCCCAAAAATCAGTCTCATAATGCACAAAAATCACAAACAATCCCAACAACATTCATCAAAAATAACATACAAAAAATTATTAATAACATTAAAAACAACATCATCAATCCTAACTCATTATAACTTACTGTTTTCTCACGAAACCCCTTCAAAACTCCACCAAAACCCCAAGTACCTATCATTATCAAAACATCATATCAAAATAATAAACAACGATTCTCCCCATACCTTAAGGTAGAATCTGATTTTTTTTCTCCTTCTGAAATACTTCAAACCATAGCCTTGTGTTCTTCATACTTTTCTCCAGAGCCCTTTTGTTTCAACCACAATAACACGACTAATGAGAATCCTTCTCATATTCCCTCTTTGTCTCCAAATACCCCAATTATCATCTCCTCGTATTATTCTCACTTATTCCACATATTATTACCAACACGCCCTCAAGCTTCTCTTTTTTATTTTAATTAATAATAATAGTCCAAATAATATTATTCTACTACTATTATTACTAAATAATTATGAATAATTACATAATTCATCAATTCCCACGACACGCATCATAAACATGTCTTGCGTCATAATATCTCATTGAAGTCCATCGATAAATTCCGAATATTTATAATAAATCCATTAAATAAATATTCTAATCGTTTTGGGGTGTTACAACTCTCCCCCACTTAAAGAATTTTCGCACTCGAAAACTACCCGAAGAAAACAGAGTCATATACGACTCCCTCATCTAATTTTCATGCCCCTGAGTCCAACACACAAGAAATCAACAAACCCGCCCAAGCAGGGAACTCCTCTTTGTTTGACGATCCGTCTGCGGATGATAAGCAGAACTCAACCTCAACTTAGTGCCTAAAGCACCCTGCAACTTCCCAAACCTCGTAAGTAACTTCATAGTTTCCTCAATGTACATCTCAGCTAATTTCTACATAGAATACTTAATCTTCATCAGTAAGAATAAGCTGATTTAGTTAATCCCTTCACCATCACTCAATTCGAATCATTCCTTTTTTTCCTACCCGACCATCAAAACAACTTCTGCAATTCATGATACATCTTTGTCGCACCAGATACTCGACTTACTTCAATGTCCTTACTCTAAAATACTTTTCTTAAATTTCTGGAACATGCATTCTGCCTCGGAATCTTAATAAACCATTTTCATCAACTCATAATTCACCTCTGTTACCTTGGATAATTAAAGTCAACTGATCAATCAACTTCAAGTCAGATTTCTGGCCCGCCGAATCTCTTCTAAAATATTATTAGTCAGTGTCAACATACCTAACTTCACACTGTTAGGGATCTTATCACATACTAACTCGGATCTCTGAACTACTCGATCACTTCCAATTCTTCCACCATAAACACTGACATAGGTAACTACTTCTTACTCAAAGCATCGGCCACCACAGTTCCTTTACCATGGTGGTAACTCAAATCAAAATCACAATCCTTTAATAACTCCAATCACCTTCTCTGCATCATATTCAACTCTCTTGATCAAACAAGTGTTTCAGGCTTTCATGATCGCTGAACATTTCAAATATAAAGCCAAAATAATAATGTTGCCAAATTTTCAACACAAACACCACAGTTTCCAATTCTAAATCACACAAAGGATAATTCCTTTTCATGAATCCTCAATTATCTTGAAGTATAAGCAAACCATTCTGCATCAACACACCACCAAGACCCATCTTAGACACATCACAATACACCACAAAAGACTCACTCGGATTGGGTAAAATCAATACCTAAGTAGTTGTCAATTTCTTCTTCAGTTCTACAAAACCCTCTTCTCATGCAACATTCCACACATAATCTTGACCCCTTTCGAGTCAACTGCGTCAAGGTAATGTCAACTTAGAAAAGCCTTCGATAAACGATGGTATCCTTCCAATCCCAGAAAACTTCTTATTTATGTAGCAGACTTCAGAGTCCCCCATCGCAACACAATATCAATCTTAGAAGGATCAACAATTATCCCACCACTAGAAATCACATGGCCAAGAAAACTTATTGCCTACAACAAAAACTCACATTTTGACAATTGCCATAGAACTTCCTTCATATGATAAGTATGTTAATCAAGCACACAACAGTTCTAAAAATCCTCAAAGAGACCATGTTTATAGTTATCCTAAACCTCAAAGAAGAAACCATCTTATAAGTACATTGTACAATTTCCATAACATATCAGACCATTTATTGATGACATTGTTGACGTTAAAAGTGATGGAAATTATGTGTTTAGAGTCATTGCATCATTGCATGGATATGGTGAGGATGGTTGGTCAATAGTTTGTCGTGATTTGGATAATGGAATCAGAGGTCCTAGAAACAGTCTCTATGAGAATTTATTTGGATTTTGTTTATCAAAAGTGATAAAATATTTGTTGATATCATCTTTAGGTTCTCATCCACTAGATAAATGGATGACACTACCAGATATAGGTTATATGATAGCAAATCAGTATAACGTCATTCTTGTCTCATTAGGTCATCCTAGTTTGACTTACTTACCTATGACGACTTTACATAATCCTAATGCATCCATTTATTGCATTAGTTTTGTAAACTAAAATCATTGGGTTCAAGTAAATATTCATGTTTGTTATGTTAAATACTTATCTATAATTTATGTCTTACTTATTAATTTTATTAATAGGTAAACATGAATGAAGGATTTCTCTTGTCACCGATCACATTAGATTGGAAGAAGTATTGTACATCAAATGCAACTTCTTGGATGATGGGATTTACTAGAAGGCTACAACATTGGCAACACTTACGCCTGTGGTGTCAAAATATGTTAAATTATGATTGTAATGTAATTTTTATATTTTGGATTTGTATTGACGATTGACTTCATGTTATATTTTGGTTTGTATTGACGATTGACTTCATGTTATATTTTGGTTTGTATTGACTTCATGTTATATTTTGATTTATATTGATTATGGTTTGTATACTACAAAAATCTAAATAATATTATATAAGTCTGAATAATAATAGAATACTATATAAGTTTGAATAATAATAGAGTAGTACATAAGTCTGAAGAATATTACATAAGTTTGAATAATACTACATAACTCTGAATAGAAAATAATATATCAAGCACCATCGTTGTCACTAACATAAGGTACTGGTCCGCCCTGAGATATCGGTCCACCCTGAGTAACACCCTTCTAAACCCTGCAGAATATATATAAATAATCAGAGTAAATTATCATGCATCTCAGATACATGTCACATATAATTCAAAACATCACACATACATTTGTCATGCTCAATAATAAAAATAAATCCATGTTTTTCATATACTTTCACATTAGCATGTATCAGCAGACTTACTTCACTCATAATAAACATAATGAAAGTCTCATGATCAATTCATTCATAATCATCAATTAGGCATAAAAGCCAATACTCTTCATAAATCAAATGATAATAATAAAATAAAGTAGAATACATAAAGTATCTCTCCAAACATGAATCAAAATGTTTCAAGTGTTACATGATCAGAGCACGACTCGATCCAAAATAAATAAAGAACTAAGATAGGCTACTCCAACGGATACCAAAATTTTCCCTCTTACTTATTAATAACATCAAATGGTTTATTCTTCATTCATTTGCATTTAGGTCATAACTAATTATGCATGCATCATTTCTTCGTAAGGGCATGGGATCATCATCCATAAGAAGAAGAGCTTTTCGAAGCCATGAAAGAATATTTCACAACAAAAACATTTCACAAGGTGAATCTTGACCTCAAAGGTTGAGAAATGGAAAGAGAATGCAAGACAACCATCACCTCCTTGATGAGGGTCCAAATTAGGGTTTTGATTGACAAGAGAAGAAATGACCTTTACAAGCAAGGAAATGTGAATCTCAACTTCATCATGACACATGTGATATTTGGGTTCAAATATTCTAAGTCACTCCACAAAGAATTAGGGTGTTGACCTCTGGTCAACCCTCCCCAATCAACTGGTCAAAATTAGGGTTTTGCCTAAGATCAGTTTATTTCTAATTCTTGGGCCAAAATATGGGCTCATGAGGTTCCATATGTCATTAAGTGTCCAAGGATGCAAAATTGGCCATGGGTTATGATCAGAAGGTTTTCAGTTGATCAAGGGTTCAAAAATCAGATGTTTCAGAAAAAGTCAACTCTTGTTTTTTTAAGCCACAAGGTCTTATGACATTCCCAAGGTGTTTATTTGATGGAATTTAATCATATAATGATCAAATAGTCAATAATCAAGACTTGTTTTAGAAGTTTCCAAAATTGGAAAATGACTTATAATGTAAACTTTCCATTTTTGGAAAGTTTCACATGGGTTTTCTTCCAACTTTGAAGCTGATTTCAAGCAAGATGGCTCATCCAAATGGAATTTTTTTCAAACATGAAAGTTGTAGAACCTTTTCTCACATTTCCGAACATGTAAACCATCAATCTATTAAATTTGTAAATCAAAAGTTATGATAGATCAAAGTTCATGCCATGAAGTTGTTATTTTCAACACTTAAAATAATTTCTAAGTTACCAAAATGTCAACTTTGTGTACATCACTTCATGTCCATTTTTCTCACACTTCTTGGCTTCTAATAATCAAATTTTAAACATAAACCTTGTTGTATTCATCTTCCTCTTTTCAAAATATCCAAAAACATCCCATTATGTCATGGAATCACCAAGTTATCATCAATTGAAATCATGATCTCATTACTTGTTCCACACTTGCATAACATGTCAAAATGCATCAAAATTTCATTAGATTCTTCTTGATTTTTAAACTCATCAAAATATAAATTATTTATGCTAGTGAAATTGAGGTGTTAAATTGCTTAAGAATATTTGTTGTTAAACATAATTAAAATGAGTATAAATATTTAAAGATAACGCATTTAGGGTACTTTAAATATCATTTTTAGGGTCATTAATTTTGGGAGTTCAACATGAAAGAATATTATTGTGTTCTTGAAATACCCTTTTTTTATCAGTATTTTGTAATAATGACGTTCAAATGACACACATATAATAAAATATGCAATTATATATTTTTTATAATAATAAATTAGAAAATAGGCGAAGATTTTAGTTTTTTTTTTACCTTTCAGTTTTGGTATATATTGGCTTCATTTTTTATTATAAACAAATTTTAATTTTTTATATTTATTAAATAATTATATATACTTGGTTTATATATAATTTAAATATACAGTTGTTCAAAAAAAAAAGAAGTAAAACTTGCTTATAGTTTTTTTTTTTTAAACAAAAAGAATGTATATAATAAAAAAAGAGGGAACCAAGTACAAAAGAAGAGGGGGGACCAAACCAGAAACCCTCAGCCAAGACTAATCCTAAAGGAAGGAATACCTGTCTATTTTTAACAAGATCAGCAAACACAGACACAAGAGCTTCATTCCACCAAACGAAACCTCGGATGGAAAGACCTAATGAAGCTAGAGTGTCTGCGCATTGGTTTTCTTCCCTAGTTTTCTTCCCTAAAAATATGCGATAAAATAAACGACATCTGAATCGTCATCTGAATACAATTAGACCACCGATTTATCAATTTTGATGGCACAAGTTCTGGATTGGCTATTGCTTTTGATACCAACAAAGAATTTGTTTCTATCCATAGGAAGTTCCATCCTCGATTTACTGCTAATTCAATAGCTATAATCACTCCCATAAATTCCGCCACCAACGCGTCTTCTTGGCCTAAATGCTGAGCAAAACAACCTATACAAACTTGTTTATAGTAAAGAACGAAGAGAATAGCATGTAATTGTTTTCATTGTTTTGGATAATAAGAGTAATATCTATTCATTTTCTCTATCCTTGGCCGGCTTCTTCTTTCATTTGAGAAGATTCTACATAAGATGAAGAAGAAGCTTATTATCATATAAACATATTTATTAAAACTTACACATCGAATCAATTAATCTTACTTACTTTGAGACGTGGTTGGATTCAGTGACTTAAAGATGTGTACTTGAAAGGTCATATTAGTACTGAGAATGAGCTCAAAGTTGCAAACATCGCCAACTTTTAAGTTATTGTCTTTTACAAATTCCCTCCAATTCCTTGAGAGCTCAAATTTTAATCCTGTAGTCGACATCCTGATTTTGTACTCTGCATGCCAAACTCTTCCATTATTTGATACTTGAAAATAAATATCTCCTCTTTTCTTATCAATATCAAAGTGTCTATTACCAAATTTAGATGGTATAGTCTGCCATGAAGAATAAAAAAGACAAATGTTAGTGAATCGTAGAAAGTAATCTTTAATTATGTATATACTAACAAGAATTGAATAAAAGAGTTATAAATTATCTTACCAAAAGAAAGTGGTGTTCAACGTATGATGCACCCATGACAAGAACAAATGATGGATTGCATGTTTTGAACTCTCTTGCTCTTTCAAGGGTTGTATTCACTTGTTTTCCTGCAAAAACGGAACATCACATAATTCATGCTGATAAAAATATCATATCCCATTTCCATAGAATTTTAATAAACTTAACAACTGAATATAAAAGATAATAACTTATACCTTTGCGCTTTTTGACCGAACTAGTGCTTCCAATTTCAAAGGAGGAGTAAGCTTTTCTCTTCTGACTTGCTCTACCATCTTCTTCATTGTTGACTTCAACTCTTTTGAAAGGATAGGTTATCTCTGTAGCAGTCTTATCAAAGATTCTCACCTCAAAACGGGAAGTTGTTTCATATTTGAAAACTAGAAGATGTCCATGCGATAGAGAATGATACTCTTCAAATTCTTTCCAACCCTTTTCAAACCATATTTTGCCTTCACTTTTTACCAAACTTAATTTCCAATCTGCACCATTGGGAGTCTTTAGCATTATAGCTGTTGGTAAACATTCTCCATATTTCTTGACAAACTTTCTTGGTATCATCTGTCAATGAATTACACCAGATTAATATGCATGATAGAATTAAAGAAAGAATCTAAGGCTTAGGCTTACGAGCTTCTGTTGATGAAGAATTTGAGTAAGCATGATCTTGAAAAAATGAATTGGATTTTTGAACTCAGATAATTCACTAGCCATCCCTAAAAGCTTTTGAATGAGTGAGAATTGCCTGCAATAAAGTTTAGATGACAATCACAGCCAAGATATATATCTATTTAAAAAGGCTATTTTTCCTTTCTTTAAAATATTTATTTTTTAATTATAATTGGATGTATTTAATGTCTCGTGTTTTTCAATAAATTTAAACTTTCAACAAAATACACCAATTAATAATTTGATTGCTTTTATTTTTTCAATTTTTAAATATCAGAGAAAATATTAAACCATGAATTTCCATATTCTATTTTAAAGATCAGAGAAAATTTGAAGTTCACTTTAAAAAACTTTTAACTTATTTTAATTTTTTAGTAATGCAATATGATTAAGTTTACTAATACTATGTACTATATGGACATGAATTCTAACGCATTAAAAAAGTCTATTAAAAAAAGTAATGTGAATTATTTCACGCAAAAATTCATGATTACCCCAAACTATTAACCTACTCTTTTCTGCAAAAGAGTGTGCCTTAAATCATTTTCCTACCGAACCATAGCTGAAGCCTGAAAGCCTTCTTGGAACTAACAACATAAAATCACATTAAAATTGTTTATGTAAAAGATTTGTTTTGATTGGAGTATTTGATTTCTTTTAAAGCGACTAAGATTAATGGGTCTATATATATTTAGCAATTAATGCGTGTCTCACTACAATGATTTTTATGGATATTTTTTATTTATTTAAATGTTTAGTAAAATGTCTATTACACTTCCATATTTAGCAATTAATGCGTGTCTCACTACAATAATTTTTATGGATATTTTTTATTTATTTAAATGTTTAGTAAAATGTCTATTACACTTCCATATTATACGTGGGAAATATAATTCTCATTCAATCTTTATTATCTGTACAAAGGAAAGTTTCACAATTTTCTATGTTTGTATTCTTTAATAAAAAATGGTTTCGGTTCCTTAATATTAGTTTCTTTAGAAATATTGGTTTCTTCCATTAGTTTAGAAAAAAAAACATTATTTTTTGTCAACATGACGTGTCAACTGTGTGATGACTCTCCAAAAGAATCAAATTTAAACCTTATAATTATTTAGGGTTGTTCATATCCAAATCAATCCAAATAAAAATCGCAAACCGATAAAAAAAACCAAAAATCGCAAAAAACTGAATTTTTTTGAATGTATTTGAATGTCATTTTGTAAAAATCGATCGATTCGGATCGAATTTCGAATTGATTTTTCAAAATCGATCTAAACCAAACCGCATATTTATATATTTTTTCCTTATTTATTTTATATTAATATATATGTTGTGTGAATTTAATATCAGATGATATTTATTTTTTTAAATACTATTTATTAGTTTAATTTAATCTATTTATTTTTAATTTTTTCATCTTGTAATATTAACTTTTTATACAATATAATATATATTATATCAAACTTACTATTTATTAATACTTTTAGAATATTAATAAAAGTTATAATCTGTAATTTGGATATCCAAAAAAACCGATCCAAATTAAACCGCTCTAAATTAGATCGGATTAGATCAGATTTTTTTTAATCAGTCATCCAAAATTGAATCAAACCGCAAGTAAATTTATCTTTGGATCAAATGATATTTTGCTTCAAAATCGATCCAAACCGAACCGCGAACACCCCTATAATTATTTAAGGGGCTAAATCAGAAAAATTAATCAAACTAAAATTACACATTTGTAACAATTTCATAACATTTTAGATTAATAAATTGATAACATTTTGGATTAATCAAACCCTTTAATAAATTTCATATCATTTTACAACATTTTAGATTAATCAAACTATAATTTCATAACATTTTACACTACTTTAAAACATATTTCCAATATTTTTTTAAACTGCCAAAACTGCATTAATAAATAAGAAATGTCAATGATCAAACACACACTGAGACTTCATAAAATGCTTCAAAATAAAACACCATTCTGAATTGAATTACACTAAAAAACCCCAAAACCGAGACTAGAATCCACTATCTAAATAAATAATGAAACACCCAAATCAAAAAAAAACTTGTTAACTCCAAAATTTTCTCACACCGGTTTGTGCTAACAAATCTAGGATAAAAGAAAGATTTACTAAGGTGATATTATGTCCCGAAGTCACTGCATAATCAACAAAAACATTTTTGAGAGATCTAATGTTTGATATCTTAGCAATATAAAAGATAAGGATGTCGTTAGAATAAAGAATATGTCACGAGATAAATGAATTTTTGAAAGATTTGATGAGTGCAAGATTTCCTTCTAAGACCAATTTTCCAATGCTACAACTTAAAATGTCTTTGGCCAGGAAAAATAAAAGGGGGAGAATGGATCCCCCTGCCTCACACCTTGAGAACACTTGAAGTGACTGTGTTGGATACCATTAAAATTGATAGAAATAGTGGCAGAAGAAAGAAGAGCTTCAATCCAATTACAAAATTTATTGCAGAATCCAAACTTCTTCATAATAGTAATCAAGAATCTCATATTAAGGTATCGAACGCCTTTGAAATACCGACCTTCAGAGTAAGGTTACCATTAGCACAATTATTATCCAGAACATTAATCGCTTCAGAGGCCAAACAGGTGCACTCGTGAACGTTCCTACCATTAATGAAGCCTATCTGCTCAGCTGAAACAATCGAAGGCATGAAGGAAGATAATTTGTCTGCTAAAATCTTTGAAATGATTTTATATTTGAAATTTGACAGTGCAATAGGTCGAAACATGTCCATGGAATCAATATCCTTAGCTTTAGGAATTAAAATTAGGGAGTTAACATTAAAATTCGGGAGCATCCACCCAGTACATAAGTGTAGCACACTAATTTTTGCCCCAAGATTTCTTCGCATTTTTCATCAGCATCTTGCAATACAAACAAGATCATACGGGTTTCTCGGTTTTTCTCGGGTGTAGGTTTATGCTTCACAGGGGATCACCATTTGTTTTTATTTGTTTATGTTTACTAACCATTAATTAAAATCCAAAAATATTTTTGTTTGCTTTTATTAATCCCTTTTCAGGTCAAAAATGCCAAAAATAGCAGTCGCGCAGCTCGAATGAATTTCACAGATAAAAGTCGAAGTTGATCTGCAAACAATTCAAATTTATTTGATCAAGGATTTTCTAAGTTTTAATTGATTTATTCAAGGAATTCCAAGGTTCGTGTGTTTATTTTCATGCATTCTTAGACGCGCAAAAGAATCGAGTCGGAATCATAGCAGCGTAGAAGGAAAACAAAATTTTCAAATTTTGCACTGAGTAACCGGTTACTACCTAGGGCGTAACCGGTTACTTGCTTGCAAATTTGACAGCAATTTCAAATTTTTTAATTTTGGCACCAATTTCATTTTTTATCACTCTTGGAATATTCTAGACCATCTCCATTTAATTCACATACATCATTAAAATTAATTCCCACCATAAACCCTCACTAATCACCACTCTTTTCATGATTCCCTCAAAATTTTGAATTACCAAGCCTAATTTGAATTTCCAAAGCAAGCTCCATTCCACCAAATTCTCATACCTAAACACTTTAAATATATGTCATTTCTCATTCAATTCTCAAGCTTTTGATAGCCAACAAATCTCCTTCAAAATATTCCCCCAAACCAAAAATTTACTAAAGCTCTTCTTCTCTTTTTGAAAGTTATCAAGAATTCAGCTTGAATTCTTGAGCAACTTGAGCTAAACCTTCATCCTATTATTTTTTTTGTTCATCAATTTCAGTAGATCAAGCTTTATATTGGATCAATTTGAAGGTAATTCACTTTTTCCATGGTTCCACCTTCATCATCAACATTCAAAATGTAGATCTCTGATCCTTTTGTTTGTTGATCTTCTAGATCATAAATTGTTGTTTGATTGCGGGGATATCATTGTGTTTTGGTTGTAAAATTCGTGCTAATTCAGTTCATGATCATGTGGTGTTTGAAACAAGGTTTTAAAAATGGATCATGCTGAATATTAGCAGAATTTTTGATTCTGCACGCAGAGTAATCGGTTACTGCTTAGGTAGTAACCGGTTACCTATGTTAATTTTTTTCCAGAAAACTTCACTTTTTGTTTAGGTAACTGATTACCGCTTAGGTAGTAACCGGTTACTCCGAGTCAGAACTGAATTTTAGGCTTATTTTTTAGCTATTTTTGATTCCTCTTTCTTCTTCTTCTTCCTCCTTCTTATTTTTACCTTGGGAGACATTCTTGAGACTGATTTCTCTTTAATTTCAATGGACTTTGGGTGTAGATTAGAGTGGTTAATATTCATTAGTCCAAATCTACCTTTAAGTGAATTATTTAATTCACTTTAGGTACTTTGCATTAGTGAGATATTTTCATACTTGAATCTACCAAGATGAGTGATTGAACTTAAAGATGAAAGAATACCATAAATAAAACTCAATTTGGTATTCATCTTTAGTTTCGTGCGGTATTGCTTTCGGATGGTGATTTAATATTGTTTATCTCGCATGCATTAACACATACATTGTTCACCTTAATTGGTGTTGGCTGGTCTCATTTGTAGGGTAATTACTTCGTAAATTACTTGACGATTGCTTAACATAGACCTGAATGTGTTCCGAATTCGGAATAAAAATCCATTTGGATACTTGCACTTTCATGGACTGGACCTCGTGTTGGTTGCGTAATCCCAAAGTGATTGATCTTTTTGCGTTAAGATCCAAGACTTGTGAAGTTTGATGCGTAATTTCTTTGAGTCTCCCAATATTCTTTTAAACTTCATTGAATTTGGATCTAATCGCCTTGATTAATCACTATAGTGTAAGATACTAAGTAGAATCGGTTGCCTTTTCGATTTTTGGTACTAAGTACCTTGGTTACTCTTTTGTTTGTGGATGATTAAGTTCACCATACCAATATTATGTATATTATTATTACTATTACTATACTAACATTTTAATTTCCTTTTTGCACCTTTATCTCCTTTATTTTTATTATGCTTTATATTGCTTTAACATTCATTATCATGTTTATATTCTTGTTATTATTATTGTGTTGATTTTCCTTTTATCCATTTGGACACAAAAATATTAATAAAGGATTAAACCTCTAAAAAACTTGTGATCTTGATCTTGGACTATTGGTTACTATCCTTTGCATTGAAATTGGAGTTTTGGACTTAGATTCTAGGACACCCTCCCTTTGCTTTGATCTTCATGGAGTTGGTAGTTTGCCTTTATTTGACCATTTGCTAGCTTATAAGTATGGAACTCTTATGATCATAAAATGTGAAGCATCATCAAGTTTGGTTAGATATTTCCTCTTTTATTTTCCTTTTAGAATAGTCTCTTTGTAACACCCCATTTCTACCCAACTTTATAATTTAAATCAGAGTTATAAAAATTCCTCGACAAACATGGGATATTACATTTTTTTCAACTTTAAAATCAAATGACAAAACTTCATTAATAAACATGATTCACAGACTACGCAACGGATTCAACAAAAATGTTTCAACTTTAAAACAACTTCCAAAATATTCAACATAAAACAATTGAAACGAGTTCATAAACTAAATAAATCCACAAAAACAAAACATGCGTTCATCCCCCAGAAGTGCTACGTATCAGAGCGACAAACATCGACTTGTGACGATTAGGTACTCGAATCTTGGTTACATACACGTTACCAACAGAGGGCAACATTCAAACTGAAGGGGTGGGATATCTAATAACATAAATAGGAGTATGATAATCAATATATAAGCAAGTATTTATACAATCACCCACCTCACACAACAAGCAACATTAACATACAACTTACAACCAACGACCAACGACAACATAAATAAAATGTGACTCAAATGCAACTCAACTTATTTATGCATGTGGTACCATTTGGAGTAAATTCCCAACTTGAAATCTTGCTAGTTTATTGAGGCATCAACAACTTATTTTCCAATCCAGACCAACTTGAATCGAGCATTCGCTCCAACTTGAAAATATGCAAATGTATGCAACTATGAATGGCATACCACAACATGAATAACAACTTAACATCTTAATAACTTAACAACTTAACAACATAATCCAACATTGGCCATAAGACCTGCAACTTAATAATCTTCCCCAAGATCGGGACAACACGACTTATAACAATATTAACACAACATCAACATGAAATACGACTGAATACAACTTAATTATTTAGATTCCTAAATCAATAATTTTAATCCTCAAATCTACTATTATCAACTTATTTTATCTCTACTTACAGTCTAAGATCAGCTCAACTCAAAACGTATGCGAAAACAGGATGAATCGCCAAAAAATGCCTTTTCCTGCACCCACTATGCCCATACGCGTAATGCCTTACTCCATACGCGTAATACCCAACTTTGTTACGCGTAATGCCTGCGTACCGGGGTGTGTTATACGTAATTCCCTACCTTGTTATGGGTAATTCTAGATCTGTTACACAAAACACTAGAGAGCATACAAACCTGTCTTCTGCTACGAAACACACAACTTCATCATTCCATTCAAGCCTATTTGGGTTTCTACATCGATTTTATACTTTAAATCCTATGTATTTATTCATCTACTAGTTACTACAATTGATTTTACGAGCCCTAACTTCTTTCTCTACACGATTTTTCTGCAACAACCAGTCCAACAACAGAGATACAACAGTGATTACAACAACAGAACAACTTTCAGAACAACACAGATACAACAGTGATTACACGGATACACGATTTTTCTACCCTACCTTGGTTCAGTTCTATGATCCTCTGCATCATTGCTTCACCTTTCCTGATTATCAGCTTGTGCCAACTTTGAAGGAGTACTCTCATTGGACAGATTTGTCTATTTTGGACGGAGAGTTTCTTTTCAGTGGGTCAAAAAAGGAGCTTACAACCAAGGTCATCGCCAAAGCCCTTTTTCTTAAGGAGTTTGATCTTAGTAGGAAGTTTCTTCCAAAAGGGAATGTTCGTGGTATTAAATCCAAGTTCTTAATATGGAAAGCTTCTACCTCTCTTACTTTGGCTCATAAGGATGCATTTGAGGCTATTCTTGATTTGCTTATCTACGGGATTACCGTGTTTCCCAACTTAGACGGGATTGTCGATGAGAATGATATTCAGTTTTTCTTGAAAAAGAATCCAGTGCCTACTTTTCTTGGAAACATGTATCACTCTATTCATCGTAGGACTTCCAAAGGTGATGAAGAGATTGTATGTTGTGCGCCTCTTCTCTATAGGTGGTTTATTTCTCACCTACCAAAGTCTGATGTCTTCAGGGATAATAAAGAGAAGCGAAGATGGTCTCAAAGGATCATGTCTCTTACTCATAAGGATATGACTTGGTATTGCTCTTATTATGATACTGGAGTGCTTATTGACGGTTGTGGATAGTTTCCCAATGTACCTCTTCTCGGTACACGTGGGGGAATTAGTTACAACCCTATTCTTTCTAGGCGACAGTTGGGATATTTCTTGAAGGACATACCAAACAACCTTTCATTATCTAGTTTCTTCTTTATTAATGGTGCAGATCATGTAGAAATGAAGAAAAATATTGCTCATTCCAGACATACAGTTCATCATAAAGAGAATGGTCAATTAGGAAAACAACACATTGCTCCTGCCGAGTGTTACATCCAGTGGGTTCGATCTAGGGCTTCCAAGCTCAAGATGCCTTATCCACCAGAGGAACCTTTGTTTCCTACGTTGCCATTATCCACTTTTCTTCCGCCCATTGATGAAAAGGTTGTTCTTCAAGAAGATTTGGACAAAATAAAGGAAAAGAAGGAAGCTTGGCTACTTGAGAAGATGATTATGCGAGAGCAACTGAAGGAGAAGAATGATCTCATTGAGTTACTTGAGCGGCGTGTCATGAAAAGGCCAAGAGAGGATTTATTTTCCTCTAGTACTCCATCTACCATTCCTCCTACATTTGGCGCTTGGAAGACCATTGTTGACCAGTTGGTGAAGGATAAGAAAGACATGGAGAATCGGTACAAGAAAGAGATTAAAAGGATTTGCATGAAGTACCAGTTGGGATTCATAATTTCTTCAGATATGATCTCATAGGCCTAGTTTACTTCTCTCTCATGTATTATGGTTATTGAGTCTTGTACTTCAATTGTAATCCTCACTTTTATATTAATGAGAATGAGATTTTAGTATTTCAAAAAAAAAGTGTTTCTTTTAAAAACGTTACAATTTATCTTAGTCCCTTAAAATCTTTGCATTTGCATACGCATACCATGCATCATGCTTGCCTTGGTCTTGCTTCTTGAGAGTTTTCCAGGGGTCTTATGTTGTTTCATGGTATTTGTAACACCCTAAAGTCAATTTTAATTTAATGGATGTGTTTTCTTGTGAATTATGATGTTTATGATGTTATTTGAGGTTTTGAGGAATTTTGGGGATAACTTATTATATTATTATTATTAGAAATATTAAGTTTAGTGGTTTATCTCATTAATTGAGATTAAATTAAATAAAATAGAAAGAATTGGAGGATAAGGGTATTGTGGTATTTTGGTGGAGAATTAGTGAGGGTTTTTTTGGGAAAGACTAAAAGAGGTCATAGGGGCAAGAGTGGCAAAAGAGGGGAAAGTTGGGGAGTACAATCATTTGGAACGATCACACTTTTGGAAAAAGAGCTCTGGAGAAGAGGGAAAAGTTAGGGCTTGAAGGCTGGAAGGATTTATGAAGAGACTATCGAAAGCTTACGGAAATTAAGGTATGGGGAGTATTTTCCTTTCGATATTATAATGTGTGAATGGAATTGAGGGTTTTTGAGGTATAAGTTTTAGGGTATGGGGTTTTGTGATGAACTAAATTTTATTGATGATTTCATGATGATTTTGATAAATTTAATGATGTATATGATATGGTTGATGATATTGTGATGGATGTTGATGTCAATGATGTTTTCTGATGTAATGTTGTCGATTTATATGTTTTGGAGGGGTTTTATCGCAGAAGGAGAAGGCTGGAAATCGTAGAGAAATTATGCAGAATCGCGAAGCTCACTTAGCGAGAAAAGTCAGAGAGTTGGGCGCTGAGCGAGCATGATGTCTCGCTTAGCGAGCCCTGGGAAACTTTGAATTTTTTTTAAAACTGTTTTTGAGGTGGTATGTTCTAGTTTGCTATGATGTTGTAGAGTTATCATATGATATGTTTAAGGACCAAAATGAGTAGGATTAGTATTATAGGATGTATGAAGATTATCTTGATTTTTATGAGTTATGAAGTATGAGTAGGATTAGTAATTAATTGATGTATGAATAATTAAATTAATTTCCTTGAGTATGAGGTATGATTATATGATGTAGAAGTATGATGACATGAGTGAGTATGATGAGTAATGATGTAGAGTGAATGCGGATGCAATGTTTATGATATTTTGAGGATGATGTATAATATGCGTCTTGCATTCATGGCATTGAATTATGAGGGGACTTAGGTCCATTGGTAGTTTCAATCCTATTGTGTGGATTGAAGTGATATGATATTATGATGTGCTCCCTTGGGGAGGGTTGATGGCCTAGTGTCCATCCATGAGAATGTTTCGGTACCACATGCATTTTTTAGAGGTTGCATATCATTCTAAATGATATGGCATAATTTGCATTGAATTAATTTTGTGGGGTGATGAGATTTACTTGAGGATGTGTATAAACGGGTTATAAATGAATTGTTGTTGCTATTGATGTTTTAAATTCTTGTTTCTATATTATATTATTGAATGTGAATTTACTCACCATGCCTGCCTTCTGGTGATGGTCTATTATGCCATCCTGCAGATAATCAAGGTTAGTTCGGTGCATGCTTAACTCGAAGACAGTGAGTAGTCGAGTTAGTTAGAAGTGGAGTCCTGCTCTGTATCTAGTAACATCGGGATGGGTTCGCTTGAGTGTTTATGTTTTATTTAGACTTAAAACACTAAGTTTTGTTTAAGTACTTTGATAAAAGGATGTTTGAGATAAATTATGAGTTTTGTTTTATTAAAGAAGAATTTGTGACTTGTTTTTTTCCGCTAAATATTTGTTGAGAAAAGAATTCTAGCGTTTTTTCATGATTTATGAACTCGTGTTGCGGGACAGGACTCTATGTGATGTTTATAATTTTTGAATTAAGAAGTAATGTGATGCCCTTTTATGAGTTTTACTTTGATATGTGATTTAAAATGGTTAAATTTGTGACGGGGTAGAAAGGGTGTTACAGTATTCATCTTGTTCTCCTGTCAAGCTGACTCACCAGATTGATACTCGATCTAATCGAAGAAAGATGTTGGAAGCCTTACAACCAGAGAACCACAAGCTGCGCGAGGAAGTTTCATCTCTAAAAGATAGCTTGGAAAGAATTACCTCCATGATGGAAAGCTTGGTGGCTGCTCAGAATCAGCCACCCCATCCTTATGATTCTCTGATACATCACACAATGATTTCTGAGATTGTCACTGCATCAATTACTGCTGAAACTGTTATTTCTCCTTGCTACCGCATGCCTTTTGTCACACAGTGGGGTATGTCGGTTGATTTTGTTCCTACTGGGTATCATCCTTCTCCTCCTGAGACTATTGCATTTGCTACTCTTTAGCCGATGATGACTATTGCACCGCCTGTGATGCACACTACTCCACACCTTAATGATATGCTTTACCATGTTGATCCCAGTGAAGATGCTGGTGTAATTGAAAGGCTTTATGACTTTTAGGGCCGTTTTGCTGAAATGCAGAAAGAGATGAAGGATTTGAGGCATAAGGATTTGTTTGGTAAAGATGCTTATGATCTCTGCTTGGTTCCTAATGTCAAGGTTCCACACAAGTTCAAGCTGCCTAAGTTTGAGAAGTATAAGGGAAATACTTGTCCTCTGAGTCACCTGACTATGTATGCTAGAAAGATGTTTGCTCATACAGAAAATGATCAGCTGTTGATTCATTATTTCCAGGACAGTCTGGCTGTTGCAGCTATGAGATTGTACATGGGTTTGGATAGTAGCCAAATCAAGACTTTCAATGATTTGGGAGAGGATTTTGTTAGGCAATATAATTATAATGTTGATATGGCACCAGACAGAGATCAGCTCCGTGTTATGTCCCAAAAAGACAAAGAAACTTTCAAAGAATACGCGCAGAGATGGCGTGAACTTGCATCTCAGATTGGTCCTCCTTTGGAAGAGAAAGAAATCACGAAGATCTTTTTGAAGACTTTAGGTTCTTTCTACTATGAGAAGATGATTTCAAGCGCTCCATCTGATTTCAATGAAATGGTGAATATGGGGATGCGACTAGAATAAGGTGTCCGTGAGGGACATTTGAGTAAAGAAAGTAATACTGGCTCAAGTTCCAAGAGGTTCAACTTTGGTAAGAAGAAAGAAAGTGAGACCAATGTTGTGTCTCGTGAAAGTTACAGAAGACCTCGCGGTCGTGAGAACCATCATCATCAGCATGTTGCTTCTGTAACTCCGATGATTAATGTGACTCCTATTGTGCTAGTGGCTCCAAAGTATCAGTCTCGTTATCAGCAGCCTTATGTGCAATAGAATGGTACTCAACAAGGTCGTTCAAAGCCAAGTTTTGATCCCATTCCAATGTTGTATGCTGACTTAATTCCATCGTGTCACTCCCAAGATTTTCATCCTAGTACAAACGCGAAAGTGGCGCGGAAAAGGTAGAGTCGTCAGCCAGGAATTTTTATCCCGAATGAATGGGAAAGGTAATGCTGCACAAACCTAAGAGAAAAGGAAAGGACATGGTCCTGCGAACCAAAGATCTGGGTTCGGGAGTCGGTTACGACCTGGGAAGCTATTAGCATACTAGACCATCCGTCGTACCCGACGGGATCCACGCTTGTTTGTCTGTTTCAAAGGGTGAGAAATAAGGTTGCTGTTGAACGAAAGAATTGCTAACTGGAACTGGAATGAGAGAGAACTGGAAAAAGAGAACGAAAAGAAAGGGGAAATGTAGGGAAAATAAACAATGTGCTCGCACGAGCCCTACCCCGCTGCCTACGTACCTCATCGGGAATAAGAGGATCAGAGTCGACGTAGTTCGCCTAACCAAGGTGGGAACTATTTGTTTGTGTTTTTTGTGTGCCGGATCTTCTTATGTCTATGCTCAGGTGTTGCAGGCTCGCCTTGAACGAGTGTGTTTACCATCTTGCAAATGAGACAAGTCGTCGTAAGTTTGCGTTAAGAGTGAGTGAGATTAGAAAAGAAGCTCTCGAAGGGAAAGACGATTCTTCCTTGTTGTTTTTGTCTTTTAGAGAAGTGTTTTTGTTTATTGTTTGTGAACCTTATCATACTAAGACTTATTCATCGTGGTAGATGACTTACGCCTCGCCCCGAGACAGGACATGCATAAGTAACCCATGGAAAAGTCTCGTGTCGTACGAGAAAGTTAATCTTTATTAGGTATATTTTAGCTTTTCCTTGTGAGATGAGAAAGAGAAAGCAAAGCGAACCAAAGGCAAAAAGTCTAAAGGGGAAGACTAAAACCCTAGTATTAACATGCATGGATGAATCTAGGTTAGTGTGGTTTCTATCCTAATGAGAAGGAAAGTAGAAACAAAGAGCGAGTAGAATACAAATTACTTCTTAATAAAGTTAAGTTGACTCTACCAAGGAATTAACACGAAGTTATGAGAACTTACCAAACACAAGTATGAAAGGTAAAGCAAAATGTACATCAATGCATGAAAAAGTAAAAGGAATAAGTTGTGAAGAACTTACCTTAACCCTTCTTACAAAACAAAGGTTATTGTTGCATATTATTAAAAACAATAAAGCAAACAAAGTACCAATTAAATCCTAATGATCTAGGACCTAAACTAGACTCAATCTTAGAGTTAATGGACCTAAAAAGATGCAATGCAAAATTCAGCAACCTACTACAACTACTAAATGCATAAACAACAATGAAATGCAATGTATAATGCACACAACTTTTGACAACTCATAATCAGCATGCAAAACAGGTGTAAAAAGTGTGAAAATGTAACAATCAACATACATTTTACAGCTACTGTGTCAAAAAACAGCCACGAATTGCCAAAATTCAGATTTGATCATTTTTCATTTTTTAATGTACAAAGTCAATGGAAAGTGCACAATTAACACAAATAATGCAACATGAACATGAATCAACATACATAATTGAATGAACACAATTATTTTCAATGAGGGATCATGAAAGAGGGCACCAAATTATTGATTATGCAACAAATATGCAAAGTGGCACATGAACATGATGAGCATGGATCAACAATAACATGTAGCTTGATGCAACAAACATAATTAGATTGACATGCAAATATACTCAAACATGCAATAAGATGCAACAACATTCACATACATATTTAGGGATTATATGAAATAACATACGATATGCAATGCAATGGTGCATAAGAGTTAATGAACATGCAAAGGATGCAAAACCAGAATATAACATGATCATTCACATGCCAAATGATGCATTTAAGATAGAACCAATTATGCATTAAATCACTCCATGCAAAAAATGACAAATAAGCGCAAAAATGTAAAAGCGAACGGAAACGTGTCGAAAGTTGTCGAAACTATGGGCACATGCACCTAAACAGCTCCAAAAAACTCCCTAAAATCATATACTAAAGATCCATGATGATTGGAGGGGGAATGGATATCAAAAATGCAATAAAAAACAAGAATTTTTCATTCTGGTTCAGTGGTAACCTGTTACTACCTATGAGGTAACGGTTACCAGTTTAAAAACTGGAGTTTTTCAGCAAAATTAACACTGGTAACCGGTTACTACCCAGGAGGTAACCGGTTACGCCTGTACCAGAAGCAAAAATTATGCATTTCATGCACAAACCAGAACTGAATTATTGAAATAATCTCTAAACTAAAGCCTATCAATTAAACACGAACATCACACCTAAATGCAACATTTAACACCACTTAAAGCCACAAATACATCAAGATTCTAAAACCTAAAGATCAACATAATCAAAACCAAAGAACAAGCAAGAAAGCGCGATTAACACGCGCGTCGAGATGAAGAGAAATAAGTTAAAACGAGGAGTGATTATGAGATTCACCAACCTACAAAGCAGAGGTTTGCTTTGGTAATTGTTGCAATGTCGAAACGATGCGCAATAGGAGAGAAAATTGGAGATTTGAGGCTTCGATCCGCGAATGTGTAAAATAAATATGGTTGATGAAATCTTCGAAAAGCACTTCCGTAAGGTGAAATAAACCCCAAAATCGTTGCAACTTCTTCGATAATCCGTAAAATTGATGCAAATGGTGGTAGCTTAGCTTCCGATTCTTCAAGTTTCAATGCAAAACTTGAAGAATCTTGATGATGATGAAGCTTTGGTGTGAGTTTGGGAAATGGAGAAGAATGAGAGAATTGAGAGAAATTGTGAAAAAAAATGGTGAAAATGAGGTGGTGTTGTGAGGTTTGGAGTGAAAATATATGTGTTAGGTTTAGAGTGAGGCTTGGGTTAGGAGCTAGGCTTGGGGCATTAGGCTTGGGATTTAGGTTAGGAGTTAGTTAGATCCTCTAGAATATTTCTTGAAATATTCCCTAAAATATTCCTTGGAATATTCCATAGGAAGATGGTAGAAAGTTCTAGAAAGTGATGGAATGCAAGGTAAAGTGGAAAAATGGAAAAGTGGTGGAAATCCCTCCAAGCCAAATTTACACGTGGTAACTGGTTACTACCTAGGTGGTAACCAGTTACCTGACCAAAAATTTGAATTTTTCTTTTTGGTGGGAACTCTTGAATATCCGACCTCGGTCGTTCGTTCTGAGATTATTTTTCTTCTGAGACCCGATAAGTGCCAAATAACCCTTGATCACATGCCCCCCCCCCCCCCCGTGTCGCTCCCCGGATTTCCATCCTGGTACAAACGCGAAAGTGGCGCGGAAAAAGAATAGAGTCGCCAGTCAGCATTTTTATCCCGAAGAAAAGGAATGGTAATGCTGCACAAACCAGAAGAAAGAAAGAGGAAGGACACAGGTCCTACGAACCAAAGAGACTGAGTTCGGGAGTCGGTTACGACCTGGGAAGGTATTAGCACCCAGATCGTCCGCCGTACCCGACGGGATCTACGCTTGCAAAAGAAAACTGTTTCAAAGGGGTATGAAAGTTGCTGCTAAAAGAAAATAAAGGAAACTGGAACTGGAAAAAGAAACTGAGAAAAGAACTGAATAAGAAACAAAGAGAAAAAAAATGTAGGGAAAATAAAGATTGTGCTCGAACGGGCCCTACCCCGCTGCCTACGTACCTCATCAGGATAATGAGGATCAGAGATGTCGTAGTTCCCATAACTAGGGGTAACAAGGAAATCGCTTGTGAATTAAGGCTTGAACTGCCTATGCCATTGCTCAGGTGTTGCAGACTCGGACGACGAGTGTGTAACCGTCTTGCAAAATGACAAGTAGGAGCAAGTTCGCGTACGGAGCGAATGAGATGAGAGAAGAATTCCTGAAGGAAAGACGCTTATTGTTTGTTTGGTGTTTTTTAAAAGCTTTTATGAGTGAAAGTTTGCATAGGTAAGTGTACCTAAGTCTTACTCAATGGGATGTGTACATCTCACATCATCCCGAAATGGAATGCGCAAGAGGCACACCTATCTATGGAGGAAATCCCCAAAGCTAGTCCCACAAGTGAAGGCTTAAGCACACTGGCCTATTACCATTATTAAGTATTTTTTGTGGTTTTTGGGTTAAGAAGTTTTTTTTAGCTTTTCTTTGTGAGGTACTCATGCTAAGACCTATCCACCACGAGGGATAACTTACACCTCGCCCCGAAACGGAATGCATGCAAGTATCTCATAGCAAAGTATCATGTCACATGAAAGTACTCAACCTTTATTAAGTGGATTAGAATTGAGTTTTAAGATGAGAAGAGAAAGCACCAAAGTATCACAAAGGCAAAATTCTAAAGGGGACTAAGGAATCCTAAGTGTTAACATGCATGGATGTCCTAAGGGTTAGTGAGGTTTCTATCCTAATGAAGAAGGAAGAAAGAAGAGAAGAAGAGGATAGAAGAAGGGATGAGCAAGGCCTAAGCCCAACAACAAAAGAGTTAGCTCAATAAACAAAAGAAGAGATGGAATTTGGAGATGTGGAACTCAACTTCCACACCTCACACTTACCAAAGCCCCTGCAAGGTTAGTATCATGCATACAAGTGAAACAAAGTGAACAAGATAACATGCTAACATCACACAACCAGAAGTGAAATGATATGAACAAATGCACAATGTAAATGTAACTCAAGAGAATGAGATATGAAGCTTATAAGCCAAAAGATGCAACATGAAACACTAATGCAAAGTTATGTAAACTTATGAAAGATGCAAAGCAAAAATGCATAAACATGGACACAGTGCACACAAACAGAACCAAAACAAGATGAAGAATGGCCTAATAAGCCAACAAGATGAAGAGAAAGGTCACACAAGACCAAATAATTACAAAATTGGAGTGGAAGAGGTAAGGAAGTGGGATGGAAACAATTAAGAAATGAAAGGACTTAAAAGAAGCAAGACACAAAAATTCCTAAGACTCAAACCCTAAGCTAGGGCTAGGAAGGTACCCACACCCCAAAAGAACCCCAAATGGGAAGAAGAAGTTGGCACAAGTGCCCTTCTAAACTTATATGAGACCTAAAGAAGCAAAAGAAGCAAAATAGGACAAGGTTCAAGATAAAATCCACATTAAATCAACCAAGCATCTAAAAATTCCACAACTTAAACCAAATGATCTTCAAATATGGTATATCAATGAGCCAAAAGGGTTTGGTAAAATTCAGAAGCAAACTAGGTCAAATGGAGGCTTAAACACAAGCTAGGGTTACCAACTTCCATCACAAGTCACAGGACCAAGACCTAAGAAATAAATTTCTAAAAATCAAGAGAAAAATCACATGAGAAGTACAATGTCTTAAGAATCCAAAGCAAAAAGAATGGGATCAAAATTCAAAATATTGAAGTGTGTGGAAATTTGACAAGGCAGTGCACTCAAAGAAGAACTTAAAATGAAGCTAAGTGAAAAAAAGATTTAATAATGACACGTGGAAATGGAAGAAAAAAAATAAAAACAAATATGGAAAAATAAAAGAGACTTTAAATATGACTCATGATTTTTTTAGGATTTTTTAGATGAAGGGAAGTATTTTATAAAAATAGAAATTGAAACTGAATAAAAGAAATAAAAAGTGAAAAAGAAATTGGATGGGGGGTGTCACTAGCAAGGATCTCACGTTGAGTTTGTTTGGGCTGAAAACACTGGGGGTGTGAATATCAGAAATTGGGCCCAATATGTGCGCTGACTATGGAAATTATGGTGGGAATTAATGGAAAATAAGCTGGAAAAACAGGATCCATAAGATTGATCCAGCGCGCATGGATGCTCTTTCATTAATTGAGTTGGCAGAATGGTGCGTTGTGAATGGTGAGACGCACACAAGCTACGGTGGACTGAGAAACACGCTGACTAAAATGAAATAAAACAAAACACATGAAATGAGAGTGCTGGCTAGGGCTAGGTGGCGTGATCTGGAGCGCTGGATGGCTGGATCTAAAGGCTGAAAGATTGTCTTCTTCATTTGAACAAACCCTAACATGAACCCAGTTTCCGCTGACCGGAGCTAGGGCTCCGGCACCGGAATCCGCACCAGAACCTTAAACAAACAAATAAATGAACAAAAATAGCCCAGATCCACTAAATCACATGCCCTGAATTCAAATATGTGATCAAAAATTGCTAAAACTCCATGAATCATCTGGATCGAAGCAAAACAACATTGACCTTCAAAACTGAAATTCACATAACTCACTCAAAAATGCACTAAAATGGAAACCAATGCTTGCAGAATACTCAGTGAAGATCCAGGATTACGAAATGCATCATTAATTTCATTTCCAGATCCAAAGAGTTTGAGCCATACCTGAAGTGTAGATCTTGGTATAATGAGATATAAAGCCCAATGATGCATGCCAATCACTCCTCTTTCACCCTAGATGCAAAATAAATGCATCTAAGGTCTTGAATGAAGCTGGATCTGAGGTTTCTCTCACATCTGCCCTAAAATGGCAATGTTACTAAACTTGAGAATAAGCTTGAATGGATGGGTGTTTAATGATCCTGAGCTTGCCTAGATCACAGATCCACAATTTGTTTTGAGATTGAGTGCTTGAATGGAGAGAAATGGAAGAAAATGAAAAGTTGCAAGAAGTTTGAGAATGAGAGAATGAGAGAGAGATGAGGCAAGCTGAAACCCTAATTGCTTTTGTATGAGGTCACAAACCCTTGCTGAAAGAATAAGATGAAATGCACGAGTAGGTCATGTGATTTGTGTCAATTTGCAATTTTTGCAACATGTGAGATAAGCATGCAATGCTCATGCTTCCTTGGGCCTCTCAGCACATGTGCAATGCATTTACCACCCTTGATTCAAATCCAATCAATCCTAGCCTTTAGATCCAAGCATCACACTTATTTCATGATTTGGCCAATTTTGCATGTTTGGAGTGATTTTCTTGTAGTGCACGAAAAATGGAATTTCTTTGGAGCAAAATGATCACAATGTGATGTATTTTAACTTTGTAACAAGTTTGAACCAAAACCAAGTCATACAATTCAGTTTTGAGGCCTTTTGCATTTGGTGCATGCATGGAAAGTTGCATTTTGCCCTAAAATCATGAAATTTTCGAAGGACCTAGAGGAAAAACCACAAATCCTATGAAAATGTACTTGTACTTTTTGAAAATGGGAGCCCTTACTCTCCAACTTTCATGTTTGACTTTGGTCCATTTGAAGAATTTTTGATCATGTTACGGCCATTTGAAAATTAGGGCAAAAGTTGCCAAATTTGGAAAACTTCAAAAACCACCTTTGTACCATTTTTGCAAAACCCTTCAAACCTCCATGATTCTTGAACTTTGATCATTCCAAACCTCTTATAACATTTTAAGGACCCCTCTTGGCCAAAAAATTTGGGTTAGACCCCTTGAAATCACACAGTTGACTTTTTTCGGGCACAATTGACTTTTTTCTTCATCTGCAAGCAACTGAGGCATTGTCTGACTTCCACATGGAATTTTCTCATTAAAATTGACAGCTAGGATCCTATTAACATATATAAGACTTTGCCCAAATTAAATGGCCAAAGTTGTGAGATCTTGGTGCTTGAATCACAAACCCTAATTTAGGTGCCTTGTATAGGAGCTTTGCCTTGTCCTGAGATCTCTGATGATCATGCAATCTTCTGAGCTTTTGCCAATGGACTTGAACTTGTAAATGGAGTTTAGACTCACTATAAGACTTGTATACAACCATTGGGACCCTTGTCATGGCTTGTGGTGCCTCCAAAACCTCCACAGATGACCATATGCTTGATGCTAGGACATGAAGGATGTTATGCCTCATCTTTCCATGACATGATGCTAAGAGAATGGTATGTTCATGATGAATATGATATGATATGATGCTTAAAATGAAGAGGGAAAATTTGGGGTGTTACACCCCGCGCCTTTACCGATGATGTATGTATTGTATTTATTTTTATTTTTGCTATGCAATGTATGGAACAATATGCTCAATGACATGGAAATGAGAGGGCAAATTTTAGGGTTTTACAGCTTTCCATATTCAATCATCTGCAGACCTGAATGAATAATAACAATGACTTTTAGATATTCAAGGTATGAAGTGATTGAATACTCAAATAATCCTGAAAATTTGTACTCTGTGAAAAATGATAATGCCACTTTTTTTTTGCTGACCTTTGACAAGACAAATAAGGGAAATGAGCTCATCGTACTTATATGATAACTCGAAGAACATGAGGCCATCGTACTTAGACGAACTCGAAGATGAAAACATTTTACTGAAATGGAATCAGAAAGAACGGGATCATTGTACTTAAATGATTACCCAAGACGCGATCGTTGTACTTAAACGGAGATGCAGAAAATGAGCCTGTTGTACTTAAACAAGACTCGGAGACGAGACCATTGTACTTAAATGGAGCTCGAAAGAAAACAAGATCGTTGTACTTAAATGAGACCCACGACGCGGACGTTGTACTTAAATGAGACGTGAAAAATGAGACCGTTGTACTTAAACAAGCCTCAAGAATGAAACCATTGTACTTAAATGGAATCGAGGGGTTGAAATCATCGTACTTAGATGAAGTCAAAGAAATGGGATCGTTGTACTTAAACAAAAACCCAACACGACACCGTTGTACTGAAACGAGACGTGAAAACTGAGCCTGTTGTACTTAAACAAGACTCAGAGACGAAACCATTGTACTTAAATTGAGACTCGACAAATACGAAACTATTGTACTTAAATGGAGACGTAGAAATGAAATCATCATACTTAGATGAAATCATAGGGACAGGATCGTTGTACTTAAACGATGACCTGCGATGCGACCGTTGTACTTAAACGGAGACGTGAAAAAATGAGACTGTTGTACTTAAATGAGACTCAAAGACGAGACCATTGTACTTAAATGGGAGCTCAAAAGAACAGGATCGTTGTACTTAAACAAGACCCGCGACGCGACCGTTGTACTTAAACGGAGACGCAAAAAAAATGAGACTGTTATACTTAAACGAGACTCAACTGGGGATAACAAACATTGACTTGAAAGAGAAATGATGTCTGGAAAATAAACTTATCATTATATGTGGGGAATACTTCAGATTGAAAAGATGTTATGGGTCTTTGTGTAATACCCCAAAACTGACCCATGCTGGTATGCACATGCTTGAATTTTGTCATGGCGTAATGCTCCATAATGATGGAAATACTACGCTTGGAGGATGCAAATGTAATGATGATTATTAAATGAAAATGAAAATGCAAAGGGATCTCCTGATGTGGGGATAACAGGTGTCCTTGACGACTTCGCTGGGGAAGGAATAATCACTGGATTGATTTAACGATTCCCTGTGGGGAAGAGCAACTCTGCGGGAGATATTGTGGATGATACACCGGCTTTGAACTGCTACCATTGCAAAAAATAAATTGGACTTTGAGATTGGATATCCAAGACCCTGTTGGGGATGATCTTGATCTGGGAGGTACGCTACCCATTGAATTCCGTTGGGGGAATAACATCACTTTGACTCGGTTGGGGAACAAGATGCATTGGCGCTCTGTTGAGGAAGGATTATGTTGGGTGATCCCTCAGATACATCACCTTCCTGACTTTTTGATGGGGATGAAGGAACTCCTTGTATTGTTGGAGAGGAGAAAAATTAACTCTGAGGGGAATGCTCCTTTATTGAAAGGCAATCTCTGCTCGGGGAGACTATCAGTATTCTTTCACCACTATCGGGGAAGGATTCAATTTCCACTCTACTGGGGATAATGGAAGACATCCGGGAAGACGTTGATGAGGAATTATGCCCAAGAACTTGTTAGAGAAGGCCTCCTGGATCTATTTTAGCTCTGCTAGCAACACCTGTACCTGCACCTGCATAAACACAACTGATAGTGCCTGCAACATGGAGAATTAGTTTGGCCTATATGCCCCGGGCTTATGGTTTGAAACTCCATCCCCGTCACCTAACGTTTTAGAGTGGTATCGTATAGTTTTGTCCTCCTGCATGAGTTATAAGGCATTCAAATGTTCATAATGCAGTTTCATCATAATTTGCTGGACGTTTTTGCAATCAGTCAAGGTTAGATGAAAACAAAAACACATGGACACAAATTTGAATGAAGTTGCATTTTATTAATTGGAAAATGGCCCTGAATAGGCATTACATTAGGAAGAAATCCCTGGAAAGAGGAAATTGCCTGAAAGGAAAACAAACTATCCTATTGGCAATGTGAAGAATGGATCTCATCAAGCTCCGATCCGACTATGACTTGTATATCTCCATGGCTCTCCGCTTGCTTCGCCTTTGAGGAAAGTGATTGAATTGGTCTTCAACCCTTAGGATACCCTTAGTTGCAAATGGATCACAGACCTTGCAGACAGCAGTCGTTCGTGTTAGTCCCTCTTTTGCGTGGATCTCCCTTTCGGGTTTTCAATCCACCAGGATACCCTTTTTTGTCTGAGCTGTCCAATATGGCTTTTCAGCTCAACGGGTGTACATTTTTTTGAGTATTTCCCTAATTTTTTCCCGAGCCTTTTATTCTGTTTTTGGCTCGCCGGGATGCCCTTTTTTGCCTGGATCTTTATTCTGTTTTTATCCAGCGGGTCTTTTTACACAAAGTATTTTCTTACTGCGTCTGCGTTGACAAGGGATTGGAAGTCTTCGCCATCCATGGTTGTTAACATCAAGGCTCCACCAGAGAAGACCTTTTTAACCATAAATGGACCTTCATAATTGGGTGTCCACTTTCCCCTGTGATCATTGAGATGAGGAAAAATACTTTTCAACACTAAGTCACTTGGTATGTACCGTTGAGGCCGTACATTCTTGTTGAAAGCATGTTTCATTCGTCGTTGATACAACTGTCCATGGCATACAACTGCTAGGCGTTTTTCTTCGATGAGGCTCAATTGGTTGTACCTGGCTCGGAGCCATTCAACTTCATCCAACTTGACATCCATCATTATTCTCAACGAGGGGATCTCAACTTCGACCGGTAGGACTTCCTCCATACCATACACCAGTGAGAACGGGATTGCCCCTGTCGAGGTACGCACAGACATTCGGTACCCATTGTCGCTCCCCGGATTTTCATCCAAGTGCAAACGCGAACTGTCGACGATGTTGGAAAGTTGAGGTCGAATAGAGTCGTCAACTAGGCATTTTTATCCCGAAGGAAAGGTAATGCTGTATAAACCTGGAAAGATATAGATAAGACGGTTGCGAACCAAAGAAACTGAGAAAGGGGGTTGGTTACGACCTGGGAAGGTATTAGCACCCAGATCATCCGTCGTACTCGATGGGATCCACGCTTACTTGATAGTGTTTTAAAGGGGGATAGTGTATGTGCTAAACAGTGCATAAAAAGCTAGGGAGAAAAGGATGTACAAAGTGTCAGTGCAAAGAAGAAAGTGAGTGCTCAAAACTGAGGCTAAAGAAAGAGAAGCAGAAAGAGGAGAGGGGGGGGGGGAAGACAAAGAGACTTTTGTTCGATAACCTTTAAGTTATGCCTACGTCTCCTCTCGTGCAATGAGGAAGTCAGAACACCGTAGTTCGACTCAAAGAGACTGGTATGTTTTTGATGTAAACTGCTTGCTTGTCTATGCTCAAGTGTATGACTCGTCTGGCTCGAGTGCTAAATGTCTTGCATTAGACGGAAGAAGCGAGTTCTCGTTTTCAGAGTGAATGTGATGAGAAAAGAATCCCGGAGGAGACGTTTATTGTTTGTTTTTATGTTTTCAACTTTTTATTGTTTTGCATAGGATAATGAGCTTAAGCCTTAATCAAGGGTCATAAACTCATTATATCACCCCTGATTAGGGATAGTGAGTCTACTGAAGTATGAGATGAAAATCTCAACCTAATTACCCTAATGATGCAGGATTAAGATCATTAACCTACTTGTGATTATTAAGTGTTTTTTGGATTTTGTTTTGTGTTAAGTAATAAGTTTAATCTCTAATCAGGGATTAGTGAACTCATTACACCATCCTAAGAGAAGGATAATAGATGAGAACACTTAAGAGGAGGAAGACTCCTCAACTTAATCCATGGTTAGGGATTAAAATCATTATATAACAAGTCATTATTAAAGTGGATTTTAATTAAAGGTGGGATTAAGAAATGGATTTTATGTTTGTAAGACTAAGCCTGAGGGGGACTTGTCCATTGAACACTAGGGTTAGTCCCTCTGAACCAATAGGCAGAGATGTAACCCTAATATAAGGCCCAAGTTACAAGCTTAAGTCTTAATGATTATTAGGTGTTTTGATTAGGAGGTGTAAACAACTTAAAGGTTTAACACTAAGTATTAAAGTTATACACTCCATCCTAAGATAAGGATACAAGTATAACCCTAATTCAGAGTCTTAAAAATTTAACTGTTTAGCCTTGATTATGAGATGAGAAGAAGAGACTCAAGGAGACTCAAAGGTAAAAACTAGGGGAGACTATGCAAAACCCTAAAGTTATCATGATTGGATATTCCTATGGTTTGTATGGAATAAAGAAAGATCTTCAGATGGCCACCAAGGAAGAAGAAACAGATGAAAAGAGAAGAGAAAGGAGAATAGGTTACTTACTTCCTGAAGAAGTTAAGTAACCTAAGAGAAAGAAAAGGAGAAAGAGAGAGCACAAGTGAGTCAAACTCACTTCAAAGACAAATAACAATGCAAATGAAAGGATAAGAAGAGGTGGGATGTGGAGGCAAATCCACATCCTGATTAACTTACCAGAAGCCCCTGAAATGGTTAGTATGGATGCATAAGATGAAACAAGATGCAATGAAGCAAAGATGAAGATGCAATGATGCCAACCAGAAGTGAATACATGATATAAATGTGTCATGGAGAGATGCAAAGTCATATACAATGCATATGTATAATCATACAAGTGATGGATGCAAAAACAAGCATGTTGGAAGCTTAAGATCACATGAACATACATAAGATGTAATGGATGCAAAACATACCAAATGAATGCAACAATGATCAACCAACATTCACACATGTCCTAAGGTGTCTAATATGACATACAAATTCATGAGATATCATGGAAAGTTCACATGATGATGGTATCCAAAGATGAATGCAAATGAACATGACAAATTAGGGTTTTAAAAAAGTATGAGATGCATATGATCAAAACAGAAGCATAACACATGATAAAAATTTGAAATTGTAATCAAATGAACCCTAAACCCACATAAGATCACACTCCAAAGATGGAAGTCAGAAGCTATACCAAAGTCAAGTTATGGTTTTTCTAAGTTAGGCTAGGGTTTTGGATACCTCTTCATGAAAAATGCCAAAGAAAAGGAAAATGCGATACAAAATTATGAGTTATATGTCCTAGATACTAGATGCAACATGTAAAAGAATGCAAAAAGAACCATTCACAAACTCATCTTGGTTGATCAGAAATGAAATTTTGGAGTTAGGGTTAGAAAAATAGGAAACTTGGAAACCCTAATTCATGGTTAATTGTCAAAATGTGATCAAACCCTAAAATAAATTAGTAAGATGAGTTTGTAAATTGTTCTAAACATGTGAGAATGCTTCATGAATTTTTTTGTGATTTTTAAAGACCTAAAAGTATTTTAAATTAATTAAAATGGATTAATTAATTAGATAATACAATTAAATGATTTAAAAATATATATTTAATGTAAAAATTAAAAATAAATTTTTTTTGGGTTCTAAAAATTATTTAAAGTAAAAATGCAAAAAATTGGAATTTTATAAAATGTTTTGGTATTTTTAATAAATAAAACAAAAGAAATGAAATAAAGTAAAAATAAAATTAAAAGAAAATTAGAAGTATGTTGATATGATGGCTGAGGTTGCGTGAGAGAGAGAGAGAGAGAGAGAGAGAGAGAGAGAGAGAGAGAGAGAGAGAGAGAGAGAGAGAGAGAGAGAGAGATCAAGGGTCCAGAAGGCCAGTCAGTTTGACTAAAGGTATGGAGTGCCTAAGGCCTAAATTCAAACTGGGCTTGAGCGCGTGATCCAGTGGTCAGGATTCAATCTGACTAATAAATTATAAATTAACTTAATTAATTAGAATTAGGGTTTTAATGATTTATCTGGGCCGTCCATGCGTTAACCTAATCAACATCCATGGGCTGAGATTCAAACTGGAAAACAAACCCTAATGACTTTCAGGTGACCGGAGATAAGCTCCGTTCATCTTCTTCGGCCATCCCCTCAACCTATCTCCTTCTATAGGCCACTAAACACCAAACTAACTGCCCAAAAATGATCCCCAAACATCATACAATCAAAACCAAAATCAAACATCATTTATATCACAAGAATCAGGCAAATCGAATCAAAAACATTTTCACGGGCAAAGTTTCAGAACAACCATACATACTCATTTCTCTACCATTTTCAATTCCAAACATATCAGAGTGATCAGCTAAGCATATAGAATCATTTTATAACAAGAAAGAGAGGTTCTAGAAAAAATGTTCTTGAGGGTTACCTGAACTGAGCTTCTTCAAAATGGAGCTTTATGGGCCTCCCTCTTGTGCAAATCAACTCCTCTGGTCCTCCTTGTGCTAATGGAATGCTTGGATGAGGCTTATAGTGGCTGGTTTGGAGGTTTCATTTCTGATGAAGCAGAAATCATGTTCTTGTTTCAGGGTGATTCAGGCCATGGTGAGGGGTGGGAAATTATCCTTAGGTTATGTGTGATTGAATGGTGAAAGAATTTTTGATGTTTGATGGCTGAGTAGTGAGAATCGAAGAAGGGAAGTTTTTGAGGATTTTTGTGCAATCTGAGTATATGGCCTGTTATCAGCTCTTGTGTGTTGCTATATCTCTCCCATAAAGTGTGAATGGATCATAGAGTAGGTTTGTAGAGGCTGCTGATCATTATTCCAAGAGTATGGGGGAAATTGCAAAAAGTCAAGGTTTGGTGTACTTGAGGTATGGCATAGTGCAAAGATGGTTTAAGAGCTTGTACTGCATCAGTTGAGTTCAAGGAGCACCACTGGATTGAAATTTGTGAGCTGTAACACTTGATTCAACAATTTGCATAGGTTTTGCATTTTTCCCTCTTTGTGATTTCTTGAGAAACAAGTCATGGAATCCTTTGATTCAAGGCTCAATTTTGGTCATGACAAGTTGCATTATGTTGTTATGATGTGTAGAAGTGCATTAGAGGTCACGAGAATGCTTGGAAATCAAAATTACACATTTCCCTCTTTGGCATGAACTTGAAAATTACAAGATTTTCCAAACTTTGATCCATCATAACTTGAGTTCTAGGATGAATCAAGAGGAGTTCTTGTACTTTTTGAAAATGGGAAAATCCAATCTACAACTTTCATGTTTGAAGAAAATTCATTTGAAGCCTTTTTGATCAAGAAAGAGGAGGTTGAAGATCTTTCCCAAAATGGAAAGTTTTCATTACAAGTCATGCCCAAAAATAGAAACTTTTCAAATGGCTCATAATTCTTCAATTTTGTGAACTTCCAAGCATTCCTAAGATCAAATAAAGACCATAGGACTTAAAATTGATGAAGATGATCCTTTGGAACCCTTGTCGGTGGCCTCAGATGCCCTGATTCTGACTTTTCTTGCACAACAAGTTACCATTTGATCAGATAACTTCCACAAGGAATTTTTGCTTCAAATTTGATACACATGCTCCTTATAACATATATAGCCCAATAGAATCAAGAATGGCCAAATTTTGAGTGAAAGGGCTTCAAACCCAAAAACTTAATTTCTGGTCATCTGTGTAGGAGCCCTGAGCCTGCTTGGGTGGCTCTGCAATCTCTTGTGATATTTTGACTTTCAAGAACCTTTGGAGGCATAATATGATCTTAGAACACTCATGGACCCTCTTGGCATGCTTCATGTCCTCTGAGATAGCTCAAACCACTTCTAAGATTCATCTGATCACAAACCCTAGCTATATAGCTATGCAATGAGTTGCTAAAGGAAAAATATGCAATGTGAGATGTGATGATATGCTATGCAGTATGAGGGATCATAAGTCAAGTTATGAAAAAGAGAGAGGGAAAATTTAGGGTATTTACAGCTGCCCCTATTCAAGCATGAGTTAGCTGTGTAGGATGTAAGCGCCTGGCTTAACAGACAAACAAGATAACCTGTGGTTGAATACCAAGACAGTCCAAAATTTGCACTCTTTATTATAAGAAGAAAAGGGATATAAATTGTGATAGACAATATCGGCTGCATATCAAATGGTAGCGACGAAGGACGACCATCGAGCAGAGGACGAGTGCTGGGGATAAAAGCGATAAGAAACGCACTGACGGGGACGACCATCATGCTGGGGAGCAAAGAATCTGCGACGGGGACGACCATTGGGTAAAGAAAAGCGACTTGACTAGGGATTTAAAAGAACTAACGAGGACGACCGTCAGGCTGAAGAATAAAGAAACCGCGACGGGGATGAATGTCGGGTGAAGAGTAAATAAATCAATGATGGGGGACGGTCATCAAAAGGTGAAGGACGATCACCGAGCAGGGTACGACTGCTGAGAGTTATCGTGACATAGGATGAATGTCGGATTAAAAGGTCAACGATGGGGACGGCCATCAGATAAATGATGAGGTACGGTCTTCAAAAGGCGAAGGACGATCACCTAGCAGGGTACGACTACTGAGAGTTATCGCGACATAGGACGAATGTCGGATAGAAAGATCAACGATGGGGACGGCCATCGGATAACATGATGAGGGACGGTCATCAAAATAAATGATGAGGGACGGTCATCAAGAGGTGAAGGACGATCACCTAGCAGGGGACGGCTGCTCTATTGGGGATTATCTTGACATAGGACGAATGCCGGATAAAACGATCGACGATGGGGACGGCCATCGGATGAATGATGAGGTACGGTCATCAAAAGGTGAAGGACGATCACCTATAAGATATCAAGACATAGGACGAATGTCGGATAGAAAGTTTTTTTGTTAGCGACTTTTGGGAATAGATAAACACGGACGAGTGTTTAAGCCCTAAAAATAAAATGGTAAGTATTCCGATAGTGTGTATGGATTAAAAGATACAGACGAGTATCCTAAGAACCACGATATGGACGAGTATCGATAGAAACAAACGCCGATGCATGTTTAAGGAGTGATGATATAGACGAGTATCAGTTGTTTGAACAAAGAACACAGACGAGTGTTAATCTGTTGGGGAGATGCGTAAGATACAAACGAGTATCAAAGAAATATGTATAAGTGGGATACAGACGAGTATCAGAAGGATTGTGTATAAGTATGTACAATTATTTGTATTGAGAGTGCAAAAGGACATTTTTGCTTTTGTCAGCAGGGGATAAGTTTTTGCGTATTGTTGGAGGAGTAATTTTGGTATTTGCAGGTGACTGGCTCGAACCTGGTTTATGATCATTCAAATGTTTGATTTTTGCCGTAATGCTCCATATTAGATGGAATTCTACGCTCTGTTTGGGGAGGAATGATGCGAATTCTATGATTATTCAAATGAGAGAAACGAGATCCGTGATTTGAAATCTGCTGGGAGAATGGATCACTGGACGATCTGTGGGGGGAAAGGATCACTGCACGATCTTTCTAGAGAACTCTAGGGGAAGAACTTTGTGGAGATCCACTGCTGGGGATGAGAAGATCTGGTCACTCGCTGGGGATAAGTGATTTAGGCATTGCCTCGGAGATCCTTCTTGGGGAGGAGAGAACTTCTGGGAAGTAGTCCGTCGGAGGATCCGCTTTGTGGGGAGTACTCTGAGGGGTAAAAAAGCTCTGTGGGGGATACTTTCGTTAAGTAGTCCTTCTGATGATGTGACTGTCGGCTTGGTTGGGGATATAGTGCCTGATATGCCCCATGTTGTGAAAGGTTGTCCGCCTTAAGTACTTGCAACCTGTCAAACAAAGGAAATGCACAAGTGCCATGAGGTATCCTCCACCGGATTTCTTCATAGGAGTTAGGTTTGTTTAAGAGCACATATTTCCTGCAAGCATTTATTGAAAATGGCTTATATGTTTTCATGCAAATGTTGTATTACAAAATGTGGACATTTTGCAAACAAAACAAAAAGGTATAAAACAAAGTGTGAATGAAAATTTGACTTTATTGATTTGTGTGCCCTGAATAGGCAAGTACATTGAGGAAGCTAGTCCCTGAAATGAGGAGATTGCTGCAAAATTGAGAAAATAAAGTCCAATTCGGCAATGTTGGAGTCGACGTTCCAATGAGCTTCCTTTGTTATGACCTGTATGACCTGAACGCTCTTCTTATCTTGCTTTCTGAATAAAGTTGATTCTGACTGACGCTTTGTCCTTTTGACGCTTGCCATGTTATGTGAGTGATACAGATGAATTCAGAATGCAGTTGTTCACTTTTTCCCTGTTTTTGCGTGGATCGCCCTTTCGGGTTTTCAATCCACCGGGATACCCATTTTTTCCTGAGTTGTCCGATGTGGCCTTTCAACTCAGCGGGTGCACATTTTTTTTTTAATTTTTCCCTTACTTTTTCCCGAGCCTTTTATTCTGTTTTTGACTCGCCGGGATGCCCTCTTTTTGCCTGGACTTACATTCTGTTTTTATGTCCAGCAGGTCATTTATGCAAAGTATTTTTTAACTGCATCTGAATTCACAGGAGACGGGAAGTCTTCACCATCCACGGTTGCGAGCATCAGTGTTCTGCCTAAGAAGACTTTAGTTATCACATATGGACCTTCATAGTTTGGTGTCCACTTGCCCCTGTGGTCTGTATGAGGAGGAAGGATCCTTTTCAGTACAAGCTCCCCCACTTGATATTCCCGAGGTCTGATTTTTTGATCGAAGGCTTTCTTCGTCCATTTCTGATATAACTGGCCATGACAGATAGCTGCTAATCTCTTTTCTTCAATCAGGCTCAGTTGGTTATAACGAGACCGGACCCATTCTGCTTCGTCCAGTTTTACACCCATCATCACCCGCAAGGAGGGTAATTCAACTTCAACAGGTAGGACTGCTTCCATACCATACACGAGCTGATAAGGTGTTGCCCCGGTAGATGTTCTTATGGAAGTTCGATACCCATTCAAGGCGAATGGTAACATTTCATGCCAGTCTTTGTATGTGATTACCATCTTTTGCACAATCTTCTTAATGTTCTTGTTAGCCGCCTCGACAACGCCATTCATCTTTGGCCTGTAAGAAGAAGAGTTGTGATGTTTGATCTTGAAATCCCGGCATAACTCTGTCATCATTTTGTTGTTAAGGTTTGAACCATTATCAGTAATGATTCGCTCGGGAACTCCATATCGACACATGATATCCCTTTTCAGAAATCGGGCTACCACTTGTCTGGTGACATTTGCATATCAAGCTGCTTCAACCCATTTGGTGAAGTAATCAATGGCTACCAGGATGAATTTGTGACCATTTGAAGCAGTTGGCTCGATATTTCTAATCATATCAATGCCCCACATGGCGAAGGGCCAGGGTGAAGACATTATATTCAAAGGATTGGGAGGCACATGCACTTTGTCTGCATAGATCTGGCATTTATGGCATTTTCTGGCATAGGCACAACAATTTGTATCCATTGTGATCCAGTAGTAACCTGATCTTAACGATTTCTTTGCCATTGCATGTCCTCCGGCATGGGTACTGAAAGAACCTTCATATACTTCGTGCATCAGTAAGTCTGCTTCCTCCTTGTCAACACATCTGATCAAGACCATGTCGAAGTTTCGCTTGTATAAGGAGCCATTAGTATTGAGGAAGAAACTGTCGGTTAACCTTCTTAATGTCTTCTTATCATTAGACGATGCCCCAGGTGGGTATGTCTGAGTCTCCAAGAGGCATTTGATGTCGTGGAACCAAGGTTTGTTGTCAACGATAGTGTCCACAGAGAATACATATGCCGGTCGGTCCAGTTTGGATACTAAAACCCGAGGTACATAGTTAGCAGTTTGTACTTTGATCATAGATGAAATAGTGGCCAAGGCGTCTGTAAACTGATTCTCATCTCAAGGGATATATTCAAGCTTGACGGTTGTGAAGAAAGTCAACAATCTCCTCGTATAGTCATGGTAGGGAACCAGATGCTCTTGATGAGTATACTACTTGCCATTAGTTTGGTTGATCACCAAAGCTGAATCTCCGAATACATTCAAGGTTTTGATCCTGAGGTCAATGGCTTCCTCAAGACCCAAGATACAAGCTTTGTATTCTTCTTCATTGTTAGTGCAGACAAAGGTAAGCCTTGCTGAGAAAGGCATATGGACTCCTTTGGGTGTAATAAGCACTGCACCAACTCCATGATCGTTACAATTAACTGCCCCATCGAACAGCATAGTCCATGCTTCTTCTAGATCAGGCCCTTTAGTGTGAATAGGCCCTTCACAATCTTTTGACTTTACGAACATGATGTCTTCATTAGGGAAATCAAATCTCATAGGCTGGTAGTCATCAATGGGTTGCTCGGCCAGATAGTCAGACAATACACTGCCCTTGATGGCTTTTTGAGAGGTATACTGAATGTCATACTCTGTTAGAATCATTTGCCATCTTGCAACCCTTTTGGTAAATGCTGGCTTCTCAAATATGTACTTGACGTGGTCCATCATTGAGATCAACAAGGTAGTATGAGTCAACATATAATGTCTTAGTCGGCGAGCAGCCCACGCTAAAGTACAACAAGTTTTCTCGAGCAGTGAATAACGTTGTTCACAGTCGGTAAACTTTTTGCTTAGGTAGTATATTGCATACTCTTTTCGACCGGACTCGTCATGTTGGCCCAACACACACCCCATTGATTCATCTAATACTGTCAAGTACATTATTAGAGGTCTTCCTTCAACTGGAGGCATGAGAATCAGAGGTTCTTAGAGATACTCCTTGATCTTCAAAAGCTCTTTGACAATCATCGTTCCACCTAACTGTTTGTTCCTTTCTTAACAGTTTGAACAAGGGCTCGTAGGTTGCAGTGAGATGAGATATGAACCTTGAAATGTAGTTCAATCTACCCAAGAACCCTCGAACTTCTTTCTCAGTCTTAGGTGCAGGCATTTCCTGAATTGCTTTGACTTTGTCGGGATCAACCTCAATTCCTTTTCCGCTTACAATAAAACCCAACAGCTTACCAGAACGTACCCCGAATGTGCACTTGTTGGGGTTCAACCTTAACTGATACTTCCTCAAACGCTCGAATAGTTTCAACAGGTTCACCAAATGCTCTTCCTCTATTTGGGAGTTGGAAATCATGTCATCCACGTAACTCTCAATTTCTTTATGGATCATATCGTGGAATAATGTTACCATAGCCCGTTGATATATTGCACCGGCGTTCTTCAAACCAAATGGCATTACTTTGTAGCAGAACGTTCCCCAGGGTGTGATAAAAGTTGTCTTCTCCATGTCTTCAGGTGACATCTTGATCTGATTATATCCAGAAAATCCGTCCATGAATGAAAATACCGAGAACTGAGCTGTGTTATCCACCAATACATCAATGTGAGGTAATGGGAAGTCATCTTTTGGGCTTGCTCTGTTCAGATCCCGGTAATCGACACACATATGCACCTTGCCATCCTTCTTAGGTACGGGTACAATGTTAGCAACCCACGGTGGGTAACTAGTTACAGCAAGAAAACTGGTGTCTCACTGTTTTTGTAATTCCTCTTTGATTTTCATGGCCATGTCTAGGCGAGTACGACGCAACTTCTAGTTAACTAGCGGACAATCCTCTTTCAATGGTAGCCTGTGCATGAAAATATCTATATCCAAACCCTACATATCTTGATAGGACCAAACGAAAACATCGACATATTCTCGTAGCATACTGATAAGTTGTTCCTTTACCGAAGCTTGCAAACTGGCCCCAATCTTCACTTCTTTCACATCTTCCTCGGTACCAAGATTAATAGTCTCAACCTCCTCCCGATGAGGAGAAAACACCTTTTCCTCTTGTCTCAATAACCTGGCTAACTCTTCAGGTAAATCGTAGTCTTCTTCAACACCTTCATCTGCTTGATTAATTGGATTGTCGAAGTCATACGAGGTCATAGCAGTGTTGTTGTCGGTGCAATCTGGAGGGCTATCTCTGCAAGGGTCAAGATTCAGTTCATTTTAGTGATTGATTTTATCTTATTTAGAAAAAGTGAATGAAGTTATTATTTGAGAAAAACATTGCCATTTATTGTTTTGTGCGAAAATAACAAAAAGGAAAAGACAGTGAGCGAAAAAGATTGTTTGCAAAAAGCCGTCCATTATTCATTAATATTCAATTTGCACAAAATACATATGGCCCTATTACAAAATGAGTCCCGACATCTTGGGCAAGATGCCGGACTTTGATGCATGCTTAAAACATGAAATAATAATTACTTTGCAATAGTAACCCTTATAATTTCCTGGGAAGACCAGTTGAGGACTTGTTGGCCCGGGACTCTTGGACGGATCTAGCTTTCCAGGTTGTAGTCGCTCTTAGCCTTTCCAAAGTGTTGACAGCATCCGGGGTCAGCATTCCCCCACTTATGAACTTGGGAGCTTCAGCAGCCTCCTCTGGAATTTGTTGGGATGGTCTGTAACCCAAATCGAATTTGTCTTCTTTCATCTCCACCTTTAGCAGCTTGCCCCAGCCTTGGGCATTCCCTTCTTCCACAACCTTCCGAGCCTGTTTGTAGGAAGAAATTGAGGTGCCCATCCTTTCCTCTCAGGATGCAGCAAACACCTTAGTCGCAACTTCGTTGATGTCCAAAGCTTCAAAACCCTGACTCATGGTTTCATGGATCTCCCCATCCATCTCTATGCATTTGTACGTAGCCAGGTGACTGACGAAGATGTCCTCTTCTCCACAGATGGTGATAATTTGGCCTTCCCACTCATATTTTAACTTCTGGTGAAGGGTCGATGTTACTGCGCCAACGGCATGAATCCAGGGTCGACCCAACAAACAGTTGTAGGCAGGCTGTATGTCCATCACGTAGAAGGTAGTTTTGAAAATTTGTGGGCCAATTATCACAGACAGCTCAATCTCTCCGAGAACCGATCTCTTAGAACCATCAAAAGCTCTGACAACTAGGTTGCTCGGATGAAGTGCAAGACCATCATACTCCAGCTTGACTAAAGCCTTCTTTGGTAGCACATTGAGTGATGATCTGGTATCAACAAGAACATGAGACAACACATCACCTTTACATTCTAAAGTGATATGCAAAGCCTTGTTGTGATCACGCCCCTCCGTAGTCAAGTCAGCATCGGTGAAACCTAGTCCATGACTAGTATTGACGTTTGCAACTACCATTTCTAACTGATTGACAGTGATCTCTTCAGGAACATAAGCTGCATGCAAGACTTTAAGTAGTGCATTCCAGTGAGCCTCAGAACACATGAGTAGAGACAGTATGGAGATCTTGGAGGGTGTTTGATGGAGCTGATCCACAACTTTGTAGTCACTTCTTTTGATAATCCTCATAAACTCGTCTACATCCTGATCAAAGGGTGTCTTCTGAGTTTCTTTTGCAGCAGGTTCTTCTGGTACCACACTTTTTCCTTTTGCTTTGGCAGCAGCTTCTGCTTCAGCATTGACTCTTGGAAATTATGAAGCGAAGAGACGTCCGCTCCGAGTGAAGCCTCCGCCTCCCCCAACATTGTCAACTTGTGGTACATGTATTGAGGAATCAAGAGTGATCTTCCTTCCCTGATAGTAAAGGTCTGAACCATAATGCCAAGGCATGACATTGTTATTATCATAAGGAATTGGTCCAGGTACCGTGACGGTCACCGGACTAATCGCAACAGAAGAAGGAGTTGTGATAGTTTGTGGATCATAGTAGTTGGTGACAGGAGTTCTGATTGAAGATGGTGCAGGTGCAGGAAGTTGTTGATGTGGGTGTTGTTGAAAGTCGTCGTTGAGAGATTCCGGAACGTGAATGATTGCTGGATCATAGTAAATGGTAACCGTTGAGATGTCGTCACAGGTGTTTGTTGTTGTTGTAGCCGTTTCCGTTCAAATGACTTTTGCTGGTGTTGTAAAAGATTCTGATGGGATAATGTTTGCTGGAGTTGTAGAAGAGATTTTTGTTGTCTTTGTAGAAGATGGGATTGTTGATGTGATTTGCAGGATGACTTCTCTGATAAGACTGCTAATACCATTCTTCAAATTTGCATAACCATTGGTAGAATCTTTGCAAGCTTCACAATGGGCCTCACAACCCGGAAACACTAGGCACTTTAATAGTTGAAGTTTTACTTCGGCCAGTGGTGTTTGAATACTTGCAATGTCCTCAATCAGAATTTTCGGTTGGTCCTCCTCAATGGCATTAATCCTCAGCCCACCGTGATTCGGTATTGGATTCTTTATGACATTTGGTGGAGGTGCAAAATTCAAAGCTTTGGAGTCAATCAGATCTTGGACTTTCATGTGCAGGGCCCTGCACTTTTCTGTTGAATGACCAGGTGCATTGGAGTGGAAAGCACATCTGGCGTTGACATCATAATTTCTTGGAAGATTCAAAGGATCTGGTGGATCCAAAGTTATTAGTTCAGTCAGGTTAAGCTTCAATAGCTGTGGGAGTAAGTTTGCATAGGGCATCGGGATGGGGTCGATCACCCTGTTAACTAGAGAAGGCCTTTGTTGGAAAGGACGTTGCTGTTGGTTGTTGTTGTAAGATCTTTGTTGCTGTGGAGGATACTATTGTTGCTGTTAAGTAAACTGTTGCTGAGGTGCCGGAGTAGGGATGGTGACTTCAGCTACTGATCTTTGCAAGTACTGGGGTCTACCTCTATTAACATGTACTGCATTGGTCTCCCTTGTCCTTCGAGGTCCCGAGAAAGGTTTCCTCACATTGCTGGAGCTAGCACCATTGTCGGAAATCTTACCCATCTTCAATAGGCTTTCAATTCTCTCGCCTACTATAACCACATCAGCAAAAATAGTGGAAGAGAAAGCAGCAAGTCTATCAATGTAGGTCCCTTGCAAGGTATTCATGAACATATCAGCCATCTCCCTTTCATACATAGGTGGTTGGACAACGACATCAAGTTGTCTCCATCTTTGAGCGTACTCACGGAAACTTTCCCTTGAGGATTGGGACATACCCATCAAGAGGGTCCTATTAGGTGCCATATCCAGGTTGTACTGATATTGGCGTATAAAGGCCTCAGCTAGATCTTTCCAAGTGTGAATACCATTCTCTGGATGCCCCGGTTAAACTGTCTTCAAAGTAAAACATCCACAGTTTCTCATCCATGGTATATGCCTTCAATCTTCCCAAAAAAGATTGCAAATGGGTACGAGGACAGGAAGTACCATTATACTTTTCAAAACATGGAGGTTTGAACTTGTGAGGAATCCTTACCCCTTCAACTAAACCCATATCCATCAAATCGAATCCCAAAGAGTTATGGGATTCCAAGGATCTCAGCTTCTCAGATATCTCGTCTAGACGACGATCATAAGCTTCATCTGCCCCGGCACCCAACACTGTAAACTGCTCATCCTGAGGGTCTTCTTGCAGAATACGATCTCCAGTGTTCCTTGGGTCATCCCTAAGGATATTAACTTCAGGATTATTGTGAGGTCCAAACACCACCGGAGTCGTTCGCGACTGATCACGCGCATTGTTACTTGTACCCCCAGTGCTTGCATGGTTCTCTTATGGGGTTTGCCGCTCGACTAACTCCCTCAATCTTTCTTGGGTTTGTGCCAGCCCAGTCATCACAACCATGAATTGATTCATCTGAGTCTTCACTTATGTCCTTACATCAGTCATCTGAGTCTTCACATCTGTCAGTTCTTGCTGTAGCTGATCCATTTGTAGACTCGAAAGGTTGTGTCGAGTTGGATATCTGTGGATGCGATTGACGGGAAAAACCCTCCTGCGAGCAATATTTCCTGAAACAATCAACAAAGTGAGAAGACAAACAACAAAACACCTGCAAAATAAAGGATATGTCAGAATGCAATGCAATATGCCTATTTGTCTTTCGAGGGTATCCGATTTGGTTCTTGGTTTTGACCTTCCTGAACTCTGGGAAATGAAGATGTTTGAAGCAAACGAAGTCCATAAGAAAATCCAATTCATAACCATACAAATACAAGTGGCAATGCCAAAATACAAATAGTTCATGAATTACAACCAAACAAACTCCCATGGTGAATCAAAATACAACAAATTTAAGAATATAACAAACAAAATAACCACGGTGAATTAAAGTACAACAACAAGTACAAAGAGAAAATCAAACATCCAATCCATATGCATCCTCCCTGACTTCCTTCAGGAGAGCACCAGTCACCGGTCCAACTGGGTGCTCTGTTATGGTTCCGATGAGAAGGTTTCTGGTTGAAATGGCATTTGTCGTCTTCTGATACTTGTCCTGTTCTTTGGATATCTTTAACCCCGCCCGGAGTTTCAACTCTGAGATCTCCTTCTGAGCTGCTAGCAGTGCTTCTTGGCTTCTCTTCCCATTGGCTTCCAACTGCTCTACCTTGGCTTGCATCTTCTGGTCTTCTTTCAGACGAGCCTCAGTTATCCTGACCCATCTATCCTGACTCTCCTCCAGATAATGCTCAGCTCTTGCCCTTTGAATCCTTGCTTCCTTACATGCATTCTTCAACACAAGTTCCCCTGCTTGGGATTTCCTAATGAAGTTTCCAGTCTTCTCAATTTTGGTTACATGCTCGATGCGCAGCTTCTCTAACCTCTCAATGTCTAGGCGACCATCATTCCTTTCCCAAAGGGTATTCTTCAAAGCTTCAGCTAGCTGTGTGTTTCTTTCCTTCAACTTTTCAAACTCTTCCAGGCTTACTGTAGCTATGAGCTCAATTGCTGATGGCCCTGGTACATCTTCTAGGGTGAATGGCATACGAGTAATCTCTCCTCTGATGTGTGACCATTCAGTGTACTTAGCAGAAGCTATGTTGTTGCACTTCCCCAGAATAGCAGTCCCTTTAGTCTGTATGTTGTCCCAAGCCCAGGCTGCTTGTCGGACAATGGCATGATTGTTCAGAGTAGCACAGTAAAGAGACTATGCTAAGTCCTGCTCCCTAGGTGGATGTATCAAGGCATACCCCAACTGTCTCTTAAAAAGTAAAGGATTGTAATTGATGCAACCCTTTACTCCAATAAGTGGCACATTTGGGTATTGCCCACAACTTGTTATTATGTCTCGGCCCTTGGTATTTTAAGTACACCATCTGATATCTTCTTAAGTAAGGGCAATCATCCTCTTAGCCCAATTCCTTGACTGATGTGGGTTCAGGAAAGCTTTCGTCTTCGGCATATGCTTCATCAACCAACTGTAGAAAAGAGGGGCAAAACATCTTACTAGTCTTCCTCTCTGTTTCTCATTCCTCTGATGAACTGAGTAGTAGAAGTCTCCCAATAAGGTGGGGACTGAGTTCTTTAGCATGAAGATGTGGATGGCACTCTTGCTTACAAACTTAGGCTCGTCTGCAAACAAAATGATACCATAAATGCTGAGGGCTAGGAGAGCACATACAGTTTCCCATTTCCCTACTGCAACATGTTTTATAGCCTGAGTGATCAAGAAATCCAGATGAAGGCCTGGGATTCAAGCTTTGGAAGTCATGTGCTCATCAATGATAGTTGCTTCCAGATGTAATGTTTTGGCTATGTCTTCATTCTTTGGAGGGGTCATTTCAGGGTTGAAAGGAATTCCTCTTCTGATAGGGAGACCCAATAGCATAGAGTATTCTTCCAGCAAATGACCTATCTGAAAATCTGGGAAAGTGAAACAACGGAGAGGAGGGTCATAAAACTGAAGACAAGTGTGAATCATGCTCCTCTGTGATGCATCCAGGTCCATGATCATGTCCAGGATTCCACCATAATGCTCTCTGAATAAGGGCACATGATCAGGAGTGATGAGGGCCTATATCTGTCTGATGCCTGCTAGAGGATACTCAAAGAAGTGGTAGGTGATGTTGCTTTTCCAGGTTGTATCCATGCTGAAAAAATGTGTGCTGAAGGAGACAACTTGGAGAAGATAGCTGAGGAAGATAACTGAAGAAATACTGAAGCCGATAAGCTGAGCAGAAGAACGGTCAAAACCAAACCAAGTGAAGATGGATACCCTGTAAAACAAATAGACAAATGTTAAATGATGCAATATGATGTATGATTATGATATGCAGGGGTTTGTGACCATGTGTTAGATTATCTGTTGCTCTTGGTAAGATCCACGAGTGTTCAAAGTTTCAGATGAAGGCTTGAGAACCCGTAACCGGGTGGGGGACTCAAATAAAGAGTCAATAATCCAGGGTTTCAAAGAACTAGTCCAAAATAGTATAACCTTAAAATAAATTCCAATAACAAGGTATCTTGAGGTCAAGGGTTCCTGCAAACCTGTAAACAACCCAACCCACTCACAGGTATTGTTCTAGAACAAAGATCCTCAGATTCGGATCTATTATGAGAAGTGTAAACACTTCTAACCTGGAGGTACAATGTTTACCCTAATCATAAAGGATCCTCCTCTAATTCACTTCAGATGCTAAAGGTCATCTAAAAAGGTCATCCAGACTTAGCAGGCTTCCCAGATAGCCCTAGCACTACAGGAAATTTGTAGCACAGAGTCCTCAAAAGGAAACCCATGTTTGAACCGTGTTTTCATATTCCCGCACCAGACCGAAATGGAATGGGAAAGAATACAAAACCACTCTAATCCTATGTGTCACTCAGGCCTTTGTGTTGAGCCTTTCTCACTGGAATACCCCACCCACCAAGGTAACAATAATCCAGCACAATGACATGATAAAGAATGAAATGCAGAAAGCAATAAATGAAAGCGATAAATTAAATGCAATAAATAAAGTTGTACAGGAAGCAATAAAATAAAGTAAAAATATAAACACAAATAGCACATAACACCCCCAATAAACACAAACAAACAAGCGCTAGGAGAAACCCAAAAGAGAACCAGAAGCCCTGGTTGCAAAGATCCCCAGCTGAGTCACCAAGCCGTCGCTCCCCGAATTTTCATCCCGGTGCAAAAGTGAACTGTCGACGATGTTGGAGAGTTGAGGTCGAATAGAGTCTCCAGCTAGGCCTTTTTATCCCGAAGGAAAGGTAATGCTGCATAAACCTGGAAAGATATGGATAAGACGGTTGCGAACCAAAGAAACTGAGAAAGGGGGTTGGTTACGACCTAGGAAGGTATTAGCACCCAGATCGTCCGTCGTACTCGACGGGATCCACGCTTACTTGATTGTGTTTAAAAGGGGGATAGTGTATGTGCTAAATAGTGCATAAAAATCTAGGGAGAAAAGGATGTACAAAGTGTCAGTGCAAAAAAGAAAGTGAGTGCTCAAAACTGAGGCTAAAGAAAGAGAAACAGAAAGAAGAGAGGGGGGGGGAAGACAAAGAGACTTTTGTTCGATAACCGTTAAGTTATGCCTACGTATCCTCTCGTGCAATGAGGAAGTCAGAACACCGTAGTTCGACTCAAAGAGACTGGGGTGTTTTTGATGTAAACTGCTTGCTTGTCTATGCTCAAGTGTATGACTCGTCTGGCTCGAGTGCTAATTGTCCTGCATTAGACGGAAGAAGCGAGTTCTCGTTTTCAGAGTGAATGTGATGAGAAAAGAATCCCGGAGGAGACATTTATTATTTGTTTTTGTGTTTTCAGCTTTTTATCGTTTTTGGTGTTTTGCATAGGATAATGAGCTTAAGCCTTAATCAAGGGTCGTAAACTCATTATATCACCCCTGATTAGGGATAGTGAGTCTACTTAAGTATGAGATGAAAATATCAACCTAATTACCCTAATGATGCAGGATTAAGATCATTAACCTACTTGTGATTATTAATTGTTTTTTGGATTTTGTTTTGTGTTAAGTAATGAGTTTAATCTCTAATCAGGGATTAGTGAACTCATTACACCATCCTAAGAGAAGGATAATAGATGAGAACACTTAAGATGAGGAAGACTCCTCAACTTAATCCATGGTTAGGGATTAAAATCATTATATAACAAGCCTTTATTAAAGTGGATTTTAATTCAAGGTGGGATTAAGAAATGGATTTTATGTTTGTAAGACTAAGCCTGAGGGGGACTTGTCCATTGAACACTAGAGTTAGTCCCTCTGAACCAACAGGCAGAGATGTAACCCTAATATAAGGCCCAAGTTACAAGCTTAAGTCTTAATGATTATTAGGTGTTTTGATTAGGAGGTGTAAACAACTTAAAGGTTTAACACTAAGTATTAAAGTTATACACTCCATCCTAAGATAAGGATACAGGCATAACCCTAATTCAGAGTCTTAAAACTTTAACTATTTAGCCTTGATTATTAGATGAGAATAAGAGACTCAAGGAGACTCAAAGGTAAAAACTAGGGGAGACTATGCACAACCCTAAAGTTATCATGCTTGGATATTCCTATGGTTTGTGAGGCATAAAGAAAGATCTTCAGATAGCCACCAAGGAAGAAGAAGCAGATGAAAAGAGAAGAGAAAGGAGAATAGGTTACTTACTTCCTGAAGAAGTTAAGTAACCTAAGATAAAGAAAAGGATCAAGAGAGAGCACAAGTGAGTCAAACTCAATTCAAAGACAAATAACAATGTAAATGAAATGATAAGAAGATGTGGGATGTGGAGGCAAATCCACATCCTGATTAACTTACCAGAAGCCCTTGAAATGGTTAGTATGGATGCATAAGATGAAATAAGATGCAATGAAGCAAAGATGAAGATACAATGTTGCCAACCAGAAGTGAATACATGATATAAATGTGTCATGGAGAGATGCAAAGTCATATACAATGCATATGTATAATCATACAAGTGATGGATGCAAAAACAAGCATGTTGGAAGCTTAAGATCACATGAACATACATAAGATGTAATGGATGAAAAACATACCAAATGAATGCAACAATGATCAAACAACATTCACACATGTCCTAAGGTGTCTAAGATGACATACAAATGCATGAGATGTCATGGAAAGTTCACATGATGATGGTACGCAAAGATGAATGCAAATGAACATGACAAATTAAGGTTTTAAGAAAGTATGAGATGCATATGATCAAAACAGAAGCATAACACATGATAAAAAATTGAAATTGTAATCAAATGAACCCAAAACCCACATAAGATCACACTCCAAAGATGGAAGTCATAAGCTATACCAAAGTCAAGTTATGGTTTTTCTAATTTAGGCTAGGGTTTTGGATACCGCTTCATGAAAAATGCCAAACAAAAGGAAAATGCAATAAAAAATTATGAGTTAAATGTCTTAGATACTAGATTCAACATATAAAAGAATGCAAAAAGAACCATTCACAAACTCATCTTGGTTGATTAGAAATGAATTTTTGAAGTTAGGGTTAGAAAAATAGGAAATTTGGAAACCCTAATTAATGGTTAATTGTCAAAATGTGATCAAACCCTAAAATAAATTAGTAAGATGAGTTTGTAAATTATTCTAAACATGTGAGAATGCTTCATGATTTTTTTTGTGATTTTTAAAGACCAAAAAGTATTTTTAATTAATTAAAATGTATTAATTAATTAGATAATACAATTAAATGATTTAAAAATATTTCTTTAATTCAAAAATTAAAAATAATTTTTTTTTTGGGTTCTGAAAATTATTTAAAGTAAAAATGCAAAAAATTGGAATTTTATAAAATGTTTTGGTATTTTTAATAAATAAAACAAAAGAAATGAAATAAAATAAAATTAAAATTAAACGAAAATGAGAAGTATGATGATCTGATGGTTGAGGTTGCGTGAGAGAGAGATCAAGGGTCCAGAAGGCCAGTCAGTTTGACCAAAGGTATGGAGATCCTAAGGCCTAAATTCAAACTGGGCTTGCGTGCGTGATCCAGTGGTCAGGATTCAATTGACTAATCAATCAGATTGCTTGGCCGGGAGTTCGAACTTTCGCAAAATAGGATAGCCGAGTTGCTAGGCTTCGATCACGGGAATGAAGCTCACCTCCGCGTGCCGGACAATTTCAGTGAAACCGCTTTCACCTTATGGCACGACATCACCAACACCCGTGCCTCAGCCTTTCAGAGCCTGAATGCTACGCATATCCACAACCTGGCGATCAGATATTTTCATCGCATCATTTGCAACACCATCTTTGCACGAGAGAGTAACCACAAGCTCAACTCCAAGGAGCTTTTGTTCTTACACTGCGCTCTAAATGACGAGCCTATCAAAGCTGCCCCGTTCATGCTATCCCATATCCAGTCCATTGCGCAAAGAGGCGCAACCCCCTTTTACATAGGCGGCATTGTCACTACCCTCGCCATTCAGTTGGAGCTTGGTGACTTGGTCGTAAATTTGCCTAGCAGAGCCGCCGAGTTCCTAACGAAGAATTATTGCAGGTCCGCGCACTTGATTGCGCTGAGAGAGGATGGCAGGTTTAGCCCTGTTATCCACGGCACTATTTATCACCATATCATCTTGCCGTGCCGTGACCGCATTGATCCGTCTAGCCGAGCCAACTGGCTCTTTGCTTTACCGGATGCTGCCGGCCACGCCCCCATTCCTGATGAGCAGGCCGATCCCCCAGCGGACGAGATGCAAGACACCCTGGATGCAGCTGAGCCTGTCCAGGACATTCCTGAGACATCCACCCGACAACCTCCTGCACAAGAATACACACTTGAGGAAGTCCTCCGTGCGATTCATCAGCAAAATCAGATGAATGCCGCACTGGAGCGAAGGCAGCAGGAGCAGCATGATGCATTACTCCGCACTGTTGCCACCAACCAGCGGACTACTGATGAGAAGCTCGGAGAGATCCTTAGCGAGCTAGAGGCTTTGCGCATTGATATCACTGCTATCACCGGTACCGGTTCTGACCCTGAAGCGACTCCGACCAGACGCTCCCGCACCAGAAGCCGAGGCCGTGGTCATCAGCAGCCTTAGTTTTAGTTTTTGTTTATTGTTTTTCCATTCCGTTGTTTGTATTGTACTTTAACCGCTATTATATCACAACATTGAGGACAATGCCTGATATAGTGTGGGAGAGGTACCTTTCATTTTCCGCATTTTTCCCTTTTCGCACTTTTCCATTCCGTTGTATTTCCTTTTCTAAATTAATGAAACAAAGCAATTTTTGTGCTATTTTCTTTAGTTTCGAACTTTCCCCGTTTATTTAGCCATACCGAAAAAAAATCTTTAATTAATTCTTCGCATTACCCGACTTACCTACGAAATCATAATTAGGAAGCTGAGAACGATTCAACAAGATCAATACAGTCTTGACACCTTAGACTTCCCACTTAAGCAATCCCGTTCCGATGATTGTTACGACTACACCTTAAGTTTCAGTTCAAAAGTAACCCCTAGTAGTTTATACTAGCAGTCAGCACCGTCTGAACACAAACCACGTGGGGAGCCGATGAATATAAGCGTTTGATGCCTAATCTATAATGATCCTTCATATCTCGATGCAAATGAAAAGAAATTGCACCAAAGTACACGGTCGCATATAAGAAACGAGAAATATGAGAAGGAGTCCATTGCGGGTTGGTTCAGAGGTATTGGTTCTGAACTTGGTAGGGCGTGCTACGGCTCGATCCCCCACAACCTCCAAATTGGATAATGTATGTAGGGTTACCACATTCGTGTACCAGACCCCGTGCTTATAAAGGATCAAAGTCGCTAACCGGCTACTCCACTACGTGCGTGCTAAGGCAAAAGGCTTAATGTGATTGCGCTAGAATGAAACCGGGCGAAATAAGATCGAAATACTCTAGGTGAAATTGCAAAGCAATTGCCGAATGTTTCTTTTAACGGGAAATCAACAACTTAGCTTGTTGCTTGTGTCATTAGTGTATCGTTAGTGTTTTATCAAAGTACCGGTTTACCTGACAAAACGATCCCTCGTACGGTTTGTCATGGGTGTGCGTCGATAAAAACTTGTCCGACAATTTTCAACCGACTATTTGCTTGAGGACAAGCAAAGGTTTAAGTTTGGGGAAGTTTGATAACGAGAAAAAGTATCAATTATATTGCTATGTTTCAATACCGTTTTATTGCATAATTGTCATTTTAACACCCGATTCCTCGAGTTTTCTTTGCCATTTTGCAGGTACATCATATACAGAGCTAAATCAAGAGCCACGAGTGAAATGAGCAAAACCAACCATTAAAAGATGAAGAAATGAGGAATTCTGCATAACCTGCATATTTTGTTACACTCACGGTCGTCACCTAGGTGTCACGACCGTGACACTCCAAAAGGAGCACTCACGACCGTGACAAATCCCTCACGACCGTGACACATATAATACAAGGAACACAAACGTGACACCCTTGCCACGACCGTGACAAGGGAAAACTAGGGTATTTGACTGAAGACTTGGTCATGAACGTTACGCTGCATGAAATGCCTATTTTCCAGCTGACCTAGTATTCACACGTTCCCTGGATTCTCTCATTTTCCTACGAGGCCCAAGCAACAATTCAACTACCAAGCCCATTTAGTTTGCTATAAATAGCTTAATTTGAATGAACAAAACACAGAGTTTTAGTTTTTAATTTCTTGCGGAAGCTCTGCCGATTTATTTTACACCCTTTATTTTTTCCATCATTAATTTCATTGCTTTATTTTTCTTGTATCCCAACCAACCCTATAACAATTTCCAACATCAGGAAATTGTTATAAATTTATTTGTTTCAAAGCCTTCAGACTTTTAGAATTTATTTCCGATTCCGATCAATACTCCGAACTTTCCGGCCTGTGGAAGAAGGAGTCTGCCACTTTTATTGTTATCCAGGTTTACATTAAATTTCATTTTATATTTATGTTGAATATTTATTTTTCCGCCATGCATATTTCGTTTTATGTTTCTCTGCTTCTGTCTGGTTCAACAATAATGAGTAGCTAAATACCTTAGGGCGGTATGTAATTAAAACAAACTAAATCGGTAAAATCAACTCTAGGTTTAAAATAATTAAGAGCTTAATATTCTGGCTGATACTTTTTATTATAAAATCAACCTTTTTGTTACGAGAGTAAGGAAAGTGTATTAGGTTAGGTCAAGACCACGAGAGTGTGAGATTTTAACCAGATAGCTAAAGTTAGGCATTTAAATTAAACACAGCGAGAGCGCTTTAAAATAAATTAGAATTACTAAGTTTCCAAAAATTATTTCTAAACACTTATGGGCTAGCGAGAGCAGGCATAGGGCTTTAGGGGTAAGATCTGAGATAAGACCACGAGAGTGTGAGTTAAAGATATTTAAACTGGTAACCTCTACAGAATAGATTAAGTGAAACATCTTTATAAGTCTAGGGTAGATTGACCCGCCTAAGTTAGCATAATTACATACCGACCGCCTTAGTATTATTTATTAAACTTAACTTTAATTCCCGCCTTTAATCTTTAAAAACAACAAAAAATCGTGACAACCCTTCACCTTAGCTAAACTAGAAATTCCTCTAGCACTAAGTAACCATAGAGTCCCTGTGGATCGATAATCTTAAATATTACTTCGATAGGCCGTGCACTTGCAGTTAAGATACCGCTATACACATAAGGAGGTATGTACGAAGTGAGTAGTATGGACCAAGTCAATGCAAAGTTTGACCAACTAAACCAAAAGATCGACAACTTGGCCATAACACCAACAGCCACCGTGGTTGCAGTAACACCTAACTGTGAGCTATGTGGAGTTCCAGGACATGAAGTTCCTGATTGTCAACTATTAACAGGAATTCCCACAAATCAAGTGAATTATGCTCAAGGAAAACCATACTCAAACACATACAACCCAGGTTGGAAGAATCATCTGAACTTCTCCTATAAGAATAACAATGCTTTATACGCACCAGGTCAAGCACCAGCTACACCACCAGGATATCAAAAGACTGCTCCTAATGTCCCTAGAAAATCGAACCTTGAATTGATGATGGAAAACTTTATAGCTAACCAATCTCAGACAAACAAGGACTTCTTAAACCAAAACATACACACTAGTGAGCAGATTAAGCAATTAGTAAGCAAAGTAGATGCATTAGCTACACATAACAAAATGCTTGAAACTCAGATTTCACAAGTAGCTCAACAACAAGCACCTACCGCTGCACCAGCTGGAGTATTTCCTGGACAACCTCAACCTAATCCGAAAGGACAAGCCAATGCTGTGATATTAAGAAGTGGCAAGGAACTTGACGGACCTACCGATCCAAGACTTGACAATCCAGCCATGTACCAAAAACCGGATAAACCGACTGAAATGGTGAATGATCCAGAAGAAAAGGAAGATGATAATCAAGAGGCAGTGGAGAAAGAAAAGCCTTATGTGCCTCCACCACCCTATAAACCACCAATTCCGTACCCTCAGAGATTAACCAATTCCAAGACGATGGGCCAGTTTAAGAAATTTGTCGAACTTCTGAAATAGTTGAATATTACTATTCCGTTTACAGAAGCTATCACTCAAATGCCCTCGTATGCTAAGTTTTTAAAAGAAATATTATCTAATAAGAAAAAGATAGAGGATAACGGAACCGTTACACTTACTGCTGAGTGTAGCGCCATAATTCAGAATAATATGCCTCCTAAGCTAAAAGATCCAGGAAGTTTCTCTATACCCTGTGTAATAGGAAAATTCGTCATTGACAAAGCTCTATGCGATTTAGGAGCCAGTATCAGTGTTATGCCCTTAACAATTTGCAAAAGGCTAGACATGGGAGACCTAAGACCAACTAAAATGTCTGTTCAACTAGCCGATCGCTCTGTTAAATATCCTGTAGGCATACTAGAAAACGTCCCAATACGTATAGGACAATTCTACATCCCTACTGATTTCATAATCATGGACATCTCTGAAGACTCCACTACACCTATCATACTAGGAAGACCATTCTTAGCTACTGCCGGAGCTATAATAGACGTAAAGAGAGGAAAGCTAACCTTTGAAGTAAGTGAAGAGAAAGTTGAATTTATTTTAACACAATTCTTACAATCACCAGCTATAGAGGATACATGCTATCTATTGGACGTAATTGATGAATGTGTAAGAGAAATGGAAATGAAAGAAACTACCTATTCTGAAATTATGAAAATTCAAATCCCTCCGATTTTCGAAGATGATAATTGGCGTGCACCATATCAGGATGATAGTCTAAGCGAAAGTTTAGCACTTACACCGGATCCCATGCCAAGTAAGGATAAACCTACATTAGGATTAAAAACTTTACCTAATAACCTAAGATAGGAATTCTTAGACATTGAATGTAAAAGATCAGTTATAATAAATTCCAGTTTAGGAACAATCGAAACAAAGAAACTTTTAGATGTCTTAAAGAAATATCCAACTGCATTAGGATATAACATATCTGATCTCAAAGGAATATGCCCTTCAATCTGTATGCATCGCATTCTGCTAGAAGAAGATTGCAAAACCTCCAGAGAATCTCAAAGAAGAATTAACCCAATCCTTAGCACTGTAGTAAAGGAAGAAGTTAAGAAACTACTAGATGCCAAAATAATATATCCAATCTCTGATAGTAAATGGGTTAGTCCAGTACATGTAGTACCAAAGAAAGGAGGTATCACTGTTGTGAAAAACGCTAAAGGCGAATCGATATCACAATGAGTAGTGACGGGACATAGAGTGTGCATCGATTATCGTAAACTAAACAAAGCCACTCGAAAAGATCATTTCCCACTACCTTTTATAGATCAAATGTTAGAACGATTAGCCAAGCATTCTTATTTCTGTTATCTTGATGGTTACTCAGGATTTTTCCAAATCCCTATCCACCCAGATGATCAAGAGAAGACTACATTCACATGCCCCTATGGAACGTTCGCCTATAGACGAATGCCCTTTGGATTATGCAACGCTCCTGCAACCTTTCAAAGATGTATGATGTCAATCTTCGCAGATTTTATAGACAACATCATGGAAGTGTTCATGGACGACTTCTCTGTATGCGGGCAAAGTTTTGAAGGATGCCTATCAAATTTAGAAATGGTGTTAGAAAGATGTGTAAAAGTAAACCTCGTGCTTAACTGGGAGAAATGTCATTTTATGGTCAGAGAAGGAATCGTATTAGGACACGTTATATCCGACAAGGGAATTGAAGTTGATAAAGCTAAAATAGAAGTCATAAAAGATCTTCAACCCCTAAAACCATTCGAGAAATACGAAGCTTTTTTGGACACGCCGGTTTCTACCGACGATTCATCAAAGATTTCTCGAAAATCACTAAACCTCTTACCGGTTTATTAATGAAAGACGCTGAGTTCATATTCAATGAAGATTGTATTAAAGCATTCGAAACTCTAAAAACAGCCCTCATCACCGCACCAATCATGCAACCCCCTAACTGGAGATTACCTTTCGAAATCATGTGCGATGCGAGTGACTATGCTGTAGGCGCAGTTCTAGGCCAGAGGAAGGAAAAGAAACTTCATGCGATTTACTATGCCAGTAGAACCTTAGATTCTGCTCAGATGAACTACGCCACTACTGAAAAAGAATTTTTAGCAGTTGTCTTTGCGCTTGACAAATTCCGTTCTTACCTAGTAGGAGCGAAAATAATAGTTTACACAGACCATGCTGCTATCAGATATCTATTAACTAAGAAAGATGCTAAACCAAGACTCTTGAGATGGATTTTACTCTTACAAGAGTTTGATCTCGAAATAAAAGATAAGAAGGGTACTGAAAACGTCGTAGCGGACCATTTATCTAGAATAGAAGGTATTAAACCAGAACAAGTGCCGATTAACGATGATTTTCCGTATGAACAGCTGATAGCACAAATAGGAAGCGACCCAGTTCAGTTAGACTTAGATGAACCAGAACCCATGGAAACAATCCAAACGACTGTAGGACTGCCATGGTACGCTGACATTGTCAACTACCTAGCTGCAGGAGCTCTTCCACCTGATTTAACCTATCAGCAGAAAAAGAAATTCTTTCACAATCTCAAACATTACTATTGGGATGAACCATTATTGTTCAAAAGAGGACCCGATGGAATCTTTCGTCGATGTATTCCCGAAGAAGAAATAGAAGATGTCATTGCTCATTGCCATTCATCTCCTTATGGTGGACATGCAAGCACTTCCAAGACTTGTGCAAAAATCTTACTAGCTGGCCTATTCTGGCCTAATCTATGGAAAGATGTCCACATCGCTGTTATAAATTGCGATCGGTGTCAACGCACCGGTAATATTTCAAGACGAGATGAAATGCCTCAAAAAGGAATATTAGAAGTAGAAATCTTTGACGTCTGGGGAATAGATTTCATGGGACCATTCCCATCATCTTTCGGTAATAATTACATACTCGTAGCTGTTGATTATGTTTCAAAGTGGATTGAAGCCATAGCTTCTCCTACAAATGACACACGAGTAGTAATAAAGCTTTTCAAAAATATAATCTTTCCCAGATTTGGTGTGCCTAGACTCGTCATAAGTGACGGTGGCTCGCACTTCATTTCAAAAATCTTTGACAAATTACTATCTAAGTATGGAGTAAGACACCGTGTGGCAACACCATATCACCCACAAACAAGTGGACAAGTCAAAGTCTCGAACAGAGAAATCAAACAAATCTTAGAAAAGACTGTCGCCATATCTCGGAAAGATTGGTCATCTAAACTTAATGAAGCTTTATGGGCTTATAGGACCGCTTACAAGACACCCATAGGAACTACACCTTTCAAATTAGTTTATGGAAAATCTTGTCACCTCCCGGTAGAACTAGAACACAAAGCTTATTGGGCGATTAAAACTCTCAATATAAACTATAATGCTGCAGGAGAAAAGCGAATCCTAGATATTAACGAATTAGAAGAGTTAAGGCTAGATGCTTATGAGAATGCTAAGATATATAAAGAAAGAACTAAGCGATGGCATGATAAACGCCTATCTAGGAAAGAATTTAGTGTCGGAGACGTTGTACTCCTCTTTAATTCAAGACTTAGGCTCTTTCCTGGAAAACTAAAATCTAGATGGTCCGGACCCTTTGAAATAACTAAAGTATTCTCAAGTGGAGCGATAGAAATTAAGGGTAGGAATAGTGAACCATTCACAGTAAACGAACAACGTTTAAAACATTATCATAAAGTTGAAAATAGAGATTATGCAAATAGTCTAAGGCTTTTAGATTTGTCCACTAATTTCCCTGATTAATCTAACCTAAGCATTACGTCAGGCTTTAGACGATAAAAACAACGCTTAGTGGGAGGCAACCCATTTAACCCATTTAATCATTTAATCATTTAAATCATTTTGATCATTTTATTATTTTGTCATTTATCATTTTATTATTTGTTTATGTGTTTTGTCATTTTATAGTTTTATTTCATTATTACTATTATTGCTTTTATTTATGCATTTTATTTTCTTATTTTTCCTTATTTTAATTTTAAATCACTTTTACAGATTTTCTAAAGTCTTTTCCACTTTCCTTCTCCCCCTGATTTGTTTCCTCCGTATTTGCACTAACTATGGCTAACCAACCGATAAACCTTATGGAAACCAAATTTAGAGGTAGGAACCAAAGAATGAAATTTGAAGAGTTATCACAGAGACCAATGGATTTGACTCTGTACCCGGATGATCTGACTATGGAAACCTTAGGTATACATGATAGCATCATATACTTGTTTAACCGACTTGGATGGGAGAATGCACTGATTCAACAAAAGTTTGTGACTTACCGCGAGCTCACCCTTGAGTTCCTTAGCTCCTTAGTTTACCTACCCGAGCGCGGTTTTGGATTCAGGAAAGGATTTATTAGTTTCCTCCTATTTGGAATAGAATATGACTTTAACCATAAAGAACTAGCTGACTTATTAGGATTCCCTAGTGGACCCTTTGCTTTTACTACCACACAGGTAGAATTGATGGACATTGAGCTGGATTTCTTTTGGGGAACATTAACCGGAAACTACCATCCTGAACCAAATAACATGAACAATGATAAGATACATAACCCTGCTATCCGTTACTTCCATAAGATCCTTGCCCACACCTTCTTTGGAAAAGAAGAAAACCTTACTGGAGTATCTAAAGATGAGATATTCATTATGTCCTGTTTCACTAATGGACAACCAGTCAATGGTGTGCCTTTCATGATGCAAACCTTCACCCGAATCCAAGAAGAACCTGATTTACCTATATTAGTAGGAGGTCTTGTAACCATGATTTCTGATGCCTTAGGACTTAGATACCAATTGCACAGGTGTAACCGTTTAGGTACCATCCGTCCTATGAATCTTAACTTTTGCTTTAACCGACATATCATAAGGAATTTAGGACATCCACCTTTCGAGTACCTAATCAGGAATGAAGTAGTAACCCTGTTCACACTACCAAACCATGCTAGAGTAAGTGTTCACAATAAGGATAATTGGCTTTATGAGTTAACCCCACCTGACTATCCATCTACTCCTGAAACACCTCAATCTTACAAGATAAAGGATGATATAATGACCAACTCACCGGCGTCGCTAAGTTCAGATTGCTTGGCCGGGAGTTCGAACTTTCGCAAAATAGGATAGCCGAGTTGCTAGGCTTCGATCATGGGAATGAAGCTCACCTCCGCGTGCCGGACAATTTCAGTGAAACCGCTTTCACCTTATGGCACGACATCACCAACACCCGTGCCTCAGCCTTTCAGAGCCTGAATGCTACGCATATCCACAACCTGGCGATCAGATATTTTCATCGCATCATTTGCAACACCATCTTTGCACGAGAGAGTAACCATAAGCTCAACTCCAAGGAGCTTTTGTTCTTACACTGCGCTCTAAATGACGAGCCTATCAACGCTGCCATGTTCATGTTGTCCCATATCCAGTACATTGCGCAAAGAGGCGCAACCCCCTTTTACATAGGCGGTATTGTCACTACCCTCGCCATTCAGTTGGAGCTTGGTGACTTAGTCATAAATTTGCCTAGCAGAGCCGCCGAGTTCCTAACGAAGAATTATTGCAGGTCCGCGCACTTGATTGCGCAGAGAGAGGATGGCAGGTTTAGCCCTGTTATCCACGACACTGTTTATCACCATATCATCTTGCCGTGCCGTGACCACATCGATCCGCCTAGCCGAGCCAACTGCCTCTTTGCTTTACCGGATGCTGCCGGCCACGCCCCCATTCCTGATGAGCAGGCCGATCCCCCAGCGGACGAGATGCAAGACACCCTGGATGTAGCTGAGCCTGTCCAGGACATTCCTGAGACATCCACCCGACAGCCTCCTGCACAAGAATACACACTTGAGGAAGTCCTCCGTGCGATTCATCAGCAAAATCAGATGAATTCCGCACTGGAGCGAAGGCAGCAGGAGCAGCATGATGCATTACTCCGCACTGTTGCCACCAACCAGCGGACTACTGATGAGAAGCTCGGAGAGATCCTTAGAGAGCTAGAGGCTTTGCGCATTGATATCACTGCTATCACCGGTACCGGTTCTGACCCTGAAGCGACTCCGACCAGACGCTCCCGCACCAGAAGCCGAGGCCGTGGTCATCAGCAGCCTTAGTTTTAGTTTTTGTTTATTGTTTTTCCATTCCGTTGTTTGTATTGTACTTTAACCGCTATTATATCACAACATTGAGGACAATGTCTGATATAGTGTGGGAGAGGTACCTTTCATTTTCCGCATTTTTCCCTTTTCGCACTTTTCCATTCCGTTGTATTTCCTTTTCTAAATTAATGAAACAGAGCAATTTTTGTGCTATTTTCTTTAGTTTCGAACTTTCCCCGTTTATTTATCCATACCGAAAAAAAATCTTTAATTAATTCTTCACATTACCCGACTTACCTACGAAATCATAATTAGGAAGCTGAGAACGATTCAACAAGATCAATACAGTCTTGACACCTTAGACTTCCCACTTAAGCAATCCCGTTCCGATGATTGTTACGACTACACCTCAGTTCAAAAGTAACCCCTAGTAGTTTATACTAGCAGTCAACACCGTCTGAACACAAACCACGTGGGGAGCCGATGAATATAAGTGTTTGATGCCTAATCTATAATGATCCTTCATATCTCGATGCAAATGAAAAGAAATTGCACCAAAGTACACGGTCGCATATAAGAAACGAGAAATATGAGGAGTCCATTGCGGGTTGGTTCAGAGGTACTGGTTCTGAACTTGGTAGGACGTGCTACGGCTCAATCCCCCACAACCTCCAAATTGGATAATGTATGTAGGGTTACCACATTCGTGTACCAGACCCCGTGCTTATAAAGGATCAAAGTCGCTAACCGGCTACTCCACTACGTGCGTGCTAAGGCAAAAGGCTTAATGTGATTGCGCTAGAATGAAACCGGGCGAAATAAGATCGAAAGACTCTAGGTGAAATCGCAAAGCAATTGCCGAATGTTTCGTTTAACGGGAAGTCGACGACTTAGCTTGTTGCTTGTGTCATTAGTGTATCGTTAGTGTTTTATCAAAGTACCGGTTTACTTGACAAAACGATCCCTCGTACGGTTTGTCATGGGTGTGCGTCGATAAAAACTTGTCCGACAATTTTCAACCGACTATTTTCTTGAGGACAAGCAAAGGTTTAACTTTGGGGAAGTTTGATAACGAGAAAAAGTATCGATTATATTGCTATGTTTCAATACCGTTTTATCGCATAATTGTCGTTTTAACACCTGATTCCTCGAGTTTTCTTTGCCATTTTGCAGGTACATCATATACAGAGCTAAATCAAGAGCCACGAGTGAAATGAGCAAAAACAACCATTAAAAGATGAAGAAATGAGGAATTCTGCATAACCTGCATATTTTGTTACACTCACGGTCGTCACCTAGGTGTCACGACCGTGACACTCCAAAAGGAGCACTCACGACCGTGAAAAATCCCTCACGACCGTGACACATATAATACAAGGAACACGAACGTGACACCCTTGTCACGACCGTGACAAGGGAAAACTAGGGTATTTGACTGAAGACTTGGTCATGAACGTTACGCTGCATGAAGTGCCTATTTTCCAGCTGACCCAGTATTCACACGTTCCCTGGATTCTCTCATTTTCCTACGAGGCCCAAGCAACAATTCAACTACCAAGCCCATTTAGTTTGCTATAAATAGCTTAATTTGAATGAACAAAACACAGAGTTTTAGTTTTTAATTTCTTGCGGAAGCTCTGCCGATTTATTTTACACCCTTTATTTTTTCCAGCATTAATTTCATTGCTTTATTTTTCTTGTATCCCAACCAACCCTATAACAATTTCCAACATCAGGAAATTGTTATAAATTTATTTGTTTCAAAGCCTTCAGACTTTTAGAATTTATTTCCGATTCCGATCAATACTTCGAACTTTCCGGCCTGTGGAAGAAGGAGTCTGCCACTTTCCGGCCTGAGATAAGACCACGAGAGTGTGAGTTAAAGATATTTAAACTGGTAACCTCTACAGAATAGATTAAGTGAAACATCTTTATAAGCCTAGGGTAGATTGACCCGCCTAAGTTAGCATAATTACATACCGACCGCCTTAGTATTATTTATTAAACTTAAATTTAATTCCCGCCTTTAATCTTTAAAAACAACAAAAAATCGTGACAACCCTTCACCTTAGCTAAACTAGAAATTCCTCTAGCACTAAGTAACCATAGAGTCCCTGTGGATCGATAATCTTAAATATGACTTTGATAGGCTGTGCACTTGCAGTTAAGATACCGCTAGACACATAATTAGATACTTCTTTAGCCCATCACTGGGCCGTCCATGCGTTAACCTAATCAACATCCAGGGGCTGAGATTAAAACTGTCAAACAAACCCTAATGACTTTCAGGTGACCGGAGATAAGCTTCGGTCATCTTCTCCGGCCATCCCCTCAACCTATCTCCTTCTACAGGCCACTAAACACCAAACTAACTGCTCATAAATGATCCCCAAACATCATACAATCAAAATCAAACATCATTTATATCACAAGAATCAGGCAAATCGAATCAAAAACATTTTCAAGGGCAAAGTTTCAGAACAACCATACATACTCATTTCTCAACCATTTTCAATTCCAAACATATCAGAATGATCAGCTAAGCATATAGAATCATTTTATAACAAGAAAGAGAGGTTCTGGAAAAAATGTTCTTGAGGGTTACCTGAACTGAGCTTCTTCAAAATGGAGCTTTATGGGCCTCCCTCTTTTGCAAATCAACTCCTCTGGTCCTCCTTGTGCTAATGGAATGCTTGGATGAGGCTTATAGTGGCTGGTTTGGAGGTTTCAGTTCCGGTGAAGCAGAAATCGTGTTCTTGTTTCAGGGTGATTCAGGCCATGGTGAGGGGTGGGAAATAATCCTTAGGTTATGTGTGATTGAATGATGAAAGAATTTTTGATGTTTGATGGTTGAGTAGTGAGAATCGAAGAAGGGATGGTTTTGAGGATTTTTGTGCAATCTGAGTATATGGCCTGTTATCAGCTCTTGTGTGTTGCTATATCTCTCCCATAAAGTGTGAATGGATCATAGAGTAGGTTTGTAGAGGTTGCTGATCACTATTCCAAGAGTATGGGGAAATTGAAAAAATTCAAGGTTTGGTGTACTTGAGGTATGGCATGGTGCAGAGATGGTTTGAGAGCTTGTACTGCATCAGCTGAGTTCAAGGAGCACCATTGGATTGAAAGTTGTGAGCTGTAACACTTGATTCAAGAGTTTGCATAGGTTTTTCATTTTTCCCTCTTTGTGATTTCTTGAGAAACAAGTCATGGAATCCTTTAGTTCAAGGCTCAATTCTGGTCATGAAAAGTTGCATTATGTTGTTATGATGTGTAGAAGTGCATTAGAGGTCATAAGAATTCTTGGAAATCAAAATTGCACATTTCCCTCTTTGGCATGAACTTGAAAATTACAAGATTTTTCCAAACTTTGATCCATCATAACTTGAGTTCTAGGATGAATCAATAGGAGTTCTAGTACTTTTTGAAAATGGGAAGATCCAATCTACAATTTTCATGTATGAAGAAAATTCATTTGAAGCCTTTTTGATCAAGAAAGAGGAGGTTGAAGATCTTTCCCAAAATGGAAAGTTTTCATTACAAGTCATGCCCATAAATAGAAACTTTTCAAATGGCTCATAATTCTTCAACTTTGTGAACTTCCAAGCATTCCTAAGATCAAATAAAGATCATATGACTTCAAATTGATGAAGATGATCCTTTGGAACCCTTGTTGGTGGCCTCAGATGCCTTGATTCTGACTTTTCTTGCACAACAAGTTACCATTTGATCAGATGACTTCCACAAGGAAGTTTTGCTTCAAATTTGATACACATGCTCCTTATAACATATATAGACCAATAGAATCAAGAATGGCCAAAAAATTTGAGTGAAAGGGCTTCAAACCCAAAACCCTAATTTCTGGTCATCTGTGTAGGAGCCCTGAGCCTGCTTGGGTGGCTCTGCAATCTCTTGTGATCTTTTGACTTTCAAGAACCTTTTGAGGCATAATATGATCATATAACACTCATGGACCCTATTGGCATGCTTTATGGCCTCTGAGATAGCTCAAACCACTTCTAAGATTCATCTGATCATAAGCCCTAGCTATGCAGCTATGCAATGAGTTGCTAAAGGAAAAATATGCAATGTGAGATGTGATGATATGCTATGTAGTATGAGGGATCATAAGTCAAGTTGTGAAAAAGATAGAGGGCAAATTTGGGGTGTTTACACCCATGTAGCGCAAATGGTAGCATCTCATGCCAATCCTTATATGTCAACACCATCTTCTGAATAATTTTCTTGATATTCTTGTTGGCCGCCTCGACGGTGCCATTCATCTTCGGGCGATACAGCAAAGAGTTGTGATGCTCTATTTTGAAATCCCGGCACAAGTCATCCATCATCTTGTTATTGAGGTTATAACCATTATCAGTGATGATACTCTCGGGAATTCCATACCGGAAAATGATATCTCTTTTGATAAATTGGGCGACCACTTGTTTTGTAACATTGGCATAAGATTCCATTTCGACCCACTTCATTAAGTAGTCTATAGAAACCAGGATGAATCGGTGACCGTTGGAAGCTTTTGGCTTGATCCTTCCAATCATATCAATGCCCCACATGGCGAACGGCCAAGGTGAAGACATGATGCTCAATGGGTTTGGAGGTACATGGACCTTATCAGCATAGATCTGGAACTTGTGGCATTTGCGGGAATATTTGCAGCAATCGGATTCCATGGTGATCCAATAATATCCCGACCTGAGAAGTTTCTTTGCCATAGCATGCCCTTTAGCATGGGTACCTAAGGAGCCTTCGTGAACCTCTTGCATCAACAGGTCTACTTCGTGTCTATCCATGCATCTGAGCAGGACCATGTCGAAGTTTCGCTTGTATAGTACATCATCTTGATTCAAGAAGAACCCACCTGCTAACCTCCTGAGACTCTTCTTGTCTTTACTGAATGCCCCAACTGGATATTCCCGAGTCTTCAGAAATTTCTTGATGTCATGATACCAAGGTTTGCTATCCTCGACACCATCAACTGCGAACACATAAGCTGGTCTTTAGAGACGAGAGACGTCAATTCGAGGCACGTAGTTCTCTTGATGCACCTTGATCAAGGAAGATAGAGTTGCCAAAGCATCAACAAATTGGTTCTCATCTCGAGGTATATAGTGCAATTTGACTTTGGTGAAGAAAGTTAACAACCTCCTGGTGTAATCCTTGTATGGAGCTAAGTGAGATTGATGAACCAACCACTTTCCATTGACTTGGTTAATGACTAGAGCAGAATCACTGAAGATCTCAAGGTTCTTGATTCTCATGCCGATTGCTTCTTCGATACCTATTATGCAGGCTTCATACTCTGCTTCATTATTGATGCACTCAAATGTCAGCCTAGCAATGAAAGGCATGTGTACCCCCTCTAGTGAGATAATGTCAACACCTACTCCACTATCGTTCATGTTCACAGCTCCGTCAAACATCAACTTCCATTTGGATTCGGGGTTTCGCCCCTCCTCCGGAAGTGATTCTTCACAGTATTTCGAATTGACGAAAGTGATGTCCTCATCCGGGAACTCGAACCTCATGGGCTGATAATCGTCAATTGGCTGATGGGCCAGATACTCTGACAACACACTCCCTTTCATGGCGTTTTGTGAAGTGTATTGGATATCATATTCCATCAGAATCATCTGCCATCGGGCTACCCTTCCGGTTAAAGCCAACTTCTCGAAGATATACTTTACAGGGTCCATCTTGGAAATTAGGAGAATGGTGTAATCAGCATGTACTGTCTTAGGCAGCGAGCATCCCATGCCAAAGCACATCACGTTTTCTCGAGTAGTGAGTAGCATGTCTCACAATCGGTAAACTTTTTGCTAAGGTAATAAATGGCGTGCTCTTTTTGACCAGACTCATCCTGCTGACCCAATACACATCCCATTGATCCTTCGAGTACAGTGAGATACATGATTATGGGTCTCCCTAGCACTAGAGGCATGAGAATCAGAGGTTCTTGCAAGTACTCCTTGATTCAGTCGAAGGCCTGTTGGCAGTCATCGTCCCATTTGATAGCCTGATTCTTCCTCAGAAGTTTGAAAATAGGCTCACACGTGGATGTTAGGTGCGAGATGAACCGTGCAATGTAGTTCAACCTCCCTAAGAAACCGCGTACTTTTTTTTCAGTTCTTGGTTCTGACATCTCCTGGATGGCTTTTACTTTTGCAGGGTCGACCTCAATTCCCCTTTCACTAACAATGAAACCCAGCAGCTTACCGGAACGCACCCCGAATGTGCATTTGTTCGGATTCAACCTCAGTCTGAATTTGCGAAGCCTGTCAAATACTTTAGCTAGGTTGACGATGCTCTTCTTCTGTTTGTGAATTTGCGATCATGTCATCAACGTAGACCTCAGTCTCGTGTGAATCATATCATAGAATAGTGTCACCATTGCACGTTGGTAATTTGCACCAACATTTTTCAAACCAAACGACATGACTTTATAACAGAAGGTGCCCTAGGGCGTAATGAACGTAGTCTTCTCCATGTCCTCTGGCGCCATTTTGATCTGATTATAGCCCGAGAAACCATCCATGAAGGAGAATACTGAAAATTGAGCAGTGTTGTCAACTAGCACATCGATGTGAGGCAAATGGAAATCATCTTTAGGGTTGTCCCGATTCAAATCCCTATATTCCGCGCACATTCTGATCTTACCATCCTTTTTAAGGACTGATACAATATTTGCAACCCATGGGGGATAACTCGTTACGGCCAGGAATCTGGCGTCAAATTGTTTATGCACCTCCTCTTTAATTTTGATGGCCATATCAGGGTATGTTCGTCTCAACTTTTGCTTTATAGGTGGGCACTCTTCCCTGAGAGGTAGTTTGTGCACCACAATATCAGTCTCCAACCCAGGCATGTCTTGATAAGACCAGGCAAAGACATCAACATAATCTCGAAGCATGGCGATTAGGCGACTCTTGATAGATTCTTATAACGCAACCCCAATCTTTACCTCTCTCTTGCCTTCTTCGGTACCCAGATTTATCACTTCAACAACTTTTTCATGCGGCTGAATCATTTTCTCCTCTTGTTTAAGCAACCTGACTAGCTCTTCAGGCAATTCACAATCTTCCTCACCTTCCTCATCGGCTAGGTAGATCGGGTTGTTGAAGTTATACTGATCCATAGCAAGGTCGTCGTTGATGAGACCCGATGAGGAGCATCTGCATGAATGATGATTCATGCTAGATTTTAGAAATGGTTTGAGGATACATTGCCATCTATTTTGTATAAATTTGTATTTCTTACGTTTTCAAAATAAAACAACATGAAAATGAAAGACAAGGAGCAACATGTATGAATGCAAAAACGTATGCTTTATTGATGATTATGAAATTATATCATGAATAAAAGAACCCTTACAATGAGCTGATATGCCCTGGGTAAAGGCATAAATCTTGAATACAGGAAAGAAAAACATAAAACTATTACTCTTCAAACTGAGTGACAGGGATGAGCTTTTCAGCCGACCAGTTGTTAAGTTATGTCCCCGGAGCACAAGTCTTAACCCACTCGTCAAGATCGCAATCACCGTCAATCATATCCTCTTGTGCAGCATACATGTTGCCATGATCAACCCACCCAACACTGGTGAAGGTAATTGGGCCTTTCCGACCTCTAGCACTTTGTCCATGTGTTGACTGACCAGGCTGGTAGCCAACTCCATACATGTCTTTCTTTTCTGGGATCTCGATTGTCTTTCCCCATCCTTCCTTCACACCTGACTCTACCACCTCTAAGGCCTACTTGTAAGAAGTTATAGAAACTCCCTTCTTTGGGTCTTTAGATACAGCAGCTGATGATGATTCCTTCTCAGACTTGATGGGCTCAAAAGCTTGGCAGGGAGTTTCGACGATTTCTCCATCCATTTCCACATATTTGAATGAGGCTAGGTGGCTGATGAAGATGTCTTCTTCTCCCGACACTGTTACGATATGCCCTTCCCATACAAACTTTAACTTTTGATGAAGGGTGGAGGATATTGCCCCTGCTGAATGGATCCAAGGTCTCCCCAACAAGAAATTATAGGCTGGCTGAATGTCCATCACGTAGAAAGTAACATTGAATATCTGTGGTCCCACCTAGATAAGCAACTCCACTTCTCCGAACACTGACCTCTTTGAACCATCGAATGCCCGTACGACTAAGTCGCTTGGCCTCAACACGACCCCATCATAATTCAACTTCATGAGGGCTTTCTTGGGAAGCATGTTTAATGATGATCCTGTGTCGACCAGCACATGGGAGAGTATCGCCCCCTTGAATTCCATGGAGATGTGCAAGGCGTGGCTATGATTGCGTCCCTCAGAAGTTAAATCCATATTTGTGAATCCCAAGTAATGGCTAGAGTTTACACTTGACACCACTATTTCCAATTGATTTACTGATATATCATGTGGTACATACGCGTTGTTCAGGATCTTCAATAGGGTTTTCCTATATGAATCTGAACACATCAATAAGGACAAGATCGAAATCTTCAAGGGAGTCTGCTGTAAGTGGTCTACGATCTTGTAGTCACTTTTCTTGATGATTCTTAGGAATTCTTTTGCATCCTTATCAAAAGTGTTGTCAGGATCTACTGTCGGCGCAGGTGCATCATTAATCATGGGTTGTTTGCCCCTGGCTTTCGCTTGAGCCTCGACAGTATCTTTTGGTAGCAATGCACTACCTCTCAGAGTTTCTGGCGCAAATAATATACCGCTTCTGGTAAATCCCCCGACTCCAACATTTTCAATTTGGCACGGAGAGGAAGTGGACGCGGTTAAGTCTTGTTTTTGGCCATTATAGTACACTTCACCCCCATAATTCCAGGGAACGGCTCTATCACTCTAGTATGGGACATGTCTCGAGGTAGTGATGGTTATTGGCGCCACCCTTGCTGCGGCAGGAACCTGTGCTGGGTTGTAATAAATTGTAACAGTTGTTATATCATCACTCTTCACAACTTTATCGAACTGTATCCTTCCTTCATTGATCATTTTCTATATCCTTGATCTCGGCTGATTGCAACCATTAAGGGAACTAACACAATATGGGAAATTTTCTCCGCAACCCGGGAACATGTTCCTTTTGGCCTAACATGCTTTTACTACCATCAATGGAGTTTTCAAATATTTGACATCAGATATCAAATTCAAGCCTTCACCGCTATCTATAGCCCCCACAATCCTTCCATGAGGAGGCATAGGATTCTGGATTACATTTGGAGTAGGAGCGAAATTGATTGCCTAGGAGTCAATCAAGTCCTAGACAATATGCTTCAAAGCCTTACAATTCTCCGTGCTGTGACCGGTGTAAACACCCCAAATTTGCCCTCACCCATTCACACCATGGCTTGTGATCTCTTCATATGCATAAATTCAATCATAGCATCTCACACCACATTTTTGATTCACTGCATTGGTTCAAAGTCATCTGCATCTAGGGTTTGTGATCTGAGCAATCCAAGAGCTTCTTGAGCCACTCCAAAGGTCATCAATCACTTCAAAGGGGTCCATGAATGTTCAAGCATCATATTATATCTCCTCAAAGTCAAGAATATCAAAGAATCACAAGAACTGAGAATGGTATGGAAGCAGAGCCAGGCTCAACCGCACAGATGACCTAGAATTAGGGTTTTGGTTTCAAGGGCCATAACTCCAATTTTTTTGGTCATTCTTGTTTCTATTGGTCTCTATATGGTATAGGGATCATGCATATCAATTTTCATGAAAAAATTCCATGGGGAAGTCATCTGATCAAGAGTTGACTTTTTGAGCAAGTCAGTGTAAAATCAGGGCATCTGAGGCCCCCAATGACCCAACCAAAGGGTGTTCTTCATCATTTTGATTGTGTATGATCTTTATCTGATCATAGAAGATGTTGGAAGTTCACAAAATTGAAGAATTTCAAGCCATTTGCAAAGTTGACTTTTTGGGAAAGTTGACTTATATTGAAAATTGCCATTTTGGGAAACTTTTTCAACCCTTGCTTTTTGATTCAAAAATGTTTCAAATGGAAAAACTTTGGTCATGAAAGTTGTAGATTGGATCATTCCCTTTTCAAAAAGTACAAGAACTTGATCTAATTCATTTTGGATCAAAAGTTATGGCTTGTCAAAGTTGGCCAAAATCACATAATTTGAAGTTTTCTACCAAAGAGGCATTTTGCAAAATGGTATGATCAAGTGTTCTAAAGGCCTCAAATGTGTACAAATTCTCCACAACATGATCACATGACCTCTAAAATTCATAATGGGCCAAAGAACTTTGCATTTTGATGCCTTGAATCTCAAGAATTTCCAAAGGGGCCAAGCTTTGTGAAATTTGCAAAACACTACACAAACCTTGATCAACTTGCTGATTTATCTCATAAACAATTCCATGGCTCTCCCTAAACTCAGCTGAACCAAGACAAGCCAAAAAGCAAGTTGTACCATTTCCCATACCTCAAGTACAAGTCAAGTTGACATTTTGGCAACTTGCCCATACCAATCACAATAGGCCAGCACCCACTCTCTGACCTATCACACTTGTTTATACAAATCAAAAGCAAGCCAAAGCACATAACCACTCATGCTGAAACACACCCAAAGACCTAGTTCCAAGTTTATGCTTCATTTGCAAAACTCTTCGAAACTCATCACACAAGCTTCAAACACACAAACAAACTTCACCATTGATCTCCACATGCTTCATTGATCACAAACCAACCATTGAAACAGCCCAGAACCTCACATAAGCAAAATACGATTTCTGCCCCTCTTTGAACAGAACTTCAGCAATCTTTCAAACCAGCCATTTTAAACTCCAACCAAGTGTTGCAAGCTTCTCAGGAGGTCCATTAGAGGTGTTTTGAATCAAAGGGCCAGCCAGAAAGTTCCAGAAATCAAAGCTTCGATTCAGGTAGCCATGGAAATTCATTTTTCCAGAACTCTCATTTCTTGTTTCTAAAATGATCTACATGTTTCCCTGAGTCCATTGAACCTTTTATTTTTGAAAATGATTGAGTTTTGAGGTTGTATGCTTGATCTGAAAGTTTGCCCGTAAAAATGTTCTTGCTTGTTTCCTTTGATTCAGTGAAAATAAATGTTGTTTGAGTTAGGGTTTATGCTTAAGGTTGTTCATAGATTAATTCTGGAGAGTTTGATGAGGATTTGATACGTATTGAGAGAGATAGAGATTTTGGCCTGCCGGAGAAGATGACCGGAACACTGTTCCGGTCATCTGAAAGTAATTAGGGCTAATTAATTAGGGTTAGCCAAGTTTGAATGTGAGCCGTCCAAACGCGCGCGTAGTTAATTCCCGCCCCTGCCAGTTTGAATCTCGTCCATTGGATTGGCTGACTTTCTCATTTTCAGTTTAAATTCAATTTTATTTTCATTTAATTTCATTTGTTTTCTACAATTTATTAAAAATAGTAAAACATCTTTAAAAATTCTGAAATTTTTTATCAAACCTTTTATTAATTTTCAGAAACCAAAAACATTTTTATTTTTATTTTTGGCATTAAAAAATATTTTTTAAATCATTTAAAAGTTTATTTTTAATTGATTAATGAGAATTAATTAATTAAAAATACTTTTAAGTATTTAAAAATCACAAAAAAATTCATGAGACATTTAAAATCATTTAGAAACATTTTCCAATTTTCAAACCAAATTTCTTTTTTGATCTTGATGCTTTTTGACAATTTTCAATGGAATTAATTTCATTTCAAGGCATTATTTTGATTCAATCTTCAAAAATTCATTTCTGCCTAGCCTTTAAGAGTTGGACAATGATTCTTTTTGCATTGCATCTTGTATAGCATGTAGTTTATAGGATTAAATTGGCATGAATTGATCTTGCATTTCCTATTTGTTTGGCATTTTTCTTGGTAAGGTACCTTAAAACCCTAGCAATCTTAAGAAATTCATAACCCTCATTAGGTTAAGAGTTAGAACCCCTCCTTTGGGCAGTGAGTTTGTATAGGTTTAGGGTTCCTTTGAATGCATTTTCAAATTTTTATCATGGTGTTTGCTTCTGGTTTTGATTTTTGTTTTGTGCATTGATCATAAACCCTAATTTGGGCTTTCTTTTGCATCCATTTTCCATTTGCTTACATACTATGACTTGCCATGACATTTTGTGCATCCATTTGATTCATAATACATCTTAGGACATGTTAGAATCATATGTGATCATTTCATCTTTCATTTGCCATGTTGTATGTCATTTGCATTTCATAACTTTTCATGTATATCCATGGTTCAGAGCATGCTTCTCTTGCATCCATGTGTTTGTATGATCATCCCCATGCCTTGCCTCATATGTGCATCATCTCTTAGCATCATTAGCATCATACTCATGCTTCTGGCTTTGGTTTGCATCATCCCATTTCATCTCATTTTGCATTGCATTTCTTTCACTAATTTTTCAGGTGGTAAGTTGTTTTGAGAAGTGAATTTGCCTTCACTTCTCACAATCTCTTTTCATCTCTCTTATGCATCATTGATGCATTTTGTCTTGTGCTTGAGATTGAGCTTGCTCATTCTTATTCATCTTACTTTCTTTCTTCAAGTGACTTGTCTTCTTAAATGAAGCAAGTTACTTTGCTTCTCTTTGCTCATTTCATCTGCTTCCTGGTGGTTTCTCTGAAGATCTTTCTTGTAAACCTCACAAACCTTAGGAACAACCAAGCATGACAATAATTAGGGTTTTGATTAGTCCCCCATTTAGATTTTACCTTTGTGTCTCATTGAGTCCTCTCTTCTCATCTCACAATCAAGGACTAAACCCTAAAGGCTTTAAGGCTTTGTGATTAAGCTTATGCCTGCATCCTTCTATTAGGATGGAGTGTATAACTTTAATCCTAAGTGTTAAACCCTTAATGTGTTTAAATCCTTTAATCAATCCACTTAATAATCATTAAGACATCAAGCTTGTAACTTGGGCCTTGCATTAGGGTTCTAATTCTTCCTTAATTGGTTAAGAAGGACTAACCCTAGTGTTAATGGACAAGTCCCCCTCAAGTTGTCTTACAAACCCTAAAAAACACTTCATCATCTTATCATTAACTAAAATCCACTTAATAAAGACCTTGTTTTGTCATAAGGTTAATCCCTAATCATAGATTAAGTTGAGGAGCTTTCCTCAGCTTAAACACTCTCATCTATTATCCTTCTATTAGGATGGTGTAATGAGTCTGTTTAATCTTTGATTATGGCTTATTCTCATTACTTAACACCAAACAAAAACACCAAAAACATCTAAATAATCACAAGTAGGTTAATGATCTTAATCCTACATCATGGTAATTAAGTGTGAGATGCTGACTTCACACTTAAGGTATTCTCATTACCCCTAATCAGGGGGAAGATGTGATGAGTTTACTAAATCCATTGGTTTAGGCTTAAGCTCATTAACTTATGACAAACTTTCAAAAGCAATAAAAGACTGAAAACTCAAAAACAAACAATAATCGTCTCCTCCGGGATTCTTCTCTCATCTCACTCACTCATAAACGAGAACTTGCTTCTTCCGCCTAATGCAAGACAGTTAGCACCTGAGCCAGACAAGTCATATACTTGAGCATAGACAAGTAAGCTGTTCACAAGTCAATTCATCTTTCAGTCTCTTTGGGTTGAACTACGGTGTTCTGACTTCCTCATTACACGAGAGGATACGTAGGCATAACTTAACAGTTATCGAACAAAAGTCTCTGTATATCCCCCCTCTTTCCAGCATCATTTTCTTAGCCTCATTATCATGAGCATTTCACTCTTGTCCTTACACTGACACTATACATATCACACTTCACTTTCTTTTACACTGACACCTATACACCCTTTTCCAGCTTTGATACACAAATTGCACTGACACTACCCCTTTAAAACACAAATCTTTCAAGCGTGGATCCCGTCGAGTACGACGGACAATCTGGGTGCTAATACCTTCCCAGGTTGTAACCAACCCCCTTTCTCAGTCTCTCTGGTTCGCAACCGTCTTATCCATATCTTTCTAGGTTTATGCAGCATTACCTTTCCTCCGGGATAAAAATGCCTAGCTGGCGACTCTATTCATTTCATCCTTTCGCCAACCGTTCGCGTCTGTACCCCTTCTGACCCGAGTGTCATTTTGGTGGGAGCGACAGCTTGGCGACTCTGCTGGGGACCCTTATACTATAACCAGGGCTTCTGGTTCTTTTTGTGGGTTCCTCCTAGCGCTTGTTTGATTTGTGTTTACTGGGGTGTTATGTGCTAATTGTGTTTGTATATTTACTTTATTTACTGCTTTATGTACAGTTATTTATTGCTTTCTTTACAGCTTTATATACATCATATTGTCATACTGTTATCTGGCTGGATCTGGTTTTGTTGCTTTGGTGGGTGGGGTTTCTACTGAGAGTTAAGGTCCTATACCTGGGACCTGAGTGACACCTAGGCTAGAGTGGTTGATGTTCTTTCCCATTCCATTTCGGTCTGGTGCGGGAATATGAAACACGGTTCAGATGTGGGTTTCTTCTTGAGAACTCTGTGCTGCAGATCTCCTGTAGTGCTAGGGCTATCTGGGAAGCTTGCTAAGTCTGGATGACCTTTATTATGACCTTCAGAAACTGAGGTGAATTAGAGGAGGATCTTTTATGGTTATTGTAAACACTGTACCTCCGGGTTAGAAGTGTTTACACTTCTCATAACTGATCCAAGTCTGGGGATCCTTGTTTTAGAACACTACCTGTGAGGGGGTTGGGCTGTTTACAGGTTTGCAGGTACCCATGGCCACATCATACCCTGTTACCTTGTTTTGTTTAAGAATGCTTCACTTTGGACAGTTCTTGTGATTTAACCCTGGACATGTGACTCTTTATTTGAGTCCCCCACCTTGGTTACTGGACTTTTGAACCTCCATCTGGACTTCTTAGACATACATGGACTTATATCAAAGCAGTAATCAGATCCAGCTTGATCACAAACCCTTGCATATCATTTGCATACATCATCATTGCATCATTTAACATTTGCTTATTTGTTTTTCAGGGTATCCATATTACATTTGGCTTGGTTTTGACCCCTTCATCTGCATAGGCCCCTGTTCATCAGTATCTGCTTCAGCTATCTTCATCAGCTACCTGCTTCAGTCACCTGCATCACCAGTATCAGCCTATCTGTGGCTCATCTCCAGTGTTGGTCTCCATCATCAGCATCTGTCTCAGCTCTTCATCAGCAAACATGGCACCCAAGAAGAGCAACATCTCATATCATTTCTTTGAGCCTGAGCTGACTGGCATCAGGAAGGTCTAGGCCCTTATCACTCCAGACCATATCCCACTATTCAGAGAACATTATGGAGGCATCCTTGATGTGGTTATGGATTTGGACCCTTCTCAGAGGAGTTTGATTCACACTTGCCTACAATTCTATGATCCTCCTTTGAGATGCTTCACCTTCCAGAATTTTCAGTTGGGACCCCTGTTGGAGGAGTATTCATCACTGGTTGGAGTACCTATCAGGGGTGGTATCCCCTTCAACCCAGAAATGGCTTTTCCCAGCAATGAAGAAGTGGCAAAAGCACTGTGCCTGGAACCTATTCTGATTAAGCAGAACATGACAACAAAGGCTGGAATCTCTGGTCTACACTTGGATTTCTTGACTTCTCAGGCCATCCTGAAGGCCTCCTTGGGAGAATGGAAGGCAGTCTGTGCATTGTTAGCCCTCAGTATATATGGGGTTATACTTTTTGCAGATGAGCCCAAGTTTATCAGCAAGAATGCCATTCATCTTTTCATTCTGAGGAACCCAGTGCCCACATTGCTGGGAGATTTCTATTACTCTGTTCACCAAAGGAATGAGAAGCAAAGAGGGAGGTTGGTGAGATGCTGTGCTCCCCTATTTCATACCTGGTTGCTTAAACACTTGCCCAAGACTGATGCATTCCTGAATCCTCACCACCAGAAGAATTGGGCTAGAAGACTTATTGCTTTGACCTCAGATGACATCAGGTGGTGCACCCAGAGCACCAAGGGCAGGGACATCATTACTAGTTGTGGGCAGTTCCCCAATGTACCTCTGATAGGAGTGAAGGGTTGCATCAACTACAACCCTTTGCTATTTAAAAGACAATTGGGCTATGCATTGGTCCACCCTCCTAGAGTACAAGACTTGGCTTAAACCCTTTATTGTGAGATTAAGCCTAATCTGGCTGTTGTCAGGCAAGCATCCTGGGCTTGGGACAATATCCAGACCAAAGGGATGGCCATTCTTGGGAGATGCAACAATGTGGCCTCAGCTCAGTATTATGAGTGGTCCCATTCCAGGGCTCAAACTTCTGGGATGCCTTTAACCATTGAGGATGCACCTGGACCATCCACAGCACCACCTCCAGCCACTGTCAGCCTGGAAGAGTTTGAGAAACTAAAGGAAAGGAATGAGAATCTGTCTTAAGCCCTGAAGAGGACCCTCTGGGAGAGGAGTGATGGTCGTCTGGACATTGAAAGGTTGGAAAAGCTTAAGGTGGAGCATCTAGCCAGGATTGAGAAGTCAGAGGACTACATCAAGAAGTCAAGAGCTGGGGAGCAGATTTTGAAGAATGCCTGTAAAGAGGCCCAGTTCCAGAAGGCTAGGACTGATCTCTATCTGAAAGAAAGTCAAGCTAGGTGGGTCAGGATCACTGAAGCTCGCACTCAGGAAGATAAGAGAACCCAGGACAAGATTGAGCAGTTAGAGGCTAATGAAAAGAAGCAACAGGAGGCTCTGCTAGCAGCCCAAAAGGAGATCTCAGAATTGAAGCTTAGGGCTGGTGTAAAGAGGTCAAAGGACCAAAGCAGGCACAAGAGGTTAACCACTGCTATCACCACCAGGAATCTTCTTATCAGGAACCTCACAGAGCATCCAGCTGATCCTGTAACTGAAGCACTTCTGAAGGAAGTTAAGGAGGATGAGTTTGGTCTTGGTGTCTGACTTTTGCTTGTTGTTGCTTTCATTTCATGTACTTTTCTTTTTTTATGTTGTATTTTGACCCCTCAGGGGCATGTATTGTAAAAAAACAAACTATGTATGATTCACCTTTTGTAATATATTCATTAGTTTGTTTCATTTAAATCTCTTTCTCCCAAGCAACATCAAAAGCACCTTCCTCAGGGGTCTGGAAAGGTCAAAACCAAATGCCAAGCCGGATACCTTGGAAACAAATAAGTATACTGCATTGCATACTGACCTTTGTTTTGTTTTGTAGGTTTTGTTTTGTCTGTAACTAACTCTGTTGTGGTTCAGGAACTATTGCTCGCCGTCGGGTGTTCCCACTCAACCGTCCGCACAAATATCCTACTCGCAACTACCTTCCGGGTATACAGATGGACCAAGTACAGCAGGATCTTACAGAGGTCAGGACTCAAATGGCCAATGAGAGGCTGGAGATGAGAAACCAGATGACCCAGTTCATGGAAGTGATGAATGGCTTGGCTCAAAGCCAAGAAAGATTAAGGGCATTGGTAGAAAGGCAGACCCAAGAAGAACCCCATCTAGGGACTGGAGGAACGAGCAACAATGAGAGGGTTCAGCCTCATGTTAATCCACCAGTGTATGGGCCTCATCTTCATCCAGAGATCAACATCCCTGCTAATGTGCAAGGGAATGCTACTGCGGGCAGAGTATTACAAGAAGACCCCCAAGAGGATCAATTCACTGTGATGGGAGCTGGGGATGAAGCCTATGACAGAAGGCTAGATGAAATTGCTGAGAAATTGAGATCTCTGGAGTCTCAAAATTCCCTGGGCTTTGATGTCATGGACATGGGTTTAGTGGACGGGGTAAGGATTCCCCACAAGTTTAAACCCCCGTGCTTCGAGAAGTACAACGGAACTTCCTGTCCACGAACCCACTTGCAATCCTTTCTGGGGAGGCTGAAGACATACACCATGGATGAAAAACTGTGGATGTTTTACTTTGAAGACAGCTTGACAGGGGCTTCAAGGGAATGGTACTCTCACTTGACCAGAGCAACCATCAGATGCTGGAAGGACCTAGCTGAGGCCTTCATCAGACAGTACCAGTACAACTTGGATATGGCTCCTAACAGGACCCTCCTGATGGGAATGTCTCAATCATCCAGGGAAAGCTTCCGGGAATATGCCCAGAGGTGGAGACAGCTTGCTGCTGCTGTCAAGCCACCCATGTCGGAAAGGGAAATGGCCGACATGTTCATGAATACCCTCCAAGGGACATATATTGACAGGCTAGCTGCCTTTTCTTCCACCAGCTTCGCTGACGTAGTCATAGCTGAAGAAAGGATTGAAAGCCTATTAAAGATGGGCAAAATTTCTGATAATGGTGCGAGCTCGTCCAGCAACCCCAGAAAACCTTTTGTAGGGCCTAGGAGAACCGGTGAGACTAATGCTATTCAGGCCAACAGGGGCAGACCACAGTATGTTCATAGGTTAGTGGCAGCTGTCACTATTCCAGCTCCAATTCCTCAGCAACCAGCATATCAACCACAACAACAACCCCACTACCAGCAACAAGTTCAGTATCCGCCTCAGAGAAACTACAACAACAACAGCAACAATCAACAAAGACCTTTTCAGCAGAGACCATCTTAGGCCAATAGGGTGATTGATCCAATCCCTATGCCTTATGCCGCTTTATTGCCACAACTCCTGAAGCTCAACTTGGTTGAGTTAAGGACATTGGCACCACCAGATCCTTCTAGTTTGCCAAGGAATTATGACGCCAACGCCAGATGTGCTTTTCACTCCAATGCACCTGGCCACAGTACAGAGAAATGCAGGGCTTTACAAATGAAGGTACAAGACTTGGTAGATTCTAAAGCTCTAAACTTTGCACCCCCGCCAAATGTCAACAAGAATCCCATGCCCAACCATGGAGGACCAAAAATTAATGCTATTGAGGAAGATAAGCCGTCTTTCTTAATAACCAGTGTTGGGTAGATTCGGACACCTTTGGTAGAAATTAAAGCTCAGCTCCTAGAATGCCAGATGTTCCCCGGGTGTGAGCTCGGTTGTGGTTATTGCAACATTTCGGTAAACGGGTGTGATAACTTGAGAAGCGGCATAAATGGTCTTATCCAGAGTGGCCTACTTCAAATCACAACATCAACACCTTCAAATCCAGCAATCTCTTTGACAACAATTCCTGAGTCTCCTACAACTGCAACAACAATCATTCCAACCAATGCATCAGTACTATCAACAATGGCTCCGTCCATCATATCAACAAATCAAACGTCAACAAACATTCCTTCTACAACATCAGCACCCCTTTATTCAGAATCTTCTACAACGCCAACAGACATCTCAGCAGTCACCATTTATTATGATCCGTCATATGTTCCTCCTAACAATAATTTTCAACAACAAACAGTGGCATCTCCTGCCAGGTCACCAGTTACCATCTACTACGATCCGCACACTATTTCAACACCCTCCTCTGCTGCAGTCAGTCCGGTTACCATCACGGTACCTGGGCCAGTTCCATATGAAAGCAGTAATGCCATCCCTTGGCATTATGGCTCTGACCTTTACTGCAATGGGGAGAAAATCACTCTTGACTCTTCAACCTCTTCTCCACAGATTGATAATGTCGGGGGAGGCGGAGGCTTCACCAGAAGCGGACGCCTTTTTGCCTCGCAATCACAAAGACCTAATGCCGAAGCAGAAGCTGCTGCCAAAGCAAAGGGAAAGAGTGTAATATCTGAAGAGCCCATTCTCAAGGAAACTCAGAAGACATCTTTTGAGCAAGATGTAGATGAATTCATGAGGATTATAAAAAGAAGTGATTACAAAGTGGTGGATCAGCTTCACCAAACTCCCTCAAAAATCTCCATATTATCCCTACTGATGTGTTCCGAAGCTCACCGGAATGCATTACTAAAAGTCTTGCACGCAACATATGTGCCAGAGGAGATCACCGTTAATCAGTTGGAGACCGTGTTAGTGAATGTCAATACCAGCCATGGATTGGGTTTTACCAATGCTGATTTAACAACTGAGGGATGTAACCACAACAAGGCTTTACACATCACTCTGGAATGCAAGGGTGTTGTCCCATCACATGTACTGGTAGACACTCGGTCTTCACTCAATGTTTTACCAAAGAAAGCCTTGGTGAAGCTGGAGTATGATGGCTTGGCATTACGTCCAAGTAATTTGGTGGTAAGAGCATTTGATGGCTCTAAGAGATCAGTGCTAGGAGAGATTGATCTGCCTGTGATGATTGGCCCGCAGACTTTTAAAATTACCTTCTATGTGATGGACATTCAGTCGGCCTACAACTGTTTGTTGGGTAGACCTTGGATCCATGTGTAAGCACCCCAAATTTGCCCTCACCCATTCACACCATGGCTTGTGATCATCTCATATGCAAAAACACAATCATATCATCTCATACCTCATTTTTGATTCACTGCATAGTTTCTAAGTCATCTGCACCTAGGGTTTGTGATCTGAGCAATCCAAGAACCTTTTGAGCCACTCCAAAGGTCACCAATCACTTCAAAGGGATCCATATGTGTTCTTATATCATATCACATCCTTTCCAAGTCAAGAATGCCAGAGAATCACAAGAACTGGGATTGGTATGGAGGCAGAGCCAGGCTAGACTGCACAGTTGACCTAAAATTAGGGTTTTGGTTTCAGAGGCCATAACTCCAATTTTTTGGGTCATTCTTGTTTCCATTGGTCTCTATATGGTATAGGGAGTGTGCATATCAATTTTCATGAATAAATTCCATGGGGAAGTCATCTGATCAAGGGTTGACTTTCTGGACAAGTCAGTGCAAAATCAGGGCATCTGAGGCCCCCAATGACCCAACCAATGGGTGATCTTCATCATTTTGAGTGTATATGGTCTTTATTTGATCATGGAAGAAGATTGAAGTTCACAAAAATCAAGAATTTGGAGTTTTTGCAAATGTTGACTTTTTGGGTATAGTTGACTTTTCAAGAATGCTTCATTTTAGGTCACTTTTCAAGCCTTGATTCTTGATCCAAAAATGCTTCAAATGGAAAAACTTTGGTCATGAAAGTTGTAGAACACATCTTTCCCTTTTCAAAAAGTACAAGAACATGATCAAATTCTTCTTGGATCAAAAGTTATGGTGTGACAAAGTTGCCAAAAATCATTGATTTTCAAGACATGCCTCAAATGTGAATTTTGCAAAACCATGAACCAATGCCATTTGTAACTTCTAGTTCACTTCAAACCATGACATAAACATTCTATGTGACCTAAAAAATCAGGATTGAACCAAAGATCACATGTTCATGGTTTGTGTAACAAGACTTTTCCATGAAGTTTCAAAAGTGTGCCAACTTGCAAAACCATCATTATGCTTCTCACCACTTGCTGCCTTGGCCTTTGAACCAGCCATAGTCTCTCACCACACCATGCTGCGCCAGCCCTAGCCCTTGTACCAAGCTAGAACCAAGCCCATGCCTCCCTTACAAACAAGTTGACATTTTGCAAAAGTGGACATCCCAATCACAGCAGGCCAGGTCACATCACCTGACCAATGGGAGTTCTTTATGCAAGGAAAATGCTGGCCATAACACTCAAGAAGCAAGGCTGAAACAAGACACAACATCACATACACAAAAACACTCCATCAAGCAAAACTCTTCAAAACTCTCTGCCCAGCTCACAAACACTCAAGCAAACTTCACACATCAACTCACCATGCCTCATTGAGTAGAAACCAACAAAGAACCAGGCCTGAAACAAGCCATAACATCACTTCACCATTTTCACCCCAAGCTGCAGTTTCCTTCGAAACACCTTCCACAGCTTGCAAACATCAAAACAAACTTCACAAACCTTCTCCACTCATCATCTAGACCACAAACAACCCTTCACCCTTGCCAGGAACAGTCTGAATCATCATTGCCATTTTCAACTGAGCTTGAGCAGAAGCTGTTCAAACTCTTCATCCAGCCAACATAAACTTCTCCAAAGCATTCAAGCATCATCAAGAGGTCAAGTGGAGTGGATTACACCAAGAAGGGAGGTCAGAAAGCAGCTGGAGTGAAAGCTTCGAATCTCAGGTAGCTCAAGAACTTTTTTTTTCCAGAAATGGATTTTTAAGTTCTAAACTTGTTCTATATGTCTTCCTGATCATGAATATGCCTTTAGTTTCGAAAATGGTGATGAAATGAGAATTTAATTGCTTCCTGAAACTCTGTTGACCTAAAAATTGTTTGGTTCGATTCATGTTTCTGGGGAAAAATAAATGTTGTTTGTGATGGGGTTTTGATTCAGTGGGTTATGGGGATCATTTCCATGTTCTTAGATTTCATTTTTGTTAGGTTTTGAGAGTTTTGGAGATTTTCAGGTGGGGTTCCCACCGGAGAAGACGACCGGAGGTCTTCTCCGGCCACCTGAAAATCATTAGGGCATAATCCCAGTCATTAAGGCAGTTTGAATCTGGCACGTTGGATCAGTGGACTTTGTTGACTTGCCGCGCGTGTGAACGGTCCAGATTCATCATTAAACCCTAACCATTAATTAATTAATTCATAATCCTGTATTAACCAAGTTTGAATTTCAGCCTTTGATCTGCGCGCGCAGTCAACAAGGCTCTCCCCAGACTCAATCCTGGCCCCTCATTTGGTTGACTTCATTTAATTTCATTTTTTATTTCATTTCTTTTCATTTAACTTGCATATTTTATTTAAAATAGCAAAACTGTTTTAAAAATTATGAAATTTTTTCTCAAGAATTTCATAAATTTTTAAGACCCAAAAATATTTTTATTTCCATTTTTGCATTTTAAAAAGTATTTTAAAATATTTAAAAGATTATTTTTAATAGATTAATGAGAATTAATTTATTAAAAATACTTTTAGGTATTTGAAAAGCACCAAAAAATTCATGAAATGTTCTAAGACATTTAGAAACATTGCCCAACCTTCAAACCAAATTTATTTTTTGATCTTGATGCATTTTGAGAATTTTTCATTGAATTAAAATCATTTTTGTGCATTATTTTGATCCTAAGTTCAAAAAAATCATTTCTGCCTATCCATGAAGAGTTGGACATTGATTCTTCTTGCATTGCATTGTGTTTAGCATGTGGTTTCTAGGATTAAATGGCCATGATTTGATTCCTCATTTTCAATTTGTTTGGCATTTCTTTTGTTTAGAAACCCTAAAAACCCTAAAATCTTGTAAAATTCATATCTTGAGTTAGGTTAGGAGTTGAGACTTCTCCTTTGGGCAGTGGTTTAGAATAGGATTAGGGGTCCTTTGAGTGGCATTTTCCATTTTTTATCTTAGGGTTTGCTTCTGTTTTTGGTTTTTGTTTGATGTTTGATTCATAAACCCTAATTTGGGCTTCCATTTGCATCCCTCTTGCATTCTCTTGCATAGCATGACTTGCCATGACATTTCAAGCATTCATGTGATTCATTTGACATCATAAGACATATTGAAAGCATGTTTGATCATTGCATCTTTCATTTGCCATGTTGTATGCCATATGCACCTCACAACTTTTCATGTATGTTCATGTGTCTTAACATGCTTCATTTGCATCCATGAACTTGTATGATCATCCACATGTGTTGTTGTTGGTTTGTAGCATCTCATAGCATCATTAGCATCATGTACATGCTTCTGGTTTTGTTTCTCATCATGTCATCTCATCCCATTTTGCATTGCATTGCATTTCTTTTCTAACATTTCAGGTGGTAAGTAACTTTGAGAGGTGAATTTGCCTTCACTTCTCATAACTTTTCTTTTCATCTCTCTTGCATCCATTGCTGCATTCCTATATGTGTTTGAGTTTGAGCTTGCTCATTCTTCTTCTTCCCATTTTCTTCCTTCAAGTGACTTGACTTCTTGAATGAAGCAAGTTGCTTTGCTTCTCTTGATCCTTTCATCTGCTTCCTGGTGGTTCCTCTGAAGATTTCTCTTGCAAACCTCACAAACCTTAGGAACAACCAAGCATGACAATGATTAGGGTTTTGATTAGTCTCCCCTCTTAGTTTCACCTTTGAGTCTCTTTTGAGTCTTCTCTTCTCACCTCATAATCAGGGACTAAACCCTAAAGGCTTTAAGGCTTTGTGATTAAGCTTATGCCTGCACCCTTCTCTTAGGATGGAGTGTATAACTTTAATCCTAAGTGTTAAACCCTTAATGTGTTTAAATCTCTTAATCAATTCACTTAATAAGTATCAAGACATCACACTTGTAACTTGGGCCTTGCATCAGGGTTCTGATTCTTCCTTAATTGGTTAAGAAGGACTAACCCTAGTGTTAATGGACAAGTCCCCCTCAAGTTGTCTTATAAACCCTAAAAAATCACTTCTTCATAATATCACTAAATAAAATCCACTTAATCAAAGGCTTGTTTCGTCATGAGTTTAATCCCTAATCATGGATTAAGTTGAGGAGTTTTCCTCAGCTTAAACATTCTCATCTATTATCCTTCTCTTAGGATGGTGTAATGAGTCTGTTTAATCCTTGATTATGGCTTAACCTCATTACTCAACACTAAACAAAAAACACAAAAACATCTAAATAATCACAAGTAGGTTAATGATCTTAATCCTACACCAGGGTGATTAAGTGTGAGAATCTGACTTCACACTTAAGGTATTCTCATTACCCCTAATCAGAGGGAAGATGTGATGAGTTTACTAAATCCGTTGGTTCAGGCTTAAGCTCATTAACTTATGACAAAATCCAAAAACAATAAAAGACTGAAAACACAAAAACAAACAATAATCGTCTCCTCCGGGATTCTCCTCTCATCATCTTCACTCACAAACGAGAACTCGCTTCTTCCGTCTAATGCAAGACAGTTTGCACCTGAGCCAGACAGGTCATACACTTGAGCATGGACAAGTAAGCAGTTCACAAGTCAATTCACCTTTCAGTCTCTTTGGGTCGAACTACGGTGTTCTGACTTCCTCATTGCACGAGAGGATACGTAGGCATAACTTCACAGTTATCGAACAAAAGTCTCTGTATATTCCCCCTCTTTCCTATATCATTCTTTTAGCCTGATGATCTTGAGCATTTCATTTCTGTTCTTACACTGACACTCCACTTGTATACTTCACTTCTCTTACACTGACACCTGTACATCCTTTTCCAGCTCTTTTATACACAAATTGCACTGACACTACCCCTTTTAAAACACAAATCTTTTAAGCGTGGATCCCGTCGAGTACGACGGACAATCTGGGTGCTAATACCTTCCCAGGTTGTAACCAACCCCCTTTCTCAGTCTCTCTGGTTCGCAACCGTCTTATCCATATCTTTTCTAGGTCTATGCAGCATTGCCTCTCCTCCGGGATAAAAATGCCTAGCTGGCGACTCTATTCATCTCCAGTGAGTTCACGACTGTGTGTTCTCATTGTTCTTTTCGCCGACAGTTCGCGCTTGTACCTTTATCTGGGCCCGTCCCATCTTATCGGGAGCGACAGCTTGGCGACTCTGCTGGGGACCTTATACTGCAACCAGGGCTTCTGGTTCTTTTTGTGGGTTCCTCCTAGCGCTTGATTGATTTGTGTTTACTGGGGTGTTATGTGCTATCTGTGCTTGTGTATTTATTCTATTTATTGCTTTATGTACAGTTTGTTTTACTGCTTTCTTTACTGCTTTACATATATCATACTGTCATGCTGTCTGGCTGGATCTGGTTTTGCTTTGGTGGGTGGGTGTTCCACTGAGAGTTAAGGTCCTACACCTGGGACCTGAGTGACACCTAGGCTAGAGTGAATCATATTCTTTCCCATTCCATCTCGGTCTGGTGCGGGAATATGAAACACGGTTCAGATATGGGTTTCTTCTTGAGAACTCTGTGTTGCAGATTTCCTGCAATGCTAGGGCTATCTGGGAAGCCTGCTAAGTCTGAATGACCTTTTAGTATTGACCTTCAGAAACTGAGGTGAATTAGAGGAGGAACTTTTATGGTTATTGTAAACACTGTACCTCCGGGTTAGAAGTGTTTACACTTCTCATAACTGATCCAAGTCTGAGGATCCTTGTTTTAGAACACCACCTGTGAGGGGGTTGGGCTGTTTACAGGTTTGCAGGTACCTTGACCTCAGAATACCCTGTTACTTTGACTTGATTAAGAATACTCCATGTTGGAACAGTTCTTGTGATTCTAAACCCTGGACATGTGGCTCTTTATTTGAGCCCCCCACCTTGGTTACTGGATTTATAGACCTCCAACTGGAATTCTTGAACACACTTGGACCTATATCAGGGCATTTGATCAGATCCAGCTCAGTCACAGACCCTTGCATATCATTTGCATACATAATCATTGCATCATATTGACATTTGCTTATTTGTGTTTCAGGGTATCCATTTTCATCTGGTTTTGGTTTTGACCCCATCTTCTGTATTGACCTATCTTCATCAGCATCTGCTTCAGTTATCACCAGCCAGTCAGTGGCCCCTTTCTTCAGTGTTATCATCAGCACCTGTCTCTACTCAGTCCTCAGCATCATGGCTCCTAAAAAGAGCAACATCACCTATCACTTCTTCCAGCCAGAGCTATCTGACATCAGGAGGATTCAGACCCTGATCACTCCAGATCACATACCATTGTTCAGGGAACATTATGGAGATATACTTGATATGGTTATGGATCTGGACCCTTCACAAAGAAGCCTGATCCACACTTGCATTCAGTTTTATGATCCCCCACTGAGATGTTTCACTTTCCAAGACTTTCAGTTGGGCCCTCTATTGGAAGAGTACTCCTCATTAGTTGGTATACCTATCAGGGGTGGAATCCCTTTCAACCCTGAGATGGCCTTTCCTGGTAATGGAGAAGTAGCAAAGGCTTTGCATCTGGAACCTGCCCTGATTGAACAGCATATGACTTCTAAAGCTGGGATCCCTGGTTTCCATCTGGACTTCTTGATCTCTCAAGCTACCCTGAAAGCTTCTTTAGGAGAGTGGAAAGCTGTCTGTGCTTTGTTGGCCTTGAGCATATATGGAATTGTACTGTTTGCAGATGAGCCTCGATTCATTAGCAAGAATGCAATCCATCTTTTCATCCTGAAGAATCCAGTGCCCACTTTATTGGGAGACCTCTACTATTCAGTGCATCAGAGGAATGAAAAGCAGAGGGGAAGATTAGTGAGGTGTTGTGCTCCATTGTTCCACACTTGGCTTCTCAGGCATCTACCCAGGACAGATGCATTTTTGAACCCTCATCAGCAGAAAAACTGGGCTAAGAGACTCACTGCTCTAACTTCAACTGATATCAGATGGTGCACTCAGAGCACCAAAGGCAGGGATATCATCACCAGCTGTGGGCATTTTCCCAATGTGCCCCTAATAGGAGTTAAGGGTAGCATTAATTACAATCCTCTGCTATTCAGAAGGCAACTGGGCTATGCACTGGTCCATACTCCTAAGGCACAGGACTTGGTTGAGACTCTTTATTGTGAGAACAAGACTAATCTGGTTATTGTTAGGCAGGCTGCCTGGGCCTGGGATAATGTTCAAACTAAGGGAATAACCATTTTGGGGAAGTGCAACAATGTAGCATCAGCACAGTACCATGAGTGGTCCCATGCCAGGGCCCAATTCTCTGGAATGCCCTTTACCATAGAAGATATGCCTGAATCATCTTCAGCACCACCCCCTGCCACTGTCAGTTTGGAGGAGTTTGAGAGTTTGAAAGAAAGGAATGAGAAGTTAACCCAGGCTTTGCAGAAGACCCTCCGGGAGAGGAGTGAGGGTAGGATGGAGATTGAGAGGTTAGAGAAGTTGAGAGTGGAGCATCTGGTTAAGATTGAGAAGTTTGGGGATTATATCAAAAAGTCTAAAGCTGGAGAACAAATCCTGAAGAATGCTTGCAAAGAAGCCCAGTTCTAGAGAGCAAGGACAGACTTGTATTTGAAGGAAAGTCAAGCCCGGTGGGTCAGGATCACCGAGGCTCGTACCCTGGAGGACAAGAGAGTCCAAGACAAGATGGAGCAACTGGAAGCTAGTGCAAAAGAGCAGCAAGAAGCCCTGGCAGCAGCCCAGAGGGAGATATCAGAGCTGAAGATCAGAGCAGGAGTGAAGAGGTCAAAGGACCAAAGTCAGCACAAGAAGCTAACAGCAGCTGTTACCACCCGGAACCTCCTTATCAGGAACCTCACGGAACGTCCAGCTGATCCTGTGACCGAAGCACTTCTCAAGGAAGTTCGTGAGGATGAGTTTGGTCTTGGTGTTTGACCCTTTGTTTGTTGTTGCTTTCATTCCGTGTATTTTTTTCATTTTTCCTTGTAATGTATTTTGACCCCTCAGAGGGCTTGTATTTGTGAACAAACTATGTACCATTTTGGCCTTTTGTAATATATGTATCGGTTTGTTCCATCCGGGTTTCACTTCAAAAGCAACATCAGCAGCATCTTCAAGGGTCTGGAAGGGTCAAAACTGAATGCCAAACCGGATACCTTGAGAACAAATAAGCATAACTGCATTGCATGCTAACCCCTTTTGTTTGTTTTGTAGGTTTTTGTTTTATTGCTACTAACTCTGTTGTGGTGCTCAGGAACTATTGCTAGGCGCCGGGTATTTCCCCTCAATCGTCCGCACCGTTATCCAACCCGTAACAATCTTCCGGGCATTCAAATGGATCAGATGCAGCAGGACCTTACTGAGGTCAGAAATCAAATGGCAAATGAAAGGCTAGAGATGAGAACACAGATGACTCAGTTTATGGAAGTGATGAACAACATGGCTCAGAGCCAGGAAAGATTGAGGGCCATGGTGGAAAGGCAGAATCAAGAAGATCCACATATAGGGACTGCCGGCACCAGCAACAACGAAAGGGTCCAACCTCATGTTAACCCCCCTGTATTTGGACCACACCTCCATCCTGAGGTCAACATTCCAGCAAATGTTCAAGGGACTGCCACTGCAGCCAGGGTACTACAAGAAGATCCTCAGGAGGACCAATTCACAGTAATGGGTGCCGGGGAAGAAGCTTATGATAGAAGGTTGGATGAGATAGCTGAGAAGCTAAGATCCTTAGAGTCTCAAAACTCTTTGGGCTTCGACGTCATGGACATGGGCTTGGTAGACGGGGTCAGGATCCCCCATAAGTTTAAGCCTCCTTGTTTTGAAAAATATAATGGGACTTCATGCCCCCGGACTCATTTACAATCATTTCTGGGGAGGCTGAAGGCCTATACTATGGATGAGAAGCTCTGGATGTTCTATTTTGAAGATAGCTTGACTGGAGCGTCAAGAGAATGGTACTCTCACTTGACAAGGGCAACTATTAGATGCTGGAAGGACCTGGCAGAGGCCTTCATCAGACAGTATCAATACAACTTAGACATGGCACCCAACAGGACTCTCCTAATGGGAATGTCACAGTCGTCAAGGGAAAGTTTCCGAGAATATGCCCAGAGATGGAGGCAATTGGCTGCTGCTGTTCAACCACCTATGTCTGAAAGGGAAATGGCAGATATGTTCATGAACACCCTTCAGGGGACTTACATTGACAGGCTGGCTGCTTTCTCTTCCACTAGCTTTGCAGATGTTGTCATAGCTGGGGAGAGAATTGAAAGCCTATTGAAGATGGGTAAGATCTCAGACAACGGTGCAAGCTCGTCTAGTAGTACAAGAAAACCTTTTGCAGGCCCGAGAAGAACTGGCGAGACCAATGCCATCCACACCAACAGGGGCAGGCCTCCATATGATCACAGATCAGTGGCAGCAGTCACCATTCCTGCTCCAGCACATCCTCAACCAGTTTATCAACCTCCACAACAAAACTATCAGCCACAACCTCAGTACCATCAACAGAATCAGTATCCTCCGAGAAATTACAACAACAGCAACACCAACAACAATAACCAGCAAAGGCCATTCCAGCAGAGGCCATCTCAAGCTAATAGGGTGATCGATCCGATCCCTATGCCATATGCTACATTGCTGCCACAACTCCTGAAACTCAACCTAGTTGAGCTAAGGACGCTGGCACCTCCAGATCCCAACAGTTTACCCAGGAACTATGACTCCAACGCCAGATGTGCCTTCCATTCAAATGCACCTGGCCACAGTACAGAAAAGTGCAGAGCTCTGCACATGAAGGTACAAGACCTGGTAGACTCAAAGGCTTTGAATTTCGCACCACCACCCAATGTCAATAAGAATCCAATGCCAAACCACGGTGGTCCCAGAATTAACGCTATTGAAGAAGACAAGCCGTCTCATTTAATAACCAGTGTGGGTCAGATCCGGACACCGTTGGTAGAAATCAAGGCTCAACTCCTAGAATGTCAAATGTTCCCGGGGTGTGAGTTGGGTTGTGCTTACTGCAATATCTCGGTAAATGGGTGCGACAATTTGAGGAATGGCATAGATGGTCTTATTCAGGGCGGCCAACTTCAGATCACCACATCATTTCCTACAAATCCAGCAATCTCATCAGCAACGACTCCAGAACCTCCTACCACTGCAACAACCATTGTCCCTGACAATTCTTCGGCTTCATCAACAAGTACTTCATCTATTGTCTCAACTGATCAGTTATCAACAAATTTTTCTTCTACAACTCCAGCACCACTCCATTTTGAAACTCCTACAACAACAACATCCATCCTTCCACCAATGTCTCCTACAACACCAGCAACAAATCATGAAGATGTCTCAACTGTCACCATATTCTATGATCCTGAAAACAACTCTGCCTACAACTCAGAAGGTGCTGCTCCCATCGGAGCACCAGTCACAATTTATTATGATCCGCAGACTATCACAGCTGCAGTCAGTCCGGTCACTATCACGGTGCCTGGACCAGTACCTTATGAAAGCAGCAATGCCATCCCCTGGCATTACGGCTCTGACCTGTACTGTGAAGGACAAAGAATCACTTTTGAATCATCAACCCCTGCACCACAAGTAGACAATGTGGGAGGAGGCGGAGGCTTCACTCGAAGCGGACGTCTCTTCGCCCCACAAATTCAGAGACCCACCGCCGAAGCAGAAGCTGCTGCCAAGGCAAAAGGGAAGAGCCCTGTGCAGGAAGATCAAGCTGTTAAAGAAGCTTTGAAAACACCCTTTGACCAAGAGGTTGATGAGTTCATGCGAATCATCAAAAAGAGTGATTATAAAATAGTGGATCAGCTTCATCAGACGCCTTCCAAGATCTCAATCCTGTCATTGCTTATGTGCTCCGAGGCCCATCGGAATGCACTACTCAAAGTCTTGCACGCAGCTTACGTGCCTGAAGAGATCACTGTCAATCAGCTGGAAGCAGTAGTTGGAAATGTTAATGCTAGTCACGGACTAGGGTTCACCAATACTGATTTGACAACGGAAGGCCGCAACCATAACAAAGCCTTGCACATAACCATGGAATGCAAAGGTGCTGTCCTTTCCCATGTGCTGGTAGACATGGGGTCATCCCTCAATGTCTTACCTAAGAAGGCCCTGGTGAAGCTAGAATATGATGGATTGGCATTGAGACCCAGCAACCTGGTGGTAAGAGCCTTTGATGGTTCAAAGAGATCGGTTCTGGGAGAGATTGAGTTGCCCATAACGATTGGCCCGCAAACCTTTAAAACTACCTTCTACGTGATGGATATACAGCCCGCCTATAGCTGTTTATTGGGTAGGCCATGGATTCACGCCGCTGGCGCCGTGACTTCTACCCTTCACCAGAAGTTAAAATATGAGTGGGAGGGTCAAGTCGTTACAATCTGTGGAGAAGAGGATATTTTTGTCAGCCACCTGGCTACTTATAAGTACATTGAGATGGATGGGGAGATCCATGAAACAATGAGCCAGGGGTTCGAAGCTTTGAATGTGAATGAAACATCTGATGTGCCTGGAACTTCTATATCATCGTACCAACAAGCCCGGAAGGTTGTTGAGGGAGGAAATGCCCAAGGCTGGGGCAAACTGCTATCGGTGGAGAAGAAAGAGGACAGATTTGGGTTGGGTTACAAACCAACTCAACAAGATCAAGCAGCGGCTGCGAAAGAGCCCAATTTTGTGAGTGGGGGGATGCTTACCCCTGATGCTGTCAACTGTCTGGAAGACGAGCTGGAAGAAGAACGCAACCTGGAAAGCTGGATTCGTCCAAAGATCCCGGGGAGCAGTATCTCGAACTGGTCTTCCCAGGAAATTATAAGAGTTACTCATGCAGAGTAATTATTATTTCCTGTATTTTTATAAGCATGCATCAAAGTCTTGCATCTTGCCCAAGATGACAAGACTCATTTTGTAACCGGGCCATCTGTACTTTTTGTGCAACAAGATTAATCAATGACATATCAGACATCTTTTTGCAAACAAAGTCTTTTTCTTTTCCGCTCACTGTTTTTCCATTTTTCTTTTTGTACAAAAAATAAATGGCAATGTTTTCAAAATGACAATTTTATTTCACTTTTCTAAAACAAGATTAAAATCAATCACTAAAATGAACAACTAAACCCTTGCAGAGAGTGCCTTCCAGACAGCACCGACAACAGCACGGCTATGACTTCGTATGACTTTGACAATCCGATCAACCAAGCTAATGAAGGGGTTGAAGAAGAATATGAGCTTCCTGAAGAGCTAGCCATGTTGTTGAGACAAGAGGAAAAGGTTATTACTCCTCACCAGGAGGAGGTTGAAGTGATTAATCTTGGTACAGATGAAGACGTGAAAGAGGTTAAAATCGGGGCCTGCCTGCAAGACTCAGTGAAGAGACAACTGATTGATCTGCTTCAAGAATATGTGGACGTGTTTGCTTGGTCTTATCAAGATATGCCAGGGTTGGATACCGACATTGTTGTGCACAAGCTGCCTTTGAGAGAAGAATGCCCGCTGGTTAAACAGAAACTACGCCGTACTCGTCCAGACATGGCAATGAAAATCAAAGAGGAGGTACAAAAGCAATGGGACGCCGGGTTCCTTGCTGTAACTAGCTATCCACCGTGGGTTGCTAACATAGTACCTGTGCCTAAGAAAGACGACAAAGTAAGGATGTGTGTTGACTACCGGGATCTGAACAGAGCCAGCCCGAAGGATGATTTCCCATTACCTCACATTGATGTATTGGTTGATAATACGGCTCAGTTCTCGGTATTCTCCTTCATGGACGGATTTTCAGGATACAATCAGATCAAAATGTCACCTGAAGACATGGAGAAGACAACATTCATTACACCTTGGGGCACGTTCTGTTACAAGGTAATGCCATTTGGGCTCAAGAATGCTGGTGCAACGTATCAACGAGCTATGGTAACATTATTCCACGATATGATCCATAAGGAAATCGAGTGTTATGTGGATGACATGATTGCCAAGTCCCTCACTGAAGAAGACCATCTGGTAAATCTGCTAAAGCTATTCAAGCGTCTGAGGAAGTACCAACTGAAGTTGAACCCCAACAAATGCACATTCGGGGTGAGATCTGGTAAGCTGCTGGGCTTTATTGTAAGCGAGAAAGGGATTGAAGTTGACCCTGATAAAGTCAAAGCCATCCAAGAGATGCCTGCACCGAAAACAGAGAAAGAAGTTCGAGGGTTCTTAGGTCGATTGAACTACATCTCACGGTTCATATCTCACCTTACAGCAACCTGTGAACCCTTGTTCAAATTATTGAGAAAGGAACAGACGGTCAGGTGGAATGAAGACTGCCAGAAGGCTTTTGACAAGATCAAAGAATATCTGCAAGAACCTCCAATCCTTATGCCTCCAGTTGAAGGAAGACCTCTGATAATGTACTTGACAGTATTAGAAGAGTTAATGGGGTGTGTGCTGGGCCAACATGACGAGTCTGGTCGAAAAGAGTATGCAATATACTACCTAAGCAAAAAGTTTACCGACTGTGAACAGCGTTATTCACTGCTCGAGAAAACTTGTTGTGCTTTAGCGTGGGCTGCTCGCCGACTAAGGCAGTATATGTTGACCCACACTACTTTATTGATCTCCAAAATGGACCCAGTTAAGTACATTTTCGAGAAGCCAGCTCTTACCGGACGGGTTGCAAGATGGCAAATGATTCTCACAGAATATGACATCCAATACACATCCCAGAAAGCCATCAAGGGCAGTGTATTGTCTGAATATCTTGCTGAGCAACCCATTGATGATTACCAGCCTATGAGATTTGACTTCCCTGATGAAGACATCATGTTCATTAAAGCAAGAGATCATGAAGAGCCTGTTCACACTGAAGGGCCTGACCCAGAAGAAGAATGGACTATGATGTTTGATGGGGCTGTTAACATGAACGGTCGTGGTGTTGGTGCAGTACTCATTACACCCAAAGGGGTTCACATGCCTTTCTCGGCAAAACTCACTTTCAACTGCACTAACAACGAAGCTGAATACGAAGCTTGCATTATGGGTCTTGAGGAAGCCATTGACCTCAGGATCAAGACGTTGACTGTATTCGGAGATTCAGCTCTGGTAATCAATCAGACCAACGGAAAATGGTACACCCACCAGGACCATCTGATACCTTACAGGGATTATACAAGGAGGTTATTGACTTTCTTCACAACGGTCAAGCTTGAGTATATCCCTCAGGACGAGAATCAGTTTGCAGATGCTCTTGCCACCATTTCATCCATGATCAAAGTTCAAGCTGCCAACTTTGTACCTCAGATTTCAGTATCCAGACTCGACAGACCAGCATATGTATTCGCAGCAGATGTTGTCAAAGATGATAAGCCTTGGTTCCATGACATTAAGTGCTTCTTGGAGGATCAAACATACCCACCTGGGGCATCTTCCAATGATAAGAAGACTTTGAGAAGGCTTGCTGGTAGTTTCTTTCTGAACACTGATGTTTCCCTGTACAAGAGGAACTTTGATATGGTACTCCTCAGATGTGTTGATAAGACAGAAGCAGACCTGTTGATGCATGAAGTGCACGAAGGATCCTTTGGTACCCATGCGGGAGGACATGCAATGGCTAAAAAGTTGCTAAGATCAGGTTATTACTGGATCACGATGGATGCTGACTGTTGTGCCTACGCCAGAACATGCCACAAGTGCCAGATTTATGCAGATAAAGTGCATGTGCCTCCCAATCCTTTGAACATCATGTCTTCACCATGGCCCTTTGCCATGTGGGGCATTGACATGATTGGCAAGATTGAGCCGACTGCTTCAAATGGCCACAGATTCATCCTGGTCGCCATTGACTATTTCACCAAGTGGGTTGAAGCAGCCTCATATGCAAACGTCACAAGGCAAGTGGTAGCCAGGTTTCTAAAAAGAGATATCATCTGTCGATACGGAGTTCCCGAGCGAATCATTACTGATAATGGTTCCAATCTAAACAACAAAATGATGGCAGAACTGTGCCGGGACTTCAAGATCCAACATCACAATTCTTCTCCTTACAGGCCAAAGATGAATGGCGCTGTTGAGGCAGCAAATAAGAATATCAAGAAGATTGTGCAGAAGATGGTAGTCACCTACAAAGACTGGCATGAAATGCTACCGTTTGCCTTGCATGGGTACCGCACGTCAATCAGGACATCCACTGGGGCAACACCGTATCAGCTTGTGTATGGTATGGAAGCAGTCCTACCTGTTGAAGTTGAATTACCCTCTCTGCGGGTACTAATGGATGTTAAACTGAGTGAAGCATAGTGGGTTCGGGCCCGATACGAACAACTGAGTCTGATTGAAGAGAAAAGATTGACTGCAATCTGTCATGGGCAGTTGTATCAGAAAAGAATGAAGAAAGCCTTCGATCAGAAAGTCAGGCACCGAGAGTACCAAATAGGAGATCTTGTGCTGAAGAGAATCCTCCCTCCTCATACAGACCACAGGGGCAAATGGACTCCAAATTATGAAGGACCATTCGTGGTAAAGAAAGTTTTTTCCGGTGGAGCACTGATGCTCAGCACCATGGATGGTGAAGATTTCCCGTCCCCTGTGAATTCAGATGCAGTTAAAAAATACTTCGCATAAAAATGACCCGCTGGACATAAAAACAGAATGTAAGTCCAGGCAAAAATAGGGCATCCCGGCGAGTCAAAAACAGAATAAAGGACTCGGGCAAAAGTAAGGGAAAATAAAAAAAAATGTACACCCGCTGAGTTGAAAAGCCGCATTGGACAGCTCAGGCAAAAATGGGTATCCCGATGGATTGAAAACCCGAAAGGGTGATCCATGCAAAATAAGGGAATAAGCGAACAACTGCATCCTGAATTCGTCTGTATCACTTACAACTTGGAAAGCTTCAACAGAATCAAGCTTCAACCAGAATCAGCCTTCTTCAGAAAGCCAGGTGAGAAGAACGTCAAATGTCATACGAGTCATAGCAAGAGAGGAAGCTCCTTAAAGCGTCATCAACATTGCCATCACTTTATTTCTCAATTTGTAACAATCTCCTCATTTCAGGGGATTTGTTTCTTTGACTGTACCTTGCCAATTCAGGGCACATGAATTAATAAAATAAGATTTTCAATCATGTCTCGTTTTGTACATTTTATTTGCAAAAAATGTCTGATGTCTTAAAAGAAAAAACTGATTGCATAAGAATACAGATGCTTATCTTCAAATAAAAGCGTGCTTGCAAGAAATGTACTTACTCTCAGAAGTGCCTAACTCCTATGACGGAATCCAGTAAGGGATACCTCGGGATTATTTTGTGCGTTTCTCTATCTTTTCCAGGATTGCAGGTATCTAGAACGCAACTTGGGGCATGAAAGCTTCATCCCAGCAAGCTGGCGAATCAACACTCCATTTTAGCACCCGAAGTGCTCTCTCCCCAGCTGAGTTGCCTCCCATGACTTCCCCCAGCTGAGATTGCCACTTATTACTTATCCCCATCAGAATGGGCAGGTACCACAGAAGGCACCTATATCCCCGGCCGAGTCAAGGATCCTCTTCAACAGAATCCCTAGGGAGGTCTCTCAATAATCTCTTTTCCTCCCCAGCCGAATTGCCACCTCGTCCTCAGCCGAAATACACAAAGTCAGAGAACCATCTCCCCGCAGAGTTCTAACCTCTATCCGGAAGAGCAGTGCATAGAAGATCACAACAGAGTGAAGAAAGCTTCTACAAATCCCAGCTGGGTCTCTCATTTATAAAGGATAGGTCTATCAATGGCCCGAATCCCCAAGCAGATACATCTCCTCAGATCCACCAGTGATCTCCCCCCCAGCTGGGATGTCCATTTCAATAGATCGATCGAAGATCTTCGCAGCAGTGGGACCCGGATCCCGGTTTGGTACCTTTGCACAATCATAACATTTGCATCATATTCACCCACAAAGCGTAGCATTCCGTCTAGTACGGAGCATTACGGCAAAAATCCAACACATAGCATAATCATAAGCCATGTTTTGAATCAGCACTTGTGACTAGTAACCATTCATCAGAATGCAGAATACTTTCCCCCAGAGTCCCCACCAGAGTCCCAGCAAAAGCAGCTGCCCCACAAATCACAAACACCAGTATATACTCATTTTGGACACCCGTCCGTGTCATCACTCCCCAATCAGGTCGCCTGAACACTCCTTACGAACAAGATCACTCATATTACAGATACTTCCTGACACCCGTCCGTGTCACATCCCCAGCAGAAAGCCAAAGACATCCCCTTTGCACTCACATATACTTATATACACCTTCTTGGCACCCGTCCGTGTCATATCCCCAGCACAGTCACCTACACTTTGTATATCAGATACTTTTTCATATTACACTCTTCCTTTTTGACACTCGTCTGTGTCACTCTCCCCAGCAGATAAACACTCATCCGTACAAAACTCACACTCGTTACTCATTTTATACTCATACAGATACTCGTCCGTATCTTCTATACACCATTCAAATCCCCACAGATTCAACCTTGGTCCATGTTCTCTGCTAACCCGTTGGTACTCGTCCGTATCATCATCTCTGAGCATGCGTCAAGAGTTTGTTTCTACATGATACCCGTCCGTATCATAGTCTTAGGGATGCTCGTCCGCATCTTTAATCCATACACTGTGTCGAACACTCGTGTCTTCTTGAATATAGATACTCGTCTGTGTCTACTATTCACCAGAGGAGTCCTCTCAGATTCAACACTCGTCCGTGTTCTTTGTTAACCAGTTGATACTCGTCCGTATCATCATCTCTGAACACGTGTCAGTATTTGTTTCTACCCGATACTCGTCCGTATCGTAGTCTTAGGGATGCTCGTCCGCATCTTTAATCTATACACAACATCTAAACACTTATACCTTTTGTTTCTTGGATATAAACACTCGTCCGTGTTTACTATTCCCCAGTAGATTTCCAACAAAGCAAATTTTCCTTCTTATCTGACACTCGTCCTGTGTCATGGTAAACCCTGAGAGCAGCCGTACCCTGCTAGGTGGTCGTCCTCCACCTCTTGATGGTCGTCCTCCATCATGCTCATCCGATGGCCGTCCCCGTCGTTGATTTAGCAGCCGTCCCCTGCTAGGTGGTCGTCCTCCACCTCTTGACGATCGTCCTTCATCATTTTATCCAATGGCCGTCCCCATTGTTGATTTTTGGTTATCTAACATTCGTCCTATGTTATGACAAACCTCGAGAGCAGCCGTCCCCTGCTAGGTGGTCGTCCTCCGCCTCTTGATGGTCGTCCTCCATCATGCTCGTCCGATGGCCGTCCCCATCGTTGACCTTTTATCCGATGGCCGTCCCCATCGTTGATATTTTCGGCAGCCGTACCCTGCCAGGTGGTCGTCCTCCACCTTTGATGGCCGTCCCCATCATATTTCTTTTATTCCCAACAGAGCAGCCGTCCCCTGCTAGGTGATCGTCCTTCACTTTTGATGACCGTACCCCATCATCTGTTTTTTCATTTATTTTTTAACCCGATGGCCGTCCCCGTCGTGGTCCCTTTTCCTTTTTAGCCCGATGGCCGTCCCCATCGTTGGTTACTTTACCTTTGTGAACTTGATGGCCGTCCCCGTCATGTTTCATTAATTCCCAGAGAATCTTACTTTATCTTGATGGCCGTCCCCATCATAATTTTATTTTTTCCCAGCTAGTCGACCGTCCCCGTCTTAGCTTTACCTTTTATCCCCAGCATGTCGGCCGTCCCCGTCATTGCTTTACTTCACACACTTTCCCCAGCATGTCGGCCGTCCCCGTCATTGCTCTTTACCCAGCAGTCGTCCTCTGCTCGACGGTCGTCCTCCGTCGCCCACACTTTACAATATACTTTATTTTCCTTTACAATCTATATCCCTTTTCTTCTTCATTCTGTGAGTGCAAATTTTGGACTGTCTTTAGTATTCAACCACAAGTTATCTTGTTCGCCTGTTAAGCCGTTGCTTACATCCTGCACAGCTAACTCATGTTTGAATAGGGGCAGCTGTAAGCACCCCAAATTTGCCCTCACCCATTCACACCATGGCTTGTGATCATCTCATATGCAAAAACACAATCATATCATCTCATACCTCATTTTTGATTCACTGCATAGTTTCTAAGTCATCTGCACCTAGGGTTTGTGATCTGAGCAATCCAAGAACCTTTTGAGCCACTCCAAAGGTCACCAATCACTTCAAAGGGATCCATATGTGTTCTTATATCATATCACATCCTTTCCAAGTCAAGAATGCCAGAGAATCACAAGAACTGGGATTGGTATGGAGGCAGAGCCAGGCTAGACTGCACAATTGACCTAAAATTAGGGTTTTGGTTTCAGAGGCCATAACTCCAATTTTTTGGGTCATTCTTGTTTCCATTGGTCTCTATATGGTATAGGGAGTGTGCATATCAATTTTCATGAAGAAATTCCATGGGGAAGTCATCTGATCAAGGGTTGACTTTCTGGACAAGTCAGTGCAAAATCAGGGCATCTGAGGCCCCCAATGACCCAACCAATGGGTGATCTTCATCATTTTGAGTGTATATGGTCTTTATTTGATCATGGAAGAAGATTGAAGTTCACAAAAATCAAGAATTTGGAGTTTTTGCAAATGTTGACTTTTTGGGTATAGTTGACTTTTCAAGAATGCTTCATTTTAGGTCACTTTTCAAGCCTTGATTCTTGATCCAAAAATGCTTCAAATGGAAAAACTTTGGTCATGAAAGTTGTAGAACACATCTTTCCCTTTTCAAAAAGTACAAGAACATGATCAAATTCTTCTTGGATCAAAAGTTATGGTGTGACAAAGTTGCCAAAAATCATTGATTTTCAAGACATGCCTCAAATGTGAATTTTGCAAAACCATGAACCAATGCCATTTGTAACTTCTAGTTCACTTCAAACCATGACATAAACATTCTATGTGACCTAAAAAATCAGGATTGAACCAAAGATCACATGTTCATGGTTTGTGTAACAAGACTTTTCCATGAAGTTTCAAAAGTGTGCCAACTTGCAAAACCATCATTATGCTTCTCACCACTTGCTGCCTTGGCCTTTGAACCAGCCATAGTCTCTCACCACACCATGCTGCGCCAGCCCTAGCCCTTGTACCAAGCTAGAACCAAGCCCATGCCTCCCTTACAAACAAGTTGACATTTTGCAAAAGTGGACATCCCAATCACAGCAGGCCAGGTCACATCACCTGACCAATGGGAGTTCTTTATGCAAGGAAAATGCTGGCCATAACACTCAAGAAGCAAGGCTGAAACAAGACACAACATCACATACACAAAAACACTCCATCAAGCAAAACTCTTCAAAACTCTCTGCCCAGCTCACAAACACTCAAGCAAACTTCACACATCAACTCACCATGCCTCATTGAGTAGAAACCAACAAAGAACCAGGCCTGAAACAAGCCATAACATCACTTCACCATTTTCACCCCAAGCTGCAGTTTCCTTCGAAACACCTTCCACAGCTTGCAAACATCAAAACAAACTTCACAAACCTTCTCCACTCATCATCTAGACCACAAACAACCCTTCACCCTTGCCAGGAACAGTCTGAATCATCATTGCCATTTTCAACTGAGCTTGAGCAGAAGCTGTTCAAACTCTTCATCCAGCCAACATAAACTTCTCCAAAGCATTCAAGCATCATCAAGAGGTCAAGTGGAGTGGATTACACCAAGAAGGGAGGTCAGAAAGCAGCTGGAGTGAAAGCTTCGAATCTCAGGTAGCTCAAGAACTTTTTTTTTCCAGAAATGGATTTTTAAGTTCTAAACTTGTTCTATATGTCTTCCTGATCATGAATATGCCTTTAGTTTCGAAAATGGTGATGAAATGAGAATTTAATTGCTTCCTGAAACTCTGTTGACCTAAAAATTGTTTGGTTCGATTCATGTTTCTGGGGAAAAATAAATGTTGTTTGTGATGGGGTTTTGATTCAGTGGGTTATGGGGATCATTTCCATGTTCTTAGATTTCATTTTTGTTAGGTTTTGAGAGTTTTGGAGATTTTCAGGTGGGGTTCCCACCGGAGAAGACGACCGGAGGTCTTCTCCGGCCACCTGAAAATCATTAGGGCATAATCCCAGTCATTAAGGCAGTTTGAATCTGGCACGTTGGATCAGTGGACTTTGTTGACTTGCCGCGCGTGTGAACGGTCCAGATTCATCATTAAACCCTAACCATTAATTAATTAATTCATAATCCTGTATTAACCAAGTTTGAATTTCAGCCTTTGATCTGCGCGCGCAGTCAACAAGGCTCTCCCCAGACTCAATCCTGGCCCCTCATTTGGTTGACTTCATTTAATTTCATTTTTTATTTCATTTCTTTTCATTTAACTTGCATATTTTATTTAAAATAGCAAAACTGTTTTAAAAATTATGAAATTTTTTCTCAAGAATTTCATAAATTTTTAAGACCCAAAAATATTTTTATTTCCATTTTTGCATTTTAAAAAGTATTTTAAAATATTTAAAAGATTATTTTTAATAGATTAATGAGAATTAATTTATTAAAAATACTTTTAGGTATTTGAAAAGCACCAAAAAATTCATGAAATGTTCTAAGACATTTAGAAACATTGCCCAACCTTCAAACCAAATTTATTTTTTGATCTTGATGCATTTTGAGAATTTTTCATTGAATTAAAATCATTTTTGTGCATTATTTTGATCCTAAGTTCAAAAAAATCATTTCTGCCTATCCATGAAGAGTTGGACATTGATTCTTCTTGCATTGCATTGTGTTTAGCATGTGGTTTCTAGGATTAAATGGCCATGATTTGATTCCTCATTTTCAATTTGTTTGGCATTTCTTTTGTTTAGAAACCCTAAAAACCCTAAAATCTTGTAAAATTCATATCTTGAGTTAGGTTAGGAGTTGAGACTTCTCCTTTGGGCAGTGGTTTAGAATAGGATTAGGGGTCCTTTGAGTGGCATTTTCCATTTTTTATCTTAGGGTTTGCTTCTGTTTTTGGTTTTTGTTTGATGTTTGATTCATAAACCCTAATTTGGGCTTCCATTTGCATCCCTCTTGCATTCTCTTGCATAGCATGACTTGCCATGACATTTCAAGCATTCATGTGATTCATTTGACATCATAAGACATATTGAAAGCATGTTTGATCATTGCATCTTTCATTTGCCATGTTGTATGCCATATGCACCTCACAACTTTTCATGTATGTTCATGTGTCTTAACATGCTTCATTTGCATCCATGAACTTGTATGATCATCCACATGTGTTGTTGTTGGTTTGTAGCATCTCATAGCATCATTAGCATCATGTACATGCTTCTGGTTTTGTTTCTCATCATGTCATCTCATCCCATTTTGCATTGCATTGCATTTCTTTTCTAACATTTCAGGTGGTAAGTAACTTTGAGAGGTGAATTTGCCTTCACTTCTCATAACTTTTCTTTTCATCTCTCTTGCATCCATTGCTGCATTCCTATATGTGTTTGAGTTTGAGCTTGCTCATTCTTCTTCTTCCCATTTTCTTCCTTCAAGTGACTTGACTTCTTGAATGAAGCAAGTTGCTTTGCTTCTCTTGATCCTTTCATCTGCTTCCTGGTGGTTCCTCTGAAGATTTCTCTTGCAAACCTCACAAACCTTAGGAACAACCAAGCATGACAATGATTAGGGTTTTGATTAGTCTCCCCTCTTAGTTTCACCTTTGAGTCTCTTTTGAGTCTTCTCTTCTCACCTCATAATCAGGGACTAAACCCTAAAGGCTTTAAGGCTTTGTGATTAAGCTTATGCCTGCACCCTTCTCTTAGGATGGAGTGTATAACTTTAATCCTAAGTGTTAAACCCTTAATGTGTTTAAATCTCTTAATCAATTCACTTAATAAGTATCAAGACATCACACTTGTAACTTGGGCCTTGCATCAGGGTTCTGATTCTTCCTTAATTGGTTAAGAAGGACTAACCCTAGTGTTAATGGACAAGTCCCCCTCAAGTTGTCTTATAAACCCTAAAAAATCACTTCTTCATAATATCACTAAATAAAATCCACTTAATCAAAGGCTTGTTTCGTCATGAGTTTAATCCCTAATCATGGATTAAGTTGAGGAGTTTTCCTCAGCTTAAACATTCTCATCTATTATCCTTCTCTTAGGATGGTGTAATGAGTCTGTTTAATCCTTGATTATGGCTTAACCTCATTACTCAACACTAAACAAAAAACACAAAAACATCTAAATAATCACAAGTAGGTTAATGATCTTAATCCTACACCAGGGTGATTAAGTGTGAGAATCTGACTTCACACTTAAGGTATTCTCATTACCCCTAATCAGAGGGAAGATGTGATGAGTTTACTAAATCCGTTGGTTCAGGCTTAAGCTCATTAACTTATGACAAAATCCAAAAACAATAAAAGACTGAAAACACAAAAACAAACAATAATCGTCTCCTCCGGGATTCTCCTCTCATCATCTTCACTCACAAACGAGAACTCGCTTCTTCCGTCTAATGCAAGACAGTTTGCACCTGAGCCAGACAGGTCATACACTTGAGCATGGACAAGTAAGCAGTTCACAAGTCAATTCACCTTTCAGTCTCTTTGGGTCGAACTACGGTGTTCTGACTTCCTCATTGCACGAGAGGATACGTAGGCATAACTTAACAGTTATCGAACAAAAGTCTCTGTATATTCCCCCTCTTTCCTATATCATTCTTTTAGCCTGATGATCTTGAGCATTTCATTTCTGTTCTTACACTGACACTCCACTTGTATACTTCACTTCTCTTACACTGACACCTGTACATCCTTTTCCAGCTCTTTTATACACAAATTGCACTGACACTACCCCTTTTAAAACACAAATCTTTTAAGCGTGGATCCCGTCGAGTACGACGGACAATCTGGGTGCTAATACCTTCCCAGGTTGTAACCAACCCCCTTTCTCAGTCTCTCTGGTTCGCAACCGTCTTATCCATATCTTTTCTAGGTCTATGCAGCATTGCCTCTCCTCCGGGATAAAAATGCCTAGCTGGCGACTCTATTCATCTCCAGTGAGTTCACGGCTGTGTGTTCTCATTGTTCTTTTCGCCGACAGTTCGCGCTTGTACCTTTATCTGGGCCCGTCCCATCTTATCGGGAGCGACACCATGCCGCTGGCGCAGTTACGTCTACCCTTCACCAGAAGCTGAAATTCGAGTGGGAAGGCCAGATCATCACCATCTGTGGTGAAGAAGATATTTTTGTTAGTCATCTGGATACATACAAATACATTGAGATGGATGGAGAAATCCATGAAACCATGAGCCAGGGATTTGAAGCCCTGAACATTAATGAAGCATCTGCTGTACTTGGAACTTCCATGACATCTTATCAGCAAGCCAGGAAGGTTGTTGAAGAGGGGACTGCCCAAGGCTGGGGCAAGTTGCTGCCCGTGGAGAAGAAAGAGGACATATTTGGGTTGGGTTACAAACCAACTCAACAAGATCAATCAGAGGCTGCTAAGAAGCCCAGTTTTGTTAGTGGGGGGATGCTCACCCCGGATGCAGTAAACAACTTGGAAGATGAGTCGGAAGATGAGCGCAACCTAGAGAGCTGGATACGTCCAAGGATCCCGGGGAGCCATATCTCAAACTGGTCTTCCCAGGAAATTATAAGGGTTACTCCTGCAGAGTAATTATTATTTCCTGTATTTTTAAGCATGCATCAAGTCTTGCATCTTGCCCAAGATGACAATACTCATTTTGTAATCGGGCCATCTTGTAATTTTTTGCAAATAGATCAATCAATGAATATCGGACATCTTTTGCAAATGAGTCTTTTTTCCTTTTCCGCTCACTGTTTTTCATTTTTCTTTTTGTACAAAAATAAAATGGCAATGTTTTCAAAATGATAAATTTATTTCACTTTTTCTAAACAAAGATTAAAATCAATCACTAAAATGAACAATCTAAACCCTTGCAGAGAGTGCCTTTCAGACTGCACCGACAACAACACAGCTATGACCTCGTATGACTTTGACAATCCAATCAATCAAGCTGATGAAGGGGTTGAAGAAGATTATGAGCTTCCTGAAGAGCTAGCCAGGTTGTTAAGGCAAGAGGAGAAGGTTATCACTCCTCACCAAGAGGAGATTGAAACGATTAATCTTGGTTCGGAAGAAGATGTGAAAGAGGTCAAGATCGGGGCCTGCCTACAAGACTCAGTGAAAGAACAGTTGATTGACATGCTTCGGGAGTATGTGGATGTGTTTGCTTGGTCTTACCAGGATATGCCAGGGTTGGACACCGATATTGTCATGCACAAGCTGCCATTAAAAGAAGACTGCCCGCCAGTAAAACAGAAGCTGCGCTGTACTCGCCCAGATATGGCAATGAAGATAAAAGAAGAGGTACAAAAGCAGTGGGACGCCGGGTTCCTTACTGTAACTAGCTATCCACCGTGGGTTGCTAATATAGTACCTGTGCCTAAGAAAGACGGCAAAGTAAGGATGTGTGTTGACTACCGGGATCTGAATAGAGCCAGCCCGAAAGATGATTTTCCATTACCTCACATTGATGTACTGGTTGACAATACGGCTCAGTTCTCGGTGTTCTCCTTCATGGACGGATTTTCAGGATACAATCAGATCAAAATGTCACCTGAAGACATGGAGAAGACAACTTTCATCACACCCTGGGGCACGTTCTGTTATAAGGTGATGCCATTCGGACTGAAGAATGCTGGTGCAACATATCAACGGGCTATGGTAACATTATTCCACGATATGATCCATAAAGAAATTGAATGTTATGTGGATGACATGATTGCCAAGTCCCTCACAGAAGAAGACCACCTGGTAAATCTGCTGAAACTATTCAAGCGCCTAAGGAAGTACCAACTGAAGTTGAACCCCAACAAGTGCACATTCGGGGTGCGATCTGGTAAGCTGCTGGGATTTATTGTAAGCGAGAAAGGGATTGAAGTTGACCCTGATAAAGTCAAAGCCATTCAAGAAATGCCTGCACCGAAAACTGAGAAAGAAGTTTGAGGGTTTCTAGGTAGATTGAACTACATTTCAAGGTTCATATCTCACCTTACAGCAACCTGTGAACCCTTGACAAGATTAAAGAATACTTACAGGAACCTCCAATCCTTATGCCTCCAGTCGAAGGAAGACCTCTAATAATGTACTTGACAGTATTAGAAGAGTCAATGGGGTGTGTGTTGGGCCAGCATGACGAGTCTGGTCGAAAAGAGTATGCAATTTACTACCTGAGCAAAAAGTTTACCGGCTGTGAACAACGTTATTCACTGCTCGAGAAAACTTGCTGTGCTTTAGCGTGGGCTGCTCGCCGACTGAGACAGTATATGTTGACCCACACTACTTTATTGATATCAAAGATGGACCCAGTTAAGTACATTTTTGAGAAGCCAGCACTTACCGGACGGGTTGCAAGATGGCAGATGATCCTCACAGAATATGACATCCAGTACACATCTCAGAAAGCCATCAAGGGCAGTGTATTGTCTGATTATCTTGCTGAGCAACCTATTGATGATTACCAGCCTATGAGGTTTGACTTCCCTGATGAAGACATCATGTTCATAAAAGCAAAAGATCACGAAGAGCCCATTCACACTGAAGGGCCCGACCCGGAAGAAGAATGGACTATGATGTTCGATGGGGCTGTTAATATGAATGGTCGTGGTGTTGGTGCAGTACTCATTACACCTAAGGGAGTTCACATGCCTTTCTCGGCAAAACTCACCTTTAACTGCACCAACAACGAAGCTGAATACGAAGCTTGCATTATGGGTCTTGAGGAAGCCATTGACCTCAGGATCAAAACTTTGACTGTATTCGGAGATTCAGCTCTGGTAGTTAATCAAACCAACGGCAAATGGTACACCCACCAGGATCATCTGATACCTTACAGGGATTATACAAGGAGGTTATTGACTTTCTTTACAACGGTCAAGCTTGAGTATATCCCTCGGGACGAGAATCAGTTTGCAGATGCTCTGGCTACCATTTCATCCATGATCAAAGTTCAAGCTGCCAGCTTTGTGCCTCGGATTTCAGTGTCCAGACTAGACAGACCAGCATATGTATTTGCAACAGATGTTGCCAAAGATGATAAGCCTTGGTTCCATGACATTAAGTGCTTCTTGGAGGATCAAACATACCCACCTGGGGCATCTTCCAATGATAAGAAGACTCTAAGAAGGCTTGCTGGTAGTTTCTTTCTGAACACTGATGGTTCCCTGTACAAGAGAAACTTTGATATGGTACTCCTCAGATGCGTTGATAGAACAGAAGCAGACTTGTTGATGCACGAGGTGCACGAAGGATCCTTTGGTACCCATGCAGGAGGGCATGCCATGGCTAAAAAGTTGTTAAGATCAGGCTATTACTGGATCACAATGGATGCCGACTGTTGTGCCTACGCCAGAAAATGCCATAAATGCCAGATTTATGCGGATAAGGTGCATGTGCCTCCCAATCCTTTGAATGTGATGTCTTAACCCTGGCCCTTTGCCATGTGGGGCATTGATATGATTGGAAAGATCGAACCGACTGCTTCAAACGGCCACAGATTCATCTTGGTAGCCATTGACTATTTTACCAAGTGGGTTGAAGCAGCTTCCTATGCAAATGTTACAAGGCAAGTGGTAGCCCGATTTCTGAAGAGAGATATCATCTGTCGATATGGAGTTCCCGAGCGAATCATTACTGACAATGGTTCCAACTTAAACAACAAAATGATGGCAGAGCTATGCCGGGACTTCAAGATCCAACACCACAATTCTTCTCCGTACAGGCCAAAGATGAATGGCGTTGTTGAGGCAACTAATAAGAATATCAAGAAGATTGTGCAGAAGATGGTAGTCACCTATAAGGACTGGCATGAAATGCTACCATTTGCCTTGCATGGGTACCGCACGTCAATCAGAACATCCACTGGGGCAACACCGTATCAGCTTGTGTATGGTATGGAAGCAGTCCTACCTGTTGAAGTTGAATTACCCTCCCTGCGGGTACTGACGGATGTCAAGCTGAACGAGGCAGAATGGGTCCGGTCCCGGTACGAACAACTGAGTCTGATTGAAGAGAAAAGATTGGCTGCAATCTGTCATGGGCAGTTGTATCAGAAAAGAATGAAGAAAGCCTTCGATCAGAAAGTTAGGCTCCGAGAGTACCAAGTAGGAGATCTTGTGCTGAAAAGACTCCTCCCTCCTCATACAGACCACAGGGGCAAGTGGACTCCGAACTATGAAGGACCATTCGTAGTAAAGAAAGTTTTTTCCGGTGGAGCACTGATGCTCAGCACCATGGATGGTGAAGACTTCCCGTCCCCTGTGAATTCAGATGCAGTTAAAAAATACTTCGCATAAAAAATGACCCGCTGGACATAAAAACAGAATGTAAGTCCAGGTAAGAATAGGGCATCCCGGCGAGTCAAAAACAGAATAAAAGACTCGGGCAAAAATGAGGGAAAATAAACAAAAAAATGTACACCCGCTGAGTTGAAAAGCCGCATTGGACAACTCAGGCAAAAATGGGTATCCCGATGGATTGAAAACCCGAAAGGGCGATCCATGCAAAATAAGGGAATAAGCGAACAACTGCATTCTGAATTCGTCTGTATCACTTACAACTTGGTAAGCTTCGAAAGGATCAAGTTTCGTTCAGAATCAACCTTCTTCAGAAAGCAAGACGAGAAGAACGTCAGATGTCATACGAGTCATAGCAAAGGGGAAGCTCCTTGAAGCGTCATCAACATTGCCAACATTTTGTTTCTCCATTTGTAACAATCTCCTCTTTTTAGGGGATCTGTTTCTTTGACTGTATCTTGCCAATTCAGGGCATACGAATTAATAAAATCAGATTTTCAGTCATATCTCGTCTCGTACGTTTTATTTTCATTTGCAAAATGTCCGATGTATTTAAGATACTGATTGCATAGATACAGATGCTTCTCTTCCAAAGAATACGTGCTTGCAGGAAATATACTTACTCTCGGGAGTGTCTAAACTCCTACGACGGAATCCGGTAAGGGATACCTCGGGATTACTTGTGCGTTTCTCTATCTTTGCAGGATTACAGGTATTCAAAACGCAGCATGGGGCATGTAAATTTCTCCCCAGCTGAGTTGTCAAGTATCATCCTCAACAAAACCCCTACAGAAATCTCCGGAAAGACCTTCCCATGATCTTTTCTTCCCCAGCTGAGTTGTCAAGTATCATCCTCAACAGAACCCCTACAGAAATCTCCGGAAAGACCTTCCCATGATCTTTTCTTCCCCAGCCGAGTTGCCATTTACTATTCCTCCTCAGCCAAGTACAAAAGCCAGGGAACCATCTCCCCACAGAGCTTCAGCCTCTACCCGGAAGAGCAACGCGTGAAGGAATCACAACAGAGTGACGAAGGCTTCTACAAACCCTAGCTGGGTTCTTCATTTGCTGGAATAGGTCTATCATTAACCTATTTCCCCAAGCAGAATCATATACGTTGGATCTACCAATGATCTCGTCCCTAGCTGGGATGTCCCCTTCAAGCAGATCAACCAGGGATCTTTGCAGCAACGGGACCCGAATCCCGGATCGTTATCTTTTGCATAAACATAACATTCGCATCATATTCACCCCACAAAGCGTAGCATTCCGTCTAATACGGAGCATTACGGCAAAAATCAAACATATTGCACAATCATGAGCCATGTTCTGAATCAAACACTTGTGAATATTGACAATCCATCAACAATATACAGAATGCTCCCCAAACTCCCCAGCAGAGAGCCCAGCCATTTCTCTCACAAAACAAATACCTCTTGACGCCCGTCCGTGTCATATCCCCAGCAGAAAGTTGAAGCAGTTACCCTACACTCACAAACATCAGTACATACTCCTTGTGGCGCCCGTCCGTGTCATCATTCCCCAGTAAAGTCGCCCGGGCATTCTTTACAAACAAACACTTCTCTTGCAAATACATATCCCTCTTGACACCCATCAGTGTCATATCCCCAGTAGAAAGCCAAAGTATCCCCTTTGCACTCGCAGATACTTATATATATATAACTTTCTTGGCGTTCGTCCGTGTCACTTTCCCCAGCATAATTACCTAAACACTTTGTAAAGCATATACTTGTTTATAGTATACCTCTTGACACTCGTCCGTGTCATTCTCTCCAGCAAGTTAAACACTCGTCCGTACACCACTCATACTTATTACTCCTGTTTTCACTCATACATATACTCATTTGTATCTTGTATATATCACTCAAAACCCCTCAGATTCGACACTCGTCCTTGTTCTTTGTTAACCAGTTGGTACTCGTCCGTACCATCATCTCAGAACATGCGTCAAGCGTTTGTTTCTACCTGATACTCGTCCGTATCATAGTCCTAAGGATGCTCGTCCGCATCTTTAATCCAGACACGTGTCAAACACTTATGTCTTCTTGAATTAGACACTCGTCTGTGTCTACTATTCCCCAGAAGAGTCCCCTCAGAATCAACATTCATCCGTGTTCCTTGTTAACCAGTTGATACTCGTCCGTATCATCATCTCTGAACACGTGTCAGTTTTTTCTACCCGATACTCGTCCGTATCGTAGTCTTAGGGATGCTCGTCCGCATCTTTAATCTATACACAACGTCAAAACACTTATACCTTTTATTTCTTGGATATAAACACTCGTCTGTGATTGTCCTTCATCATTTTATCCGATGGCCGTCCCCATCGTTGATCTTGTTATCTGACATTCGTCCTATGTCATGATAAACCTTGAGAGCAGTCGTCCCTTGCTAGGTGATCGTCCTTCACCTCTTGATGATCGTCCTTCATCATGCTCGTCCGATGGCCGTCCCCATCGTCGACCTTTTATCTGGCATTCGTCCTATGTCGCGATACTTTCGGCAGCCGTACCCTGCCAGGTGATCGTCCTTCACCTTAGATGACCGTCCCTCATCTTATCCCCAACAGAGCAGCCGTCCCCTGCTAGGTGATCGTCCTTCACCTTTGATGACCGTCCCTCATCATTATTTCATTTATTCTTTAACCCGATGGTCGTCCCCGTCGTGGTCCCTTTTCCTTTTCCTGATGATCGTCCTTCATCAGTTTAGCCCGATGGCCGTCCCCATCGTTGTTTGCATTACTTTATGAACCTGATGACCGTACCTCATCTTTTATTTTTACCTATAATCCCCCGGAGAGTCTTGGTGGCCATCCCCATCATAATCTCTTATATCCCCAACATGTCGGCCGTCCCCGTCATTGCCTTATTTCCCGCATTTCTCCCAGCGTGTCGGCCGTCCCCGTCATTGCTCTCTCCCCAGCAGTCGTCCTCTGCTCGACGGTCGTCCTCCGTCGCCCGCACTTTATAATATACTCTATTTTCCTTTACAATCTATATCCCTTTTCTTCTTCTTTCTGTGAGTGCAAATTTTGGATTGTCTTTGGTATTCAACCACAAGTTATCTTGTTTGCCTGATAAGCCATCGCTTACATCCTGCACAGCTAACTCATGTTTGAATAGGGGCAGCTGTAAACACCCCAAATTTTCCCTCACCCATTCACACCATGTCTTGTGATCTCTTCATATGCATAAATTCAATCATAGCATCTCACACCACATTTTTGATTCACTGCATTGGTTCAAAGTCATCTGCATCTAGGGTTTGTGATCTGAGCAATCCAAGAGCTTCTTGAGCCACTCCAAAGGTCATCAATCACTTAAAAGGGGTCCATGCATGTTCAAGCATCATATTATATCTCCTCAAAGTCAATAATATCAAAGAATCACAAGAACTGAGAATGGTATGGAAGCAGAGCCAGGCTTAACTGCACAGATGACCTAGAATTAGGATTTTGGTTTCAAGGGACATAACTCCAATTTTTTTGGTCATTCTTGTTTCTATTGGTCTCTATATGGTATAGGGATCATGCATATCAATTTTCATGAAAAAATTCCATGGGGAAGTCATCTGATCAAGAGTTGACTTTTTGAGCAAGTCAGTGTAAAATCAGGGCATCTGAGGCCCCCAATGACCCAACCAAAGGGTGTTCTTCATCATTTTGATTGTGTATGATCTTTATCTGATCATAGAAGATGTTGGAAGTTCACAAAATTGAAGAATTTCAAGCCATTTGCAAAGTTGACTTTTTGGGAAAGTTGACTTATATTGAAAATTGCCATTTTGGGAAACGTTTTCAACCCTTGCTTTTTGATTCAAAAATGTTTCAAATGGAAAAACTTTGGTCATGAAAGTTGTAGATTGGATCATTCCCTTTTCAAAAAGTACAAGAACTTGATCTAATTCATTTTGGATCAAAAGTTATGGCTTGTCAAAGTTGGCCAAAATCACATAATTTGAAGTTTTCTACCAAAGAGGCATTTTGCAAAATGGTATGATCAAGTGTTCTAAAGGCCTCAAATGTGTACAAATTCTCCACAACATGATCACATGACCTCTAAAATTCAGAATGGGCCAAAGAACTTTGCATTTTGATGCCTTGAATCTCAAGAATTTCCAAAGGGGCCAAGCTTTGTGAAATTTGCAAAACACTACACAAACCTTGATCAACTTGCTGATTTATCTCATAAACAATTCCATGGCTCTCCCTAAACTCAGCTGAACCAAGACAAGCCAAAAAGAAAGTTGTACCATTGCCCATACCTCAAGTACAAGTCAAGTTGACATTTTGGCAACTTGCCCATACCAATCACAATAGGCCAGCACCCACTCTCTGACCTATCACACTTGTTTATACAAATCAAAAGCAAGCCAAAACACATAACCACTCATGCTGAAACACACCCAAAGCCTTAGTTCCAAGTTTATGCTTCATTTGCAAAACTCTTCGAAACTCATCACACAAGCTTCAAACACACAAACAAACTTCACCATTGATCTCCACATGCTTCATTGATCACAAACCAACCATTGAAACAGCCCAGAACCTCACATAAGCAAAATACGATTTCTGCCCCTCTTTGAACAGAACTTCAGCAATCTTTCAAACCAGCCATTTTAAACTCCAACCAAGTGTTGCAAGCTTCTCAGGAGGTCCATTAGAGGTGTTTTGAATCAAAGGGCCAACCAGAAAGTTCCAGAAATCAAAGCTTCGATTCAGGTAGCCATGGAAATTCATTTTTCCAGAACTCTCATTTCTTGTTTCTAAAATGATCTACATGTTTCCCTGAGTCCATTGAACCTTTTATTTTTGAAAATGATTGAGTTTTGAGGTTGTATGCTTGATCTGAAAGTTTGCCCGTAAAAATGTTCTTGCTTGTTTCCTTTGATTCAGTGAAAATAAATGTTGTTTGAGTTAGGGTTTATGCTTAGGGTTGTTCATAGATTAATTCTGGAGAGTTTGGTGAGGATTTGATATGTATTGAGAGAGATAGAGATTTTGGCCTGCCGGAGAAGATGACCGGAACACTGTTCCGGTCATCTGAAAGTAATTAGGGCTAATTAATTAGGGTTAGCCAAGTTTGAATGTGAGCCGTCCAAACGCGCGTGTAGTCAATTCCCGCCCCTTCCAGTTTGAATCTCGTCCATTGGATTGGCTGACTTTCTCATTTTCAGTTTAAATTCAATTTTATTTTCATTTAATTTCATTTGTTTTCTACAATTTATTAAAAATAGTAAAACATCTTTAAAAATTCTTAAATTTTTTATCAAACCTTTTATTAATTTTCAGAAACCAAAAACATTTTTATTTTTATTTTTGGCATTAAAAAATATTTTTTAAATCATTTAAAAGTTTATTTTTAATTGATTAATGAGAATTAATTAATTAAAAATACTTTTAAGTATTTAAAAATCACAAAAAAATTCATAAGACATTTAAAATCATTTAGAAACATTGTCCAATTTTCAAACCAAATTTCTTTTTTGATCTTGATGCTTTTTGACAATTTTCAATGGAATTAATTTCATTTCAAGGCATTATTTTGATTCAATCTTCAAAAATTCATTTCTGCCTAGTCTTTAAGAGTTGGACAATGATTCTTTTTGCATTGCATCTTGTATAGAATGTAGTTTATAGGATTAAATTGGCATGAATTGATCTTGCATTTCCTATTTGTTTGGCATTTTTCTTGGCAAGGTACCTTAAAACCCTAGCAATCTTAAGAAATTCATAACCCTCATTAGGTTAAGAGTTAGAACCCCTCCTTTGGGCAGTGAGTTTGTATAGGTTTAGGGTTCCTTTGAATGCATTTTCAAATTTTTATCATGGTGTTTGCTTCTGGTTTTGATTTTTGTTTTGTGCATTGATCATAAACCCTAATTTGGGCTTTCTTTTGCATCCATTTTCCATTTGCTTACATACTATGACTTGCCATGACATTTTGTGCATCCATTTGATTCATAATACATCTTAGGACATGTTAGAATCATATGTGATCATTTCATCTTTCATTTGCCATGTTGTATGTCATTTGCATTTCATAACTTTTCATGTATATCCATGGTTCAAAGCATGCTTCTCTTGCATCCATGTGTTTGTATGATCATCCCCATGCCTTGACTCATATGTGCATCATCTCTTAGTATCATTAGCATCATACTCATGCTTCTGGCTTTGGTTTGCATCATCCCATTTCATCTCATTTTGCATTGCATTTCTTTCACTAATTTTTCAGGTGGTAAGTTGTTTTGAGAAGTGAATTTGCCTTCACTTCTCACAATCTCTTTTCATCTCTCTTATGCATCATTGCTACATTTTGTCTTGTGCTTGAGATTGAGCTTGCTCATTCTTCTTCATCTTACTTTCTTTCTTCAAGTGACTTGTCTTCTTAAATGAAGCAAGTTACTTTGCTTCTCTTTGCCCCTTTCATCTGCTTCCTGGTGGTTTCTCTGAAGATCTTTCTTGTAAACCTCACAAACCTTAGGAACAACCAAGCATGACAATAATTAGGGTTTTGATTAGTCCCCCATTTAGATTTTACCTTTGTGTCTCATTGAGTCCTCTCTTCTCATCTCACAATCAAGGACTAAACCCTAAAGGCTTTAAGGCTTTGTGATTAAGCTTATGCCTGCATCCTTCTATTAGGATGGAGTGTATAACTTTAATCCTAAGTGTTAAACCCTTAATGTGTTTAAATCATTTAATCAATCCACTTAATAATCATTAAGACATCAAGCTTGTAACGTGGGCCTTGCATTAGGGTTCTAATTCTTCCTTAATTGGTTAAGAAGGACTAACCCTAGTGTTAATGGACAAGTCCCCCTCAAGTTGTCTTACAAACCCTAAAAAACACTTCATCATCTTATCATTAACTAAAATCCACTTAATAAAGACCTTGTTTTGTCATAAGGTTAATCCCTAATCATAGATTAAGTTGAGGAGCTTTCCTCAGCTTAAACACTCTCATCTATTATCCTTCTATTAGGATGGTGAAATGAGTCTGTTTAATCTTTGATTATGGCTTAATCTCACTACTTAACACCAAACAAAAACACCAAAAACATCTAAATAATCACAAGTAGGTTAATGATCTTAATCCTACATCATGGTAATTAAGTGTGAGATGCTGACTTCACACTTAAGGTATTCTCATTACCCCTAATCAGGGGGAAGATGTGATGAGTTTACTAAATCCATTGGTTTAGGCTTAAGCTCATTAACTTATGACAAACTTTCAAAAGCAATAAAAGACTGAAAACTCAAAAACAAACAATAATCGTCTCCTCCGGGATTCTTCTCTCATCTCACTCACTCATAAACGAGAACTTGCTTCTTCTGCCTAATGCAAGACAGTTAGCACCTGAGCCAGACAGGTCATATACTTGAGCATAGACAAGTAAGTTGTTCACAAGTCAATTCATCTTTCAGTCTCTTTGGGTCGAACTACGGTGTTCTGACTTCCTCATTACACGAGAGGATACGTAGGCATAACTTAACAGTTATCGAACAAAAGTCTCTGTATATCCCCCCTCTTTCCAGCATCATTTTCTTAGCCTCATTATCATGAGCATTTCACTCTTGTCCTTACACTGACACTATACATATCACACTTCACTTTCTTTTACACTGACACCTGTACACCCTTTTCCAGCTTTGATACACAAATTGCACTGACACTACCCCTTTAAAACACAAATCTTTCAAGCGTGGATCCCGTTGAGTACGACGGACAATCTGGGTGCTAATACCTTCCCAGGTTGTAACCAACCCCCTTTCTCAGTCTCTCTGGTTCGCAACCGTCTTATCCATATCTTTCTAGGTTTATGCAGCATTACCTTTCCTCCGGGATAAAAATGCCTAGCTGGCGACTCTATTCATTTCATCCTTTCGCCGACCGTTCGCGTCTGTACCCCTTCTGACCCGGGTGTCATTTTGGTGGGAGCGACAACCGGGAGCCCTAGAGTGGAACTCACAACGAGCATTGGCATCATACCCTTCAGGGATTTGCCTCGGTCTTGGAGGTTGTAGGGTCCTTAGATGGATTATCTGCAGTTGTAGAAGATTCTGGAGGAGCTGGGAATATGACATAGGTGGTGTCTCCAGATTCTTGTCTTTTGATCGGGGAGGAAATATGGTTTCAGAGCCCTTTGCTGCTGGTAGTTTGGTTGACGTTGTTGTGGCTGAACCTGTGGTTGGTTTGCTGGAGCAGCAATGGTGACAAGAGCTGCCTGATGATACATATTATGGTTTCCTCTTCTGTTATGAGTATACACAACCCCAGTTTCTCCTTTTCGGCGCTTCACAAAAGGCTTATTCACATTGGAGGTTGACGCTCCGCTTTTCTGGAATTTTCCTTGTTTCATCCAATTTTCTATCCTTTCACCCGTCAGAATGATGTCCGAAAACCCACTGGATGAACAACCTGCTAATATTTCCATGAAGTGCCCTGGGAGGGTGTCCATGAAAAGATCCACCATCTCTCTTTCCAGCAAAGGTGGTTGTACTCTAGCGGCAACCTCACGCCATCTTTGAGCATATTCCTTGAAGCTTTCTGAGGTCTTTTGAGATAAACTCTGGAGTTGAGTACGGCTGGGTGCCATATCAAAATTGTACTGATACTGCTTAAGGAAAGCCTCCCTAAGCTCTTTCTAGTTTTGGACAACATTCTTTTCTAGCTTCATATACCACTCCAGTGAGCCCCCAGAGAGTTTGTCCTGGAAGTAATACATCCATAGTTTTTCATCTTTAGTGTGAGCGACTATCTTGCGGTAGAAAGCCTGCAAGTGTGTCTTGAGGCAGGAATTGCCGTTGTACTTATCAAAGCTTGGAGGTCTGAATTTAGGAGGAATAACCACTCCGGAGACCAAACCCATATCAGATACATCAATTCCAAGAGTGTCCCTACATTCAAGGGCCTTAACCTTCTCGGCCAGCAGCTGAAAAATCCTAAAAGTTTCCACCCGTGTCAAAACCCATATCATCGTTGACAGGAGGGAACTGGTCCTCCTGGCGATCTTCCACAGGGATAAGAGTAGGGGTTCCCGTTTCTTGAACCAGAGGTCTATCTCCTATGTTGTTGTTAGGTGGATTTACCTGGGCATCCAGAGTAACCACCAGAGAGTCAGTTTGGGGAGGAGTAAGCCTCTGCATGGCATTTCTCAGCTCTTGATGCCCTAGGGACATGCCCTGCATCATCGCCATAAATTCTTCCATTCGGGTGCGGAGTTCGTTGAGCTCTATTTGCACAGTATCCATGATGTTTCTTTGATTGTTACGGGTAACGTACCGGTGAGGAATACTCTGTCTGGGATGACGGGTCATGGCTGCTTTCGTAATCTTTCCCTAAAAATGGATAAGTTAAGTAGCCTGAACAACCTGCAAAAAGAAAGAAAATGCACATGATATGAATGCATGCAATGATGTGTTCCTTTTATCCTTTACTTTCCCGTCCCGGTATTAAGAGACTAGCCTTTAGAGGAAGACCTCGTGTGATATTCAGATGTGGAGAATTGGTGCTTATTACCATGTGCCCGTGCAAAAGATAACAACCAGAGATTCAAGACAAGTCATACATATAAACTAAAATCTGAAACAATAAAGTCCCCGAAGGGTACCAGTTCATACATCCAAAAACAAAGTACATCAATGAAAAAGAATCCCACAACAGGCCTGTGGGTAATCCAGATACGAGAGCGCGGGACTAAACCCTAGGAAGTTCTACATCTTGCAACCTCCAGCTAAGGTGCTTGACACCTTGGAGCAATTGGGCTATGTCTGGATGATCTGGCTCCTTTATGAGCTTCTGGATTTGGAGATCCCTGAGATCAAAAGAGGCATGCAACTCTTCAATCTGCTGTAGGAACACCTTCTCACTTTCTTTGCTTACACTTGACTCGGCCTTGATTTTCTTAACACCAGCCCGAAGCTTTAACTCTTCTATTTCCATCTGAGTGTTTTCAACTGTTTGTTGACTCCTTGCTATATCTTGAAGGTAATCCCTTTGTTGGTCGTGGGCCTTTTGGAGCAACTCTCCTTGTTCAGGTAGAGTGTCCTGAAGAATTTTTTATCATCTCTAGTTTGTATTTGATCTCCAACTCCTTCTGCTTCTTCAGATTATCTTCCCACTTTTCTTGCCACAAGGTTATAGCTTCATTAGCTTCGTTCAAAGATTTCTTATCCTTTTGGTGATGACCTGCCCTGTGGATCTCAGTTAAACCTCTCTTCTTGAAGTAGAGCTCCCGTTCATTTAAGTCTTGTTGCTTGAGCCTGACTAACTCCTCAGCTTAATTAGCCCTCTCTTCTAGCTTCTGGTTCTGAATTTTCAGCTTCTGACAAGCGTTATCAACCTCCTGATTTTCAGCCCTGAGTTGTTTGACCAAAGCTTTTAACTTCTGGTAGTCTTACAGTGATACAGTAGCAGGAGATGGGGCCGGTGCAGAGAAAGGGACTAGAGATACTTGGGCTTTCCCTCTTATCCAAGCTTCGAATTCGGGAAACACCTGGTTGTTGTCTCTACCCAAGCATGCTATTCCTTTCCTTCTGATCAACTTCCAGGAGCCTGCGACTTTCCTAACCAACAGGAGATTAGCCTTTCCGAGAAATAGAAAGCCTTGAACAAATCTGATTCATCAGGGACTTCTTTGAGAGCGTACCCCAACTGTCTTCTTAAGAGAATAAGGTTGTAGTTGATACCCCCTGATACTCCTAATAAAGGAACATTGGGATAATTTTCGCAGCTAGCGATGAATTTCTTCCCTTTCATCCTCAAAGTGAACCATCTGATATCTCTGGAAGATATCATACTCAGTTTCTGGGCCCAAAAAGCATTGGGATTAGTGAAGACCTCAGTGGTAGGTAGGTGTCTCATAAACCACCTGTAGAAGAGCGGAGCACAAAACTTGACCAATCCACCTCATCTCTTCTCATTCTTGTAATGTACTGAATAATAGAGGTCGCCCAAGAGAGTGGGTACCAGATTCTTCAACACAAACAAATGAACAACGTTGATATCCACGAACTTGTCCATATCAGCAAACATGATGATCCCGTATATGGACAACACTAAGATGGCGCAAACTGAATCCCACTGATTGGTTGTAGCGAGCTCTCTAGCCCTTATAACCAGAAAATCTAGAGAGAAGCCAAGCACTCCGGATTTGGTAGCAATCAGATTGTCAGACACTTCATATGAGCTCAAATAAAGAGCTTTGGCGATGTCAGAATGACTTGGTCTGGTCATCTCCAAGTTGAAAGGGATCTGATCTCAGATTCACACACCTAGGATCTCAACGTACTCTTCAAGCATAGGGCCCAACTGGAAGTCATGGAAGGTGAAGCACCTAAGTCGTGGGTCATAGTATTGCAGTAAGGTATGAATGACGCTTCTTTGAGAACTGTCCAGATTGAACACCAAATCCAGAATATCACCATATTTCTCCTTGAAGTATCCTAGCTGACCCGGGGTAATAAGAGACACCATCTGGTTGATCTTATCCACTTTGGTGTCGAAGAATTTATAGTGCACAGTTTTTTTTCCTGACGTTTTCCATGTTGTCGTAATGATGACCGGGAATCGGGAGTAGTATGAACCCTGAGAATGAAAAAGAACACAATGATTAATGATGTCATGATGCTTATGCAATACAAGGCATGTGACTGGTGATGTGTCTGTGATGTGCCAAGCATATAATCATGTGTCTGTGCAGGTCACAATCATAATAACAGCCCTTCTGAATAAAAATCTCAGATCTCGGAACCGCAGGACCAAAGGATCAGATCACAATATTGGACAATACTGGAAAAGTGGGTATGTTGGAAGTTTCAGGGTTCCTGCAAACCTGTAAACCCCTCCCATCTCACGGGTGTGTTACTCGGGTCATTATCACGGACTCTCAAAGCCGAGCAGCAATAATACATTCACCATCTCCAAGAAATGGCTCATGACCAAATCAGGGAATCGATTTGGAATTATGTACTACTCAGGGAGGTCTCAGCTGAGTCCAAGGAAACAAGAATCCCTCATAAGTCCCCAGCTTCAAGCACTAAATTGAGAAACAATAGTACATTCAGCCCTTGGGATACATTACTATTGTCATACGAATAATTTTTCTTTAACTGGATTCCTATGAGAGAACCAGACCATCCTATGCGAGTTCCCAGTGGACCTTCGGATGCGAGTTGGTTTGCAAACAAATGTGGTCTGCCACTGTCATCACTAGAGAGAGGTGTTTCCACTAAGGTCCTCAATGATCGGTCCCCAGCTGCACATAACTATCAAGGTCGTACCCTGAAGTAAGGCAAAACCCCCACATAGGATAGTTCCAAGACAATCGCAACCTGGGTGTGGAACACATCGCCACTCATCATGTAACCATGCGAGTACAACGCGTCCACGCTAATCCTATGATGCACTCAAGACGGGTAGTTAGCTTATCTCACAGTAACTCCCATCCCACATAAAAAATAGAAACCAGCACAGACGGTCCAGTATATATGATGCATGTGAAAATAAATACTGAAAGCAGTAAATAAATGTTGTAAAGTAAAAACTGTAAATGAAACAGTAAATAAACACACAACAACACACACATAAACACCCAAAGAAACAAAACAACCAGACTCTAGGATTGACTCTACGAGGAAAACCAGAGATTCTGGGTTCGTTATTCCTAGCAGAGTCGCCAGCTGTCGCTCCCGAGATTTTCATCCTAGTACAAACGTGAAAGTGGCATGGAAAAGGTAGAGTCGCCAGTCAGACATTTTTATCCCAAATGAATGGGAAAGGTAGTGTTGCACAAACCTAAGAGAAAAGGAAAGGACAAGGTCCTGCGAACCAAAGATCTGGGTTCGGGATTCGGTTACGACCTAGGAAGGTATTAGCATCCCAGACCGTCCGTCGTACCCGACGGGATCCACGCTTGTTTGTCTGCTTCAAAGGGTGAGAAATAAGGCTGCTACTGAATGAAAGAATTGCTAACTGGAACTGGAATGAGAGAGAACTGGAAAAAGAGAACGAAAAGAAAGGGGAAATGAAGGGAAAATAAAGAATGTGCTCGCACGGGCCCTACCCCGCTGCCTACGTACCTCATTGGGAAAATGAGGATCAGAGTCAACGTAGTTCGCCTAACCAAGGAGGGAATTATTTGTTTGTGTTTTTTGTGCGCTGGAACTGCTTATATCTATGCTCAGGTGTTGCAGGCTCGCCTTGAGCGAGTGCGTTTACCGTCTTGCAAATGAGACAAGTCGTCGCAAGTTTGCGTTAAGAGTGAGTGAGATGAGAAAAGAAGCTCCCGAAGGGTTAGACGATTCTTCTTTGTTGTTTTTGTCTTTTAGAGAAGTGTTTTTGTTTATTGTTTGTGAACCTTCTCGTACTAAGACTTATTCATCGTGGTAAATGACTTATGCCTCGCCCCGAGACAGGACGTGAATAAGTAACCCACGGAAAAGTCTCGTGTCGTACGAGAAAGTTAATCTTTATTAGGTGTATTTTAGCTTTTCCTTGTGAGATGAAAAAGAGAAAGCAAAGCGAACCAAAGGCAAAAATTCTAAAGGGGAAGACTAAAACCCTAGTATTAACATGTATGGATGAACCTAGGTTAGTGTGGTTTCTATCCTAATGAGAAGGAAAGGAGAAACATAGAGCGAGTAGAATACAACTTACTTCTTAATGAAGTTAAGTTGACTCTACCAAGGGATTAACACGAAGTTATGAGAACTTACCAAACACAAGTATGAAAGGTAAATCAAAATGTACATTAAATGCATAAAAAGGTAAAAGGAATAAGTTGTGAAGAACTTACCTTAACCCTCCCTACAAAACAAAGGTTAGTGTTGCATATTATTAAAATCAATAAAGCAAACAAAGTACCAATTAAATCCTAATGATCCTAGGACCTAAACTAGACTCAATCTTAGAGTTAATGAACCTAAAAAGATGCAATGCAAAATTCAGCAACCTACCACATCTACTAAATGCACAAACAGCAATGAAATGCAATGTATAATGCACACAACTTTTGACAGCTCACAATCAGCATGCAAAACAGGTGTAAAAAGTGTGAAAATGCAACAATCAACATACATTTAACAGCTACTGTGTCAAAAAACAACTACGAATTGCCAAAATTCAGATTTGATCATTTTTCATTTTTTAATGCACAAATAATGGAAAGTACACAATTAACACAAATAATGCAACATGAACATGAATCAACATACATAATTGAATGAACACAATTATTTTCAATGAGGGATCATGAAAGAGTGCACCAAATTATTGATTATGCAACAAATATGCAAAGTGGCACATGAACATGATGAGCATGCATCAACATGGATCGACAATGACATGTAGCTTGATGCAAAAAATAGAATTAGATTGACATGCAAATATACTCAAACATGCAATAAGATGCAACAACATTCACATACATATTTAGGGATTATATGAAATGCAACATACGATATGCAATGCAATGGTGCATATGAGTTAACGAACATGCAAAGGATGCAAAACCAGAATGTAACATGATCATTCACATGCCAAATGATGCATTGAACATAACAACGATTATACATTAAATCACTTCATGCACAAAATGACAAATAAGCGCAAAAATGCAAAAGCAAACGGAAATGTGTCGAAAGTTGTCAAAACTATGGGCACCCGCACCTAAACAGCTCCTAAAAACTCCCTAAAATCATATACTAAAGATCCATGATGATTGGAGGGGGAATGGATATCAAAAATGCAAGAAAAAACAAGAAATTTTTTATTCTGGTTCAGTGGTAACCGGTTACTACCTATGAGGTAATCGGTTACCAGTTCAAAAACTGGAGTTTTTCAGCAAAATTAACACTGGTAACCGGTTACTACCCAGGAGGTAACCGGTTACGCCTGTACCAGAAGCAAAAATTCTGCATTTTCATGCACAAACCAGAACTGACTTATTCAAATAATCTCTAAACTAAAGCCTATCAGCTAAACACGAACATCACACTTAAATGCAACATTTAACACCACTTAAAGCCACAAATACATCAAGATTCTAAAACCTAAAGATCAACATAATCAAAACCAAAGAACAAGCAAGAAAGCACGAAGAACACACGTGTCGAGATGAAGAGAAATAAGTTAAAACGAGAAGTGATTATGAGATTCACCAACCTACAAAGCAGAGGTTTTCTTTGGTAATTGTTGCAATGTCGAAACGATGCACAATAGGAGAGAAAACAGAGATTTGAGGCTTCGATCCGCGAATGCGCAAAATAAATACAGTTGATGAAATCATCGAAAAACACTTCCGTAAGGTGAAATAAACCCCAAAACGGTTGCAACTTCTTCGATAATTCGTGAAATTGATGCAAATGGTGTTGGCTTAGCTTCCAATTTTTCAAGTTTCAATGCAAAACTTGAAGAATCTTGATGATGATGAAGCTTTGGTGTGAGTTTGGGAAATGGAGAAGAATGAGAGAATTGAGAGAAATTGTGAAAAAAATGGTGAAAATGAAGTGTTGTTGTGAGGTTTAGAGTGAAAATGATTTATATATGTGTTAGGTTTGGAGTGAGGCTTGGGTTAGGAGCTAGGCTTGGGGGCATTAGGCTTGGGATTTAGGTTAGGAGTTAGTTAGAGCCTCTAGAATATTCCTTGGAATATTCCATAGGAAGATGGTAGAAAGTTCTAGAAAGTGATGGAATGCAAGGTAAAGTGGAAAAATGGAAAAATGGAAAAGTGGTGGAAAATCCCTCCAAGCCAAATTTATTTTTCCAAATTTACACGTGGTAACCGGTTACTACCTAGGTGGTAACCGGTTACCTGACAAAAAATTTGAATTTTTCTTTTTAGTGGGAACTCTTGAATATCCGGCCTCGGTTGTTCGTTCTGAGATTATTTTTCTTCAGAGACCCGATAAGTTCCAAATAACCCTTGATCACATGCCCCCCCCCCCCCCCCCCGCCTTGACCGATGATGTATGTATTGTATTTATTTTTATTTTTGCTATACAATGTATGGAACGATATGCTCAATGACATGGAAATGAGAGGGGAAATTTTAGGGTATTACACATCGGTGATCGAGAAGAATCTTGTGTAAACACATTCTCCACCTCCGGTTCCATAGATTGTTCCATTGTGGTATAAGCCATAGGCTAATCGTGTTTTTCATCAGGGTGCCCCGGGGTACGATACTGAGAATTTCTTTCCACTGAAGATTGAGGTGCATAAATTGATAAGGAGCAATGTTTTGTCTTTCAGTGATGTTAATCCAAATTTGAAGATAGATCCACTTCATAAACATGGTAATAAGTATGTGAGCATGGTAAGTAGTAACATTGAGGATCATTCTACTGCTGCAATCATAGAGGATGATTATAGTTTGGAAGATGGTCATGGAAAAGAGATTATGTTTGACCTTTGGGAACCATATCTCGAAGACCCTAGATCTTACTTTGATGGAGAAAATGCTTATGAGTCTTTTAGACCTGATCTGGAGGTTGGTGCCATCATTGTAGATGATGAAGATGAATAAATGACTGGCTTTATTATGAACAAAAATATTTGCAAAAACTGGATTGCTCTTGATGTTCCTTCTATTGTTCATAATTCAAAGTAATTTGTTTTATTTTCTTTCAATAATCCTTTCACTTTGCCCAAGGTGAAAGCGATGTTTGTCGGGCTTTGTTTCAAATTTTATTATCATCAATAAAATGTTATTTCCATATGTGTTTTTTCCTTTTTGCTTTACTCTGAAAAATGGTAACATAAAAAACCCAAAAAAATAATCATTGTTTATCTGCATATTTGCACTTTTGTTCATACTCTAAAATAAAAATAAAATCATTGTGCAGATTGATTGATAAACCCATTAAAAACAATGATCCTATGCCCACTCCCAACTTTGAATTCCTTGTGTTTGAAGCTGAGGAAGAGGATGTTGAAGAGATTCCTGATGAGATTTCCTAGTTGCTTGAGCAAGAGGAGAGAGTTATTCAGCCTCATGAAGAGTTATTAGATATGGTCAACTTGGGATCTGATGATGATAAGAAAGAAGTCAAGATTGGAGAATTGATTGGTCCTGATGTTAAGAAGAGGATGGTAGAGATTCTTAGAGTGTATGTTGATGTGTGTGCTTGGTCTTATCAAGACATGTCAGGTCTTAATACTGATATTGTGGAGCATAGATTGTCGTTGAAGCCTTAATGTCCACCTGTGAAATAAAAATTGAGAAGAACTCATTCATATATGGCAGTAAAGATCAAAGAGGAGGTTCAGAAGCAGATCAATGTAGGTTTTCTTGTGACATCTAATTATCCTTAATGGGTGGCCAATATTGTGCATGTTCCGAAGAAAGACGGAAAAGTCCGAATGTGTGTTGATTACAGAGATTTGAATAAAGCCAGTCCAAAAGATGATTTTCCATTGCCACATATTGATGTGTTGGTAGATAATACGGCTAAGTTTGATGTATTTTCTTTTATGGACGAATTTTCCGGTTATAATCAAATAAAGATGGCACCTGAGGACATGGAAAAAACCACATTTATTACACCATGGGGAACATTTTGTTACATAGTGATGCCCTTTGGATTGAAGAATGCTGGTGCGACATACCAAAGAGCTATGACTACTCTTTTCCATGATATGATGCACAAATAAATTGAGGTATATGTTGATGATATGATCGCTAAATCGAGGACTGAAGAAGATCATGTTGAACATTTGACGAAATTGTTTCAAAGGTTAAGGAAGTTCAAGCTTTGTTTGAATCCGAACAAGTGCACATTTGGTGTACATTCTGGAAAGCTTTTAGGTTTCATTGTCACCCAAAGAGGCATTGAAGTTGATCCCGATAAAGTGAAAGCTATTCGGGAAATGCCTGCTCCAAGAACTAAAAAACAAGTAATAGGATTCTTGGGCCGTTTGAATTATATTTCGAGGTTTATTTCTCACATGACTGCCACATGTGCTCCGATTTTCAAGTTGCTTCGGAAAGACCAAGGTTGTGTCTGGACAGACGATTGCCAGAATGAGTTTGAAAGTATCAAAGAGTATTTTCTTGAACCTTCTATCTTGTCTCCTCTTGTGGAAGGTAGACCGTTGATTATGTACTTGACTATGTTAGAAGATTCCATGGGTTGCGTGCTTGGTCAGCAAGATGAATCTGGAAGAAAAGAATATGCGATCTACTACTTATGTAAGAAGTTCACTGATTGTGAGTCTCGTTACTTCGTGCTTGAAAAAACTTGTTGTGCCTTAGCTTGAGCTGCAAAGCGTCTTCGCCAGTATATGTTGAATCATATAACTTGGTTGATATCCAAAATGGATCTGATCAAGTATATCTTTGAAAAGCCTGCTTTGACTGAGAGGATTGCTCGTTGGGAAATGTTGTTTTCCGAATATGATATTGAGTACCGAGCTCAAAAAGATATAAAAGGTAGTATCTTTGCTGACCATTTGGCACATCAACCGATTGACGATTACCAGTCTATCAAGTTTGATTTCCCGGATGGGGATGTGATGTATTTGGAAATGAAAGATTGTGATGAGCCTTTGATTGAGGAAGGGCCGGATCTTGGATCTCGATGGGGTTTAATTTTTGATGGTGTTGTGAATGCACGTGGAAAAGGAATTGGGACAATGATCATTACTCCCCGTGGTTCCCATATTACTTTTGCTGCAAGGTTGACTTTCCCTTGTACCAATAATGAGGCTGAGTATGAAGCCTGCATTATGGGTCTTGAAGAAGCTACTGATTTGAGAATTAAACATATTGATGTGTATGGAGATTCTGCCTTGGTAATTAATCAGATCAAGGGTAAATGGGTAACTCATCAACCTCACTTGATTCCGTATAGAGATTATGCCAGGAGGATATCAACTTTCTTCACTAAAGTTGAGTTTCATTATGTGCCTCACGATAAAATCAGATGGCAGATGCTTTGGCAACTATAGCTTCTATGATAAAAGTACACCAATGGAATGATGTTCCCATGATTAGTGTGATGCAGCTTGAAAGACCAGCTCGTGTGTTTGTAGTTGAAGATGTCCATGATGACAAGCCTAGGTATCATGATATTAAATGTTTCCTCCAGAGTCAGGAATATCCACTTGGGGTATCCAATAAAGATAAGAGGACTTTGAGGAGATTGGAAGACAATTTATTCCTGAGTGGAAATGTGCTTTATAAGAGGAATTTTGACATGGTTTTGCTCAGATGCGTGGATAGACACGAAGAAGACATGTTAATGAAAGAAATTCATGAAGGATATTTTGGTACTCATGCCAATGGGCATGCAATGGCTAAAAAGATGTTGATAGCAGGTTACTATTAGCTGACAATGGAATCTGACTGTTGTAAGTACGTGAAAAGTGCCATAAGTGCCAAGTGTATGCTGATAAGATTCATGTGCCACCAACTCATCTCAATGTTATTTCGTCCCCATGGCCTTTCTCTTTGTGGGGAATTGAAATGATTGGTATGATTAAACCCAAGGCTTCAAATGGACATCGTTTTATTCTTGTGGCTATTGACTACTTCACCAAGTGGGTAGAAGCGACATCGTTTGCTAATGTGACCAAGCAAGTTGTGGTTCAGTTTATCAAGAATAATATTATCTGCCGATATGGTGTTTCAAATAGAATCATCACTGAAAATGGTTCGAACTTGAATAATAAGATGATGAAAGAGATTTGTGAAGGATTCAAGATTCAACACCATAATTCTTCTCCTTATAGACCGAAGATGAATGGGGTTGTTGAAGCTGCAAATAAGAACATTAAGAAGATCATTCAGAAGATGGTTGTGACGTATAAGGACTGACATGAGATGCTCCCTTTTTCTTTGCATGGGTATCGTACATTTGTCCTTACTTCAACAGGGGAAACCCCTTTTTCACTTGTTTATGGTACAAAAGCAGTGTTCCCCCTCGAGGCTGAGATCCCACCAATGAGAGTTCTGATGGAAGCCAAGTTGACTAAGGCTGAAGGGTGTCAGAGTAGATTTGATCAGTTGAATTTGATTGAGGATAAGAGAATAACAACTTTGTGTTACGGTCGGTTGTACCAGCAAAGGATGAAGAAATCTTTTGACAAGAAGGTTAAACCTCGTGTATTCAGAGAAGGAGACCTCGTGCTCAAAAAGATTCAGTCTTTCATTATAGATTTTCGGGGCAAGTGGACTCCGAACTATGATGGCCCATATGTTGTTAAAAAAGCCTTCTCTGGCAGTTCATTGACTCTTACAACTATGGATGGTGAGGAGATCTCTTGTCCTATGAATGCGGATGCAATCAATAAATACTTCACCTAAAAAAAATAAAAGAACAACTCACTAAGTTGAAAACCCGAAAGGGCGGCTTAGGCAAAAAAGAGCGTCTCGGTGGATTAAAAACCCGAAAGGGTGGTCTAGGCAAAAATTAGAGACATAAACAGAAATAATTATCCTGGTAGATTGAAAACCCGAAAGGGTAATCCAGGAAAAAGTTAGGGATCATGGCAAGTAACTGCATCGACAGACTGGATTACTTAAAGTAGCCGAGGATTTCAGATTTTAATCCTCAGCAGAATTGCCCATCAAAGATTCTTATTCACTCATCCTTAACTAAAGTTTCTAACAAAATAGAGTTCAAAGTTGATAGGGAGAATAATGATCATTGTATTTCAATGTAGCCCTTTTCCATGTATTTACCATTTTTGAAAATTTGTAATGATCCATGGAGTCATGCCATTTGCTGACTACCATTCTATCAATGAATTTGAGCTTCTATCCAATTGTTTGCAATTTTTTATATTGCTTTTGTTTACAAAATTTCATTTATTTTTTATGATGATTTTTGAAACAAATTTAATAAATTGAATTTTTGAAGATTATAAAAACATTTTTCCTTTTGATATATGAATAAAGAAAGAATATCAACAGTAATTCCATGGATGGTAAAGTCTTGATGTGTGTAACTTGCCTCTCCTAGAGCAGGATTGACCAGTTGTTTCCATGCGGAATTCCTGAATAATACTGGTAATTTGATATTAATGATGGTTTACTCCCCAACGGCAAGAATAAGTAGGATTTAGTTACTGTATGATTGTTCCCAGTTTAAGTTCCATTTTTCTTCCCCCTATGAGTTTGTTGAGAGTGATACTCCTATCACTCGAGTATCCCCTAACCGAGTTTTGATCTCTTCCTCGGCAGATTATCTTTGACTTGAGGAGCAGTAGAATCCGCAGTTGAGTGCTTGTTCCTCAGCTTGAGTTGTTTGTATCCCCTGGCAGAAGTATTGATATATCAGTCAGTTTAGAGGTTTTCTTTTACCTGGTGGTAGATATTGATTTAAAATCCATAACAACTGTATTTTTGGCTATGATGTTAACTTTTGGTATCCCCAGGTGGGTTGGCAAGTCATAAATTTTCCAGTGACGAATGATCTCCATAGATCTCTTTATCAGTTCCCCATTAGGACTGCATGTGATGATTTCCAGCAGGTTCCTATGTAATCCTCAGCAAGTCTTGAACTTTTTACCCCAAGCAGAGTAGGAATGATATGATGGTTATTCCCTGCAGAGTTTGATGCTTAACAAGAATATCTTTGTCCCTAGCAAGGATTGTGGAAGCATTTCCCTATCCCAGATAGATTATTACCCTTCCTCAGCATGGTGATATCCTTGTGCAGAATTGATGTTTGATGTTCTAGTAGGCTATGCTTTATTTGCATCATTGGTAGATCTTTACCTTGTTTCCTCAAACAGAGTTGTGAAGATATTTTTGTCCTCGTCATATTTTAACAAGGATACTTCTCTCTTTCCCTTAAGAGTGGAAGATTTTGTGATGTTGTATCTCCGATATGTTATCCTCTCAGAGTGGATTCTCTGACGGATTATTTGAGATTTCTAGTGGATTGAATCCCGAGCAATATTTCCTCAACATGAGTTGAGCCTTGTAGTAGGATTTTGTTCCTTTGATGGCTTTTGATTTTCCCCTGCAGGATTTCAAGTTGATTCTCTAGCAGGATTCCCCCAACTTTGTTACCCTGGGATTAGCCGAGTATCCGGTTGTTGTGATGTTTATATCACTTGTTGCTTATCCTGATGTCTGTTTTGTCAGCATATTCATACGCATATTCATGCATTCTTTTTGTGCATAACATCATATGTTTGTATTCTTGCATTCTTTAATATATCATTGTTCCCCGCTCATTGGTATGATTTTGCCCCAGAAAGTGTGTGTGTGTTGTCTTCCTTCAAATTTAGAGTGTTGACCATTAAGCAGAAAGTGTTTATCCTTTCTAATTACCCACTGAGTTTGTTCCTCGTGGATGATTTTGATTCAGTTTCCTCCCCAGTTTATTTATCTGGATGAAATGTTCCCCAGTTGAGATATTTCCTCCTCGGGATGAGTCTTGTTTGATCGTTTCTCTCCATATTGTTCTTGGATTGAACTTTGGTCCCTTTTGGTCTTTATCCTACCAAATGCACCAGTAGTTGGTCTTATTTCCTATCAAATGCACCAGTAGTTGAATCTATTCCCTACCAAATGCATCGGTAGTTGATCCTATTTCCTACCAAATGCATCGGTAGTTGAGCTTATTTCCTACCAAATGTACTGGTAGCTGATCTTTTTATTCTACCAAATGCACCGGTAGTTGATCCTATTTCCTACCAAATGCACCGATAGTAGAGCTTATTTCTTACCAAATGCACTGGTAATTGATTCTTTTATCCTACCAAATGCACCGGTAGTTAATGACCCTTTCCCAATTCAGTATTCTTTCATCTATTGGACTTGAATACTTTTTTTGGTTGATATTTTCCTGGCAGAGTTTTACTCTTCCCTGTTGAATTTTATCCTGATTATGTCTCATAATCTTTTCCCCAAGTTGAGTGAGCTTTCCAGTGATTTGTTTTCCTGGAAAACTCTCTTATTGTTTGTTGCTTTTCCCCAGCGGGATTTTCTTCTGTGTCCCCAAACTCTTGTTTCCCTCTAGTGGTCGTATTCTCTCCACAGAGATCTTGGGTTTGCATATCATATCATATTCATATCATATCACGGTTTCTTAGGAAAAAAATTGAGTTTTCTATATTTAAGTCTCTCCCATATTATAGAGACAAAGATGTCAATCTTCATATCTCCAGATTGAAGAAACTTAAATAGGGGCAGGTGTAGCACCCTAATTTTTTCCCTAAGATTTCTTCGTATTTTCATATACATCTTGCAATACAAACAAGATCATACTGGTTTCTCGGTTTTTTTTTCAGGTGTAGGTTTATGCTTCACAAGGGATCACCATTTGTTTTTATTTGTTTATGTTTACTAACCATTAATTAAAATCCAAAAATATTTTTGTTTGCTTTTATTAATCCCTTTTTAGGTCAAAAATGCCAAAAATAGCAGTTTCGCAGCTCAAATGAATTTCACAGATAATAGTCGAAGTTGATCTGCAAACAATTCAAATTTATTTGATCAAGGATTTTCCAAGTTTTAATTGATTTATTTAAGGAATTCCAAGGTTCATGTGTTTATTTCCATGCCTTCTTTAACGCGCAAAATAATTGAGTCATAATCATAACAGTGCAGAAGGAAAACAAAATTTTCAAATTTTGCACTGAGTAACCGGTTACTACCTAGGGCATAGCCGGTTACTTGCGTGCAAATTTGAAAATTTTGGCATCAATTTCAAATTTTTGAATTTTGACACCAATTTCATTTTTGATCACTCTTTGAATATTCTAGACCATCTCCATTTAATTCACATACATCATTAAAATTAATTCCCACCATAAACCTTCACTAATCACCATTCTTTTCATGATTCCCTCCAATTTTTGAATTACCAGGCCTAATTTGAATTTCCAAAGCAAGCTCAATTCCACCAAATTCTCATGCCTAAACTTTTTAAATAGAGGTCATTTCACATTCAATTCTCAAGCTTTTGATAGCCAACAAATCTCCTTCAAAATATTCCCCCAAACCAAAAATTCATTAAAGCTCTTCTTCTCTTTTTGAAAGTTATCAAGAATTCACCTTGAATTCTTGAGAAACTTGAGCTAAACCTTCATCCTATTCTTTTTTTTGTTCATCAATTTCAGTAGATCAAGCTTGATATTGGATCAATTTGAAGAGTGTTCTTGGTAATTCACTTTTTCCATGGTTCCACCTTCATCATCAACATTCAAGATCTAGATCTTTGATGCTTTTGGTTGTTGATATTTGTCACACCCTAAATTTTGACTGGACTTTTTCATCTGACGCATTTTATCGACTTGTCGATATTCAATCATTATTTGCATCCTCAGTCAAGGCATCTCATGAATCATTTGTATTTTCTATTATTTGATTTCAATTTACATTAGATATTTTAAATTTAGTTTTTAATTTAATTTATTTCCTATTAATTTTCTTCTTCTTAGGTTAAATTAGTTATTCGTTTATTTTCTTCATTTAAAAACAATTCAAAAATATATCTTTTGTTTAATTTGTAATTTAAGTTTAACCTCAATTTTAATTTAGTGATCATTTCAAGTTAATTTTGATTTTAATATAATTTAAGTTTAATTCTATTTTTTAAAATTTTGTAATCAGATTTTAAGTTTTTTTGTTTTCTAGTTATAATTAGGTTTATTCATTTATCGTTATTATTATTATTATTATTATTATTATTATTATTATTATTATTGTTATTATTATTATTTATTATTATTGTTATTATTATTATTATTATTGTTATTTTTATTTATTATTACTGTTATTATTATTATTATTATTATTATTTTTAATTTGTTTAGTTTATATCATTTACACACAAATCCAATTTGTTCATCAGGCTCCAACCAAGTCTCCAACGTGTTCATGAGATTTCTAACTAAGTCTCCTAACTTGCTCATCAGATTTTGACCAAGTCTCCCACACCAATGTGTACTTTCTGTCAACCACAAACTTCCAAACCAGCCTGCTATTAATCCCTTTACACTAATCTGTCCCCACCAGCTTTACTCTCTCAGTCCACACTCCATACCATTTCCAAGATTAATGCTACTGATGGATAAAAAGAAAAACTGCCACCATCTGCATACCTACACCATTTTCATCAAAACATTTCCTGCAACAATAAAGGTACTTCTGTGTAAACTTAAGAGAAGAAAGCAAAAAACAAAAAACAAAAATCAACGAAGTAGAGGGCGGGAGGAGTATTAAAAAAAACAAAAAAAATATATCCAATCCTTTATAAGCATCCACGATCAATGGGCATCAGGGGGGGTTATATTTTTCCTTTCACAAAAAAACCTGAAAACAACAACAACAAAACCTTTTTCAATCTTAAAAAAAAAACATCTTCAAAACACTCATTTATTTCAACCAATAACCTCGCTACTACCCTGTTTTCACAAACACAAAATAACCACACAAACCATTCAATTTCTAAACGAAAAATCCACAAACCTGTAAATAAAAAATGGAGATCGAAATCGGGTCTACGAGGAACCAAAATCCACCATCAATCAAAACAACAAACGCCTGAATCACTGCACCACCTTCCAAATGCACTAAACCGAGACCGACACAAAAAATACACATCAAACCCATCACCTCTCTTCAATCAAACGAATCACCACAATCGCTTGAATCGAAACCGAAATACAAACAGAGATCCAAACAACCACGCAGCGAACCCTTTCAGATCCTTCTGAACCACCAAAACCGAAACAGACAAAATCACTGAGACAGAGAGATACCATAAACCGAGAGTCAAAACTTGAAACGCAGATACTGAGCGAATCGACGAGCGAGAGAGAGAGCGAGAAACCAATTATGGTGGTCCGTTTACCGCCGTCGTGAACTCATAAACCGTGAGAGAAGATCGTTTTTCAGAGTTGAGGATTCAAGTTCATTTTTTTTTTTGTTTTGTCAGAATCGTCTTTTGAGAGGAAGATTGGAAACACGTTTTGAAAAATTTGGTACTGGTTTTGTTTTAGACCTAATTTCATCTATTGTGTGGTTCATTCTGGGCCTAGCCCAATTCGATACATTGCTCTATGCACACGCATTTTCCACGCATACCCCTCCCTATTACATTTTATTTTTTCTTGTTGTTGTTTTGTCCTCATGGGTTCCTTGGGCTTTAGGCCCATCTCTTTTTGCTGCATGCACCAGACTCACTAACGGAACCCTCCCCTGTTATTTATTTCTTTTATTTTGTCTTTTTATTAGTTTTTTTCTGATGGTTTTTTATTAGTTTTTTTCTGATAGTTTTTTATTAGTTTTTTTCTGATAGTTATTTATCACTAACGGCACCCATCTCTTTCTATTAGTTTTTTATTAGTTTGTTATATTTTATATTGTTTCGGGCCGATGATATGACGAAAGTTCACGATAAATCATTTCCGATAAATCGTGACCAATATGAGGTCATTCATCTTTTATTTACTTATTTCATAAGCTTAATTTATTTATTTATTATTATTATTATTTCATAGTTATTCTATTTAGTATATTTAGTTATTTATTTTATTTTTACATTTTTATATGATATTTAATTCTAACGGTCCCGATTAATACATACACTGCACACACGTTTCCTCTTGGGCAAATTACAATGATACCCTTTATTTCTTCGCAATCCCGTGTAAATTATCATGTATCCCTCTCCCGTTTATTTTAAATGCAATTTATTTTTTCGTCTTTATTTTATAGTTTCGCATTGCTAGGAATACCCATAGGAACTAGAAATCAATTCACATATTTAATTAAAGCAATTCATACGCCTACACTTCGCACACACATAAGTCGGTCACTAAGTGATCGCCGTCTGCACGACTTTTTGCATCTTAAACAATTAACGAGGAACTGAACTTCAGAATCTAGCATTCCGCAGGTTCTTTAATGAACCACTCTTGAGGATAGCCTTCGAGTTATGTTTCATTTACTCCTTCGTTTCTAAAATACTAAACCCTAATACATCCAAAATAATCGTAAAGCGTCTTAATACACATAATTAATTAACGTAAGAACTAAACTCAGGAATCTATCATTCCTCGGGTTTTTGAATTGAATTACTGTTGGGGCTAGCCCTCGATTTGTAATTCATTCGCTCTTTCGTTTTCAAAACGTAAATCTTAAAATAAAATCGTGGAAGAACTAAACTCAGAAATCTAGCATTCCTCGGGTTTTTGAATTGAATTACTGTTGGGGCTAGCCCGCGATTTGTAATTCATTCTCCCTTTCAAAATAAAAGAATATAACTTAAAACTCACCAACATACACAAATTAATTTACAATTAATCGACGAATAACTGAACTCTGGAGTCCAGCACTCCACGGGTCCTTGAATGCAATCACTCTTGAGGCTAGCCCTCGAGTTGTGGTCCATTCGTCTTTCGTTTTAAAACACTTAACAAAGGTCAAACCCTTTTCTTTAAACGAACATTGTTCAAATCATTCTATTTTGAAAACAAGTCGGCGCTTCATCCTCCACCGCGAGTATAAGCCAACGCTTAGCAGTAGAATGCGTTTTAAACAATCATTCAATAAAAACCACAAACCGTAGTTGCACGAACTACGAAGCTCTGACTTTCCCATTGCACAAGGGAATACGTAGGCACAGGGATTTTAATCCTTCGCAAGCACCCTAATAAAAAACTTTAATCTTTCCCCTTAATATTAATAATAATTTAATTTTCATTTCCCATGGAACAAACATACTAAGAGGTTCCCGTTGAGTACAACGGACGTGAGGGGTGCTAATACCTTCCCCTTGCGTAACCGACTCCCGAACTTAGAATTTGGTTTCGTTGACCATTTCTTATCCTTCCTTTAGGTTGTATCTATATATCCCTTTTCTCTCATAGAATAAATAGAATTAGGTGGCGACTCTGTTGTTTCTTTCCGCGTCTCATCGTGAGGATCGTATTTTTTTCGAGATACGACAGCTTGGCGACTCTGCTGGGGATAGCTCCATGCTAGAGAGAGTCGAGCCTAACTTAGCTTTGTGTGTTTATTTGTTTGATCTTATCTTTTTGTCTTCTCTATGTTTATTATTTATGTTGTTTATTTGTTTCTTTTACTGCTTTCTCTTATTTGCTCATTTATATCACTTGTCTGTGGGATATCGATGTTACATTGCAAGTAAAATCTGAGTTGTGGAAAAAGAAGAGGGAACACCTAGGTTAGAATTGGTAGTATTAGTGTTAGTCTCCAAGAACTCGCTTCTTGAGGGCATAGCATGAAAGTTCCCCAAGATAGTTATACTTTTTGTAGATCTTGTCACAACACAGCTAGCCTGTCGCGTGACCTGATTCATGAAAGGGTTGTGATTCTAGGATCCACTGTTAAGATCTGGTTTCAATATTGGTAGTTATGTAGTGTTAGTCTCCAAGGGCTCGCCTCTCGAGGGCCTAGCATGAGAACTCCACTCAAGATAGAACTTTTTGTTATTATCGTCAAAATGCAGCTAGCCTGCGGCGAGGCATTAATACGATAAACGTCTGTGACCTTGAGTTTTCCTAAACCATCACCGTAGAAACTATCCTGTGAGTGGGATTTATGGGTATAGACTGTAGAATCAATCTCTTACAGCCTACCATTTAGGAAATTTTAAGCTTTTCCAGCTTTCGAGTCTGTTTGTGCTTGTGACCTTAAGCATCCTTGCATTGCATCCATTTGCATACCATTGCATCTGCATTTCATATCATTTTATTTCCTCAGAGTAATCTCATCCTCGTCCGGTGTCCATAACCCGCAGTTGATTGCCTGACACCTACATTGGACTTGAAGTAGTTCTTTATTGATCATGGACCCTGAAGGACAAGAGCAGACTGTGTCAATGGGATACTTTGATTTGACGAAGGACCATTTGAACCTACTCATGGATGTTGTGACGACTTTGACAAAGAGAAAGGGTAATGTTCAATAGGCTGCCGTAACTGGAGATGTCTTTCAACCTCAAGTGAATAACTTTGTTCAACCTCAGCCTGCAAGGACCCCAGTTGGGGCACCCATTATTCAAGAGCGTACCATTTTTCGAGATGGAAACTCCTTACCTCACGATGCCATTGAGTACCGAAGCTTTGGGTTCTCTGAGCCAATTTCCCAAGGAGCAGTCCCAGTGAGGAAGATCAAGGGACCAGAGGTTACTGTGATGACTGAGAAATGTTGGGCGTTGAATGAAAGACTCAAGGTTATAGAGGGGAAGAATGCTTTTTACCTGGATGCTTTAGACATGTGCTTAGTACCTGGTTTGGTTATACCTCCGAAATTCGAAGCACCTAACTTTCAGACATACAAAGGGGATAGTTGTCCAAAGCACCATTTGGTAATGTTCTGTCGAAAAATAACGGCATATTGCTTTTGATGATAAGTTGATGATTCACTGCTTCCAAGACAGTTTGAGTGGGGCACCGTTGAATTGGTACATGGAATTGGAAAGAAGTCATATTCAGTCATGGTTGGACCTAGCCAATGCCTTTGTGAAGCAATACCATTACAATTTGGAAGAAGCTCCCAGTCACTTTCACTTGAAAGACATATCTCAAGAAAGTGGCGAACCGTTCAAAAAGTATGTCCAGAGATGGAAAGAGTTTCTGATCGTGTTCAACCACCGCTCTCAGAAAAAGAGTTAGTTGACCTGTTTATGGACACTCTGCAGAGCCCGTACTTTGAGAAGATGGTAGGCACCACATCAATAAGTTTTTCTGACTTGGTAAAAATGGGAGAACATATTGAGATTGGTCTCAAAAGAGTAAAGATTCAAGACGCCTCAAGTAACACGGCCAGTGAGAATAAATCCCTCAGCAGTTCCAAAGAGGAGGAAGAGGATGTAATCAATGCAGTCATGGCAGACGTCGAGTATTCATGTGGTGCGCCAGCAAGACCCTATGGTCCTCCATCTTTTCAGCAATCACCATTTTGTATGCCTTACTATCCTTGTAGGCAACCAAAAATTTTTAGGGTACCTTACCAACAACCTTGGATTTCTCCTCATCAAAGTCAGCGAGCCAAAAGCCGAGGATATCTGAATCAGTATCAGAGTCAACATAAGCCTCGCAACAATTTGGAAAGAAGGAGTTCTCCTCTTCATCCAGTACCTTTATCATACACTCAACTTCTGCAACCTTTGATTCAAAGCTCATTAGTGTTTCCCAAGTCTCTCAATCCATTTCTAAAGCCATACCCGCCTGAGTATAATCCACATGAGCAATATGGATATCATGCTGGATCAATGGGGCATTCAACTGAAGACTGCAAAGCTTTTCAAGCCAAGGTACAACAATTGGTCGATAAGAGGTACATATCATTTCCAGAAGGAAACCTATTGGTGCATGTCAACCTCTCACCTGAGTGAGTACAAAGACTCTTCGGGGCATCTCTTGAAGACGGTAAATCAAGACATTTTCAATTCCCTAAAGCTGGCAATCCCCTGTTTGTTTCAGCATTGTTGTATTTTCTTTGCATGTTGATTTTTGTATTTTCTTGTTAGAATTGTTGTTTTTGAGTTGGAAAAATTAATGAAATGTTTATGCATATTTTGAATCAATCCATTCGTATTCACTCGTTTTCTTTCATTATTAAGAAAATAACAAAAATATATTTCTATCATTTTGTTTATCAAACTTTTGTTTTAGAAAAGATTGGAGAGAGGATGATGAAAACCAGATACCTGAATTCTCCATTTGTATGCTCTCAATAAAAACCTTGCCAATGATGTAAAAGCATTGTTTCAAATTCCCAAACACTGGTGAAATAAGGAAGGTAATCCCTTGCTAACCCCTTCGAGCCTCGAAGTAGGAGTTTTCTTTTTTTTTTTAAATGCAAAAACCCTTAATTTCAAACCTGGGGCAGGGTAGTTTGTTCAGTTAATCTAGTTGCATTCAATCTTCAAGAGATTCAGTCCATCTTTCAAGAAGGATCAGCTATATACTTTCCTCCACGCATCAAAGAAGTCGTGAAGGGTCAAAAAGTTTGTAATATTTGTTTCTTATTCTCCAACCAAACGACAGTTACAATCGTTCAAAAAAGGAATGAAGAAAAGGGAAGTACAAATAAAAAGTCCGCTAAGTCAAAAACAGAAAAAGACGACTTAGGCGAAAATTAATGAAGTCATCAAATCCTCTACAAAGCAGAGAAGAAGCAAGGTGACTGCCATCACTTTCAAATCCTGATCCTTATCATGCACCGTCAAAAGAATTTTGAGATGTGAATGCGTATGTCAATTTAACTGAACGTAGGATTGGAGTTCATCATGAAGAATGGGTGGGTTACAAATAAATGTTGAGCCTTTTATCCTTTATTTTATAAACCGTGAACCAAGCCACATTACAACCCTTAAAAAGACCTAATTGAGGCAAGGTTTATTTCGAGAACATACTACAACAAGGTTGTGTTAACCTGACTCCTAACGATCTTTGCTAATTATTTGTATTGATCACTTCATCTGCCATTCCATAAATGGCTAGATCCACTTTGTTGTTTTAATCAACTCCACTATATCACTATCATACCAATAAATTGTGATTTCAAAACTTGCATAAATGTTACATTAAAATTGCCAATTTTTAAATGAATAATGTTTGTTTGTAAGTCAATTCAACATCAATGGAATCCCAACGAACGCAGCCAGTTAGGGAATTCGACTAGGTAAGAGGAGCCCAGCCAAGGGCAACCACTTTAAGAACCACTCAATCAATCTTTTCAAGAGTCAGCTATTCAGAGGTTGAACCTTTCCTCAAGACTTATACTAGAGTGAGCTATCACAAACGGTTCAAGAGTTCAATAGCCAGCCAGGCCAGAAGTCTCCCATCCCAGGGATTAGATAACCAGGGGCAAATCTCTGATATTCAAGCACTAGGGCAACCATTTCAAGGCCATGTTATGGCGAGTTGTTTCCAAACCTTTTTTTGAAGAGGATATGTTCAAAGCCCATTGATTTGAGGGGCAAGATGAATCACACAGAGGCAAGTCCTCTCCATGCCTACAAACTGTTCAAAAAGGCCTTATGTGACAACAAACTTCGAGTTCAAGACGGGGTGTCGGGAATCATTTTTTTTTGTCTCCTTTAAGAGAGTCGTCTGCAAAAAGAACTCTTCCATAAAATACCCACACAAGGGATATTTTTTTGAAACCATTGAGTCAGTGCATAATCACTCTCATGCTTTAGTCATGTCGTTTCGCTCTTAGCGTTAAACCTTGTATATCGTCTTACTCATCTAACATATGTCCAGGTCAAACCAGTCCCCGTCTGGTATTTTCTTTTGAAGGTTACATCACAGTCAGTTCTCGTCTGACAGTCAGTTTTTACTCCAGTTCTCGTCTGGTATTTCACTTGAATTTTATTTAACAGTCATTTCTCGTCTAACAGTCAGTTTTTACTCCAGATCTCGTCTGGTATTTCACTTGAATTTCATTTAACAGTCAGTTCTCGTCTGACAGTCAGTTTTTACTCCAATCCCCGTCTGGTATTTCACTTGAATTTTATTTAATAGCCAGTCCTTGTTTGACAGTCAGTTTTTACTCTAGTTCTCGTCTGGTATTTCACTTGAATTTTATTTCACAGTCAGTTCTCATCTGACAGTCAGTTTTTACTCCAGTTCTCGTCTGGAATTTCATTTGAAATTTATTTAACAGTCAGTTCCTGTCTGGTAGTCAATTTCTTTTCAAACCAGTTCCTATTTGATATTCATTTTATTTTCAAACCAGTTCTTGTCTGTTAGTCCATTCTAAACCAGTTCCCGCCTAGTATTTCTTTTAAAAGTTATTCGACATTTTCTTCTCGTTTGACAGTCATCTCTTTTTCAAATCCAGTTCAAAACCAATTCTTGTTTGGTTGACCATTTCCAAAGCCAGCCCCCATCTGACAATGAATCAAAAGAAACCCGTTCCCGTCAGGCATGTCAAGGAAAAATCATTCGTCACTAGCAGCTTTGTCTGGAAATCCATTGTTGTTGATATCCTTTAGTGTGGTTAATCAAAGTGTTTTCCCAGTAACACTGATATCCCCTGCAGAGGTCCTCCTTGTTATTAATATCCACCCTTTTACCACCAATATTTTTCTTAAGTCCAATTGTCATTGGCACAAATCCTTTAAGCCCTTCATTTAGGGAATTTCCAGAGGTTGGACCTTTATCTTGTTTAAAACTCCAACATTTTTTCTTATTGCCAATCGGTCGCTTAGAGTCGTTGATTTATATTTGAGTATGTTGCTTTCTACTCCCAGTATCAGTTGGTTGCATAAAGCCACTGCCCAAACATTGCGTTCGCTTTATTTATCCTCGGTATCAACAATTACACTTGAACCTGTTGATTTACCACTTTGGATTATATGTCTGTTATTTATTTCCTGACCTCCGTGTCGATGTCTGTTATTTTATTTCCCGACCGCCGTGTCAATGTCTGTTATTTTATTTCTCGACCGCCGTGTCGATGTTTGCTATTTTATTTCCCGACCACCATGTCGATGTGTTGTACCCAAAAATTTTCCCTCCCACAATCAAAGCAATGTGTCCCTAGAGTTATCTCAAGGTTCGTAAGGTTCACAATTGGTCAGAAAATTTGAAAGTTATCTCAGACAAAGCATCCTCCTAAGCAATGGCTCCACAACTAGGGTTTTGAGTTTATCTGAGCTAAATGGACTTCCAAGGCCTCAAGTGAGCTTCATAAAATCCCACATGTATTCAAGAATCCCCATGTCAAGTTGCAAGACTTTCCCAATAAGTTTGACCAATCAAATGATCAGATATGCAAAAATCAATCAAAGTGGTTAAAAAGTCAAACTGAGGTCAACTGTGGTCAAATTAAAGTCAAACTTCAAGATTTTTTGCCAACATCAAATTTATTAAGTAAATTTCATCATTTTATCCAGGGTTGATCATGATTCATCAAGGAAGTCTCAGATCATCAAGAATCAGGAAGTTTCTAAATTAGGGTTTCCTAGGAAAAGTCAACTGAACTTTGACCAGCCATAACTTTCACATGCTTCATCAAAAATTTCCCATCCAAATATCATTTTGAAGGAAATTGAATTCTCTAAAACTTTGTTTCTCACAAGCCAAGCCTTAAAAATGCTTCATTTGGAAGGTATGAGCTAAAATATTACAGGTCATTTCAAAAGTCAACAAAAAGTCTACTTTTTCCAAAGAGCATAATTTGAAAATGGTAAAAGATATGGACATGAAACCAAAGATGTTTGTTAGAGGACTCTTTAAGCTTTCCAAAATGTCCAAGAACACCTTCATAGCCTTAAAATTAAAGGACTTATTCCTTGTCAAAGTTGGGAGATTTTCAAGGGGTGTATGAAGAAAATAAGGTCTTAAATCCAATTTTTTCCAAATGGGCCTATCAATTTGCAACCCAATCTTAACAATAACATCAAGCACGACCCAATTCAAATAATTTCTGATTTTTATAATTTATTTATTATTTATTTGGATTTTATTCATTAAAATTCATTTTAAATCAAAATAAAATATGAAAATACAAATATTTGATTTGATTCTTCTTCTAGAAGCTCTTAAATGACATTCAAGATTATTAGATGCTATCCAATTTCGTGCACCACCAATTGGGAAGGATATCATTTGATTTTTGGACAAAATTATGGATGAGATTTCTTCACATTCAAGAAACCACAAAAGCCCAATGATCCATGAATCTTTTGACCTAATTTGACTCTCCTACTTATAGACAATTGAACACAAACATAAGCCACGGATTTGCAGGTCAAGAGCACACTATTCAAACTTAGAATTTTCTCTTGAAAAGTCAAATTCAGATTCTCCTCTTTAGGCCTTTTCCAAAAAAAATAAAGGTTGCAAATCGTTCTTGGATCATCATTGAGTGAATTTACATCATTCACAACATCAAAAACACTCTCATATTCCATAATCCGAATCATATTTTCTCACTTTTAATTTTTTTTCCGTTCTTGCATATTCATGCCTTATTAATCAAATTTGTTTATGGATTTGTGTTTAGATGAATGCAGGGATGGATTCTGGGCAATTAAACTAAGGTTTTGAAGGCTAATGAGTGAAATGCCATTTTAGGGTTCATCTCTTTGAATTAGGGTTTCCTAATTTAATGAATATAAATACATTCTAAGACCATAAATAAATTGAATAAACTGTTTGGATCATATTTGTGTGATCAATTTTACAAAAATCATGTGTATTCTGCATCGTATGAGTTTCGCAGGTTTTTCAAACGCAGGAAAAATCGCAAGAAACCTCGCAAGAAAATTCGCAGGTAAACCTGCGAATATAGAGGAAGAAGATGAAGTCAATGGCGCGCGCGGAAAATTCAAATTTTGTTTTTCATATTTTATGTATTTGTTTCACTTATATGGTAGGAAGGTATGAGTGGCCTGATGGACAAGGCATGCGCGTGTGAAGTCTAAAACCTGGATTCGATTCCCAGTTTGCGCTTATTTTTTTAACAATTATTCTGTTTTGTAGGTTCAATATTTATTGTTTGTGGTTCATACAATCATCACCACGCGCAGGTGGCTCCACTGGCTAAGATGTTGACCTGCAGGTATAAGGTCCTGGGTTCAAATCCCAGGTCTTATTTTTTTTGTTTTCCTTGCCCTTTCTTTTTTTTTCATTTCATTTAATTTACTTAATCAATTTTCTAAAAAGATTATAAAAACTAAATTAATTTTAATTAACATTTAAAAATAATCTCCTCTATTTTCTTCTTCTTAAGATAATTTTTTTTTAAAAATAATTTCTTTAAACTTTTCTTTCACATGTTAAAATAACCTTTTTTTTTTTACCAAATATTCTTATAATTTAATTTGTAAATAGAAAAAAAATTTAAATTACTTTTTAATCTCCATTAAAATAGTTTTTTAAAATAAATTTTGTAAATAATGTTTTTTTAATCTTATTATTATTTTTATCATATAATTTGTTATATATTATTTATTATTCAATTAGGTTTTTATTTCATAAATAAAATTAATTAATTAAGTTTTAACTAATTCTTAAAAACCCTAATTTTCTTAATTAATTCTAACAAACCCTAATTTTCTCTAACCCTAAATATTAACCCTAATTATTTTATTATTAATATTGTTTTTTATTTATTTTTTATTTATTTAATGTTTAATTCTTGCTTTATTTTAATTATTAGAAAAAATGTATAGGTTTGTATGTTGTAATTTATTTTTCGCTCGATTATTTTGTAACTGCCCAAAGCCTTGTAATAATTTAGATTTACTTTTCCGTCCTTTTAATTATTAGTATTTAAATGTGTAGTTAGTAAATAGGGAGTGCAAAACATAAATGAATAAAAAAGAATTAGATAATTTAATTAAAGATTAAATATCTGAATAAAAACACTCACACACGTAAGTCGATCTAAGATCGTCGTCTGCACTTCCTAGGGTATCTCTCTTGGTTGCCTTATTTAAGTGGTCAAGTCCCTCGAATATAGGGGTGTCTTAAGCAAAGTACCTTCATGTATAAATCATCAAGTCCCTACAGATTTAAAAGATCAAGTCCCTTCGAGGTTGCCTACAGAATAATGATCTCGTCCCTTCGAATAAATGATGATAGTCCCTACGAATTGCTAAAGACACCCTTACAAGTTGTCTTTATTGACCATACGATGAACCTACGCCTGTCCCTTAAAAAATCCAAGGTAATGACTACCTATTCCTTAATAATAGGGATAATCTTACCCTTGAAAGGACATATAAGAACATGAATGACTTAGTCTAGGGTAGGTACCTCATAGTTACTTGCTCACACCTTTAAAAATACTTTTCACACCTCACAATATTTTCAAACATTTTCAAGCAAGGCTTTGTATACATCCATACGAGGATCATTACAAAGTACTTAGAAAATTTCTAATCACACACTACACTTTTTCAAAAAAAAAACATTTAAATGAGCTAAGTAACTAAGAGCCCATGGATAACCATGGATATAAAGGGTGCTAACACCTTCCCTTTATATAACCTACCCCCCGAACTCAAGTCTTTTAAAATAGGTCTTTCCTGTTCTTTTATGTCCTTTCCACTTGGATAAAATAAAAGTCGGTGGCAACTCTTGCTATCCGCAACATTTATAGAAAGTCAGTTCTCCCACCGTGTTGCAGAACTGGCGACTCTACTGGGGAATTACTAATTAAAAGAGGGGTACCCTTTGGAATTAGATCACTTAAATTATTTGCTTTGTTTGCTTTACTTTTTTGTTGGGGTTTTTGTGTGAAAAATCCTAACCCGGATCTAGTGTACCCTAGATAAATGGCAATAGACCAAGGAAATTGTACGGCGTATACCGATATGGTTGATCTGGTGGCCATAGTTAGTGTGAATTCTTGGTTGGTGCTTATGTTCCTTAAGTAAGTTAAGAATAATATGGGGCTGCCATATATTGTCAATACACTAACTGACTTTTAGAACCCTAGTTATCCCATCTTGGCCTTTAGAAAGTAGTGAGATATCTGGCTTTGGTGAAGACTGGAGTTGGTTGATACTCGATGCTACGCTCATTGAGATCCTAAACTTGGAGGGTTTTGGTTGGCAAGTAAGTGTCGCTCCCGATAAAATGGGACTGGCCCAAATAAAGGTACAGACGCGAACGGTCGGCGAGAGGGACAATGAGAACACACAGCCGTGAACTCACTGGAGATGAATAGAGTCGCCAGCTAGGCATTTTTATCCCGGAGGAAAGGCAATGCTGCATAGACCTAGAAAAGATGGATAAGACGGTTGCGAACCAGAGAGACTGAGAAAGGGGGTTGGTTACAACCTGGGAAGGTATTAGCACCCAGATTGTCCGCCGTACTCGACGGGATCCACGCTTGAAAGATTTGTGTTTTAAAGGGGTAGTGTCAGTGCAATCTGTGTGTAAAAATAGCTGGAAAAGAATGTACAGGTGTTAGTGCAAACTAAGTGTGAAGTGTATAAATGTATAGTGTCAGTGTAAGGATAAGAGTGAAATGCTCATGAACATGAGGCTTAAAAGAATGAAGCTGGAAGGAGGGGGAATATACAGAGACTTTTGCTACTTCTCCATTAGCAGGAAAGACCATCTCAGGGTTGAAAGGGATTCCACCCTTGATAGGTATGCCAACTAATGAGGAGTACTCTTCCAACAGAGGGCCCAACTGAAAGTCTTGAAAGGTAAAACATCTTAGTGGGGGATCATAAAACTGAATGCAGGTGTGGATCAGGCTTCTCTGTGATGGGTCCAGATCCATAACCATGTCCAGTATATCTCCATAATGCTCCCTGAACAAAGATATGTGGTCTGGAGTGATCAGGGTTTGAATCCTCCTGATGTCTGATAACTCTGGTTGGAAGAAGTGGTAGGTGATGTTGCTCTTTTTAGGAGCCATGATGTTGAAGACTGAGTAGAGACAGGTGTTGATGCTGATGCTGAAGAAAAGGGCCACTGATTGGCTGGTACAGGTAGTAACTGAAGCAGATGCTGATGAAGATGGGCCAATACTGAAGATGGGGTCAAAACTGGCCAAAATAAAAATGGGTACCCTGAAATACAAATAAGCAAATGTCAATATGATGCAATGAGTATGTATGCAAATGAAATGCAAGGGTCTGTGACTGAGCTGGATCTGATCAAACTGTTCTGATATAGGTCCAAGTGTGTTCAAGAATTCCAGTTGAGGTCTATAAATCCAGTAACCAAGGTGGGGGACTCAAATAAAGAGTCACATGTCCGGTTTAGAATCACAAGAACTGTTCCAACATGGAGTATTCTTAATCAAATCAAAGTAACAGGGTATTCTGAGGTCAAGGTACCTGCAAACCTGTAAACAGCCCAACCCCCTCACTAGTGGTGTTCTAGAACAAGGATCCTCAGACTAGGATCAGTTATGAGAAGTGTAAACACTTCCAACCCGGAGGTACAGTGTTTACAATAACCATAACAATTCCTCCTCTAATTCACCTCAGTTTCTGAAGGTCAAAACTAAAGGTCATCCAGACTTAGCAGGCTTCCCAGATAGCCCTAGCATTGCAGGAAATCTGCAACACAGAGTTCTCAAGAAGAAACCCATATCTGAACCGTGTTTCATATTCCCGCACCAGACCGAAATGGAATGGGAAAGAATATGATTCACTCTAGCCTAGGTGTCACTCAGGTCCCAGGTATAGGACCTTAACTCTCAATAGAATCACCCACCCACCAAAACAAACAACAGATCCAGCCAGCCAGCACAGTATAATATATGAAAAACTGTAAAGAAAGCAATAAATAAAACTGTACAGAAAGCAGTAAATAAAGCAAATATACAAACACAAATAGCACATAACACCCCCAATAAACACAACTCAAACAAGCGCTAGGAGGAACCCACAAAAAGAACCAGAAGCCCTGGTTGCAGTATAAGGGTCCCCAGCAGAGTCGCCAAGCTGTCGCTCCCGATAAAATGGGACTGGCCCAAATAAAGGTACAGACGCGAACGGTCGGCGAGAGGGACAATGAGAACACACAGCCGTGAACTCACTGGAGATGAATAGAGTCGCCAGCTAGGCATTTTTATCCCGGAGGAAAGGCAATGCTGCATAGACCTAGAAAAGATGGATAAGACGGTTGCGAACTAGAGAGACTGAGAAAGGGGGTTGGTTACAACCTGGGAAGGTATTAGCACCCAGATTGTCCGCCGTACTCGACGGGATCCACGCTTGAAAGATTTGTGTTTTAAAGGGGTAGTGTCAGTGCAATCTGTGTGTAAAAATAGCTGGAAAAGAATGTACAGGTGTTAGTGCAAACTAAGTGTGAAGTGTATAAATGTATAGTGTCAGTGTAAGGATAAGAGTGAAATGCTCATGAACATGAGGCTTAAAAGAATGAAGCTGGAAGGAGGGGGAATATACAGAGACTTTTGTTCGATAACCGTTAAGTTATGCCTACGTATCCTCTCGTGCAATGAGGAAGTCAGAACACCGTAGTTCGACCCAAAGAGACTGAAAGGTGAATTGACCTGTGAACTGCTTGCCTGCCTATGCTCAAGTGTATGACCTGTCTGGCTCAGGTGCAAACTGTCTTGCATTAGACGGAAGAAGCAAGTTCTCGTTTGTGAGTGAAGGTGATGAGAAAAGTATCCCGGAGGAGACGATTATTGTTTGTTTTTGTGTTTTCAGTCTTTTATTGCTTTTTGAATTTTGTCATAAGTTAATGAGTTTAAGCCTAAACCAATGGGTTAGTAAACTCACCACATCTTCCCTCTGATTAGGGGTAATGAGAATACCTTAAGTGTGAAGTCAGATTCTCACACTTAATCACCTTGGTGTAGGATTAAGATCATTAACCTACTTGTTGATTATTTAGATGTTTTTGGTATTTCTGTTTAGTGTTGAGTAATGAGGTTAAGCCATAATCAAGGATTAAACGGACTCATTACACCATCCTAATAGAAGGATAATAGATGAGAATGTTTAAGCTGAGGAAAACTCCTCAACTTAATCCATGATTAGGGATTAAACTCATGACAAAACAAGCTTTTGATTAAGTGGATTTTACTTAATGATATGATGTTGAAGTGAGTTTTATGATTTGTAAGACAACTTGAGGGGGACTTGTCCATTAGCACTAGGGTTAGTCCTTCTTAACCATTTAAGGAAGAATTAGAACCCTAATGCAAGGCCCAAGTTACAAGTGTGATGTCTTGATGATTATTATGTGAATTGATTAAGATATTTAAACACATTAAGGGTTTAACACTTAGGATTAAAGTTATACACTCCATCCTAAGAGAAGGATGCAGGCATAAGCTTAATCACAAAGCCTTAAAGCCTTTAGGGTTTAGTCCCTGATTATGAGATGAGAAGAGGAGACTCAAAGAGACACAAAGGTAAAACTATGAGGGGAGACTAATCAAAACCCTAATTCATTGTCATGCTTGGTTGTTCCTAAGGTTTGTGAGGTTTTCAGGAACAATCTTCAAAGGAGCCACCAGGAAGCAGATGAACCAGATCAAGAGAAGCAAAGCAACTTGCTTCATTCAAGAAGTCAAGTCACTTGAAGAAAGAAAGTGGGAGGAGAAAGAATGAGCAAGCTCAAACTCAAACACATATAGAAATGCAGCAATGGATGCAAGAGAGATGAGAAGAAAAGTTATGAGAAGTGAAGGCAAATTCACTTCTCAAGGTTACTTACCACCTGAAATGTTAGAAAGAAATGCAATGCAATGCAAGATGGGATGAAATGGCATGATGCTAAGCAAAACCAGAAGCATGTTGATGATGATTATAATGTTATGAGGTGCTGCAAACATGAGGCAAGACATGGAGATGTTCATACAAGATCATGGGTGCATATGAAGCAAGTTAAGGAGCATGAATGAACATGAAAAGTTATGAAACATACAAGGCAAATGACATGGAAAACATATGATGCAATGATCAAACATGCTTTCTATATGTCTTAAGATGTCAAGTGAAACACAAGAATGCACAAAATGCAAAGACAAGTCATGTTATGCAAGAGGATGCAAGAGGTATGCAAATGAAAGCTCAAATTAGGGTTTAAAGATCAAACAACAAACAAAACCCAAAAACAGAAGCAAACCCTAAAATAAAAAATGGAAAATGCCTTCCAAAGAAACCCTAAACCTATACTAAACCAATGTCCAAAGGGGAGCTCTCAACTCTTAATCAATCTCAAGATATGAATTTTTTAAGGTATTAGGGTTTTTAGGGTTCCTAAACAAAAGAAATGCCAAACAAATTGAAAATGAGGAAACAAATCAAGGCCATTTTATCCTAGAAACTACATGCAAAACATAAGACAATGCAAGAAGAACCAATGTCCAACTCTTCTCAAATAGGCAGAAATGATTTTTTGAACTTGTGATCAAAATAATGCACAAAAAATGATTTAATTCAATAAAAAATTCTCAAAATGCATCAAGATCAAAAAAGAAATTTGGTTTGAAGGTTGGACAATGTTTCTAAATGTCTTAGAACATTTCATGAATTTTTTGGTGATTTTTAGATACCTAAAAGTATTTTTAATAAATTAATTTCCATTAATCAATTAAAAATAATCTTTTAAATATTTAAAAATACTTTTTTTAATGATAAAAAATAAAATGAAAATATTTTTGTGTCATAAAAATTAATAAAACTTTTAGGAAAAAGTTTCATAATTTTTAGGAATTTTTAACTATTTTTAAATAATTATGCAAGTTAAATGAAATAAAATGAAATTAAAATAAGAAAAAAAAGAAAAGTAATCAGGATGGAGGGCCAGGATGGAGCCTGAGTTTAAATGTGTTGACTGGCGCGTGAATGAAGGGTCCAGATGGCTCCTGAATTAATTAACTTAATTAAAGATTAATTAAACTAATGAGAGAGATTAGGGCTAATGAAAAGGATCTGGGCCATCCAAAAGGGAGGGAAGTCAACAAGTCAAAGGCCATCTACGGCCAAAATTCAAACTGGAGTTAATTACGCAATTAGGGCATAAATCACTTTCAGGTGGCCGGAGAAGACTTCCGGTCGTCTTCTCCGGCCAGCATCTCACCTGAGAAATCCCCAAACCCCTCAAATCGTATCAAAAATGAAAACTAAGAACTGGGAAATGATCTCCAACCTCTCACGAATCAAACCCCTCTCTCAAAACAAATTTCTTCTTCCTAAACAAACTGAATCGAAAGAAATAAAAACTAGGGCACGCAAGCTTCAGAGACAAATTAAATGCTCAAATCAAAGCCATTTCAAAAACTAAGAACATCAGGATAATCAGTGAATCACATAGAACAAGTTTGGAACAAAAGAAATGATTTCTGGAAAAATAATTTTCGAGCTACCTGAGATTTGGAGCTTTCAACTTGAGGACTTTCTGGCCACTTCTCCTTGTGCAATCTACTCCACTTGATCCCCAGATGATGTTTGAATGCTCAATGAGAGTTTAAGTTGGCTGGATAATGAGTTTCGAAAGCTCCTGCTTCAACTCAGTCAGAAATGGCTATGGGGTATTAAGCAGTTTCAGGCCATGGAAAGGGGTTGTTTGTAATCCTGAGGGTGAATGGAGAAGCTTTGCAAAGTTTGTTTAGGTGTTTGCAAGCTGTGGTGAGAGTTTCGAAGAGAAATGCAGGCTGAGGTGAGAAATGGCTATGGAGTATTCTGGTTGTTCCAGGCTTGTGTTCTTGGTGCTTTGTGGTCTATGGAGCAAGGTGAGTTGAATGGTGAAGTTGGCTTGAGTGTTTTGTGGCTGGGCAGAGAGATTCGAAGCAACTTGCAACTTGGTAGGTTTTTGTGTATGTGATCAATGAAGTGTTTTCAACCTTGCTAGATGTATGGAATGGCTTGCCCTTTGTCCACATAACTCTCTCTCATTGGTCAGATGATTGGACATGTGCTTTATTGATTGGTAAGTCACCTTTTGCAAAAAGTCAAAAATTGTGTAAGGAAGGTATGGCTCATGATCTAGGCTAGTACAAGGCTGGTTCTGGTGCAGCATGGTGTGTGTGTGAAACTAGCTTGGTTCAGCAGCCAATGCATCAAGTGGTAGAGGTGTCATGAGTGTTTTTGCAAGTTGTTGCCTTTTTGTACTTCATGAAAGAAAAGTCTTGTTACATGAACCATAACCATGGGCATTCTTGGTTCAAATCTGAATTTTATGACTTAGAGAATGTTTGCATACTGGTTTGGAATGAATTAGAGGTTGTAATTGGCTTTGGCCCATGATTTTGCAAAATTCTCACTTAGGGCATGCCTTGAAAATCAATGATTTTTGCCAACTTTGTCATACCATAACTTTTGATCCAAGAAGAGTTTGATCATGTTCTTGTACTTTTTGAAAAGGGAAAGATGAGATCTACAACTTTCATGACCAAAGTTTTTCCATTTGAAGCCTTTTTGGATCAAGAATCAAGGCTTGAAAAATGACCTAAAATGATGCATTCTTGAAAAGTCAACTATGCCCAAAAAGTCAACATTTGCAAAAACCCTAAATGCTTGATTTTTGTGAACTTCAATCCTCTTCCATGATCAAATAAAGACCATATACACTCAAAATGATGAAGATCACCCATTGGTTGGGTCATTGGGGGCCTCAGATGCCCTGATTTTACACTGACTTGTCTGAAAAGTCAACCCTTGATCAGATGACTTCCCCATGGAATTTCTTCATGAAAATTGATATGCATACTCCTTATACCATGTAGAGACCAATGGAAACAAGAATGACCAAAAAATTTGGGGTTATGGCCTCTGAAACCAAAACCCTAATTTTAGGTCAACTGTGCAGTCAAACCTGGCTCTGCATCCACTCAAACCCTAGTTCTTGTGATTCTTTTGAATTTTTGACTTTGTGAGGATGTAATATGATGTAGGAACACACATGGACCCCTTTGAAGTGATTGGTAGCCTTTGGAGTGGCTCAAGATGCCCTGAGATTGCTCAGATCACAAACCCTAGGTACAGATGCCTTAGAAACTATGCAGTGAATCAAAAATTGAGATATGAAGTGATATGATTGTGTTTATGCATATGAGAATGATCACAAGCCATGGTGAAATGGGTGAGGGCAAATTTGGGGTGTTTACAGCTGCCCCTATTCAAACATGAGTTAGCTGTGCAGGTTGTAAGCGACGGCTTAACAGGCAAACAAGATAACTTGTGGTTGAATACCAAAGACAGTCCAAAATTTGCACTCACAGAAAGAAGAAGAAAAGGGATATAGATTGTAAAAGAAAATAAAGTATATTGTAAAGTGTGGGCAACGGAGGACGACCGTCGAGCAGAGGACGACTGCTGGGTAAAGAGCAATGACGGGGACGGCCGACATGCTGGGAAAGTGCTGAAAATAAAGCAATGACGGGGACGGCCGACATGCTGGGGATAAAAGGTAAAGCCAAGACGGGGACGGCCGACTAGCTGGGGAAATAAAATCATGATGGGGACGGCCATCGAGATAAAGCTGTAAAATTCTCTGGGGGATCGAATGAAACATGACGGGGACGGCCATCAAGTTCATAAAGGTAAAGTAACCAACGATGGGGACGACCATTGGGCTAAAAGGAAAAGGGACCACGACGGGGACGGCCATCGGGTTAAAGAATAAATGAAATAAACAGATGATGGGGTACGGCCACCAAAAGTGAAGGACGATCACCTAGCAGGGGACGGCTGCTCTGTTGGGGATAAAAGAAATATGATGGGGACGGCCATCAAAGGTGGAGGACGACTACCTGGCAGGGTACGGCTGCCGAAAATATCAACGATGGGGACGACCATCGGATAGAAAAGGTCAACGATGGGGACGGCCATCGGACGAGCATGATGGAGGACGACCATCAAGAAGTGGAGGACGACCACTCAGCAGGGTACGGCTGCTCTCAAGGTTTATCGCAACTCAGGACGAGTGCCGGATAACCAAAATCAACAATGGGGACGGCCATTGGATAAAGTGATGAAGGACGATCATCAAAAGGTGGAGGACGACCACCTAGCAGGGGACGGCTGCTAAAAACAACGATGGGGACGGCCATCGGACGAGCATGATGGAGGACGACCATCAAGAAGTGGAGGACGACCACTCAGCAGGGTACGGCTGCTCTCAGGGTCTATCATGACACAGGACGAGTGTTAGATAAGAAGGAAAAGATTTGCTTTGTTGGTGATCTACTGGGGGTATAGTAAACACGGACGAGCGTTTACAACCAAGAAAGGAAAGTATAAGTGTTTGGTATTATGTATAGATTAATGACGCGGACGAGCATCCTTAAGACTATGATACGGACGAGTATCATGTAGAAACAAACTGACACATGTTCAGAGATGATGATACGGACGGGTATCAACTGGTTAACAGAGAACACGGACGAGTGTTGAATCTGAGGGGACTCTTCTGGGGAATAGTAGACACAGACGAGTATCTATATTCAAGAAGACACAAGTGTTTGACACAGTGTATGGATTAAAGATGCGGACGAGCATCCTTAAGATTATGATACGGACGAGTATCATGTAGAAACAAACATTAGACGCAATGTTCTGAGATGATGGTACGGACGAGCACCCACTGGTTAACAAAGAACAAAGACTATTGTTGAATCTGTGGGTATATAACTGGTATGTACAAGATACGGACGAGTATCTGTATGAGATATGAGTAGCATGAGTATATATAGATGAGTGTTTATCTGCTGGGGAAGGTGACACAGACGAGTGTCAAAAAGAAGAAAAAGTATAGCAATATGAACAAATATCTGATATACAAAGTCTAGGCGACTGCGCTGGGGATATGACACGGACGAGTGTCAAGAGAAAATATATATATAGGTGTGTGAGTGCAAAGAGGATGTCTTTGGCTTTCTGCTGGTGATGTGACACGGACGGGTGTCAGGAAGTATCTGTAATACGAGTGATTTGTTTGCAAAGAGTGTTCCGGCGACTTACTGGGGAGTTATGATACGGACAGGTATCAAAAGGTGTATATGATGGTGTTTGGGATTTGTGGGGCAACTGCTTTTGCTGGGACTCTGGTGGGGATTTCTGTACAATGATGATGAACGGTTGTTATTCATAAGTGTTAATTCAGAACATGGCTTATGATTATGCTATGCGTTTGATTTTTGCCGTAATGCTCCGTTTTGGACGGAATGCTACGCTCTGAGGGGATAGTATGATGCGAATGCTATGATTATGCGAAAATATCGAACCGGGATTCGGATCCCGTTGCCGCGAAGATCTCTGGCTAATCTGCTTGAAATGGACCTCCCAGCTGGGGATGAGATCATTGGTAGATCTAATAAGATGATATTTGCTTGAGGATATAGGTCACTGGTTGACATATCCTCATAATACGGGACCCAGCTGGGGTTCGTAGAAGCTTTCTTCACTCTGTTGTGATCTTCTATGCGCTGCTCTTCTGGATAGAGGCTAGAACTCTGTGGGGAGATGGTTCCTTGACTCCTGTACTTAACTGGGGATGAAATGGCAACTCGGCTGGGGGAATTGTGAGAGGCAACTCAGCTGGGGATAGAGCATTTCAGATGCTGAGATTGAGTGTATGTTGATTTGGCAACTTTGCTGGGGAAGTGGGCACCTTCCAGTGCCACGTGGAAGATAGACCGAGTTGATAATGATTCACCAGCTTGCCGAGACGTGACTTGCATGCCCCAAGTTGCACTCTGGATACCTGCAATCCTGCACAGATAAGGAGACGCACAAGAGATCCCGAGGTATCCTCGATTGGATTCCGTCATAGGAGTCAAGCATTCTCACGAGTAAGTATATTCCCTGCAAGCATGTGTTTTATTATTATTATTTTTGGGAGAAAAACATCTGTACTTATGCAGTTGATTTTTTAGAGACACCAGACATCCTTTGCAAGTAAAAATATACAAAACGAAACATGACTGAAAAATCTGATTTTATTAATTCATGTGCCCTGAATTGGCAAGATACAGTCAAAGAAACATATCTCCTGAAATGAGGAGATTGTTACAAATTGAGAAACAAAGTGCTGGCAGTGTTTGTCGATGCTTTGAAGGAGCTTCCTCTCCTGCTATGACCCGTATGACTTTTGACTTTCTTCTCGTCTTGCTTTCTGAAGAAGGCTGATTCTGATTGAAGCTTGATCCTGTTGAAGCTTACCAAGTTGCTGACAATACAGACGAATTCAGAATGCAGTTGTTCGCTTATTCCCTTATTTTGCATGGATCGCCCTTTCGGGTTTTCAATCCATCGGGATACCCATTTTTGCCTGAGCTGTCCAATGCGGCTTTTCAACTCAGCGGGTGTACATTTTTTTTTATTTCCCTTACTTTTGCCCGAGTCTTTTTATTCTGTTTTTGACTCGCCGGGATGCCCTATTTTTGCCTGGACTTACATTCTGTTTTTATGTCCAGCGGGTCGTTTTATGCGAAGTATTTTTTAACTGCATCTGAATTCACAGGGGATGGAAAGTCTTCACCATCCATGGTGCTGAGCATCAGTGCTCCACCCGAGAAAACTTTCTTCACCACAAATGGTCCTTCGTAATTTGGAGTCCATTTGCCCCTGTGGTCTGTATGAGGAGGGAGGATTCTTTTCAGCACAAGATCTCCCACTTGGTACTCTCGGTGCCTGACTTTCTGATCAAAGGCTTTCTTCATTCTCTTCTGACACAATTGTCCATGACAGATTGCAGCCAATCTCTTCTCTTCAATCAGACTCAGTTGCTCGTATCGGGACCTAACCCATTCTGCTTCACTCAGTTTGACATCCATCAAGACTCGCAAGGAGGGTAATTCAACTTCAACTGGTAGGACTGCTTCCATACCATACACGAGTTGATACGGTGTTGCCCCAGTGGACGTCCTGATTGATGTGCGATACCCATGCAAGGCAAACGGTAGCATTTCATGCCAGTCTTTGTAGGTGACTACCATCTTCTGCACAATCTTCTTGATATTCTTATTTGCCGCCTCAACAGCACCATTCATCTTTGGTCTGTAAGGAGAAGAATTGTGATGTTGGATCTTGAAGTCCCGGCACAGTTCAGCCATCATCTTGTTGTTGAGATTGGAACCATTATCAGTAATGATTCGCTCGGGCACTCCATATCGACAGATGATATCTCTCTTCAGAAATCTGGCTACCACTTGTCTTGTGACGTTTGCATATGAGGCTGCTTCAACCCACTTGGTGAAATAGTCAATGGCGACCAAGATGAATCTGTGGCCATTTGAAGCAGTTGGCTCAATCTTACCAATCATGTCAATGCCCCACATGGCAAAGGGCCATGGTGAAGACATGATGTTCAAAGGATTGGGAGGCACATGCACTTTATCTGCGTAGATCTGGCATTTATGGCATTTTCTGGCATAAGCACAACAGTCTGCATCCATTGTGATCCAATAATAACCTGATCTTAACAACTTTTTAGCCATGGCGTGTCCTCCGGCATGGGTACCAAAGGATCCTTCGTGCACTTCATGTATCAACAAATCTGCTTCCGTCTTGTCAACACATCTGAGGAGTACCATATCAAAGTTCCTTTTGTATAAAGATCCATCAGTGTTCAGAAAGAAACTTCCAGCAAGCCTTCTCAAAGTCTTCTTATCATTGGAAGATGCCCCAGGTGGGTATGTCTGATCCTCCAAGAAGCATTTAATATCGTGGAACCAAGGCTTATCATCTTTGACAACTTCCGCTGCAAATACGTACGCTGGTCTATCAAGTCTCGACACTGAAATCTGAGGTACAAAGTTAGCAGCTTGAACTTTGATCATGGACGAAATGGTAGCCAAGGCATCTGCAAACTGATTCTCGTCCCGAGGGATATACTCAAGTTTGACCGTTGTGAAGAAAGTCAGTAACCTTCTTGTATAATCCCTATACGGTATCAGATGATCTTGGTGGGTGCACCATTTGCCGTTGGTTTGATTGACTACCAAAGCTGAATCTCCGAATACGGTCAATGTCTTGATCCTGAGGTCAATGGCTTCCTCAAGACCCATAATGCAAGCTTCGTATTCAGCTTCGTTGTTAGTGCAGTTGAAAGTGAGTTTTGCCGAGAAAGGCATGTGAACTCCTTTGGGTGTAATGAGTACTGCACCAACACCACGACCATTCATGTTAACAGCCCCATCAAACATCATAGTCCATCCTTCTTCCGGGTCAGGCCCTTCGGTGTGAATAGGCTCTTCCTGATCTTTTGCTTTTATGAACATGATGTCTTCATCAGGGAAGTCAAATCTCATAGGCTGGTAGTCATCAATGGGTTGCTCAGCCAGATATTCAGATAGTACACTGCCCTTGATGGCTTTCTGAGATGTGTACTGGATGTCATATTCTGTGAGGATCATCTGCCATCTTGCAACCCGTCCGGTAAGAGCTGGCTTCTCAAATATGTACTTAACTGGGTCCATCTTTGAGATTAATAAGGTAGTGTGGGTCAACATATACTGCCTCAGTCGGCGAGCAGCCCACGCTAAAGCACAGCAAGTTTTCTCGAGCAGTGAATAACGCTGTTCACAGTCGGTAAACTTTTTGCTTAGGTAGTATATTGCATACTCTTTTCGACCAGACTCGTCATGCTGGCCCAGCACACACCCCATTGACTCTTCTAATACTGTTAAGTACATTATCAGAGGTCTTCCTTCAACTGGCGGCATGAGGATTGGAGGTTCTTGTAAATACTCCTTGATCTTGTCAAAAGCCCTTTGGCAGTCTTCGTTCCACCTGACCGTCTGTTCTTTTCTCAACAGCTTGAACAAGGGTTCACAGGTTGCTGTAAGGTGAGATATGAACCTTGAGATGTAGTTCAATCGACCTAAGAACCCTCGAACTTCTTTCTCAGTCCTTGGTGCAGGCATCTCTTGAATAGCTTTGACTTTATCAGGGTCAACTTCAATCCCTTTCTCACTTACGATAAATCCCAGCAGCTTACCGGATCGCACCCCGAATGTGCATTTGTTGGGGTTCAACTTCAGTTGGTATTTCCTCAGACGCTTGAACAACTTCAGCAGATTCACCAGATGGTCTTCCTCTGTAAGGGACTTGGCAATCATGTCATCCACATAACACTCGATTTCCTTATGAATCATATCGTGGAATAATGTCACCATAGCCCGTTGATATGTTGCACCGGCGTTCTTGAGTCCAAATGGCATTACCTTGTAGCAGAACGTGCCCCAGGGCGTGATGAAAGTTGTCTTCTCCATGTCTTCAGGTGACATTTTAATCTGGTTGTATCCTGAAAATCCATCCATGAAGGAGAATACCGAGAACTGAGCCGTGTTATCCACCAATACATCAATGTGAGGTAGAGGGAAATCATCTTTCGGGCTGGCTCTGTTCAGATCCCGGTAGTCAACACACATCCTTACTTTGCCGTCCTTTTTAGGCACAGGTACTATATTAGCCACCCACGGTGGATAGCTAGTCACAGCAAGGAACCCGGCGTCCCATTGCTTTTGTACCTCCTCCTTGATTTTCATTGCCATGTCTGGACGAGTGCGGCGCAGCTTCTGTTTAACCGGCGGGCATTCTTCTCTCAAAGGCAGCTTGTGCACAACAATGTCGGTATCCAACCCTGGCATATCTTGATAAGACCAAGCAAACACGTCCACATACTCTTGCAGCAGTTCAATCAGTTGTCTCTTCACTGGGTCTTGCAGGCAGGCCCCGATTTTAACCTCTTTCACGCCTTCATCTGTACCAAGATTGATCACTTCAACCTCCTCCTGGTGAGGAGTAATAACCTTTTCCTCTTGTCTTAACAACCTGGCTAGCTCTTCAGGAAGTTCATATTCTTCTTCAACCCCTTCATCGGCTTGATTGATTGGATTGTCAAAGTCATACGAAGTCATAGCCGTGCTGTTGTCGGTGCTGTCTGGAAGGTACGCTCTGCAAGGGTTCAGTTTGTTCATTTTAGTGATTGATTTTAATCTTGCTTAGAAAAGTGAAATTTGTCATTTTGAAAACACTGCCATTTATTTTTTTGTACAAAAAGAAAAATGGAAAAACAGTGAGCGGAAAAGGAAAAGACTCGTTTGCAAAAAGATGTCTGATATTTCATTAATTGATCTTGTTTGCACAAAAAGTACAGATGGCCCGATTACAAAATGAGTCTTGTCATCTTGGGCAAGACGCAAGACTTTGATGCATGCTTATAAAAATGCAGGAAATAATAATTACTCTGCGTGAGTAACTCTTATAATTTCCTGGGAAGACCAGTTCGAGACACTGCTCCCCGGGATCTTTGGACGGATCCAGCTTTCCAGGTTGCGCTCCTCTTCCAGCTCGTCTTCCAGACAGTTGATAGCATCAGGGGTAAGCATCCCCCCACTGACAAAACCAGGCTTTCCAGCAGCCTTTGCTTGATGTTGAGTTGGTCTGTAACCCAACCCAAACTTGTCTTTCTTCTCCTCCACAGCTAAAACTTTGCCCCAGCCTAGGGCAGTTCCTTCCTCAACAACCTTCCGGGCTTGTTGGTAAGATGACATGGAGATTCCAGATACAGCAGATGCTTCATTCACATTCAAAGCTTCAAACCCCTGGCTCATTGTTTCATGGATCTCTCCATCCATTTCAATGTACTTATAGGTTGCCAGGTGGCTGACAAAAATGTCCTCCTCTCCACAGATTGTGACAACTTGGCCTTCCCACTCAAATTTTAACTTTTGGTGAAGGGTAGACGTTATTGCGCCGGCGGCGTGAATCCAAGGTCTACCCAACAAACAGCTGTAGGCGGGCTGAATGTCCATCACATAAAAGATAGTTTTAAAGGTCTGCGGGCCGATCGTTATGGGCAACTCAATCTCTCCCAGAACCGATCTCTTTGAACCATCAAAGGCTCTCACCACCAGGTTGCTGGGTCTCAGTGCCAATCCATCGTATTCTAGCTTCACCAGGGCCTTCTTAGGTAAAACATTAAGGGACGACCCCGTGTCTACCAGCACATGAGAAAGGACTGCTCCTTTGCATTCCACGGTTATGTGCAAGGCTTTGTTGTGGTTGCGGCCATCCGCTGTCAAGTCAGTATTGGTGAACCCTAGCCCATTGCTAGCGGTAACATTTCCAACCACGGTTTCCAACTGGTTGACAGTAATCTCTTCAGGCACGTAAGCTGCGTGCAAGACTTTGAGTAGTGCATTCCGATGGGCTTCGGAGCACATAAGCAGTGAGAGGATAGAGATTTTGGATGGCGTTTGGTGAAGCTGATCCACAATTTTGTAATCACTCTTTTTGATGATTCTCATAAACTCATCAACTTCTTGATCGAACGGTGTCTTCAAGGCTTCTTTAACAGCTTGATCTTCCTGCACCGGGCTCTTTCCTTTTGCCTTGGCAGCAGCTTCTGCTTCGGCAGTAGGTTTTGGAATTGGTGGGGCGAAGAGACGTCCGCTTCGAGTGAAGCCTCCGCCTCCCCCCACATTATCTACTTGTGGTGCAGGTGTTGATGTTTCAAGGGTGATTCTTTTTCCTTCGCAGTACACGTCAGAGCCATAGTGCCAAGGGATGGCCCTATTGCTTTCATATGGTACTGGTCCAGGCACCGTGACAGTGACTGGACTGATTGCTGCTGCCGAAGGGACTGTAATTGTTTGTGGATCATAATAGATTGTAACTGGTGCTCTGGTGGGAGCAGCACCTTCTGAATGGTAGGCAGAGTTGTTCTCAGGATCATAAAATATGGTGATAGTAGAGATATCTTCATGATTGATTGCTGGAGTTGTAGGAGACATCGTTGGAAGTATGGGTATTATTGTTGTAGGAGGTTCAAAATGGAGTGAAGCTGAAGTTGTAGCAGGAAAATTTGTTGATAGCTGATCAGTCGAGATGATAGATGAAGTATTTGTTGATGAAACCGAAGAATTGTCAGAAACAATGGTTGTTGCAGTTGTAGGAGGTTCTGGAGTTGTTGCTGATGAGGTTGCTGGATCTGTTGGAAATGATGTGGTGATCTGAAGTTGGCCACTCTGAATTAGGCTGTCTATACCGTCCCTCAAATTATCGCACCCATTTACAGAGATATTGCAGTAAGCGCAACCCAACTCACACCCCGGGAACATGTGACATTCCAAGAGCTGAGCCTTGATTTCCACTAACGGTGTCCTGATTTGTCCCACACTGGTTATTAAATAAGACGGCCTGTCTTCTTCAATAGCGTTAATTCTAGGACCACCGTGATTCGGCATCGGGTTCTTATTGACATTGGGTGGTGGTGCGAAATTCAGAGCTTTGGAGTCTACCAGGTCTTGTACCTTCATATGCAGAGCCCTGCATTTTTCTGTACTGTGGCCAGGTGCGTTTGAATGAAAAGCACACCTAGCGTTGGAGTCATAGTTCCTGGGTAGACTGTTGGGGTCCGGAGGTGCCAACGTTCTTAGCTCAACTAGGTTGAGTTTCAGAAGTTGTGGCAGCAAGGCAGCATATGGCATTGGGATTGGATCGATCACTCTGTTAGCTTGAGAAGGCCTCTGCTGAAATGGCCTCTGTTGACTGTTGTTGTTGGTGTTGCTGTTGTTGTAATTCCTCGGAGGATACTGACTTTGCTAGTGGTACTGAGGTTGTGGCTGATAGTTTTGCTGAGGAGGTTGATAGACTGGCTGAGGATGAACTGGAGCAGGGATGGTGACTGCTGCTATTGACCTTTGAGCATATTGGGGCCTACCCCTGTTGACGTGGATGGCATTGGTCTCGCCAGTTCTTCTCGGGCCTGCAAAAGGCTTTCTTGTACTACTGGACGAGCTGGCACCATTATCGGAAATCTTGCCCATTTTCAACAGGCTTTCAATTCTTTCCCCAGCTATGACAACATCTGCAAAGCTAGTGGAAGAGAAAGCAACTAGCCTGTCAATATATGTTCCCTGAAGGGTGTTCATAAACATATCTGCCATTTCCCTTTCAGACATAGGTGGCTGAACAGCAGCAGCCAATTGCCTCCATCTCTGGGCATATTCTCGGAAACTTTCTCTTGACGACTGTGACATTCCCATTAGGAGGGTCCTGTTGGGTGCCATATCTAAGTTATACTGATACTGTCTGATAAAGGCCTCTGCCAGGTCCTTCCAGCATCTGATAGTTGCCCTTGTCAAGTGAGAGTACCATTCTCTTGACGCTCCAGTTAAGCTATCCTCGAAATAGAACATCCAGAGCTTCTCATCCATTGTATAGGCCTTCAGCCTTCCCAGAAATGATTGTAGATGAGTCCGGGGGCATGAAGTCCCATTATACTTTTCGAAACAAGGAGGCTTGAACTTATGGGGGATCCTGACCCCGTCTACCAAACCCATGTCCATGACGTCGAAACCCAAAGAATTTTGAGATTCTAAAGACCTTAACTTCTCAGCTATCTCATCCAATCTCCTATCATAAGCTTCTTCCCCAGCACCCATTACTGTAAATTGATCCTCTTGAGGGTCTTCTTGCAATACCCTAGCTGCAGTGGCGGTTCCTTGAACGTTTGCAGGAATATTAATTTCAGGATGGAGATGTGGACCAAACACAGGGGGGTTAACATGGGGTTGGACCCTTTCATTGTTGCTAGTGCCGGCAGTCCCTATGTGTGGATCCTCTTGATTTTGCCTCTCCACCATGGCCCTCAATCTTTCCTGACTCTGAGCCATGTTGTTCATTACTTCCATAAACTGAGCTATCTGTGTTCTTATTTCCAACCTTTCGTTTGCCATTTGAGTTCTGACCTCTGCAAGGTCCTGCTGTACCTGATCCATTTGAATTCCCGGAAGGTTGTTTCGGGTTGGATAACGGTGCGGACGGTTGAGGGGAAATACCCGGCGCCTAGCAATAGTTCCTGAACATCACAACAGAGTTAGTGGCAACAAAACAAAAACCTACAAAACAAACAAAGGGTTAGCATGCAATGCAGTTATGCTTATTTGATATCAAGGTATCCGGTTTGGCTTTCAGTTTTGACCCTTCTAGACCCTTGAAGATGCTGTTGTTGTTGCCTGAAGAAAACTCCGATGAAGCAAACTAACACAACTATATTACAGAAGGTGAAATAATACAACTTGTTCATTTTACAACACAAGCCCCCTAAGGGGTCAAAATACATCACAAAAAAGGAAAAGTACATGAAATAGAAACAACAACAAGCAAATGGTCAAACACCAAGACCAAACTCATCCTCACGAACTTCCCTGAGAAGTGCTTCGGTCACAGGATCAGCCGGACGCTCCGTGAGATTCCGGATAAGGAGGTTCCGGGTTGCAATAGCTGCTGCTAGCTTTTTGTGCTGAGTTTGGTCCTTGGACCTCTTCACCCCTGCTTTGATCTTCAGTTCTGATATCTCCCTCTGGGCTGCTGCCAAGGCTTCTTGTTGCTCTTTTGCACTAGCTTCCAGTTGCTCCATCTTGTCTTGAACCCTCTTGTCCTCTAAGGTACGGGCCTCGGTGATTCTGACCCACCGGGCTTGGCTTTCCTTCAAATACAGGTCTGTCCTTGCTCTCTGGAACTGGGCTTCTTTGCAAGCATTCTTCAGAATTTGTTCTCCAGCCTTTGACTTTTTAATGTAATCCCCAGACTTCTCAATCTTAATCAGATGCTCTACTCTTAATTTCTCCAACCTCTCAATCTCCCTCATACCATCACTCCTCTCCCGGAGGGTCTTCTGCAAAGCTTGAGTTAACTTCTCATTTCTTTCTTTCAGACTCTCAAACTCCTCCAAACTGACAGTGGCAGGGGGTGGTGCTGAAGATGATTCAGGCATATCTTCTATGGTAAAGGGCATTCCAGAGAATTGGGCCCTGGCACGGGACCACTCATGATATTGTGCCGATGCCACATTGTTGCACTTCCCTAGAATGGTCATTCCCTTGGTTTGAACATTATCCCAGGCCCAGGCAGCCTGCCTAACAGTAGCCAAACTAATCTTGTTCTCACAATAGAGAGTCTCAACCAAATCCTGTGCCTTAGGAGTGTGGACCAGTGCATAGCCCAATTGCCTCCTGAATAGCAGAGGGTTGTAATTGATACTTCCCTTAACTCCTATTAAAGGCACATTGGGAAAATGTCCACAGCTGGTGATGATATCTCTGCCCTTGGTGCTTTGAGTGCACCATCTGATGTCTGCTGAAGTTAGAACAGTGAGTCTTTTAGCCCAGTTGCTTGGCTGATGAGGGTTCAAAAATGTATCTGTCCTGGGTAGATGCCTGAGAAGCCAAGTGTGGAACAATGGAGCACAACACCTCACTAACCTTCCCCTCTGTCTCTCATTCCTCTGATGCACTGAATAGTAAAGATCCCCCAATAAAGTTGGCACTGGGTTCTTCAGGATGAACAAATGGATGGCATTCTTGCTAATGAATCGAGGCTCATCTGCAAACAATACAATTCCATATACACTCAAAGCCAACAAGGCACAGACAGCCTTCCATTCCCCCAGGGAAGCCTTCAGACTAGCTTGAGAAATTAAGAAGTCCAGATGAAAACCAGGGATCCCAGCCTTAGAGGTCATATGCTGCTCAATCAGGACAGGTTCCAGATGCAAAGCTTTTGCTACTTCTCCATTAGCAGGAAAGACCATCTCAGGGTTGAAAGGGATTCCACCCTTGATAGGTATGCCAACTAATGAGGAGTACTCTTCCAACAGAGGGCCCAACTGAAAGTCTTGAAAGGTAAAACATCTTAGTGGGGGATCATAAAACTGAATGCAGGTGTGGATCAGGCTTCTCTGTGATGGGTCCAGATCCATAACCATGTCCAGTATATCTCCATAATGCTCCCTGAACAAAGATATGTGGTCTGGAGTGATCAGGGTTTGAATCCTCCTGATGTCTGATAACTCTGGTTGGAAGAAGTGGTAGGTGATGTTGCTCTTTTTAGGAGCCATGATGTTGAAGACTGAGTAGAGACAGGTGTTGATGCTGATGCTAAAGAAAAGGGCCACTGATTGGCTGGTACAGGTAGTAACTGAAGCAGATGCTGATGAAGATGGGCCAATACTGAAGATGGGGTCAAAACTGGCCAAAATAAAAATGGGTACCCTGAAATACAAATAAGCAAATGTCAATATGATGCAATGAGTATGTATGCAAATGAAATGCAAGGGTCTGTGACTGAGCTGGATCTGATCAAACTGTTCTGATATAGGTCCAAGTGTGTTCAAGAATTCCAGTTGAGGTCTATAAATCCAGTAACCAAGGTGGGGGACTCAAATAAAGAGTCACATGTCCGGTTTAGAATCACAAGAACTGTTCCAACATGGAGTATTCTTAATCAAATCAAAGTAACAGGGTATTCTGAGGTCAAGGTACCTGCAAACCTGTAAACAGCCCAACCCCCTCACTAGTGGTGTTCTAGAACAAGGATCCTCAGACTAGGATCAGTTATGAGAAGTGTAAACACTTCCAACCCGGAGGTACAGTGTTTACAATAACCATAACAATTCCTCCTCTAATTCACCTCAGTTTCTGAAGGTCAAAACTAAAGGTCATCCAGACTTAGCAGGCTTCCCAGATAGCCCTAGCATTGCAGGAAATCTGCAACACAGAGTTCTCAAGAAGAAACCCATATCTGAACCGTGTTTCATATTCCCGCACCAGACCGAAATGGAATGGGAAAGAATATGATTCACTCTAGCCTAGGTGTCACTCAGGTCCCAGGTATAGGACCTTAACTCTCAATAGAATCACCCACCCACCAAAACAAACAACAGATCCAGCCAGCCAGCACAGTATAATATATGAAAAACTGTAAAGAAAGCAATAAATAAAACTGTACAGAAAGCAGTAAATAAAGCAAATATACAAACACAAATAGCACATAACACCCCCAATAAACACAACTCAAACAAGCGCTAGGAGGAACCCACAAAAAGAACCAGAAGCCCTGGTTGCAGTATAAGGGTCCCCAGCAGAGTCGCCAAGCTGTCGCTCCCGATAAAATGGGACTGGCCCAAATAAAGGTACAGACGCGAACGGTCGGCGAGAGGGACAATGAGAACACACAGCCGTGAACTCACTGGAGATGAATAGAGTCGCCAGCTAGGCATTTTTATCCCGGAGGAAAGGCAATGCTGCATAGACCTAGAAAAGATGGATAAGACGGTTGCGAACCAGAGAGACTGAGAAAGGGGGTTGGTTACAACCTGGGAAGGTATTAGCACCCAGATTGTCCGCCGTACTCGACGGGATCCACGCTTGAAAGATTTGTGTTTTAAAGGGGTAGTGTCAGTGCAATCTGTGTGTAAAAATAGCTGGAAAAGAATGTACAGGTGTTAGTGCAAACTAAGTGTGAAGTGTATAAATGTATAGTGTCAGTGTAAGGATAAGAGTGAAACGCTCATGAACATGAGGCTTAAAAGAATGAAGCTGGAAGGAGGGGGAATATACAGAGACTTTTGTTCGATAACCGTTAAGTTATGCCTACGTATCCTCTCGTGCAATGAGGAAGTCAGAACACCGTAGTTCGACCCAAAGAGACTGAAAGGTGAATTGACCTGTGAACTGCTTGCCTGCCTATGCTCAAGTGTATGACCTGTCTGGCTCAGGTGCAAACTGTCTTGCATTAGACGGAAGAAGCAAGTTCTCGTTTGTGAGTGAAGGTGATGAGAAAAGAATCCCGGAGGAGACGATTATTGTTTGTTTTTGTGTTTTCAGTCTTTTATTGCTTTTTGAATTTTGTCATAAGTTAATGAGTTTAAGCCTAAACCAATGGGTTAGTAAACTCACCACATCTTCCCTCTGATTAGGGGTAATGAGAATACCTTAAGTGTGAAGTCAGATTCTCACACTTAATCACCTTGGTGTAGGATTAAGATCATTAACCTACTTGTTGATTATTTAGATGTTTTTGGTATTTCTGTTTAGTGTTGAGTAATGAGGTTAAGCCATAATCAAGGATTAAACGGACTCATTACACCATCCTAATAGAAGGATAATAGATGAGAATGTTTAAGCTGAGGAAAACTCCTCAACTTAATCCATGATTAGGGATTAAACTCATGACAAAACAAGCTTTTGATTAAGTGGATTTTACTTAATGATATGATGTTGAAGTGAGTTTTATGATTTGTAAGACAACTTGAGGGGGACTTGTCCATTAGCACTAGGGTTAGTCCTTCTTAACCATTTAAGGAAGAATTAGAACCCTAATGCAAGGCCCAAGTTACAAGTGTGATGTCTTGATGATTATTATGTGAATTGATTAAGAGATTTAAACACATTAAGGGTTTAACACTTAGGATTAAAGTTATACACTCCATCCTAAGAGAAGGATGCAGGCATAAGCTTAATCACAAAGCCTTAAAGCCTTTAGGGTTTAGTCCCTGATTATGAGATGAGAAGAGGAGACTCAAAGAGACACAAAGGTAAAACTATGAGGGGAGACTAATCAAAACCCTAATTCATTGTCATGCTTGGTTGTTCCTAAGGTTTGTGAGGTTTTCAGGAACAATCTTCAAAGGAGCCACCAGGAAGCAGATGAACCAGATCAAGAGAAGCAAAGCAACTTGCTTCATTCAAGAAGTCAAGTCACTTGAAGAAAGAAAGTGGGAGGAGAAAGAATGAGCAAGCTCAAACTCAAACACATATAGAAATGCAGCAATGGATGCAAGAGAGATGAGAAGAAAAGTTATGAGAAGTGAAGGCAAATTCACTTCTCAAGGTTACTTACCACCTGAAATGTTAGAAAGAAATGCAATGCAATGCAAGATGGGATGAAATGGCATGATGCTAAGCAAAACCAGAAGCATGTTGATGATGATTATAATGTTATGAGGTGCTGCAAACATGAGGCAAGACATGGAGATGTTCATACAAGATCATGGGTGCATATGAAGCAAGTTAAGGAGCATGAATGAACATGAAAAGTTATGAAACATACAAGGCAAATGACATGGCAAACATATGATGCAATGATCAAACATGCTTTCTATATGTCTTAAGATGTCAAGTGAAACACAAGAATGCACAAAATGCAAAGACAAGTCATGTTATGCAAGAGGATGCAAGAGGTATGCAAATGAAAGCTCAAATTAGGGTTTAAAGATCAAACAACAAACAAAACCCAAAAACAGAAGCAAACCCTAAAATAAAAAATGGAAAATGCCTTCCAAAGAAACCCTAAACCTATACTAAACCAATGTCCAAAGGGGAGCTCTCAACTCTTAATCAATCTCAAGATATGAATTTTTTAAGGTATTAGGGTTTTTAGGGTTCCTAAACAAAAGAAATGCCAAACAAATTGAAAATGAGGAAACAAATCAAGGCCATTTTATCCTAGAAACTACATGCAAAACATAAGACAATGCAAGAAGAACCAATGTCCAACTCTTCTCAAATAGGCAGAAATGATTTTTTGAACTTGTGATCAAAATAATGCACAAAAAATGATTTAATTCAATAAAAAATTCTCAAAATGCATCAAGATCAAAAAAGAAATTTGGTTTGAAGGTTGGACAATGTTTCTAAATGTCTTAGAACATTTCATGAATTTTTTGGTGATTTTTAGATACCTAAAAGTATTTTTAATAAATTAATTTCCATTAATCAATTAAAAATTATCTTTTAAATATTTAAAAATACTTTTTTTAATGATAAAAAATAAAATGAAAATATTTTTGTGTCATAAAAATTAATAAAACTTTTAGGAAAAAGTTTCATAATTTTTAGGAATTTTTAACTATTTTTAAATAATTATGCAAGTTAAATGAAATAAAATGAAATTAAAATAAGAAAAAAAAGAAAAGTAATCAGGATGGAGGGCCAGGATGGAGCCTGAGTTTAAATGTGTTGACTGGCGCGTGAATGAAGGGTCCAGATGGCTCCTGAATTAATTAACTTAATTAAAGATTAATTAAACTAATGAGAGAGATTAGGGCTAATGAAAAGGATCTGGGCCATCCAAAAGGGAGGGAAGTCAACAAGTCAAAGGCCATCTACGGCCAAAATTCAAACTGGAGTTAATTACGCAATTAGGGCATAAATCACTTTCAGGTGGCCGGAAAAGACTTCCGGTCGTCTTCTCCGGCCAGCATCTCACCTGAGAAATCCCCAAACCCCTCAAATCGTATCAAAAATGAAAACTAAGAACTGGGAAATGATCTCCAACCTCTCACGAATCAAACCCCTCTCTCAAAACAAATTTCTTCTTCCTAAACAAACTGAATCGAAAGAAATAAAAACTAGGGCACGCAAGCTTCAGAGACAAATTAAATGCTCAAATCAAAGCCATTTCAAAAACTAAGAACATCAGGATAATCAGTGAATCACATAGAACAAGTTTGGAACAAAAGAAATGATTTCTGGAAAAATAATTTTCGAGCTACCTGAGATTTGGAGCTTTCAACTTGAGGACTTTCTGGCCACTTCTCCTTGTGCAATCTACTCCACTTGATCCCCAGATGATGTTTGAATGCTCAATGAGAGTTTAAGTTGGCTGGATAATGAGTTTCGAAAGCTCCTGCTTCAACTCAGTCAGAAATGGCTATGGGGTATTAAGCAGTTTCAGGCCATGGAAAGGGGTTGTTTGTAATCCTGAGGGTGAATGGAGAAGCTTTGCAAAGTTTGTTTAGGTGTTTGCAAGCTGTGGTGAGAGTTTCGAAGAGAAATGCAGGCTGAGGTGAGAAATGGCTATGGAGTATTCTGGTTGTTCCAGGCTTGTGTTCTTGGTGCTTTGTGGTCTATGGAGCAAGGTGAGTTGAATGGTGAAGTTGGCTTGAGTGTTTTGTGGCTGGGCAGAGAGATTCGAAGCAACTTGCAACTTGGTAGGTTTTTGTGTATGTGATCAATGAAGTGTTTTCAACCTTGCTAGATGTATGGAATGGCTTGCCCTTTGTCCACATAACTCTCTCTCATTGGTCAGATGATTGGACATGTGCTTTATTGATTGGTAAGTCACCTTTTGCAAAAAGTCAAAAATTGTGTAAGGAAGGTATGGCTCATGATCTAGGCTAGTACAAGGCTGGTTCTGGTGCAGCATGGTGTGTGTGTGAAACTAGCTTGGTTCAGCAGCCAATGCATCAAGTGGTAGAGGTGTCATGAGTGTTTTTGCAAGTTGTTGCCTTTTTGTACTTCATGAAAGAAAAGTCTTGTTACATGAACCATAACCATGGGCATTCTTGGTTCAAATCTGAATTTTATGACTTAGAGAATGTTTGCATACTGGTTTGGAATGAATTAGAGGTTGTAATTGGCCTTGGCCCATGATTTTGCAAAATTCTCACTTAGGGCATGCCTTGAAAATCAATGATTTTTGCCAACTTTGTCATACCATAACTTTTGATCCAAGAAGAGTTTGATCATGTTCTTGTACTTTTTGAAAAGGGAAAGATGAGATCTACAACTTTCATGACCAAAGTTTTTCCATTTGAAGCCTTTTTGGATCAAGAATCAAGGCTTGAAAAATGACCTAAAATGATGCATTCTTGAAAAGTCAACTATGCCCAAAAAGTCAACATTTGCAAAAACCCTAAATGCTTGATTTTTGTGAACTTCAATCCTCTTCCATGATAAAATAAAGACCATATACACTCAAAATGATGAAGATCACCCATTGGTTGGGTCATTGGGGGCCTCAGATGCCCTGATTTTACACTGACTTGTCTGAAAAGTCAACCCTTGATCAGATGACTTCCCCATGGAATTTCTTCATGAAAATTGATATGCATACTCCTTATACCATGTAGAGACCAATGGAAACAAGAATGACCAAAAAATTTGGGGTTATGGCCTCTGAAACCAAAACCCTAATTTTAGGTCAACTGTGCAGTCAAACCTGGCTCTGCATCCACTCAAACCCTAGTTCTTGTGATTCTTTTGAATTTTTGACTTTGTGAGGATGTAATATGATGTAGGAACACACATGGACCCCTTTGAAGTGATTGGTAGCCTTTGGAGTGGCTCAAGATGCCCTGAGATTGCTCAGATCACAAACCCTAGGTACAGATGCCTTAGAAACTATGCAGTGAATCAAAAATTGAGATATGAAGTGATGTGATTGTGTTTATGCATATGAGAATGATCACAAGCCATGGTGAAATGGGTGAGGGCAAATTTGGGGTGTTTACAGTAAGTTGCCTACTGAACAACCACCCTTGGGAAGGATCAGTGATATTGAGATCCCTTAGAACCTGTTTGCTTTTGTAGGACATGATGAACCAACTAAACTTCAGGGGAGGGTACTTACCTTTAAACCTCATGCAAGCCTTCAAACCTAGGGCTATTGTGTGACTTGTTTGTGTGTGCCACATGTTTGTGATTGAGCATAACATCATAACATCATGACATCATAAGTATAACATTGTCACTAACCATTTCAAGGACCAAAGGATTTATCTTTGTTCTTTGTTGCAGGTCATGGCTTCTGCTCGTAGGAATACAATTCGGATCAACTTTGTAGGATACCTTCTAAGCTTAAGTAATTGGTCTCTCAAGTTTCTGAAAACTCCCAATTCATCAAGAGACATGGTTACCTATTGGATATAGTCACTTCAGGGTTCAATGAAGACATGATGAGTGTCCTATTTCAATTCTTTGATCCTAAACATCATTACTTCACATTCCCCGACTATCAGTTGGTTCCTACAATGGAGGAGTTCTCCAAACTACTAGGTATACCTATCCTTGATCAGAGACCTTTCACAGGCTTAGAGAAGGAGCCTAAACCTGAAGTCATTGTTGCAGCCCTACATCTGAAGAAATCAGACATTGTCCTAGAAACGAGAAGCGGAGTTAAGGGTATTCTTGCTAAGGTATTGATGGAGAAAGCTTAAGTGTTCTTGAAGGCTATGAGCTATGATGATTTTGAGGAGTTCCTAGCCCTATTGATCCATGGCTTAGTGTTGTTCCCTAATCCAAACCAATTCATAGACGTACACGCCATCAACATATTTCTAACTCATAATCCAGTGCCTACCTTACTTGGAGACATCCTACATTCTCTTCATACCTGTACTACGAAGGCACGAGGAACTCTGATTTGTTGCATACCTCTGCTATCTATGTGGTTTATTTCTCACCTTCCTCGATCTGTGATGAAGAATGACTAAGGATTAAGGTGGTCTAAGAGGATCATGTCACTTTCTCATTCAGACATTCACTGGTGCTCTCGATCTAGGGAGAATGTTACTATCATTGACCGTTGTGGGGAGTTCCCTAATGTGTCACTCCTTGGCATAAGAAGGGGCATTACCTATAACCTTTTTTTAGCTCTACGTCAGTTTGGTTATTCTCGGAGTAAGGGTCCTCATGACATGCTTATTCAGGGTATTGTGTTCGACTACGACAACGATCTTCAGGGTTATTGAAATTCTGTGATCAGGTATGAGATGTCCTATGAGATGTCCCAACACTTGACAGATTTAACCAAAACTTAAAGTGCAAGAAAATTAAACAACACAGAAGTTTGTTAACCCAGTTCAGTGTATAACCACACTTACATCTGGAGGCTACCAAGCCAGGAGGAAATCCACTATAAGTAATATTAATTCTAGACTCAAACAACCCAGTTTAATCTTTCACTTAATATCTACCCAATTCAATTTCTACCTAAGACACAACTTAGATATGAGTACCAACTCACTCCCCCTCAATCACACAGTGATCTTGTTTACAAGTTTAATAAAATTGAAGACATTCTTCAAACAAAACAGCTTGATCTTACTTCACAGTTTCAATCAAGTCACAAATGCACTTTTGCTTAAAAGCTCATAAAGTGGTACAGTAAAAACAACCTGCTATTTAAAACAATAAACACACTATTTGGTCTTCTGGAATTCGTACTCAATTCTGTGAGTTTCTGTTGATTAAATAGGTGTTAGTAATTTGGGCTTTCTGTAGGTTAATCCAGTCCTAAAACACATCAGCTTCCACCTAGAATTAGGGTTTGTTACTTCCTAGATTCTAGGTGATTTAGTTCTTCTGTTTAATCTGAATCCTCATAATAAAACTCCCTACAGATGCGCCTTGTTCTGTTTTTATCCATCCATAATTAATTCCAGATAACTCTCCTTAAATATCTCAGATCAGTTAGTCATTAATTAATTCTGGTAGCAGGTTTGAGATGTCTCAACATCAGTTGGGACATCCTGAAAAACTGAACTTAAGTCATTTACACAATGTCCCAACATCTGGTGTGACATCCTGAAATAAGTTCTTATACTCTGTTTGATAATGTCCCAACATCTGATAGGACATTCTGAACTGAATTCAATATTTCTTGTTGGTCAAAAATTCTGCCAATTCTAAACATCTACAAACTCCCCCTTTGGCTAATTTTTGGCTAACATCTTTTCTGGTTATCAGAGTGCAGCAGAAGTTCTTTTATCAGAGTATAGCATTACTTTTCTGTTGAATCATATTTGAGATTACTCCCCCTCAAACATACATGTATCCAGTCTTGTTGCAACAGAAATATTTATCAAAACACACTGATTCAGTTCAGACACAAACAAACAGATTTTTCATTCATAATTAAACAGCATTACATTTTGATTTTGTTGTTGTTGTTCTCCCCCTTGTTAGACACAAATTTGGGGCCAAAGACACTAATTCTGAATTACAATGCAGCTGTCATACATTTTTCCTCACATACAATGATCACTCAGATTCATCACATTCAGTTTCTTCATCTTCCTCAGTTTCTTCATCAGAATCAGCTTTCTGATCACCTTCACTCTCCAGCCTTTGGATAATTTCCTCAAGCTTCTGCTTCCTAGCTTCAAGTTCTTTACAGGTGCTCTTCAGTTCAGCAATCAATGCAGCCTTGGAGATTGGAGTCTTTGTATTTGAAGGACCTGCAGATGTCCCAGAAGGTGCTTCAACATCTGCTGCATGATGACTCAGGAACAGTTTGTAGTGAAAGGCCAGAGGGCTTTCTCTTTTGCAGACTGTGTCCTTCTCAGTGAGGATTCCAGGGTACTGACTTAGCATTATACCACACAGCAAGGAAGGAAAAGCTATTGGCAGCTTTGTGGCAGATGAGCTAGCATGCTTCAAGGTCTGATCAAAGATGTAGGCTCCATAATCCAACTTAGTTTGAGTGCCCACAGCATAAATAAACCTGCCCAAGCCAGTGGATATTGAAGATGTGTGATTGGTAGGCACCCAGTTTGCTGTACCAATCCTGTTCAGCATGGCATATTTTCTTGTCAGCATGCTCACTGAGAGCTTTCCTTTAACTGGCCAAGCCTTGACCTGGTTTGCAGTGATAACCTTGCAAACTTGGTTATCAGTCTTCCCTAGCTCACTTGGTCCATCAGATTCTCTTCCAAGGAATTGGTTGATGATCTGAGGAGAGAACTCTACACACCTGCCTCTAACAAAGACTTTTCTAAATTCAGCAGACTTACCATTGGCACAATCTTCCTGAAGATTGACTATGAATTCTTTGACAAGTAGCTCATAGCAGGGAGAGAGGTTGGAGACTGTTTTGAAGAGACCAGCAGCAGATATGAGATCAATTAGTTCAGTTCACTCAAGTGCATTACTGCTCAGCTCTCTTTCAAGTGCTACCCTTCTTTGGTACACAAACTTCCATCTGTTTACACTTGAAACATGATGAAATGAGATGTTGTCCAAGGGAGCTTCTGGAACAACAGTTGAAGCCCTAGAGGGTGCTGGTTTCTTCTTTGGAGGAGATGTTGGGACATCTGCTTCAACATCTGAGTCTGAAGGAGTGACAGCTTTCCTCTTTTGAGTTTGGACTTTGCTCCATTGTTTTGTAGGACCAAAGACAGTTTTGGCTTTGTCTTTCTTTGGGGTAGCTTGCTTTTTCTCAGGAATTGCATGTCCTGCTTGCATCTTTTCTTTCCTAGTCCTGAGCCTTTTGGCTATGCTAGGTCTTACAGAGGCAATGATCTCTGTATCAGAATCCTGCTCTAGGTTCACCACAGGAGGAGATTGAGCAGTCTCCTCTTCAGCTGGTTGATCATCAGAGATATGTTCTTCAGTTGAGGCTTTGGTCTGATCCTCAGATTCTTCTTCATCACTTTCATTTGAGGCCTTTTTCTGGTCCTCAGATTCTTCTACAGCAGCATCAGATGAAACCTTTTGTTGATCCTCAGATGTTTCAACATCTATTGGGACATCCTGTTGAGCAGGAGTGTCCTTTGCAGCTTGAGTTTGATCTTCTTGAGGGGCAGGCATGGTGTTCAGAGGGATAGAAATGCCACTTACCACTCTTTGTTCAGATAGGATCTTGGTAACCAACTCCTTTATTGAAGCATCCACATATTCAGAAGATTTTTGAGGCATGTTTGCTGGTGAAGGAATGCCTTTGGATTTGCTGCAGACTTGATCTCTTGCTCTTTTTGGAGTTCTTGGCTTTTTAGCATGAGGAACACTTCCTCTTATTTCTTCCAATGGGGTTGAATCCATGGGTACCACGGAAATAGGGGTTGCATGAACCACATCTTCTTTGTTGAGAATTTCTTCAGGAATGTTAGGGTTTTGAGACATTGTCAAAGAAGATGGATGAAGAGTTTTAGGGTTGATGATTTCTGAAGAACAGCTAGATAATGCAATTCGCTTTTGATAGTATGATGAGAATATGGATAGCTGATTATAAGCTGTTATTATATAAGTAGCTGTTACATTGAAAATTATTAGGAATGGAATACACAAGGTTCTTGACCAGACTGGTGTTGCCATCTGGTGCTTATGCCACACAATGTCATATGACATGTTGGCACATCTCCATAACTGCTAAATCTCACATAAGCAGATTCTCAATTTGCCCCTTAAGTTCTCAAATTGTGTAGCATCCAATGCTTTGGTAAAGATATCAGCCAACTGCAGATTTGTAGCTACATGTTCCAATGAAATCACTTTTTCTTCTACAAGATCTCTGATGAAATGATGTCTGATATCAATATGCTTGGTCCTGCTATGTTGGATAGGATTCTTTGATATGTTGATTGCACTTAAGTTGTCACAGTACAATGTCATGACATCTTGTGGGACATTGTACTCAGTGAGCATTTGCTTCATCCAAACCAACTGAGAACAACTGCTTCCAGCTGCTATATATTCAGCTTCAGCTGTAGATAAGGATACACAATTTTGTTTCTTACTGAACCAAGAAATCAAATTGTTTCCTAGAAAGAAGCATCCTCCTGAAGTGCTTTTTCTGTCATCAGCACTTCCAGCCCAATCAGCATCACAGAAGCCAGTGAGAATTGGTTTGCATCCATGAAAGTACATTATGCCATAGTCACAAGTACCATTAACATATTTAAGAATTCTCTTGACTTGATTGAGATGACTGACTTTTGGATCAGCTTGATATCTTGCACATACACCTACTGCAAATGCTATGTCTGGTCTGCTAGCAGTCAAATATAACAAGCTTCCAATCATGCTTCTGTATATGCTTTGATCTACATTCTCACCCTTTTCATCTTTAGTCAGCTTTAAATGTGTGGGGGCAGGAGTTCTCTTATGAGTAGCATTTTCCATTCCAAATTTCTTGACTATGTTCTTGGTATACTTGCTTTGGGAAATGAACATGGAGTCTTCCATTTGCTTTATTTGCAGACCAAGAAAGTAGGTTAACTCTCCTACTAGGCTCATTTCAAATTCAGATTCCATCTGGTTGACAAAATGTTTGACCATCCTGTCAGACATTCCACCAAAGACAATGTCATCTACATATATTTGAGCAATCATGACATTTCCTTCTTCATCTTTAACAAACAAGGTTTTGTCAATTCCACCTTTCCTGTACCCTTGCTTGATAAGAAAAGTAGTCAATCTTTCATACCATGCCCTTGGAGCTTGCTTCAGACCATAAAGAGCCTTCTTTAGTTTGTATACATGATTTGGACAGCTTGGATCAACAAATCCTTTAGGCTATTCTACATATACTTCTTCATTAAGATAACCATTTAAAAAGGCACTTTTCACATCCATTTGAAATAGCTTGAACTTTAAGATACAAGCAATTCCCAAAAGTAGTCTGATTGATTCAAGCCTTGCTACTGGTGCAAAGGTTTCATCAAAGTCTACTCCTTCAATTTGTGTGTATCCTTGAGCTACAAGTCTAGCTTTGTTCTTTGTAACAACTCCTTGTTCATTTGACTTGTTCTTATACACCCATTTTGTTCCAATCACATTTATGTCATCAGGTCTAGGAACAAGATTCCACACTTCATTCCTTGTGAATTGACCTAATTCCTCTTGCATAGCACAAATCCAGTATTCATCAGTAAGAGCTTCCTTGATGTTTTTAGGTTCTATTTTAGAAACAAAACAGGAACCTGAAATCACTTCTCTTGATCTAGTGCTTACACCTCTGTTGGGATCACCAATTATCAAATCTTTGGGATGATCCTTCTGTATTCTGATGGAGGGAGGTTTGCTGGATTGTTCTGTCCTTGCATCTGTTTGAGTGAAGTCATAATGATCACCCTTTTCTTCAGCTTCAATCTTGATATCAGTAGATGTTCCAACATCTTCTGGGACATCTGTGGGAGCATCATCAATTATTACATTTATGGACTCCATGATAACCTTGGTTCTAGAATTAAATACTCTATATGCTCTGCTGTTTATAGAGTATCCAAGAAAAATCCCTTCATCACTTTTAGGATCCATTTTTCTTCTTTGCTCCCTATCTGCCAGAATATAACAGTTACTTCCAAATACATGGAAGTACTTAACTGTGGGTTTTCTGCCCTTCCAGACTTCATATATTGTGGACAAAGTTCCTTTCCTTAGAGTAACTCTGTTATGGATGTAACAAGCTGTGTTCATAGCTTCAGCCCAGAAGTACAAAGGTAACTTTTTAGCATGGATCATAGCTCTTGCTGATTCTTGAATAGTTCTATTCTTCCTCTCAATAATCCCATTCTGTTGAGGAGTGATTGGTGAAGAATATTCATGATTGATTCCTTCTGAAGAGCAGAAATCTAAGAACTTTTGGTTCTCAAATTCTTTTCCATGATCACTTCTTATTCTGATCACACAGCTGGCTTTCTCCCTTTGTATTCTTTGGCATAAGTCTTTGAATACATCAAATACATCAGACTTTTCTTTGATAAAATTTATCCATGTATACCTTGAAAAGTCATCAACCACCACATAGGCATACCTCTTGCCACCAAGGCTTTCAACCTGCATAGGTCCCATAAGATCCATATGCAATAGTTCCAAAACTTTGGAAGTTGTCAGATGTTGGAGCTTTGGATGGGACATCTTGGTTTGCTTGCCTATTTGACATTCACCACATATTTTTCCATCATCAATCTTCAGTTTAGGAATACCTCTTACAACATCCATAGATATTATCTTCTTTATGCCTCTGAAATGAAGATGACCTAGTCTTTGGTGCCATAGTTTCACTTCTTCTTCTTTAGCTAAAGAACAAGTTGAAGTGAGACTGAAGTCTTGAGATTCCCACATATAACAGTTGTCTTTAGATCTGGCTCCTTTCATGACAACCTCTTGTTCTTTGTTAGTCACTATGCATTCAGTTTTGGTAAAGTTTACACTGTACCCTTGATCACATAATTGACTTATGCTGATCAGATTAGCAGTTAAACCTTTAACTAGCAGCACATTATCTAGTCTTGGAACATCTTGACAATCCAAGGTCCCAACTCCCTTGATTTCTCCTTTAGCTCCATCTCCAAAGGTTACATATCTGGATGAATGTGACTTTAAGTTTACTAGCAGATTCTTCAATCCAGTCATGTGTCTTGAACATCCACTGTCAAAGTACCAGTCTTCTTTAGCTGATACTCTTAGTGATGTATGTGCTATATATGCAACACTTTTCTTTGATCATTTAAGTTGAGATTTCTTTTGATGCCTCTGCTTTGTGTATTGTTCATCAGTAGATCTCCAAGATTGATTGTTGATCTTGTTCTTGGTTATGTAGCTTTGATCAGCCTGAATGCTAGCTTTTGGTCTCCATATCTTCTTGATGACCTCTGTTGTCTGCTTAGGAGGTTGCTGATTTCTTTGATGTCTATGCAGCACTTTCTTGGTAACTTCTATTTTCTGCTTAGAAGATTGCTGATACATCTGATTTGGATATCCATGCAGCTTATAACAATGAGGTTTGATATGTCCAAATCTTCCACAATGATGTCATCTCCATCTTTGATACTTCTTCTTCATTTTGTTCTTTTCAGAATGTTGAGACATCTGTTGGAACATTATGTTTGACTTTGTGTACTTTTCTTGATGTTGAAGCATCTGTTGGGACATCTTGTTTGACTGTATGGATTTTGAAGTAGTTTTGCTAGAGCTAGCTCCATCTTTATGTACTCTGTTAAATCCCAGTCCACTTTTATCCCCTGAATTCTTATTGTTGTTGAGAATAACATCCAGTGTACTTGAACTGCTGTTCAGCATTCTAACAGATTTGGACATGTGTTCCAAATTGGAGTTGAGAAGACTTACTTCACTTTTCAAGGTGTCAATGATCTCTTGATCACTTGCTTTTTCATCTTCTAGTGCCTCATTCTGCTTCTTTAGTTTTATAACCTCACTGCATATTTCAGTACTTCTTTTGTATAGATCTTTGTAGGCTTGCTCAAGTTCTTCAACAGTAAGCTCCCCATCATTGGAATCACTTTCAGATTCACATAGTCCAGCTAAAGCAGTGATATGCTTAGCTGATTCTTCTTCTGAATCACCTCCTGAGTCTTCATCAGACCAGGTTACAGAGAGTCCTTTCTTTTGCCTTTTTAAGTAGGTAGGACATTCATTCCTGATGTGTCCATATCCTTCACATCCATGGCATTTGACTCCTTTTTCTTGACTGGTCTTTTCATCATAATTTGACCTTCTGTTAGCATCATAAGGCCTCTTGTTCTCAGAAGAGTTTGTGTATCTTCCACTGGGTTTGGATTTGCCTTCCATCCCTCTGAGAATCTTTTTGAATTGTCTTCCAAGCATAGCAATGTTGTCTGATAAGCTTTTACCAATTTCTGATTCATCATCTTCTTCTTCATCAGTATTTGTCACCAAGGTTATGCTTTTGTTCTTCTTAACATTTGTGTCATTCATTCCCATCTCAAATGTTTGAAGGGAACCAATGAGTTCTTCAACTTTCATAGTGCATATGTCTTGTGCTTCTTCTATTGCTGTGACTTTCATGTCAAATCTTTTTGGCAAAGATCTGAGAATCTTTCTTACAAGCTTTTCATCAGTCATCTTTTCTCCCAAAGCTCCAGAAGTATTAGCTACTTCTAAGATGTTCATGTAGAATTCATGAACTGTCTCATCTTCCTTCATTCTCAAGTTTTCAAACTTGGTGGTGAGAAGTTGAAGTCTTGACATCTTTACCTTTGATGTTCCTTCATGAGTTGTTTTGAGAGTATCCCACACATCTTTGGCTAGCTCACAGTGATGCACAAGTCTAAAGATGTTCCTATCAATGCCATTGAATAGAGCATTTAAGGCCTTGGAGTTGCCTAGTGCTGAATCTTCTTCCTCCTTACTCCATTCTTCTTCAGGTTTCAACACTTTTGATCCATCTTTGGTGTCTTGGATAGGATGTTCCCATCCAATGTTGACTGCTCTCCAGGCCCTGTTGTCAAGTGATCTTAAGAATGCAATCATTCTTGGTTTCCAGTAGTCATAATTAGATCCATCCAGTATAGGTGGTCTGTTTACTGATCCTATATCTCTGTCCATGTTTCCAGAATTTGTATTCCCTAGATCTCACCCAGTATAAACAGGCAGGGTGCCTGCTCTGATGCCAATTGAAACTCTGTGATCAGGTATGAGATGTCCTATGAGATGTCCCAACACTTGACAGATTTAACCAAAACTTAAAGTGCAAAAAATTAAACAACACAGAAGTTTGTTAACCCAGTTCAGTGTATAACCACACTTACATCTGGAGGCTACCAAGCCAGGAGGAAATCCACTATAAGTAATATTAATTCTAGACTCAAACAACCCAGTTTAATCTTTCACTTAATATCTACCCAATGCAATTTCTACCTAAGACACAACTTAGATATGAGTACCAACTCACTCCCCCTCAATCACACAGTGATCTTGTTTACAAGTTTAATAAAATTGAAGACATTCTTCAAACAAAACAGCTTGATCTTACTTCACAGTTTCAATCAAGTCACAAATGCACTTTTGCTTAAAAGCTCATAAAGTGGTACAATAAAAACAACCTGCTATTTAAAACAATAAACACACTATTTGGTCTTCTGGAATTCGTACTCAATTCTGTGAGTTTCTGTTGATTAAATAGGTCTTAGTAATTTGGGCTTTCTGTAGGTTAATCCAGTCCTAAAACACAGCAGCTTCCACCTAGAATTAGGGTTTGTTACTTCCTAGATTCTAGGTGATTTAGTTCTTCTGTTTAATCTGAATCCTCATAATAAAACTCCCTACAGATGCGCCTTGTTCTGTTTTTATCCATCCATAATTAATTCCAGATAACTCTCCTTAAATATCTCAGATCAGTTAGTCATTAATTAATTCTGGTAGCAGGTTTGAGATGTCTCAACATCAGTTGGGACATCCTGAAAAACTGAACTTAATTCATTTACACAATGTCCCAACATCTGGTGTGACATCCTTAAATAAGTTCTTATACTCTGTTTGATAATGTCCCAACATCTGATAGGACATTCTGAACTGAATTCAATATTTCTTGTTGGTCAAAAATTCTGCCAATTCTAAACATCTACAGTTATCATCAAACGTTTATACGAGCTTGGAACAAGGTGAATAGGATTGATAGCAAGACTTTGGAGCCAAAGTATTATATTCCTATGGAACCTTATCTCAGATGGGTGCGATCTCGTGCTCAGACTCTTATGATGCCATATCATGCTGTTCTACCAATCACTATGGAGCCTATTGCTGAAGGAGATGCTCCTTACACCATCTTTCATCCAGATATGCCCACTGATTTGGAAGAATTGCAGAAGTCCTGGATTCAGTTGCGGGAGCAAAGGAATACTTTTGAGACTCATTTCAGAGCTAGTCAAGAAAGAATTCTGGAGCTAACAAGGCAACTTCACGAGGAGCGGAACCTCAACTCATACCTCAATCCAAAGAGGAAGCGTCCACGGGAGACTTAAAACCCCATATATTTATTTTTGTACTTTATTGTTATTCATTATAAGCCCAAGGGGAAAATTTATATAAACACTTACTAATAAAATTTTGTTTTTTTTTTGTTTTCTTTAAACAAATTTAAATCCTGCGGTCCTTGAAAACATTGCATAAACATATACATACCATATCATTATATCACAGGTTTCTTATAAACAGGTATCTTATTTTCTCGCTGTTTAGTTCAGCAGAAATGGCCCTCGAACAAAATGTCAAGTATCTCCAGACTCAGAATACCCAATTTCAAGAGATGATTCTGAATTTGTCCAGGGGACAAGATGAGCTGAAGGCACTTCTGACCAAGAAAAAGAAGAAGACTAGAAAATCAGCTTGCTTCATCAACCTAGGAAGAAGATTTAGAGCTCCTATCAAGATAGATGCTGAGGTGGAAAATTTGGGAGATAAAAGTTCTACAGAAGAGGAAGGGAGTCAACATGGTACTACTGTGAATTCTGATTTTGAAGAAAATTATTACCATGACCCTTCTAGTGAAGATAAGTATAGGATAATGGAGGACCGGATGAATGCTATAGAACTACAGAAGACTTCTGGGTTTGACTTTGAAGATTTGAGCTTGATTTCTGGGGTGTCCATCCCTATTGGTTTCAAGGTTCCTACTTTTATGGTGTATGATGGTGTGTCATGTCAAAAATTTCATCTAAGGTCTTATGTCAGGAGAATTCAACCACATACTCCTGATAGGAAGTTATGGATGCATTTCTTTCAAGAGAGTTTATCTGGGTCCCAACTGGAATGGTATTATCAACTGGAGAGTACCAACATTCGTAACTGGAATGATCTTGCTGAGGCTTTTTATAAGCAGTATCAATATAATTCTGATTTAGCACCAACTCGCATGCAACTCCAGAGCATGTCCATGGGTGCTAAAGAAAGTTTCAAGGAGTATGCTCAGAAATGGAGAGATTTGGCAAGTAGAGTTTGTAACGCCCTGATTCGATAATTCCCATTTTTGTGGAGTCTTTTATTTTATTTGAATGATAATCATTTTATTTGTGAAATTATCATGATGATATGATATGTTGAGGAATTAATGTGATATGTTGGTGTGATATGTGATTGTACCATTTTGTGAATTTTTGGGTAAAATTGGATAAGAGGGTATTTTAGACATTTACTAATTAGTGATAAGTTAGAATTAGATGGAATTATATTTTTGTGAGAGAAATAATATTTGGTTGGAAAGAAATAGAAAGAATATGAATAGTTAGTAAGAATAGAAATAGAGAGAAAAGAATATAAGTTAGGGGAAAGAGAAAGAAAAGGAAATAGAAAGAAAAAGAGAAGAAAGAAAGGAAGAGAAGAGAAAAGAGAAGAGGAAAAAGAGGAAAAGCTAGGTTTTGATCAAGATTGCTCCGCGTAGACGAAATAATCGGGTAAGGGTGATAAGCATTGTTATCTTGATATTGTGTATGATTATGTATGTGTTTGATTGGTTGAGTTTGGTTTTGATGAAAGTTTAGAGAAGATAAATAGTTAGGGTTTTAGAGAAAATTTGAGAAATTAGTGGATTAATCGGTTAGAAATCATTGTAATCGAAGTATGATAGCTAGAATATGTTGTTGATCATGTTTAAGGAAGTATTTTGGAGGTTTGGATGGGTTTAGGTTGACTTTCACGAAGCTGAGAATTTCTGGAAATCGCAGTGGTCGCTCAACAAGCTATCCCTCGCTCAGCGAAAGTTCCAGGGAAATTCTCACTCAGCGAGCGAGAGGGCGCTCAGCGAGCCTGTAGGTTTTTGAGAAAATTGTGTTTTATTTCGTAGCTTTAGTTTCGGGTATCCGTTTTTAGTGTTCCTTATATCGATGTGAAGCTAGAAACGTGTAGAAACTAATGATGCTAAGAAATGAAATGTTTAGCCGACTTTCACCCGACTTTTCCGATAAAACGTAAATAAGTTAATTGTGGAATTGTGAGCATGAGGTGATGTTGTGGCCGTTGGCAAATGAATGCATTGCTTAAATTGTATGCGAATGTATGTTAATTGAATGAGTTGAGTGCATAATTATGTTGTGAATAATGTATGCATTTTCAAGAATGTTGTGTGTCATTTTGCATGTAAAGCATAATGTATGCATTCTTGTGTCGTGGGATTCTTTGAGAATCCGTTGTAGCATTGTGTGCTCATGTGGAGTGTGAGCGATGACTATAACAAGATCGTGTGCCCATGTGGGGTGTGAGCGATCAGATTGTGTGCCCATGTGGGGTGTGAGCAATTCAGAAACATTGTGTGCCCGTGTGGGGTGTGAGCGATGGGTGATTTATTCACATTGATTGTGTGCCCGTGTGGGGTGTGAGCAATCAGATTGTGTGCCCGTGTGGGGTGTGAGCAATCTATAAACATTGTGTGCCCATGTGGGGTGTGAGCAATGGGGAACATAGTGTTCCCGACGGGGAGTTACTTTAGGTAACAAGCGATGATTCCATTTTGTTCCTGAGTGAACCTGCTGAAATGTTGTGTCGGTACCGCATTGCATTTGCATAGAGTCGTGTGTCGGTCTCTATGAGTTGCATTTTATCATTTTAATTATGATATGCAGAAATAAACATGAATGTGAATATGTTTATTTGGAGTATCATGGAGATGATAGTATGTGTGATGAAACATACTTGTTTGTATATATGCATGTTTGATATATGTATATGTATGTGACTTATACATTTGTAATGTATATGTGTGATTAAACATAGCTAGACATATGTTCATGCAGAATGAATGGAATTGAGGAATAAACATAAATAATATAAGTTTATGTGTATAGGTGATAAGGAATGATTTGTGGTGAGAATACGTTTTATGTGCATTTTATATGTCGAGATATATAACTATATGCAATGTTATTATGATAATGTTTCTCACCCTTCTGCTGTTTTATGATGCTCTACGAGGCATTGCTGAGTAGGTTGCTGGATGGTATTTTTGTGAAGCTCGTCTTCATCTTTTGGTCAGTCGGCTCTGATATGTAGCACCGGGTAGTTAGGTTGGCTTAGCGCCATTTTTGTGATGGATTGTGTACATGTATCTTTTGGATGAATGTTTTGTATAAACATGAATATTGTCGTTGGCATCAAACTTGTTGATATATATATATATGAGTGGAAATATATATGTTTGATGTTCTTGAAATGTTTTTGTTGCATAATTATTTATCATTTGGAAACTATCCTACTGTTGCATATCTATTATGAGCAGGTGTAATAAGGTTTTGATTTCAAGTATAATGTGGCATTGCTCTTTTCATACCATATTTCAAATATACTCTGATGGAATGTTTTAATATGTGCTTAGGTGATTTAATTGCTTATTTGGGGTATAGAAAGGGGGTGTTACAGAGTTCAACCCCCTTTGACTGACAGGGAGTTGGTTGATATGTTTCTGAGTACATTGACTGGTCCATTCTATAGTCATCTCATTGGAAGCTCATCCTCTGGCTTCACTGAGTTGATAATGACTGGAGAATGTGTGGAGAGTGGGATACAAAGTGGAAAGATTCAGATGGCTGCTACTTCAAGTACCATCAAAAAGCCTTCTAATGGGAAGAAGGAATCCAATGATGTGTATGGCCAACATGGTCGTAATAATCGTAACCAATCTGTGGGAGCTATTCTGTTTTCTAATCCTACACCTCCACCACAAGAATAGAAGTATCATAGTCAATCCAAGCCTATGAGGCAATTTACAAAGATCAATATGTCGTTGGCTCAAGCTTTGCAACATATGTTGAAAGGAGAGTTGATTACTTTGAAGGACCCTCCTCAGAATACCAATACTTCCTCTCCTCGTTACAATCCCAATGTAAGGTGTGCATATCATTCTAATAGTCTTGGTCATGATACTAACAGTTGCTGGGCATTGAAGAACAAAATTCAGGATATGATTGAGAATGGAGAAATTGAGTTTGACCCTCCAGAAACTCCTAATGTGATTACTGCTCCTATGCCTAAACATGAGAAGACTGTTAATGTTGTTAATGAGGTTGTTTATGTTCATACTGTGTCTGAAATAACTACCCCTCTATCCATTGTCAAGAAGAAACTTGTGCAATCCGGTTTATTTCTGGGTTGCAATAAAGATTGTTTTTACTGTGCCTACAAACCTGATAGTTGTTGGAAGTTGAGGTCAGGTATTCAACGCCTGATAGATAACTATACTATACTATTTGAGAAGACCCCTTCTATAGAGAATCTGTGTGGAGGTTTGGCTCAAGACCTGAAGATTGAAGATGTGACTATGGTTGGTAAGACTCCTGTGAAGATTACTTCCAAAGGTCCAGTTAGGATCATTTCTAAGGGTCCTGTGAAGATTACTGCTGAGCCAAAGGTGGTTCCAATGATTATTACCACTCCTGGTCCAATCCCATATACTTCTGATAAGGCTATACTCTGGAATTATGGTTCTGATGTTTATATCCATGGTGTCAAGCAAGAGCCTTTAACTGATGCACCTGTTATTGATGTTAATCTTGATGTTGACAAAATTGCTGGGTCTAGTAAGGTTACTAGGAGTGGAAGAATTTTCTCTCCAAAAGACACCTCAAAGACTACTGCTACTCCAGTTCATATCTCTAACTCTGGGCCAAGTACTGAGGCTCGGGGAAAAGGACCAACAATTGAACCTATTCAAGTTGAAGCACCAGCTAGTGAAGACCTCTCTAAGCAGATGGAAAAAGTACTGAAGATCATCCGCAAAAGTGATTATGATATTGTTGACCAGTTGGGGCATACTCCCTCCAAAATCTCCATGTTATCTCTGCTATTATATTCTGAAACCCATGCCAAGACTTTAATCAAGTTCCTGAAGACTGCTCATGTACCACATGAAATCTCTGTGGACCAGTTTGAAAATTGTGTTGTTCATCTGACTAGTGATAATGGTTTGAGTTTTACTGATGCTGATCTGACTCCTGCTAAAAGAAACCATAATAGAGCTCTACACATATCCATTGAGTGTAAGGGCACTACTTTGTCTCATGTGTTGGTGGATAATGGGTCTTCATTGAATGTACTACCCAAGGAGGTTATGGACAAACTCAACCTGAAGGATGTGGTGTTAAGGCCAAGTAATGTGGTGGTGAGGGCCTTTGATGGTTCAAGAAGAATGGTGCATGGAGAAGTGGATCTTCCAATCAAAGTAGGCTCTCAAGTCTTTGATTCCACTTTCTATGTGATGGATATTCGTCCTGCGTACTCCTGTTTGCTTGGGCGCCCCTGGATCCATGGGGCAGGTGTTGTAACTTCCACTTTACATCAGAAATTGAAGTATCCGGTGAAAGGAAAGATTGCCACTGTTTATGGTGAAGAAGAATACATGGTCAGTCATGTGAACACCTTTAAATATGTTGAGATGGAGGATGAGTTTGTAGAGACTCCTTTCTAAATATTTTAAGTGGTTCCTCAAGCTATTCCTACTGAAGCTATCCCTATTGTTAAAAGAGTTCCTGTGATCACCAGAGTACCTCCTACAATGGCCTCCCTCAAAGATGATAAAGATGTGGTTGAAGAAGGTGGTTGTACTATTTAGGGTCAGCTTCCTGACATTCCTTACAAGTCTGACAAGTTTGGTTTGGGTTTTACTGCAGAATCTCAGAAGGTTGTTCGTCGTGCTCGTGCTGCTCGTATCACTAACAGAGGAATCATAAAGGACCAAGTCAATGTTGTGGGAGATTATGATGAAGATTACAACCTGGATGAATGGATCTTTCCTACCATTGGTGATGGACTCAACAACTGGAAGGCTGAAGACGTTATTCCTATCTCCTTTAGTTAGGAGTAAATGCTATTTCGTTTTTCTAAATTTAATTTTTTTTGTAACTTTGAACAATTAAATACTTTTAAGCCTTGTGCTATGCCCGGGGCACAATCGTGTGCTTGCTAGGGTTGTCATTTCATTTGCATATTTTCATTCAATAAAATCAATGGACGTTTCTCACTTTCGTAAATATTGCGCTCTTTGTCTTTCTTTTACTTTTTCCTTTTATAAAAAAAAGAGGCTATATGTTCTTACATACACCCATGTCACTAAAATGCAGATCTTCATCCATTCTGGATCCTATTGATAACAATTCTGCTATTGCCAATTATGACTTCGAGAATCTGATCTATCAAGCTAAGGATGGAAAGGAGGAAGATTGTGAAGTACTTGTAGAGCTGGCTAGAGAAAGCTATGCAGCCACATGAGGAACCAATTGAAGTTGTGAACCTGGGAACTAAGGAAAGAAAGAAAGAGGTCAAGATAGGTGTTGAATTGGAAGATGTTGTTAAGAACAAGTTGATTCAGATGTTACGTGACTATGTGGAAAGTTTTTCTTGGTCTTATGAAGATATGTCAGGGCTGGATACAAATATTGTGGTTCACCGTCTACCAGTGAAAGAGGATTGTCACCCAATAAAACAGAAAGTTCGTCGTATGCGTCCTGATATGTCAGAAAAGATTAAGGCAGAGGTGATCAAACAATTCAATGCAGGGTTTTTAGTTGTTACTTCTTATCCTCAGTGGGTTGCAAATGTGGTGTCGGTGCCTAAGAAAGATGGTAAAGTACGCATGTGTGTAGATTATAGGGATTTGAACAAAGCCATCCCCAAAGATGACTTTCCACTTCCACATATTGATGTTCTGGTAGACAACACTGCTCAACATAAGGTATTCTCTTTTATGGATGGTTTCTCTGGGTACAATCAGATTAAGATGAACCCTGAAGATATGGAGAAGACTACATTTGTTACACAATGGGGCACTTTCTGTTATAAGGTGATGCCATTTGGTTTGAAGAATGCTGGGGCAACATATCAGCATGTTATTGTATCTTTATTCCATGATATGATCCACCATGAGATAGAGGTATATGTGGATGATATGATAGCCAGATCTCAAACTGAAGAAGAACATCTTGATCATCTGCACAGGTTGTTTGAGAGGTTGAAGAAATACAAGTTGAGATTGAATCCAAACAAGTGTACTTTAGAGTTAGATCTGGTAAATTTATGGGTTTTATCGTCAGTGGTAAAGGTATTGAAGTGGATCCTGCAAAGGTAAAAGCTATATAAGAGATGCATGCCCCTCGTACTGAGAAAGAAGTTAGAGGTTTCCTGGGACGACTGAATTACATTGCAAGATTTATTTTCCAGTTGACTGCTACTTGTGAACCAATCTTAGAGTTGTTGAAGAAAGATCAAGTAATGGAATGGAATGACGAATGCCAGGTAGCTTTAAATGAGATCAAAAAGTACCTACAAGAACCTTCTATATTGATGCCACCAGTTGAGGGAAGACCTTTAATTATGTACCTGACAGTATTGGATAACTCAATGGGGTGTGTGTTGGGGCAACATGACGAGTCTGGTCGAAAAGAGCAGGCAATATATTACCTTAGCAAAAAGTTTACCGACTGTGAAACAAGATATTCACTACTCGAGAAAACTTGCTGCACTTTGGCATGGGCTGCTCACCGACTAAGACAGTATATGTTGACTCATACCACTTTATTGATTTCAAAAATGGATCCAATCAAGTACATATTTGAGAAACCTGCTCTCTCCGGACGAATAGCAAGATGACAAATGATCTTGACAGAATATGACATACAATATACTACTCAGAAGGCAATCAAAGGAAGTGTAGTAGCTGATCATTTAGCTCATCAAGCAGTGGATGATTATCAGTCTATGAATTTTTGAGTTTCCGGATGAGGATATTATGATTGTTACTAAAGAACCTAGACAATATGAAGGACCTGGATAAGGATCCCAATGGACTATGGTTTTTGATGGAGCTTCTAATGCACTTGGTAATGGTGTTGGGGTTGTGATTGTATCTCCTAAAGGTTGTTATACACCAGTTACTGCAAGGCTTTATTTTAATTGTACCAATAATATGGCTGAGTATGAAGCGTGCATCATGGGTATCAAGGTTGCCATTGAGATGAAGATTCAGTTTTTGAATGTGTACGGAGATTCAGCCTTGGTAGTTAGTCAAGTTAAAGGAGATTGGGACACCAAGCATCCTAATCGCATCCCTTACAAAGAGCATATGTTGTCTTTGATCCCGTACTTTGAAGAGATCACCTTTGGACATATTCCACGAGAAGAGAATCAGTTGGCAGATGCCTTAGCCACCATGGCATCTATGTTTCAAATCAGTTGGGATGATGAAGCTCCCAAAATTACTATTGATCGATTTGATAAACCTGCATATTGCAATGAGGTGGGTACTGAAGGAGTAGAGGAAAAGCCTTGGTTCTATGAAGTGAAAAGATATCTTGAAGCTCAAGAGTTCCTTGAAGGGGCATCTGTCAATGATAAGAAGTTTCTGAGGAGATTTTCTGCTAAGTTCTTCCTGAGTAATGGAATTTTGTACAAGCGCAATCACGATTCAACTTTGCTTCGCTGTGTGGATAAGAAAGAAGTAGTAGAGATTATGGAAGACATGCATGATGGGATCTTTGGTACTCATTCTAGTGGGCATACTATGGCTAACAAGATCTTGAGAGAAAGTTATTATTGGTCTACTATGGAAGTTGATTGCTATCAACATTCCAAAACTTATCACAAATGCCAGATTTATGCTGATAAGGTTCATGTGCCTCCTGTTCCGTTGAACGTTCTGACTGCTCCATGGCCTTTTGCCAATTGGGGCATTGATATGATTGGTGAGATCAAACCTACTGCTTCTAATGGACATCATTTCATCCTTGTTGCTATTGATTACTTCACGAAGTGGGTAGAGGCAGCTTCATTTGCTTCTATTACTAAGAATGTTGTGGCTCGATTCATCAAGTATAATCTTATATGCAGATATGACATCCCTGAAAGGATTATCACAAATAATGGTACTAATTTGAACAATACCATGATTACTAATCTCTGCACGCAGTTCAAGATTAAGCATCACAATTCTTCTCCATATCGTCCAAAGATGAATGGCGCAGTGGAAGCCGCTAATAAGAATATTAAGAAGATCTTACAAAAGATGACAGTTACATATAAGGATTGGCATGAGATGTTACCATTTGCTCTTCATGGTTATCGTACCACTATACGTACTTCAACAGGGGCAACCCTATTTTCCATTGTCTATGGTATGGAAGCAGTTTTACCCATTGAAGTTCAGATTCCTTCTTTGAGAATTATGAAGGATGCAGGCTTGGATGAAGATGAATGGATTCAGACTCGACTTGACCAAATAAACTTGATTGATGAGAAAAGACTAGCAGCTATTTGTCATGGTCAGATGTATCAGAAACGTATGATCAAAGCCTTCAATAAGAAAGTTAAGCAGCAAGTATATCAGGCTGGCGATTTGGTAATCAAGCGTATCATATTACCACAGGGTAATCCCAGGGGCAAATGGACCCCCACCTATGAAGGGACATTTGTTGTTAAAATAGTATTTTCTGGAGGTGCCATAATGCTTACCACTATGGATGGTGAAGATTTCCGGCAGCCTGTGAACGCAGACATAGTTAAAAAATACTACGCATGAAAAAAGACCCGCTGTGTTGACTGGCCTGGGAAAAAATAAGGGCATCCCGACGAACCAAAAGGGTTCGGGCAAAAATTAGGGATATATATAAAAAATGTACACCCGGCAAGTCGAAAAGATGAAAAGGCGGCTTGGGCAAAAAAGGGTATCCCGGTGGATTGAAAACTTAAAAGGCAATCCAGGCAAAAGTTAGGGATTAAAGCGTATGACTATGTCTCGTTGGATCACCCATGTAACCTCTATTAGTTGTGATATCTACGTCAAATTCAACAGATACAGATCAATCCAATCGTTTCTTTTCCGATAGCTGAAGATGAGATATTTGAAGATAATGGCAATAGCAAAGTTGAAACTCAATAGGATTATTTACACATAGCTATTTTTCCTTGTTTTTGTAAAAAATTCTTTGACGAATTCCTCTTACTAGGATTTCCGTCTCCGTGTTAAAACATGCATGTTTATAGGACAATTTCTAAATAAATAAAATTCCATTTTTTGTATTCAGCTTTACTTTTCCCTCTTTATTCAGGTTTACTTCTCCCCTTTTACTAAAGAGAAAAACATTTGTTGATTATGTTTGAATGTATATATGCTTATGAATATGATTGATGTTTACCAAAAATGCATAAAATACAATAATAGCATTTACTAAGAACGAACTGAGGTAGGAATTCAATGAATCTTCTCCAGTTCATCCCCACGGATTAATCTGTACGGATATTCTTACGGAGTGCTTCAAGTAATATCTTATACTTCCAACTCTACGAAGTCTCCAAACAGGTTCATATCTTCCGAAGAATTGATACTTGACCGAATAAGTCTCCCGGATCTATGTCCATCTCTTTTATACCCAGTCAGGATATCCAGGAACTAAATCCTTCAATAAGAAGTACGAAGAACGAAAAATGGGAGGTTCTAAGTACGATGTTCTTAAAACAAGACATGAACGAAGTCTTCATACTCCTCAACAAATCAGGATTTATTTCCCCTGCTAGCAATTGTTCTATGAAGCTACTTATATGCTTCAACTACATAATTCATTCGTACATACATCATATCATATCATATCATATCATGTCACATCATATCATACGCATTCTCATAAAATATTATCCTGCAGAATGTTATATACATCATGATATTTGCATCGAACTAACCTTGTTTTTCAGGTTAATTCTACAGAAGACAAACTTCATCAACTACTTAATATCTTGGGACGTCGTTTATCTTCCCAAAGGCTATTTTGAGACGTCGTTCATCTTCTAAAAGGCCATATTGTTACCTTGGGTCGTCGTTTATCTACCCAAAGGTTATCTCATTATCTTGGGACGTCATTTATCTTCCCGAAGGCTATCTTGAGATGTTGTTTATCTTCTCAAAGGCCATATTGTTACCTTGGGCCATCATTTATCTACCCAAAGGTTATCTCATTATCTTGGGACATCGTTTATCTTCCCGAAGGCTATCTTGAGACGTTGTTTATCTTCTGAAAAGCCATATTGTTACCTTGGGCCGTCGTTTATCTACCCAAAGGTTATCTCATTATCTTGGGACGTCGTTTATCTTCCCGAAGGCTATCTTGAGACGTCGTTTATCTTCTCAAAAGCCATATTGTTACCTTGGGCCGTTGTTTATCTACCCAAAGGTTATCTCATTATCTTGGGACGTCGTTTATCTTCCCGAAGGCTATCTTGAGACGTTGTTTATCTTCTCAAAAGCCATATTGTTACCTTGGGCCGTCGTTTATCTACCCAAAGGTTATCTCATTATCTTGGGACGTCGTTTATCTTCCCGAAGGCTATCTTGAGACGTTGTTTATCTTCTTAAAAGCCATATTTTTACCTTGGGCCGTCATTTATCTACCCAAAGGTTATCTCATTATCTTGGGACGTCGTTTATCTTCCCGAAGGTTATCTTGAGACATTGTTTATCTTCTCAAAAACCATATTGTTACATTGGGCCGTCGTTTATCCACCCGAAGGTTATCCATTATCTTGGGACATCGTTTATATTCCCGAAGGCTATTTTGGGACGTTGTTTATCTTCTCAAAAGCCATATCATTACCTTGGGCCGTTGTTTATCCACCCAAAAGCTAGATCTTCATCTTTTGGATTGCTTTCCTCTCAAAGAAATATATCTGAAGATTTTTTCTCCGAATGGCATCTTTAAACCCATTCAAGCAATACAACCAACTAACAGTATCATTCTACGCACCGGCGAGTGCAAATATTTGGGCTTTTGTGTTCAATCCTCTTCAACCTTCAAGTCACGAATGGCGTACATGCCAATCTAACTCCTCAGATTTCAGAAAATTGAACAGGGGAAGTTTTTGCACCCCAAAAGTTTCCCTCCCACAATTAAAGCAATGTGTCCCTAGAGTTCTCTCAAGGTTCACAATTGGTCAGAAAATTTGAAAGTTATCTCAGACAAAGCATCCTTATAGGAAATGGATCCACAACTAGGGTTTTGAGTTTATCTGAGCTAAATGGACTTCTAAGGCCTCAAGTGAGCTTCATAACATCCCAACTGTAATCAAGAATCCCCATGTCAAGTTGCAAGACGTTCCCAATAAGTTTGACCAGTCAAATGATCAGATATGCAAAAATCAATCAAAGTGGTTAAAAAGTCAAATTGAGGTCAATTGTGGTCAAATTAAAGTCAAACTTCAAGATTATTTGCCAACATCAATTTTATGAAGTAAAATTCATCAATTGATCAAGGGTTGATCATGATTCATCAAGGAAGTCTCAGATCATCAAGAATCAGGAAGTTTCTAAATTAGGGTTTCTTAGGAAAAGTCAACTGAACTTTGACCAGCCATAACTTTCACATGCTTCATAAATTTTTTCCCATCCAAAGATCATTTTGAAGGAAATTGAATTCTCTACAACTTTGTGTCTCACAAGCCAAGCCTAAAAATGCTTCATTTGGAAGGTATGAGCTAAAACATTACAGGTCATTTCAAAAGTCAACAAAAAGTCAACTTTTTCCAAAGAGCATAATTTGAAAATGGTAAAAGATATGGATATGATACCAAAGAGGTTTGTTATAGGACTCTTTAAGATTTCCAAAATGTCCAAGAACACCTTCATAGCCTTAAAATTGAAGGATTTATGCCTTGTCAAAGTTGGGAGATTTTCAAGGGGTGTATGAAGAAAATAAGGTCTTAAATCCAATATTTTCCAAATGGGCCTATCAATTTGCAACCCAATATTAACAATAACATCAAGCACGACCCAATTCAAATAATTTCTGATTTTTATAATTTATTTATTATTTATTTGGATTTTATTCATTAAAATTCATTTTAAATCAAAATAAAATATGAAAATACAAATATTTGATTTGATTCTTCTTCTAGAAGCTCTTAAATAACATTCAAGATGATTAGATGCTATCCGATTTCATGCACCACCAATTGGGAAGGATATCATTTGAATTTTGGACAAAATTATGGATGAGATTTCTTCACATTTAAGAAACCACAAAAGCCCAATGATCCATGAATCTTTTGACCTAATTTGACTCTCCTACTTATAGACAATTGAACACAAACACAAGCCACAAATTTGTAGGTCAAGAGCACACTATTCAAACTTCAAATTTTCTCTTGAAAAGTCAAATTCAGATTCTCCTCTTTAGGCCTTTTCCAAACAAAATAAAGGTTGCAAATCGTTCTTGGATCATCATTGAATGAATGTACATCATTCACAACATCAAAAACACTCTCATATTCCATAATCTGAATCATATTTTCTCACTTTTAATTTTTTTCGTTCTTGCATATTCATGCCTTATTAATCAAATTTGTTTATGGATTTGTGTTTAGATGAATGCAGTGATGGATTTTGGGCAATTAAACTAAGGTTTCAAAGGCTAATGAGTGAAACGCCATTTTAGGGTTCATCTCTTTGAATTAGGGTTTCCCAATTTAATGAATATAAATGCATTCTAAGACCATAAATCAATTGAATGAACTGTTTGGATCATATTTGTGTGATCAATTTTACAAAATGATGTGTATTCAGTATCGTATGAGTTTCGCAGGTTTTTCAAACGCAGGAAAAATCGCAGGTAAACTTGCGAATCTAGAGGAAGAAGATGAAGTCAATGGCGCGCGCGGAAAATTCATATTTTGTTTTTCATATTTTATGTATTTGTTTCACTTATATGGCAGGATGGTATGAGTGGCCTGGTGGACAAGGCATGCGCGTGTGAAGTCTAAAACCTGGGTTCGATTCCCAGTTTCGCTTTTTTTTTTTTTTAACAATTATTCTGTTTTGTAGGTTCAATATTTATTATTTGTGGTTCATACAATCATCACCACGCGCAGGTGGCTTCACTGACTAAGATGTTGACCTGCAGGTATAAGGTCCTGGGTTCAAATCCCAGGTCCTATTTGTTTTGTTTTCCTTGCCCTTTCTTTTTTTTTATTTCATTTAATTTACTTAATCAATTTTCTAAAAAGATAATAAAAACTAAATTAATTTTAATTAACATTTAAAAATAATCTCCTCTATTTTATTCTTCTTAAGATAAATTTTTTTTGTAAATAATTTCTTTAAACTTTTCTTTCACATGTTAAAATAACCTTCTTTTCTTACTAAATATTCTTATAATTTAATTTGTAAATATAAAAAAATTTAAATTACTTTTTAATCTCCACTAAAATAGTTCTTTAAAATAAATTTTGTAAAAAATGTTTTTTTAATCTTATTATTTTTTTATCATATAATTTGTTTATATATTATTTATTATTCAATTAGGTTTTTATTTCATAAATAATATTAATTAATTAAGTTTTAACTAATTCTTAAAAACCCTAATTTTCTTAATTAATTCTAACAAACCCTAATTTTCTCTAACCCTAAATATTAACCCTAATTATTTTATTGTTAATATTGTTTTTTATTTTTTTATTTTTTTAATGTTTAATTCTTGCTTTATTTTAATTATTAGAAAAAATGTATAGGTTTGTATGTTGTAATTTATTTTTCGCTAGATTATTTTGTAACTGCCTAAAGCCTCGTAATAGTTTCGATTTACTTTTCCGTCCTTTTAATTATTATTATTTAAATGTGTGGTTAGTAAATAGGGAGTGAAAAACATAAATGAATAAAAAATAATTAGATAATTTAATTAAAGATTAAATATCTGAATAAAAACACTCACACACGTAAGTCGATCTAAGATCGTCGTCTGCACTTCCTAGGTGTTGCTCCCCCGAAAAGACACTAAGGTCCCAAGGTGCAGACGCGAACGGAAGGTGAAAATGAAGTGAATAGAGTCGCCAGCTAGGCATTTTTATCCCGAAGGAAAGGTAATGCTGCATAAACCTAGAAAAAGATGGATAAGACGGTTGCAAACCAGAGAAACTGAGAAAGGGGGTTGGTTACAACCTGGGAAGGTATTAGCACCCAGATTGTCCGTCATACTCGACGGGATCCATGCTTAAAAGATTGTGTTTAAAGGGGTAGTGTATGTGATATCTGTGTGCAAAAGCTAAGGAACGAAAGTACAAGTGTCAGTGCAAAAGAGTGAATGCTCAGGAACTGATGCTCTTAAAGAATGCTGAAAGAGGGGGAAGACAAAGAACACCGTAGTTCGACTCAAAGAGACTGAAAGATAAATTGACTATGAACTGCTTACTTGTTTATGCTCAAGTGTATGACTCGTCTGGCTCTAGTGCTAACTGTCTTGCATTAGACGGAAGAATCAAGTTCTCGTTTATAGAGTGAGTGTGATGAGAAAAGAATCCCGGAGGAGACGATTATTGTTTGTTTTTGTGTTTTCAGCTTTTTTATTGTTTTTTGGGTATTTTGCATAGGATAATGAGCTTAAGCCTAAATCAAAGGTTTTAAACTCATTATATCCTCCCTGATTAGGGATAATGAGCCTACTTAAGTGTGAGATAAGCATCTCAACTTAATTACCATGATGATGTAGGATTAAGATCATTAACCTACTTGTGATTATTTAGATGTTTTTGGGTTTTTGTTTAGTGTTAAGTAATGAGTTTAATCTCTAATCACAAATTAGTGAACTCATTACACCATCCTAATAGAAGGATAATAGATGAGAACACTTAAGTTGAGGAAGATACCTCAACTTAATCCATGGTTAGGGATTAAATTCATTATATAACAAGCCTTTGTTAAATGGATTTTAATTAAAGGGTGATATTAAGAAGTGGATTTTAAGTTTGTAAGACAACATGAGGAGGACTTGTCCATTAAACACTACGGTTAGTCCTTCTTAACCATAAAGGAAGAATTAGAACCCTAATGTAAGGCCCAAGTTACAAGATAAAGTCTTGATGATTATTAAGTGATTTTATTAAGAGATTTAAACAAATTAAAGGTTTAACACTTAGGATTAAAGTTATACACTTCATCCTAATAGAAGGATACAGGCATAACCCTAATTCCAAAGTCCTAAAACTTTAAGAGTTTAGTCTCTGATTATTGAGATGAGAAGAGAGACTCAAGGAGACTCATAGGTAAAAGCTAAGGGGGACTAATAAAAACCATAATTATTATCATGCTTGGATATCCTATGGTTTGTAAGGCTTAAGAAAGATCTTCAAGGAAGCCACCAATGGAAGAAGCAGATGAATGGAGGAAGAAGTGGATGAATAAGTTACTTACTTCATTGAAGAAGATAAGTAACTTAAAGAAAGAAAGTGAGAGAGATGGAACACAAGTGAACAAGTTCACTTCAAAGACATATTAAAATACAAATGAAAGAGATAAGAAGAAGTGAGAGGTGAATGCAAATCCACCTCTCAAAATGACTTACCACCTGAAAGTGTTAGCATGGATGCATAAGGTATAAAACATAAGGAAATGAAATGAAATGAGATGATATGAGATGTAATGACCAAAGTAAGAAGTGTTTATGCAATGTGAATGTCATGTAAGGTGATGCAAAGGCATACAAAATGCATATGTATGATCATACAAAGATGAGATGCAAATGGAAGCATGCTTTGAAGTTTGAAAACACATGAAAGTTAATGAAATGAAATGAATGCAAAACATGGAAAATGAATGAAGAAATGATCAAGCATGGTTCTAACATGTCCTAAGATTTCCAAGATGACATATGAATGCAAGGAATGTCATGGCAAGTTCATGTATTGATGCATATGCAAGGTGAATGCAAATGAACACATAAAATTAGGGTTTTATGGACAAGCAAGATATAAATGAACAAAACAGAAGCATATGACATGATAAAAAATTGCAATCAAGCTCAAACAAACCCTAATCCTATACTAGGTCACACCCCAAAGGAGGAGGTCAGAAGCCTAACCAATCAAAAGTTATGAATTTCCTAAGTTTCCTAGGGTTTTAGGGTGGTTCAAAGGGAAAAATGGAAATCAATATGAAAATGCAAGATAAATTTATAAGATAAATGACCTATTAACTACATGCAATATACAAAACAATGCAAAAGGAATCAACTTCAAACTCTTCTTGGTTAGGCAGAAATGATTTTTCCAAGTTAGGGTTCAAAAATATGATTTTAATGACCCTTAATTCAAAGAAAATTCACAAATTATGATCAAACCTAAAAATAAATTTGTATGAAGAGCTTGAAAATGTTTCTAAATGCATTGGGATTATTCATGATTTTTTTGGTGATTTTTTAGAAACCTAAATGCATTTTTAATTAATTAAAAGACTTTAATTAATTAAAAATAACATTTAAATATTTTAAAAATACTTTTTTAATGCAAAAAATAAAATAAAAATCATTTTTGGAATGAGAAAAATATTTAAAGTCAGAATGCAAAAGAAAATATTTTTGTGATGCTTTTTGGTATTTTAAATAAATTATGCAAGAAAAATGAATTAAAATGAAATAAAAATGACTTAAAATGAAAGTATGCACATATGATGGCTGGGATTTGAACTTGGGTTGGAGGGAATTGACTGCGCGCGCAGATCAATGACCCACATTCAAACTGGGTAATTACCTAATTAAATTAATTAATTAAAATTAGGGTTTTAAGTGGATTGATCCTGGCCACAGAAACACGCGTTAAACCTAATCCTACGACCCACATTCAAACTGGGGAGATTAGCCCTAATCCTAACCCTAATCACTTTCAGGTGACCGGAGCAAGCTCCGGTCATCTTCTCCGGCAACACCAAAATGCTAACTTCTTCCCTAGGTCACTAAACACCAAATTTCTTGCCCAGAAATGATCCCCAGGCATCATATATCATGAATCAGCAAACAAAACACATTTATCATTCATCAAAAACAGGATTCGAAGCAAATCGTGAAAATAAACAAAACTTTCAGAAGTTCAATACATGCTCATTTCCCAATCATTTTCAAAACAAATCACATCATGATGATCAGTGAAGCATGAGGAATCATTTAGAAACTTAAATAACAAGTTCTGGAAAAACGTTCATGAAACTACCTGAGTTGAAGCTTTGTGTTCTTGAGCTTTCTGGCCTCCCTCTTGGTTCAAATCCACCCCAATGATCTTCCTGATGATGAAGATGAGTTTAGAGCAAGCTTGTGATGGCTGTTTTGAGGTGTTTGGTTCTGAGGATGCAGAAATCGTATTTCTGATTGGGGGTGTTTTAGGCTATGGTGAAGGGTGGGAAATGATCTTGAGATGTTTTTTTGTTGATTGGTGGAAGAAGTTTTGATTTTTAGTGGATGAGTGATGAGAATCAAAGAGGGAAAGTTTTATGGTGATTTTGTGTAATCTGAGCTCCAAGGTGTTTAGGCTTCTATGTGTTATCAAAAGGTCTCCTTAGGGTTTGCATAAGAGGTTGTGATTGGTCAGAGAGTGGGTGGTGGCTCAGTTTGATTGGTATGGGAGGAAATACAAAAATGTTAACTTATGTGTACTTGAGGTATGGGCTGGGACATGAGTGATCTAAAGGGTGGATTTGCCTCAGCTGACTTTGTGGAGAGCCATAGAATCATATTATATGAGCTGGCACAAGTGGATGAAGAGTTTCATACCATTTTGCAATTCTTGAAAGTTTTGGCCCTTTTTGGTTTCTTGAAGTTCAAGTCATGAAAATACATGGTTCAAAGCACAATTTTGACGTTTAAAGGCCCCATTGACATATTGTGAAGTGTTTGTGTCCATTTGAAGTCATTAGAATGCTTGAACATGCCAATTTGCAAAATCCCTCTTTGGCATGAAACTTGAAATTATAGGATTTTTGCCAACTTTGAAAGGCCATATCTTGAGTTCTATGATGAATTAAGACATGTTCTTGTACCTTTTGAAAAGGGAAAGATCTAATCTACAACTTTCATGACCATGAATTTTTCATTTGAAGCATTTTTGGTTAAGAAAGAGGAGGTTGAAAAACTTTCCCAAAATGGAAAGTTTGCATTTCAAGTCATTTCCATTTTTGGCAAGTTTGCAAATGGCTCAAAATTATACAATCTTGTGAACTTCCAACTTCTTCTAAGATCAAATAAAGATCATAGAACTTCAATTTGATGAAAATACCCCTTTGGTTCCATTGTTGGGGGCCTCAGATGCCCTGATTTTGACTTAACTTGCTCAAGAAGTTACCCAGTGAACAGATGACTTCCACAATGAATTTCTTCATCAAACTTGGTAAACATGATCCTTATTACATATTAAGAACATTAGAAACAAGAATGGCCCAAAAATTTGGAGTTAAGGCCCCTGAAATCAAAACCCTAATTTTGGTCATCTGTGTAGTGAAACCCTAGCTCTGCTTCCATGCCTTTGCCAGTTCTTGAGATTGCTTGACTTTTATGAACTTTGAGAAGAATAATATGATGATAAAACACACATGGACCCTCTTGGAAAGCTTTGAGGCCTTTGGGATGACTCAGATGGAATCTTGGATTGCTCAGATCACAAACCCTAGATGCAGATGAACTTGAACTATGCAAATGAAACAAATATGCAATATGAGGTAGTATGCTTATGTTAATGAAAATATGAAAGATCACAATCCATGGTGTGATGAAGAGTGAGGGAAAATTTGGGGTGTTTGCAGTTGCCCCTATTCAAACATGAGTTAGCAATGCAGGATGTAAGCGTCGGGCTTAACAGACAAACAAGATAACTTGTGGTTGAATACCAAAGACAGACCGAAATTTGCACTCGCTGGATAGAAGAAGAAAAGGGATATAAATTGCAAAAGGTAGAATAGTATGATTATCAAATAAAACGATGGAGGACGACCATCGAGCAGAGGACGACTGCTGGGGATAAACGGTAAACCAAGCAATGACGGGTACGGCCGATAAGCTGGGGAAATAAAGAGACCATGACGGGGACGACCATCAGGTAAAGAAACAAGATTCTCTGGGGATTAATGTAAAGGAAATGATGGGGACGACCATCAGGTTTTCAAAGTAAAGTAAACAACGATGGGGACGACCATCGGTTTAAAGAATAAATGAAATAATGATGAGGGACGGTCATCAAAAGTGAAGGATGATCACCTAGCAGGGGACGGCTGCTCTTTATCACGACATAGGACGAATGTCGGATAGAAAAGGTCGACGACGGGGACGGCCATCGGATAAGCATGATGAAGGACGATCATCAAGAGGTGAAGAACGATCACCTAGCAAGGTACGACTGCTCTCGGGGTTTATCACGATATAGGACGAATATCAGATAACAAAATCAACGATGGGGATGGCCATCGGATAAGCATGATGAAGGACGATCATCAAGAGGTGAAGGACGATCACCTAACAGGGGACGGCTACTCTTTATCACGACATAGGACGAATGTCGGACGTAAAAGGGTTCCACTAATGGGGACTCCGTTGGGGAAAGGATGAGGGACGGTCATCCAAAGGTGAAGGACGATCACCTGGCAGGGTACGACTGCCGAAAGTATCGCGACATAGGACGAATGTCGGATAGAAGAAAGATGTTTTTGTTGGTGACCTGCTGAGGATTGGTAAACATGGACGAGTGCTTACGCTGAAAAATAAAAAGGTACAAGTGTTTGACACTGTGTATAGACTAAAGATGCGGACGAGCATCCTTATGATCATGATACGGACGAGTATCGGTAGAAACAAATGCGGACGTGTGTTCAAAGATGATGATACGGACGAGTACCAACTAGTTAACACAGACGGGTGTTGAATCTGTTGAGGAGTAATATAAATAGGATACAGACGAGTATCGAAGACTTTTGTATAAGTATGAGTGAGGATTGACTTGTTGATTGAAGTATGAGCGAGATACGGACGAGTATTCGACTTGCTGGGGAATGTATGACATGGACGAGTGTCAAATATGTACTATATAAACAAGCATCTGTTTCGGGAATGCAAAGGATATGCTTTGGCTTTCTGTGGGGATAGGATGACACAGACGAGTGTCAAAAAGAGTGTGTTATAAATAAGTATTTGTTTGTAGAAGGTGTTCTGGCAACCTTGTTGGGGAAGTATGAGATGGACGAGTGTCAAAAAAAAGCATGTATAGGTGTTTGTATTTGAGAGTGCAAAGGGGACGCTTTGGATTATATCTGCAGGGGATATGAGTTTTTATATACATTGCTGATGAAATACTGATGGCAATTGCAGGTGATTGGCTCGAACCTGGCATGTGATCACGCAAATGTTTGATTTTTTGCCGTAATGCTCCGTATTAGACGGAATGCTACGCTTATTTGGTGAATATGATGCAAATACTATGATTATGCAAAGGAGAAAACCAATCCGGGATTCGGATCCCGTTGAAGATCTCTAGCTGATCTGCTTGGAAGAATGTCCTGGCTGGGGAAGAGATCATTGGATCTGTCTGGAGATATAGCTCTATTTGGGGAAATAGATCTTTGGTAGATCTACCTGTAAGGAGAACTCAGTTGGGGAGAAGGAAACTTTCGTCACTTTGTTGGGTAAGAATTTCAGGCATTGATCTTCTGGGGAGAGGATGGAAACTCTATGGGGAGATAGCTCTTTTAACCTGCTGAGGATGAGGAGGCTTTGGCAACTCCGCTGGGGATAAGCAGTTCAGATATTGCTCGGGAGATCCTAGGGAAGTAGCATGTTGGGGATTCGATGCTTGGCATGCCCCATGTTGCGTACTGAATACCTGCAACCTGTTAAGACAAAATAAATGCAAAAGTATCCCGAGATATCCCTTACCGGATTCTGTCATAGGAGTTAGGCTTTCCTGGAAGTAAATTTATTTCCTACAAGCATTTATTAAAAACGATTCATTTGTTTTATGCACGCACTGTATCATGAATATTGGACATTTTGCAAACGAAACAAAAATGCACAAAACGAGGTGTGACTGAAAACTCTGATTTTATTAATCTGGGTGCCCTGAATTGGCAAATACAGTTAAAGAAACAAATCCCCTGAAATGAGGAGATTGCTATAAATCGAGAAAAGTAAAAGTGTTGGCAATGTTGACGACGCTCTAGTGAGCTTTCTTTGCTATGACCTGTATGACCTTGACGTTCTTCTCATCTTGCTTTCTGAAGAAGGTTGACTCTGACCGATGCTTTATCCTTTCGAAGCTTACCATGTTGTGAACGAATTCAGAATGCATTTGTTCGCTTATTCCCTGATTTTGCGTGGATCGCCCTTTCGGGGTTTCAATCCACCGGGATACCCATTTTTTGCCTGAGCTGTCCAATGTGGCTTTTCAACTCAGCGGGTGTACATTTTTTAATTTTCCCTTATTTTTGCCCGAGTCTTTTATTCTATTTTTGACTCGCCGGGATGCCCTATTTTTTCATGGACTTACATTCTGTTTTTATGTCCAGCGGATCGTTTTATGCGAAGTATTTTTTAACTGCATCTGAATTCACAGGGGATAAGAAATCTTCACCATCCATAGTAGTGAGCATCAGGGCTCCACCAGAGAAAACCTTCTTTACTATGAATGGACCATCGTAATTTGGAGTCCATTTTCCCATGTGGTCTGTATGAGGAGGAAGAAGTCTTTTCAGCACAAGATCTCCTACTTGGTATTCCTGAAGTCTAACTTTCAGATCGAAGGCTTTCTTCATCCTTTTATGATATAAATGTCCATGAAAAATTGCAGCTAATATTTTTTCTTCGATCAAATTCAGTTGATTGTATCGAGACCGGACTCATTATGCTTCATCCAACTTTACATCCATCATTACCCGTAAGGAGGGTTGCTCAACTTCAACAGGTAGGACAACTTCCATACCATACACAAGTTGATAAGGTGTTGCCCCAGTAGATGTTTTGATTGAGGTTTGATACCCATGCAAGGCAAATGGTAGCTTTTCATGCCAGTCTTTATAAGTGACCACCATCTTTTGCACAATCTTCTTGATGTTTTTGTTAGCTGCCTCAACAACGCCATTCATCTTTGGCCTGTAAGGAAAAGAGTTGTGATGTTGAATTTTGAAGTCCTGGAACAGTTCTGCCATCATTTTATTGTTCAAATTGGAACCATTATCAGTAATGATTCGCTCGGGTACTCCATATCGACAGATGATATCTCTTTTCAGGAATCTGGCTACCACTTGTCTGGTGACGTTTGCATATGAAGCTGCTTCATCCCACTTGGTAAAGTAATCAATGGCTACCAGGATAAATCTGTGGCTATTTGAATCAGTTGGTTCGATCTTTCCAATCATGTCAATGCTCCACATGGAAAATGGCCAAGGTGAAGACATCACGTTCAAAGGATTTGGAGGCACATGCACTTTATCTGCGTAGATCTGGAATTTGTGGCATTTCCTGGCATAGGCACAACAGTCTGCATCCATTGTGATCCAATAGTAACCTGATCTTAATAATTTCTTAGCCATTGCATGTCCTCCAGCATGGGTACCGAAAGATCCTTCATGCACCTCGTGCATCAGCAAGTCTGCTTCTTTCTTATCAACACATCTGAGTAGCACCATGTCAAAGTTTTGCTTGTATAATGAACCATCAGCATTAAGGAAGAAACTACTGGCCAACCTTCTTAATGTCTTCTTATCATTGGATGATGCCCCAGGTGGGTATGTTTGATCCTCTAAGAAGCTTTTGATATCATGGAACCAAGGCTTGTCATCTTTAGCAATGTCCACAGAGAAAACGTATGTTGGTCGGTCTAGTCTTGATACCAAAATCCGGGGTACATAATTTGCAGTTTGAACTTTGATCATGGAGGAAATGGTAGCTAAAGCATCTGCAAACTGATTTTCGTCTCGAGGGATGTACTCAAGTTTGACTGTTGTGAAGAAAGTCAATAATCTCCTCGTATAATCACGATATGGAATCAGATGCTCTTGGTGAGTATACCATTTGTCGTTGGTTTGATTGATTACCAAAGTTGAATCTGCGAATACATTCAATGTCTTGATCCTGAGGTCAATGGCTTCCTCAAGACCCATAATACAGGCTTCATATTCAGCTTCGTTGTTAGTGCAGGCAAAGGTGAGTTTTGTCGAGAAAGGCATATGAACTCCTTTAGGTGTAATGAGCATTGCACCAACTCCACGACCATTTATATTGACAGCCCCATCAAACATCATTGTCCACTCTTCTTCTGGGTCAGGTCCTTTAGTGTGAACAGGCTCTTCATGATCTTTTGCTTTTAAGTACATGATGTCTTCATCAGGGAAGTCAAATCTCATGGGCTGGTAATCATCAATGGGTTGCTCATCTAGATAGTCAGACAATACACTGCCCTTGATGGCCTTTTGAGATGTGTACTGAATGTCATACTCTATCAGAATTATCTGCCATCTTGCAACCTTTCCGGTAAGTGTTGGCTTCTCAAATATTTACTTGACGGGGTCCATTTTTGAGATCAACAAAGTAGTGTGAGTCAACATATACTGTCTCAGTCAGCGAGCAGCCCACGCTAAAGCACAACACGTTTTCTCGAGTAGTGAATAACGTTGTTCACTGTCGGTAAACTTTTTGCTCAGGTAGTATATTGCATATTCTTTTCGACCAGAATCGTCATGCTGGCCCAACACACACCCCATTGATCCTTCTAATACTGTCAGGTACATTATTAGAGGTCTTCCTTCAATCGGAGGCATGAGAATTGGAGGTTCTTGCAGGTATTCCTTGATTTTGTCAAAAGCCTTCTGATAACCGTTTGTTCCTTTCTTAACAATTTGAAAAGGGGCTCACAGGTTGTAGTAAGATGAGATATGAACCTTGATATGTAGTTCAATCTACCTAAGAACCCCCGAACTTCTTTTTCAGTCCTAGGTGCAGGCATCTCCTGAATAGCTTTGACTTTGTCGGGATCAACCTCAATTCCCTTTTCACTTACGATAAATCCCAACAACTTACCGGAACCTACCCCAAATGTGCATTTGTTGGGGTTTAGCTTCAGCTGATACTTTCTCAGACGCTTGAACAACTACAACAGATTTACCAGATTTTCTTCTTCAGTGAGGGACTTGGCAATCATGTCATCCACGTAGCATTCAATTTCTTTGTGGATCATGTCATGGAATAACGTTACCATAGCCCGTTGATAAGTGGCACCAGCATTCTTCAGTCCAAAAGGCATTACTTTGTAACAAAATGTTCCCCAAGGTGTGATGAAGGTTGTTTTCTCCATGTCTTCGGTTGACATCTTGATCTGATTATACCCAGAAAATCCATCCATGAAAGAAAATACCGAGAACTGAGCTATGTTGTCGACCAATACATCAATGTGAGGTAATGGGAAATCATCTTTCGGGCTAGCTCTGTTCCGGTCCCGGTAATCCACACACATATGTACTTTGCCATCCTTCTTAGGCACAACAAGGAAACCGGCGTCCCACTGTTTTTGTACCTCTTCTTTAATCTTCATGGCCATATTTGGGCGAGTACAACGTAGTTTTTTCTTCACTGGAGGGAAATCTTCTTTCAAAGGTAGCATGTGCATAACAATATTCGTATCTAGACCTGGCATGTCCTGATAGGACCAAGCAAAGACGTCGACGTATTCTCGAAGCATGTCAATGAGTTGTTCCTTTACTGAAGCCTGCAGACTGGCCTCAATCTTCACTTCTTTCAAATCATCTTCGATACCAAGATTAATTGTTTCAACCTCCTCTTGATGAGGAGTAATCACTTTCTCTTCTTGCCTTAACAACCTGGATAACTCTTCAGGTAACTCATAGTCTTCTTCAACCCCTTCATCAGCTTGATTAATTGGATTGTCGAAGTCATATAAGGTCATAGCAGTGTTGTTGTCGGTGCAATCTGGAGGATAATCTCTGCAAGGGTTGAGATTTGTTCGTTTTAGTGATCAATTTTAATCTTATTTAGAAAAAGTGTAAATGAAATTAGTATTTTGAAAACATTTCCATTTTATTGTTTTGTACAAAAGTGAAAAATGAAAATACAGTGAGTGAAAGAAAGAATTATTTGCAAAAGATGTCTGATATTCATTGATATTCCATTTGCACAAAATTACAAATATGGCCCTATTACAAAATGAGTCCTGACACCTTTGGCAAGATGCAGGACTTGATGCATGCTGAAAAAAGCAGGAAATAATAATTACTCTGCAGGATTAACCCTTATAATTTCTTGGGAAGACCAGTTAAGGACTTGGTGACCCGGGATCCTTGGACGAATCCAGCTCTCTAGGTTGAGGTCGCTTTCCGCCTCGTCTTCTAGGTTGTTAACAGCATCTGGGGTGAGCATCCCCCCACTGATGAACTTGGGCTCTTTAGCAGCCTCTTCTTGATCTTGTCGGAATGGTTTGTAACCCAAACCGAATTTATCATCCTTCTTCTCCACCGGTAGCAGCTTGCCCCAGCCTTGGGCATTTCCATCTTCAACAACCTTCCGGGCTTGCTGATAGGAGATAATTGAAGTACCCATCCTATCCTCCTGGGATGCAGCAAATACTTCACTTGTCTCCTCATTGACGTTCAGTGCCTCGAACCCCTGGCTCATAGTTTCATAGATTTCACCATCCATCTCAATGTATTTGTATGTAGCCAGATGGCTAACAAAGATGTCCTCTTCACCACAGATGGTGATAATCTGTCCTTCCCACTCATATTTCAATTTCTGGTGAAGGGTCGACATAACTACGCCAGCGGCGTGAATCCATGGTTGACCCAACAAACAGCTGTAGGCCGGCTGAATGTCCATCACATAGAAAGTAGTCTGAAAGACCTACAGACCGATTATCACAGGAAGCTCGACCTCTCCAAAAACAGACCTCTTGGAGCAATCAAAAGCCCTGACCACCAGATTGCTTGGTCGGAGAGCTATACCATCATATTCGAGCTTGACAAGAGCTTTCTTTGGCAAGACATTGAGTGAGGACCCAGTGTCAACAAGAACATGAGAGAGCACAACCCCTTTACACTCCAAAGTGATGTGTAAAGCTTTATTGTGGTGACGTCCTTCCGTTTTTAAGTCAACGTTGGTGAAACCTAGTCCATGACTAGTATTAACATTGGACACTACCGTCTCAAGATGATTCACTGTGATCTCCTCCGGCATGTAGGCAGCATGCAAGACTTTAAGTAGTGCATCTCGATGAGCTTCGGAACACAACAGCAGGGATAAGATGGAGATCTTGGAAGGAGTCTGGTGGAGCTGATCCACAACTTTGTAGTCATTTATTTTAATTATCCTCATAAATTCATCCACATCCTTGTCAAAGGATGATTTATGAGTCTCTTTTGGTGTGGGTTCTTCAGGTACCACACTTTTTCCTTTGGCTTTGGAAACAACCTCTGCCTCAATATTAGTTCTTGGAGCTTGTGACGTGAAAAGGCGTCCGCTTCGGGTGAAGCCTCCACCTCCCCCGACATTATCCACTTGTGAGGTAGGAACTGAAGAATCAAGAAGGACTTTTTCTCCATTGCAGTAAAGGTCTGCACCATAATGCCATGGTAGAACATTGTCTTTAGCATATGGAATGGGCCCTGGCACCGTGATGGTGACTTGGCTAACTGCGGTAGAGGTTGGAACCATTATTGTATGTGGATCAAAGAAAATGGTGACAAGGCTTCTGGTGGATGTTGGTGGTGAGTGATTGAAGCTTGATTGTTGTTGAAACTATTGCTGAGATTGTTGTTGATAATTGTTGGAATCCGGGACCGTTGCAGGGTCATAATAAATGGTAATTGTGGAGACGTCGTTGTTGGTGGTTGCTATAGTTGTAGAAGTAGATGCAATGGAACTGTTGTTTATTGAAGTGATGGAAGAAGTGATTGTTGATTTTGTAGATGAGTCTGTAGGAACAATTGTCTTTGCAGTTGTAGGAGAATCATTTGTCATTGAAAAAGGAGTTGCTAGTGTTGTAGAAGCTGTTGTGGTTATTTGCAGAATACCTTCTTTGATCAGGCTATTGATGCCATTCCTCAAGCTTGCACACCCGTTCTCGGAAACCTCGCAAGATTCACAACAGGCCTCACAACCTGGAAACACTTGGCATTTCAAAAGCAGAGCTTTAACCTCTGCCAGAGGTGTCTGAATACTTGCAGTATCTTCAATCGAACTCATGGGTAAGCCTTCCTCTATTGCATTAATCCTTGTCCCACCATGGCTGGGCATAGGATTCTTCGTGACATTGGGAGGTGGTGCAAAATTCAGGGTCTTTGAATCTACCAGATCCTGGACCTTCATATGCAGAGCCCTGCACTTTTCTGTGGAGTGACCAGGTGCATTAGAATGAAAATCACACCTGGCGTTGACGTCGTAATTTCTCGGAAGGTTTTGAGGATCTGGTGGAGCCAATGTCCTTAACTCGAAAAGATTAAGCTTTAGGAGTTGTGGCAGCAATGTGGCATATGGCATTGGTATAGGGTCAATCACCCTGTTAATCTGAGATGGCCGCTGCTGAAAAGGGCGTTGTTGTTGGTTGTTGTTATTGTTGTTGTAGGATCTTTGTTGAGGGAACTGTGGTTGTTGAGGAAAATGTTGTGGTATTTGAGTGTATTGAGGAGGTGGAGTAGGAATAGTGACGGCGGCAACTGATCTTGGAAGATACTGGGGTCTACCTCTCCCCATATGTACAGAATTTGTTTCACCGGATCTGCGGGGCCCTGCAAATGGCTTCCTTGCATTGCTTGAACTGGCATCGTTGTTAGAAATATTCCCCATCTTCACTAAGCTTTCAGTTCTTTCCCCAGTGTCGCTCCCGATAAATGAGAATGGCTCAAATAAAGGTACAGACGCGAACGGTCGGCGAAAGGGTGAAATGAGAACACACAGGAGTGAACTCAAGAGAAAGAAAAGAGTCGCCAGCTAGGCATTTTTATCCCGAAGGAAAGGTAATGCTGCATAAACCTAGGAAATATATGGATAAGACGGTTGCGAACCAGAGAGACTGAGAAAGGGGGTTGGTTACAACCTGGGAAGGTATTAGCACCCAGATTGTCCGTCGTACTTGTCGCTCCCGGGATTTTCATCCTAGTACAAACGCGAAAGTGGCGCGGAAAGGTTAGAGTCGCCAGCCAGACATTTTTTATCCCGAAAGAATGGGAAAGGTAATGTTGCACAAACCTGAGGAAGAAGGAAAAGGACGAGGCCTTGCGAACCAAAGATCTGAGTTCGGGAGTCGGTTACGAATTGGGAAGGTATTAGCACCCCAATTCGTCTGTCGTACCCGACGGGATCCACGCTTGCTTGTTTTGTTTCAAAGGGTGAGAAATAAAGAATGCTGCTGAATAAAACCGCTAACTGGAATGGGAATGAGAAATGAGAAAAGAACTGAAATAAGAGAATGAGAATAAAAAGGGGAAAATGTAGGGAAAATAAAGAGTGTGCTCGAACGGGCCCTACCCCGCTGCCTACGTACCTCATCAGGATAATGAGGATCAGAGTCGACGTAGTTCGCCTAACTAGGGGTACTAAAAGGAAATTGCTTGTGAATTAAAGGCTTGAACTGCCTATGCCATTGCTCAGGTGTTGCAGACTCGGACGACGAGTGCGTTACCGTCTTGCAAAATGACAAGTAGGAGCAAGTTCGCGTACGGAGCGAATGAGGTGAGAAAAGAAGTCCCGAAGGAGAGACGCTTATTGTTTGTTTGGTGTTTTTTAGAAGCTTTTATGAGTGAAGTTTGCATAGGTAAGTGTACCTGAGTCTTACTCGATGGGATGTGTACGTCTCACATCATCCCGAAATGGAATGCGCAAGAGGCACACCTATCTATGGAGGAAATCCCCAAAGCTAGTCCCACAAGTGAAGGCTCATGCACACTGGCCTATTACCATTATTAAGTGTTTTTGTGGTTTTATGATTAAGAAGTGTTTTTTAACTTTTTCTTTGTGAGGTACTCATGTTAAGACCTATCCACCACGAGTGATGACTCACACCTCGCCCCGAAATGGAACGCATGCAAGCATCTCATAGCAAAGTCTCATGTCACATGAAAGTACTCAACCTTTATTAAATGAATTAGAATTAAGTTTGAAGATGAGAAGAGAGAGCACCAAAGGATCTCAAAGGAAAAATTCTAAAGGGGGACTAAAATAATCCTAAGTGTTAACATGCATGGATGCCCTAAGGGTTAGTGAGGTTTCTATCCTAATGAAGAAGAGAAGAAGAAAAGAAGAAGATAGAAGAAGAGATGAGAAAGGCCTAAGCCCAACAACAAAGAGTTAATTCACATAAACATAAGAGGAAGAAATGAGAATTGGAGATGCGGAACTCAATTTCCACATCTCACACTTACCATAGCCCCTGCAAGGTTAGTATGCATACAAATGAAATAAAATGAGTAAGATAACATGCTAACATCAAACAATCAGAAGTGACATGATATGAACAAATACACAATGCAAATTCAACTCAAAGAAATGAAGATAAGAGACTTATGACTTAAAAGGATGCAACATGAATACATATGAAAACAAACACACACTTATGAAATATGTAATGCAAAATGCACAAAATAAAAGCACAAAGCTCAATACCAGAACCAAAATGAGATGAAGAATGGCTTAGGAAGCCATCAAGATGAAGGGAACCAAGATACAAGGCCAAACAATGCCAAATGGGAGCAAGAGAAACCAAAAGATGAAGTTAAAACACTTAAAGAATCAAATGACTTAAAGAAGAAGAAACTCAAAAATTCAGAAGACACAAGACCTATACTAGGACCAGGAAGGTACCCATACCCCAAAGGAACCCCAAATGAGAAGAAGAAATGGGCACAAGTGGTTTTTTAGGCTTATGAGAGGCTTAAAGGTTCAAAGGAAGCAAAACGGGACAAGGTTCAAGATAAAATCCACAAATAATCAAACAGCCATCTAAAAATTCCACAAATGAAACCAAATGGTATTAAAACATGTTATATCAACTAACCAAAAGGATTTGCAAAAATTCAGAAAGGAACTAAGTCAAATGGAGGCAAGAACACAAGCTAAGACAGAAAACTTACATCACAAGTTTCCAGACCAAGACTCAAGAAATAAGTTTCTAAAAATTCAGAGAAAAATCACATGAAAAGAAAAATTAATTAGGAACACAAAGCAAAAAGAATGGGATAAAAAATCAAAATATTGAAGGCTATGGAAAATGAACAAGGCAGACTGGTCAAGAAAGACTTAAAAAGAAGCTATGAGCAATGGAGATTTAATTCTGGCACGTGGATCAATGAAAAAAATAAAATAAAAATATGAAAAAATATTAGAGACATAAAAGAATGTTCAGGATTTTTTTGGGAATTTTTAGGTGATTTTTAGTATTTTACACGAATTAAAATGGAACTGATTAAAAGAAATAAGTTGAAGAAAAAGAAATAAAAAGAAATAAAGAAGGTGGTGTAGGAAGTAAGCTTTGAACGTGTAATTGTTTGGGCCAAGGAAGCTGGGAGGTGCGAAAATGAAACCTGCTGAGCCCAATATGCGCTGATGGTGCATGGTCTTAGTGTGGATTTAATTGATTTTAATAAAAGAAATGCATGGAATATTCTGGACCGCGAGATCAATCAGAAGGCTGTGGTTGCCAACCTCATTAATTGAGGTGGCACCATGCTGTTATGTGACTGGTTGCTATTAATGAGCTCACAAAAATTAGCATGCACAAGGCTACACGAATTAATTAAATAAAATCAGAATTTTATAAAGAGATGGAAGGGAAAAAAAGGACACGTGGCGCACTGTGAGGCCTAGGATCGTAGATCCAATGGCTGTTGTGCTTCTTCTCCAATGGAATTTACAAGACAAATTCCGGCGACCGGAGTTAGAACTCCGGTCACCGGAGACCAAACCAGTATCAAAAATTCATCAAATAATGCGAACCAATAGTCCAAATTGACTAACTCGACATCACTGAATCCAAATATGACATCAAAAATAGCTAAAACTCAAAGGATCGGCCGGATCGAAGCAAAACAACATTGATCATCAAACTTTAAATGCACATAACTCATGATATAATGCACCAAAATCAAATCTACAAAGTGCAGCATGATCAGGGAAGCACAAGGAACACATATCAACCATAAAATTCCATTTCCAGAACAAAAAGTTTCAAGCCATACCTGAGATGGAGATCTCGAAATGTTGAAATAGAAAGCCAAATAATCCGTGCAAATGACTCCTCTTGCTCCTTAGATGCAAAATAAATGCATCTAAGGTCTTGAAATGGTGTAGATCTGAAGTTTCAACACAAGAGGCTTTGAAATGGTGAACCTCAAATTCTGTGATCTAAGCTTGAATGAGTGGATGATTCTTGATCTAAATGATTCAATGATCAAGAATATGGAAGAGATTTGTGGAGAATGTAAAGGAATGGAGAGGTATGAAGAAAAATGCAAAAATGAAAGAAGGTTGAGAATGAGAGAATGAGAGAGATTCAGATCTGGTTTTTGCTTCTTTTTTCTTTGTTATGATCTTTAGAGTGAGTGCTGAAAGTGTGGTGAAAAGTGCACGAAAATTGAATGAGAAAAGTGTGAATATGCAAATTATGCACAAAGTGAGATATGCATGCTTCCCTCATGCTTCCTTGGGCTTCTCAGCATGTGTGAGTTGAATTCTCCACCCTTGATCCAGATCCATTAACTCCTGGCCCTTAGATCAAACTCTCACACTTAATTCATGATTTTTGCAATTTGGCTTGTTTTGGAGGGAGTTTTCAAAAGTGTATGAAAATGACTATTTTTTTGGAGCAAAATGGTCTTAAGGCAATATATTTCAAGTTAGAAACAAGTTTGGGCCTGAACCAATTCACAAAAATCAAGATTGGAGCCTTCTTGCACATGATGCGCTTTTGGAAAAGTGATTTTTTGCCCTTGGGAGAGGAATTTTCGAATTAGGTACAAGGAGATTGGTAAATCCGGTGAAAACGCACTTGTACTTTTTAAAAATGGAAGCCCTTACTATCCAACTTTCATGTTTGACTTTGGTCCATTCGGAGAATTTTTGATCATGTTAAGGCCACCTGAAGATTAGGGCCAAAGTTGCCAAATTTGCAAAATTTCAAAAACCAACTTTGTACCATTTTTGCAAAACCCTTCAAATCTCCATGATCCTTGAACTTTAGGTATTCCAAACCTCTTATAACATTGTAAGGACCCCTCTTTGCCAAAAAAATTGGGTTAAACCCCTTGAAATTGCACATTTGACTTTTTGTGGGCTCTGTTGACTTTTCCCTTCATCTGCAAGCAACTGAGGCATTGTCTGACTTCCACATGGAATTTTCTCATGAAATTTGACACATAGGATCCTCTCAACATATAGAAGATTTGGCTCACAAGAAATGATCAAAGTTGCGAGGTCTTGGTGATCGAATCCCAAACCCTAATTTGAGTGCTTTGCATAAGAGCTTTGACTTGTCCTGTGACCTCTGATGATCATGAAATCTTATGAGCTTTTGTCAATGAACTTGATCTTGTAAATGGAGTGTAGACTCACCATAGAACTTGTACAAACTCATTGGGACCCTTGTCATGGCTTGAAAGGCTTCTGGGAACTCCACAGATGACCATATGCTTATGCTAGGACATGAGGGATGTTATGCTTCATCTTTCCATGATATGACGCTGAGGAAATGATATGAGTATGATGCCTATGATTTGATATGATGCTAAAGATGAAGAGGGCAAATTTGGGGTGTTACAGCTGCCCCTATTCAATCACCAGTTAATCTAAAAGGGACGATAGTACGGGCTATCGACCATTCAAGATAAACTGTGGTTGAATACCAAGAAGACCAAAAATTTGCACTCTGACGAAGAATGCAACACCGGGAAATAAACCCGGCCAAATTACGCTTTGGTGACTGAAGGGGAGAAAAAGCAGACGAGCTTCTTCTAAGTTGAAACTGATATCTGGAATAAGAGTGCTAAGACAGACGAGTCTTCAAACAATCCTGTGACGCCAGGTGCCGGACAAACGAGTCCTCAGACATTGCAAGAACTTGTAACTGAGACAGACGAGCCTTCAAAAAAATCCTGTGACGCCAGGAGCTGGACAAACGAGTCCTCAAACACTGCATATAGCATGAGACAGACGAGTCTCCTTCGGATTTACCTGTTACGCTAGGACCGGTAATGCACTTAAGTCTGTGGGATAGACATGCAATCAAGGTAGACGAACCTTCTTCATATATTATCCGCGGATATATGGTATAAGATAGACGAGTCTTCTGAGTAAACCTGTTACGCCAGGTGCAGCAACAATAATAATTGGTGCCTGAGACAGACGAGCCTCCTTCGGATTTACCTGTTACGCCAGGACCGGTAATCATTTCGACATTTAATTCCCACTGTCAGGATTCGAAACCTCTTCAATACAGACGAGTATTGGATGATCATTAAGATAACACAGGCGAGTGCTATAAGTCAATGATACAGACGAGTATCAGACGATGATCTGAGAAACACAGACGAGTGTCTCAGGCAATGATACAGACGAGTATCAGCCACTGGTATAGACGAATACCAGAAATTCAAACACAGACGAGCATTTGAAGTAGCAATACAGAAATACCAGGGTAAACAACAAATCCTCACATACAGATGTAAGCTAGCACAGACGGGTGCTGGGGATGATACAGACGAGTATCCAAGCAAGGCAGACGCTTCAGAACACAAACGAGTTATGGGGAATAAAAGCAGACGAGCTTCAAACAAACACAGACGAGCGCTGGACAGTTGCAGACGAGCAACAACAGAGAATACATATCAAGGCACAAACGAGTGCAGCGAAGGATCTAATACCAAACACAGACGAGTGTTGGGGAGGTTGCAGACGAGCAACAACAAATATCATATCGGAACACGGACGAGTGTTGAGGAATTGCGGACGAGCAACTATCATAACCAAACACAGACGAGTGCTGGAAATTGCAGACGAGCAATAACAGAGGCATCGTAACACAGACGTGTGTTGAGAATCAACAGCAAAATAATACATCTCAAAGCACGGACGAGTGCTGGAATTTGCAGACGAGCAATCACCAACTGATATAATCAAACACCGACGAGTGTTTGAAATTGCAGACAAGCTAAATCGAATTAATCAAGACCACTGCTGGAGAAAGCAAATGAGCAATACCAACAGGCTAACACAGACGAGTGTTGAAAGATGCAGACGAGCAGCAATAAAGCAGTGATATGTCCCTGCTGGGGAAAACATTGCTTAGGGATAACTCTTACGAGTGTTGAAGATTGCAGACGAGCAACAAACGAATGCCTGATCGGCAATAAGAGATACAACTCTGCAGGGGAAGACAAGTCAAGAGGTCTGGATACCCATTCTGACTGAGGTGATGAATACCTGGTTATATCATCAAATACCCAAAAGTATGACAACTTGGCTGAGAAATATTTCACGGACGGAGGTGAAAATCAAATATGAACTCTGCGGGGATCGGATCATCTTCAGCCCTGGCTGGGTAAGCTTCTTGGGCAAATACTCTGGCTGGGGAGAGCATCTGATGATTCAAGACTCTGAGGGGATATTAGGCTTTCAGGTACCTTCTAGGCAAGGACTCTTGCTGGGGATAGGATTCTGATAACTCCAACTCTGGTGATGACATGCTCTCAGGTACCTGCTAGGCATACTCCACTGGGGAAGAATGGACTGCTACTTCACTGGGGAAGAAGAACCTGCTTGGGCTGCTGCCAAGGCTTGGTTGGAGGAAAATCTCTGCTTGGGGAGATACTCTACTGGGGAGGAGTAAATTGCTTGAGAGAATGTGACGCCATCCCGCAACCTGCAACAAAAGAAAACACAAGTGTGCCCCGGGGATTTGCATAGAATGATTGGTTCATCCATCGTCACCCGACACTCAAAGAGGATTACAGTTTCCCTGCATGTCAGTTTTCTTTTCAAAATTATTACCATGTTTAGATGCAATGCTATTTTTGCCAAAAATTCAGGACATTTTGCAAACAAAAATAAACACACACAGATTTTTGACTGAATAATATTTTTATTGAATGGCCTCTGAATAGGCAAAGATTTACATCAGGAAGAACCACCTGGAAAGAGGTAGCCACTATAAAATTGAGAAAAGAAACTATCCTAATGGCAATGTACACGGCATTCCAAGGAGTTCCATTTCTGCTATGACCTGCATGTCTTCAAGACTCTCCATTCTGCTTTGGCTTTCTGAGAGGACGAGGGGACTATTTCCTATCCTTCTAACATTGTCAAACTGTACGAAACAATGATGTGGTTCAGATAACTTGGATCACAGTTGTTCGCTTATTCCCTTATTTTGCGTGGATCGCCCTCTCGGGTTTTCAATCCACCGGGATACCCTTTTTTGTCTGAGCTGTCCAATGTGGCTTTTCAACTCAGCAGGTGTACATTTTTTTATATATTTATTTCCCTAATTTTTGCCCGAGCTTTTTATTCTGTTTTTAGCTCGCCGGGATGCCCTTTTCTTGCCTGGACTTACATTTTGTTTTTGTGTCCAGCGGGTCTCTTTATGCGAAGTATTTTTTAACTGCGTCTGAGTTAACAGGGGATGGGAAGTCATCTCCATCCATAGTGGTGAGCATCAGCGCTCCTCCTGAGAAGACTTTCTTCACTATGAATGGTCCTTCGTAGTTTGGGGTCCACTTGCCCCTGTTATCTGAACCTGGAGGAATGATCCTCTTCAACACAAGCTCTCCCACTCGATACTCTCGAGTACGTACTCGTTGGTCGAATGCCCGCTTCATTCTCCTCTGATAAAGCTGACCATGACAGATAGCCGCTAATCTCTTTTCCTCAATTAGACATAGCTGATTGTAACGAGCACGCACCCATTCAGCCTCATCCAGTTTGACGTCCATCATCACGCGCAGTGAAGGAATCTCTACTTCAATAGGCAGGACTGCTTCCATGCCATACACCAGAGAGAAGGGAGTTGCCCCTGTTGACGTCCTGACTGACGTTCGGTACCCATGCAAGGCGAACGGTAACATCTCATGCCAATCTTTGTAGGTGACAACCATTTTCTGCACAATCTTCTTGATATTCTTATTAGCTGCCTCTACCGCACCATTCATCTTTGGTCGGTAAGGAGAAGAATTGTGATGTTGTATTTTGAAGTCCCGACATAAGTCTGCCATCATTTTGTTGTTGAGATTAGAACCATTATCAGTAATGATCCTTTCGGGCACTCCATATCTGCATATGATATCTCTTTTCAGAAATCTTGCCACCACTTGACGAGTGACATTGGCATAAGACGCTGCTTCTACCCACTTGGTAAAGTAATCAATCGCGACCAGGATGAAGCGATGACCATTCGAAGCAGTTGGCTCAATCTTCCCGATCATGTCAATGCCCCACATAGAAAAGGGCCAAGGAGATGACATGACGTTGAGCGGGTTAGGAGGAACATGCACTTTATCTGCATATATTTGGCACTTGTGGCACTTACGAGCGAATGAACAACAGTCTGCATCCATTGTCATCCAGTAATACCCTGATCTCAGCAGTCTCTTTGCCATATCATGCCCCCCTGCATGGGTACCGAAAGATCCTTCATGGACTTCCTGCATTAACAGACTTGCTTCGTGTCTATCCACGCATCTGAGCAAGACCATGTCGAAGTTCCTCTTGTACAAAACCCCGTCTGTGTTCAAGAAGAAACTAGCAGCAAGTCGTCTCAAGGTCTTTTTGTCCTTGGAAGATGCCCCTGTTGGGTATTCTTGCTTTTCCAGGAATAACTTGATATCAAAATACCAAGGTTTCTCGTCAGACACGGCGTCTACAGAGAAAGCATAAGCTGGAGAGTCAAGCCTGGATATGTCAATTCTGGGCACAAAATTCCAACACAGGACTTTAATCGACGAAGAGAGAGTGGCCAAAGCATCGGCAAACTGATTTTCGTCACGTGGTATGTATTTGAGCTCAATTGTCGTGAAGAATGTCAACAGTTTTCTAGCATAATCCCTGTACGGAACTAGATGCTCTTGATGTGTATACCATTTGCCGGTAATTTGGTTAATGACGAGGGCTGAATCTCCGAATATGCCGAGGTTCTTAATCCGAAGATCAATTGCCTCCTCTATTCCCATTATACATGCCTCGTATTCCGCTTCATTGTTGGTGCAGCCAAAAGTAATTCTGGAAGCGAAGGGTAAGTGGACACCTTCAGGAGTAATGAGTACGGCACCAACTCCACGACCATTGATATTGACGGCCCCATCAAACATCAACTTCCATTTGGATTCAGGGTCAGGCCCCTCCTCCGGAAGTGGTTCCTCATAATCGTTTGTTTTGAGGTACATGATGTCCTCATCAGGGAAATCAAACTTCATCGGCTGATAGTCATCCTCAAGAGGTTGCTGCGCAAGGTAATCTGACAATACGCTTCCCTTGATGGCTTTCTGAGAAGTGTACTGGATGTCGTATTCAGTTAAAATCATCTGCCATCTAGCAACCCTTCCGGTCAATGCTGGTTTCTCAAAGATGTACTTGACAGGATCCATCTTGGAAATGAGAAGTGTGGTATGAGTCAACATATACTGCCTCAGTCGGCGAGCAGCCCATACCAAAATGACTTACCACCTGAAAGTGTTAGCATGGATGCATAAGGAAATGAAATGAAATGAGATGATATGAGATGGAATGACCAAATTCATAAGTTTTTATGCAATGTGAATGTCATGTAAGGTGATGCAAAGTCATACAAAATGCATATGTATGATCATACAAAGATGAGATGCAAATGGAAGCATGCTTTGAAGTTTGAAAACACATGAAAGTTAATGAAATGAAATGAATGCAAAACATGGAAAATGAATGAAGAAATGATCAAGCATGGTTCTAACATGTCCTAAGATGTCCAAGATGACATATGAATGCAAGGAATGTCATGGCAAGTTCATGTATTGATGAATATGCAAGGTGAATGCTAATGAACACATAAAATTAGGGTTTTATGGACAAGCAAGATGTAAATGCACAAAACAGAAGCATATGACATGATAAAAAATTTCAATCAAGCTCAAACAAACCCTAATCCCATACTAGGTCACACCACAAAGGAGGAGGTCCGAAGCCTAACCAATCAAAAGTTATGAATTTCCTAAGTTTCCTAGGGTTTTAGGGTGGTTCAAAGGAAAAAATGCAAATCAAATTGAAAATGCAAGATAAATTTATGAGATAAATGACCTATAAACTACGTGCAATATACAAAACAATGCAAAAGGAATCAACTTCAAACTCTTCTTGGTTAGGCAGAAATGATTTTTCCAAGTTAGGGTTCAAAAATATGATTTTAATGACCCTTAATTCAAAGCAAATTCACAAATTATGATCAAACCTAAAAATAAATTTGTATGAAGAGTTTGAAAATGTTTCTAAATGCATTGGGATGATTCATAATTTTTTTGGTGATTTTTTAGAAACCTAAATGCATTTTTAATTAATTAAAAGACTTTAATTAATTAAAAATAACATTTAAATATCTTAAAAATACTTTTTTAATGCAAAAAATCAAATAAAAATCATTTTTGGAATGAGAAAAATATTTAAAGTCAGAATGCAAAAGAAAATATTTTTGTGATGCTTTTTGGTATTTTAAATAAATTATGCAAGAAAAATGAATTAAAATGAAATAAAAATGACTTAAAATGAAAGTATGCACATCTGATGGTTGGGATTTGAACCTGGGCTGGAGGGAATTGACTGTGCGCGTAGATCAATGACCCACATTCAAACTGGGTAATTACCTAATTAAATTAATTAATTAAAATTAGGGTTTTAAGTGGATTGATCCTGACCACAGAAACACGCGCTAAACCTAATCCTACGACCCACATTCAAACTGGGGAGATTAGCCCTAATCCTAACCCTAATCACTTTCAGGTGATCGGAGCAAACTCCGGTCATCTTCTCCGGCCACACCAAAATGCTAACTTTTTCCTTGGGTCACTAAACACCAAATTTCTTGCCCATAAATGATCCCCAAGCATCATATATCATGAATCAGCAAACAAAACACATTTATCATTCATCAAAAACAGGATTCGAAGCAAATCGTGAAAATAAACAAAACTTTCAGAAGTTCAATACATGCTCATTTCTCAATCAATTTCAAAACAAATCACATTAGGATGATCAGTGAAGCATAAGGAATCATTTAGAAACTTAAATAACAAGTTATGGAAAAAAGGTTCATGAAGCTACCTGAGTTGAAGCTTTGTGTTCTTGAGCTTTCTGGCCTCCCTCTTGGTTCAAATCCACCCCAATGATCTTCCTGATGATGAAGATGAGCTTAGAGCAAGCTTGTGATGGCTGTTTTGAGGTGTTTGGTTCTGAGGATGCAGAAATCGTATTTCTGATTAGGGGTGTTTTAGGCTGTGGTGAAGGGTGGGAAATGATCCTGAGATGTTTTTTTGTTGATTGGTGGAAAAAGTTTTGATTTTTAGTGGCTGAGTGATGAGAATCGAAGAGGGGAAGTTTTATGGTGATTTTGTGTAATCTGAGCTCCAAGGTGTTTTAGGCTTCTATGTGTTATCAAAAGGTCTCCTTAGGGTTTGCATAAGAGGTTGTGATTGGTCAGAGAGTGGGTGGTGGCTCAGTTTGATTGGTATGGGAGGAAATGCAAAAATATCAACTTATGTGTACTTGAGGTATGGGCTGGGAAAGGAGTGATATAAAGGGTGGATTTGCCTCAGCTGACTTTGTGGAGAGCCATAGAATCATATTACATGAGCTGGCACAAGTGGATGAAGAGTTTCATACCATTTTGCAATTCTTGAAAGTTTTGGCCCTTTTTGGTTTCTTGAAGTTCAAGTTATGAAAATACATGGTTCAAAGCACAATTCTGATGTTTAGAGGCCCCATTGACATATTGTGAAGTGTTTGTGTCCATTTGAAGTCATTAGAATGCTTGAACATGCCAATTTGCAAAATCCCTCTTTGGCATGAAACTTGAAATTATAGGATTCTTGCCAACTTTGAAAGGCCATATCATGAGTTCTATGATGAATTAAGACATGTTTTTGTACTTTTTGAAAAGGGAAAGATCTAATCTACAACTTTCATGACCAAGAATTTTTCATTTGAAGCATTTTTGGTTAAGAAAGAGGAGGTTGAAAAACTTTCCCAAAATGGAAAGTTTGCATTTCAAGTCATTTCCATTTTTGGCAAGTTTGCAAATGGCTCAAAATTCTTCAATCTTGTGAACTTCCAACTTCTTCTAAGATCAAATAAAGATCATAGAACTTCAATTTGATGAAAATACCCCTTTGGTTCCATTGTCGGGGGCCTCTGATGCCCTGATTTTGACTTAACTTGCTCAAGAAGTTACCCAGTGAACAGATGACTTCCACAATGAATTTCTTCATAAAACTTGGTACACATGATCCTTATGACATATTAAGAACATTAGAAATAAGAATGGCCCAAAAATTTGGAGTTAAGGCCCCTGAAACCAAAACCCTAATTTTGGTCATCTGTGTAGTGAAACCCTAGCTCTGCTTCCATGCCTTTCCCAGTTCTTGAGATCCCTTGAATTTTATGAACTTTGAGGAGCATAATATGATGATAGAACACACATGGACCCTCTTGGAAAGCTTTGAGGCCTTTGGGATGGCTCAGATGGAATATTGGATTGCTCAAATCACAAACCCTAGATGCAGATGAACTTGAACTATGCAGATGAAACAAATATGCAATATGAGGTAGTATGCTTATGTTAATGCAAAGATGAAAGATCAAAAGCCATGGTGTGATGAAGATTGAGGGCAAATTTGGGGTGTTTACACTAGGGTATCTCTCTTGGTTGCCTTATTTAAGTGGTCAAGTCCCTCGAATATAGGGGTGTCTTAAGCAAAGTCCCTTCATGTATAAATCATCAAGTCCCTACAGATTTAAAAGATCAAGTCCCTTCGAGGTTACCTACGGAATAATGATCTCGTCCCTTCGAATAAATTATGATAGTCCCTACGAATTGCTAAAGACATCCTTACAAGTTGCCTTCATTGACCATACGATGACCCTACGCCCGTCCCTTAAAAAATCCAAGGTAATGACTACCTATTCCTTAATAATATGGATAGTCTTACCCTTGAAAGGACATATAAGAACATGAATGACTTAGTCTAGGGTAGGTACCTCATAGTTACTTACTCACACCTTTAAAAATACTTTTCACACCTCACAATATTTTCAAACATTTTCAAGCAAGGCTTTGTATACATCCATACGAGGATCATTATAAAGTACTTAGAAAATTTATAATCACACACTACACTTTTTCAAAAAAAAACATTTAAGTGAGCTAAGTAACTAAGAGCCCATGGATAACTATGGATATAAAGGGTGCTAACACCTTCCCTTTATATAACCTACCCCCGAACTCAAGTCTTTTAAAATAGGTCTTTCATGTTCTTTTATGTCCTTTCCACTTGGATAAAATAAAAGTCAGTGGCGACTCTTGCTATCCGCAACATTTATAGAAAGTCAGTTCTCCCACCGTGTTACACGATGTCTGCTATTTTATTTCCCGACCGCTATGTCGATGTTTGCTATTTTATTTCCCGACCGCCGTGTCGATGTCTGTTATTTTATTTCCCGACCGTCGTGTTGATGTTTGCTATTTTATTTCCCGACCGCCGTGTCGATGTCTACTATTTTATTTCCCGACCACCGTGTCGATATCTGCTATTTTATTTCCCGACTGTTGTGTCGATGTTTGCTATTTTATTTCCCGACCGCCGTGTCGATGTCTGCTATTTTATTTCCCGACCACCGTGTCGATGTCTGTTATTTATTTCCTCAGCCGCCGTGTTGAGTTTGCTTTCCCGGCCGTCGTGTCGATGTCTGTTATTTTATTTCCCGACCGCCGTGTCGATGTTTGTTATTTTATTTCCCGACCTCCGTGTCGATGTCTGCTATTTTATTCCCCGACCGCCGTGTCAATGTCTGCTATTTTATTTCCCGACCGCCATGTCGATGTCTTCTATTTTATTTCCCGACTGTCGTGTCGATGTCTGCTATTTTATTTCTCGACCGCCGTGTCGATGTCTGTTATTTATTTCCTCAGCCGCCGTGTTGAGTTTGCTTTCCCGACCTCCGTGTCGATGTCTGTTATTTATTTCCTCAACCGCCGTGTTGAGTTTTCTTTCCTGACCGCCGTGTCGATATCCGTTATTTATTTCCTCATCCGCCGAGTTGAGTTTTTTTTTCCCGACCGCCGAGTCGATGACGTTTCAATTATCTTTCTCAACCACCGATTTCCCGTATTGGAATCCCCAGTAGTCACCCTTGAACTTGCTTGGTTCATCACTTCAAATAGTCTGGTCTCGTTCATGGTGTCAGTTGAGCGCATCAAGCCGTTACGTTATTACTATGGACCCTTTTCTAGCCATCCCGGGGTGTTAATCTGTTCATTAATATTATGCTCTGGATTTCTGTTTTGTTTCCCGTCTTTCGTTATTCTTAGTGCCAACAGTTACACTTGAACCTGTTGATCCATCACTTTGAATGTTTCATGTCTTCGTCTTGTCATCCCCAACATTCTGTTATCCCCAGTGAACCTTCACCCACAGTTTCATTTTTGTGGATTACCATTTACAATTTATCTTCATCATTTCCCGCATACCATATTCAGCATATTCATCATTAAAAAATCAACATGTTAGGGTTCATTGCATCTCGCATGACATATCCCTAGCAAAATCAGAAGAGTCTCTCATAAGCTCATAGCATTGCATATCGTCACATTTCATCTGCATTCGGTCAAAATTTTAGGTATTTTCATATTTAATCCTCTTCTACCTTGAATGTCCAAAAAACTTTGTTATTCATACATTCAGGTTTAAGATGATTAAATAGGGGCAACTATCACACCCTAAATTTTGGCCAGACTTTTTCATCTGACGCATTTTATCGATTTGTCGATATTCAATCATTATTTGCATCCTTAGTCAAGGCATCTCATGAATCATTTGTAGTTTCTATTATTTGAGTTCAATTTACATTAGATATTTTAAATTTAGTTTTTAATTTAATTTATTTCCTATTAATTTTCTTCTTCTTAGGTTAGATTAGTTATTTGTTTATTTTCTTCATTTAAAAACAATTCAAAAATATATCTTTAGTTTAATTCGTAATATAAGTTTAACCTCAATTTTAATTTAGTGATCATTTCAAGTTAATTTTGATTTTAATATAATTTAAGTTTAATTCTATTTTTTAAAATTTTGAAATCAGATTTTAAGTTTTTTTTTGTTTTCTAGTTATAATTAGGTTTATTCATTTATCATTATTATTATTTATTATTACTGTTATTATTGTTATTATTATTATTTTTATTTATTATTTCTGTTATTATTATTATTATTATTATTATTTTAAATTTGTTTAGTTTATATCATTTACACACAAACCCAATTTGTTCATCAGGCTCCAACCAAGTCTCCAACTTGTTCATGAGATTTCTAACCAAGTCTCCTAACTTCCTCATCAGATTTTGACCAAGTCTCCCACACCAATGTGTACTTTCTGTCAACCACAAACTTCCAAACCATCCTGCTATTAATCCCTTTACACTAATCTGTCCCCACCAGCTTTACTCTCTTAGTCCACACTCCATACCATTTCTAAGATTAATGCTACTGATGGATAAAAATAAAAGTTGTCACCATCTGCATACCTACACCATTTTCAGCAAAACATTTCCTGAAACAATAAAGGTACTTCTGTGTAAACTTAAGAGAAGAAAGCAAAAAAAAAAAAAAAATCAATGAAGTAGAGGGCGGGAGGAGTATTCGAAAAAAAACCAAAAAAATAATATCCAATCCTTTATATGCATCCATGATCGATGGGCATCAGGACGGATTATATTTTTCCTTTCACAAAAAAACCTGAAAACAACAACAACACAAACTTTTTCAATCTTAAAAAAAAACATCTTCAAAACACTCATTTATTTCAACCAATAACCTCGCTACTACCCTGTTTTCACAAACACAGAATAACTACACAAACCATTCCATTTCTAAACGAAAAATCCACAAACCTGTAAATAAAAAACAGAGATCGAAACCGGGTCTACGAGGAACCAAAATCCACCATCAATCAAACCAACAAACGCCCGAATCACCGCACCACCTTCCAAACGCACTAAACCGAGACTGACATAGAAAATCCGCATCAAACCCATCACCACTCTTCAATCAAACAAATTACCACCACCGCTTAGAATCGAAACCGAAATACAAACAGAGATCCAAGCAACCACGCAGTGAACCCTTTCAGATCCTTCTGAACCACCAAAACCGAAATAGACGAAATCACTGAGACTGAGAGATACCATAAACCGAGAGTCAAAACTTGAAACGCATATACTGAGCGAATCGACGAGCGTGAGAGAGAGCGAGAAACCAATGATGGTGGTCCGTTTACCGCCGTCGTGAACTCGTAAACCGTGGGAGAAGATCGTTTTTCAGAGTTGAGGATTCAAGTTCAGTTTTTTTTTGTTTTCTCAGAATCCTCTTTTGAGAGGAAGATTGGAAACACGTTTTGAAAAGTTTGGTACTGGTTTTGTTTTAGACCTAATTTCATCTATTGTGTGGTTCATTCTGGGCCTAGCCCAATTTGGTACATTGCTCTATGCACACGCATTTTCCACGCATACCCCCTATTACATTTTATTTTTTCTTGCTGTTGTTTTGTCCTCATGGGTTCCTTGGGCTTTAGGCCCATCTCTTTTTGCTGCATGCACCAGACTCACTTACGGCACCCTCCCCTGTTATTTATTTCTTTTATTTTGTCTTTTTATTAGTTTTTTTCTGATGGTTTTTTATTATTTTTTTTCTGATAGTTTTTTATTAGTTTTTTTCTTATAGTTATTTATCACTAATGTCACCCATCTCTTTCTATTAATTTTTTATCAGTTTTTTATTAGTTTGTTATATTTTATACTGTTTCGGCCCGATGATATGACGAAAGGTCACGATAAATCGTTTTCGATAAATTATGACCAATATGAGGCCATTCATCTTTTATTTACTTATTTCATAAGATTAATTTATTTATTTTTTATTATTATTATTTCATGGTTATTCTATTTAGTATATTTAGTTATTTATTTTATTTTTACATTTTTATACGATATTTAATTCTAACGGTCCTAATTAATACATACACTGCACACACGCTTCCTCTTGGGCAAATTACAACGATACCCTTTATTTCTTCGTAATCCCGTGTAAATTATCATGTATCCCTCTCCCGTTTATTTTAAACGCAATTTATTTTTTCGTCTTTATTTTATAGTTTCGCATTGCTAGGAATACCCATAGGAACTAGAAATCGATTCACATATTTAATTAAAGCAATTCATACGCCTACACTTAGCACACACGTAAGTCGGTCACTAAGTGATCACCGTCTACACGACTTTTTGCATCTTAAACAATTAACGAGGAATTGAACTTCGGAATCTAGCATTCCACAAGTTCTTTAATGAACCACTCTTGAGGCTAGCCTTCGAGTTGTGTTTCATTTACTCATTCGTTTCTAAAATACTAAACCCTAATACATCCAAAATAATCGCAAAGCGTCTTAATACACATAATTAATTAATGTAAGAACTAAACTCATGAATCTAGCATTCCTCGGGGTTTTGAATTGAATTACTGTTGGGGCCAACCCTCGATTTGTAATTCATTCTCTCTTTCGTTTTCAAAACGTAAATCTTAAAATAAAATCGTGGAAGAACTAAACTCAGGAATCTAGCATTCCTCAGGTTTTTGAATTGAATTACTGTTGGGGCTAGCCCGCGATTTGTAATTCATTCGCCCTTTCACAATAAAAGAATACAACTTAAAACTCACTAACATACACAAATCACTTTACAATTAATCGACGAATAACTGAACTCTGGTGTCCAGCACTCTATGGGTCCTTGAATGCAATCACTCTTGAGGCTAGCCCTTGAGTTGTGGTCCATTCACCTTTCGTTTTAAAACACTTAACAAAGGTCAAACCCTTTTCTTTAAACGAACATTGTTCAAATCATTCTATTTTGCAAACAAGTCAGCGCTTCAGCCTCCACCGCGAGTATAAGCCAACGCTTAGCAGTATAATGCATTTTAAACAATCATTCAATAAAAACCACAAATCGTAGTAGCACGAACTACGTAGCTCTGACTTTCCCATTGCACAAGGGAATACATAGGCACAAGGATTTTAATCCTTCACGAGCATCCTAATAAAAAACTTTAATCTTTCCCCGTAATATTAATAATAATTTAATTTTCTTTTCCTTTTGAACAAACATATTAATAACCCTTTAGAAGACAAAGACTTAGATCAACATTTAATCGCATAGTTAACCTAAGAGGTTCCCGTTGAGTACAATGGACGTGAGGGGTGCTAATACCTTCCCATTGCGTAACCGACTCCCGAACTTAGAATTTGGTTTTGTTGACCATTTCTTATCCTTTCTTTAGGTTGTATCTATATCTCCCTTTTCTCTCGTAGAATAAATAGAATTAGGTGGTGACTCTGTTGTTTCTTTCCGCGTCCCATCGCGAGGATCGTATTTTTTTTCGAGGTACGACAATATTCTAGATCATAAATTGTTGTTTGATTGTAGGGATTTCATTGTGTTTTGGTTGTAAAATTCGTGCTAATTCAGTTCATGATCATGTGGTGTTTGAAGAAAGGTTTTAAAAATGGATCATGCTGAATTTTAGCAGAATTTTTGATTCTGCAGACAGAGTAATCGATTACTGCTTAGGTAGTAACCGGTTACCTATGTTAATTTTTTCCATAAAACTACATTTTTTGTTCCGGTAACCAATTACCGCTTATGTAGTAACCGGTTACTCTGAGTCAGAACTGAATTTTTGGCTTATTTTTGAGCTATTTTTGATTCATCTTGTTTCTTCTTCCTCCTTCTTATTTTTACCTTGGGAGACATTCTTGGGATTGATTTCTCTTTAATTTCAATGGACTTTGGGTGTAGATTAGAGTGGTTAATATTCATTAGTCCAAATCTACCTTTAAGTAAATTATTTAATTCACTTTAGGTACTTTGTATTAGTGAGATATTTTCATACTTTAATCCACCAAGATGAGTGATTGAACTTAAAGATGAAAGAATACCATAAATTAAACTTAATTTGGTATTCATCTTTAGTTTCATGCGGTATTGCTTTCGGATGTCGATTTACATATTGTTTATCTCACATGCATTAGCACATACATCATTCACCTTAATTGGTGTTGGCCGGCCTCATTTGTAGGGTAATTACTTCGTAAATTACTCGGCGATTGCTTAACATAGACCTAAATGGGTCCTAAATTCGGAATAAAAATCCAATTGGATACTTTCACTTTCATGGACCGGACCTCGTGTTGGTAGTGTAATCCCAAAGTGATTGATCTTTTTGCGTTAAGATCCAAGACTTGTGAAGTTTGATGTGTAGTTGCTTTGGGTCTCCCAATATTCTTTCAAACTTCATTTAATTTGGATCTAATCACCTTGATTAATCACTATAGTGTAAGATACTAAGCGAAATCGGTTGCCTTTTCGATTTTTGGTACTAAGTACCTTGGTTACTCTTTTGGTTATGGATGATTAAGTTCACCATACCAATATTATGTATATTATTATTACTATTACTATTACTATACTAACATTTTAATTTCCTTCTTGCACCTTTATCTCCTTTATTTTTATTATGCTTTATATTGCTTTATCATCCATTATCATGTTTATATTCTTGTTATTATTATTGTGTTGATTTTCCTTTTGTCCATTTAGACACAAAAATATTAATAAAGGATTAAACCTATAAAAAACTTGTGATCTTGATCTTGGACTATTGGTTACTATCCTTTGCATTGGAATTGGAGTTTTGGACTTAGATTCTAAGACACCTTCCCTTTGCTTTGATCTTCATGGAATTGGTAGTTTGCCTTTATTTGGCCATTTGCTTGTTATTGTACCCTAAAATTTGCCCTCCCATAATCAAATAAATGTGTCCCTAGAGTTATCTCAAGGTTCACAAGGTTCACAAAGTTCACAATTGATCAGAACGTTTGAGAGTTCCCTCAGACAAAGTCTCATCCTAAGCAATGGATCCACAACTAGGGTTTTGAGTTTATCTAAGCTAAATGGACTTCCAAGGCCTCAAGTGAGCTTCATAACATACCACATTACTTCAAGAATTCATATGTCAAGTTTCATAGTTTTCCGAATAAGTTTGACCAGTCAGATGATCATATATGCAAAAATCAGTCAAGTTGATTAAAAAGTCAAACTAAGGTCAAATATGGTCAAATTAAAGTCAAACTTCAAGCTTTTTTTGCCAACATCAAGGTTATGAAGTAAAATTCATCATTTGATCAAGTTTTGATTATGATTCATCAAGGAGATTTAAGATCATCAAGAATCAGGAGTTTCTAAATTAATGTTTTCATAGGAAAAATCAACTGAACTTTGACCAACCATAACTTTCACATGCTTCATCAAAAAATTTCCCATCTAAATCTCATTTTTAAGTAAATTGAATTCTCTACAACTTTGTGTCTCACAAGCCAAGCCTAAAAATGCTTCATTTGGAAGGTATGAGCTAAGACATTATAGGTCCTTTCAAAAGTCAACCAAAAGTCAACTTTTTCCAAAGAGCATAATTTAAAAATGGTAAACTATATGGACATGAGACCAAAGATGTTTGTTAGAGTACTCTCTAAGCTTTCTAAAATGTCAAAGTTCACTCTCATAGCCTTAAAATTGAGGGATTTATGCCTTGGTAAAGTTGGGAAATTTTCAAGGGGTGCATGAAGCAAATGAGGTCTAAAATCCAAAATTTTCCAAATGGGCTCACCAAATTCCAACCCAATCTCAAAGATAACATCAAGCAAGAACCAATGATCATTTTATCAGATTTTTATATTTTATATTTTATTATTTTGGATTTTATTTAATAAAATTCAATTTTAATGAAAATAAAATATAAAAAGTCAAATAAAAAATCAGATCTTTGTTCTAGAAACTCATAAACAACCTTAAAAGTGATTTGATACTCTCCAATTTCGTGCTAGATCAAAATAGCAAGAGTATATTTGATTTTTTGCACATTTATGGTTGATTTTTCCTTCACCATCAAGTTATCCAAAAGCCCAAATAATCCACCAATTTGTTGACCTAAATTCGTTTACCTCATATACTACAACAAACCAAAACACATGACATGAACAAATTTGGTGAAGAGAGGCACATTCCAAACTTGGTTTCTGAGAGAAATCCAACTTTTCGGTTTTGCAATTAAGGGTGTTTTTAAGGTAAAACAAGGACGGTAACACCTTTATAGAGGTTCACTGAACGTATTCAAACCTTTTGCATCATCAAAACCATACTCATATGCTCTACCCGAATCATCTTTGTTCTTGATTTACTTTTTTTCAATTTCAAACATTCATGCGTTATTAACAGATTTTAACCTTGTATTCTTGTTTGTGATGACCTATAGAGTGATTCTGGATGTTTTTGTGAAGTTCCATAGCTTAAAACAGGTTCGGCCATGGCTAGGATTTGCCCTTTTGAATTAGGGCTTTCTATTTCACCAAATATAAATGAATTATAAGCATATAAATGAACTGTGTGAATCATAAGGATCATGTTGGCATGATGAATTTGATGAAATCATGCGTATTCTGGGTAGTTCAAATTTTGCAGGTTTCGTTCGTATGAAAAATCGCAGGAAAGTTGGCAGGAAATTTCGCAGGAAAACCCGCGAAATCCCAAAGTTGAAGACGAAGATTGGCGCCATCTGATTTTTTGAATTTTGTTTTTGTAATATAATTTTTATTTTCCATTTAGTTGCGTTGAAGAAGCAGTGGCCCAGTGGACCACGCGTGCATGTGGGAAGTTTGAGACCTGGGTTCGATTCCTAGGTTCTTTTCTATTTTGTTAACCTTTCATTTATGTTGCAGAATTATTATTTATTGCGTTTGGTCAGCATAAACATCAACTACGCACATGCAGCCTAGTGGAAGTCTCTTGTTCTGGTAAGAGGGAGGTCCCTGGATCAAAACCAGGCCTCCCCACCTTTATTTTAGCACCTGTATTTCTTTTCTTTTCCATTACTTTTCTATTTTAATTATTATTATCAATTATTATAATTAAAATAATTAGGTTAATTAGATTATAAATCATAAGTAATTTCACTTAATTAAAATGATAATATTAATCTTTTTCCTAAAAAATAAATAATAATATTTTCTATGTAAATATTTAATTTTGATTAATTTGTAAATAAATTAATAGTTTAATTAATATTTTTCTAACAAAAACTCTTAACCTTATTTTATTTTAATTAAATCCCTAATTATTTCTTTAATAATAATTGTGAACATAATTAAATTTTCTTTATATTTTCATAAATTAATAATAATTTTTGTATATATTTAGTTTTTGTATATTATAAATAATAATTATTTTAATTCTCTTTAATAAAAAATCTAAATTTAACCTAAAAACCTAATTTATTTTTTTCTAACCCTAATTTGTCTAACCTAAACATAATCTTCCTTAATTAAAACTTTAACATAATTCTTTAATTTATTTTGCTTTTATTTCCTTCATTTAATTTTTTTTTATTTAACATATTAGAAAAATGTATAAGTTGTAATTATTGTAATTTATTTTCCGTCCGATTGTATTGTATATGCCCCAAAGCCATGTAATAGCTTAGGAATTTATTTTTGCTTTTTTTTTATCTTCGTAAATATATTAATTGTGTGGTCAGTAAATAGGGAGTGAAAAGAATTAACTGAAAATTAATCTGGACTTAGTAAATTAATTAAAAAGATAAAAATATTTGAAAATAAACACTCACACACGTAAGTCGATATAAGATCAATGTCTGCACCTCTTAGGGTTATCCCTCTTGGTTGCCTTAGAATAAATGGTCAAGTCCCTCGAAAGTAGGGTGTCTTAAGCAAAGTCCCTCCAGGAAATAAATCATCTTGTCCCTCCCTTCGGTTAAAAGATCAAGTCCCTACGATGTTGCCTACGGTGTTGCCTAATTGATCTTGTCCCTTCAGATTAAAAGATGATAGTCCCTCCCAAATTGCTAAAGAAATCCTACAGTTTCCTTCATTGACCATACGATGACCCTACGCCCGTCCCTTAACACATTCAAGGTAATGACTACCTATTCCTTAATAATAGGGACAATCTTACCCTTGAAAGAACATACAAGAACATGAATGCCTTAGTCTAGGGTAGGAACTCTAAGTTACTGGCTCACACCCTTTAAAATACTTTTCACACCTCACAATTTTCAAACATTTTCAAAACAAAGGCTTTGTATACATCCATACGAGGATCATTACAAAGTACTTAGAAAATTTTCTAATCACACACTTCACCTTTTCAAAACAATTAAGTGAGCTAAGTAACTAAGAGCCCATGGATAACCATGGATATAAAGGGTGCTAACACCTTCCCTTTATATAACCTACCCCCGAACTCAAGTCTTTTAAAAATAGGTTTTTCCTGTTCTTTTATGTCTTTTCCACTTGGATCAAATAAAAATCGGTGGCGACTCTTGCTATCCGCAACATTTATAGAAAGTCAGTTCTCCTACCGTGTTACACTAGCTTATAAGGATGGAACTCTTATGATCATAAAATGTGAAGCAACATCAAGTTTGGTTAGATCTTTCCTCCTTTATCTCTTTTATTTTCCTTTTAGGATAGTCTCTTCATCTTCTCCCCTTCTTAAATTTTCAAAACTTCTCCCTCTTTTCAAAAACTTCTTTCTTTTCAAACTTGAAACCGCTTTCATAATCAAACCTTGACTTAGGTCAAGTGATTTTTTTACCTTTACTTTTATTTTCTTAATAAATGTTAAATCATATAAATATACTAAAACATTTTTCAAAAGACCATACAAAATACAAAACTCATCAAATATTTTTGTGCCTTTGTGCACTTTTTCTTTTAACCTTTTCTTTACATGTTTAGATATGATTCATTCTTTCTAGAGGAATTATTCGCTAAAGAATGACGACTTATATTTACATTTTAAAATCAATCCAACACACTAAGTTTTCACTATTTGTACCACGAACTACGGGGTTTTGATCTCGCATTTCACTTTGTGGGTACATACATAGGCATGAGGTAGTAAACCTCTCCAAACACAAAAACATTAAAAATCAATTCTTCTCCCATCCCTTCACTCTCATTTGCAAACCATTTTCAAACCAAAAGCAATACATTTTTCAAAGGGTTCCCGTAGAGTACCACAGACATTTTGGGTGCGTAAAACCTCCCTCTTTTGTAACTTATCCCCTTACCCGGTTCTCTGTTTGTTTCTTTAGCATTTTTGCTTTTAGATTCATTAGGATTTATTCGCTCCTTTTTCCTTTTCCACTTGGAATAAAATAAAAGTGCGGTGGCGACTTTTTTTTACTTTGAGTTAAGTTAACCAATAACTTACACTCATGATTTTACTACTACAATGAGAACTTAAGAACCGCAACATAAACATCTAATTTGATAATATCCTAAAAGGTATGATAAAAAAAAACCCCTCCAAAACCATCCGGACCGGGAGCACTCGACTTTTTTAGATTGAAAACTGTTGTAGAGATCTCATTAAAATAAGGTAGACGAGTTAAAAAAAATTAGTATCAGAATCCAACAAAAAGGAATAAAATCTTCAATGATTTTAGTCTCCAATGAATTACTTGCAAAAGAAAAAAGATTAGTGTGATAATCTACTACTATATCTATATCGACCATCGTAGCAGGATCGGTAACCTCTTCGTCCCCCTTTTTAATAATGTCAATATCGCACTTTGCCCATTTAATTTTGGCCATATGGTGAAAGAAAGCAATATTTATGTCCCCCCACTTGTGCATCTTAAGATTTGCTTTTTCCGACCTGTAGACTTCCTCATAATGTTGCGTTTTTTCAAGGTGGGGAGAACATGTCTGATAATTGATTGATTAATATGTGTTTGAAAATTGATCCTTGTTATATAAACAATAGCTTAATTTGCACTTTTGCATGAGCAGGAAAAATTACAAGCTGCAATTAAGGATTCTGTGTCTGAAAATAAGGCATTTCAGAAAGTATTTGGAAAAGAACATCCTGGATATGTTCGTAGTATGGGACTTAGAGTTACACCATCTCAAATTAATAGATCTACAAGATCGTCTTCTTCTTTTGAAGAAAATAAAAAAAATAAAGGAAATGCAAGAAGAAATTAATGTGCTTAAAGAACAAAATTCAAAAATTGATGAATTGATGGAGGCAATCACATTGATAAAGGAAAGGGACAATGCTAGGACAAAAGAATTTGAATTGTTAATGCAAATGCAAAATTCTAGTGGAAGATAGGTATGTTTTTCATGAAATCTATTATTAACTTTAAAATATATAAGTTTAAGATTGATGGTTCGTTCTAGTGGAAGACATTTTTCTATGTTTAATACTTTATTTTCAAGGATTGGAGTCACCTGCTGATGGTAAACGTTCTTCTGAGTCTAGCTACCGAATTGCAGATAATGGATCATCAAGAAGGACAAATTAGACTTTGATATGTCTTTCTATGTACTTTTTTAGATACCTGTTGATGGTAGACGTTCTTATGAACTTTTTTTTAATGTATTTTTGGCATTATGGTGCTTATTATTATAAGATTAATATATTATGATTATGGATATTACATGTTTTATGAATATTATATGATTATGATATGACATGATTATGAATATTACATGTTTATGAATGTATTTAATTTTAATACATTAAAAAGTAATATAGAAAATCATATAAAAAATAAAGAAGTATTAAAAAAAATAATACCATAAGTAAAAATATTCTTGTGGAAATAATTTAAAGAAAATAAATAATATTGAAAAAATAATACTATATTTAAAAATATTTTAATAGATAATAATTAAAATAAAAAATATAATAAAAAATATTATAAATAATTATGACGGTTGGTAACAATCGTAAACAACAATAAAAATAAAAATCATTTGGAATGTTACGACAGTTATAACCGTCGTAGTCAACAATAAAAAAAGCATTAAATAGTTTACGACAGTTGCAACCGTCGCAATCAACGATATAAACATGTGGCAAACAGAAAATTACGACGGTTGTAACCATCGCAAACAACAAATAAAACAAAAAACCATAAGCAATTTAGGACGGTTGGAAACTGTCACAATATACAATTACGTCAGTTAGATATTCTTTGTGCATATAACGACGGTTTGCACAACCGTCGCAAAATACCCTCGCGACGCATGTTTTCGTGACACATATGAAACTGTCGTAAATTACAAATTATGACGGTTCTAACTGTCGTAATCTGCCAAAATGAACCGTCGCAATTTGTAAATTTTCTTATAGTGGTTTGAGCATCCTTTTCTTTAGCCTTAAGATCACTTATGGGGCCATGTAAACTGATATCATGTTGAATTGATTCAAGGGAGAGAAGACAACTACTAATACATTTTGTGAAATTACCAAAAATGTCAATATTCCAAGTCTTTAAATTGTCTTTAAGAATTTGCAGCTTCAATTGAAGAATGTACATTGGACAACCGAAAACCTTGGTGTTTCAAATCAAAGCAATGTGGTTTTTAAAACTATCATGGAAATCCCACATCTCCAAGAATCTAAAGAGTGAAGGTGATTTGATGATGTTGAAACTAGACTCAATGAGAATTGGATGGTGGTCAAATTTGAATCTCGGGAGTGAAATGGCCTGGAAGTTGATGCAAGCGGAGAACCATTCTAGATTATCAAAAGCTATGTCAAGCCTTCTTTCAACCGAAGCACGACCACTCTTACCATTATGCCAAGTGAGATTGGGACATTTAGTAGGGAATTCAACTAAATTAGAATTATTAGCATAATTTTGAAAATCCAAAACGAAGGCATTACTCGGGCTAGAGCAACTTCTATACTCATAAGCACCAAGAATAGAATTAAAATAATCTCTAATACACCAAGGGATACGTAAAGAATTGAAACAAAGTGTTGAATCTGTCAAAAGACTTCTCCGGGAGATCTAATTGGTACAGACATAAACAACAATAAAGCCAAGAAGAATGTTGTCAATGATGATATGGAAAGAGATAAATTGATCATTGATGGAAAGGATCGTCAGACATAAGGACTTTTTACACACTCTCTCTCTCTCTCTCACACACACACACACACACACACATACACACACACTAGAGATTGGGCAACCTCTGTTGTCAATCATTGACAACAAAAACTTTGAAATTCAAATTGTCCCAAAATCTAGGAGAAAAGTTAGAAAGAAAGCACCAAGGTTCAACAACAAAACAGAAGTCTGGATTTCCAATTTTGAAGGGGAGTTGACAATGCCCCTGATATTCCAATACAAACACTTCATTGGAAAGAGTTTTTGCAATCAGCCAGAGATCTGGTGAGTCTTCCCTTCATGACTTTTTTTACTTGCCTTTTTTTCTCCCAGGAATCAACAATATTTACAAGTAAATAAAACTTGGTTAATATAACACAAAAAGTTGGTTAGTGAAATCGCTGCGATCATTTGATGAAAGGAATTTTGTTTGCTGAGAGATGAAGAACATTAGTGAAATCGGGTGTTGGGAGAGAAAGAGGAGATGTAAAACAGAGAGAACAACTTCATGAGAGAGAGAGAGCGAGATGGCTATGAGAGATGAGAGAGAAACAAAAAATAAATATGAAAATAGAAGATTTATTTTAGGTTAACTCTAACTTTTAGACTCTATTGACCAAAAATGTTTACACCGATATTTGGTAATGTAAACAACCATTATCCATTAACACTTTAGGACCAGATAAAAGTCCTTTTACAATGTTCGTTCAAGTCTCGCGATTTATGATATCAGATCATGCATTATTTAAGAACAAATCATTGTTCTTATTAGTGTTAGAATTGTTTCCAACAACTTTTATAAAACAAGTTGTCTCATGGCAACTTAAAAGAAATAACACTCAAATGAGCATTCAAAAGAAAGAAAAATAAAGGAAATGAAAATAAATGTATAATTGCAAAATGAAAATGAAAATAAAGCACAAACAAAACAATTTTAAATTGAACAAAATGTAAAGGGTGGATGAAATCCATCTTTGTTCGTCCCTGAACCCGTTTGCCCTTGCGGCGTGAGTGTTACAAGACTTTCAAAAAATAGGATTCAACCTCTAATACATAGTAATTACAACTATTTATAGAGAAAAGAAAATAATTTCCTACATCTAAGATTATAACAAGTGTCTTATTAATAACTTCCTTAATCTAAGATTGACACATGTATCTTTGGATAACTTCTATTAATAACTTCCAATAACTTCCGTGTAGGAGTTGTTTTCTTGATTGATGTAATACATCAATATTTGACTCTTTGAATGACTTCTTCGATTGTCTTTTTCGAATTCTTCTTTGAATGTCTTATAACATGCTATTTTTGGTTGAAAATAAAGCCTTCGAAAGTACCCTATTATCTATAGTACCAACTCGAATTCCTTCGACATCCATCAATCTGCTGCATATAATTCGGTTGACAATCGAAATACAAATACTTTAATTTTATATATTAACACCAAATTAATCTTATTTGTTTGAGAAATTACACAAAAATCAGTATTTCTAAAATGTATATATAATATAGTGTAAGTGTTTAGTGTCAAAATATCATTTTTATTTATTTTTTATTAGTTTATTTTTCATAGAATTTTGTGCAAGGTCATTTTTCTTTGATTGTTATACGTTGTAAAATATGGTGTACAATTACATACAATATGGTGTCAAAATAGCACACGTGAAAAAAGTTCCCAACGAATCATCACTGACAAATTAAAATTACTTGTTACATAATACTTTAATTTTCCTTAGTTACTCTTTACATCGACAAACTCATATATGGTTCAACCGAATAATCTTTAAGCGAAACGAGTTCAATTCAATTCAAAGCAACCATGGCGTCGAAAGATTCTACACCACCGTATCAAAGTGCCGCGAGAATCTCCGATTCCCAATGTTTTCCTCAATACACCGCTTCTCTCAAATGTCAGAAACCCTTATTACTCTTCCTCTTTTACCACTTAAATTAATCTCTTGTTTTTTATTTATTTATTAAATTAAATTCATATGCTACACTCTTTCACGTTTTCGTTGAAATTGAATTGGTCATAGAAAAGCAGTGAGTTCTTTTTAGGTATAAGTAATTTAGTTTGTATTATTATCCATTTGCTAATGTGTAGAAATTAGGTGATTTCAAATGTATATCACGTGTTTGAGTTAATTGGAAGTGAAATAGTTTAATTTTGTTTTGCAAATAAATTTGTTGGACACGGTTTAGTTATTTATCTTTTCAACATGATTATGGGTTAGCTTACAATACACTGGAGCAGTATTTTTTTTCTTTCTCAAAAGTTATTGATATATGAATATCAATTAATACATGAATATAATGCGGCAGCTAGAGATTGAACCCTATATTAACAATTTACATTCATTTAACTCAACTTGCACACATCCGTTGAGCTGCCCCGCCACTTTTTCGAGAAGTATCTCGATTTGAAACAAAACTGATTCCGGTCGATACAAATTTCTAATGTGTATCTATCTATTTAGCATGAGTCCCATTTTAAATCCCAATTCACTATGATGAATCGCTACCTTAAGTTAATGTAGCTAGCCATTTTTTTGTCAAATTTGTATCGCTAACCACTTTTTGTGTCATTTGATTTATGACTTGAATCTTGAATTATTTTGAGGTTTGTATATGATATACAGTTTATAATTTTTCTGTCACTTTTGTTACTTAAAATGTCATTTTTTTTATTTGTAATGTATCTTAAGATTCATTTTGCAATTTAGAAAATAGACCTTCAGATTAATGATTTGAATATCATGATAACCATGCTTTGGGAAACAGAAAAATTAAGAAAACCAATGATAAAAACTGAAGAGTAAGAAGGACTTGAAAGTTTCAAATTCCATGTCAGTGTTTAGGAAGTAAGAGTTCCTGGGACTGATGTTGGGTCTTATGCTACTTTTCAGGAAATTATCGATCTATCTTAAATTTTTTTCCTTATCATTTGCAGGTTTAGAAGAATTTAATACAGATAAGAGTAAATGTCAAGAACATTTTGATGTTTACAAGGAGTGTAAGAAAAAGGAGGTACTTGAATTTTCAACACTCTCTGTTCCTTGTATTACTTTAGATTGCATATTCCAAAAAGCTGCAGTTTTGTTAGATGATTTTGGAATTAGATATGTAACTTTTAAGCATAGCTGATTTTTGCTCCTTCCTTTATCCATGTTCTACCCTTCATCTTTGTTATTTGTTTTGGTCTCGTCATTTTTTTTATGTGACTGTTCAAATCGTTTATATTATCGAATGAAACAAGTAGGGCTGGTTTTCTATGATTTAACTTTTGTGGGATTGTAACATGGTGTTTTGGGAACTTGGTATCCAAATATAATGCATTGGTGGCTACATCTGTTGCGGACTGCAGTAGGTGTACTTATTTGTGGTAATTGTCAATTGGTTATTTATAGTAAACATGGTTTAGATTAGAATAAGCAGGAAATATACCGAGTCATTGACCATTGTCATTGGACCCAAAAAATGGAATGTTTCAAGAGGAGTTCAAGAGCAGGTGATGTGAGTCCTTAATGTCATACATGTTGAGTATGAAGAATGATTTTGGAGGGGAGAGTTTGTTATATAGGTGGGGTCGAAGGAGTGTGAGGGGTGAGGGGTGAAGGGTGAGAGTTAGTTATCGTATGCAGGTATCATGGAGGAGAGGGCATCTTGGTGTACATGAGGCATTGAATACAAGCTATAGTTAATGAGGGAGAGTTCTTCTATTGAACTTTATTTCAGAGTTGTCAAAAGCGGCGCTATCCCGCTATAACGGAGTGGAGGCAGGCCACTATTGGAAGAGCCTTAGCGGTGCAAAACACTATAGTGGCTGCTATAGGGTAAATAGCGGGTAGCGGGGGCAGAGCGGTTCCTGGCCCGGAGCGGTTTCTGTCCCTCTATCCTTTTCCCCTCTGGAAAATTGAAATTACCCCTTAAATTTAAAATGTTTTAAGGGTAATTTCAAGTTTTTCATTCAAATTTGAGTTGAGACTCAACCCTAACCTTCCTTCACCAACGTTTCTGCACTTCAGCTATTCCAAAGAAAAATCACAAGTTCCTCCCTCACCTCTCTCTGACTTTGTTCTATCCTCTGCACTTCATATGTTTATAATTATTATTCATGTAATTTGTCCAAAAAATGATCAAATAGCGGCCATCCCACTATATGCTATCCCATTTTTGGGGTCGGCTGCTCTGCGCCGCCATTTGGGATTGACTACACTGCTTTCTTAACGAAATTTTGCCTACAATACCATTTCTAATAAGTACGATATTATCAGTTGCTATGAGAATTTATGTAAACCTTTGTTTCACTTTTGTCCTGTGTAACCTCTCCCTTTCAGTTACACTCCCCAAAGTCTGTCATCCAAACCATCTACATTATACACTACATATTCATGCTCTTAATTTTCACTCACCCGATACTTAAAATCATCTCATCATAGACCCTTGGGTAGTGTAAGTGTGCTGTTGTAACTGTCTGATCAAGCTCAATAACAAACAACTTATTGAGAATAGCTGTTTGATCAACATGTTTCTTGGTAAAACAATGAATGGTGTGATAGTCTAATGTCGATGTAAACTGTATTACTTTTTATTTTCTGACAATTTTCTAGTTGTGTTTAGAATGAGACTGATATGGACATCTAGTTCCTCTAGTTCTGCTGATTAGGATTAACTATGCTGATTAGAATTTATTATTTTATTTAATTTTAATAAGTTAGTAGTTAGAATTTTTAAATTTGAATTTCATTATTTTTAGGATAAGATTTAGGTTAAAACATAATCTATCTATTAATTAGGATTGTTATCATTTAAATTTAAATGATAGTAATTATAGGAAAAGGTCGTTACTAACCTAATTTATTTAGAACTTTTCTTTTGTAAGCCTATTTAAAGGCATTTAGATTGACAATAAAAATCATCAATAATTATTATCAAAAAGTATTTGTGAATTTAAGAAGAGGTTCTGTCAAGGACGGGTCTGCTTCTACCTTCACCATAGATCGAAGCAAAGCTTCTACTGCGTCTAGGATTGTGTCAACACGATCCCAGACACGGGACCATAACAGAGACTTGTTTAGCTTCAATTTGACACTTTAAATCATATTGTTGCGTGTTTGGTTCAATATACTTTGAAACAGATCAAATATTAATTTTAGAATTGTTCTTATTGTACTATCACTGCTCAATAATGCTGCATGAAATATCTTGACAATTCTATTTCGTTGTTTTGACAGAGGGAGGCAAGATTGGAACGTAATAAAAGTCGGTCCTTATTCTCATGAAATCTTAGCAGAGTTTCGCTAATTGTATCATAGGTAACAATGTGAAGAGTTCACATGTATTACTGGTTCATGATCATCTATGATAGTGATAGCCATTAGGGTTATGAAATCATCTGAAGCTATGACATTGCGGATTTCTATGCTGTCGAAGTTTTTGCATCTGTACTTAATTTAGGTTCCAATAAATTAATTGTTTACACTTTAGGGCAATATGATTGTGTTCCACTGAAACCTTGGTACTAAAATGATTGTGTTGCTGGTAATATATTTGGCATGTCTATCGAATTCGAATTGTGATATATCTGTTCGCATATTGCATTCCAGATACAACAATTGTGGCTGGAGAGTTATTCCTGCGATGAACAAAGGAAAAAATGTGAACAATGGTTTTTGAAGAAGTTGAAATATATTTTAACAATATCACAAATGGGAGTAAATCTTCCACTAAAATACTTCATTGTACATGTTATTAATTGAAACCTTTGAAATACAGTCCCATATCCATTCCCCATCTCAAGAAGATTTCCCCATTGTTTTCATATATTCCCATAATTTTTATGAGGACTCATTCGAAATGAAAAATAATTAATCTTCTATTAGTTTCAATCAAATTTTTAATAAAATAATTGAACTTTTTATGTCATTAAATGAATATAAAAATGTAAACATTGTATATAACACATTAAATATTTAAATATATACATATAAAATTTACGATATTTTAGTAAAATCCCTGAAGATGGATCTTCATAAGCGAGTGAATGTATGATCCTATTCACACCTTCCTCAACCTACCATCATATAAACTCTCTCCCTAGTGGGACCTCCTAAATGGGCAGTTTTGATGGGAATTCCCATTTGCCTCAACCTACCATCATATAAACTCTCCCTTGAGGGGCCTCCTAAATGGGCAGTTTTGATGAGAATTCCCATTTGCAAGTATAAGACATAGGCCAAGCTATATGAATTGGCAGAGAGTAAAGAGAAATGATTTTAGGCATATCAGTCCAAAGTGGGATTTTTTCCCTAATGGCAGAAGGTTAGATTCGGTGGAAGTGGATAAACTTTTTTCATTCTTCTTTTCAGAAATACTTGACAGGATTAAGGCTTCCGACATCTTCGAGTTTTTTGGGTGCATAGGTGATGTGGTGGAAGTGTTGATTCCTTCCAAGAAGAATAAATGGGGCAAAAGGTTTCGAGTTTTTTGGGTGCATAGGTGATGTGGTGGAAGTGTTGATTCCTTCCAAGAAGAATAAATGGGGCAAAAGGTTTGGGTTTGCTAGATTTAAGGATGTATCGGATGAGAGGTTGTTTGGGATTAAATTAGATAACGTGGTCATCAATAAAATGCTCCTCGTTTTGGTAGGAGTCGGGTAATGGAGAAGAAGGATTAGGACAGAAAGGGGAAGGAGACAACATCAGGAGGAGGACGAACTACTACATAAAGGGAGAAGGATGTTTAAATGCAAAGTTCTTGGGCCTCAGTTTAGGAGCAACTCTGGATTCATAGCTAAGGGTGGAGCAAAGACTTTTGCAGAAGCGGTGGGTAACTTGGGAAGCAAAGTAGCAGACGAAGAAAATAACATTTCACCGGAATTAGTGCACTCTTCAAAAGAGGAAGACTTGGCAAGGCTTAGGAAGGATTTTATGGGTATTGTAATTGATGCGGGAATGATGTACAACATTCAAACGTGTTTTGAAACTAAAGGGTTTTTCTCTATCAAGGTGTCCCCTTTAGGTGCCAACTTGTATTTGTTGGAGGAAGTGGAGGAAGGAGCTATTTTATATTTGATCAAGGAGGGCAAAAGTTGGTGGAGTCAATGGTTTTTCAATATAAAGGAGTGGAAGGAGAATGACATGGATACATAGAGGGTAACTTGGATCAGGATCCATGTCATTCCTTGTCATGCTTGGAACATTGGGTTTTTTTTTGTCTTGGTGGCTAATCTTCTTGGCCAGTACATTTGTTCTGATGATGTTTTGTTAAAAGCTGCCAACTTAGATGTCGCTAGGGTGATGATAAGAACTTCGGTGAAGGATACTTTGGAGAAGTGGCTCACATTCAAGATAAATGGAAAACCTTTTATTCTAAGGATCTCTGATGAATCTTATGGGCCTTTAAGATTGGGCTTAAATCGTTCTAACGCGGTGGATATTTCTAGAGATTCTTGCTCTTCTGATTCGGAGAAGCGGTGGAATGCAGACGGTATTGAGTTTTCTGACGAGGAGGTGGTCGAGGTGTCTTTCGATGGATCTATTTCCAAGGGAGAAAAATCATTAATTTCTCCTAAGGTTTTGAATAATGTAGGGGCAGGTGAGGGCAGTAAGTCTATAGGTGGAAAGCGATGTGACATTGTAGGTGGGTCTTTTGATGAGACAATAGGTTTGGCAAAGGTTTCAGACATTCAGAGAATGTCAGGAAGGATGTTCCATTTGTATCAAATGACTATTTTATTTCTACTGACACTCGGGTAGCATGCTCAATTGAAAAAGGAATTTTGGATTGTAGTAAAAAAGGAAGGAAAGCAAAATCCAGGTCATCCAAAAAGAAATTTAAATACCTTTATGAGTTCAGTGGGCCTTTGCTGAGTAAGAGAGTTAGGCCCAAGAAATGGGGGTTTGAATTGGGTTTTAAAACAAAAATGTCTCTTTAAAAATAATCCCCTTTAACAAATAACCTTCACTTCTAGATAATAAAGTTGAGAAACCCTGAAGCTAGTCTAGTCCACCCACCAAGGTGATTTTGCCTCTCTCAAGCAAGGTTTTAATCCACTAATCAAACTAATCTATACAATGTACAAGCCAAATTGCAGGTGACTAACAACAAACTCTAAGACACACAAGTCCTAGACTTCTCAAGAAATCTGACCTAATTGGTCTCTTAAGGAAACAATCTCTAAGACACACAAGTCCTAGACTTCTCAAGAAATCTGACCTAACTGGTCTCTCAAGAAATCTGACCTAACTGGTCTCTCAAGGAAATCAAACAATTGTTTGAAAGTAATTTGTTTACATAAAATTGCTTCTACACAAGCTAAGATGTAAACAAATTTAAGAATACAAAATGACTTAAGAATGATATGAGCACAATATAGAGCGTATGAACAGTGAAAATTAGTAGCTCATTCTTGAAGTCTTCAAGCCTTTATATAGCCATGCATGATGTGACCATTGAAGGATTTTTATGACATTTCGAGAAAGATAGCATCTTGAAAAAGATCGTGAAATAGTACGTTTGCGTTCGCACATTCCGGAGTGGAGCAAAACGTATTTGTACTATTGTACTATTGTACCACGTTGCTTAGTCTTCTCAACTTCTTGATTCAGAGGCTTCAGAGGGCATGAGTTAGAAGAAAGGAAAACGTAGCTTGGGTCTTAAGAGCTTCAAGTCTTCAGAATCTGCAGAACTGCATCTTCAGAGTCTTCAACACTTGGTCTTTAGAACCCATTGTCTAAGAAGCTTAAGTCTTTAGCATCTGAACTTTGTTCATCAAAATTTATGTCTTCAGATCTTCAGAACTTGTTTTCTTTAGACACTGTATCAGAGTCACTCAACTTTAGAGTCTTCTGAAGCAATTGCTAATGTTCAACAGAACAAATGTAGCGCAAAAGTGGAACAATTCTCTTATAATAACTTAGCCACGCTATTTATCAGAAGCAAAACTTATTTGTTAAATTCTAAAAAATAACAAACATTAGAATACCAAAAATTTTCATACTAGCATACTTGTTTGTTATCATCAAAACTCAGAGGTATTATTGCATAACCAAATCTTATTCTAACAATCTCCCCCTTTTTGATGATGACAAAACTATGTATTTTGATGACACAATTTTGTACATAAAATAAAAGGTAATAGAATTAAGAAGGTTAAGGAATACTTATCCTTCAGATGAAAAGCTCCCCCTGAATCTCAGATTGGGTGAAGATCAAATATCCTGACTTGTGAACCTTCTAGGTAAACACCCATTGGTTACAATAAATCAGATATTAAGATCTTTAGAGTCTTGATTCAGTTTCCAGAAGTCAATTATACCAATTGAGATCACCAACTGATATCTTGAAACATCAGAGCCAAAAACATTCGAATTCCATATCTCTCAAAGTCTGATTTGTCAAAATCTGATTTCTTTGACAAACAAATTTCTTGAAACTTGATCTTATTCATAATTCTTGAAAATGAAAACAAGAAGACAAATCTAACCGAAACAAAATTTTATTGATTAAAGTGTAAGTAGCTTAATTTTCAGAAATTGATAACGAGAATCAAAATATCATGTTCATTGTACTTATCCCCCTTTTTGTCATTAGCAAAAAGATGAATTTTCATTAATATTAAAAAAGGTGAAATAACAAAATCTTAAGTTTTTAGTGCCAAAAAAAAAATACAACCTAAGTGCCTAAGATCCAGAGGTTGAAGGAGTTCCTGAAGATATCTTTTCTAAAATTTGTTGAAGCATTCTCTGAAGAGAGTTGTTGACAACCTTCTGTTCAACAATGTTGTCTTTGAAAAACTTTATGTTCTTCTTTCATAGCTTGTTGATCTCCCCTAATTTCATCAATTGCACGTTCCAAACACACAAAAGTAGGTTTAGATGAAGAACCAATCAGAGCATCTTGCTTAGCCTCCTCTGCATCTTCAATTTCTTGTGCCAATCTGGAAGCTTCAGCTTTTCTGGCTTCTTCTTTTACTAGAAGTTTTGCTTTTTCGACATCTTTTTCTTCAGCTTCATTTTGCTTCACAGCAAGAAGCTTGAATAGTTTTATCATTTCTTTCGCTTCTTCCTTATCCTTGACCAGTTGAACTTCAGCTTCTTTGGAAGCTTTTGAGAAACTTGAAATCCTTGCAAACTCAGATTCTAACCACTTCTGAAAATCTTGCCAAGAACTCTTAAGCTTTAGAGGTTTGGTGCTTGTGCTAGCTTTTTCTCTTAATTTAACTACCCTTTTCAAAGCCTTGTTACAAAAAAAAATTAATGCATTCATCAAGGGTTTTAGGAAGGGTTTTTCATAAATGACCAAAGAAAGATTGGTTTTAGCAGAATTGGTTTCAGAAGGGTTGAGCTCAAGGGGTGATGTATCAGATAAAGTGATTTCAAGAAGGTCTGAGACCGTAAAATGTTTAGAGGTGACAATTTCAAGAGGTTCGGAAATTATTGTTTCAGAAAAATTGGGGGAAGAAGGATCAAAGTGTTGAGATGAAGAGTCAACAATGTTTGTTCATGTTTGATTAAAAGCAAACAATAATAAATTTTGGGAAATTGGTGAAACGAGTGTATTGACTTAAGGGAGTGAAACGGTTATTGATGAAGTAAAAGTATGAATGGTTTTAGATGGAATAGGTGTGATGATTGATGGAATATAAGTTGTGTCAGATATAGAAGTTGTTGGGGTTGGAACCGAAAATGTAGGTGATTTAAAAATGACTTGTGGAGTGGAAGTGGGGATATGAAAAATGTTTGGATCAGAAACAGTTTGTGATGATGATGATGATAATGATGAAGCATTAATAGTTTTAGTAATAGCTATTGAAATAGAAGGAATATGAACAAACTTACTAGATCTTTCATTGTAAGAAGCAATAGCGGGATTCTTGGAAGTTCCAGACTTATTATCCTTCTTCTTCTTCTTCTTAAGTCAGAGCCCTTTTTAACTTGCTTCCTCTTGCCTCTGGTATGATCAATAAAATGTGGTGCAGGGGCAAGGTCTTCATATCTGAACCCCGAGATGTCATGTCCTTGTATTATCATCATAGCAACAAAGTTAGAAAATGCAATGGGACCATCTCCTCTGGTAAAGAAAGGATAGTTATCCATTGGAATCCTGTGACTAACCACGTCCTCAGAGGATATAGACAGCGATTCCACTTTGACTTTCTTGATCACTACCATATTCTTAAGATTCTTTGCATTGAAAGCTTCTCCAATGCTTGGAGTCAAATCTTCTGTCCACTTGGCTTCACCAGTCAGAAATTGCACTAGACTACTTTCAACGAATATATGAGACAACAACCTTCCAAAAGGAATATAAGTGGGAATACTCTTGTTTGGAAAATTTGTTGTCCTTGTCTTGCTCACCATATTCCTTAAATAGTAAAACAGAATGAAGGGCAAACACATCTTCTAATTTGTAAGCAAATAGTATAACATATACTTCTGATTTGCATTGAAATAGTCAAGAGAACTCGTTGATGGTCTTGGATTGATACAACCAAGAATAATCTTGTGTCATATTCTCAGCTTAACATGTAAGTCTTTTCTCTTATACTTTGTTTTCTCAGGAAGATAGGTAGAGAAAATGGCTTTGTTGACGGTATCTATCATAAAAGTGGATTTTCTGTTCATTCCATAAACTCACTCATTTTCCAAGAATTTCATCCCCAGAAGAACTTAGATTGACTTCTCAGTAATAATGATCTTCTTTCCCATAACATGAGAGACTATATGAAAATTGTCCCATTCTGCCTGCCTCCAGAAATATTTCACAAGTACTACAAAAATTGGATCTTTAAGCCTGTCAAAAAAGTGAGTCCAACCTTGAAAATTTAAGTCAGCAGAGAGATCATATCCATTCAAGGAAAGATTTTTGAAATCTATATATAGTTCTTTAAGAACAACCAGATTTTCTGCTTCAACAATACAATTAACTGAAGCATCCCTTTGAGTTACATGATTTTTATCAATCACAGGGAGTGACAATGAAGTTGAAACAACAGTTGCGGTGGTTGCAAAAGTCGTAAATGGAAAACAAATAAGGATGATAACCCAGTGGAGGGATTCAAAGATTCTTCCATTTCAGCAGCAAAAAGAACGACTTCTTGTTGAGAAGTAGTCATCACGTTGATTGTTGAAGAGATGAATATGAATTTCGCAGAACAGTAGATGAACAATTGGGAGAAAATAAATTTTAGGGTTTCTAAAGTGTGGAAATGGAAGTGAGATTGTGTGAATGGGTATATAAAGTGTTTTTAAAAAAGAAATAAACACAATAATGAGGATTTAATAAATGAACATAATCATGATTTAATCAATTCTAAGAAAAGTACTGCTCATTGTGCACTCTAAGTAGATGTAGTGATTTAAAGTATAAACTAGGTTACACGTGTTAATCACCTTCTAATTAAGTGACACGTTTTGTTGTTCTCAGAGTCTGAAAAACCAAAAGGTTTCCATCTTATTAGGGATACTACTGACCAAAGCATCTTCTGATGACTGAGGTAAGAACAAATGCTTCTTAGTTTAAATGGAAATATCATTTCTTCAAACTCTGACTAAACACATTTGATTCTGATGAAATCTTACTTTGAACAATAGTCCATTTTCAGATGCTTTAGAATAAATAGAAATTTATCTTTAGCTAAGAGTTTTGTAAAAATATCAGCCCATTGATGGTTTGTATCTAGAAATTTTAAACATAAGATTCCCTTCTGAATGTAGTCTCTAATAAAATGATGTTTAATTTCTATGTGCTTAACACTAGAATGTAAGATTGGATTCTTACTTAAATAGATAGCGGTAGTATTATCACAAAAGATAGGAATATTACTCTCGTGTATTTGATAATCTTCTAGCTGGTTCTTCATCCAAAGCATCTGCATACTGCATAGAGACGCGGATATATACTTTGCTTCTACTGTTGAGAGATTGCCTCTTGATTGACCATGAAATCAGATTCTTCCCAAGAAACTGACAATTTCCAGAGGTTTTTTTTGTAAGTTCTGTATTTTTAGGATTGGCATTAATTTTGTAAAACAAATATAGCAACAATAAAATGTATAGGATCTTGCAAAATAAGAACACATTTAGCAAGGAAGTCTTTTTGTGCGCCTAAACATGTTGAGTTGAAGTGTTTAAACATTTGGATCAACATGTCGAAGAGGATGTCAAGACAGTTCATTCGACATCATGAATTGATAAAAGAGGATTGAAGATTTTGTTATTATTTAACAGAAGTATAATATCCATAGAATTAAAGCAATCCAATGTTGCACTGAATTAAATATCTTGAAGATTCAAATTTAAATTGAAGACAAATATTGAATAAATATAGACTTTCTATATTTAGTGATATTTTAGGAAGTTGTTATTTTTTGAAGATCTTATTTGTAGCAGATTTGTTTACATGATTGTAGCAGCTGCTATGCTGTGTGTTTTAGGCCCAAAATCTAGTTGGGATTAGGTTATAAAAAGAAACCTTGTAACTTAGGTTTAGTAACCATCCAAAGATGTAAAAGTCATATCATTAGGGTTGAGTTCTACAGCCGTGTGCAACAAGATTCATTCCTTGTGGCTGTTTTTCTTTGTAATCCTCGAAGCTTTTAAGCAAGAGGTATTTTGTTCTTGGCTGAAGCTTTGGAGCAAGGTTAAGGTGTTGTCGTATAAGTTTGTCTTCTGACTTTGAATTGTTAAGTTTATCACTATTGTGATTGTGAGGAAGTGAGATGGGTTTCTCATATTTAGGAGTTCCTAAGTAGAAGTTACATTGGTAGTGATTAAGTGAGAAGACTATAAACTATATGTGTTTACTGAGAGTCTTTGACTTGATACTATATAGTGGACTTCCTTCCTGGCTTGGTATCCCCCAAAGTAGATGAGTTTGCATCGAACTGGGTTAACAATTTGAATGTGTTCTTTATAGCTTTTCTGTTTTGTATATTGTGCAATATTCTAGCTGAATGTCAAACCAAATGTCTAAACATCCCGAAGAAGTGTTAGAATATGATATATCAGAATACCATAATTTTGTTGTTTGTACCTTTCCATGTTTATCAGTAACATATCAGATGTCTCAACATTGTATTCGACATCTGAGTCTGTCATACCAGAATTTCACTTTTTCTTTCCAATTTATCTCCTACGTAATATGCATCACAATAACTAGAAAGAGAGTACTCTGATGTTTTCTCATACATCAAGCTAAGGTTAGTAGTTCATTTCAGATACCTAAAAATTCTTTTAACAATAGTTAAATGATATTATCTAGGATCTGATTGAAATCTAGCACACAAATGAACACTGAACAAAATATCAGGTCTAGAAGCATTTAAGTATAGAAGAGAGCCTATCATACCACGATAGAGCTTCTGACAAACCTTTCCACTTACCTCTTCTTTTTCCAGAATGCATGTTGGATGCATCAGAGTCTTCGTTGGTATGTAGTCCATCATGTTGAATTTCTTCAAAAGTTATTTGGTATACTTACTTTGATGAATGTAAGTAGCCTATGATTTTTGGTCAATTTGAATTCTCAGAAAGAACTTCAATTCACCCATCAGACTCAGCTCAAACTATATCTGCACAAGCTTAGACAACTCCTCACAAAGAGAGGGATTAGCAGAACCAAAAATAATATTATCAACATAAATCTGAACTATGAGTATATCATTTTTTAATGTTTTACAGAAGAATACAGTGTCAACCTTTCCTCTGGTGAAGTTATTTTCGAAAAGAAAATTACTCAATCTATCATACCATGCTCTGGGAGCGACCATAGAGAGTTTTTTTGTTTAAAAACAAAATCTGATTTCTCAGAATTTTCAAATCCAGAAGGTTGTTTGACATAAACTTCTTCTGAAATGTAACCATTCAAAAACACACTCTTAACATCCATATGATATAATATGATGTTATGATTTACAGAAAAGGAAATTAATAAGCGTATAACTTCTAACCTGGAGACTAGAGCAAAGGTTTATGTATAGTTTATCCCTTCTTGTTGACTATAAACTTGTGCAACCAGTCGTACCTTGTTTCTGACAGCCTCACCCTTCTCGTTGAGCTTGTTTCTGAATACCCATCTAGTTCCAATGACATGGACACCTTTAGGCTTCTGAACAAGATCCCAAACATTTTTCTTTGAAAACTAGTTAAGTTCTTCTTCCATTTCCAGAATCTAGTCCCTGTCCCGAAGAGTTTCATCAATAGATGTTGGCTCGATCAAAGACACCAAACCTATAAATGTTTCTTTTGAAGGTTTGGATGTTGATATGGTTTTGATAGGAGTGTCCTTGTTTTCCAAAATCAATTCTTCTAGGTGTGAAGTTGCAACTATGATTTTCCTTTGTGGAGGGTCAGAGGAAACATCAACAATACCCGAAGTAGGAGCTTCTGAATCTTTGACTTCTTCCGCCTTTTACTTAGGTTCTGAAAAGATGATTTCCAAATCTACAAACATTACCAACAGTTCTATAGCCGATGATCTTTCCCTTCTAGTTTCCTATGAAACCAACGACACCTCCAGACTTAAGTTCCAAATCTTGGAACATATGCCTTTCTCCCGTCATGTGTCGCAAGAATCCACTGTCCAGGTACCATGATTAGTGTTTCAGGTGCACCATCAAGGATGTCTATAACATAGATTATCTCACTCTTAGGTACCTATTTTCTGGGTCCTTTCTTGTTAGTCTTTGTGTAGTAGAATAATCAATTGGAATTTGTGCATGATATTTAAGCTTAGAAGTTTCCTTTTTTTTTCTGTGTTTGTGGTGCAACAAAAACAGAACCTTCTAGGTCTGAACATTTCAGTTTAGTGCCAACAATCACAAAATGTTCAGAGAGAGGTTTTGGTTTGACACTCAGAGTCTCCCAACTGGTTTTGATGATTCTAAATATCCTAGACCTCTACTTTCGTTTCTGTTAACTCCATAGATCATTGAAGCCATCTTTATTCTATCTATGCGTTTAGCAAGGAAGTGTTGAAAATCTCTATCATATCTGGTTACTTTATCAGTAACAGATATGTTAGAAGTAATCTCTTCTTCTAGCTTAAAAACTTTACTTTTTAGAGAAACATTTGATTGTTTTAAAGAAAATAATTTTTCATTTAAATCAGAATTATTTTGATCACTCTTAATAAAGTTCTCAGAAGCAGCCACAAAAGTTTTTTTCTTCAGAGTTTTGTATTTACTTAGAAGAAGTTGATACCTTTTCATAAGTTCTGATAAACCTACTTCAAGTTCAGAACGAGATAAAGAAGAAAGTACCTCTCTATTGTCATCAAAGTCTGACTCTTCATCAAGTATCAATTCATCCTTTGATAAGGCTTCACTCATGCTGGTCTTTTCTATGAGTGCCACGTTGGCATGTTCTTCATCAGAATTTTCTTCTTCTGACTCTGAATTATACCACGTTTCCATAAGACCCTTTTTAGCTTTGAAGACCTTCTTAGGTTTTTTATCTTTCTTGAGCTTTCGACACTCATTCTTGTAATGTCCAGACTCCTTGCATTCGTAGCAAGTAACTTCTTTTCTAGAAGCTTTCTTTTGATCAAATTTAGACTTAGATCTATCTTTAGTTCTTCTTGACCCTATGAACTTGCTTTGTCTGTGTTTCCACAACTGATTTATCTTTCTTGATATGAGAGACAGTTCATCTTTGTTTGACTCTTCTTCAGATTCCTCCTTTGCTTGATAAGCCTTTGTCTTTTCAGATTTAGACTTCAGAGCAATAGATTTACCTTTCCTATGAGGTTCATCTTCTTGAAGTTCTATCTCACGACTTCTTAAAGAACTAATCAATTCCTCAAAACTCGTGTTGTTCAGATCCTTTTCCAATTTCAAATTAGTTACCATTGGTCTCCATTTGACAAACAAACTTCTGATAATCTTCTTGACATGATCAGTAGTAGAGTAACCTTTTTCTAGAACTCAGAGTCCTGCAACAAGAATCTGGAATCTTTAAAACATAGTTTCCACAAATTCATTGTCTTCCATTCTGAAGGCCTCATATTTCTGGATTAGGGCTAGAGCCTTTGTCTCCTTGACTTGAGCGTTGCCTTCATGAGTCATCTTAAGATAGTCAAATATAGACTTTGTAGTCTCTCTATCTGTAATATTTTCATACTCTATATATGAAATCACATTTAGAATAATCGTTCTCGCTCTGTGATGATTCTTATAGGTCTTCTTTTGAGCCTCAAATAATGAGCTTCTGAAAATCTTTTTGCCTTGAGAGTCTACTGGATAGTTGTAGCCATTAACTACCAGATCCCATTTATCCAAATCAAATCCAAGAAAGTAACTCTCAATTCTATCTTTCTAATAGTCAAATTTCTAAGCATCAAAGATAAGAGGTTTTACACTATATGAATATCTTCCATTATTATGAGAAGTGACATTAGAAGCATTTGGGTCAGCCATTTTTTCACACGCTGGGTTGGTACTGAACACTGTTAGGTGCTAGATAAAAATTCAAACTTTTTATCTCCTTAGAACCGGAGCTCTGATGCTAATAGAAGGTGTGAAAAACACACGAAAGGGGGGGGGGGGGGGTTTGAGTTGGTTTTTAAAACAAAAATGTTTCTTTAAAAATAAGTCCTTTTAACAAATAACCTTCACTTCTACACAATAAAGTTAGAGAAATAGAAAAGAAAGAGCACAATATGCTTATACTAGTTCACTTGAGAAACCCTGAAGCTAGTCTAGTACACCTGCCAATGTGATTTTGCCTCTCTCAAGCGAGGTCTTAATCCACTAATCAATTTGATTAATACAACGCACAATCCAAATTGCAGGTCACTAACAACAAACTCTAAGACACAAAAGTCCTAAACTTATCAAGAGATTTGACCTAACTGGTCCTTTAAGGAAACAATGTCTAAGACGCATAATTCCTATACTTCTCAAGAAATATGACCTAACTGGTCTCTCAAGGAAATCAAACAACTGTTTGAAAGTAATTTGTTTATGGTAAATTGCTTCAACATAAGTTAAGATGTAAATAGATTTAAGAATACAAAATGACTTAAGAATGATATGAGCACAATATAGAGCGTATGAATAGTTAAAATTAGCAGCTCATTCTTGAAGTCTTCAAGCCTTTATAAATCCATGCATGATGTGACTGTTGAAGGATATTTCTAACATTTCCAGAAAGATGGAAGCTTGAAAAAGATTGTGGGGAACAAATAGTACGTTTGCGTATGCACATTCCGAAGTGGAGAAAAATGTCTTTGTACTATTGTACCATGTTTCTTACTCTTCTCAACTTCCTGACTTCATAGGCTTTAGAGATCATGAGTTAGAAGAAGGGAAAACGTAACTTGGGTCTTAAGAGCTTCAAGTCTTCAAAGTCTGCAGAACTGCATCTTCAGAGTCTTCAACACTTGGTGTTCAGAACCCTTTGTCTAAGAAGCTTAAGTCTTCAACATCTGGACTTTGTTCATCAGAACTTTTGTCTTATGATCTTCAAAACTTATTTTCTTTAGACACCATATCAGAGTCACTCAACTTCACAGTCTTCTGAAGCAATTGTTACTATTCAGCAGAACAAATGTAGCGCAAAAGCGAAACCATTCTCTTCTAATAACTTAGTCATGCTATTTATCAGAAGCATAACTTGTTTGTTAAATTCCCAAAAGTAACAAACATTAGAATACCAAAATTGTTCATACAAGTAATCTTGTTTGTTATCATCAAAACTCAAAGGTATCATTGCATAACCAAATCTTGTTCTAACAGCGGAGACGTGTTAACAAGATCATCAATCATGGTAATATTGATATTTTTTTTCATTCAAAAATCTAAGTTATTTGTGGTGACAGAGTCAACGGTGAAAGGTTATTGGAATCAAGAGAATATAGTGTGGTCTTTATCTAGTTCCAATGGACAGTTTGGTGGCTTAATAACAATGTAGAAGAATGGTTGTATTGATGTTGTTTCCAGCTTTAAAGGTTTTGGGTTCTTAGGAATTAAAATTTTATGGAAAGGTATTACGGTGTATATGGTAAACGTTTATGCTCCTTGTTTTGTAAATATTAAGCAAATGATGTGGAAGGAATTGAGAGATATCCAGGATAAGAATTCAGATGGGGCGTTGTGCACAGGTGTAGATTTTAATGCAACAATGAATGCTAGATAAAGGAAAGTGTGTTATGTAGGTTCCAGAAATTCTGAGTTGTTGGACTTTACCAATTTCATGTTAAATTATAACTTGGTAGATCTGCCGTGCAAAGGGAAGTATTTCACTTGGTTCAACAGGGATGTAAAACACATGATCCGGATTGATCGATTTCTTCTTTCCGATGAGTTAATATCTAATTGGGGGTGTTGTTGGATAACTTAATGGAAATAGGGATATTTCTGATCATTTCCCAATTTGGTTGGTTACAAATAAATTGGATTGGTGTCCTAAACCTTTTAAGGTGAATAAAGTTTGGTTTGAAAACAAAGATTTCCTCTTGAAGCTAGCGGAATATACCCAAGTGCATCGCACACTCAAAGGTACAACAGAGTCACTAACAAATTTTGTTTATTCCAAAAGGAAAGGGAAAATATCGATAAATCTCAAGGGAAAGAGAAACATGTAAGGGAGTCAGTTATACGAGAGGAAGGTATTAACATCCCTCACATCCGTCGTACTCGACGGGAACCGTTTTTCTAGTTCTTTGCTTGGATGGGTGTTCTATCTAAAGGTTACTTGCTAAAGAGGAAAAGAAAGAAAATAGATAAAGTGCTCGCGGAGGATTAAGACTCTTGTGCCTACGTACCCCCATAGTGCAATGAGGAAGTTAGAGCTCCGTAATTCTTGGAACCAAGGATGAAAGAAAGACGAGTGAAATAAATAAGGGTGAAAAAAAGTTGTGAAGGAAGGGTGCTCACCAAGATCACAAGATCTCGTACCTATGTATCATCATAGTGAAATGAGGAAATCAGAGATCCTTAGTTCTTGGAACTAAAGATGGAAAAGGAGCTTAAGTTGCGAAGGAGCTATAAAATGATGAAAGGTCTATCTAAGCATGAGACTAAAAAGGTAGACTTGAAAGGAATATATGATTTGTCAAAGCATGAGACTAAAAAGTTAGACTTGAAAGGAATATATGATTTGTCAAAGCATGAGACTAACATGGAAAAGGAGAGAGAGCATGCGCCAAAGCAATGCGACTAACATGGAAAAAGCTTACCAAATCAATGAGACTAACAAGGTAATGTAATACCTCAAAATTTGCCCTCATTCTTTATTACCTCAACTGGCTTACGCTTCACATTCATCTGCATTTCTCCATTAGGTCATAACATCATAATCATACATGGATTCTTAAGGCATGAGATCAGTGCCCTCTGAAGAACTAGGTTATTCCATTGATCTGTGGTTTCTACTTCAATAGGGTTTGTGTAGTGGATTATGGAATTAGGGTTGCACATACTATGATAAATTCAAATGCATTATCAAGAACTGGTCTAATTCCAATGAAGGTTTTATATGGTGCATTGAAGCTCACTTCTCAAATCATGCTCTCGTATTTCCAAGACAAATTCAATATGAACATTCATGGCTCATCACGATTTAAGGAAGTCAAACGGGGTATTTATTCAAGAATTGAGGATTGATTCATATTCAGTTGGATTCAAGGTTTGATTAAGTGGTTATCAAATAATATTGCTTTGCGCGTGGTTAACGATTGACTTGTATTCCTCAATGATTGACTCAAGGTCTTAATTTATCGTAAATGAGAATTCAATATGGTGAAGATTGCTTGATGAGATATTCGGATCTACAGAGGGAATTCCGAATGGTTATAATGGAGCTCTGGATCTCATAAAAAATGATGAAGTGCATGCCATCATAGGGCCAATAACAACAATGGAAGCAAATTTTGTGATACAACTAGGAGACAAAGCTCACGTGCCAATTGTAACATTTTCTGCAACAAGCCCTTCACTTGCATCACTTCAAAGTCCATATTTTTTCCAAATATCACAAACTGATTCAGCTCAAGCAAAAGCCATCACCACAATTATTCAAGCTTTTGGTTGGAATCAATTTGTCCCGATTTATGTTGACAACAGTTTTGGTGAAGGACTCATTCCTTATTTAACCATTGTTCTTCAATCACCAATATCTCTCCAAAGCTCAAATTGAATCATTCTATAAAAAATAAAAAAATCGATAGTAATTTTATGACATAATTAGTTGCAATTCTCCAACAGAAATTTCTAAACTCAATGAGAAACTCAAAAAGAAAGGTTACAGAATTATAACCAAAAGCAGAATATTCTACAATAATTAAACAAAAACAATATTGCATTCTCATTCATTAAATCATATCAATGGCCACTGCCACCGCTCACCCTCCTCCGCTAACTTCAACTTCGGAGCCCCATCGTCTATTCGATGAAACCACCGGGTTGTACATCCGTTATAGTTGCCTCTTTGCACAACGTGTATGGATCACTAGAAACTAACAGAAAATTGGCCACAAAAAAGAGTTTGCTGAGCAGTTGCTATCCCATGTTGATACATTTCTCAAATTTTTGTTTGGCTCATTGAAAGGGGATATTGTGTAGTAAGTCAGTTCTGCTTTTGAATACTTGGAGAATGCTCTTGGTAAAGTTGATGATGGCCCGTTCCTTCTCGGTCAATTCAGTCTGCCGGATATTGTTCACATTCTGTTTGTTGAAAGATCCCACATTGCTCTTCCTGAGTTGTCCAAGTATGACATAACAGAAGAAGAAAAAAGGAGTTAGAAAAAAGAAGAAAATCAGTTACGAATCTCTTGATGAATCACTCTCAGAACTTAATCATAACCAAATAACCAAATCCTATAACTGAAACTCATAACAGAATGGAAACAGAAAATAGAAATTGCATAACAGAAATAACAAATACCTAACCGATTTTTCTTCTGGAAGTTTCATCTGAAATCCTCTATAAATCAGAATAAACTTCACCCCAATCTTCTTCTTCTTCAATTCTCCAGCTTCCACAATTTCTCCATATCAATCTTCTTCTACACACAACTTCTCCCATCTCAATCTTCATCTCTCCTCTCACAATTTCTCTAATTCCTCTCCATAACTTCAACTCATTCTTCTGCAACCCTTTCTGAATACCATGGCTTGACCGCTATTCTGAATTGCATCCTGCATAATCCTCATTCTCGAATCATCATTCATCATCTTCTTCGGCACTGCTTCAACAAAACTCCAATCTTCATCTTCCAAATTCGACTTCTGCACCCTGCGATTTCAAGACCTATCAACAACTCCTCAAATAACCGAAACCACGTTGCAATCACTATACCAATCTAGAACGTTGTACACAACATAGAATGTAAGAATCGAACAAGAAGCAGAAGAGAGATAGGAGACGAATTCGAAGATCGTACCTGAGGAAGCATCATTTCGTTCGTCATCAAAGTATCGTTCACGACTCTGTCTTCGGCAAACAAGGTACGATTCTTTTCTCCTCATCCTCGATTGTTCTTGCCGCCTTAGAATAGGTAATGTTGGCACCTTGATTCAACGTGCTTGATGTTGATTGTGAGCGTGAGAGTGCAAGAGGGAGATTAGGTCGAGAATGTCGGAGGCGGTTAGGTTGAGGAGATGGTGGCGGTGAAGAAGAAGGTGTGAGTGACGAGGTAGATGGTGGCGGAGAAGAAGATGAAGGAGATAACGATGAAGGTGATGTCGGCGGCGGCGGAGAGACGAATAAGAGACCTAGGGTTTCTGTTTGTTTGTTGTTCTTCAGCCCTTTTCGTTTGTTTTCATTTTTGTAATATTGATAAGTTATTGAAATGATTAAGAGACCATTAACATAATTAGTACTGATTGAGGGAATATCAAGGAGTTAAAAAGAGAGTTAAGAGCATTAATATGAGATTAATCCACACTTATTCCCCATAAAGAGCCGTTAGAGAATCCTGTAAGATAAGGTTGGAGTTTTTTTTTTGATTTCCCAACCACACCGGCGGTGACACGTGTCACCGTCCAGTTGGCCCTTCTGGCGGTGGTTTATATGTGCACCGTCCACCTTAGCTATCATAGGCTTGCGTTGTGGACGTTTGATTAGAATACCATAGGAAGAATTGCGATCCAACGGCCCATGTTGAAGTCCACGAAGTTGACCGAATTCCACCAATGCACCCTCATGGATCCTGCGTTTTTGGCCTAGCTTTTTGCTTTTCGCACCCCTTTAATAAGCCTAATTGGAATAATAACTATAAAAAGATACTCTTTGCACCCTCTTCCTTTTTCATTTTAAAATTCAATTTTTTTTTAGGTACAATTAGGAATAAATTCTTAAAAAATAGTAAAAATCATAATAAAATTCTATAAAAATTCCAGTAGGTTAATAATTCAATTTAGAAATTTGTGACAATTTTATTTTATGAATTTTGGCTATTGTTGATTTAATTTCGATTTTTCATGTAATTAGCATTTTATTGAATTTCTTTAATTGCACATGATTTTCTTCATTTTATTTTTTTCACTTCCTGTAGGATTTTTAGCCCATTCTTTTGGCTATGATTAGAGGACTTATAATAGAACTTAGGATATTTTTTGGTAGATTTTTAGGCCATTTTATCCACTATTTTGGTAGCTTAATTCATGTAAAATTGTAGTTAATTCTTAGGTAAATTCAAGTGACTTTTAGGCATAGTTAGCTTCTGAATTTTTAGGATATTTTTTAGCACAATGTTGTAGTCAGTTTTAGGACCTTAGAGAATTAATTTCATATTTTTTTACAGGACTTTTACTATTTTTAGTGTATTAATCTTTAGGCCATTTTTACATGATAAATCCACCTAGTTTAGCTTAGAATCTTATGATTCATTAAGGACTAGTTTAGTTAGGCTTAGTCTTAGGATTTTAAAATGATTTAGTATAGTTTGATTACTGATTTTAGGATGATGATATTAGATGATTCCCTTAGTTTTAGGACTTAGGCTTAGAATTTCTAATAAATAAGTTTAGGTGAAGTTTAGCCTTACTTTTGGTTTTATGCCTTAATATGCATTTTTTAGAATTTATTTCTTATTTCAATTTTAATGCTTTTGCCTTATTATTTTAATTCTCTCACTTGTATAGGCTTCCCCATTGTTCTTAGAATCAACTTAACTTCCTTAGGAAGTAAGTTGAATTCTAGTAGTTTCTAGTTCCCTTTCATTCATTAGGCTTAGAAAACCACATAAACCATTAGGACCACTTTTGAATAAATAACTAAAGTTAGGATTGAGTCTTAGTCCCTTAGTTTTTACCTTTTTCAACTTGAGTCCTTCTTTCTCTCCTCATAAAGAAAAATAATAAAACACTTAATAAAAACCGAACGTTCTTGTACGACACGAGACTTTGTTGCGGAGTACTTATACGCGTCTTGTTTTGGGGCGAGGTGTAAGTATTTACCACGATGGATAGGTCTTAGTATGAGAATGTTCACAAACAAATTCAAAGCATTTCTCATAAAAGACAAAAACAAACAATAAGCGACTATCCTGCGGGAACTTCTCTTTCTCATCTCACTCACTCTGAACGCGAACTCGCGACGACTTGTCTCGCATGCAAGACAATAAACGCACTCGTACCAGAAGAGCCTGCAACACCTGAGCATATATATACGCAGTTCCATTTATAAAAAACACAAACAAATAGTTCCTGCCTTAGTTAGGCGAACTACGTCGACTCTGATCCTCATTTTCCCGATGAGGTACGTAGGCAGCAGGGTAGGGCCCGTTCGAACACATTCTTTATTTTCCCTACATTTCCTTCTTTCTTTTTGTTCTCTTTTTGTTCCATTTCTCATTTCAGTTCCAGTTCCAGTAGTATTTCTTTGTTCATCAGCTTTATTCTTTCTCACCCTTTGAAACAAAACAAGCAAGCGTGGATCCCATCGGGTACGGCGGACGGTCTGGGGTGCTAATACCTTCCCAGGTCATAACCGACTCCCGAACCCAGATCTTTGGTTCTCAGGACCTTGTCCTTTCCTTCTTCCTTAGGTTTGTGCAACATTACCTTTCCCATTCATTCGGGATAAAAATGTCTGGCTGGCGACTCTACCTTTTCCACGCCACTTTCGCGTTTATACTAGGATGAAAATCCCGGGAGCGACAGCTGGCGACTCTGCTGGGGACCGAACCCAGAATCTCTGGTTTCCCTTTGTAGAGTCAATCCTAGCGCCCGTTTGGTTTTGTTTCTTTGGGTGTTTATCTGTTTGCTGTGTGCTTTAGTTTAGCTTTACTGTTTTTGTTTATAGTTTTACTTTACAGCTTTACTTTACCGCATTTATTTACTGCTTTCGGTATTTATTTTCCATGCATCATATTATACTAGATTGTCTGGTTGTGTTGGTTTTCATTTTTTCTGTGGGATGGGAGTTACTGTGAGATAAGCCAAATACCCGGCTTGAGTGCACTATAGGATTAGTGTGGACATGTTGTACTCGCATGGTTACATGATGAGTGGCGATGTGTTCCACACCCAGATTGCGACCGTCTTGGGACTAATCTGTGTGGGGGTTCTTCTCCACTTCAGGGTACAACCTTGATAGTTATGTGCATCTGGTGAACGATCTTCGAGGACCTTAACGGGAACACCCCTCTCCAGTGATGACAGTGGCAGACCACATTTGATGGCAAACCCACTCGCATCCGAGGGTCCATTGGGAACTCGCATAGGACGGCCTGGTTCTCTCATAGGAATCCAGTTAAAGCAAACTGCTCGTATGACGATAGTATTGTACCCTTCGGGATGAATGTACTATTGTTTCTTGATTCAGTGCTTGAAGCTGGGGACTTATGAGGGATGCTTGTTTTTCCGGACTCAGCTGAGGCCTCCCTGAGTAGTACATAATGCCAATCCGATTCCCTGATTTGGTCATGAGCCATTTCTCGGAAATGGTGAGCGTATTATTGCTATTCATCTTTGAGAGTCCGTGATGTTGACCTGAGTAGCACATCCGTGAGATTAGGAGGGGTTACAGGTTTGCAGGAACCCTAAGACCTTCAACATACCCGCTTTGCCATTAGTTCAGTTTTGTGATCTGGTTCTCTTGTACATTGATTCTAAGATATGGATCCCGGATCAGAGGGATTGTTATGGTGATATATTGATATTGTGGCCTTGCACCGACACCTGATTATATGATTGGTACACCACAGACACTTCACTGATCACACGCCTCACATTGCATAAGCATCATAACATCATTAATCATTTGTGTTTCTTTTATTCTCAGGGTTTGCATTACTCCCGGTTCCTAGTCATATCATTACTGCATAATGGAAGATGTCAGAAAAAGGATAGTGCACTACAAATATTTTGATACCAAAGTGGACTTGATCAACCAAATGATGTCTCTTATTACCCTGAGTCATTTGGGATACTTCAAGGAAAAGTATGGCGATATTTTGGACTTGGTATTCAACTTGGATAGCTCTCAAAGAAGCGCCATTCACACTTTGTTGCAGTATTACAATCCACGGCTCAGGTGTTTCACTTTTCATGACTTTCAGTTGGCTCCTTTACTGGAAGAGTATGCTGAGATTATGGGAGTGTCAATCAAGGATCAGATTCCTTTCAACTCAGAGATGACAAGACCAACCTATGCTGACATCGCTAAAGCTCTTCATTTGAGCTCATCTGAAGTATCTGCAAATCTGTCTACCACCAAAACAAGAGTACTTGGTTTCACTCTAGAGTATCTGGTTAGAAAGGCTGGAGAACTTGCAGTGACAAATCAGCGGGATTCTGTTTGTGCCATCTTAGCACTATCCATTTATGGGATCATCCTGTTCGTTGATATGGACAAATTTGTGGACATAAATGCTATTCATTTATTTGTGTTGAAGAATCTGGTGCCCACTCTCCTGGGTGACTTGTATTATTCAGTGCACTATAATAATGAGAAGAAGCGAGGAGGTTGTAACACCCCAAAATTTGCCCTCCTACTTATAACCATTTAGTTGGTCCTGGTTTCACATCGTCTGCATTCTCCATTAAGTCATATAATCATAATCAGATATATCCTTTTATATTGTGACTGTGGGGTCAAGGTTACCTTTCAAGCCTCAGTAAGTGGAAGACGTTTATTTCGTCTGCATCGTACCCCCATGTGTGTCCTACCTTGTTCGTTTCTCAGGCTAATTGGTGGAGTGTGTGGTTATTATTCTCTAATTGGCCCCCGGGTCCTCGATTATGGTTTATAACATTTTAAGCCATGGGAAATTTCGCTTGATGATCTGTGTATGATTACAGGCTCTTGCAAGTATGTGAAGTTCAAAAGAGATGGATCCTCAGTTTGAGAATTAAGATTTGAATTTTTGCTTTCAGTCCAAATTGTTTTGGTTTCAAGATTAATGAAGCATTGTTGGGCATATACAACAAAAAAATTCAAAGAAGCTCATGGGATAATCAAATGCACACTCAAGTCCAAGCCATTTAATTAATTAAATTGATAAGTTAAGTTGCTCAGAAGTTGTTGTATTTGTGGATTTATAACAGATTATCGCAAATAAAATGCAAGACAAAAAAAGCTTGGTTGATCTTTAAGTCACGGGCCAAATTAGTTTTAATCCCAATATGACTTTGGGCCGATATCCTAAGGAAATGCTAGAGTATTGCTTCAAGAGGACATAGGAATATTGTCTTGGATATCGTTAAGGCATCCGTTTTAAGATTAAATTTCGGCCATGAGTCTCTAGAGATTTAGGTCACAGAGATCATATGTGTCATCTTTGCAATTAGTGGCTCTTGGGAGTGTGTTAAGTGCATAATGAACCAAGGAGAAGAACTACCCTCATTCGTGTGGTTAATCGGTCGATGGACGCTAAAATAATTCAAGTCCTCTAATTACATTTAGTTCGAACTTGATCTCAATTATTTTTACTTCAACTTCCAAGATACATTCAAGCAGTCTTTGGTCAAGGGATTTGTTATTTTTCTAGAAATTCTAAGACTATTATTAGAGTCAAATCAAGAAGGGTTATGTTCACATTTTGAAGAGAATTCCTAAAAACAGGATTAGAAGTTCCCTCGCAGAAAAAAGATTTAGTGATATCAAAACAGTTAAAGTTAGGCAAGCCAAACGAGTAAGGAAATGTAATATACGACGATCAATTGGATGATCCTTGTCAAAAGGAGAAACACATGATTTTCAGAAAAGAAAAAGCACTTCTCAACAATAATTTATCAGAACTTTAATAATAGAATTTGAAGGGAGAGGTTCAATAAAGAAAAATAAGACATTTACAATCATAAAGGAATTTCAGTTATATGTCAACTAACTGAAAGTACAAAGAAAAAAGACAACAAAAATAGGGATTAGTGTCTTCATTCCTCTAAGTCTCCAATCGCAACATGTCTCAGAAAAAGCGGCGGAATCAATTTCTCCACAACAATCTTCTCATTCGAAACTCTTCGACAACCTGCGGCAAGCTTCAATCTTCAATCTATTCCGCAACCATTCTTCGACCTTTCCCAAATTCAACTCAGAATCGGCTTCGACACCCGATTCAGCAAAAATAATTACTGCATACAACATAGCACATTGTCAAAAAGAAGCGAGAAGGAGTCAAGGAAGAATATCGCAACTGAAACAGAAGTGATAAAAGAAGAGGATCATAACAGAATTTAAAAATCATACCTGAACGAGATTCTACGCCAATATCATAACCAATGGTTGATTCATAATACGCCACACAATTCAGAGGAAGGGAATAGGAAACACCGCAATGTCGAGGTTCAAACACTCAAGAGAGTACTCATACTTCTCCTATCACTAAAAGGTTGGAATCATTTTTTGATGTTCGTCGTCATCACTTCACCAAAGTCCTGCATAGTTCAATACATAGCGGCCACAGTCACAAAAACGAAACTAATTCAAAATAGAAAAACCAGCATAAATTAAGAGAGGAAATCAATACGAAAATAAAATAACTAACTTCCAACTGTTCTAACTAACTTTTCTTCCAGAATTCTCCTACACATTCTATAAATTCATCAGAGTTTCTCACCTTTTGGGGGTTTTTTCTTCAATCCCTCTTTTCTCATCTCCATTGAATCATTCTTCTTCAACTCTTAGCTCTTCTCTTCACCATTCATTCCATCCTCAATCTCTTTCACTCTTCTTCCACAATAAGCAACCTCTTCCACCTTCATCATCCTGCATCAATAGCTACGACCATTATCACCGTCGATCAACTTTCCTACCAATAGCTACATCTTCATCTTGTTCCTCTTACCTATCTTCATAATCCAGCAAAAAAGACGTGATCCACAACAAAAGCTCTGTAATATCCTTCACCACCTTCATCAATCTTTCTTCTTATTTCAATCATTCAACATCAACCTCTCCATCATCAATAAAGGTTCTGCAAAAAAATCTTTTCTTCAAAGATCGCACCCTCTTCTTCCTCGATCCTTCAACAACTTTCTTGAAATCTTCATCATCATCAACACGCTGTAAACACCCCAAATTTGCCCTCACCCATTCACACCATGGCTTGTGATCATTTAATATGCATAAGTTCCACCATAGTATCTCATGTTGCATATTTGTTCCACTGCATAGCTTCAAAGTCATCTGCATCTAGGGTTTGTGATCTGAGCAATCCATGAGCCATTTGAGCCACTCCAAAGGTCATCAATCACTTCAAAGGGGTCCATGTATGTTTAAGCATCATATTATATCCTCTCAAAGTCAAGAATGTCAAAGAATCACAAGAACTGAGATTGGCATGGAAGCAGAGTCAGGTTTGACTGCCCAGATGACCTAAAATTAGGGTTTTGGTTTCAAAGGCCATAACTCCAAATTTTTTGGTCATCCTTGTTTCTATTGGTCTCTATATGGTATAGGTATCATGCATATCAATTTTCATGAAGAAATTTATTGGGGAAGTCATCTGATCAAGAGTTGACTTTTTGAGCAAGTCAGTGCAAAATCAGGGCATCTGAGGCCCCCAATGACCCAACAAAAGGGTGTACTTCATCATTTTGATCATGTATGATCTTTATTTGATCATAGAAGATGTTATAAGTTCACAAGATTGAAGAATTTCAAGCCATTTGCAAAGTTGACTTTTTGGGAAATGACTTGTAATGGAAACTTGCCATTTTGGGAAACTTTTTCAACCCTTGCTTTTTGATTCAAAAATGCTTCAAATGGGAAAAACTTGGTCATGAAAGTTGTAGAATGGATCATTTCCTTTTCAAAAAGTACAAGAACTTGTTCTAATTCATTTTGGATCAAAAGTTATGGCTTGTCAAAGTTGGCCAAAATCACATAATTTGAAGTTTTCTACCAAGGAGGCATTTTGCAAAATGGTATGATCAAGTGTTCTAAAGGCTTCAAAAGTGTACAAACTCTTCACAACATGATCACATGACCTCTAAAGATCAGAATGGGCCAAAGAATATTGCATTTTGATGCCTTGAATCTCAAGAATTTCCAAAGGGGCCAAACTTTGTGAAAATTGCAAAACATCTCATAAGTCTTGATCCACTTGCTGATTCATCTCATAAGCAATTCCATGGTTCTCCCTAAACTCAGCTGAGCCAAGACAAGCAAAAAGGCTAGCTATACCATTGCCCATACCTCAAGTACAAGTCAAGTTGACATTTTGGCAACTTGCCCATACCAATCACACTATGCCACAACCACTTTCTGAACCAATCCCATTTGTTTATACAAATCAGAAGGAAGCAAAAGCATAAGACACACAAGCCTGAAAAGCTCCAAGAACACAGCCTTCTCATTTTCCACCTCATATGCAAAACCATTCGAAACTGACTACACAAGCTTCAAACACACAAACAAACTTCACCATTGATCTCAACATGACTCACTGATCACAAACCAATCATTGAAACAGCCTGAAAGTCACTGAAATCAAAACACGATCATCACCCCTCACTGAACAGAACTTCTACAATCTCCCAAATCAGCCATCAACAAAAGCTTTGAAGCATTCCATTCAGCTCAGGGGGACCAGAGGAGTCAGTTTGCATAAGAGAAAGGCTCAGAAAGTTTCAGTTCGAAGGACTTCAGTTCAGGTATCCATCAAGAACAAATTTTCCAGAACTTCATTTACTTGTTATAAATTGATTCTACATGTCATCCTGATCATCATGATGTGTTTAAAAATGAAAATGGTGGAGTATTGAGTATGTATGAGTTGTCTGAAACTTTCTGCCCTAAATTTGTTTTGCTTCGATTTGCATGATTAATGAATGAAAAATGGTTTTTGTTTGGGGGTTTTGATTCAGTGATGAGTGGGGTTTGATTCTGGGCAGTTAGATTTCATTTTTATGGAGTTTTGAGAGAGTTAGGTCAGAGGTCTCGCAGGAGAAGACGACAGGAAGTCTTCTCCGGCCACCTGAAGTTGATTAGGGTTAATCAGTGTCATTAATGTGAGTTTGAATGTGGAGCATTGGATGGCTTGACCATGGTTGACCCGCGCGTGTTTGAATGGACAGGATGCATCATTAGAAACCCTAATCCTCATTAACTTAATTTAATTCAGTTTAATTAATTTAAAATGGAAATTAACTCAGTTTGAATCCTAGCCACAGGATCTGGCGCGCAGTCTTTCCCTCCCTCCTGAGTTTGAATGCTGACCCTTGATTACGCATACTTTCATTTAATTCTATTTTTATTTCATTTAATTTCATTTTCTTTTCCTCATTTATTTAAAAATAGCAAAACACTTTAAAACATTCTGAAAATTTTTATCAAACATTTTATTAATTTTTCAGAACACAAAAATATTTTTATTTTTATTTTTTGCATCAAAAATTATTTTTAAATCATTTAAAAGTTTATTTTTAATTGATTAATGAGAATTAATTAATTAAAAATACTTTTAGGTATTTAAAAATCACAAAAAAATTCATGAAAGATTTTAAGACATTTAGAAACATTGTCCAACTCTCAAACCAAATTTATTTTTTGTTCTTGATGCCTTTTGACAATTTTTAATGGAATTAAAATCATTTCAAGGCATTATTTTGGTTCAATCTTCAAAAATTCATTTCCGCCTAACCATTGAGAGTTGGACAATGATTCTTTTTGCATTGCATATTGTATAGCATGTAGTTTATAGGATAAAATTGGCATGGATTGATCTTGCATTTTCAATTTGTTTGGCATTTTTCTTTACAAGGTACCTTAAAACCCTAGCAATCTTAGGAAATTCACAACTTCCATTAGGTTTAAAGTTGGATCCCCTCCTTTGGGCAGTAAGTTTGTATAGGTTTAGGGTTCCTTTGAATGCATTTTCAAATTTTTATCATAATGTTTGCTTCTGGTTTTGAATTTTGTTTTGTGCATTGATCATAAACCCTAATTTGGGCCTTCCTTTGCATCCATTTCTCATTTGCTTACATACCATGACTTGCTATTGACATGTTGTGCATCCATTTGATTCATAACACATCTTAGGACATATTAGAATCATGTGTGATCATTGCATCTTTCATTTGCCATGTTGTATGTCATTTGCATTTCATAACTTTTCATGAATGTTCATGGTTCTAAACATGCTTCTCTTGCATCCATATGTTTGTAAGATCATTCTCATGCCTTGTTTCATGTTTGCATCATCTCTTAGCATCATTAACATCATACTCATGCTTCTGGTTTTGGTTTTCATCATGCCATTTCATCTCATTTGCATTGCATTTCATTCCTTTCATTAACTTTTCAGGTGGTAAGTTACTTTGAGAAGTGAATTTGCCTTCACTTCTCACAATCTCTTTTCATCTCTCTTATGCATCATTGCTGCATTTTGTCTTGTGCTTGAGATTGAGCTTGATCATTCTTCTTCATCTTACTTTCTTTCTTCAAGTGACTTGTCTTCTTAAATGAAACAAGTTACTTTGCTTCTCTTTGCCTTTCATCTGCTTCATGGTGGTTTCTCTTGAAGATCTTTCTTGTAAACCTCACAAACCTTAGGAACAACCAAGCATGAAAATAATTAGGGTTTGATTAGTCCCCCCATTAGTTTTACCTTTGTGTCATCATTGAGTCTTCTCTTCTCATCTCACAATCAGGGACTAAACCCTAAAGGCTTTAAGGCTTTGTGATTAAGCTTATGCCTGCATCCTTCTATTAGGATGGAGTGTATAATTTTAATCCTAAGTGTTAAACCCTTAATGTGTTTAACTCCTTTAATCAATCCATCTAATAATCATCAAGACATCAAGCTTGTAACTTGGGCCTTGCATTAGGGTTCCAATTCTTCCTTAATGGGTTAAAAGGACTAACCCTAGTATTAATGGACAGGTCCCCCTCAAGTTGTCTTACAAACAATAAAAATCACTTCTTCATCATACCATTAACTAAAATCCATCTAATAAAGGTTTTGTTTTGTCATGAGGTTAATCCCTAATCATGGATTAAGTTGAGGAGCTTTCCTCAGCTTAAACATTCTCATCTATTATCCTTCTATTAGGATGGTGTAATGAGTCTGTTTAATCCTTGATTGTGGCTTAATCTCATTACTTAACACTAAACAAAAACACCAAAAACATCTAAATAAATGCAAGTAGGTTAATGATCTTAATCCTACACCATGGTGATTAAGTGTGAGATGCTGACTTCACACTTAAGGTATTCTCATTACCCCTAATCAGAGGGATGATGTGATGAGTTTATTAAATCCATTGGTTTAGGCTTAAGCTCATTAACTTATGACAAACTCCAAAAAGCAATAAAAGACTGAAAATACAAAAACAAACAATAATCGTCTCCTCCGGGATTCTTTTCTCATCTCATTCATTCACAAACGAGAACTTGCTTCTTCCGTCTAATGCAAGACAGTTTGCACCTGAGCCAGACAGGTCATACACTTGAGCATAGGCAAGTAAGCAGTTCATCAGTCAATTTATCTTTCAGTCTCTTTGAGTCGAACTACGGTGTTCTGACTTCCTCATTGCACGAGAGGATACGTAGACATAACTTAACAGTTATCGAACAAAAGTCTCTATATATTCCCCCTCTTTCTAGCAATTATTCTTCAAGCCTCATAGTCTTGAGCATTCCACTCTTGTTCTTACACTGACACTTCATTTATACACTTCACACTTCTTTTACACTGACACCCTGTAACACGGTGGGAGAACTGACTTTAGTTATGTTGCGGATAGCAAGAGTCGCCACCGACTTTTATTTTATCCAAAGGAAAGGCATAAAAGAACAGGAAATACCTTATAAAAGATTTTTGGGTCCGGGGGGTAGGTTATGTAAAGGGAAGGTGTTAGCACCCTTTACATCCATGGTTATCCATGGGCTCTTAGTTACTTAGCTCACTTTAAAATGTTTTTGAAAATGTGAAGTGTGTGAATAGAAATTTTCATAAGAGTTTGATAATGATCCAGGTACGGATGCGTAAAAAACTTGTGTTTGAAAATTGCTTGAAATTGTGAAGTGTTTGAAAAGTTTTTGAATAGTGAGCAAGTAACTATGAGGAACCTACCCTAAAGTTTAAGTCTTTCTGTTCTTGAATCCTTTAAATGGTAAGACTATCCCTATTATTAAGGAATAGGTAGTCATTACCTTGGATGTGTGGGACAAGTAAGGGTCATCTGTTTAATGTAGGCAACTGTGGGGTGTATTAAGCAATTTTGGAGGGACTGTCATCTTTATTCGAAAGGGACAAGATCATTACGAAGGCAACATTCGAAAGGGACTTGATCTTTTATTGTTAAGGGACTAGATGACTTTATTTTTGAGGGACTTTTGCTTTATACACCATACTTGACCTTTTGATTAGGCAACAATAAGAGGTAACCCTAGAAAGTGAGATGGCGATCAAAGATCGACTTACGTGTGTGAGTGTACAATTTAATATTTATCTTTTAATTTAAATGACCTAAATTAATTTTAAACATACATGTTACACTCCCTGTTTTTACTAACCATGGCATAAAATAAATTATAAAATATTACATCCAGGAACAATTACAAAAAATAATAATAAAAGCAATTTAAATAAATAAGCAAAATAAATAAATAAGCAAAATAAATAAACAAGCAAAATAAATAAGTAAGCAGAATAAATAAGTAATTATAATAGGGTTAGTAGAAATAATAATAATAACAATTTAAAAATAAATGGGGTTAATAATAAACATGATTAATAATAATAATAATAAGTAAAAATATTATAATAAACAAAATTTTTAATGGTTAATAAGAAAGTATGAACAATTATATTAATTATTATAAAATTTGAAATTATATGTAAATTATAAAAATTAAATCAATTATGAACATATTATGAAAAATAAATTATAATTACAAAAATTAAATTAGCAATTTTAAACATATAATAAGAATTATTTTCATACAAAAATTAAATTATAAACAATAAATTAAGCATTTTAATTTTTAATTATATTTACATACAAAAATTTAAATTATAAATATTAATAAAAATTAACTCAAGAATTTTAATGAATTTTAAGAATATAAATAAAAGAAGGAGATTAGGGTTTTGAAAAGAATATATTTTTTAGGGTTTTAAAAATAAATTAGGGTTTCTAATAATATTAACTTAATAACTAAATAAATATATACATATTTTGATTTTAAATATATAATAATAAAAAACTAGGTTTAGAATTTAGAAAACAAATTAGAAAATATTTACATATTATTTTTTTCTAGAATTATTTAAACATACATTAAACATGATTATATTTAATTAATAATAAAATAATTAGCAAAACAATGAAATAAAACAAAAAAACTGAAACTTACCTGGCTGGGAATTGAACCCAGCACCTTTGGCTTGCAACACTCAGGCCAGCAACACATACCACCAGGCCAACGCGCGCGCAGGTGAAGAAAAGATGAGTCCAATTGATTTTATGCCTTAAACCTGAAAATCAGAAAAAAGAAAGAAAAAACAAAAGGCCTGGGGGAATCGAACCCAGGACCTTGCAAGCAATCACACAAACACATTACCATTCCAGCTGGGAGAGCGCACCTGTACATAACTTCACCATAATTCATAATATATTATAATGTCTAATTATCTGGAAAAAACAACAAAAATATGGTGAAGCCAGGATTCGAACGCAGGTCCTCCAGCTACACACGCGTGCTTCATACCACTGGGACAAGCACAAGCTTGTGACATAAAACAGAAACAAAACATAAAAATATTAAAATCAAATTCAAATTCCAGAAACGCGCGCGCAGGGAGTCATCTTCAACCTTCAGTCCTGTGAAATTTCCTGCGAAATTTCATAGGAAATTTGCTACGAATTTTTTGCGCAGGAAATCCTATGTCTTTGAGAACCTGCAATACAAGCAAAATTCATCCAAATTGATTGTTCTAATGAATTACCCAGGTCTTAATCAACTTAATTTTGTCAATCAACAACATTTATATGGCTTAGATCGTAAAACCCTAAATTGGTTTCCAAAACCCTAACAATGGCCATGATCGTATTAGGTCACTAAACTTCAATGTTGCTGTCCAGAAACATTCCTAGCATCATCACAAACATCAAGCAATCATCAAATATCATTTAAATTAAGCAAATATGTGAAATCGAAAAACTCATATTCAAGAACAAAACTTGATTCGGTTTGAATGATTTAAGGTGTTATGGATGCATATGAACATTGGTACACATTCAGTGAAGCCTAGGGATCATTGTTGTGTCCTTAGAATACCTTCAAATGCCCTCAATTGAAGAACCCGAAAATTGATTTTTGTATGATTTTTGGTTTTTGAAACTTACTCTTGGGAGGCAGCAATTCGTGGCCTTGTGTTAGAGTTATGTAATGTACTTATAGTATGATCAATTAGGTCAGAAAAGATCAATGCTTGTGTGAAAAATTTGATCTAAAAAGATTCAAAAAGATAAGCCTTAAAAATCAAATATTTTTGCATAAACACTTGCTATTTTAGGCCAATCATCATGATCCTCTTACCTCTTTGATTCCAATCATATTTATGAATTTCTAGAAGCTTAATCTTTTTTAAATCTTAGACTTTTATATTTTATTTTAATTTAAAATGATTTTTAATGAATTAAATCAAAATAAATAAAAATAAAATGATAAAAAATCTGATTTTTGTTGACTTGGGTCGTGCATGAGGTCATAGTATGGATTGGGTCATCATATGGCAAGCCCATTTAGAAAAAATTGGTTTTAAACCTCCATTTTCTTCATAAACCAACCAAAAATTTCCCAACTTTGCAAGGGCACATATCCTTCAATTTTAATGGTATTAGGGTGTTCTTGGACATTTTGGAAAGCTTGAAGAGTCCTCTAACCAACCCCACTGGTTTCATGTCCATATCATTTACCAATCTCAAGTTATGCCCTTTTGAAGTTGTTGACTTTTTGTTGACTTTCAAAAGGACCTATAATGTCTTAGCTCATACCTTCCAAATGAAGCATTTTTGGGCTTGGCTTGTGAGACACAAAGTTGTAGAGAATTCAATTTCCTTCAAAATGAGCTTTGGCTGGAGACTTGGTGATGAAGCATGTGAAAGTTATGGCTGGTCAAAGTTCAGTTGACTTTTACTGAGGAAACCCTAATTTAGAAACTCCTGATTCTTGATGATCTGAAATCTCCTTGATGAATCATGATCAACCCTTGATCAAATGATGAATTTTACTTCATATACTTGATGTTGGCAAAAAATAATGAAGTTTGACTTTGGTTTGACCACAGTTGACCTCAGTTTGACTTTTTAACTACTTTGACTGATTTTGACTTATCTGATCATCTGACTGAGCAAACTTTTGAGAAAAGTCTTGAAACTTGTCATGGGGATTCTTAGACACATATAAGATGTTATGAAGCTCACTTGAAGTCTTAGAAGTCCATTTAGCCTGATTAAAGTTAAAACCCTAGTTTTGGATGCACTGCTTAGGAGGATGCATTGTCTGAGGGAATTGTCAAATCTTCTGACCAATTGTGAACTTTGTGAACCTTGTGAACCTCATAAGATATCTTGTGAACCTCATGGGAGGTCTTGTAAACTTCATGAACCTCATGAAAGGTCTTGTGAACCTCAAAAAGTGTCTTGTAAACTTCATGAACCTCATGAAAGGTCTTGTAAGCATTGTGAATCTTGTGAACCTTGTGAACCTTTGGGAAGTGGTAACCTTTGGGAAGATAACAACGGCCCAAAGTAATAATATGCTTTCAGGAGTATAAGCAACATCCTGAGGAGGTGATGATAGCTTTCAGGAAGATAAACAACGTCCCGAGGAGATAATATTCTTTCAGGAGGATAACAACGTCCTGAGGAGGTATTATGCTTTCAGAAAGATGAACAACGTTCTGAGGTATAAGAAACTTTCAGGAGGATAAAGCAGTCCTGAGGGAATGATAACTTTCAGGAGGATAAAGCAGTCCTGATAGTCACAAGTTGTTGATGAAGTCTGTCTGTTGGAGAACTACCCTGAAACCAAAGTAGCATTCTGTATGGTAATATTAGTTTATGTATTATGTATGCATGTATAATATGATGCGCTTAAGTAATGTATTATGTATCTATGGATATGTATGTTATGGTATGATGTAAATGATGTATGTATGATATGATACTGCCTGAAGCATCTGGATATCCTCGTACAACAACTGCTGGCCAGGGAAAATAAATCCCGATTCGTTGTTGAAGAATATGAGGAACTCATTCCCGTCTTGTTTGATATTATATTATACATAACCTCCCGTATGCTGGGGATAGCAAGGTATATATAACCTCCCGTATGCTGGGGATAGTAAGGTATACATAACCTTCCGTCTTCGTTTGATAGTAGGGTATACATAACCTCCCGTCTTCGTTCGTCGTACTCTTATTGGAAAGTAAATTCCCGAATATCCGTATGAGGATAAAAGAGATGGATATAAATTCCAGGGGAGATGTAACTTTATGAAGATGGACTTGCCCTACCGAGGGTTTGTAGCTGTTTTGTAGAGATGAACCGGCAAAGCTTCATTGAAATCCTTCCCTCGTTCGTCCTTAGTAAATACTATTACTGCATTTTCATGCATTTCTGGTAAACATCAATCATATTAAGCATACATGCATTTCTGGTAAACATCAATCATATTCAAAAGCATACATACATTCAAACACAACCAATGGACGTTTCGCTTAAGTAAATAGGGTAAAAGTAAATCTGGATTCAAAAAATGGAATTTTATTTATATCAAAGAGTGACCTATACATAGGTAAGTTTGTACAAGGAGACATAAACCCTAGTAAGAGGATTTTGTCATAAAGATTTTTCAAAACAAGGAGAATCAGCTATGCGGGAAATAATCTTATTGAGTTTCAATCCTACTATTGCCATTATCTTCAAGTATCTCATCTTCTGCTGTTGAGACGGAAACGATTGGATTGAGCTTTATCTGTTCAAACTTGAGTAAGTAGTACAACTGGTTGCAGTTTCATGGGTGATCCAAACGAGACATAGTCATACGCTTTAATCCCTAACTTTTGCCTAGATTGCCCTTTCAGATTTTCAATCCACCGAGATACCCTTTTTTGCCCAAGCCGCCTTTTCAGGTTTTCGACTTGCCGGGTTTACATCTTTTTATTTATATCCCTAATTTTTGCCCAAACCCTTTTGGTTTGCCGGGATGCCCTTATTTTTGCCTAGGCCTGTCAACCTAGCGGGTCTCTTTTCATGCGTAGTATTTTTTAACTATGTCTGCGTTTATAGGCTGCGGGAAGTCTTCACCATCCATAGTAGTAAGTATCATGGCACCTCCTGAAAATACTGTCTTGACTATAAATGGTCCTTCATATGTTGGATTCCACTTGCCCCTAGGATCACCCTGTGGTAATATGATACGCTTGATTACCAAATCACCAGCCTGATATACCTTTGGCTTAACCTTCTTGTTAAAAGCTTTGATCATTCGTTTCTGGTACATCTGGCCATGACAAACTGCTGCTAACCTTTTCTCATCAATCAAATTTATCTGGTCAAGTCGAGTCTGAATCCATTCATCTTCATCTAAGCCTGCATCCTTCATAATTCTTAAGGAGGGAATCTGAACTTCAATGGGCAGAACTGCTTCCATACCATAGACTAAGGAGAATGGGGTTGCCCCTGTTGAAGTACGTATTGTAGTACGATAACCATGAAGAGCAAATGGTAACATCTCATGCCAATCCTTGTAAGTAACAGTCATCTTTTGTATAATCTTCTTAATGTTCTTATTAGCAGCTTCAACTGCCCCATTCATCTTCGGACGATACGGAGAAGAGTTGTGATGCTTAATCTTGAACTGTGTGCAGAGATTAGTAATCATAGTGTTGTTCAGATTAGAGCCATTGTCAGTGATAATCCTTTCAGGGATGCCATACCTACATATGAGATTATTCTTAATGAATCGAGCCACAACATTCTTAGTAACAGATGCAAATGAAGCTGCCTCCACCCACTTCGTGAAGTAATCAATAGCAACCAGGATGAAACGATGCCCATTAGAAGCAGTAGGCTTGATCTCACCAATCATATCAATGCCCCACATGGCAAAAGGCCAAGGAGCAGTCAACACATTCAAGGGTGATGGAGGTATATGTACTTTATCAGCATAAATTTGACACTTGTGACAAGTTCTGGAGTGTTGATAGCAATCAGCTTCCATGGTAGACCAATAGTAACCTGCTCTCAATATCTTCTTTGCCATGGTATGACCACTAGAATGAGTTCCAAAGATTCCATCATGCATATCTTCCATAATCTCAATTGCTTCCTTCTTATCCACACAACGAAGCAAAGTTGAATCATGATTGCGCTTGTACAAAATCCCATTACTCAAAAGGAACTTAGCAGAAAACCTTCTCAGAAACTTCCTATCTTTGACAGATGCCCCTTCAGGGAACTCCTGAGCTTCAATATATCTTTTTACTTCATAGAACCAAGGCTTTTCCTCTGCCCCTTCAGTGTCAATCTCATTGCAGTATGCAGGCTTCTCAAATCTATCAATAGTAATCTTGGGAGCTTCATCATCCCAGCTGATCTCAAACATAGATGCCATGGTAGCTAATGCATCTGCCAACTGATTCTCTCTTCGTGGAATATGTCCAAAGGTAATCTCTTTAAAATGTGGGATCAGAGACAACACATGCTTTCTGTAAGGAATGAGGTTATCATGCTTGGTATCCCAGTCTCCTTTGATCTGACTAACTACCAGGGCTGAATCTCCATACACATCAAGGAACTGAATCTTCATATCAATAGCATCTTTAATACCCAGGATACATGCCTCATACTCAGCCATGTTATTGGTACAATAGAAACAAAGTCTGGCAGTAATCGGGGTATGACAACCTTCAGGGGAACTAATTACAACACCAACACCATTACCAAGTGCATTGGAAGCACCATCAAAAACCATAGTCCATCGGGATCCTTGTTCAAGTCCGTCATATTGTCCAGGTTCTTTGGTAATAATCATAATGTCTTCATCAGGGAACTCAAAACTCATTGACTGGTAATCATCCACTGCCTGATGAGCCAAATGATCAGCAACAACACTTCCTTTGATGGCCTTCTGAGTAGTATGTTGTATGTCATATTCTGTCAAGATCATTTGCCATCTTGCAATTCTTCCGGAGAGAGCAGGTTTCTCAAATATGTACTTGATTGGATCCATCTTTGAAATCAATAAGGTGGTATGAGTCAACATATACTGTCTTAGTCGGCGAGCAGCCCATGCCAAAGCGCAGCAAGTTTTCTCGAGCAGTGAGTATCTTGTTTCACAGTCGGTAAACTTTTTGCTAAGGTAGTATATTGCCTGCTCTTTTCGACCAGACTCGTCATGTTGCCCCAACACACACCCCATTGAGTTGTCTAACACTGTTAAGTACATAATCAAGGGTCTTCCATCAACTGGTGGCATCAAAATTGGTGGTTCCAGCAGATATCTCTTGATTTCATCAAAGGCAGTCTGGCACTCATCATTCCATTCCATCACCTGATCTTTCTTTAACAACCTGAAGATTGGTTCACAGATGGCAGTTAATTGGGAAATAAATCTTGCAATGTAATTCAATCGTCCCAAGAAACCTCTAACCTCCTTCTCAGTACGGGGAGCTGGCATCTCTCGTATAGCTTTTACTTTTGTAGGATCTACTTCAATACCTTTTCCACTGACAATGAAACCTAGGAGCTTACCAGACCTAACTCCAAAAGTACACTTGTTTGGGTTCAATCTCAACTTGTATTTCTTCAACCTCTCAAACAACTTATGCAGGTGATCAAGATGTTGTTCTTCATTCTGGGACCTGGCTATCATATCATCCACATATACCTCTATCTCATGATGAATCATATCATGAAACAAAGCCACCATAGCACGCTGATATGTTGCCCCTGCATTCTTCAAACCAAATGGCATCACCTTATAGCAAAAGGTGCCCCACTGTGTAACAAATGTTGTCTTCTCCATATCTTCAGGTGCCATCTTGATTTGATTGTAACCAGAGAAACCATCCATAAAAGAGAATACCTTGTGCTGAGCAGTGTTGTCTACCAGAACATCAATATGAGGAAGTGGAAAATCATCTTTGGGGCTGGCCTTGTTCAAATCCCTGTAGTCTACACACATACGTACCTTACCATCTTTCTTAGGAACTGGTACCACATTTGCAACCCACTGAGGATAAGAAGTCACAGCTAAGAACCCTGCATTGAACTGTTTCATTACCTCTGCTTTGATCTTCTCTGACATTTCAGGACGCATGCGACGAACCTTCTGCTTCTTTGGACGACAGTCTTCTTTTATTGGTAAACGGTGAACCACAATGTCTGTATCTAACCCTGGCATATCTTCATAAGACCAAGCAAAGATCTCCACATAGTCACGTAACATCTGAATCAATCTGCTCTTGACATTATCCTCTAATTCAGCCCCTATCTTGACTTCTTTCCTGTTTTCTTCAGTTCCCAGATTCACAACTTCGACTGGCTCTTCATGTGGCTGTATAGCTTTCTCTTCTTGTTGTAACAACCTAGCAAGCTCTACAGGTACTTCACAATCGTCCTCATTTCCGTCTTCAGTTTGATAGATCGGATTCTCGAAATTATAATTGGCAATAGTAGAACTGTTATCAACAGAATCCAGAGTGGATGAGGATCTGCATTTTAGTGATGTGGGTGTGCGTAAGAACACATAGCTGATAAAAAATAAAATAAAAGAAAGAAAAGGAACACAATATTTATGAAAACGAAACGTCCACTGATTTTTATTGAATGAAGTATGCAAATGAAATGACATCCCGTAACAAGCACACCATTGTGCCCCGGGTAAGGCACAAGGCTTAAGAGTTTAATTGTTCAAGAAATTACAAACTTAAAAGCAACAACACAGTAATAGTATTTACTCCTGACTAAAGGAGATAGGAATAACATCTTCAGCTTTCCAATTATTGAGCCCAGCACCCACAGTAGGAAAGATCCAAGCATCCAGATTGTAGTCTTCATCATAGTCTCCCACATCATTGATCTGATATTTCATAACCCCTTGATTGGTGATACGAACAGCACGAGCACGACGAACAGCCTTCTGGGACTCTGCAGTGAAACCCAAACCAAACTTGTCAGACTTGTATGGGATATCAGGAAGCTGACCCCAAATAGTACAACCACCTTCATCCACCACAGCTTTAGCATCTTTGAGGGAGGCCATTGTTGGAGGTACCCTGGTGACCACAGGAACTTTCTTGACGACAGGAGGAGCTACATAATCATTAACAATCCAAGGAACCACTTCAAACGTCTGACACGGAGTTTCAACATATTCACCTTCCACTTCCAGATACTTGAAGGTGTTCACATGGCTGACAAAATATTCTTCCTCTCCATATACAGTAACAACCTTTCCTTCTACCGGATATCTCAACTTCTGATGTAATGTAGAGGTTACAGCACCTGCCCCATGGATCCAAGGACGACCAAGCAAACAAGAGTACGAAGGACGAATATCCATCACATAAAATGTAGCATTGAAAACCTGAGACCCAACTTTGATTGGGATATCAATTTCTCCATGCACTACTCTTCTAGAACCATCAAAAGCCTTTACCACTATACTACTGGGCTTCAGCACAGCATCTTCGGGACTCAGCTTATTCAGGACTTCCTTGGGCAACACATTCAGAGAGGAACCATTGTCTATCAATACATGTGACAGGGTAGTGCCCCTGCATTCAATTGAGATATGCAGAGCCCTGTTATGATCCCTCTTGGCAGGAGTCAAATCAGCATCAAAGAAACCTAAGCCATTATCATAGGTCAGGTGGGCAACACAATTCTCAAACTGGTCAACAGAAATTGCATTGGGTACATGAGCAGTCTTCAGGAATTTAATCAAGGCCTTGGCATGAGCCTCAGAACACAACAACAAGGACAACATAGAAATCTTGGAGGGAGTATGCCCCAACTGATCAACAATATCATAATCACTCTTGCGAATGATTTTCAATACTTCTTCCATCTGCTTAGCAAGATCATCAGCAGCTGGCACATCAGTAGGTATAGGCTCAATAACAGGACCTTTGCCCCGAGCATCAGTAGTGGAAGTAGCAGCAGGAGTAACTGCATTCTTGGAAGTAACTGGAGGAGAGAAAACTCTTCCGCTTCGTGTGATCTTACTAGATCCAACAATATTATCAACATCAACAGGCACATCAGCTAAGGGTTCCTACTTAACACCATGGATATAAACATCATACCCATAATGCCAAGGCACAGCTTTATCAGACGTATACGGAATAGGACCAGGAGTGGTAATGACCAGAGGAGCCACTCTAGCTTCAGCAACAATCTTCACAGGGCCTTCAGCAGTTATCTTAATTGGACCCTTATGAGTGATTTTAACAGGACCTTTGGAAGTGATCCTTACTGGCACTCTATCAACCATATCAACCTCTTCAATCTTCCTGCCTTTAGTAATATGATCCACCATACTCTCTACAGACGATGGAGTCCTCTCAAAAACTATGGTATACTTATCCATGAGACGCTGAATTCCATCTCTCAATCTCCAGCAACTATCCGGCTTATAGGTACAATACAAACAATCTTCACGACAACCTGGAAAGAACCCAGCTTGCACTAACTTCTTCTTGATAACAGACAATGGTGTGGTCAATTCTGCAACTGAATAGATATGTAAATCTTCATCAATGGCATTGACAGTCTTCTCGTGATTTGGCATGGGAGCAGTAATCACATTTGGAGTACCCGGAGGGTCAAACTCAATCTCTCCAGCCTCAATCATATCTTGAATTTTGTTCTTCAAGACCCAACAACTATTAGTATCATGTCCCTGACAGTTCGAATGATATGCACATCGTGCATTGGGATTGTACCTGGGAGAGGTAACATTGGGATTCTGAGGAGCCTCTTTCAGAGTAATAAGTTCATCCTTCAACAAGTGTTGCAATGCCTGAGCCATTGACATGTTGATCTTAGTGAACTGCCTTCTAGCCCTCTGTTGGTTGCCCTGTGGCTGCTCTGGTGTTGTAGGAGTTGGATTTGAAATATGAACTGCATTCACAGACTGATGCCTTCTATTACGATCAGGTTGACCATAAACAGCATTGGATTCTTTCTTCCCAGTGGGAGGCTTCTTTGCAGCACCTGATGAAGAAGTACCCACTTGGATCTTGCCACTCTTTATACCATTTTCCACGCGCTCCCCTGTCATTATCAACTCAGTGAAGCCAGATGATGAGCTTCCAATGAGATGACTGTAAAATGGAACATTCAGCGTACACATGAACATATCAACCAATTCCCCGTCAGTTAAAGGGGGTTGAACTCTTCCAGCTAAATCTCTCCACTTCTGAGCATACTCCTTGAAACTTTCTTTGGCACCCATAGACATGCTTTGCAGCTGCATGCGAGTGGGAGCTAAATCAGCATTGTATTGATACTGCTTATAGAAAGCTTCAGCAAGATCATTCCAATCTCTGATGTTGACACTCTCCAACTGATAATACCACTCCAATGGGCTCCAGATAAGCTCTCTTGGAAGAAATGGATCCACAACTTCTTATCAGCAGTGTGGGGTTGAATTCTTCTGACATAAGACCTCAGATGCAGCTTGGGACAGGAGACCCCATCATAAACAACAAAGGTAGGAACCTTGAAACCAATGGGTATGACTACCCCAGATATCAGACTCAAATCTTCAAAATCCAGCCCAGAAGACTTCTGCAACTCCATAGCATCCATTCTATCCACCAGCATCTTGAATTTGTCTTCATTAGGATCATGGTAGTAATTAGCCTCAGAATCAGAGTTCCCCACAGTGTTGTGGAGACTGCCTCCCTCTTTTTCAGACTCCTTAGATTCATAGTCTTCAACTGGTTCTTTGGTCTTAGCAAGACCTTTGAACCTTCTTCCCATGTTGATCAGGCCACCTGACCTTCTAGTCTTCTTAGTCTTCTTGGCCAGCAGTGTCTTCAATTCATCCTGCCCCTTGGACAAATTCAGGATCAGCTCTTGGAACTGTGCATTCTGTGCCTGGAGATCCTTAACTGTTTGTTCAAGAGCCATTACTGAAATAAACAGCGAGAAGATGAGAAACCTGTACATAAGAAACCTGTGATGTAATGATATGATGTATAGATGCGTATGCAATGTTTTCAAGGACCGCAGGATTTAAATTTGCTTAAACAATCAAGAAAGTAAACTTTTATTAGTAATAAATTTGTTTGCCCCTTGGGCTTACAAAAATGAAATGAAATAAATACAAAAGATGGGGTTTTAAGTCTCCCATGGACGTTTCCTCTTTGTGTTGAGGTATGAGTTGAGATTCCGTTCCTCGTGAAGTTGCTTTGTTAGTTCCAAGACTCTTTCTTGGCTTGCTTTGTAATGAGCCTCGAAAGTGTCCCTTTGCTCCTTCAACTGGATCCAGGATCTCTGTAAGTCTTCCATGTCAGTAGGCATGTCTGGGTGAAGGATGGTATAAGCAGTATCTCCTTCAGCAACAGGTTCCATGGTAATTGGCAGGATAGCAGGATATAGCATCATGAGAGTCTGAGCACGAGATCGCACCCATCTGAGATAAGCCTCCATAGGAATAGTGTACTTAGGCTCCAGAGTCTTGTTGTCAACCTTGTTTACTTTCCCCCATGCTCGTATGAATCTTTGACGGTAACCTTGAAGATCGTTGTCGTAATCAAACACAATTCCCTGAATCAACATGTCATGTGGACCATCACTCCGAGCGTAACCAAACTGTCGTAAAGCTAGAGAGGGGTTGTAGGTGATGCCTCCTCTTATGCCCAGAAGTGGCACATTAGGAAACTCCCCACAACGGTCAATGATAGTGACATTCTCCATAGATCTGGAGCACCAATGGATATCTGAATGCGAGAGTGACATAATCCTCTTGGACCATCTGAACCCTTGCTCATTCTTCATTACTGAGCGAGGAAGGTGAGAAATAAACCACCTAGATAGCAAAGGTGTGCAGCACATCAAAGTTCCTCTTGCCCTTGTAGTACGGGTGTGAAGAGAATGTAGGATATCTCCAAGCAATGTAGGCACTGGATTATGACTCAGAAATATGTTGATGGCATGCACATCTATGAACTGATCAGGATTGGGGAACAACACTAAGCCATAAATCAACAAGGCTAAGATCCCCTCAAAAGCGTCATAGATCATAGCTTTCAAGAACACTTGAGCCTTCTCTATCAACACCTTAGCTAGAATACCCTTAACTCCGCTTCTCGTTTCTAGAACAATGTCAGCCTTCTTCAGATGTAGAGCTGCAGCAATAACCTCTGGTTTAAGCTCCTTCTCCAAGCCTATGAAGGGTCTTTGATCAAGAACAGGTATACCCAGAAGTTTAGAGAACTCTTCCATTGTAGGAACCAGCTGATAGTCAGGGAATGTAAAGCAATGGTGCTTAGGGTCAAAGAACTGAAATAGAACACTCATCATGTCTTCATTGAACCCTGAAGTGACTAGATCCAATAGGTGACCATGTCTCTTGATGAACTGGGAGTGATCAGACACTTGAGAAACCAACTCTTTAAGCTTAGCAGGTATGCCCACAAAGTTGATCCTGATGGTGTTTCTACGAGCAGAAGCCATGACCTGCAACAAAGAACAAAGGTAAATCCTTTGGTCCTTGAAATGGTTAGTGAAAATGCTATGCTCATGATGCATGATGATGTCATGATGTTATGTTCAATCACAAACATGTGGCACACACAAACAAGTCACACAATAGCCCTAGGTTTAAAGGCTTGCATGAGGTTTAAAGGTAAGTACCCTCCCCTGAAGTTAGTTGGTTCATCCTGTCCTACAAAAGTAACCAGGTTCTAAGGGATCTCAATATCATTGATCCTTCACAAGGGTGGTTGTTCAGTAGGCAACTTACTTGCCAACCAAAACCCTCCAAGTTTAAGATCTCAATGAGCGTAGTATCGAGTATCAACCAACTTCAGTCTGCACCAAAGCCGGTTATCTCACTACTTTCTAAAGGCCAAGATGGGATAACTAGGGTTCTAAAAGTTAGTTAGTATATTGACAACATATGGCAGCCTCATATTATCCTCAACTTGACTTAAGGAACATAAGCACCAACCAAGAAGTCACACTAACTATGGCCACCAGATCAACCATATCGGTATACGCCGTACAGTTTCCTTGATCTATTGCCATTTACCTAAGGCACACTAGATCCGGGTTAGGATCTTTCACACATAAGAGCCCAACAGATAAGTATAAAGCAAACAAGGCAAACAATTTTAAAGTGATCTAATTCCTTAGGGTACCCCTCTTTTATTAAATCCCCAGCAGAGTCGCCAGTTCTGTAACACCGTGGGAGAACTGACTTTAGATATGTTGCGGATAGCAAGAGTCGCCACCGACTTTTATTTTATCCAAAGAAAAGGCATAAAAGAACAGGAAAGACCTTATAAAAGATTTTTGGGTCCGGGGGGTAGGTTATGTAAAGGGAAGGTGTTAGCACCCTTTACATCCATGGTTATCCATGGGCTCTTAGTTACTTAGCTCACTTTAAAATGTTTTTGAAAATGTGAAGTGTGTGAATAGAAATTTTCATAAGAGTTTGATAATGATCCAGGTACGGATGCGTAAAAAACTTGTGTTTGAAAATTGCTTGAAATTGTGAAGTGTTTGAAAAGTTTTTGAATAGTGAGCAAGTAACTATGAGGAACCTACCCTAAAGTTTAAGTCTTTCTGTTCTTGAATCCTTTAAATGGTAAGACTATCCCTATTATTAAGGAATAGGTAGTCATTACCTTGGATGTGTGGGACAAGTAAGGGTCATCTGTTTAATGTAGGCAACTGTGGGGTGTATTAAGCAATTTTGGAGGGACTGTCATCTTTATTCGAAAGGGACAAGATCATTACGAAGGCAACATTCGAAAGGGACTTGATCTTTTATTGTTAAGGGACTAGATGACTTTATTTTTGAGGGACTTTTGCTTTATACACCATACTTGACCTTTTGATTAGGCAACAATAAGAGGTAACCCTAGAAAGTGAGATGGCGATCAAAGATCGACTTACGTGTGTGAGTGTACAATTTAATATTTATCTTTTAATTTAAATGACCTAAATTAATTTTAAACATACATGTTACACTCCCTATTTTTACTAACCATGGCATAAAATAAATTATAAAATATTACATCCAGGAACAATTACAAAAAATAATAATAAAAGCAATTTAAATAAATAAGCAAAATAAATAAATAAGCAAAATAAATAAACAAGCAAAATAAATAAGTAAGCAGAATAAATAAGTAATTATAATAGGGTTAGTAGAAATAATAATAATAACAATTTAAAAATAAATGGGGTTAATAATAAACATGATTAATAATAATAATAATAAGTAAAAATATTATAATAAACAAAATTTTTAATGGTTAATAAGAAAGTATGAACAATTATATTAATTATTATAAAATTTGAAATTATATGTAAATTATAAAAATTAAATCAATTATGAACATATTATGAAAAATAAATTATAATTACAAAAATTAAATTAGCAATTTTAAACATATAATAAGAATTATTTTCATACAAAAATTAAATTATAAACAATAAATTAAGCATTTTAATTTTTAATTATATTTACATACAAAAATTTAAATTATAAATATTAATAAAAATTAACTCAAGAATTTTAATGAATTTTAAGAATATAAATAAAAGAAGGAGATTAGGGTTTTGAAAAGAATATATTTTTTAGGGTTTTAAAAATAAATTAGGGTTTCTAATAATATTAACTTAATAACTAAATAAATATATACATATTTTGATTTTAAATATATAATAATAAAAAACTAGGTTTAGAATTTAGAAAACAAATTAGAAAATATTTACATATTATTTTTTTCTAGAATTATTTAAACATACATTAAACATGATTATATTTAATTAATAATAAAATAATTAGCAAAACAATGAAATAAAACAAAAAAACTGAAACTTACCTGGCTGGGAATTGAACCCAGCACCTTTGGCTTGCAACACTCAGGCCAGCAACACATACCACCAGGCCAACGCGCGCGCAGGTGAAGAAAAGATGAGTCCAATTGATTTTATGCCTTAAACCTGAAAATCAGAAAAAAGAAAGAAAAAACAAAAGGCCTGGGGGAATCGAACCCAGGACCTTGCAAGCAATCACACAAACACATTACCATTCCAGCTGGGAGAGCGCACCTGTACATAACTTCACCATAATTCATAATATATTATAATGTCTAATTATCTGGAAAAAACAACAAAAATATGGTGAAGCCAGGATTCGAACGCAGGTCCTCCAGCTACACACGCGTGCTTCATACCACTGGGACAAGCACAAGCTTGTGACATAAAACAGAAACAAAACATAAAAACATTAAAATCAAATTCAAATTCCAGAAACGCGCGCGCAGGGAGTCATCTTCAACCTTCAGTCCTGTGAAATTTCCTGCGAAATTTCATAGGAAATTTGCTACGAATTTTTTGCGCAGGAAATCCTATGTCTTTGAGAACCTGCAATACAAGCAAAATTCATCCAAATTGATTGTTCTAATGAATTACCCAGGTCTTAATCAACTTAATTTTGTCAATCAACAACATTTATATGGCTTAGATCGTAAAACCCTAAATTGGTTTCCAAAACCCTAACAATGGCCATGATCGTATTAGGTCACTAAACTTCAATGTTGCTGTCCAGAAACATTCCTAGCATCATCACAAACATCAAGCAATCATCAAATATCATTTAAATTAAGCAAATATGTGAAATCGAAAAACTCATATTCAAGAACAAAACTTGATTCGGTTTGAATGATTTAAGGTGTTATGGATGCATATGAACATTGGTACACATTCAGTGAAGCCTAGGGATCATTGCTGTATCCTTAGAATACCTTCAAATGCCCTCAATTGAAGAACCCGAAAATTGATTTTTGGATGATTTTTGGTTTTTGAAACTTACTCTTGGGAGGCAGCAATTCGTGGCCTTGTGTTAGAGTTATGTAATGTACTTATAGTATGATCAATTAGGTCAGAAAAGATCAATGCTTGTGTGAAAAATTTGATCTAAGAAGATTCAAAAAGATAAGCCTTAAAAATCAAATATTTTTGCATAAACACTTGCTATTTTAGGCCAATCAGCATGATCCTCTTACCTCTTTGATTCCAATCATATTTATGAATTTCTAGAAGCTTAATCTTTTTTAAATCTTAGACTTTTATATTTTATTTTAATTTAAAATGATTTTTAATGAATTAAATCAAAATAAATAAAAATAAAATGATAAAAAATCTGATTTTTGTTGACTTGGGTCGTGCATGAGGTCATAGTATCGATTGGGTCATCATATGGCAAGCCCATTTAGAAAAAATTGGTTTTAAACCTCCATTTTCTTCATAAACCAACCAAAAATTTCCCAACTTTGCAAGGGCACATATCCTTCAATTTTAATGGTATGAGGGTGTTCATGGACATTTTGGAAAGCTTGAAGAGTCCTCTAACCAACCCCACTGGTTTCATGTCCATATCATTTACCAATATCAAGTTATGCCCTTTTGAAGTTGTTGACTTTTTGTTGACTTTCAAAAGGACCTATAATGTCTTAGCTCATACCTTCCAAATGAAGCATTTTTGGGCTTGGCTTGTGAGACACAAAGTTGTAGAGAATTCAATTTCCTTGAAAATGAGCTTTGGATGGAGACTTGGTGATGAAGCATGTGAAAGTTATGGCTTGTCAAAGTTCAGTTGACTTTTACTGAGGAAACCCTAATTTAGAAACTCCTGATTCTTGATGATCTGAAATCTCCTTGATGAATCATGATCAACCCTTGATCAAATGATGAATTTTACTTCATATACTTGATGTTGGCAAAAAATCATGAAGTTTGACTTTGGTTTGACCACAGTTGACCTCAGTTTGACTTTTTAACTACTTTGACTGATTTTGACTTATCTGATCATCTGACTGAGCAAACTTTTGAGAAAAGTCTTGAAACTTGTCATGGGGATTCTTAGACACATATAAGATGTTATGAAGCTCACTTGAAGTCTTAGAAGTCCATTTAGCCTGATTAAAGTTAAAACCCTAGTTTTGGATGCACTGCTTAGGAGGATGCATTGTCTGAGGGAATTGTCAAATCTTCTGACCAATTGTGAACTTTGTGAACCTTGTGAACCTCATAAGATATCTTGTGAACCTCATGGGAGGTCTTGTAAACTTCATGAACCTCATGAAAGGTCTTGTGAACCTCAAAAAGTGTCTTGTAAACTTCATGAACCTCATGAAAGGTCTTGTAAGCATTGTGAATCTTGTGAACCTTGTGAACCTCATAAAGTGACTTGTAGACTTCATGAACCTCATGAAAGGTCTTGTAAGTATTGTGAATCTTGTGAACCTTGTGAACCTTCTTAGCACACAAAGTCTTGTATTGTGAGGGCAAATTTTGGGGTACAACACACCCGTACATCCTTTTCCAGCTCTTTTATACACAAATTGCACTGACACTACCCCTCTAAAACACAAATCTTTTAAGCGTGGATCCCGTCGAGTACGACGGACAATCTGGGTGCTAATACCTTCCCAGGTTGTAACCAACCCCCTTTCTCAGTCTTTCTGGTTCGCAACCGTCTTATCCATATCTTTCTAGGTTTATGCAGCATTACCTTTCCTCCGGGATAAAAATGCCTAGCTGGAGACTCTTTTCTTTCTCTTGAGTTCACTCCTGTGTGTTCTCATCTCCTCTTTCGCCGACCGTTCGCGTCTGTACCCCTTCTGACCAGGTGTCATTTGGTGGGAGCGACAGCTTAGCGACTCTGCTGGGGACCCTTATACTGCAACCAGGGCTTCTGGTTCTTTTTGTGGGTTCCTCCTAGCGCTTGTTTGATTTGTGTTTACAGGGGTGTTATGTGCTATTTGTGTTTGTATATTTGCTTTATTTACTGCTTTATGTACAGTTATTTATTGCTTTCTTTACAACTTTATATACATCATACTGTCATACTGTTATCTGGCTGGATCTGGTTTTGTTGCTTTGGTGGGTGGGGTTCATTGAGAGTTTAAGGTCCTATACCTGGGACCTGAGTGACACCTAGGCTAGAGTGGTTCATGTTCTTTCCCATTCCATTTCGGTCTGGTGCGGGAATATGAAACACGGTTCAGATATGGGTTTCTTCTTGAGAACTCTGTGCTACAGATCTCCTGTAGTGCTAGGGCTATCTGGGAAGCCTGCTAAGTCTGGATGACCTTTTATTATGACCTTCAGAAACTGAGGTGAATTAGAGGAGGATCTTTTATGGTTATTGTAAACACTGTACCTCCGGGTTAGAAGTGTTTACACTTCTCATAACTGATCCAAGTCTGAGGATCCTTGTTCTAGAACATCACCTGTGAGAGGGGTGGGCTGTTTACAGGTTTGCAGGTACCCATGGCCACATCATACCCTGTTACCTTGTTTTGTTTAAGAATGCTTCACTTTGGACAGTTCTTGTGATTTAACCCTGGACATGTGACTCTTTATTTGAGTCCCCCACCTGGGTTACTGGACTTTTGAACCTCCAGCTGGACTTCTTGAACATACATGGTCCTATATCAAGGCAGTAATCAGATCCAGCTTGATCACAAACCCTTGCATATCATTTGCATACATCATCATTGCATCATTTAACATTTGCTTATTTGTTTTTCAGGGTATTCATCTTATATTTTGGCTTGGTTTTGACCCCTTCATCTGCATAAACCCCTGTTCATCAGCTATCTGCTTCAGCTATCAGTTGTCTGCTTCAGCAACCTCCATCATCATCCTCAGCCTATCAGTGGCTCACTTCTGGTATCAGTCATCATCATCAGCATTTGTCTCAGCTCTTCATCAGCAGTCATGGCACCTAAGAAGAGCAACATCTCATATCATTTCTTTGAACCTGTGCTGACTGGCATCAGACAGGTCCAGGCACTTATCACTCCAGACCACATCTCATTATTCAGAGAGCATTATGGAGGCATCCTTGATATGGTTATAGACCTGGACCCTTCTCAGAGGAGTTTGATTCACACTTGCCTACAATTCTATGATCCTCCTTTGAGATGCTTCACTTTTCAGAATTTTCAGTTGGGGCCCCTGTTGGAGGAGTTTTCATCACTGATTGGAGTACCTGTCAGGGGTGGTGTCCCCTTCAACCCAGAAATGGCTTTTCCCAGCAATGAAGAAGTGGCAAAAGCACTGTGCCTGGAGCCTATTCTGATTGAGCAGAACATGACAACAAAGGTTGGAATCTCTGGTCTACACTTGGATTTCTTGACTTCTCAGGCTATCCTTAAGGCCTCTTTGGGGGAATGGAAGGCAGTTTGTGCATTGTTAGCCCTCAGTATATATGGGGTTATACTGTTTGTAGATGAGCCCAAGTTTATCAGCAAGAATGCCATTCATCTTTTCATTCTGAGGAACCCAGTGCCCACATTGCTGGGAGATTTCTATTACTCTGTTCACCAAAGGAATGAGAAGCAAAGAGGAAGGTTGGTGAGATGTTGTGCTCCCCTGTTCCATACCTGGCTGCTCAAACACTTGCCCAAGACTGATGCATTCCTGAATCCTCACCAACAGAAGAATTGGGCTAGAAGACTTATTGCTTTGACTTCAGATGACATTAGGTGGTGCACCCAGAGCACCAAAGGCAGGGACATAATAACTAGTTGTGGGCAGTTCCCTAATGTACCTCTGATAGGAATGAAGGGTTGCATCAACTACAACCCTTTGCTGTTTAAAAGACAATTGGGCTATGCTTTGGTTCACCCCCTAGAGTACAAGACTTGGCTGAAACCATGTATTGTGAGATTAAGCCTAATCTAGCTGTTGTCAGGCAAGCATCCTGGGCTTGGGATAACATCCAGACCAAAGGGATGGCTATTCTTGGGAGATGCAACAATGTGGCCTCAGCTCAGTATTATGAATGGTCCCATGCTAGGGCTCAGATTTCTGGGATGCCTTTCACCATTGAGGATGCACCCGGACCATCCACAGCACCACCTCCATCCACTGTCAGCCTGGAAGAATTTGAGAAACTGAAGGAGAGGAATGAGAATCTGTCCCAAGCTCTAAAGAGGACCCTCTGGGAGAGGAGTGATGGTCGTCTAGACATTGAAAGGTTGGAAAAGCTTAAAGTGGAGCATCTAGCCAGGATTGAGAAAGCAGAGGACTACATCAAGAAATCAAGAGCAGGAGAGCAAATTTTGAAGAATGCCTGTAAAAAGGCCCAGTTTCAGAAGGCTAGGACTGATCTCTATCTGAAAGAAAGTCAAGCTAGGTGGGTCAGGATCACTGAAGCTCGCACTCAGGAAGATAAGAGAACTCAAGACAGGATTGAGCAGTTGGAGGCTAATGAAAAGAAACAACAGGAGGCCCTGCTAGCAGCCCAGAAGGAGATTTCAGAATTGAAGCTTAGGGCTGGTGTGAAGAGGTCAAAGGACCAAGACAGGCACAAGAGGTTGACCACTGCTATCACCACCAGGAATCTTCTTATCAGAAACCTCACAGAGCATCCGGCTGATCCTGTAACTGAAGCACTTCTGAAGGAGGTTAAGGAGGATGAGTTTGGTCTTGGTGTCTGACTTTTTGCTTGTTGTTGCTTTCATTTCATGTACTTTTCTTTTTTTATGTTGTATTTTGACCCCTCAGGGGCATGTGTTGTAAAAAACAAACTATGTATGATTCACCATTTGTAATATATTCATTAGTTTGTTTCATTTCAGTTTCTTTCTCCCAAGCAACATCAAAGCATCTTCCTCAGGGGTCTGGAAAGGTCAAAACCAAATGCCAAGCCGGATACCTTGGAAATAAATAAGCATACTGCATTGCATACTAACTTTTGTTTTGTTTTGTAGGTTTTTGTTTTGTTTGTTACTAACTCTGTTGTGGTTCAGGAATTAATGCTCGCCGTCGGGTGTTCCCTCTCAACCGTCCGCACAGATATCCTACTCGCAATAATCTTCCTGGTATACAGATGGACCAAGTACAGCAAGATCTAACAGAGGTCAGGACTCAAATGGCTAATGAAAGGCTAGAGATGAGAAACCAAATGACCCAGTTCATGGAAGTAATGAATGGCTTGGCTCAAAGTCAAGAAAGATTGAGGGCATTGGTAGAAAGGCAGACCCCAGAAGAGCCCCATCTAGGGACTGGGGGAACGAGTAACAATGAGAGGGTTCAGCCTCATGTTAACCCACTAGTATATGGGCCTCATCTACACCCGGAAGTCAATATCCCGGTTAATGTGCAAGGAAATACAACTGCGGGAAGAATATTACAAGAAGACCCCCAGGAAGAACAGTTCACTGTGATGGGAGCTGGGGATGAAGTCTATGATAGGAGACTTGATTAAATTGCTGAGAAGTTAAGATCTCTGGAGTCTCAAAATTCCCTGGGCTTTGATGTCATGGATATGGGGTTAGTGGATGGGGTAAGGATTCCCCACAAGTTTAAACCCCCGTGCTTCGAGAAGTACAATGGAACTTCCTGTCCACGAACCCACTTGCAATCCTTTCTGGGGAGGCTTAAGGCATACACCATGGATGAAAAACTGTGGATGTTTTATTTTGAAGATAGTTTGACTGGGGCCTCAAGGGAGTGGTACTCTCACTTGACCAGAGCTACTATCAGATGCTGGAAGGACCTAGCTGAGGCCTTGATCAGACAATACCAATACAACTTGGACATGGCTCCTAACAGAACCCTTCTGATGGGAATGTCTTAGTCCTCCAGAGAGAGCTTCAGGGAATACGCCCAGAGGTGGAGACAACTTGCTGCTGCTGTCCAGCCACCCATGTCGGAAAGAGAAATGGCCGACATGTTTATGAATACCCTCCAAGGGACATATATTGAGAGGCTAGCTGCCTTTTCTTCCACCAGCTTCGCTGACGTAGTCATAGCTGGAGAAAGAATTGAAAGCCTATTAAAGATGGGTAAGATCTCCGATAATGATGCGAGTTCGTCAAGCAACCCCAGAAAGCCTTTTGTGGGGCCTAGGAGAACCGGTGAGACTAATGCTATTCATGCCAACAGGGGCAGACCTCAGTATGTTCATAGGTCAGTGGCAGCTGTCACTATTCCAGCTCCGATTCCTCAGCAACCAGCATATCAACCACAACAACAACCCCACTACCAGCAACAAGTTCAGTATCCTCCTCAGAGAAACTACAACAACAACAACAACAACAATCAACAAAGACCTTTTCAGCAGAGACCATCTCAGGCCAATAGGGTTATTGATCCAATCCCTATGCCTTATGCCGCTTTATTGCCACAACTCCTGAAACTCAACCTGGTTGAATTAAGGACATTGGCACCACCAGATCCCTCCAGTCTTCCAAGAAATTATGATGCCAACGCCAGATGTGCTTTCCATTCCAATGCACCAAGCCACAGTACAGAGAAATGCAGGGCTCTACAAATGAAAGTACAGGATCTAGTGGATTCCACAGCCCTCAACTTTGTACCCCCGCCAAATGTCAACAAGAATCCCATGCCCAACCATGGAGGACCAAGAATTAATGCCATTGAGGAAGACAAGCCATCTTTCTTAATCACCAGTGTTGGGCAGATTCGGACACCTCAGGTAGAAATTAAAGCTCAGCTCCTAGAATACCAGATGTTCCCCGGGTGTGAGCTCGGTTGTGGTTATTGCAACATTTCGGTCAACGGGTGTGATAACTTGAGAAGCGGCGTAGATGGTCTTATCCAGAGTGGCATACTTCAAATCACGACATCAACACCTACAAATCCAGCAATCTCTCTGACAACAATTCCTGAGTCTTCTACAACTGCAACGACAATCATTCCGAACAATTCATCAATTTCATCTACCAATGCTTCATCTATCACTTCGACAAACCAGATATCAACAACCATCTCTTCTACAACATCAACACCCATCCATTCAAAGGAATCTTCTACAACGCCAACAGATATCTCTGCAGTCACCATTTATTATGATCCATCATATGTTCCTCCAAACAACAACTTTCAACAACAAACAGTGGCACCTCCTGCCAGGTCACCAGTCACCAACCACTACGATCCGCACACTATTTCAGCACCCTCCTCTGCTGCAGTCAGTTCGGTTACCATCATGGTACCTGGACCAGTTCCATATGAAAGCAGTAATGCCATACCGTGGCATTATGGCTCTGACCTCTACTGCAATGGGGAGAGAATCACTTTGGATTCTTCAACCTCTTCTCCACAGATTGATAATGTTGGGGGAGGCGGAGGCTTCACCAGAAGCGGACGCCTTTTTGCCCCACAAATGCAAAGACCTAATGCCGAAGCAGAGGCTGCTGCCAAAGCAAAGGGAAAGAGTGTAATATATGAAGAGCCAACTATCAAGGAAGCTCAGAAGACATCTTTTGAACAAGATGTAGACGAGTTCATGAGAATTATAAAGAGAAGTGATTACAAAGTAGTGGATCAGCTTCACCAAACTCCCTCAAAGATCTCCATATTATCCCTGCTGATGTGTTCCGAAGCTCACCGGAATGCATTACTGAAAGTCTTGCACGCAACATATGTGCCAGAAGAGATCACCGTTAATCATCTAGAAACCGTGGTGGCAAATGTCAATACCAGCCATGGGTTGGGCTTCACCAATGCTGATTTAACAACTGAAGGACGTAACCACAACAAGGCTTTACACATCACTCTAGAATGCAAGGGTGCTGTTCTATCACATGTATTGGTAGACACTGGGTCTTCACTCAATGTTTTACCAAAGAAAGCCTTGGTGAAGCTGGAGTACGATGGCTTGGCACTACGTCCAAGTAATTTGGTGGTAAGAGCATTTGACGGCTCTAAGAGATCAGTGCTAGGGGAGATTGACCTGCCTGTGATGATTGGCCCGCAGACCTTCAAAATTACCTTCTATGTGATGGACATTCAGCCGGCCTATAGCTGTTTGTTGGGTAGACCTTGGATCCATGCCGCTGGCGCTGTTACGTCTACCCTTCACCAGAAGCTGAAATTCGAGTGGGAAGGCCAGATCATCACCATCTGTGGTGAAGAGGATATCTTTGTTAGCCATCTGGCTACGTACAAATACATTGAGATGGATGGAGAAATCCATGAAACCATGAGCCAGGGATTTGAAGCCCTGAACATAAATGAAGCTTCTACTGTACTTGGAACCTCCATGACGTCTTATCAGCAAGCCAGGAAGGTTGTTGAAGAGGGTACTGCCCAAGGCTGGGGCAAGCTGCTGCCCGTGGAGAAGAAGGAGGATAGATTTGGGTTGGGTTACAAACCAACTCAGCAAGATCAATCAGAGGCTGCCAAGAAGCCCAACTTTGTCAGTGGGGGGATGCTCACCCCGGATGCAGTGAACAACTTGGAAGATGAGTCGGAAGATGAACGCAACCTGGAGAGTTGGATACGTCCAAGGATCCCGGGGAGCCATATCTCAAACTGGTCTTCCCAGGAAATTATAAGGGTTACTCCTGCAGAGTAATTATTATTTCCTATATATTTTAAGCATGCATCAAGTCTTGCATCTTGCCCAAGATGACAAGACTCATTTTGTAATCGGGCCATCTTTGTAATTTTTGTGCAAACAGATCAATCAATGAATATCGGACATCTTTTGCAAATGAGTCTCTTTCCTTTTCCGCTCACTGTTTTTCATTTTTCTTTTTGTACAAAAATAAAATGGCATTGTTTTCCAAAATGATAAACTTCATTTCACTTTTTCTAAAACAAGATTAAAATCAATCACTAAAATGAACAATCTAAACCCTTGCAGAGAGTACCTTCCAGACTGCACCGACAACAACACCGCTATGGCTTCGTATGACTTTGACAATCCAATCAATCAAGCTGATGAAGGGGTTGAAGAAGATTATGAGCTTCCTGAAGAGCTAGCCAGGTTGTTAAGACAAGAGGAGAAGGTTATCATTCCTCATCAGGAGGAGGTTGAAACGGTTAATCTCGGTTCGGAAGAAGATGTGAAAGAGGTTAAGATCGGGGCCTGCTTACAAGACTCGGTGAAAGAACAATTGATTGACATGCTTCGGGAGTATGTGGATGTGTTTGCTTGGTCTTATCAGGATATGCCAGGGTTGGACACCGATATCGTCATGCACAAGCTGCCTTTAAAGGAAGACTGCCCGCCAGTAAAACAGAAACTGCGCCGTACTCGCCCAGACATGGCAATGAAGATAAAGGAAGAGGTGCAAAAGCAGTGGGACGCCGGGTTCCTTGCTGTAACTAGCTATCCGCCGTGGGTTGCTAATATCGTACCTATACCTAAGAAAGACGGCAAAGTGAGAATGTGTGTTGACTACCAGGATCTGAACAGAGCCAGCCCGAAAGATGATTTTCCATTACCTCACATTGATGTACTGGTTGACAATACGGCTCAGTTCTCGGTGTTCTCCTTCATGGACGGATTTTCAGGATACAATCAGATCAAGATGTCACCTGAAGATATGGAGAAGACAACTTTCATCACACCCTGGGGCACGTTCTGTTATAAGGTAATGCCATTCGGACTGAAGAATGTTGGTGCCACCTATCAACGGGCTATGGTAACATTATTCCACGACATGATCCATAAAGAAATTGAATGTTATGTGGATGACATGATTGCCAAGTCCCTCACAGAAGAAGACCACCTGGTAAATCTGCTGAAACTATTCAAGCGTCTGAGGAAGTACCAACTGAAGCTGAACCCCAACAAGTGCACATTCGGGGTGAGATCGGGTAAGCTGCTGGGATTTATTGTAAGCGAGAAAGGGATTGAGGTTGACCCTGATAAAGTCAAAGCCATTCAAGAAATGCCTGCACCGAAAACCGAGAAAGAAGTTCGGGGTTTTCTAGGTAGATTGAACTATATTTCACGGTTCATATCTCACCTTACAGCAACCTGTGAACCCTTGTTCAAGCTGTTGAGAAAGGAACAAAAGGTCAGGTGGAACGAAGACTGCCAGAAGGCTTTTGACAAGATCAAGGAATACTTACAAGAGCCTCCAATCCTTATGCCACCAATTGAAGGAAGACCTCTGATAATGTACTTGACAGTATTAGAAGAGTCAATGGGGTGTGTGCTGGGCCAGCATGACGAGTCTGGTCGAAAAGAGTATGCAATATACTACCTGAGCAAAAAGTTTACCGACTGTGAACAACGTTATTCACTGCTCGAGAAAACTTGATGTGCTTTAGCGTGGGCTGCTTGCCGACTGAGACAGTATATGTTGACCCACACTACTTTATTGATCTCCAAGATGGACCCAGTTAAGTACATTTTTGAGAAGCCAGCACTTACCGGAAGGGTTGCAAGATGGCAAATGATCCTCACAGAATATGACATCCAGTACACATCTCAAAAAGCCATCAAGGGTAGTGTATTGTCTGATTATCTCGCTGAGCAACCTATTGATGATTACCAGCCTATGAGATTCGACTTCCCTGATGAAGACATCATGTTCATAAAAGCAAAAGATCATGAAGAGCCTGTTCACACTGAAGGGCCTGACCTGGAAGAAGAATGGACTATGATGTTTGATGGGGCTGTTAATATGAATGGTCGTGGTGTTGGTGCAGTACTCATTACACCTAAGGGAGTTCACATGCCTTTCTCGGCAAAACTCACCTTTAACTGCACTAACAACGAAGCTGAATACGAAGCTTGCATTTTGGGTCTTGAGGAAGCCATTGACCTCAGGATCAAGACATTGACTGTATTCGGAGATTCAGCTCTGGTAGTTAATCAAACCAACGGCAAATGGTACACCCACCAGGATCATCTGATACCTTATAGGGATTATACAAGGAGGTTATTGACTTTCTTTACAACGGTCAAGCTTGAGTATATCCCCCGGGACGAGAATCAGTTTGCAGATGCTCTGGCTACCATTTCATCCATGATCAAAGTTCAAGCTGCCAACTTTGTGCCTCGGATTTCAGTGTCCAGACTTGACAGACCAGCATATGTATTTGCAGCAGACGTTGTCAAAGATGATAAGCCTTGGTTCCATGACATTAAGTGCTTCTTGGAGGATCAAACATACCCACCTGGGGCATCTTCCAATGATAAGAAGACTTTGAGAAGGCTTGCTGGTAGTTTCTTTCTGAACACTGATGGTTCCCTGTACAAGAGAAACTTTGATATGGTACTCCTCAGATGCGTTGACAGAACAGAATCAGACCTGTTGATGCATGAAGTGCACGAAGGATCCTTTGGTACCCATGCAGGAGGGCATGCCATGGCCAAGAAGCTACTAAGATCTGGATATTACTGGATCACAATGGATGCTGACTGTTGTGCCTATGCCAGGAAATGCCATAAATGCCAGATTTATGCGGATAAGGTGCATGTGCCTCCCAATCCTTTGAATGTGATGTCTTCACCCTGGCCCTTTGCCACGTGGGGCATTGATATGATTGGCAAGATTGAACCGACTGATTCAAACGGCCACAGATTCATCCTGGTTGCTATTGACTATTTCACCAAGTGGGTTGAAGCAGCTTCCTATGCAAATGTTACAAGGCAAGTGGTAGCCCGATTTCTGAAGAAAGATATCATCTGTCGATACGGAGTTCCCGAGCGAATCATTACTGACAATGGTTCCAACTTGAACAATAAAATGATGACAGAACTATGCCGGGACTTCAAGATCCAACACCACAATTCTTCTCCTTACAGGCCAAAGATGAACGGCGCTGTCGAGGCAGCTAATAAGAATATCAAGAAGATTGTGCAAAAGATGGTAGTTACCTACAAAGACTGACATGAAATGCTGCCATTTTCCTTGCATGGGTACCGTACATCAATCAGAACGTCCACTGGGGCAACACCGTATCAGCTTGTTTATGGTATGGAGGCAGTCCTGCCTGTGGAAGTTGAATTACCATCCCTACGGGTACTGATGGATGTTAAGCTGAACGAAGCAGAATGGGTCCGATCCCGATACGAACAACTGAGTCTGATTGAAGAGAAAAGATTGGCTGCAATTTGTCATGGGCAGCTGTATCAGAAAAGAATGAAGAAAGCCTTCGATCAGAAAGTCAGGCTCCGAGAGTACCAAGTAGGAGATCTTGTGCTGAAAAGACTCCTCCCTCCTCATACAGACCACAGGGGCAAGTGGACTCCAAACTATGAAGGGCCATTCGTAGTAAAGAAAGTTTTCTCTGGTGGAGCACTGATGCTCATCACTATGGATGGTGAAGACTTCCCGTCCCCTGTGAATTCAGATGCAGTTAAAAAATACTTCGCATAAATGACCCGCTGGACATAAAAACAGAATGTAAGTCCAGGCAAAAATAGGGCATCCCGGCGAGTCAAAAACAGAATAAAGGACTCGGGCAAAAATAAGGGAAAATAAACACAAAATGTACACCCGCTGAGTTGAAAAGCCGTATTGGACAACTCAGGCAAAAATGAGTATCCCGATGGATCGAAAACCCGAAAGGGTGACCCATGCAAAATAAGGGAATAAGCGAACAACTGCATTCTGAATTCGTCTGTATCACCTACAACTTGGTAAGCTTTGAAAGGATCAAGCTTCTTTCAGAATCAGCCTTCTTCAGAAAGCAAGACGAGAAGAACGTCAGAAGTCATACGAGTCATAGCAAAAGGGAAGCTCCTCGAGGCGTCATCAACATTGCCAGCTTCTTTTTGTTTCTCCATTTGTAACAATCTCCTCATTTTAGGCGATTTGTTTCCTTGACTGTGTCTTGCCAATTCAGGACACACAAATTAATAAAATCAGATTTTCAGTCACGCATTGTCTCGTACTCTTTTATTTGCAAAATGTCCGATGTCTTTAAAATACTGATTGCATAAATACAGATGTTTCCCTTCTAAAGAATACGTGCTTGCAGGAAATATGCTTACTCCCGGGAGCATCCAAAATCCTATGAAGGTATCCGGTAAGGATACCTCGGGATTCCTTGTACGTTTCTCCGTCTTTGCAGGATTGCAGGTACTCAAAGCACAACATGGGGCATGAAAGCTTCATCCCAGCAAGCTGGAAAATCATTATCCACTCAGCCTTAGCACCATAGATGGTTTTCCCCAGCTGAGTTGTCAAGTATCATCCTCAGCAGGACCCCTACAGAAATCTCCAGGAAGACCTTCCCATGGTCTTTCTTCTTCCCCATCCGAGTTGCCTTTCCTCCACAGCCAAGTGCAAAAGCCGGGGAACCATCTCCCCACAGAGTGTCAACCTCTATCCAGAAGAGCAACGCCTGGAGGATTAACAACAGAGTGAAGAAAGCTGCTACAAACCCCAGCTGGTCCCTCATTACCAAAGATAGGTCTATCAGTAACCCATATTACCAAGCAGAGTCCCATATGCCGGATCTACCAATGATCTCAATCCCAGCTGGGATGTTCACTTCAAGCAGATCGACCAGAGATCTCCTTAGCAACAGGATCCGAATCCCGGATCGGTATCTTTGCATAATCATAGCATTTCGCATCATACTTTCCCCACAAAGCGTAGCATTCCGTCTAATACGGAGCATTACGGCAAAATCAAACATATTGCATAATCATAAGCCATGGTCTGAATCAAACACTTGTGAATATTGGCAAATCCATCAACAATATACAGAAAGCTCCCCAGATTCCCCGGCAGAGAACCCAAACCTTTCTCTCACAAAACAGATACTTCTTGACACCCGTCCGTGTCATATCCCCAGTAGAGAGCCAAAGCGTCCTCTTTGCACTTACAGATATATATACATACAGATTCCCTGACACCCGTCCGTATCACCATCCCCAACATAGTTACCCGAACACTTTGTAAATCAGATACTTGTTTATATTACACTTTCCTCTTTTGACACTCGTCCGTGTCACTCTCCCCAGCAGGTTGAACCCTCTCCTATACACCACTCATACTTATACAGATACTCGTCCGTATCTTGTATACACCACTTATATCCCCTCAGATTCGACACTCGTCCGTGTTCTTTGTTAACCAGTTGATACTCGTCCGTATCATCATCTCTGAACATGCGTCAGCGTTTGTTTCTACCTGATACTCGTCCGTATCATAGTCTTAGGGATGCTCATCCGCATCTTTAATACATACACGTGTCAAACACTCTTGTCTTCTTGAATTTAGACACTCGTCTGTGTTTACTTTTCCCCAGAAGAGTCCCTTCAGATTCGACACTTGTCCGTGTTCTCTGTTAACCAGTTGATACCCGTCTGTATCATCATCACTGAACATGCGTCAGCGTTTGTTTCTACTGATACTCGTCCGTATCACGGTCTTAGGGATGCTCGTCCGCATCTTTAATCTATACACAACGTCAAAACACTTATACCTTTTATTTCTTGGATATAAACACTCGTCTGTGTTTACTATTCCCCAATAGGTCGCCAGCAAAGCAAAATTTCTTTTCTATCTGACATTCGTCCTATGTCACGATAAACCCTGAGAGCAGCCGTACCCTGCTAGGTGATCGTCCTTCACCTCTTGATGATCGTCCTTCATCATGTTCATCCGATGGCCGTCCCCATCGTTGATCCTTTTTATCCGGCATTCGTCCTATGTCGTGATATTTAGCAGCCGTCCCCTACTAGGTGATCGTCCTTCACCTGTTGATGATCGTCCTTCATCATTTTATCCGATGGCCGTCCCCATCGTTGATCTTGTTGTCTGACATTCGTCCTATGTCATGATAAACCTTGAGAGCAGCCGTCCCCTGCTAGGTGATCGTCCTTCACCTCTTGATGATCGTCCTTCATCATGCTCGTCCGATGGCCGTCCCCATCGTCGACCTTTTATCCGGCATTCGTCCTATGTCGCGATACTTTCGGCAACCGTACCCTGCCAGGTGATCGTCCGTCACCTTTGATGACCGTCCCTCATCATTATTTCATTTATTCTTTAACCCGATGGCCGTCCCCGTCGTGGTCCCTTTTCCTTTTTCCTGATGATCGTCCTTCATCAGTTTAGCCCGATGGTCGTCCCCATCGTTGTTTGCATTACTTTATGAACCTGATAACCGTACCTCATCATTTATTTCTACCTATAATCCCCAGAGAGTCCTGATGGCCGTCCCCATCATAATCTCTTATATCCCCAGCATGTCGGCCGTCCCCGTCATTGCTTTATTTCCCGCATTTTTCCCAGCATGTCGGTCGTCCCCGTCATTGCCCTTTCCCCAGCAGTCGTCCTCTGCTCGACGGTCGTCCTCCGTCGCCCGCACTTTATAATATACTCTATTTTCCTTTACAATCTATATCCCTTTTCTTCTTCATTCTGTGAGTGCAAATTTTGGACTGTCTTTGGTATTCAACCACAAGTTATCTTGTTTGCCTGTTTAAGCCGTCGCTTACATCCTGCACAACTAACTCATGTTTGAATAGGGGCAGCTGTAAACACCCCAAATTTGCCCTCACCCATTCACACCATGGCTTGTGATCATTTAATATGCATAAGTTCCACCATAGTATCTCATGTTGCATATTTGTTCCACTGCATAGCTTCAAAGTCATCTGCATCTAGGGTTAGTGATCTGAGCAATCCATGAGCCATTTGAGCCACTCCAAAGGTCATCAATCACTTCAAAGGGGTCCATGTATGTTCAAGCATCATATTATATCCTCTCAAAGTCAAGAATGTCAAAGAATCACAAGAACTGAGATTGGCATGGAAGCAGAGCCAGGTTTGACTGCCCAGATGACCTAAAATTAGGGTTTTGGTTTCAAAGGCCATAACTCCAAATTTTTTGGTCATCCTTGTTTCTATTGGTCTCTATATGGTATAGGTATCATGCATATCAATTTTCATGAAGAAATTTATTGGGGAAGTCATCTGATCAAGAGTTGACTTTTTGAGCAAGTCAGTGCAAAATCAGGGCATCTGAGTCCCCCAATGACCCAACCAAAGGGTGTACTTCATCATTTTGATCATGTATGATCTTTATTTGATCATAGAAGATGTTAGAAGTTCACAAGATTGAAGAATTTCAAGCCATTTGCAAAGTTGACTTTTTGGGAAATGACTTGTAATGGAAACTTGCCATTTTGGGAAACTTTTTCAACCCTTGCTTTTTGATTCAAAAATGCTTCAAATGGGAAAAACTTGGTCATGAAAGTTGTAGAATGGATCATTCACTTTTCAAAAAGTACAAGAACTTGTTCTAATTCATTTTGGATCAAAAGTTATGGCTTGTCAAAGTTGGCCAAAATCACATAATTTGAAGTTTTCTACCAAGGAGGCATTTTGCAAAATGGTATGATCAAGTGTTCTAAAGGCTTCAAAAGTGTACAAACTCTTCACAACATGATCACATGACCTCTAAAGATCAGAATGGGCCAAAGAATATTGCATTTTGATGCCTTGAATCTCAAGAATTTCCAAAGGGGCCAAACTTTGTGAAAATTGCAAAACATCTCATAAGTCTTGATCCACTTGCTGATTCATCTCATAAACAATTCCATGGTTCTCCCTAAACTCAGCTGAGCCAAGACAAGCAAAAAGGCTAGCTATACCATTGCCCATACCTCAAGTACAAGTCAAGTTGACATTTTGGCAACTTGCCCATACCAATCACACTATGCCACAACCACTTTCTGAACCAATCCCATTTGTTTATACAAATCAGAAGGAAGCAAAAGCATAAGACACACAAGCCTGAAAAGCTCCAAGAACACAGCCTTCTCATTTTCCACCTCATATGCAAAACCATTCGAAACTGACTACACAAGCTTCAAACACACAAACAAACTTCACCATTGATCTCAACATGACTCACTGATCACAAACCAATCATTGAAACAGCCTGAAAGTCACTGAAATCAAAACATGATCATCACCCCTCACTGAACAGAACTTCTACAATCTCCCAAATCAGCCATCAACAAAAGCTTTGAAGCATTCCATTCAGCTCAGGGGGACCAGAGGAGTCAGTTTGCATAAGAGAAAGGCTCAGAAAGTTTCAGTTCGAAGGACTTCAGTTCAGGTATCCATCAAGAACAAATTTTCCAGAACTTCATTTACTTGTTATAAATTGATTCTACATGTCATCCTGATCATCATGATGTGTTTAAAAATGAAAATGGTGGAGTATTGAGTATGTATGAGTTGTCTGAAACTTTCTGCCCTAAATTTGTTTTGCTTCGATTTGCATGATTAATGAATGAAAAATGGTTTTTGTTTGGGGGTTTTGATTCAGTGATGAGTGGGGTTTGATTCTGGGCAGTTAGATTTCATTTTTATGGAGTTTTGAGAGAGTTAGGTCAGAGGTCTCGCCGGAGAAGACGACCGAAAGTCTTCTCCGGCCACCTGAAGTTGATTAGGGTTAATCAGTGTCATTAATGTGAGTTTGAATGTGGAGCGTTGGATGGCTTGACCATGGTTGACCCGCGCGTGTTTGAATGGACAGGATGCATCATTAGAAACCCTAATCCTCATTAACTTAATTTAATTCAGTTTAATTAATTTAAAATGGAAATTAGCTCAGTTTGAATCCTAGCCACAGGATCTGGCGCGCAGTCTTTCCCTCCCTCCTGAGTTTGAATGCTGGCCCTTGATTACACATACTTTCATTTAATTCTATTTTTATTTCATTTAATTTCATTTTCTTTTCCTCATTTATTTAAAAATAGCAAAACACTTTAAAAAATTCTGAAAATTTTTATCAAACATTTTATTAATTTTCAGAACACAAAAATATTTTTATTTTATATTTTTTGCATCAAAAATTATTTTTAAATCATTTAAAAGTTTATTTTTAATTGATTAATGAGAATTAATTAATTAAAAATACTTTTAGGTATTTAAAAATAACAAAAAAATTCATGAAACATTTAAAGACATTTAGAAACATTGTCCAACTCTCAAACCAAATTTATTTTTTGTTCTTGATGCCTTTTGACAATTTTCAATGGAATTAAAATCATTTCAAGGCATTATTTTGGTTCAATCTTCAAAAATTCATTTCTACCTAACCATTGAGAGTTGGACAATGATTCTTTTTGCATTGCATCTTGTATAGCATGTAGTTTATAGGATAAAATTGGCATGCATTGATCTTGCATTTTCAATTTGTTTGGCATTTTTCTTTACAAGGTACCTTAAAACCCTAGCAATCTTAGGAAATTCACAACTTCCATTAGGTTTAAAGTTGGATCCCCTCCTTTGGGCAGTAAGTTTGTATAGGTTTAGGGTTCCTTTGAATGCATTTTCAAATTTTTATCATAATGTTTGCTTCTGGTTTTGAATTTTGTTTTGTGCATTGATCATAAACCCTAATTTGGGCCTTCCTTTGCATCCATTTCTCATTTGCTTACATACCATGACTTGCCATGACATGTTATGCATCCATTTGATTCATAACACATCTTAGGACATATTAGAATCATGTGTGATCATTGCATATTTCATTTTCCATGTTGTATGTCATTTGCATTTCATAACTTTTCATGAATGTTCATGGTTCTAAACATGCTTCTCTTGCATCCATATGTTTGTAATATCATTCTCATGCCTTGTTTCATGTTTGCATCATCTCTTAGCATCATTAACATCATACTCATGCTTCTGGTTTTGGTTTGCATCATGCCATTTCATCTCATTTGCATTGCATTTCATTCCTTTCATTAACTTTTCAGGTGGTAAGTTACTTTGAGAAGTAAATTTGCCTTCACTTCTCACAATCTCTTTTCATCTCTCTTATGCATCATTGCTGCATTTTGTCTTGTGCTTGAGATTGAGCTTGCTCATTCTTCTTCATCTTACTTTCTTTCTTCAAGTGACTTGTCTTCTTAAATGAAGCAAGTTAATTTGCTTCTCTTTGCTCCTTTCATTTGCTTCATGGTGGTTTCTCTTGAAGATCTTTCTTGTAAACCTCACAAACCTTAGGAACAACCAAGCATGACAATAATTAGGGTTTGATTAGTCCCCCCATTAGTTTTACCTTTGTGTCATCATCGAGTCTTCTCTTCTCATCTCACAATCAGGGACTAAACCCTAAAGGCTTTAAGGCTTTGTGATTAAGCTTATGCCTGCATCCTTCTATTAGGATGGAGTGTATAATTTTAATCCTAAGTGTTAAACCCTTAATGTGTTTAACTCCTTTAATCAATCCATCTAATAATCATCAAGACATCAATCTTGTAACTTGGGCCTTGCATTAGGGTTCCAATTCTTCCTTAATGGGTTAAGAAGGACTAACCCTAGTATTAATGGACAAGTCCCCCTCAAGTTGTCTTACAAACAATAAAAATCACTTCTTCATCATACCATTAACTAAAATCCATCTAATAAAGGTTTTGTTTTGTCATGAGGTTAATCCCTAATCATGGATTAAGTTGAGGAGCTTTCCTCAGCTTAAACATTCTCATCTATTATCCTTCTATTAGGATGGTGTAATAAGTCTGTTTAATCCTTGATTGTGGCTTAATCTCATTACTTAACACTAAACAAAAACACCAAAAACATCTAAATAAATGCAAGTAGGTTAATGATCTTAATCCTACACCATGGTGATTAAGTGTGAGATGCTGACTTCACACTTAAGGTATTCTCATTACCCCTAATCAGAGGGATGATGTGATGAGTTTATTAAATCCATTGGTTTAGGCTTAAGCTCATTAACTTATGACAAACTCCAAAAAGCAATAAAAGACTGAAAATACAAAAACAAACAATAATCGTCTCCTCCGGGATTCTTTTCTCATCTCATTCATTCACAAACGAGAACTTGCTTCTTCCGTCTAATGCAAGACAGTTTGCACCTGAGCCAGACAGGTCATACACTTGAGCATAGGCAAGGAAGCAGTTCATCAGTCAATTTATCTTTCAGTCTCTTTGAGTCAAACTACGGTGTTCTGACTTCCTCATTGCACGAGAGGATACGTAGGCATAACTTAACAGTTATCGAACAAAAGTCTCTATATATTCACCCTCTTTCTAGCAATTATTCTTCAAGCCTCATAGTCTTGAGCATTCCACTCTTGTTCTTACACTAACACTTCATTTATACACTTCACACTTCTTTTACACTGACACCCGTACATCCTTTTCCAGGTCTTTTATACACAAATTTCACTGACACTACCCCTCTAAAACACATATCTTTTAAGTGTGGATCCCGTCGAGTACGACGGACAATCTGGGTGCTAATACCTTCCCAGGTTGTAACCAACCCCCTTTCTCAGTCTTTCTGGTTCGCAACCGTCTTATCAATATCTTTCTAGGTTTATGCAGCATTACCTTTCCTCCGGGATAAAAATGCCTAGCTGGCGACTCTTTTCTTTCTCTTGAGTTCACTCCTGTGTGTTCTCATCTCCTCTTTCGCCGACCGTTCGCGTCTGTACCCCTTCTGACCAGGTGTTATTTGGTGGGAGCGACACACGCCAACAACACTCCCATCTACATGCAGACCACGAAAGGCATCAAGAACTCACATCAGAAACAATCACATAGAATCGTAATGACATCACAAACGCAGGGATCCATCAACACGGTCGAAAAAAAATGCAATAACAAGTATTATAAAGCACACCGTGACAACTCAAGCGCATAATCACAGAGTGAGAGAGAAAGATACGCAACTCACCGGAATTCTTCGAAGAACGTCATAGTTCCTCTACACATCGTCAGCGAAGTCGCTTTTTCTTGCGTCAAATCGAAGCTCTCATCGCGCTTAGGATTCAGGGCAGTTCTTCAGTTGGTAAGCATTGTTTTATCCATCGTTTGCATCTTGCATTGTCTATTGTTCGTCGGATTGAGGTCTTCAATGTGTGTTCCGAGAGGTTTTGATTTCAGCGTTTAAAAGGGAATTAGGTTAATTATGGGTGGATTTGAGATAAGAAGAGGGAAAGGTTGAATTTGGCGTTTTGAGTTGAGAGAGGTGACCGATGAGAGAACCGCCCCCGCCATAAGACTAGGGTTAAGAAGAAGAAGGAATTTTAGGGTTTGGGAAGAAGAAGGAGGGGATATGCGTGAGACGAGAGAAGTCTTTGAAGGCTGAGAGTTTAATTGTTATGTTTTATTTCTTATTTAGTTGTTTTTAATTAGTTTTGGAAATTAAGCAAGGCTCATAAAAGTGATTAATGTATTGTTTAATCAAAATTAAAAGGCCATTAAACCACCAATGGACTCCACCGCCCAAAGGGGATAAGGGTTAGGTTAAGTGGTCCACTCCGGCGGTGACACTTGTCACCGTCCGGTAGGACCACTGGATTTCTCAAGATAACAATCACATGCATTTCTCCCCACTATAACTCCCATGCTCCCTCCAGACCCAACGCATATGGGCCTAAAGATATTGCTATCCGCACCCCCATTAAGAAGCCCGTTTTGTGTTTTTAACTAGAAAACATTTCTGCTGCACCCCTCTTTTTCTATTCTTTATATTTCTATTTTTTCTGTTTTATACTTGTTCAAATTAATTCTATAAAAAATACTAAAACATGAAAGAAAAATCTCCAAAAATTATATTATAATATTAAGCCAATTTAGAAACATTCCCAATTTTTACTTTCCGAATTTTTGCATTTTTTAATTAAATTTCGATTTTTTCATTTAATTGATCTTATATTGAATTTCCACTTGGACACATAAATTTGTACAATTTATTTCTGCCACCTCACATAACAGTTTTTGCCCATTATTTTTTCTATGATTAGAGGACAAGTTAAGGTACCTAGAATATTTTTTGTGTATTTTTTAGGACATTTTATCTACTGTTTTGGTAGTGTGATATGTATAAATTTGTGATTAGACCTTAGATGAGTTTAGGTGGCCATTTACCATAGTTAGGATTAGAATTTTTAAGAGATTTTTTAACATGGTGTTATAATCAGGTTAGAGACCTTAGGAATTTAATTTCACATTTTTTCCATGACTTTTGATATTTTTGGCGTTTTAATTCATTTCCATCATATTATGCATATTCATGATTCACGTCATTCACTAACTATTCGCTTTTTGTGCAAGGTGTTTTTTTTAAGGATTGGCTTATGGACTTGGATACTTTTATGCCTCGATTATGTTTTATACTTTGTGTACTTTGTGATGTAATAGCGTAATACTTGTATGCTTGTATAGTTTTTATAACTAGGTTAGAAAAGATAAAACTAATCGATAGAAAACCAAAATCTCAAAAATGAAATAAAAACTCGATCCAACGTCGAGTAAATTTTCAAATAAATAAATAAAGTTGCATGTGACTTTAGGGTTCCTCGATTACCATCGTTCCACTCCATTCAACCAAAAGCAAGCCTTGTATGTTTCACACCATAAGTCGTGCGTCTTAGCACCACGCAACCGACCCACCCGATCCATCGTTTTATCCCGTTTATGTTTCATTCACGTCTTTACCCACCATGACTTAGGAGGACCCTATTGTTCGCTATTAACTCTTTTACTCGCATTTCTAGTCTAATATCTCTTAGGTAGATTTAATTTCAAACCTCATTAACCATAGGTCATCCATGAATTCAATTAACTTAGGGTAAGTCTAGTTTCCCTTAGAATTTTTTTCTTTGACAACTTGAGTCTCACTTCTCATCTTTAAAAGAAAATCAAAAACACTTAATAAAGGAATAGGTGTACAATGCGCCACGAGCCTTAAGCTATACGGGAAATGACTAGTGGAGGTCTCCTTCACTCTTCTAGGATGCTTTACAAACGTTCCATTGGGGGCGATCTTGGAAAGTATTCGCTCCTGTGTCATAGTCTTTAGTGTTGTACATTCAATAAACAAAAATTCAAAACACTTCTTCTAAAAGACAACAAACCAAGAAGTCACGTCTTCTCATCTCATCTCATACTCTTTGCGGACGAACATGACTTGTCTCGACAGTTCAAACAGCGATACGGTAAACACCCTCGAGTCAGAGCCGGTAACACCTGAGCTAGAGCTATGGCAATGTCATCCTAAAAATCACAAACGAGTGTAAGCCTTAGTTAGACGAACTACGGCGTCTCTGATCCTCATTTATCCCGATGAGGTACGTAGGCAGTGGGGTAGGGCCCATTCGAGCACAATCTTTATTTTTCCCTACATTTTCCCCCTTTATTCCCATTTGTTAATTCCATTTCTTTTTCATTTCCATTTCATTCCAGATAGCCATTATTTCATTCAAACAACATATTTTTTCTCACCCTTTGAAAACAGACCTATAAGCGTGGATCCCGTCGGGTACGGCGGACGGATTGGGGGTGCTAATACCTTCTCAATTCGTAACTGACTTCCGGACCCAGATCTTTGGTTCGCAAGGCCTCGTCCTTTTCCTTTTTCCTCAGGTTTGTGCAACATTACCTTTCCCATTCTTTCGGGATAAAAATGTCTGGCTGGCGACTCTACCTTTTCCGCGCCACTTTCGCGTTTGTACTAGGATGAAAATCCCGGGAGCGACAGCTGGCGACTCTGCTGGGGACCTTTAGAAATTCTAATTTCCCCTTTGAGAGTCAATCCTAGCGCTTGTCTGTTTCTGTTTTCGTTGGGTGCTTATTCATTCGCTGTTATGCTTTAGTTTAGTTTTACTGTTTTATTTACAGTTTATCGCTTTCCTTTATAACTTCCTGCACTTTACTTTACTGTCACATATTCTGGCATATACTGTACTGGCTGTTCTGGTTTTTCTTGGCGGGATGGGATTATTGTGAGATAAGCCAAATACCCGGCTTGAGTATACACATAGGATTTAGAGTGGGCAGTCGTGTGGCTTGCGTGGTCTTGAGCACGTGTAGTTTTCACGAGTCCCAAACCCATATCAGGCTCTCTTGGGATATGTTCTATACTGCCTAGGCAGACCATAGAATGTTCCCACCTGAGCTGCTAACACTGGGAACCGATCATCGAGGACCTTAGTGGAAACAACCCTCTCCAGTGGTGACAGTGGCAGACAACATTTCGTGGCAAACCCATTCGCACCCAAGGGCCCACTAGGAAATCGCATAGGATGACCTTGTTCTCTCGTAGGAACCTGGTTAAAGCAACTGGTCGTATGACGGTAGTATTGTACCCTTCGGGATGAATGTACTATTGTGTCTCGACTTCAGTGCTTGAAGCCGGGAACTTATGAGGGATGCTTGTTTTTCCGGAATTCAGCTGAGGCCTCCCTGAGTAGTACATAATGCCAAACCGATTCCCTGATTTGTTCATGAGCCATTTCTCGGAAATGGTGAACGTATTATTGCTATTCGGCTTTGAGAGTCCGTGATGTTGACCCGTAGTAGCATACCCGTGAGATTGGGAGGGGTTTACAGGTTCGCAGGAAAACTAAACCTTCAACCTACCTTGTTCTTGATACTTGGGTTTTCTTCCGACACATACTTATGATCTGGTATTCTTGACAGTCGGTATTCAGGCAAAATCAGAAGGCAGTACAACAGTGCCCAGTATATGGGACAGTGATCACATGCCATTGCATCGCATCACATCATCCGCATACTTTCATTCCTAACGCATGTTTATTCATTTGCAGGGCTGCATATCGCATCCTTGATTCCAGTTGTGGGTATTGATCTATGAGCATGGAATCCAAGAAAAAGACCAAGTGTATTATCTCCTACAAGGTTTATCATCCTGTTGTGAAAGAAATTCTCAAAGTGAAGGCCTTAGCTCCTCCAGAAGTTCTGAATGTCTTCAAGCAGGATTACGGGTGGATTTTGTATTTCATAGAGCCCATCAGTGACTATGCTTTCAGAGGGATGCACACCTTGCTACAGTTTTATGATCCACAACTTAGATGTTTCGTACTTTCTGATTTCGTGTTGGCACCTACATTAGAGGAGTATTCAAGCATCCTGAGAGTTTCCGTGAAGGACTGTGCACCATTCTTTGGGACCAAGATTGATCCCGACTTCAAAGATGTAGCAACTGCTCTTTATTTGAGCAAGTCATTATTGGAAGACCGGATTAATAGCAAAGGAGGCTTCCGAGGATATCATTTGAGTTTCTTGTTAGATGAGGCTACCAAAGCAGCTGAGGCAAAAAGTTGGAGTACCTTCAATGCAATCCTAGCTTTGTGTATCTATGGAATCACTTTGTTCCCGAACATGCCCAACTTCGTGGATGTTAATGCTATTCGCATTTTCATAGCAAAGAATCCTATTCCTACTCTCTTAGGTGATCTCTACCACTCTGTGCATTATAAGAATGAGAAGCGAAGGGGTGGAATGTTGAATTGTTGTGCGACTGTATTCTACAAGTGGTTCACACGTTTTCTTCCGCAATCAGGAGCTTTTGAGAAGACGAAGAACACTCTTGAATAGTCTGAACGATTGATGGGTTTACAAGCAAAGGACATTACCTGGGTTAATCAGGGTTTGCAGTGTATTGACATTCTTCATAGTTGCGGAGGATTCCCTAATGTTCCATTAATCGGGAGGAAAGGGGGAATTAATTATAACCCTTCTCTCACGGTTAGACAGTTCGGGTACGCCCTAAAGGAACCACCAGCTGCTGTGGACATCATAGAGTCCTTGTACTTCCAATCAACAGATGGATTCGAGATTGCTCAGAAAGCTTCTAATGTTTGGCATAGTCGAAAGACAAGAGGGAAGAAGACTTTGGGAGTAGGGAATTGTCGAATGTATCCACCGTTTGCAGAATGGCTGAGAGAACGGGTTGAAGTGTTACTGTTACCATTTGGGCCTGCGCCTCCTCTATATCCCACGGTCATTGAACAACCTACCACAGTTAGCATTGAAGAGTTCAACAAGATGAAGACGAAAAGAGACGGTTTGTTAATGGAGAATGCACAGTTAGGTCAGGAGCTTGCCAAAGCTAATCACGCCAGACTTGAGGTTGAGTGGAAAGCTCAAGAAGATGCTGAGAGGCATGCTATTGCAAGGAAACAGTGTGAGGTTGAGTTAGCTCGGTATGAGAGGTTCGAGTTTGCTACTAGAAGTTCTTCCAAGGAACACATTGACACTAGAAGGCAACTGGATCAGAAGACCTTGATGGTTGAGAACATGAAAAAGAGACATGCTGCTTACAAGATCAAAAGAGAGGAACAAGACAAAGTTCAAGCTGAAGAGATCGCGAGTAAGCTAAAGGAGAAAGATAGAGAGATGGCCGGTAAGTTGAGAGAAAAAGATGCAGAACTTGCTAAAGCCCGAGAAGAAGCTGATTACTACAAGCGGATGATGATTTGCTATCAGAAGAAGCTGAAGAGGTTTGAAGACAACCAGGTGCAGGCGAAGGAATTGGTAGAAGTTCCTAAGACAGGACCGATCATTGACTCAGATCTATATAGAGGACCGCATTGACAAAGACATCTTTCTATTTGCTTGTATGTTGTGGGATTACCATCAGGACTGTTGATGGAATCTTTTTATCATTGTACTTCTGTTTGAATCCATGCTTTGGGTGTTTTGACTATATCAACAAAATTCTTATCATAAAAAGGTCTCTTTACTATCATTATGTGTTCTCTCACTTTGTGATCACTGACACATCTGACACATTTTCAAAAAAGAAAACAACACGTCGGTCTTCGTATTCTTGGAATTGTTTGGCACGTCTGCCACACACACACCTTATATTATCAACATTGCTTGTTATTTACAGCAAAAAAGAGCTTCTGTCTTCATCAAACCCACAAAACTGGAATCAGGGGATGGGATGCCCTAAAAATGGATCGACATGCCATAACATTCATTTCCTGCATATCATATTCTTATGTTTTTGCAGGTTACCCAGAGTTTCTAACTTATTTAACTGCAGGCAATATAGCTGGTCAACGCGTTCACCGATATCCGACTAAAAAAAACCGAGTAAGGATGGCTGAACGAATGCAGACAGATCTCAATGAGCTCCGACAGAGGATGGATCAGTTCATGGAAATGATGACTGGCATGGCCCAGAACCAGGAGCGTCTCCGGTTGATGGTTGAGCAACCTCATGGGAATGTTAATACGGGAATACCGGCTGAGAATGTGGATTCTAACGCTGCCCGTAATGGAGAACCTAATCCAAATAGGACCGCAACACGTAATGCAGGTTTAGAAGAAAATCAAGAGGACCAGTTCACTCTACTGGATGCTGATATGGGTAACATGAATGAGATCAACAATCGCAGGTATGAGGAGATGTCAGAGAAGATCAAGGCCATGGAATGTCAGAATTCCTTGTGTATCGATGTAACCAGTCTCGGGTTAGTACCAGGAGTCAGAATCCCTCCCAAGTTCAAGGCACCATTGTTTGATAAGTACAACGGCAGCACGTGTCCTAGGACTCACATTCACGCGTACTTTGGAAGAATCTCGGCTCACACTGATGACGAGAAACTTTGGATACATTTCTTCCAAGACAGTTTATCTGGAGCTTCGTTGAGCTGGTACATGAAGCTAAGTAGGGTCTCTATCCGAAGCTGGAAAGATCTAGCTGAGGCATTCCTCAATCAGTATCAATACAACATTGATATGGCTCCGAATCGCACTCAGTTGCAGAACTTGTCTCAAGGACCTAAGGAGAGTTTTAAGCAGTATGCCCAGAGGTGGCGTGAGCTGGCCGCACAGGTTCAACCTCCATTGCTGGATCGCGAAATGGCCGACATGTTTATGGGCACCTTGCAGGGTGTTTACTTGGATCGTCTGGCCGCCTTCCCGTCCATTGGTTTTTCTGATATCGTCATTGCGGGAGAAAGAATAGAAAATTTTCTGAAATTGGGAAATATTCAGGATGCAAGCAGTGCTAGTTCTTCTGGTGTGAGAAAGCCTTTTGGCAACGGCCAAAGGAGAAGAGAAGGTGAGACGAATGCTGTGTATAGAGGCCGAGACAGAAGTTATTCTCAAGGTTACTACCAAGCAGATGCAGTGACTATTACTCCACAGGTTCAAGAACAACGACCACAGGGTCAGCAAGAACAGGTACATAGACCGTTTCAGGAAAGAACAAGAGCGAGAAACCGCAGACTCGACCCCGTCCCATGCCCATATGCTGTATTGCTCCCAGAGCTGCTAAAGTTGAACCTTGTCGAGCTTCGTACCATGAGACCTCCTCCTCCTGACAATCTACCTCCGAATTTTGATGCTAATGCCAGGTGCGAATTCCATTCAGGTGCCCAGGGGCACAGTATTGAGAAATGTTGGGCTTTTCAGAACAAGGTACAAGACCTAGTTGACTCCAAGGCAATCAATTTCGCTCCTCTCCCAAATGTACTCCAGAATCCAATTCCTAGTCATAATGGAACCGGTGTCACGGTTATTCTACCAGATGGTTCACGTTAAGCTGAAGTCTTCAAGTTAATCACCCAGGACGCCAGGGTCTTCATGAAGCAAATATAGCCAGCAGTATTCAAATACTCTCAGTGACGGCATTTATGTGTTTTCCTTTCTTCATTGTTCATTTTCATCCCTATTGAGGGGAACTACGTCGCTCTGATTCTTCATTGGTCATCAGTCAATGGAGATACGTAGGCAGAAGATCGTCAGGTCTTTCCGAGCAACCTTATGGGGCAACTTTACTCCCCAGCTTCACTCTTTCCTTCAGATGTCTCGTGTCAGAGTCAGAATAGCTAGAAGAGGAAGTATTACTGCCATGGTTGGGCATGCAACTGCAAATTGAAGATTACAAGTCTGTGAAAAGAGCTATTGATCGTTGAAAGTATCCAAGACTGACAGGTCCAGACGGAGCCAAGCCTCCTCAACTACGGCAATATTCAGTTTCTTTACTGCATTTCCATTTGTAGTTTCTTTTATATGTTAAACATTTGTCTACATGTATGAAATTTGTTTGCTTTTGAATGTTAGCAATAATAAAACTCACATGTTTTTCTTGAAGTAAATCATTTGCATTCCCTTATAATTTTGCATGTGTACATTGCAATACCAATTGTCATGCATAAATGCTATGAAGGAGAATGACGAAACAAAAACGCAAAATCTCTAATTGTGTGCTCTCGAGTAAAGGCCCTGTTGACAAGGTACAAGCTTTGTTTCAAATCCCTAAACACTGGAGATATAAGGAAGATAGACCCTTGCTAACCCCTTTGAGCCTTGAAGCAGGAGTTTCGTTTCATATGAAAAACCCTCACATGCAACCCAGGGGCAGGGTAGATGTCAGCTAGTCGGACCAAGTGTTCAGGCTTTCATAAAGGAGTGTATTTGAAGATCCATTGCATTCTACTATGCTAATCAAGAGGTCCAAAGATCCGAAACCACAATGGTTACCCAAGTCAAAAGGTCCAAAGATTGAAAACCACAATGGTTATCCTTCGTCGACCAAAGAATGAGGCAGTCACAACCCTCGCGAAGCAATCAAGGCAAATAGTGTCACGCGACTTGTTCAAAATACAAAAAAGAAAAAAAAAGAAAAGGCCCGCTAAGTCGAAACTTGAAAACAAGCGACTTAGGCAAAAGTTAGGGCTTCCCGCTGGACTTCACAATCAAAGATTCACAAGAATCAGTCCAGGCAAAAGTTAGGGATAAACAAAATAACGCAAAAGCGAAAGACGGAAAGGATTATGCAAGAAAGATCCTCAAAATGGGAACAAAGTCATGTGGCGCAGACATGAAAGATAGAGGAGTGACTGACTCTCAGCAATAACCTGATTAGTGCTTGAACTGATAGTATAAATGGTTCCTCAATCAACACGAAACCCTTATGAAAGATGAATGCTTGTGAAAACTAGCTGAATGTAGGAATGGAGAACATCACGAAGAGTGGGTGGGAAAAAATAAACTTCGAGCCTATATCCTTTGTTTCTATAACCGTGAACCAGGCCACGATACAACCCTCAAAAGTCCTAACTGAAACAGGGTTAATTTGATAGCGTACTACCACGAGACCGCGTTCCTGACTCCTATGAGTTATGCTAAAAGACATTTGTTGGTATTGCATGTACATACTCTCATTCAAAATAAGGTCGTATCTTAACCGGTGATTCGCTCACGAAGGTTAACGACCCATTTTCAAAAACTTCAAGATTAACTTGTTTGTTGCATTAGAATTTTCATTCTAAGAATAAAAATTTCTCGCTTGCATACATTTGTTTGGCATCATAAATGGTTCACATGCGGAAATTCAATCCAGAAGCTCAAGCTTGCCAAGTTGAGAAGTCTAAAAACTTCTGAAAGACAGTCATGTCAAGGTGCACTTTTCCGAGAAAAGCTCCATTGAGTAAGGACTTTCCTAATTAGTCACAGTAAGAGCTATCCAATCCGGGGCAGTTATGTCAAGCAATATCTTCAAACTTCAGTCAAACTGGGGCAATTACTTCGAGATTCAGATCTCTCCAAGAGCGAAGATCAGTCAGTCAGGTGCAAAGCTATTCAAATACTCGTACTGGGGCAGGCCACCCCAATAGTACGAGAGTTCATTCTTTCCCGAAGACAGACGATCGGAAGCATTTACCCGGAGTTTAGAATACCGTGGTCACTTGTCAAGCCAATTATCTCGATACAAATTCATCCGCATTGGCAACGGTTACCTCCCCAGCAAGGTTGTTACGCTAGTTCATGCAGTCATTACGATACCTAAGAGTTTAAAGACACCAAGTCTTTTGTAAAATCCTCTTGAGGCAAAATCCATGCGGAAGCAAATGATCCCCAGCGCAAGACAATTTGAAATCTTTCCTCCTCAGCAGGACGTGTCTCAACAGGCAAATGGACGTTATCCTCACTAAAGTCAGAAGTTTTTTCCTTCAGTTGTTTTCCTTGATCTCGGTTCCTCAACAGATCCAAGGAAATTCCTATTTCCCTAGAAGATTTCAGATAAATCATTTTCCTTCCCAGCAGCTCCATAAGAGTGGATAATCCCCAATAGTTGAGATATCCCCTGGCGTAGTCCTCAAATCTAAAGTCCAATTTATTTTTGGCAAAGGTGATAATTCGGGACAGATGGATTATTCACGCTCTTCTCCAACAGAGATGTTATCCCTGCAGGACTTCTTGGGATCGAATGCGCGATCAGTGTGTTTCCCCACAGAGTTAGCCGAGACTTATTACTTCCGCGTCAAGAATTTCTTTTATTCACACCAGTTCATTAACAATACTCAAGACATAATATCCCCAGTGTCATGGGGCAACATGCCGTGCAATTCAACATATGCAAAAGTCCAGCCACAGACTGGCCAAAGTCCATCTTCGGGTGGCAAATTTCTAAAGTCCACCCGCAGTGTGGCAAGTCTCCAAAGTCCACCCGCAGCGTGGCAACTTATCCCAAGTCCACCCGCAGCGTGGCAGTTCATTCAAAGTCCAGCCGCAGACTGGCCAAAGTCCATCTTCGGGTGGCAATTTTCAAAAGTCCCCCGCAGTGGGCAAAAGTCCCCCGCAGTGGGCAAAAGTCTCCCACAGCGAGCAAAAGTCCCCCGTAGTGGGCAAAAGTCTCCCGTAGTGAGCAAAAGTCCACCCGCAGTGTGGCAAATCTCTAAAGTCCCCCGCAGTGGGCAAAAGTCTCCCGTAGTGAGCAAAAGTCCCCCACAATGGGCAAAAGTCTCCCACAGTGAGCAGAAGTCCACCCGCAGTGTGGCAAATCTCTAAAGTCCCCCGCAGTGGGCAAAAGTCTCCCGCAGTGAGCAGAAGTCCACCCGCAGTGTGGCAAATTGTCGAACATCCGCCCGCAGCGTGGCAGATCGTATCGTGAAGTCCAACCGTAGATTGGAAAAAGTCCATCCTCAGGGTGGCAAAGTATCTTAAAATTCTATCGCAAGTTGATCAAAGTCCACCCACAGCGTGGCAAGTCGTTATACGTCTAACTCCATCCAATAATACACCACTAAGGCATTGTTGCATCCTATCAAGGTCCACCCGCAGCGTGGCAAGTCAGTAGCCATCTGACATCACTCAAAAGGCATCCCCTGTTTAATATTCCTCCCATCATATTATATCTAAGCAGAGTTCATTTGGTTGAGTTTATTTCCCTATTCTTCTGCCACAGAGTGCAAATTTTCTGGATGTTTCTGGTATTCAATCCCTGCATACCTCAAATGTCTGAAAGCAACTGCTATCATCCATTCAGTTCTACAGTGATTGAATAGGGGCAACTGTAACACCCCAAAATTTGCCCTCCTACTTATAACCATTTAGTTGGTCCTGGTTTCACATCGTCTGCATTCTCCATTAAGTCATATAATCATAATCAGATATATCCTTTTATATTGTGACTGTGGGGTCAAGGTTACCTTTCAAGCCTCAGTAAGTGGAAGACGTTTATTTCGTCTGCATCGTACCCCCATGTGTGTCCTACCTTGTTCGTTTCTCAGGCTAATTGGTGGAGTGTGTGGTTATTATTCTCTAATTGGCCCCCGGGTCCTCGATTATGGTTTATAACATTTTAAGCCATGGGAAATTTCGCTTGATGATCTGTGTATGATTACAGGCTCTTGCAAGTATGTGAAGTTCAAAAGAGATGGATCCTCAGTTTGAGAATTAAGATTTGAATTTTTGCTTTCAGTCCAAATTGTTTTGGTTTCAAGATTAATGAAGCATTGTTGGGCATATACAACAAAAAAATTCAAAGAAGCTCATGGGATAATCAAATGCACACTCAAGTCCAAGCCATTTAATTAATTAAATTGATAAGTTAAGTTGCTCAGAAGTTGTTGTATTTGTGGATTTATAACAGATTATCGCAAATAAAATGCAAGACAAAAAAAGCTTGGTTGATCTTTAAGTCACGGGCCAAATTAGTTTTAATCCCAATATGACTTTGGGCCGATATCCTAAGGAAATGCTAGAGTATTGCTTCAAGAGGACATAGGAATATTGTCTTGGATATCGTTAAGGCATCCGTTTTAAGATTAAATTTCGGCCATGAGTCTCTAGAGATTTAGGTCACAGAGATCATATGTGTCATCTTTGCAATTAGTGGCTCTTGGGAGTGTGTTAAGTGCATAATGAACCAAGGAGAAGAACTACCCTCATTCGTGTGGTTAATCGGTCGATGGACGCTAAAATAATTCAAGTCCTCTAATTACATTTAGTTCGAACTTGATCTCAATTATTTTTACTTCAACTTCCAAGATACATTCAAGCAGTCTTTGGTCAAGGGATTTGTTATTTTTCTAGAAATTCTAAGACTATTATTAGAGTCAAATCAAGAAGGGTTATGTTCACATTTTGAAGAGAATTCCTAAAAACAGGATTAGAAGTTCCCTCGCAGAAAAAAGATTTAGTGATATCAAAACAGTTAAAGTTAGGCAAGCCAAACGAGTAAGGAAATGTAATATATGACGATCAATTGGATGATCCTTGTCAAAAGGAGAAACACATGATTTTCAGAAAAGAAAAAGCACTTCTCAACAATAATTTATCAGAACTTTAATAATAGAATTTGAAGGGAGAGGTTCAATAAAGAAAAATAAGACATTTACAATCATAAAGGAATTTCAGTTATATGTCAACTAACTGAAAGTACAAAGAAAAAAGACAGCAAAAATAGGGATTAGTGTCTTCATTCCTCTAAGTCTCCAATCGCAACATGTCTCAGAAAAAGCGGCGGAATCAATTTCTCCACAAAAATCTTCTCATTCGAAACTCTTCGACAACCTGCGGCAAGCTTCAATCTTCAATCTATTCCGCAACCATTCTTCGACCTTTCCCAAATTCAACTCAGAATCGACTTCGACACCCGATTCAGCAAAAATAATTACTGCATACAACATAGCACATCGTCAAAAAGAAGCGAGAAGGAGTCAAGGAAGAATATCGCAACTGAAACAGAAGTGATAAAAGAAGAGGATCATAACAGAATTTAAAAATCATACCTGAACGAGATTCTACGCCAATATCATAACCAATGGTTGATTCATAATATGCCACACAATTCAAAGGAAGGGAATAGGAAACACCGCAATGTCGAGGTTCAAACACTCAAGAGAGTACTCATACTTCTCCTATCACTAAAAGGTTGGAATCATTTTTTGATGTTCGTCGTCATCACTTCACCAAAGTCCTGCATAGTTCAATACATAGCGGCCACAGTCACAAAAACGAAACTAATTCAAAATAGAAAAACCAACATAAATTAAGAGAGGAAATCAATACGAAAATAAAATAACTAACTTCCAACTGTTCTAACTAACTTTTCTTCCAGAATTTTCCTACACATTCTATAAATTCATCAGAGTTTCTCACCTTTTGGGGTTTTTTTCTTCAATCCCTCTTTTCTCATCTCCATTGAATCATTCTTCTTCAACTCTTAGCTCTTCTCTTCACCATTCCTTCCATCCTCAATCTCTTTCACTCTTCTTCCACAATAAGCAACCTCTTCCACCTTCATCATCCTGCATCAATAGCTACGACCATTATCACCGTCGATTAAGTTTCCTACCAATAACTACATCTTCATCTTGTTCCTCTCACCTATCTTCATAATCCAGCAAAAAAGACGTGATCCACAACAAAAGCTCTGTAATATCCTTCACCACCTTCATCAATCTTTCTTCTTATTTCAATCATTCAACATCAACCTCTCCATCAACAATAAAGGTTCTGCAAAAAAATCTTTTCTTCAAAGATCGCACCCTCTTCTTCCTCGATCCTTCAACAACTTTCTTGAAATCTTCATCATCATCAACACGCCAACAACACTCCCATCTACCTGCAGACCACGAAAAGCATCAAGAAATCACATCAGAAACAATCACATAGAATCGTAATGACATCACAAACGCAGGGATCCATCAACACGGTCGAAAAAAAAATGCAATAACAAGTATTATAAAGAACACCATGACAACTCAAGTGCATAATCACAGAGTGAGAGAGAAAGATACGCAACTCACCGGAATTCTTCGAAGAACGTCATAGTTCCTCTACACATCGTCAGCGAAGTCGCTTTTTCTTGCGTCAAATCGAAGCTCTCATCGCGCTTAGGATTCAGGGCAGTTCTTCAGTTGGTAAGCATCGTTTTATCCATCGTTTGCATCTTGCATTGTCTATTGTTCGTCGGATTGAGGTCTTCAATGTGTGTTCCGAGAGGTTTTGATTTCGGCGTTTAAAAGGGAATTAGGTTAATTATGGGTGGATTTGAGATAAGAAGAGGGAAAGGTTGAATTTGGCGTTTTGAGTTGAGAGAGGTGGCCGATGAGAGAACCGCCGCCGCCATAAGACTAGGGTTAAGAAGAAGAAGGAATTTTAGGGTTTGGGAAGAAGAAGGAGGGGATATGCGTGAGACGAGAGAAGTCTTTGAAGGCTGAGAGTTTAATTGTTATGTTTTATTTCTTATTTAGTTGTTTTTAATTAGTTTTGGAAATTAAGCAAGGCTCATAAAAGTGATTAATGTATTGTTTAATCAAAATTAAAAGGCCATTAAACCACCAATGGACTCCACCGCCCAAAGGGGATAAGGGTTAGGTTAAGTGGTCCACTCCGGCGGTGACACTTGTCACCGTCCGGTAGGACCACTGGATTTCTCAAGATAACAATCACATGCATTTCTCCCCACTGCAACTCCCATGCTCCCTCCAGACCCAACGCATATGGGCCTAAAGATATTGCTATCCGCACCCCCATTAAGAAGCCCGTTTTGTGTTTTTAACTAGAAAACATTTCTGCTGCACCCCTCTTTTTCTATTCTTTATATTTCTATTTTTTCTGTTTTATACTTGTTCAAATTAATTCTATAAAAAATACTAAAACATGAAAGAAAAATCTCCAAAAATTATATTATAATATTAAGCCAATTTAGAAACATTCCCAATTTTTACTTTCCGAATTTTTGCATTTTTTAATTAAATTTCGATTTTTTCATTTAATTGATCTTATATTGAATTTCCACTTGGACACATAAATTTGTACAATTTATTTCTGCCACCTCACATAACAGTTTTTGCCCATTATTTTTTCTATGATTAGAGGACAAGTTAAGGTACCTAGAATATTTTTTGTGTATTTTTTAGGACATTTTATCTACTGTTTTGGTAGTGTGATATGTATAAATTTGTGATTAGACCTTAGATGAGTTTAGGTGGCCATTTACCATAGTTAGGATTAGAATTTTTAAGAGATTTTTTAACATGGTGTTATAATCAGGTTAGAGACCTTAGGAATTTAATTTCACATTTTTTCCATGACTTTTGATATTTTTGGCGTTTTAATTCATTTCCATCATATTATGCATATTCATGATTCACGTCATTCACTAACTATTCGCTTTTTGTGCAAGGTGTTTTTTTTAAGGATTGGCTTATGGACTTGGATACTTTTATGCCTCGATTATGTTTTATACATTGTGTACTTTGTGATGTAATAGCGTAATACTTGTATGCTTGTATAGTTTTTATAACTAGGTTAGAAAAGATAAAACTAATCGATAGAAAACCAAAATCTCAAAAATGAAATAAAAACTCGATCCAACGTCGAGTAAATTTTCAAATAAATAAATAAAGTTGCATGTGACTTTAGGGTTCCTCGATTACCATCGTTCCACTCCATTCAACCAAAAGCAAGCCTTGTATGTTTCACACCATAAGTCGTGCGTCTTAGCACCACGCAACCGACCCACCCGATCCATCGTTTTATCCCGTTTATGTTTCATTCACGTCTTTACCCACCATGACTTAGGAGGACCCTATTGTTCGCTATTAACTCTTTTACTCGCATTTCTAGTCTAATATCTCTTAGGTAGATTTAATTTCAAACCTCATTAACCATAGGTCATCCATGAATTCAATTAACTTAGGGTAAGTCTAGTTTCCCTTAGAATTTTTTTCTTTGACAACTTGAGTCTCACTTCTCATCTTTAAAAGAAAATCAAAAACACTTAATAAAGGAATAGGTGTACAATGTGCCACGAGCCTTAAGCTATACGGGAAATGACTAGTGGAGGTCTCCTTCACTCTTCTAGGATGCTTTACAAACGTTCCATTGGGGGAGATCTTGGAAAGTATTCGCTCCTGTGTCATAGTCTTTAGTGTTGTACATTCAATAAACAAAAATTCAAAACACTTCTTCTAAAAGACAACAAACCAAGAAGTCACGTCTTCTCATCTCATCTCATACTCTTTGCGGACGAACATGACTTGTCTCGATAGTTCAAACAGCGATACGGTAAACACCCTCGAGTCAGAGCCGGTAACACCTGAGCTAGAGCTATGGCAATGTCATCCTAAAAATCACAAACAAGTGTAAGCCTTAGTTAGACGAACTACGGCGTCTCTGATCCTCATTTATCCCGATGAGGTACGTAGGTAGTGGGGTAGGGCCCATTCGAGCATAATCTTTCTTTTTCCCTACATTTTCCCCCTTTATTCCCATTTGTTAATTCCATTTATTTTTCATTTCCATTTCATTCCAGATAGCCATTATTTCATTCAAATAGCATATTTTTTCTCACCCTTTGAAAACAGACCTATAAGCGTGGATCCCGTCGGGTACGGCGGACGGATTGGGGTGCTAATACCTTCTCAATTCGTAACCGACTTCCGGACCCAGATCTTTGGTTCGAAAGGCCTCGTCCTTTTCCTTTTTCCTCAGGTTTATGCAACATTACCTTTCCCATTCTTTCGAGATAAAAATGTCGGGCTGGCGACTCTACCTTTTCCGCGCCACTTTCGCGTTTGTACTAGGATGAAAATCCCGGGAGCGACAGAGGTCTAATTAGATGTTGTGCTCCCTTATTCTACAGGTGGGTCATGAGACATTTGCCTACCACTGAGAGTTTTACTGATCCTAATACTACTTGGGCCCAGAAGCTAAGTACATTGTCTGCCAAAGATATTTGTTGGTTTACTTTGAGGTTGAAAGGAAAGAGTTTCATTACCAGTTGTGGGAATTACCTCAATGTGCCTTTATTAGGAGTCTCAAAAGGTATCAACTACAATCCAATTCTCTTAAGAAGACAGTTAGGGTACGCGCTCAAAGAGATCCCCGATGAATCTGAGTTATTCCAAACTTTCTACTTCTCGGTGAAAGACAATCTTCCGTTGGTCAGAAAAGTTGCAGGTTCTTGGAAAGTAATCAAAAGAAAAGACACGGCATGTCTAGGCAAGAGAAATAATTGGATGTTCCCTGAATTCGAAGCTTGGATAAAGGAGGAGGTTCAAACGGCTCTAGTCCCTTTTTCTATACCAACTCCACCTCCAGCAATGGTGCCTTTGGAAGATTACCAGAAATTGGAAGCTTTGGTCAAGCAGCTTAGAGTTGAGAATCAGGAGGCTTACAATTCTTGTCAGAAATTGATGATTCAGAATCAGCAGTTAGAGGATAGAGCTCTCCAAGCTGAAGAGACGGTTCAGCTTAAGCAGAAGGACTTTGAGGAAAGAGAATTATACTTTAGGGAGAGAGGATTGGCTGAGATCCATAAGGCGAGTCAGCGCCAGAGGGATAAGAAAGAACTGAATGAGGCTAATTAAGCCGTCACACTTTGGCAAGAGAAATGGAGCGATAATCAGAAGAAGCAAAAAGAGGTAGAAGCAGAATTCGAGTTGAAGATCAAAAACCTTCAGGATGCCCTGGTTGAGCAAGGGAAGTTAGTTCAGAAGGCACAAGAGCAATAGAGAGAATGCCTTCATCAGATGACAAAGAGTCAACAAATAGCTGAAGATGTCCAGAAAGAAGTTGAAGAGCTGAAGCTTCATGCTGATTTGAAGAAGTCAAAGGTCGAGCCGGGTCCGAGCAAAGAGAATGAGATGGCTTTCCTGAAACAGATTGACGAGTTACATGCTTCCTTTGATCTAAGGGATCTCCTCATCCAGAGACTCATCCAGGAGCCCGATCATCCGGATATGGCTCAGTTGTTCCAGAATGTCAAGCGTCTTAGCTGGAGGCTGCAAGACTTAGAGTTCCCCAGAGTTTAGTTTCATGCTATTGTACTTGGATTACCCACAGGCTTGTTGTGGGATTCCTTTTATTGATATACTTTGTTGCTCTTTTAATTGGCACCCTTCGGGGACTTTGTTGTTTCAAACTTCAGTTTATGTGATTGACTTGCTTTGAATCTCTTGTTTGTTATTTGTTGCACCGACACGGGGTAATGAGCACCAATTCTCCACGACCGTCACATTATTTGAACATCACATGGGTCTTCTTCCCAATTATTATTCTCCTAATACTAGGACCGGAAAAGGGAAAAACCTTGAGGATAAAAGGAACACGTTGCATTGCATACACATCATTTTCATGTTCTTCCTTGTTTTTGCAGGTTTTCTACAAGACGCTTAACTTATTTGTGTTTCAGGCAAAGATTGCGAGAGCTGCCAAGACCCGGCTTCTCCGACAAGATATCCCACATCGCTACGCAACTCGCAACAACCAGAGGACAGTCATGGACACTATGCAAACTGAACTTAATGAGTTTCGCACCAGAATGGGAGAATTCATGCTCATGATGCAAGGGATGGCTCAGGGACAACAAGAGTTAAGGAGTGCAATTCAAGGGCTCAACCCTCCTCAGACTAATCCTCCTGTAACCACTCCTTACGTGCAAGTGACTCCTCCCAACACTAACAATGGCCCAGGTGGACCTCAAGTTCCAGAACAGGTCACAACAACTTTCATTCCGGTACAAGACAGGCAGGAGGATCAATTCTCTCCTTTCAACAACGACATGGGGTTCGGTGGAGAAGGAAATCTTCAAGAATTTTTTATGCTTGCTGAGAAAGTCAAAGCCCTCGAGTGTAGAGACACTTTGGGGATAGATGTGTCTGATATGGGCCTAGTCCCCGGGGTGGTTATTCCTAAAAAATTCAGGCCGCCTACTTTTGACAAGTATAACGGTAGCTCCTGCCCAAAGACTCACTTCCAGGCATTCTACCGGAAGATTGTTGCCCATACTAGGGATGAAAAGCTCTGGATGTACTGCTTTCAAGATAGTCTCTCCGGAGGGTCCTTGGAATGGTATATGAAGCTAGAGAGAAGCTCTGTAAGAAACTGGAAAGAATTGGGAGAAGCATTCCTCAAGCAGTATCAATATAATATTGACATGGTGCCCAGCCGCACTCAACTTCAGAGTCTGGCTCAGAAAAGCTCGGAGAGTTTCAAAGATTATGCATAAAGGTGGCGTGAAGTGGCCGCTAGAGTGCAACCGCCTTTGTTGGAGAGAGAAATGGTAGACCTATTCCTGGATACCCTCCCTGGGCATTTCATGGAAAGGCTAGCTGGATGTTCTTTAAGTGGATTCTCAGATATCATCTTGACTGGCGAGAGGATAGAAAGTTGGATCAAGCAAGGGAAGATTCAGAACGGAGGCGCTTCAAATTCTAGTATCAAGAAACCCTTCGTGAAGAGAAGAGAAGGAGAGACTTGGGCAGTGTACGCGCATAGGGGAGGAAGTAATAGAGGTTTTTATCAGCAAGTGGCCCCTGTCACTATCTCAACTCAACCTGTTCAACAGCAAGTCCAACCAATGCAGTCGCAACGCTAACAATGGTATCAACAAAGAGCTCCTCGTCCATATTACTCCCAGAAGACCCGAGAAAGACATTTCGAAGCTCCGCCGATATCCTATTCACAGCTTTTGAAGAATCTCCTACAACTTCAGATGGTTCAACTCTGAACTCTACAACCCCCGAAGCCAGGCCAAATCCCCGAGGGTTATGATACAAACGCCAGATGCGAATTTCATTCCGGAGCTCCCGGGCATACCACAGAGAACTGCAAAGCACTGAAACATGTTGTTCAAGACCTACTGGATTCTAAAGTGATTAATTTAGCTCCTACTCCTAATGTAATGCAGAACCCCATGCTTTCTCACGGAGGTACGGTTGGGGTAATTGATGAAGGGGAGAATCTAAACTTGGTGTGTGATGTCAATGAACTGCAGACTCCGTTGAGTGTTGTTAAAGTTTGCTTGTCACAAAAGGGTGTTTTCCTGGGTGTGAAGTTGATTGTCTGGAATGTGCTGAAGTTACAAATGGTTGTGAGCAGTTGAAAACAGGGATCCAGAGCATGATTAATGAAGGAGTGTTGCAGTTTGACAAGGTTGTAAAGGAAAGCAAAGTCTCTATAGTAAACATCTTCTACAATCCATCTCAAGTTCCTCCACGGGCCAGAGCAGCACCAATAACCATCACCACTGCAGGACCAGTAATGTATCAGAGTGATAAAGCCATTCCCTGGAATTACGGTGGCAAAGTATATTGTAACTGCCAGAAGCAAGAGTTGGCCACATCTAGTACGACCCCAGCTCAAGTAGAAAACGTTGGAGAAGGGGGCTTTACTAGAAGTGGAAGGTTATTTGCGCCGGAAACACTAAGAAATAGTGTGATACCACCCAGAGACACCGCAGAAGCCCAAGCTAGAGCAAGAGGGAAGCAGCCAGTGGTTGTCAACGAGCCCGCACCAGTGACTGATCCAGACATTACCTTTGATAAAGAAGTTGAAGAATTTATGAGAATTATCAAAAAGAGCGACTACAAGATTGTGGACCATCTGCAGCAGATCCATCGAAGATTTCCATCTTGTCCTTGCTAATGTGTTCTGACTCCCACAGTAGGGCTCTCTTGAATATTTTGAACAAGGCGTATGTGCCTCAGGATATTTCAGTAAATCAGTTGGAAGCGGTGGTATCTAGTGTCAATTCCAGTCACAGATTGGGCTTTACATACATGGATCTAACATCTGAAGGGCGTGCTCATAATCAGGCACTGCATATCTCTTTAGAATGTAAAGGTGCAGTACTCTCTCACGTGTTGGTTGATACCGAATCGTCATTGAATGTTCTGCCCAAGAAAGCATTGATGAAGTTGGATTATGATGGAGTAGTTCTAAAGCCTAGCGACCTGGTAGTTAGAGCATTTGATGGGTCGAGGAGATCGGTGTTCGGTGAGGTGGAATTACCAATTAAAGTAGGTCCACAAATCTTCAATACCACGTTTTACGTAATGGATATACAGTCGGCATACAACTGTTTGCTTGGAAGACCTTGGATACATTCAGTAGGAGCAGTATCGTCCACTCTTCATCAAAAGCTGAAGTTCGTCTGGGAGGGTCAAATTGTAACTGTCAGTGGGGAAGAAGACATTTTTGTTAGTCATCTGGCTTCATTCAAGTATGTGGAGATGGATGGCGAAATAGTTGAAACTCCATGTCAGGCTTTTGAGCCCCTGAAAACTGAACAAGTATCTGCAGTGGCAGCTTCTCCTGAAGAGCCAAAGAAGGGGGTTTTCGTGGCCTCTTATAAGCAAGCTCTTGAGTTGGTAGAGTCGGGGATGCGAGAAGGCTGGGGCAGTCTGTCGCTCTCGGGATTTTCATCCTAGTACAAACGCGAAAGTGGCGCGGAAAAGGTAGAGTCGCCAACCAGACATTTTTATCCCGAAGGAACGGGAAAGGTAATGTTGCACAAACCTGAGGAAGAAGGAAAGGACAAGGTCCTGCGAACCAAAGATCTGGGTTCGGGAGTCGGTTACGACCTAGGAAGGTATTAGCACCCAGATCGTCCGTCGTACCCGACGGGATCCACGCTTGCTTGTTTGTTTCAAAGGGTGAGAAATAAGATGCTGCTGAATAAGAACTGCTAACTGGAATGGAACTGAAAGGAGAAAGGAACTGGAAAGAGAGAATGGAAAGAAAATAATGGGGGAAATGTAGGGAAAATAAAGAATGTGCTCGAACGGGCCCTACCCTGCTGCCTACGTACCTCATCGGGATAATGAGGATCAGAGTCGACGTAGTTCGCCTAACTAAGGCGGGAACTATTTGTTTGTGTTTTTTATGGCTTGAACTGCGCATGTATATGCTCAGGTGTTGCAGGCTCGTCTGGTGCGAGTGCATTTACCGTCTTGCATGAAAGACAAGTCGTCGCGAGTTCGCGTTGTGAGTGAATGAGATGAGAAAAGAAGTTCCCGCAGGATAGTCGCTTGTTATTTGCTTTTTTGTATTTTAAGAGAAATGTTTTGAATTTGTTTGTGAACGGTCTTGTACTAAGACCTATCCATCGCGGGAAGTACTTACACCTCGCCCCGAAATAGGACACGTATAAACACTCCGCAACAAAGTCTCGTGTCGTACAAGATTGTTCGGTTTAGATGTTTTATTATTTTCTTCATAAGGAGGGAAAGAATGACTCAAATTGGAAAAGGGAAAATCTAATGGGAACTAAGACACAACCCTAATTTTTATTTATTCATTTACATGGGAGATCCTATGGTTTATGGGGTTTTCTAAACCTAAGGAGGAGAGGAAAGAGGAAGAGAAAAGGAAGAAGAACACAACTTACTTCCTAATGAAGTTAAGTTGGTTCAAAAAGGGGAAAACCTAACAAGCACAAACATTATGTAAGGCAAAATGGTGCAAATTAAATGCATTAGAAATACCAAAGAGGGTAGGGTTTTTAGACATACCTTGTGTCGCTCCCACCAAAATGACACCTGGTCAGAAGGGGTACAGACGCGAACGGTCGGCGAGAAGAGAACACACAAGAGTGAACTCAAGAGAAAGAAAGAGTCGCCAGCTAGGCATTTTTATCCCGGAGGAAAGGTAATGTTGCATGGACCTAAGAAAATATATGGATAAGACGGTTGCGAACCAGAGAGACTGAGAAAGGGGGTTGGTTACAACCTGGGAAGGTATTAGCACCCAGATTGTCCGTCGTACTCGACGGGATCTACGCTTAAAAGATTTGTGTTTTAAAGGGGTAGTGTCAGTGTAATTTGTGTATCAGAGCTGGAAAAGGATGTACGGGTGTCAGTGTAAAAGAAGTGTGAAGTGTATAAGAGAAGTGTCAGTGTAAGAACAAGAGTGGAATGCTCAAGACTATGAGGTTTAAAGAATAATGCAGGAAGAGGGGGAATATACAGAGACTTTTGTTCGATAACTGTTAAGTTATGCCTACGTATCCTCTCGTGCAATGAGGAAGTCAGAACACAGTAGTTCGACTCAAAGAGAGTGAAAGATAAATTGACTTGTGAAATGCTTGCTTGCCTATGCTCAAGTGTATGACCTGTCTGGCTCAAGTGCTAACTGTCTTGCATTAGACGGAAGAAGCAAGTTCTCGTTTATGAGTGAATGAGATGAGAAAAGAATCCCGGAGGAGACGATTATTGTTTGTTTTTGTGTTTTCAATCTTTTATTGCTTTTGAAAGTGTGTCGTAAGTTAATGAGCTTAAGCCTAAACCAATGGATTTAGTAAACTCATCACATCCTCCCTCTGATTAGGGGTAAATGAGAATACCTTAAGTGTGAAGTCAGCATCTCACACTTAATCACCATGATGTAGGATTAAGATCATTAACCTACTTGTGATTATTTAGATGTTTTTGGTGTTTTTGTTTAGTGTTAAGTAATGAGATTAAGCCATAATCAAGGATTTAATGGACTCATTACACCATCCTAATAGAAGGATAATAGATGAGAGCATTTAAGCTGAGGAAATCTCCTCAACTTAATCCATGATTAAGGATTAACCTCATGACAAAACAAAGCCTTTATTAGATGGATTTTAGTTAATGATAAGATGAAGAAGTGAGTTTTATGGTTTGTAAGACAACCTGAGGGGGACTTGTCCATTAACACTAGGGTTAGTCCTTCTTAACCAATTAAGGAAGAATTAGAACCCTAATGCAAGGCCCAAGTTACAAGCTTGATGTCTTGATGATTATTTAGTGAATTGATTAAAGGATTTAAACACATTAAGGGTTTAACACTTAGGATTAAAGTTATACACTCCATCCTAATAGAAGGATGTAGGCATAAGCTTAATCACAAAGCCTTAAAGCCTTTAGGGTTTAGCCCTTGATTATGAGATGAGAAGAGAAGACTCAAAGATGACACAAAGGTAAAACTAATGGGGGGACTAATCAAAACCCTAATTGTTATCATGCTTGGTTGTTCCTAGGGTTTATGAGGTTTGAGAGAAGATCTTCAGAGAAACCACCAGGAAGGAAGCAGATGAAAGGAGCAAGAAGCAAAGAGAAGCAAAACAACTTGCTTCACTTAAGAAGACAAGTTGCTTGAAGAAAGAAGGTAAGATGAACAAGAATGAGCAAGCTCAATCCAATACACATACAAAGTGCAGCAAAGGAAGTATGAAAGAGATGAAAAGAGAATGTGAGAAGTGAAGGCAAATTCACTTCTCAAAGTAACTTACCACCTGAAAAGTTAGTGAAAGAAATGGAATGCAATGTAAATGAGATGAAATGGCATGATGCAAGACAAAGTCAGAAGCAAATACATGATGTTAATGATGCTAAGAGATGATACAAACATGAGTCAAGGCAAGAGAATGATCAAACAAGCATAAAGATGCAAATGAGACATGCTTAGAACCATGAACATACATGAAAAGTTATGAAATGCACATGACATACAACATGGCAAATGAAAGATGCAATGATCAAACATGATTCTAATATGTCCTAAGGTGTCTTATGAATCAAATGAATGCACAAAATGTCATGGCAAGTCAATGGATGCAAGCAAATGAAAGAAGGATGCAAAGGAAGGCACAAATTAGGGTTTATGATCAACACACAAAGCAAAATTCAAAATCAGAAGCATATGAAATGATAAAAATTTGAAAGTGTAATCAAAGATACCCTAGACCTATACAAGTTCACTGCCCAAAGGAGAGGATTCAACTCTTAACCTATTGTGAGTTATGAATTTCCTAAGGTTGCTAGGGTTTTGAGGTACCTCATCAAGAAAAATGCCAAACAAATTGAAAATGCAAGATCAATTCAAACCAATTTTACCCTATAGACTACATGCTATACAAGATGCAATGCAAAAAGAATCATCATCCAACTCTCAATGGTTAGGCAGAAATGAATTTTTGAAGTTTGACATAAAATATTGCCTTGAAATGAAATTTAATCCAATGAAAATGATCAAAAGGCATCAAGAACAAAAAAGAAATTTGGTTTGAGGGTTGGAAAATGTTTCTAAATGTTTTTAAATGTTACATGAATTTTTTTTGTGATTTTTAAATACCTAAATGTATTTTTAATTAATTAATTTTCATTAACTAATTAAAAATAAACATTTAAATGATTTAAAAATAATTTTTAATGCAAAAAATAAAAATAAAAATATTTTTGTGTTCTGAAAAATAATGAAAACCTTGACAAAAATTTTCATAATTTTTAAACATTTTTTGCTATTTTAATTAATTCGTATAAATAAAAGGAAAAGAAAATGAATTTAAAATGAAAATAAATGAAAGTAATTAAAAGGGAAGGCCAGGATTTGATCTGGGCTTGGACTGGTTGACTACGCGCCAGATCCAAGGGCCCAGATTCAAACCTGGCTAATTTGTTTTATGAATTAATTAAACAAAATTAGAATTAAATAATCAGGGATTAGGGTTTTAATGACGCATCCTGGCCATCAAAACGCGCGCGGGTCAAACAAAGTCAAACGCATCTACGGCCAGAATTCAAACTACAATTAATGACATAATTAGGGTTAATGAACTTCAGGTGACCGGAACAGTGGTTCCGGTCATCTTCTCCGGCGAACCCAAACCCTAGATTTCGCTACAGGTCACTAAACATGCAATTTCTTCCACAAAAATGATCCTCTCCCCAATCTAAACCTAACCCCTCTTCCAAAAATCATTTATTTTCATTAACAAGCCTGAATCGAAGGAAAATACGAAACACGAGCAAACTTTCAGAGTGACATGAAATGGTCATCTCTTACTTATTTTCAAATCTAAATACATCCAGATGATCAGTGCAACATGTAGATTCATTTTGTAACAAGAAAATGAAGTTCTGAGAAAAAAAGTTCTTGGGTTGTACCTGAGCTGGAGACCTTTGAAAACGAACTTTCAGAGCCTCCCTTTGGTGACAATGATCTCCTTTGATCCTCCTGAGGCTGGTGGAACACTTGAATGAGGTTGAGAGTGGCTAGTTTTTGTGGTTCAGTTCTGGTGTAGCAGGAAATGAGGTTCTTGTGTGTGCTGTTTCAGATCAATGTAAGGGGTGGGATCTGTTCCATGGATGATTTTTGGTTCATTGGTGAAGGAATTTTTGAAGTTGGATGGCTGTGCTGTGTGATTCGAAGAGGGAAAGGTTTTGACAGTTTTTGGAGTGTGCTGCAATGTGTGTGTTTCAGGCTTGTGTATCTTGTGTTTTATGATCCTTAGGTGATCCATAAACTATCCCAACAAATCTGGAGAGCAGGTGTGCACTGTGGGATTGGTATGGGATGATTGGCCAAAAAGTCAAGTTTTGTGTACTTGCAGCATGGGCTGTGGCAGAGATGATTCCTTGGCCTATACTGCATCAACTTGGGTTGAGGATAGCCCTTGGATGATTCATGAATGACTGCAGCATTTGGATCATGAGTTGGAAGTGTTTTTGCAACTTGATAACTTGTCACATTTCATGGTTTTTGGCTATGTGTTGCACCCCAAAATTTGCCCTCACAATACAAGACTTTGTGTGCTAAGAAGGTTCACAAGATTCACAATGCTTACAAGACCTTTCATGAGGTTCATGAAGTCTACAAGTCACTTTATGAGGTTCACAAGGTTCACAAGGTTCACAAGACCTCCCATGAGGTTCACAAGACATTTTATGATGGTTCACAAGATTCACAATGCTTACAAGACCTTTCATGAGGTTCATGAAGTCTACAAGTCACTTTATGAGGTTCACAAGGTTCACAAGGTTCACAAGACCTTCCATGAGGTTCACAAGACATTTTATGATGGTTCACAAGGTTCACAAAGTTCACAAATAGTCAGAAGATTTGACAATTCCCTCAGACAATGCACCTCCTAAGCAGTGCATCCAAAACTAGGGTTTTGACTTTAATCAGGCTAAATGGACTTCCAAGACTTCAAGTGAGCTTCATAACATCTTATATGTGTGTAAGAATCCCCATGACAAGTTTCAAGACTTTTCTCAGAAGTTTGCTCAGTCAGATGATCAGATAGGTCAAAATCAGTCAAAGCAGTTAAAAAGTCAAACTGAGGTCAACTGTGGTCAAACCAAAGTCAAACTTCATGATTTTTTGCCAACATCAAGTATATGAAGTAAAATTCATCATTTGATCAAGGGTTGATCATGATTCATCAAGGAGATTTCAGATCATCAAGAATCAGGAGTTTCTAAATTAGGGTTTCCTCAGTAAAAGTCAACTGAACTTTGACCAGCCATAAATTTCACATACTTCATCACCAAGTCTCCATCCAAAGCTCATTTTGAAGGAAATTGAATTCTCTACAACTTTGTGTCTCACAAGCCAAGCCCAAAAATGCTTCATTTGGAGGGTATGAGCTAAGACATTAGAGGTCCTTTTGAAAGTCAACAAAAAGTCAACAACTTCCAAAGGGCATAACATGAGATTGGTAAATGATATGGACATGAAACCAGTGGGGTTGTTTAGAGGACTCTTCAAGCTTTCCAAAATGTCCAGGAACACCCTCATACCATTAAAATTGAAGGATATGTGCCCTTGCAAAGTTGTGAAATTTTGAGTTGGTTTATGATGAAAATGGAGGTCTAAAACCAATTTCTTCCAAATGGGCTTGCCAAATGATGACCCAATCCATACAACAACTTCATGCACGACCCAAACCATTAAAAATCAGATTTTTTATTATTTCATTTTTATTTATTTTGATTTAATTCATTAAAAATCATTTTAAATAAAAATAAAATATGAAAATGAAAGATTTAATTTGAATCAAGCTTCTAGAAAGTCTTAAATATTGATTTAAATTGAAGAGGAAAGAAATCATGAGATTTGGCCAAAAATAGCAAGCATTCACACATGAATATTTGATTTTTAAGGCATGATCATTGTGGATCTTTTTATATCAAATTCTTCATACAACCAATCAATTTTTTGACCTAAAATCAATCACCTATAAGTACTAAACACAACCCTATTGCAAGATACGAATTTCAGCAGCCTCAAGAGTAAGTTCCATTGTTCAAAAATTCTTTCAAAACTCACATTCAGATTCTTGGATTTAGGACCTTTGAAGGTAAAACAAGAACATAGAAAGACTCCTTGGACTTCCTTGATCATGAATCATCACTCACATGCATCGAAACCATGCTATATTGCTCAACCCGAATCCACTTTGTTCTTGAAAATAATTTTTTCGATTACACTAATTTACTGCATATTAATGGATTTTGTTTGCATAATCTTGTTTGTGATGTTGTGTAGATCGTTTCTGGACAAATAAACCAAAGTTTCATGGCTTAAATCAGAATCGGCCATTGTTAGGGTTTCACCTTTGAAATTAGGGTTTTATGATTTACTGAATTTAAATAAATTTGAAGAACATAGGGATGTTGTATGGACTGTGAGGATCATAAAACACTAATTAATTTCATGAATTGATGCTGTTTTGTTTGAGTTTCATTTTCGCAGGTTTAAAACATTGAAGAACTCGCATGAAGATTCGCAGGAAAAAGGGGAGGAATTTTCGCAGGAAATTTGGAGAAGAAGAAGCTAGTTGGCGCGTTCAGAAAAATTCAAATTTGATTTAAAATATTTTATGTTATCTTGTTGGTTTGTTATCACCACAGGTTGTGTGGCCCAGTGGAAACTCAGGCGTGCGTTTGATGAGAGGGCGAGGGATCGAAACCTGGCTGTGACAAATATTTTTGTGTTTTCTCATTTATACGTTGAACTTAATATATTATTATTGTTTGATGGTTTGTTAACAGATTGGCTCACCTAGCTGGGATGGTTATGCGTGTATGTGTTTGTTCAAGAGGTCCTGGGTTCAATCCTCCCCCAGGCCTTTTGCTTCTTGTTAATTTTTCCTGATTTTTCTAGACAAAGCACAAAAGCAATCACTCTCCTTTTTCTTTCACCTGCGCGTATGGTAGTCTGGTGGTATTTCTTGCTGTTGGTAAACAAAGCATCCTGGGTTCAAATCCCAGCCAGGTTTGTTTTGTCATTTTTTTTTTTTTTGTTTAATTAACTTAGGTTTTTACTAATAATCATATATAACTAATAATTCAATAAATGTTTCTCCAAAGTTTTCTAATATTCAAAACTCATATTTTTCTTATTTCAAAAATTATTTCTTTTTTATGTAATTAAATTATAATGTACATATATTTATTAAAATAATTTTGTATATTAGATTATAAATCCTAAAAAAATATTTTCTAAATAAACCCTAATTTTGTAAACCCTAATTTATTTTCTAAATAACTATTAAACACCTAATTTTATTTTCTAATTTATGTACATATTTATCTAATATAGTTAATTTTTATAAATATAATTATAACCTATTTTCTTTATATAATATGTAAATATTTTCATAGTTTGTTTGTAATCTAAATTGTATGTATAAATAATTTTTTTTTTTTGAATACGTGTAATAATGCTTAAAAATAATTTAATAATTTGTACATAAATTAAAATATTATAATTATTTAATTTTTCATATTTCCTCTTGTTTTTTTTAAATAATTGTCTATATTAAAAATCTAACTTTTGTTTATTGTTTTAATTATGTTCTTATAATATTTTTGCTAATTCAATTTATTTTAATTATTGTTATTATTACTAATCATATTATTACTAATCCACTTATTTTTTTATTATGCTTATTATTATTATTTCTCTAACCTTATTTGTTTTTAATTATTATTATTACTAACCCCTATTATATTTATTTATTGCTTATTTATTTATTTTTACTTATTTATTTATATTTTGCTTATTTATTTATTTTGCTATTTATAATTAATTGCTTGTTATTATTATGTAATTGTTCCTGGATGTAATTTTTGTAACTATTTAAATTATTTAATTTGCTTGCCATGGTTAGTAAAATAGGGAGTGTACACATGTATTATATTTGAATTTAGGTCATTTAAAATTATAAGATAAATTAAATTAAACACTCACACACGTAAGTCGATTTTTAATCGCCATATCACTTTCTAGGGTTGCCTCTTATTGTTGCCTATTCAAAAAGGTCAAGTGGGGTGTATAAAGCAAGTCCCTTAAAAGAAAAGTCATCAAGTCCCTTAATGGTTGCCTTCATAAAAAAATCTCGTCCCTTTCGAATAATGATGACAGTCCCTCCATAAAATGCTTAATACACCCCACAGTTGCCTTCATTAAACATATGTCCCTCATATGTCCCTCACATCCAAGGTAATGACTACCTATTCCTTAATAATAGGGATAGTCTTACCATTTAAAGGATTAAAGAACAGAAAGACTTAAAACTTTAGGGTAGGTTCCTCATAGTTGCTTGCTCACTTCATTTAAAACTTTTCAAACCTTTCACAAATTTCAAACAATTTTCAAATACAAGTTTTTACGCATCCGTACATGGATCATTATTAACTCTTATGAAAATTTTTATTCACACACTTCACATTTTCAAAAAACAATTCAAAGTGAGCTAAGTAACTAAGAGCCCATGGATAACCATGGATGTAAAGGGTGCTAACACCTTCCCTTTACATAACCTACCCCCCGGACCCAAAAATCTTTTAAAAGGTCTTTCCTGTTCTTTTATGCCTTTCCTTTGGATAAAATAAAAGTCGGTGGCGACTCTTGCTATCCGCAACATAACTAAAGTCAGTTCTCCCACTGTGTTACAGAACTGGCGACTCTGCTGGGGATTTAAATTTAAGAGGGGTACCCTTAGGAATTAGATCACTTTAAATTGTTTGCCTTGTTTGCTTTATATTATCTTGTTGGGGTGCTCTCATGTGTGAAAGATCCTAACCCAGATCTAGTGTACCTTAGGTAAATGGCAATAGACCAAGGAAACTGTACGGCGTATACCGATATGGTTGATCTGGTGGCCATAGTTAGTGTGACTTCTTGGTTGGTGCTTATGTTCCTTAAGTCAAGTTGAGGATAATATGAGGCTACCATATGTTGTCAATGCACTAACTAACTTTTAGAACCCTAGTTAACTCATCTTGGCCTTTAGAAAGTAGTGAGGTAACCGGCTTTGGTGCAGACTGAAGTTGGTTGACACTCGATACTACACTCATTGAGATCTTAAACTTGGAGGGTTTTGGTTGGCAAGTAAGTTGCCTTCTGATCAACCACCCTTGTGAAGGATCAATGATATTGAGATCCCTTAGAACATGGTTACTTTTATAGGACAGGATGAACCATCTAACTTCAGGGGAGGGTACTTACCTTGAACCTCATGCAAGCCTTTAAACCTAGGGCTATGGTGTGACTTGTTTGTGTGTGCCACATGTTTGTGATTGAGCATAACATCACGACATCATCATGCATCATAAGCATAGCATTTTCACTAACCATTTCAAGGACCAAAGGATTTATCTTTGTTCTTTGTTGCAGGTCATGGCTTCAGCTCGTAGAAACACCATCAGGATCAACTTTGTGGGCATACCTGCTAAGCTTAAAGAGTTGGTTTCTCAAGTGTCTGATCATTCCCAGTTCATCAAGAGACATGGTCACCTATTGGATCTAGTCACTTCAGGGTTTAATGAAGACATGATGAGTGTTCTGTTTCAGTTCTTTGATCCTAAGCACCATTGCTTTACATTCCCCGACTATCAGCTGGTTCCAACCATGGAAGAGTTCTCTAAACTTCTGGGCATACCTGTTCTTGACCAGAAACCATTCACCGGCTTGGAGAAAGAACCTAAACCTGAGGTTATTGCTGCAGCTCTACATCTGAAGAAGTCTGATATTGTTCTAGAAACGAGAAGTGGAGTCAAGGGTGTTCTAGCTAAGGTGTTGATAAAGAAGGCTCAAATGTTCTTGAAGGCCATGAGTCATGATGCTTTTGAGGAGATCTTAGCCTTGCTGATATATGGCTTAGTATTGTTCCCCAATCCAGATCAGTTCATAGATGTTCATGCCATCAACATTTTTCTGAGTCACAATCCAGTGCCTACATTGCTTGGAGACATACTACATTCTCTTCATACCCGTACTATAAGGGCAAGAGGAACTTTGATGTGTTGCATACCATTGCTTTCTAGGTGGTTTATTTCTCACCTTCCTCGCTCAGTGATGAAGAATGAGCAAGGGTTCAGATGGTCCAAAAGGATCATGTCACTCTCACATTCAGATATCCATTGGTGCTCCAGATCTATGGAGAATGTCACCATCATTGACCATTGTGGGGAGTTTCCTAATGTGCCACTTCTAGGCATAAGAGGAGGCATCACCTACAACCCCTGTTTAGCTTTACGACAGTTTGGTTACGCTCGGAGTGATGGTCCACATGACATGTTGATTCAGGGCATTGTGTTTGATTACGACAACGATCTTCAAGGTTACCGTCAGAGATTCATACGAGCCTGGGGAAAAGTAAACAGGGTTGACAGCAAGACACTGGAGCCTAAGTACACTATTCCTATGGAGGCTTATCTCAGATGGGTGCGATCTCGTGCTCAGACTCTCATGATGCCATATCCTGCTATCCTGCCAGTTACCATGGAACCTGTTGCTGAAGGGGACACTGCTTACACCATCCTTCACCCAGACATGCCTACTGACATGGAAGACTTACAGAGATCCTGGATCCAACTGAAGGAGCCAAGGGATACTTTCGAGGCTCATTACAAAGCAAGCCAAGAAAGAATCCTAGAACTAACAAAGCAACTTCACGAAGAACGGAATCTCAATTCATACCTCAACACAAAGAGGAAACGTCCATGGGAGACTTAAAACCCCATCTTTTGTACCTATTTCATTTCATTTTTTGTAAGCCCAAGAGGCAAAACCAGTTTATTACTAATAAAAGTTTACTTTCTTGATTGTTTAAGCAAATTTAAATCCTGCGGTCCTTGAAAACATTGCATACGCATTAAAACATCATATCATTGCATCACAGGTTTATTGGTGCACAGGTTTCTCATCTTCTCGCTGTTTATTTCAGCAATGGCTCTTGAGCAATCAGTTAAGGATCTCCAGGCACAGAATGCACAGTTCCAAGAGCTGATCCTGAACCTATCCAAGGGGCAGGATGAATTGAAGACACTGCTGGCCAAGAAGACTAAGAAGACTAGAAGGTCAGGTGGCCTGCTCAACATGGGAAGAAGGTTCAGAGGTCCTGTCAAGACCAAAGAACAGGTTGAAGACTATGAATCTGAGGAATCTGAGAAAGAGGGAGGCAGTCTCCACAACACTATGGGAGACTCTGATTCTGAGGCCAATTATTACCATGATCCTAATGAGGACAAATTCAAGATGCTGGTGGATAGGATGGATGCTATGGAGTTGCAGAAATCTTCTGGGCTGGATTTTGAGGATCTGAGTTTGATATCTGGGGTTGTTATACCCATTGGTTTCAAGGTTCCTACCTTTGTTGTTTATGATGGGGTCTCCTGTCCCAAGCTGCATTTGAGGTCTTATGTCAGAAGGATTCAACCTCACACTGCTGACAAGAAGTTGTGGATCCACTTTTTCCAAGAGAGCTTATCTGGAGCTCAGTTGGAGTGGTATTATCAATTGGAGAGTGTCAACATCAGAGACTGGAATGATCTTGCTGAAGCTTTCTATAAGCAGTATCAATACAATGCTGATTTAGCTCCCACTCGCATGCAGCTGCAAAGCATGTCCATGGGTGCCAAAGAAAGTTTTAAGGAGTATGCTCAGAAATGGAGAGACTTAGCTGGAAGAGTTCAACCCCCTTTGACTGACAGGGAATTGGTTGATATGTTCATGTGTACGCTGAATGGTCCGTTTTATAGTCATCTCATTGGAAGCTCATCATCTGGCTTCACTGAGTTGATCATGACAGGAGAGCGAGTAGAGAATGGTATAAAGAATGGTAAGATCCAAGTGGGTACTTCTTCATCAGGTGCTGCAAAGAAGCCTCCCACTGGGAAGAAAGAATCCAATGCTGTTTATGGTCAACCTGATCGTAACAGAAGGCATCAGTCTGTGAGTGCAGTTCATATTTCAAATCCAACACCTACAACAACAGAGCAGCCACAGGGCAACCAACAGAGGGCTAGAAGGCAGTTCACTAAGATCAACATGTCAATGGCTCAGGCATTGCAACACTTGTTGAAGGCTGAACTTATTACTCTGAAAGAGGCTCCTCAGAATCCTAATGTTACCTCACCCAGGTACAATCCCAATGCACGATGTGCATATCATTCAAACTGTCAGGGTCATGATACTAATAACTGCTGGGTCTTGAAGAACAAAATCCAAGATATGATTGAGGCTGGAGAGATTGAGTTTGACCCACCAGGTACTCCAAATGTGATTACTGCTCCAATGCCAAATCACGAGAAGACTGTCAATGCCATTGATGAAGATCTACATGTCTATTCAGTTATGGAGTTGACCACACCATTGTCTGTTATCAAGAAGAAGTTAGTACGGGCTGGGCTCTTTCCAGGTTGTCGTGAAGATTGTTTGTATTATACCTATAAGCCAGATAGTTGCTTCAGATTGAGAGATGGAATTCAACGTCTCATGGATAAGTATACTATAGTGTTTGAGAGGACCCCATCGTCTGTAGAAAGTATGGTGGATCATCTTACTCGAGGTAAGAAGATTGAAGAGGTTGATATGGTTGACAAAGTACCGGTAAGAATCACTTCAAAGAGACCTGTTAAAATCACCCATCAGGGTCCAATCAAGATCACTGCTGAAGGCCCTGTGAAAGTTGTTGCTGAAGCCAGAGTGGCTCCTCTGATCATTACTACTCCTGGTCCTATTCCATATACGTCTGATAAAGCTGTGCCTTGGCACTATGGGTCTGATGTTTACATCCATGGTGTTAAGCAAGAACCATTAGCTGATGTGCCTGTTGACGTTGACAATATTGCTGGATCTAGTAAGATCACACGAAGTGGAAGAGTCTTCTTTCCTCCAGTTACTTCTAAGAATGCAGTTACTCCTGCTGCTACCACTACCACTGATGCTCGGGGAAAGGGTCCTGTTATTGAGCCTATATCTGCTGATGTGCCGACTGCTGATGATCTTGCTAAGCAGATGGAAGAAGTATTGAAAATCATTCGCAAGAGTGATTATGACATTGTTGATCAGTTGGGGCATACTCCCTCAAAGATTTCTATGCTGTCCTTGTTGTTATGTTCTGAAGCTCATGTAAAAGCTTTGATCAAGTTTCTGAAGACTGCTCATGTGCCCAATGCCATTTCTGTTGACCCGTTTGAGAATTGTGTTGCCCACCTGACTTATGATAATGGGTTGGGATTTTCTGATGCTGATTTGACCCCTACCAAGAGGGATCATAACAGGGCCTTGCATATTTCAATTGAATGCAGGGGCACTACCCTGTCACATGTATTGATAGACAATGGTTCCTCTCTGAATGTGTTGCCTAAGGAAGTCCTGAACAAGCTGAGCCCTGAAGATGATGTGCTGAAGCCCAATAATATTGTGGTGAAGGCTTTTGATGGTTCTAGAAGAGTAGTGCATGGGGAAATTGATCTTCCAATTAAAGTTGGATCTCAGGTTTTTATTGCTACATTTTATGTGATGGATATTCGTCCTTTGTACTCTGCTCTGCTTGGTCGTCCCTGGATCCATGGGGCAGGTGCTGTAACCTCTACATTACATCAGAAGTTAAGATATCTGGTGGAGGGAAAGGTTGTTACTGTCTATGGAGAGGAAGAATATTTTGTCAGCCATGTGAATACCTTCAAGTATCTGGAAGTGGAAGGTGAATACATTGAAACTCCGTGTCAGACATTTGAAGTGGTTCCCTGGATTGTTAATGATTATGTAGCCCCTCCTGTTGCGAAGAAAGTTCCTGTGGTCACCAGAAAACCTCCAACAATGGCAATGACCTCCCTCAATGATGCCAGAGCTGTGGTGGATGAAGGTGGTTGTACTATTTGGGGTCAGCTTCCTGATATCCCATACAAGTCTGACAAATTTGGTTTGGGTTTCACTGTAGAGTCCCAGAAGGCTGTTCGTCGTGCTCGTGTTGTTCGTATCACCAATCAAGGGGTTATGAAAGATCAGATCAATGCTGTGGGAGACTATGATGAAGACTACAATCTGGATGCTTGGATTTTTCCTACTGTGGGTGCTGGACTCAATAATTGGAAAGCTGAAGATGTTATCCCTATCTCCTTTAGTCAGGAGTATATACTATTACTGTGTTGTTGCTTTTTTAAGTTTGTAATTTCTGAATAATTAAAACTCTCAAGCCTTGTGCCTTACCCGGGGCATAATGGTATGCTTGTTACGGGCTGTCATTTCATTTGCATACTTCATTCAATAAAATCAGTGGACGTTTCGTTTTAGTAAATATTGTGTTCCTTGTCTTTCTTTTTCTTTTACTTTTGCTTTATCAGCTATGTGTTCTTACACACACCCACATCACTAAAATGCAGATCCTCATCCACTCTGGATCCTGTTGATAACAGTTCTACTATTGTCAATTATAATTTCGAGAATCCGATCTATCAAACTGAAGACGGAAATGAGGACGATTGTGAAATACCTGTAGAGCTTGCTAGGTTGTTACAACAAGAAGAGAAAGCTATACAGCCACATGAAGAGCCAGTCGAAGTTGTGAATCTAGGAACTGAAGAAAACAGAAAAGAGGTCAAGATAGGGGCTGATTTAGAGGACAATGTCAAGAGCAGATTGATTCAGATGTTACGTGACTATGTGGAGATCTTTGCTTGGTCTTATGAAGATATGCCAGGGTTGGATACAGACATTGTGGTTCACCGTTTACCAGTGAAAGAAGATTGTCGTCCAAAGAAGCAGAAGGTTCGTCGTATGCGTCCTGAAATGTCAGAAAAGATCAAAGCAGAGGTAATGAAACAGTTCAATGCAGGGTTCTTAGCAGTCACTTCTTATCCTCAGTGGGTTGCAAATGTGGTACCAGTTCCTAAGAAAGATGGTAAGGTACGTATGTGTGTAGACTACAGAGATTTGAACAAAGCTAGCCCCAAAGATGACTTTCCACTTCCTCATATTGATATCCTGGTAGACAACACTGCTCAGCATAAGGTATTCTCTTTTATGGATGGTTTCTCTGGTTACAATCAAATCAAGATGGCACCTGAAGATATGGAGAAGACAACATTTGTTACACAGTGGGGCACCTTTTGCTATAAAGTGATGCCATTTGGTTTGAAGAATGCAGGGGCAACATATCAGCGTGCTATGGTGGCTTTGTTTCACGATATGATTCATCATGAGATAGAGGTATATGTGGATGATATGATAGCCAGGTCCCAGAATGAAGAGCAACATCTTGATCATTTGCATAAGTTGTTTGAGAGGTTGAAGAAATACAAGTTGAGATTGAACCCAAACAAGTGTACTTTTGGAGTTAGATCCGGTAAGCTCCTGGGTTTTATAGTCAGTGGAAAAGGTATTGAAGTGGATCCTGCAAAAGTGAAAGCTATACGAGAGATGCCAGATCCCCGTACTGAGAAGGAGGTTAGAGGTTTCTTGGGACGATTGAATTACATTGCAAGATTTATTTCCCAGTTAACTGCCATCTGTGAGCCAATCTTCAAGTTGTTGAAGAAAGATCAGGTGATGGAATGGAATGATGAGTGCCAGACTGCCTTTGATGAAATCAAGAGATATTTGCTAGAACCTCCAATTTTGATGCCACCAGTTGATGGAAGACCCTTGATTATGTACTTAACATGTTAGACAACTCAATGGGGTGTGTGTTGGGGCAACATGACGAGTCTGGTCGAAAAGAGCAGGCAATATACTACCTTAGCAAAAAGTTTACCGACTGTGAAACAAGATACTCACTGCTCGAGAAAACTTGTTGCGCTTTGGCATGGGCTGCTCGCCGACTAAGACAGTATATGTTGACTCATACTACCTTATTGATTTCGAAGATGGATCCAATCAAGTATATATTCGAGAAGCCTGCTCTCTCCGGAAGAATTGCAAGATGGCAAATGATCTTGACAGAATATGACATACAGTATACTACTCAGAAGGCCATCAAAGGAAGTGTTGTTGCTGATCATTTGGCTCATCAAGCAGTGGATGATTATCAGTCAATGAGTTTTGAGTTCCCTGATGAAGACATTATGATTATTACCAAAGAACCTGGACAATATGACGGACCTGAACAAGGATCCCGATGGACTATGGTTTTTGATGGTGCCTCTAATGCACTGGGTAATGGTGTTGGTGTTGTGATTAGTTCCCCTGAAGGTTGTCATACCCCGATCACTGCCAGACTTTGTTTCTATTGTACCAATAACATGGCTGAGTATGAGGCATGTATCTTGGGTATTAAAGCTGCTATTGATATGAAGATTCAGTTCCTTGATGTGTATGGAGATTCAGCCTTGGTAGTAAGTCAGATCAAAGGAGATTGGGATACCAAGCATGATAACCTCATTCCTTACAGAGAGCATGTGTTGTCTTTAATCCCACATTTCAAAGAGATTACCTTTGGACATATTCCACGAAGAGAGAATCAGTTGGCAGATGCATTAGCCACCATGGCATCCATGTTTGAGATCAGCTGGGATGATGAAGCTCCCAAGATTACTATTGATAGATTTGAAAAGCCCGCATACTGCAATGAGATTGACACAGAAGGGGAAGAGGAGAAGCCTTGGTTCTATGAAGTGAAAAGATATCTTGAAGCTCAGGAGTTCCCTGAAGGGGCATCTGTCAAAGATAGGAAGTTCCTGAGAAGGTTTTCTGCTAAGTTCTTTTTGAGTAATGGGATTTTGTATAAGCGCAATCATGATTCAACTTTGCTTCGTTGTGTGGATAAGAAGGAAGCTACAGAAATTATGGAAGAGATGCATGATGGGACCTTTGGCACTCATTCTAGTGGTCATACCATGGCAAAGAAGATATTGAGAGCAGGTTACTATTGGTCTACCATGGAAGCTGATTGCTATCAACATTCCAGAACGTGTCACAAATGTCAAATCTATGCTGATAAAGTACATATACCTCCATCACCATTGAATGTGTTGACTGCTCCTTGGCCCTTTGCCATGTGGGGCATTGATATGATTGGTGAGATCAAACCTACTGCTTCTAATGGGCATCGTTTCATCCTGGTTGCTATTGATTACTTCACGAAGTGGGTGGAGGCAGCTTCATTTGCATCTGTTACCAAGAATGTTGTGGCTCGATTCATTAAGAATAATCTCATATGTAGGTATGGCATCCCTGAAAGGATTATTACTGACAATGGCTCTAATTTGAACAACACTATGATTACTGATCTCTGCACGCAGTTCAAGATTAAGCATCATAACTCTTCTCCGTATCGTCCAAAGATGAATGGGGCAGTTGAAGCTGCTAATAAGAACATTAAGAAGATTGTACAGAAAATGACTGTTACTTATAAGGATTGGCATGAGATGTTACCATTTGCTCTTCATGGTTATCGTACTACAATACGAACTTCAACATGGGCAACCCCATTCTCCTTAGTCTATGGTATGGAAGCAGTTCTGCCCATTGAAGTTCAGATTCCCTCCTTAAGAATTATGAAGGATGCAGGCTTGGATGAAGATGAGTGGATTCAGACTCGACTGGACCAGATAAATTTGATTGATGAGAAGAGGTTAGCAGCAGTTTGTCATGGCCAGATGTACCAGAAACGAATGATCAAAGATTTTAACAAGAAGGTTAAGCCAAAGGTATATCAGGCCGGTGACTTGGTAATCAAGCGTATCATATTACCACAGGGTGATCCTAGGGGCAAGTGGACTCCAACATATGAAGGACCATTTGTAGTCAAGACAGTGTTCTCAGGAGGTGCCATGATACTGACTACAATGGATGGTGAAGACTTCCCACAGCCTGTAAACGCAGACATAGTTAAAAAATACTACGCATAAAAAGAGACCCGCTAGGTTGACAGGCCTAGGCAAAAATAAGGGCATCCCGGCAAACCAAAAGGGTTTGGGAAAAAATTAGGGATATATATAAAAAGATGTACACCCGGCAAGTCGAAAACCTGAAAAGGCGGCTTGGGCAAAAAAGGGTATCCCGGTGGATTGAAAACCTGAAAGGGCAATCCAGGCAAAAGTTAGGGATTAAAGCGTATGACTATGTCTCGTTTGGATCACCCATAAAACTGGAACCAGTTGTGTTACTTACTCAAGCTCAAACAGATAAATCTCAATCCAATCGTTTCCGTCTCAACAACAGAAGATGAGATACTTGAAGATGATGGCAATAGTAGAATTGAAACTCAATAGGATTATTTCCCACATAGCTGATTCTCTTTGTTTTGTAAAAACTTTATGACAAAATCCTCTTACTAGGGTTTATGTCTCTTTGTACAAATTTACCCATGTATGGGTCACTCTTTGATATAAATAAATTCCATCTTTTGAATCCAAATTTACTTCTACCTTATTTACATAAGCGAAACGTCCATTGGTTGTGTTGGAATGTATGTATGCTTTTGAATATGATTGATGTTTACCAGAAATGCATGAAAATGCAGTAATAGTATTTACTAAAGACGAACGAGGGAAGGATTTCAACGAAGCTTCGCCGGTTCATCTTTACAAGACAGTTACAAACCCTTAGTAGGACAAATCCATCTTCATAAAGTCACATCTCCCCTGGAATTTATATCCATCTCTTTTATCCTCATACGGATATACGGGAAATTACTTTCCAATAATGGTACGACGAACGAAGACGGAGGTTATGTATACCCTACTATCAAACAAAGACGAAGGTTATATATACCTTGCTATCCCCAGCAGACGGGAGGTTATATATACCTTGCTATCCCCAGCAGACGGGAGGTTATTGCTATCCCCAGCATACGGAAGGTTATGTATAATATATTATCAAACAAGACAGGAACGAGTTCCTCATATTCTTCAGCAACGAATCGGGATTTATTTTCCCTGGCCAGCAGTTGTTATACAAAGATATCCAGACGCTTCAGGCAGTATCATATCAGACATACATCATTTACATCATACCATAACATACATATCCATGAATGCATTACCTAAGGGCATCATATCATACATACATACATAAAGCATAAATTAATATTATTATACAGAATGCTACCTCGTTTTCAGGTTAATTATCCAGCAAACAAACTTATGATTATCAGGATTGCTTTATTTTCCTGAAAGCATATCATCCATCAGGACTGCTTTATCCTCCTGAAGACTTATCATCTCTCAAGACTGCTTCATCCTCTTGGGAACATATTATTACTTCAGGACTGCTTCATCCTCCTGACAGCTATCATCATTACTTCAGGATTGCTCAATCCTCCTGAAAATTCCTATTACATCAGGATTGCTTTATCCTCCTGAAATCACATTACTACCTCAGGATTGCTTTATCCTCCTGACAGCTTTTTATTACATTAGGAATGCTTCATCCTCCTGAAAGCTTTTTATTACACCAGGACTGCTTCATCCTCCTGAAAGCATATTATCAATACCTCAGGATTGCTATATCCCCCTGACAGCTTCTTTACCTCAGGATTGCTTTATTCCCCTGACAGCTTCTTTACTTCAGGATTGCTTCATCCTCTTGAAATCATATCATTACCTCAGGACTGCTCTATCCTCCTGATAGCTATCATTATACTTCCATATGATGGACTGCTTCATCCTCCAAGACATGTATCTGAAGAATTTTCCTCCAAGTGGCATCTTTAAGCCCACTCAAGCATATACAACCAACCATCAATATCAGTTTTCGCACCGGTGAGTGCAAATTTTTGGGCTTTTGTGTTCAATCCCCTTCAACCTTCCAAATCACGACTGGCAAATATACCAATCTAACCCCTCAGGTTTCAGAAAATTGAACAGGGGCAGCTGTTGCACCCCAAAATTTGCCCTCACAATACAAGACTTTGTGTGCTAAGAAGGTTCACAAGGTTCACAAGATTCACAATGCTTACAAGACCTTTCATGAGGTTCATGAAGTCTACAAGTCACTTTATGAGGTTCACAAGGTTCACAAGGTTCACAAGACCTCCCATGAGGTTCACAAGACATTTTATGATGGTTCACAAGATTCATAATGCTTACAAGACCTTTCATGAGGTTCATGAAGTCTACAAGTCACTTTATGAGGTTCACAAGGTTCACAAGGTTCACAAGACCTCCCATGAGGTTCACAAGACATTTTATGATGGTTCACAAGGTTCACAAAGTTCACAAATAGTCAGAAGATTTGACAATTCCCTCAGACAATGCACCTCCTAAGCAATGCATCCAAAACTAGGGTTTTGACTTTAATCAGGCTAAATGGACTTCCAAGACTTCAAGTGAGCTTCATAACATCTTATATGTGTGTAAGAATCCCCATGACAAGTTTCAAGACTTTTCTCAGAAGTTTGCTCAGTCAGATGATCAGATAGGTCAAAATCAGTCAAAGCAGTTAAAAAGTCAAACTGAGGTCAACTGTGGTCAAACCAAAGTCAAACTTCATGATTTTTTGCCAACATCAAGTATATGAAGTAAAATTCATCATTTGATCAAGGGTTGATCATGATTCATCAAGGAGATTTCAGATCATCAAGAATCAGGAGTTTCTAAATTAGGGTTTCCTCAGTAAAAGTCAACTGAACTTTGACCAGCCATAAATTTCACATACTTCATCACCAAGTCTCCATCCAAAGCTCATTTTGAAGGAAATTGAATTCTCTACAACTTTGTGTCTCACAAGCCAAGCCCAAAAATGCTTCATTTGGAGGGTATGAGCTAAGACATTAGAGGTCCTTTTGAAAGTCAACAAAAAGTCAACAACTTCCAAAGGGCATAACTTGAGATTGGTAAATGATATGGACATGAAACCAGTGGGGTTGTTTAGAGGACTCTTCAAGCTTTCCAAAATGTCCAGGAACACCCTCATACCATTAAAATTGAAGGATATGTGCCCTTGCAAATTTGGGAAATTTTGAGTTGGTTTATGATGAAAATGGAGGTCTAAAACCAATTTCTTCCAAATGGGCTTGCCAAATGATGACCCAATCCATACAACAACTTCATGCACGACCCAAACCATTAAAAATCAGATTTTTTATTATTTCATTTTTATTTATTTTGATTTAATTCATTAAAAATCATTTTAAATAAAAATAAAATATGAAAATGAAAGATTTAATTTGGATCAAGCTTCTAGAAAGTCTTAAATATTGATTTAAATTGAAGAGGAAAGAAATCATGAGATTTGGCCAAAAATAGCAAGCATTCACACATGAATATTTGATTTTTAAGGCATGATCATTGTAGATCTTTTTATATCAAATTCTTCATACAACCAATCAATTTTTTGACCTAAAATCAATCACCTATAAGTACTAAACACAACCCTATTGCAAGATACGAATTTCAGCAGCCTCAAGAGTAAGTTCCATTGTTCAAAAATTCTTTCAAAACTCACATTTGGATTCTTGGATTTAGGACCTTTGAAGGTAAAACAAGAACATAGAAAGACTCCTTGGACTTCCTTGATCATGAATCATCACTCACATGCATCGAAACCATGCTATATTGCTCAACCCGAATCCACTTTGTTCTTGAAAATAATTTTTTCGATTACACTAATTTACTGCATATTAATGGATTTTGTTTGCATAATCTTGTTTGTGATGTTGTGTAGATCGTTTCTGGACAAATAAACCAAAGTTTCATGGCTTAAATCAGAATCGGCCATTGTTAGGGTTTCACCTTTGAAATTAGGGTTTTATGATTTACTGAATTTAAATAAATTTGAAGAACATAGGGATGTTGTATGGACTGTGAGGATCATAAAACACTAATTAATTTCATGAATCGATGCTGTTTTGTTTGAGTTTCATTTTCGCAGGTTTAAAACATTGAAGAACTCGCATGAAGATTCGCAGGAAAAAGGGGAGGAATTTTCGCAGGAAATTTGGAGAAGAAGAAGCTAGTTGGCGCGTTCAGAAAAATTCAAATTTGATTTAAAATATTTTATGTTATCTTGTTGGTTTGTTATCACCACAGGTTGTGTGGCCCAGTGGAAACTCAGGCGTGCGTTTGATGAGAGGGCGAGGGATCGAAACCTGGCTGTGACAAATATTTTTGTGTTTTCTCATTTATACGTTGAACTTAATATATTATTATTGTTTGATGGTTTGTTAACAGATTGGCTCACCTAGCTGGGATGGTTATGCGTGTATGTGTTTGTTCAAGAGGTCCTGGGTTCAATCCTCCCCCAGGCCTTTTGCTTCTTGTTAATTTTTCCTGATTTTTCTAGACAAAGCACAAAAGCAATCACTCTCCTTTTTCTTTCACCTGCGCGTATGGTAGTCTGGTGGTATTTCTTGCTGTTGGTAAACAAAGCATCCTGGGTTCAAATCCCAGCCAGGTTTGTTTTGTCATTATTTTTTTTTTTTTGTTTAATTAACTTAGGTTTTTACTAATAATCATATATAACTAATAATTCAATAAATGTTTCTCCAAAGTTTTCTAATATTCAAAACTCATATTTTTCTTATTTCAAAAATTATTTCTTTTTTATGTAATTAAATTATAATGTACATATATTTATTAAAATAATTTTGTATATTAGATTATAAATCCTAAAAAAATATTTTCTAAATAAACCCTAATTTTGTAAACCCTAATTTATTTTCTAAATAACTATTAAACACCTAATTTTATTTTCTAATTTATGTACATATTTATCTAATATAGTTAATTTTTATAAATATAATTATAACCTATTTTCTTTATATAATATGTAAATATTTTCATAGTTTGTTTGTAATCTAAATTGTATGTATAAATAATTTTTTTTTTTTGAATACGTGTAATATATGTTTAAAAATAATTTAATAATTTGTACATAAATTAAAATATTATAATTATTTAATTGTTCATATTTCCTCTTGTTTTTTTTAAATAATTGTCTATATTAAAAATCTAACTTTTGTTTATTGTTTTAATTATGTTCTTATAATATTTTTGCTAATTCAATTTATTTTAATTATTGTTATTATTACTAATCATATTATTACTAATCCACTTATTTTTTTATTATGCTTATTATTATTATTTCTCTAACCTTATTTGTTTTTAATTATTATTATTACTAACCCCTATTATATTTATTTATTGCTTATTTATTTATTTTTACTTATTTATTTATATTTTGCTTATTTATTTATTTTGCTATTTATAATTAATTGCTTGTTATTATTATGTAATTGTTCCTGGATGTAATTTTTGTAACTATTTAAATTATTTAATTTGCTTGCCATGGTTAGTAAAATAGGGAGTGTACACATGTATTATATTTGAATTTAGGTCATTTAAAATTATAAGATAAATTAAATTAAACACTCACACACGTAAGTCGATTTTTAATCGCCATATCACTTTCTAGGGTTGCCTCTTATTGTTGCCTATTCAAAAAGGTCAAGTGGGGTGTATAAAGCAAGTCCCTTAAAAGAAAAGTCATCAAGTCCCTTAATGGTTGCCTTCATAAAAAAATCTCGTCCCTTTCGAATAATGATGACAGTCCCTCCAAAAAATGCTTAATACACCCCACAGTTGCCTTCATTAAACAGATGTCCCTCATATGTCCCTCACATCCAAGGTAATGACTACCTATTCCTTAATAATAGGGATAGTCTTACCATTTAAAGGATTAAAGAACAGAAAGACTTAAAACTTTAGGGTAGGTTCCTCATAGTTGCTTGCTCACTTCATTTAAAACTTTTCAAACCTTTCACAAATTTCAAACAATTTTCAAATACAAGTTTTTACGCATCCGTACATGGATCATTATTAACTCTTATGAAAATTTTTATTCACACACTTCACATTTTCAAAAAACAATTCAAAGTGAGCTAAGTAACTAAGAGCCCATGGATAACCATGGATGTAAAGGGTGCTAACACCTTCCCTTTACATAACCTACCCCCCGGACCCAAAAATCTTTTAAAAGGTCTTTCCTGTTCTTTTATGCCTTTCCTTTGGATAAAATAAAAGTCGGTGGCGACTCTTGCTATCCGCAACATAACTAAAGTCAGTTCTCCCACCGTGTTACACTATGCATATGTGAGGAACCTTGCTGAATTTTTGGTGTAACATGCTTCATTAGGTCATGGCAAAGTTTTGAAACCAGCTAGAGGTCAAACAATCCCTTTGAGAATGATTTTGCAAGAAATCCCTCTTTGCACTTTCATGAAGAATGGCTTATGGTTATGTGAAAATCAAGGCAAATAAATGGGAAACCCCTTGGGCTAATTCTGATTTTAGGTCATGCATTGCATTGGTATGATGATTAGAGGTCACATTGAAGTCACATAAAGGCTTGCCATGAGAAATTGCAAGTTTTCCATTTTGTGCAAAAGTGAAATTTCAATGATTTTATCCAACTTTGCAAGGCCATAACTTTTGATCCAAAATGAATTAGAATGAGTTCTTGTACTTTTTGAAAAGGGAATGATCCATTCTACAACTTTCATGACCAAAGTTTTCCCATTTGAAGCATTTTTGAATCAAAAAGCAAGGGTTGAAAAAGTTTCCCAAAATGGCAATTTTCCATTACAAGTCATTTTCCCAAAAAAGTCAACTTTGCAAATGGCTTGAAATTATTTAACTTTGTGAACTTCCAACATCTTCTATGATCAAATAAAGTTCATACACAATCAAAATGATGAAGAACAACCTTTGGTTGGGTCATTGGGGGCCTCAGATGCCCTGATTTCACACTGACTTGCTCAAGAAGTCAACTCTTGATCAGATGACTTCCCCATGGAATTTCTTCATGAAAATTGATATGCATGATCCCTATACCATATAGAGACCAATAGAAACAATAATGACCAAAAAATTTGGAGTTATGGCCTCTGAAACCAAAACTCTAATTTTAGGTCATTTGTGCAGTTAAGCCTGGCTCTGCTCCCATGCCTTTCTCAGTTCTTGTGATTCTTTGACTTTCTTGACTTTGTGAAGATACAATATGATGCTTGAACATACATATACCTCTTTGAAATGATTGAAGCCCTTTGGAGTGGCTCAAATGGCTCTTGGATTGCTCAGATCACAAACCCTAGATGCAGATGACTTAGAAGCAATGCAGTGAATCAAAGATGTGGTATGAGATGCTATGATTGAATTTATGCATATGAAAAGATCACAAGCCATGGTGTGAATGGGTGAGGGCAAATTTGGGGTGTTTACACCTTGACCTCCCTACAAAACAAAGGTTATCATGGTAAACATGATAAAAATAAGGCAAACAAAATTACCTAATTAATTCCTAAGGGAACTAGGACCTAAACTAGCCTCAATCTATGGTTTGAAGGACCTAAAACTAATGCAATGCAACATTCATCAACTTATTTACAACACTTAGTGCACAAATAGCTATGAAATGCACTATGCAATGCAACAACTTTTTACCGCACCTATATGTATGCAAAAACAGGTATTAAAAGTCACAAACAACATGAATTTACAACAAACAACATGTATTTTACAGCACCTATATGCAAAAACAGCTATGAAATGCAAAATCCAGATTTGATGTTTTTCACTTTTAATGCGCCAACTCAATGCAAAGTACACCAATCAATCATGATTATGAAATAATGAACATGGATCAAGCACATGATTTAGATGAACATTATTATTCTTAATGGAGTATGCAAGAATGCATCACATGAATTATTATGCAACAAGTATGCAAAACATGAACATGGCACATGAATATGATGAACATTGATCATGAATATGCAAAATGATGGGTCAACAAAAATGCTAATCTTAATGCAAAAACCAGAACTTGATTGATGGAAGAATGTGATAAAAAATGCAAAAAAATGCAACACATTGTGCTTATGCATAAACATGCTTATGAACATGCAACATTTGGTATATGCTGCAAGGATGCGAATGCATTAACTATACATGCGAATGATGCGAGAATTGGAATGCAACATGATCATATATATGCTAAAGAATGTATGGGTATGGAAAGAACATGCAATAATTCAAGTTATGCATTAATGGACACAAACATACATAACATGCGAAGTGGACGGAATCGTGTCGAATCGACTCGAAATGGGGGGAATGGAATATCGAAACTAACCTAGAAATTTCCCTAAAATCAATACCTAAACATGTATGGGGGATGATAGGCATGAAGAATTAAGACTAAGCTATCAAATAAGCAAAAATATAAATTCCTACGACGAGAACCGTTTTTCCTATTTACAAGGGATTCTTTACACCTACTAGGACCTAGATTAGACTACAAATCTAATTCCTAATAATCCAAATGCAAATTGCAAGCAAGAAAGAAACGAAAACGAAAATGAACGGTACAATGCAAACATAATCGAAAATCATGTGGAGAATGCCGTTAAGGCGAGATGAAGAGGATAAATTAAGGCATAATGGTTAAATCACCAACCTACGAAACAGAGGAGTGTTTCAGTAATTGTTGCAATGAATCGGAGTGTGGATGGAGAAGAAAACCGGAGAATCCGCGAATGCAAAATAAATGCGATTCGGTCTTGACGCTTCTCGATTAATCACTTCTGATAAGTCGCAATTTCCACCAAAAACCAGTAGCTTCTTATTCCACAATGCTCAATTCAATGGAGGATGGAGGCTAAACTTTAAGACCTTCAAGTTTCAATGTGAAACTTGAAGAACTTTTGTTGAAAAGCTATGGTGAAAATGGTGGAAAAGTGGGAGAGAAAGTAATGGATTTTGAGATTGTGAAAATGGTGATTGAGTGAAGAATGAGGGAGAGAGTGATTTGTGGTGATTACCCTTAGCTTTGGGAGGAGATGGGTTTATATAATGGCTAGGCTTGGCATGAGGTTTGGGCTTGGATGTAGCTTAGTTTAGGAGTTAGTTGGGATTCTAGAGAATTCTAGAACTCCTTGGAAGGTTGTAGAAAACTCTAGAATGTGGTAGAAGATGGTGAGCTGGCTCTTCTAGAACTTTCTTTAGTTGGGATCAATCCAATGCATCAAACACCATGAAGCTTATGATGGAGATTAGTGAAGTGAAACACAAGCTTAGTTATTCAAGGACTGCATCTTGAGTTTGCTCTCTTGATTATGGAATGCACAATAATTAGAATGGACCTGCATACATTCAATGATAACTTGCTGATGTAGCAAAGATCAATGGCAAAATTCAGCTCGAAACCAATGAATCTAGTGTACACTAGCTCATGAACATTTGTGGTGAAGACCACTTTGATGTAGCAGCAATGGTGAAGCTTGAATTGAGGCCAAAGTGAAGCTAAATGAGATATATAATTTGTACCAATCATTTCCAAGTTCAACCCCAAAGATAGCACATCCTTCCCCCTTGTTTTGCATTAAAAACAACAGCAAAATGGTAAAAAAAAAGCATCATGTATCGATACATAAGGTTATGCATCGATACATACTGAAGAGAAGGCTAAATTCAGAAAAAAAACACATTATGTATCGATACATAACACAGATGTATCGATACATAACAGTTTTTTAACTGTTATGTATCGATACATAACACGGATGCATCAATACATCCTGTTTATGTATCAATACATCCAGCTTATGTATCAATACATAGCCAACACACATGTATCGATACAAAACTCGTATGTATCAATACATGGCCCCCAAAAACCTTTTTTTCCTTGATTTATTTACTCTTTCTTGCTCAAACTTCATCCACAAGTCCCCTATGACCAAGATTTCATGTCCTTGACCTCAAGAAGTCAAGAGTTGACTTTTTACTCATCCTGGTTGACTTTTCTCCAATTTTCTGATTTTCAATCAACTGAACAATTGAGGGCCTTCCAAAATGAGTCCAATGGTGAAATTTGAACCATAGGTACTTGACATCATGTAGAGAACCATGAAACCATGCTTGGACCAAGGTCTCATTGATAAGCCTAGTTCATTAGAAATCCTCATCTGACTCCTTTTGATTCACTGCATAGATTCAAAGTCATCTGCATCTAGGGTTTGTGATCTGAGCAATCCAAGAGCTTCTTGAGCCATTCCAAAGGTCATCAATCACTTCAAAGGGGTCCATGTATGTTCACACATCATATTGTATCTCCTCAAAGTCAAGAATATCAAAGAATCACAAGAACTGAGAATGGCATGGAAGCAGAACCAGGTTTAACTGCACAGATGACCTAGAATTAGGGTTTTGGTTTCAGAGGCCATAACTCCAATTTTTTTGGTCATTATTGTTTCTATTGGTATCTATATGGTATAGGGATCATGCATATCAATTTTCATGAAGAAATTCAATGGGGAAGTCATCTGATCAAGAGTTGACTTTTTGAGCAAGTCAGTGTAAAATCAGGGCATCTGAGGCCCCCAATGACCCAACCAAAGGGTGTTCTTCATCATTTTGATTGTGTATGATCTTTATTTGATCATAAAAGATGTTAGAAGTTCACAAAATTGGAAAATTTCAAGTCATTTGCAAAGTTAACTTTTTGGGAAAGTTGACTTATAAGGAAAATTGCCATTTTGGGAAACTTTTTCAACCCTTGCTTTTTGATTCAAAAATGCTTCAAATGGAAAAACTTTGGTCATGAAAGTTGTAGAATGGATCATTCCCTTTTCAAAAAGTACAAGATCATGACCTAATTCATTTTGGATCAAAAGTTATGGCTTGTCAAAGTTGGCCAAAATCACAAAATTTGAAGTTTTCTACCAAAGAGGCATTTTGCAAAATGCTATGATCAAGTGTTCTAAAGGCCTCAAATGTGTACAAATTCTTCACAACATGATCACATGACCTCTAAAATTCAGAATGGGCCAAATAATCATCTCATTTCATGCCTTGAACCTCAAGAAATCCCAAAGGAACCAAACTTTGTGAAACTTGCAAAACCTATCACAAACTACAAACCACTTGCAGCATTGCCTCTAGACCTTTTCCATAGCTTCCCTTGATTCAAGCTGAGCCAAAGCAAGCCAAAAAGCAAGTTGTACCATTGCCCATACCTCAAGTACAAATCAAGTTGACATTTTGGCTAAAGACCCATACCAATCACCATAGGCCACCAACAACTCTCTGACCTATCACCTTTTGATACATGGACCAAAGCCAGCATAACACCACACACACTTCAAGCTGGAAACTCATTCCAAGCCATAGTTATCAAATTTGCTCCAACTTGCAAAACCATTCGAAACTGATTCCACAAGCCTCAAACACACAAACAAACTTCACAAACAATCTCAGCATGCTTCACTGATCAAAAACCACCCATCACCATAGCCTGAAAGTCACTGAAACTAAAACACGATCACCACCCCCCCTTGAACAGAACTTCTGCCATCTCTCTAATCAGCCATCAACAAGAGTTGTGAAGCATCCCATTGAGCTCAGGAGGACCAAAGGAGTGAGTTTGCATAGGAAAAAGGGTCAGAAAGCTCCTGTTCGAAGGACTTCAGTTCAGGTATCCATCAAGAACAAATTTTCCAGAACTCATTTTACTTGTTATAAATTGATTCTACATGTTATCCTGATCATCATGATGTGTTTAGAAATGAAAATGGTGGAATATTGAGTATGTATGAGTTGTCTGAAACTTTCTGCCCTAAATGTGTTTTGTTTCGATTTGCATGATTAATGAACGAAAAATGATTTTTGTTTGGGGGTTTTGATTCAGTGTTGAATGGGGATGGATTCTGGGCAATTAGATTTCATTTTCATTGCGTGTAGAGAGAGATAGTGATTTCACCTTGCCGGAGAAGATGACCGGAACACTGTTCCGGTCATTTGAAAGTCATTAGGGCATTTAATTAGGGTTTAATCATAATTAGGAGATTTTGAATGCTGGCCGTCCAGATGAGCGCCAAGTCAATTCGCGCGCGTGCCAATTTGAACCTCAGCCCTTGATTCTGCTGACTTTCTCATTTTTCAGTTTAAATTCATTTTTATTTCATTTAATTTCATTTGTTTTCTACAATTTATTAAAAATAGCAAAACATCTTTAAAAATTCTGAAATTTTTTGTCAAAGGTTCAATTAATTTTCAGAAACCAAAAACATTTTTATTTTTATTTTTTGCATTTTAAAATATTTTTAAATAATTTAAAAGTTTATTTTTAATTAATTAATGAGAATTAATTAATTAAAAATGCTTTTAGGTATTTAAAAATCACAAAAAAATTCATGAAACATTTAAAATCATTTAGAAACATTGTCCAACTCTCAAACCAAATTTCTTATTTTGATCTTGATGTCTTTTGACAATTTTCCATGGAATTGATTTCATTTCAAAGCATTATTTTGATCCAACCTTCAAAAATTCATTTCTGCCTAGCCTTTAAGAGTTGGACCTTGATTCTTCTTGCATTGCATCTTGTATAGCATGTAGTTTATAGGGTTAAATTGGCATGAATTGATCTTGAATTTCCCATTTGTTAGGCATTTTTCTTGTCAAGGTACCTTAAAACCCTAGCAATCTTAGGAAATTCATAACCCTCATTAGGTTAAGAGTTGGATCCCCTCCTTTGGGCAGTGAGTTTGTATAGGTGTAGGGTTCCTTTGAATGCATTTTCAAATTTTTATCATGATGTTTGCTTCTGGTTTTGATTTTTGTTTTGTGCATTGATCATAAACCCTAATTCGGGCTTTCATTTGCATCCATCTTCCATTTGCTTGCATACCATGACTTGCCTTGACATTTTGTGCATCCATTTGATTCATAATACATCTTAGGACATGTTAGAATCATGTTTGATCATTGCATCTTGCATTTTCCATGTTGTATGTCATTTGCATTTCATAACTTTTCATGTATGTTCATGGTTCTAAGCATGCTTCTCTTGCATCCATATGTGTGTATGATCATTCTCATGCCTTGCCTCATGTTTGCATCATCTCTTAGCATCATTATCATCATACTCATGCTTCTGGTTTTGGTTTATATCATGTCATTGCATCTCATTTGCATTGCATTTCATTCCTTTCACTAACTTTTCAGGTGGTAAGTAACTTTGAGAAGTGAATTTGCCTTCACTTCTCACAATCTCTTTTCATCTCTCTTATGCATCATTGCTGCATTTTGTCTTGTGTTTGAGATTGAGCTTGCTCAATCTTCTTCTTATTACTTTCTTTCTTCAAGTGACCTGTCTTCTTAAATGAAGCAAGTTACTTTGCTTCTCTTTGCTCCTTTCATCTGTTTCCTGGTGGTTTCTCTGAAGATCTTTCTTGTAAACCTCACAAACCTAAGGAACAACCAAGCATGACTATAATTAGGGTTTTGATTAGTCCCCCATTTAGATTTTACCTTTGTGTCTCATTGAGTCCTCTCTTCTCATCTCACAATCCAGGACTAAACCCTAAAGGCTTTAAGGCTTTGTGATTAAGCTTATGCCTGCATCCTTCTATTAGGATGGAGTGTATAACTTTAATCCTAAGTGTTAAACCCTTAATGTGTTTAAATCCTTTAATCAATTCACTTAATAATCATCAAGACATCAAGCTTGTAACTTGGGCCTTGCATTAGGGTTCTAATTCTTCCTTAACTGGTTAAGAAGGACTAACCCTAGTGTTAATGGACAAGTCCCCCTCAAGTTGTCTTAAAAACCCTAAAAATCACTTCTTCACACTATCATTAACTAAAATCCATCTAATAAAGGCTTTGTTTTGTCATGAAGTTAATCCCTAATCATGGATTAAGTTGAGGAGCTTTCCTCAGCTTAAACATTCTCATCTATTATCCTTCTATTAGGATGGTGTAATGAGTCTGTTTAATCCCTGATTATGGCTTAATCTCATTACTTAACACTAAACAAAAACACCAGAAACATTTAAATAATCACAAGTAGGTTAATGATCTTAATCCTACACCATGGTGATTAAGTGTGAGAAGCTGACTTCACACTTAAGGTATTCTCATTACCCCTAATCAGAGGGAAGATGTGATGAGTTTACTAAATCCATTGGTTTAGGCTTAAGCTCATTTTCCTATGACAAACCTTCAAAAGCAATAAAAGATTGAAAACTCAAAAACAAACAATAATCGTCTCCTCCGGGATTCTCTTCTCATCTCATTCACTCATAAACGAGAACTTGCTTCTTCCGTCTAATGCAAGACAGTTTGCACCTGAGCCAGACAGGTCATACACTTGAGCATGGACAAGTAAGCAGTTCACAAGTCAATTCATCTTCCAGTCTCTTTGAGTCGAACTACGGTGTTCTGACTTCCTCATTGCACGAGAGGATACGTAGGCATAACTTAGCAGTTATCGAACAAAAGTCTCTGTATATTCCCCCTCTTTCCAACATTATTTTCTTAGCCTCATTATCATGAGCATTTCACTCTTGTCCTTGCACTGACACTGTATATACTACACTTTACACTTCTTTTACACAGACATCTGTACATATTTTTCCAGCTCTTTTATACACAAATTGCACTGACACTACCCCTTTAAAACACAAATCTTTTAAGCGTGGATCCTGTCGAGTACGGCGGACAATCTGGGTGCTAATACCTTCCCAGGTTGTAACCAACCCCCTTTCTCAGTCTCTCTGGTTCGCAACCGTCTTATCCATATCTTTTCTTAGGTTTATGCAGCATTACCTTTCCTTCGGGATAAAAATGCCTAGCTGGCGACTCTTTTCATTCCATCCTCTCGCCGACCGTTCGCGTCTGTACCTTATCTGAGTTAGTCTCATTTATTGGGAGCGACAGCTTGGCGACTCTGCTGGGGACTCCTATACTGTAACCAGGGCTTCTGGTTCTTTTTGTGGGTTCTTCCTAGCGTTTGTTTGATTTTTGTTTACTGGGGTGTTATGTGCTATTTGTGTTTGTATATTTGTATTTATTTCTGCTTTATGTACAGTTATTTATTGCTTTCTTTACAACTTTATATACATCATACTGTCATACTATTATCTGGCTGGATCTGTTTTCTGTCTTGGTGGGTGGGGTTCTATTGAGAGTTTAAGGTCCTATACCTGGGACCTGAGTGACACCTAGGCTAGAGTGGTTCATGTTCTTTCCCATTCCATTTCGGTCTGGTGCGGGAATATGAAACACGGTTCAGATATGAGTTTCTTCTTGAGAACTCTGTGCTACAGATCTCCTGTAGTGCTAGGGCTATCTGGGAAGCCTGCTAAGTCTGGATGACCTTTATTATGACCTTCAGAAACTGAGGTGAATTAGAGGAGGATCTTTTATGGTTATTGTAAACACTGTACCTCCGGGTTAGAAGTGTTTACACTTCTCATAACTGATCCAAGTTTGAGGATCCTTGTTTTAGAACACCACCTGTGAGGGGGTTGGGCTGTTTACAGGTTTGCAGGTACCCTTGACCACAGCATACCCTGATACTTTATTTTGAATAAGAATACTCCACTTTGGACAGTTCTTGTGATTTAACCCTGGATATGTGGCTCTTTATTTGAGTCCCCCACCTTGGTTACTGGACTTATGAACCTCCATCTGGACTTCTTAGACATACATGGACTTATATCAAGGCAGTAGTCAGATCCAGCTTGATCACAAACCCTTTGCATATCATTTTGCATACATCATCATTGCATCATTTAACATTTTCTTATTTGTTTTTCAGGGTATCCACATCATATTTGGCTTGGTTTTGACCCCTTCATCTGCATAGGCCTCTGTTCACCAGCTATCTGCTTCAACTACCTTCATCAGCTACCTGCTTCAGTCACCTGCATCACCAGTATCAGCCTATCAATAGTTCATCTCCAGTGTTAGTCTCCATTATCAGTATTTGGTTCAGCTCTTCATCAGCAGACATGGCACCCAAGAAGATCAACATCTCATATCATTTCTTTGAGCCTGAGCTGACTAGCATCAGGAAGGTCCAGGCCCTTATCACTCCAGACCATATACCACTATTCAGAGAACATTATGGAGGCATCCTTGATGCGGTTATGGATTTGGACCCTTCTCAGAGGAGCTTGATTCACACTTGCCTACAGTTCTATGATCCTCCTTTGAGATGCTTCACCTTCCAGAATTTTCAGTTGGGACCTCTGTTGGAGGAGTTTTCATCACTGATTGGTGTACCTGTCAGGGGTGGTGTCCCCTTCAACCCAGAAATGGCTTTTCCCAGCAATGAAGAAGTGGCAAAAGCAATGTATCTGGAACCTATACTGATTGAGCAGAACATGACAACAAAGGCTGGAATCTCTGGTCTACCCTTGGATTTCTTGACTTCTCAGGCTATCCTGAAGGTCTCCTTGGGAGAATGGAAGGCAGTTTGTGCATTGTTAGCCCTCAGCATATATGGGGTTATATTATTTGCAGATGAGCCTAAGTTTATTAGCAAGAATGCCATTCACCTTTTCATTCTGAGGAACCCAGTGCCCACCTTACTGGGAGATTTCTACTACTCTATTCATCAAAGGAATGAAAAGCAAAGAGGAAGGTTGGTGAGATGCTGTTCTCCCCTATTCCATACCTGGCTGCTCAAACACTTGCCCAAGACTGATGCATTCTTGAATCCTCGCCAACAGAAGAATTGGGCTAGGAGACTTGTTGCCTTGACCTCAGATAACATCAGGTGGTGCACCCAGAGCACCAAGGGCAGGGACATTATTACTAGTTGTGGGCAGTTCCCCAATGTACCTCTGATAGGAGTGAAGGGTTGCATCAACTACAACCCTCTGCTATTCAAAAGGCAATTGGGCTATGCATTGGTCCACCCTCCTAGAGTGCAAGATCTAGCTGAGACCCTTTATTGTGAGATAAAGCCTAATCTGGCTGTTGTCAGGCAAGCATCCTGGGCTTGGGACAATGTCCAGACCAAAGGGATGGCCATTCTTGGGAGATGCAACAATGTGGCCTCAGCTCAATATTATGAGTGGTCTCATGCCAGGGCTCAAATTTCTGGGATGCCCTTCACCATTGAGGATGCACCTGGACTATCCACAGCACCACCTCCAGCCACTGTCAGCTTGGAAGAGTTTGAGAAACTAAAAGAGAGGAATGAGAATTTGTCTGAAGCCCTGAAGAGAACCCTCTGGGAGAGGAGTGATGGTCGTCTGGACATTGAAAGGTTGGAAAAGCTTAAGGTGGAGCATCTAGCCAGGATTGAGAAGTCAGAGGACTACATCAAGAAGTCAAGGGCAGGAGAGCAGATTTTGAAGAACGCCTGTAAAGAGGCCCAATTCCAGAAGGCTAGGACTGATCTCTATCTGAAATAAAGTCAAGCTAGGTGGGTCAGGATCACTGAAGCTCGCACTCAGGAAGATAAGAGAACTCAGGACAAGATTGAGCAGTTGGAGGCTTGTGCAAAGGAGCAACAGGAAGCCCTGCTAGCAGCCCAGAAGGAGATCTCAGAATTGAAGCTTAGGGCTGGTGTGAAGAGGTCAAAAGACCAGGGCAGACACAAGAAGCTAACTACTGCTATTGCCACCAGGAATCTTCTTATCAGGAACCTCACGGAGCATCCAGCTGACCCTGTAACTGAAGCACTTATGAAGGAAGTTAGGGAGGATGAGTTTGGTCTTGGTGTCTGACTTTTTCTTGTTGTTGCTTTCATTTCATGTACTTTGCTTTTATGTTGTATTTTGTCCCCTCAGAGGGCATGTATTGTAAAAAAAAACAAACTATGTATTGATTCACCATTTGTAATATATTCATTAGTTTGTTTTATTTAAGTCTCTTTCTCCCAAGCAACATCAAAAGCATCTTCCTCGGGGGTCTGGAAAGGTCAAAACTGTCGCTCCCACCAAATGACACCTGGTCAGAAGGGGTACAGACGCGAACGGTCGGCGAAAGGATGGTATGAGAACACACAGGAGTGAACTCACAAGAAAAGAAAAGAGTCGCCAGCTAGGCATTTTTATCCCGGAGGAAAGGTAATGCTGCATAGACCTAGAAAGATATGGATAAGACGGTTGCGAACCAGAGAGACTGAGAAAGGGGGTTGGTTACAACCTGGGAAGGTATTAGCACCCAGATTGTCCGTCGTACTCGACGGGATCCACGCTCAAAAGATTTGTGTTTTAAAGGGGTAGTGTCAGTGCAATTTGTGTACAAAAGAGCTGAAAAAGAATGTACAGGTGTCAGTGTAAGAGAAAGTGAGGTGTGATAAAATATACAGTGTCAGTGTAAGGACAGGAATAAGATGCTCAAGATCATGAGGCTAAAAGAATGAAGCTGGAAAGAGGGGGAATATACAGAGACTTTTGTTCGATAACCGTTAAGTTATGCCTACGTATCCTCTCGTGCAATGAGGAAGTCAGAACACCGTAGTTCGACCCAAAGAGACTGAAAGATGAATTGACTTGTGAACTGCTTGCTTGTCTATGCTCAAGTGTATGACCTGTCTGGCTCAGGTGCAAACTGTCTTGCATTAGACGGAAGAAGCAAATTCTCGTTTATGAGTGAATGAGGTGAGAAAAGAATCCCGGAGGAGACGATTATTGTTTGTTTTTGAGTTTTCAATCTTTTATTGCTTTTGAAAGTTTGTCATAGGTTAATGAGCTTAAGCCTAGACCAATGGATTTGGTAAACTCATCACATCCTCCCTCTGATTAGGGGTAATGAGAATACCTTAAGTGTGAAGTCAGCTTTTCACACTTAATCACCTTTGATGCAGGATTAAGATCATTAACCTACTTGTGATTAATTAGATGTTTTTGTTGTTTTTTTGTTTAGTGTTAAGTAATGAGGTTAAGCCATAATCAAGGATTAAACAGACTCATTGCACCATCCTAATAGAAGGATAATAGATGAGAATGTTTAAGCTGAGGAAAGCTCCTCAACTTAATCCATGATTAGGGATTAAACTCATGACAAAACATGCCTTTGATTAAGTGGATTTTATTTAATGATAAGATGATGAAGTGAATTTTAGGGTTTGTAAGACAACTTGAGGGGGACTTGTCCATTAACATTAGGGTTAGTCCTTCTTAACCAATTAAGGAAGAATTAGAACCCTAATGCAAGGCCCAAGTTACAAGCTTGATGTCTTGATGATTATTAAGTGAATTGATTAAGGGATTTAAACACATTAAGGGTTTAACACTTAGGATTAAAGTTATACACTCCATCCTAATAGAAGGATGCAGGCATAAACTTAATCACAAAGCCTTAAAGCCTTTAGGGTTTAGTCCCTGATTATGAGATGAGAAGAGAAGACTCAAAGAGACACAAAGGGTAAAAGCTAAATGGGATACTAATCAAAACCCTAATCATTGTCATGCTTGGTTGTTCCTAAGGTTTGTGAGGTTTACAAGAGACATCTTCAGAGAAGCCACCAGGAGGCAGATGAAAGGAGCAAGAGAAGCAAAGTAACTTGCTTCATTCAAGAAGACAAGTCACTTGAAGAAAGAAAGTAAGATGAAGAAGAATGAGCAAGCTCAATCTCAAACACAAGACAAGATGCAGCAATGATGCATAAGAGGGATGAAAAGAAATTGTGAGAAGTGAAGGCAAATTCACTTCTCAAAGTTACTTACCACCTGAAAAGTTAATGAAAGGAATGCAATACAATGCAAGATGAGATGAAATGGCATGATGCAAATCAAAACCAGCAGCACATATATGGTGTTAATGATGCTATGAGATGATGCAAACATGAAACAAAGCATGGGGATGATCATACAAACTTATGGATGCAAATAAAGCAAGTTAAGGACCATGATCATACATGAAACAAAATGAAATGCAAATGGCATACAACATGACAAATGCAAGATGCAATGATCAAACATGCTTCTAATATGTCTTAAGATGTCAAATGAATCAAATGGATGCACAAAATGCTATGGAAAGTCAAGGTATGAATGCAAATGCAAGATGGATGCATATGGAAGCCCAAATTAGGGTTTATGATCAAAGCATCAAACAAAAACCAAAATCAGAAGCAAACATCAAGATAAAAAATTGAAAATGCATTCAAGGGAACCCTAAACCTATACTAACTCACTGCCCAAAGGAGAGGTTCCAACTCTTAACCTAGTAAAAGTTATGAATTTCCTAAGTTTTCTAGGGTTTTTGGGTACCTTAACAAGAAAAATGTCAAACAAATGGAAAATTCAAGATCAATTCATGCCAATTTAATCTCACACACTACATGATATGCACAACACAATGCTAAAAGAATCAAAGTCCAACTCTCAATGGTTAGGCAGAAATGATTTTTTTGAAGTTTGGATCAAAATAATGCTTTGAAAATGAATTAATTCCATGAAAAATTCTCAAAATGCATCAAGATCAAAAAAGAAATTTGGTTTGAGGGTTGGACAATGTTTCTAAATGTTTTTAAAGGTTTCATGAATTTTTTGGTGATTTTTAAATACCCTAAAGCATTTTTAATTAATTAATTCTCATTAATTAATTAAAAATAAACTTTTAAATATTTAAAAATATTTTTTATATGCTAAAAATAAAAATAAAAATATTTTTGGTTTCTGAAAATTAATAAAAGTGTGTATAAAAAATTTCAGAATTTTTGAATAAGTTTTACTATTTTAAAATAAATGGAGAAATTAAATGAAATAAAAAGAAAAATAAAATGAAATAAACTGAAAAAAGAGAAAGTCAACACATCTAAGGGTCCAGGTTCAAACATACGCGCGCGGGAATGGACTTGGCGCCACATCCAAGGGTGGAAATTCAAACTTGGCTAATTAACTGATTAAGCCCTAATCTTGCCCTAATGACTTTCAGGCGACCGGAACACTGTTCCGGTCGTCTTCTCCGATCAACCAAAAACACAAACTCTCTCTACACGCAATGAAAACAAAATCCAACTGCCCAGAACTCTTCCCCACTCAAACACGAATCAAACCCCTCATTCAAACAACATTTATCATTCCTAAATCAGCCAAATCGAATCAAAATAGTTTTAGGGCAAAAAGTTTCAGAGCATTCATACATCCTGGTTTTTCAACCATTTTTAAAAATAATTACGTATTCATGATCAGGGAAGCATGTAGATTCATTTAGTAACTTAAAATACACGTTCTGGAAAAAAGTTCATGAAGCTACCTGAGTTTGAAGCTTTTCAGTCTGGAACTTTCTGACCCTTTCTCTTGTGCAAAACCACTCCTGTGACCTCCCTTGTGCTTCTGAAAGGCTTGGAACAAATTTATTTGGGCTGGTTTGAGAGTTTGCAGAGGTTCTGTTCAAGGTGGTGTGGTGATCGTGTTTTTGATTCTTTGAGTTTCAGGCTGCTTTGAAGGTTGGTTTGTGTTCAGTGAAGCATGGTGAGATGATTGGTGAAGTTGGTTTGTGTGTTTGAGGCTTGTGCTGAGAGTTTTGAAAGCTTTTGCTCAAGAGGGTGAAAATGAGAATGCTGAGTTGTGGTGTGTTTTCGGCTTGCTTCTTGTTATGTTTAGCTTGCATTTGATTAACATAAACAATTGGGATTGGTCAGATGACATGATGTGTGCTTTATTGATTGGTATGGGTGCTTTTGCAAAAGTGTCAACTTTGTGTAAGAGAAGCATGGGCCACTTGCTAGCCTAGTACAAAGGGCATGTCCTGCGCAGCATGAGGTGAGGAAAAGCCTAGGGTTGATCAGCAAGCTAGCCAGCAAGTGGATGAGATGCTATCATGAGTTTTGCAACTTGCCTTGCCTTTGGTTCTTATGAAAGAAACTTGATCCATAAGCCATGAAACATGTGATTCCTTGGCCCATTCTGATTTTTGAATGTTGTGTGATCATGTTGTGTGGATTAGAAGTGCATTTGTTAGCCTTAGAACACTTGATCAAGTCATTTTGCAAAATACCTCTTTGGTAGAAACTTTGAAATTTTGTGATTTTAGCCAACTTTGACAAGCCATAACTTTTGATCAAAAATGAATTAGGTCATGTTCTTGTACTTTTTGAAAAGGTAAAGATCTATTCTACAACTTTCATGCCCAAAGGTTTTCCATTTGAAGCTTTCTTGAATCAAAAAGTAAGGGTTGAAAAAGTTGCTTAAAATGACATTTTCATTAAAAGTCAAACTTGCCCAAAAGGTCAACTTTGCCAAAGACTTGAAATTCTTCAATTTTGTGAACTTCTAACATCTTCCATGATCAAATAAAGATCATATACAATCAAAATGATGAAGAACACCCTTTGGTTGGGTCATTGGGGGCCTCAGATGCCCTGATTTTGCACTGACTTGCTTGAAAAGTCAACTCTTGATCAGATGACTTCCCCATGGAATTTCTTCATGAAAATTGATATGCATACTCCCTATACCATATAGAGACCAATAGAAACAAGAATGACCAAAAAATTTGGAGTTATGGCCTCTGAAACCAAAACCCTAATTTTAGGTCATCTGTGCAGTCAAGCCTGGCTCTGCCTTCATACCATTCTTAGTTCTTGTGATTTTTGGCATCCTTGACTTTGAGAGGATGTAATATGATAATAGAACATACATGGATCCCTTTGAAGTGATTGATGGCCTTTGGAATGGCTCAAGAAGCTCTTGGATTGCTCAGATCACAAACCCTAGATGCAGATGACTTAGAATCTATGCAGTGGATCAAAAATGGGATATGAGATATTATGATTGAGTTTATGCATATGAAATGATCACAAGCCATGGTGTAAATGGGTGAGGGCAAATTTGGGGTGTTTACAGCTGCCCCTATTCAAACATGAGTTAGCTGTGCAGGATGTAAGCGACGGCTTATCAGGCAAACAAGATAACTTGTGGTTGAATACCAAAGACAGTCCAAAATTTGCACTCATAGAATGAAGAAGAAAAGGGATATAGATTGTAAAGGAAAATAAAGTATATTGTAAAGTATGGGCGACGGAGGGCGACCGTCGAGCAGAGGACGACTGCTGGGTAAAGAGCAATGACGGGGACGGCCGACATGCTGGGGATGAAAAAGGAATATGATGGGGACGGCCATCAAGATAAAGTTGTAAAATTCTCTGGGGATTAATGAAAAGTGATGGGGACGGTCATCAAGTTCATAAAGTAATGTTACCAACGATGGGGATGGCCATCGGGCTAAACTGATGAAGGACGATCATCAGGAAAAGGAAAAGGGACCACGACGGGGACGGGCATCGGGTTAAAGAATAAATGAAATAAACAGATGATGAGGTACGGTCATCAAAGGTGAAGGACGATCACCTAGCAGGGGACGACTGCTCTGTTGGGGTTAAGATGAGGGACGGTCATCTAAGGTGGAGGACGACCACCTGGCAGGGTACGGCTGCCGAAAATATCGCGACATAGGACGAATGCCGGATAAAAAGTCAACGATGGGGACGGCCATCGGATGAGCATGATGGAGGACGACCATCAAGAGGTGGAGGACGACCACCTAGCAGGGGACGGCTGCTCTCAAGGTTTATCATGACATAGGACGAATGTCAGATAACCAAAATCAACAATGGGGACGGCCATTGGATAAAATGATGAAGGACGATCACCTAGCAGGGGACGGCTGCTAAATATCACGACATAGGACGAATGTCGGGTAGAAAAGTCAACGATGGGGACGGCCATCGGACGAGCATGATGGAGGACGACCATCAAGAGGTGGAGGACGACCACCTAGCAGGGTACGGCTGCTCTCAGGGTTTATCATGACATAGGACGAATGTCAGATAAGAAGAAAATTCACTTTACTGGGGAGTAGTAAACACGGACGAGTGTTTATATCCAAGAAATACAAGGTATAAGTGTTTTGACGTTTGTGTATAGATTAAAGATGCGGACGAGCATCCTTAAGACTACGATACGGACGAGTATCAGGTAGAAACAAGCGCTGACACGTGTTCAGAGATGATGATACGGACGGGTATCAACTGGTTAACAAAGAACACGGACGAGTGTTGAATCTGAATGGACTCTTCTGGGGAATAGTAGACACAAACGAGTGTCTATATTCAAGAAGACAAGAGTGTTTGACACGGTGTATGGATTAAAGATGCGGACAAGCATCCTTAAGACTATGATACAGACGAGTATCAAGTAGAAACAAACGCTTGACGCATGTTCTGAGATGATGATACGGACGAGTACCAACGGGTTAACAAAGAACACGGACTAGTGTTGAATCTGTGGGGATGTAAATGGTGTATACAAGATATGGACGAGTATCTGTATAAGTATGAGTATGAAGTATGGGTGATGTATATTTAAGTGTTCCACCTGTTGGGGAGAGTGACACGGACGAGTGTCGAAAGGAGAAGAGTGTAGTATAAACAAAAATCTGGTATACAAAGTGTTTACATTACTGTGCTGGGGAAAATGACATGGACGGATGTCAAGGAATTGTATATATATATATAGGTATATGTGAGTACAAAGAGGATGTCTTTGGCTTTCTGCTGGGGACACGACATGGACGGGTGTCGAGAAGTACCTGTACATATAAGTGTTTGTTTGTAAAGAAAAGTTCGGGCGACTTTACTGGGGAATCATGACACGGACGGGTGCCACAAGGAGTGTGTATTCGTATTGGTGAATGTGAGGCAACTGCTTTTGCTGGGGAATCTGGGGGTATTCTGTATACTGTTGATGGGTTGATAATATTCACAAGTGTTTGATTCAGACCATGGCTTATAATTATGCAATATGTTTGATTTTTGCCGTAATGCTCCGTATTAAACGGAATGCTACGCTTTGAGGGGTGAATATGATGAGAATGCTATGATTATGCGAAAGATACCAATCCGAGATTCGGATCCCATTGTTGTGTAGATCTTTGGTTGATCTGTTTGACATGGACATCCCAGCTGGGGATAAGATCGTTGGTAGATCTGTTGAAATGATTCTGCTTGGGGAAATGAGTCAGTGATAGACCTATTCCCGGTAATGAGGGATCCAGCTGGGGCTTGTAGAAGCTTTCGTCACTCTGTTGTGATCCCTTCGTGTGTTGCTCTTCTGGAGAGAGGCTGAGACTCTGTGGGGAGATGGTTCCCTGGCTCGACTATGGGGGAATAGTAAATGGTAGCTCGGCTGGGGAGAAACAACAAGTGGCAACTCAGCTGGGGAGAACACATTTCTGGTGCTAAGGCTGAGTGAGTATTGATTTGCCAGCTTGCTGGAAGCGAAGTTTTCATGCCCCATGTTGTGCTTTTGAATACCTGCAATTCTGCAAAGACAGAGAAACACACAAGTAATCCCAAGGCACCCTTTACCGGATTCCGTCATGGGAGTGAGACACTCCCGAGAGTAAGTATATTTCCTGCAAGCACGTAGTTTTTTTTTATTACTTTTTTTTTTGAGGATAAGCATCTGTATTCATGCAATCAGTATTTTAAAGATATCAGACATTCTTTGCAAATAAAATGAAGTGTACGAGGTGAAACTTGACTGAAAATCTGTTTTTATTAATTCACATGCCCTGAATTGGCAAGATACAGTCAAAGAAACATATCTCCTGAAATGAGGAGATTGTTACAAATTGAGAACCAAAATGCTGGCAATGTTGACGACGCTTCAAGGAGCTTCCCTCTTGTTATGACTCGTATGACTTTTGACGTTCTTCTCGTCTTGCTTTCTGAAGAAGGCTGATTCTGACAGAAGCTTGATCCTTTCGAGGTTTACCAAGTTGCAGGTGACACAGACGAATTCAGAATGCAATTGTTCGCTTATCCCCTTATTTTGCATGGATCGCCCTTTCGGGTTTTCAATCCATCGGGATACCCATTTTTGCCTGAGCGAATCATTCTGTTTTTGACTCGCCGGGATGCCCTATTTTTGCATGGACTTACATTCTGTTTTTGTGTCCAGCGGGTCATTTTTATGCGATGTATTTTTTAACTGCATCTGAATTCACAGGGGACGGGAAATCTTCACCATCCATGGTGCTGAGCATCAGTGCTCCACCAGAGAAAACCTTCTTTACTACGAATGGTCCTTCATAGTTTGGAGTCCATTTGCCCCTGTGGTCTGTATGAGGAGGGAGGATTCTCTTCAGCACAAGATCTCCTACTTGATACTCTCGGTGCCTGACTTTCTGATCGAAGGCTCTCTTCATTCTTTTCTGATACAACTGCCCATGACAGATTGCAGCCAATCTTTTCTCTTCAATCAGACTCAGTTGTTCGTATCGGGACCGGACCCATTCTGCTTCATTCAGCTTAACATCCATCAACACCCTCAGAGAGGGTAACTCAACTTCAACAGGTAGGACTGCTTCCATACCATATACAAGCTGATACGATGTTGCCCCAGTGGATGTCCTGATTGACGTGCGGTACCGATGCAAGGCAAACGGTAGCATCTCATGCCAGTCTTTGTACGTAACTACCATCTTCTGCACAATCTTCTTGATATTCTTATTAGCTGCCTCAACAGCGCCGTTCATATTTGGCCTGTAAGGAGAAGAATTGTGGTGTTGGATCTTGAAGTCCCGGCATAGCTCAGCCATCATTTTGTTGTTCAAGTTGGAACCATTATCAGTAATGATTCGCTCGGGAACTCCGTATCGACAGATGATATCTCTCTTCAGGAATCGGGCTACCACTTGCCTTGTAACATTTGCATATGAGGCTGCTTCAACCCACTTGGTGAAATAGTCAATGGCTACCAGGATGAATCTGTGGCCATTCGAAGCAGTCAGTTCAATCTTGCCGATCATATCAATGCCCCACATGGCAAAGGGCCAGGGTGAAGACATTATATTCAAAGGATTGGGAGGCACATGCACCTTATCCGCATAAATCTGACATTTATGGCATTTTCTGGCGTAGGCGCAACAGTCGGCATCCATTGTGATCCAGTAATAACCTGATCTTAGCAGTTTCTTAGCCATGGCATGCCCTCCTGCATGGGTACCAAAGGATCCTTCGTGCACCTCGTGCATTAACAAGTCTGCTTCTGCCCTATCAACGCATCTGAGGAGTACCATATCAAAGTTTCTCTTGTATAGGGAACCATCAGTGTTCAGAAAGAAACTACCAGCAAGCCTTCTCAAAGTCTTCTTATCATTGGAAGATGCCCCAGATGGATATGTTTGATCCTCCAAGAAGAACTTAATGTCATGGAACCAAGGCTTATCATCTTTGACAATATCCACTGCAAATACATATGCCGGTCTGTCAAGTCTGGACACTGAAATCTGAGGTACAAAGTTGGCAGCTTGAACTTTGATCATGGACGAAATGGTAGCCAGAGCATCTGCAAACTGATTCTCATCTCGAGGGATATACTCAAGCTTGACTGTTGTGAAGAAAGACAATAACCTCCTTGTATAATCCCTGTAAGGTATCAGATGATCCTGGTGCGTATACCATTTGCCATTGGTTTGATTAACTACCAGAGCTGAATCTCCGAACACAGTCAATGTCTTGATCCTGAGGTCAATGGCTTCCTCAAGACCCATAATGCAAGCTTCGTATTCAGCTTCGTTGTTAGTGCAGTTGAAGGTGAGTTTTGCCGAGAAAGGCATGTGAACTCCCTTGGGTGTAATGAGTACTGCACCAACACCACGACCATTCATATTAACAGCCCCATCAAACATCATAGTCCATTCTTCTTCCGGGTCAGGCCCTTCAGTGTGAATAGGCTCTTCATGATCTTTTGCTTTTATGAACATGATGTCTTCATCAGGGAAGTCAAATCTCATAGGCTGGTAGTCATCAATAGGTTGCTCAGCAAGATATTCAGACAATACACTGCCCTTGATGGCTTTCTGAGATGTGTACTGGATGTCATATTCTGTGAGGATCATCTGCCATATTGCAACCCGTCCGGTAAGTGCTGGCTTCTCAAATATGTACTTGACTGGGTCCATCTTTGAGATCAATAAAGTAGTGTGGGTCAACATATACTGTCTCAGTCGGCGAGCAGCCCACGCTAAAGCACAACAAGTTTTCTCGAGCAGTGAATAACGTTGTTCACAGTCGGTAAACTTTTTGCTCAGGTAGTATATTGCATACTCTTTTCGACCAGACTCGTCATGCTGGCCCAGCACACACCCCATCGACTCTTCTAATACTGTCAAGTACATTATCAGAGGTCTTCCTTCAACTGGAGGCATCAGGATTGGAGGCTCTTGTAGGTACTCCTTGATCTTGTCAAAAGCCCTCTGGCAGTCTTCATTCCACCTGACCGTCTGTTCTTTTCTTAATAGCTTGAACAAGGGTTCACAAGTTGCTGTAAGGTGAGATATGAACCTGGAAATGTAGTTCAATCTACCTAGAAACCCTCGAACTTCTTTCTCAGTTTTCGGTGCAGGCATTTCTTGAATGGCCTTGACTTTATCAGGGTCAACTTCAATCCCTTTCTCGCTTACAATAAAGCCCAGCAGCTTACCAGATCGTACCCCGAATGTGCACTTGTTGGGGTTCAGCTTCAGTTGATACTTCCTCAGACGCTTGAATAGTTTCAGCAGATTTACCAGGTGGTCTTCTTCTGTGAGGGATTTGGCAATCATGTCATCCACATAACATTCGATTTCTTTATGGATCATGTCGTGGAATAATGTTACCATGGCCCGTTGATAGGTTGCACCAGCATTCTTCAGTCCGAATGGCATTACCTTGTAACAGAACGTGCCCCAGGGTGTGATGAAGGTTGTCTTCTCCATGTCTTCAGGTGACATTTTGATCTGATTGTATCCTGAAAATCCGTCCATGAAGGAGAATACCGAGAATTAAGCCGTATTATCAACCAATACATCAATGTGAGGTAATGGGAAATCATCTTTCGGGATGGCTCTGTTCAGATCCCGATAGTCAACACACATCCTCACTTTGCCGTCTTTCTTGGGTACAGGTACTATATTAGCAACCCACGGCGGATAGCTAGTTACAGCAAGGAACCCGGCGTCCCACTGTTTTTGTACCTCTTCTTTGATCTTCATTGCCATATCTGGGCGAGTACGGCGCAACTTCTGTTTGACCGGTGGGCATTCTTCTCTTAAAGGCAGCTTGTGCATGACGATATCGGTGTCCAACCCTGGCATATCTTGATAAGACCAAAGTTGTCATTTTGAAAACATTGCCATTTATTTTTTGTACAAAAAGAAAAATGGAAAAACAGTGAGCGGAAAAGAAAAAAGACTCATTTGCAAAAGATGTCTGATATTTCATTGATTAATCTTGTTGCACAAAAATTATAGATGGCCCGATTACAAAATGAGTCTTGTCATCTTGGGCAAGATGCAAGACTTGATGCATGCTTAAAATACACAGGAAATAATAATTACTCTGCAGGAGTAACTCTTATAATTTCCTGGGAAGACCAGTTTGAGATACGGCTCCCCGGGATCTTTGGACGAATCCAGCTTTCCAGGTTGCGTTCATCTTCCGACTCATCTTCCAAGTTGTTGACAGCATCGGGGGTGAGCATCCCCCCACTAACAAAGTTGGGCTTCTTAGCAGCCTCTGCTTGATCTTGTTGAGTTGGTTTGTAACCCAACCCAAATCTATCTTCTTTCTTCTCCACAGGCAACAGTTTGCCCCAGCCTTGAGCGTTTCCTTCTTCCACAACCTTCCGGGCTTGCTGGTAGGATGTCATGGAAGTCCCAAGCACAGCAGATGTTTCATTAATATTCAGGGCCTCAAACCCTTGACTCATTGTCTCGTGGATCTCCCCATCCATCTCAATATATTTGTATGTAGCCAGATGGCTAACAAAAATATCCTCCTCTCCACAAATAGTAACGACCTGGCCCTCCCACTCGAATTTTAACTTCTGGTGAAGGGTAGACGTAACTGCGCCAGCGGCATGAATCCATGGTCTACCCAACAAACAGCTGTAGGCCGGCTGAATGTCCATCACGTAGAAGGTCGTTTTGAAAGTTTGTGGGCCAATCGTTACAGGCAACTCAATTTCTCCCAGAACTGATCTCTTAGAGCCGTCAAAGGCTCTCACTACCAAGTTGCTGGGACGTAATGCCAATCCTTCATACTCCAGCTTCACAAGGGCTTTTTTAGGCAAGACATTGAGGGATGACCCTGTGTCTACCAGTACATGTGAAAGAACTGCACCCTTACACTCCATGGTAATGTGCAAAGCCTTGTTATGATTGCGGCCTTCCGTAGTCAAATCAGTGTTGGTAAATCCTAGTCCATTACTAGCATTAACATTTCCAACTACAGCTTCCAACTGATTGACGGTGATCTCTTCTGGCACATAAGCTGCGTGCAAGACTTTGAGCAGTGCGTTCCGATGAGCCTCGGAGCACATAAGCAATGATAGAATGGAGATCTTGGAAGGCGTCTGGTGAAGCTGGTCCACTATCTTGTAATCACTTTTCTTGATGATTCTCATGAACTCATCAACTTCTTGATCAAAAGGTGTTTTCAAAGCTTCCTTAACAACTTGTTCTTCTTGCACCATGCTCTTCCCTTTTGCCTTGGCAGCAGCTTCTGCTTCAGCAGTGGGTCTTTGGAGTTGCGGGGCAAAGAGACGTCCTCTTCGAGTGAAGCCTCCGCCTCCCCCCACATTATCTATTTGTGGTGAAGAAGTCGATGATTCAAAAGTGATTTTCTGTCCTTCGCAGTATAGATCGGAGCCGTAATGCCAAGGGATGGCATTACTGCTTTCATAAGGTACTGGCCCAGGCACTGTGACAGTGACCAGACTGATGGCAGCTGCAGAAGGGACCATGATAGTCTGTGGATCATAGTATATTGTGACTGGTGCTCTGGTAGGAGTGGCATTTTGTGAGTTGTAGGCAGAATCATTGGCAGGATCATAATAAATTGTAACTGTTGAGACACTTTCATTGTTGGTTGCTGATGTTGTAGGAGACATTGCTGGAAGGATGGGTGTTGTTGTTGTAGGAGTTTCTGAATGAAAGGGTGCTGAGGTTGTAGAAGGGACGTTTGTTGACATTTGGTCCGTTGAAGTAACAGATGAAGCATTTGTTGATGAAACTGAAAAGTTGTTTGGAACAATGGTTGTTGCAGTTGTAGACGATTCTGGAATTGTGGTTAAGGAGATTGCCGGATTGGTAGGTATTGATGTTGTGATTTGAAGCAGGCCACTCTGGATGAGACCATCTATGCCATCCCTCAAGTTATCACAACCATTCATGGAAATGTTGCAATAAGCACACCCTAACTCACAGCCCGGGAACATTTGACATTCAAGGAGTTGAGCTTTAATCTCCACCAAGGGTGTCCGAATCTGACCCACACTGGTTATCAAGTAAGACGGCTTGTCTTCTTCAATAGCATTGATTCTGGGACCACCATGGTGTGGCATAGGGTTCTTGTTAACATTTGGTGGTGGTGCAAAATTTAGAGCCTTGGAATCCACTAGATCCTGTACTTTCATATGCAAAGCTCTGCACTTCTCTGTACTATGGCCAGGTGCATTTGAGTGAAAAGCACATCTGGCGCTGGCGTCATAATTTCTGGGCAGACTGGCAGGATCTGGAGGTGCCAATGTCCTTAGCTCAACTAGGTTGAGTTTCAGGAGTTGTGGCAGTAATGTGGCATAGGGCATAGGGATCGGGTCGATCACCCTATTGGCCTGAGAAGGTCTCTGTTGAAATGGTCTTTGCTGATTGTTGTTGTTGGTATTGTTGTTGTTATAATTTCTCTGAGGAGGATACTGAGTTTGTTGCTGGTAATTTTGTTGCTGAGGTTGATAAGTTGGTTGAGGATGAATGGGAGCGGGAATGGTGACTGCTGCCACAGACCTATGAACATATTGGGGTCTGCCCCTGCCGGTATGGATAGCATTGGTCTCACCAGTTCTTCTTGGGCCTACAAAAGGCTTTCTTGTATTGCTGGATGAGCTAGCACCGTTGTCAGAAATTTTACCCATCTTTAATAGGCTCTCAATTCTTTCCCCGGCTATGACTACATCAGCAAAGCTAGTGGAAGAAAAGGCAGCCAGCCTGTCAATGTATGTCCCTTGGAGGGTGTTCATAAACATATCAGCCATCTCCCTCTCTGACATGGGTGGCTGGACCGCAGCAGCAAGCTGTCTCCACCTTTGAGCGTACTCCCGGAAGCTTTCCCTGGATGATTGTGACAATCCCATCAGGAGGGTCCTGTTGGGAGCCATATCCAAGTTGTACTGATATTGTCTAATGAAGGCCTCTGCCAAGTCCTTCCAGCATCTAATGGTTGCTCTAGTCAAATGAGAGTACCATTCCCTTGAAGCTCCAGTTAAGCTATCCTCAAAATAAAACATCCATAGTTTTTCGTCCATGGTATATGCCTTTAGCCTCCCCAGAAAGGATTGTAAATGGGTCCGGGGACAGGAAGTTCCGTTATACTTCTCAAAGCATGGTGGTTTAAATTTGTGGGGAATCCTGACCCCGTCCACTAAACCCATGTCCATAACATCAAAGCCCAAAGAATTCTGGGACTCCAGGGATCTTCGTTTCTCAGCAATCTCATCTAGCCTTTTGTCATAGGCTTCCTCCCCAGCTCCCATCACTGTGAACTGATCTTCCTGGGGGTCTTCTTGCAGCACTCTACCTGCAGTGGCAGTCCCTTGCACATTAACAGGGATGTTGATCTCTGGATGCAGGTGGGGTCCATAGACTGGGGGATTAACATGAGGTTGGACTCTCTCATTGTTGCTTGTCCCAGCAGTCCCTGGATGAGGGTCTTCCTGATTCCTCCCCTCTACCAGTGCTCTTAACCTCTCTTGGCTTTGAGCCATATTATTCATCACCTCCATAAACTGTGTCATCTGATTCCTCATTTCCAACCTTTCGTTGGCCATTTGATTCCTGACCTCTGTAAGGTCCTGCTGTACTTGGTCCATTTGTATGCCCGGAAGATTGTTGCGGGTGGGATATTTGTGTGGACGGTTGAGTGGAAACACCCGACGTCGAGCAATAGTTCCTGAGAGTCACAACAGAGTTAGTAACAATAAAACAAAAACCTACAAAACAAAACAAAAGGTTAGCATGCAATGCAGTATGCTTATTTGTATCCAAGGTATCCGGCTTGGCACTTGGTTTTGACCTTTCCAGACCCCTGAAGAAGGTGCTTTTGATGTTGCTTGAAGAATCCAGATAAAACAAAACAACACACATATATTACAACAAGTAAATGATACATAGTTTGTTTTTTTACAATACCTGCCCTCTAAGGGGTCAGAAACACAACATAAAGAAAAGTACATGAAATGAAAGCAACAACAAGCAAAAGTCAAACACCAAGACCAAACTCATCCTCCTGAACTTCCTTGAGAAGTGCTTCAGTCATAGGATCAGCTGGACGCTCTGTAAGATTCCTGATAAGGAGATTCCTGGTAGTTACAGCTGCAGTTAGCCTCTTGTGCTGAGTCTGGTCCTTTGACCTCTTTATACCAGCTCTAATCTTCAATTCTGAGATCTCTCTTTGGGCTGCTGCCAGGGCTTCCTGTTGCTCTTTTGCACTAGCTTCCAGCTGCTCAATCTTATCCTGAGTCCTTTTATCCTCCTGAGTACGGGCTTCGGTGATCCTGACCCACCTAGCCTGACTCTCCTTCAGATACAAATCAGTCCTATCTCTCTGGAACTGGGCCTCTTTGCAGGCATTCTTCAAAATTTGTTCTCCAGCCCTTGACTTCTTAATGTAATCCTCTGACTTCTCAATTCTGGCTAGATGCTCCACCTTTAGCTTTTCTAACCTTTCAATGTCCAAGCGACCATCACTCCTCTCCCAGAGGGTCTTCTGTAGAGCCTGAGTCAGATTCTCATTTCTCTCTTTCAATTTCTCAAACTCCTCTAAGCTGACAGTTCTGGAGGTGGTGTTGTGGAAGGCCCAGGCACATTTTCAATAGTGAAAGGCATTCCAGTAATTTGAGCCCGGGCATGGGACCACTCATAGTACTGAGCTGAGGCCACATTATTGCATCTCCCAAGAATGGTTACCCCCTTAGTCTGCACATTGTCCCAGGCCCAGGATGCCTGCCTGACAGTAGCCAGATTAGGCTTGTTCTCATAATAAAGGGTCTCTGCCAGATCCTGTACCCTAGGAGGATGGACTAATGCATAGCCTAGTTGTCTTTTGAATAACAGAGGGTTGTAATTGATGCAACCCTTCACTCCTATCAGAGGCACATTGGGAAATTGCCCACAACTAGTAATGATGTCTCTGCCCTTGGTGCTCTGAGTACACCACCTGATATCATCTGAGGTTAGAGCAACAAGCCTCCTAGCCCAATTCTTTTGCTGGTGAGGGTTCAAGAATGCATCAGTCTTTGGCAAATGTTTGAGCAGCCAAGTATGGAACAAAGGTGCACATCATCTCACTAATCTTCCCCTTTGTTTTTCATTCCTTTGGTGAACAGAGTAGTAGAGATCTCCCAGTAAGGTGGGCACTGGGTTCCTTAGGATGAAAAGATGGATTGCATTCTTGCTAACAAATTTAGACTCATCTGCAAAAAGTATGATCCCATATATGCTAAGGGCCAACAAAGAACAGACTGCCTTCCACTCCCCCAAGGAGGCCTTCAGAATAGCCTGAGAGGTCAAGAAATCCAGATAAAAACCAGAGACTCCAGCTTTAGTAGTCATATTCTGCCCAATCAGAACTGGTTCCAGATACAAGGCTTTTGCCACCTCTTCATTACTAGGGAAAGCCATCTCAGGGTTGAAGGGGACTCCACCCCTGATAGGTACACCAATCAGTGATGAATACTCTTCTAACAAGGGTCCCAACTGAAAATTCTGAAAGGTGAAGCACATCAGAGGGGGATCATAGAACTGCAGGCAAGTATGAATCAAGCTCCTCTGTGAAGGGTCCAAATCCATAACCACATCAAGGATTCCTCCATAATGTTCTCTGAAAAGTGGTATATGGTCTGGAGTAATCAGGGTCTGAATCTTCCTAATGCTAGCCAACTCAGGCTCAAAGAAATGATAGGAGATGTTACTCTTCTTAGGTGCCATGCTGCTGAAGAGGAGCTGAGACAGATGCTGAGAATAACACTGAAGATGGGCCACTGACAGGCTGAGACTGGTGGTGCAGGTGACTGAAGCAGGTAGCTGGAGTAGATACTGGTGATGATAGGTCTATGCTGGTGAAGGGGTCAAAACCAAGCCAAAATATATGATGTGGATACCCTGAAAAACAAATAAGCAAATGTCAAATGATGCAATGATGATGTATGCAAATGATATGCAAGGGTTTGTGATCAGGTTGGATCTGATTAATTGCTCTGATATAAGTCCATGTATGTTCAAGAAATCCAGATGAAGGTTCATAAGTCCAGTAATCCGAGGTGGGGGACTCAAATAAAGAGTCACATGTCCTGGGTTAAAAATCACAAGAACTGTTCCAAAATGGAGTACTCTTAATCAATACAAAGTAACAGGGTATGCTGAGGTCAAGGGTACCTGCAAACCTGTAAACAGCCCAGCCCTCTCACAGGTGATGTTCTAAAACAAGGATCCTCAGACTTGGATCAGTTATGAGAAGTGTAAACACTTCTAACCCGGAGGTACAGTGTTTACAATAACCATAAAAGGTCCTCCTCTAATTCACCTCAGTTTCTGAAGGTCAATACTAAAGGTCATCCAGACTTAGCAGGCTTCCCAGATAGCCCTAGCACTACAGGAAATCTGTAGCACAGAGTTCTCAAGAAGAAACCCATATCTGAACCGTGTTTCATATTCCCGCACCAGACCGAAATGGAATGGGAAAGAACATGAACCACTCTAGCCTAGGTGTCACTCAGGTCCCAGGTATAGGACCTTAACTCTCAATGGAACCCCACCCACCAAAGCAACAAAACAGATCCAGCCAGCACAGTATGACAGTATGATATATGTAAAGCTATAAAGAAAGAAATAAGACAACTGTACATAAAGAAAAAATAAATACAAATACAAGCACAAATAGCACATAACACCCCTTTAAACACAAATCAATCAAGCGCTAGGAGGAACCCACAAAAAGAACCAGAAGCCCTGGTTACAGTATAAGGTCCCCAGCAGAGTCGCCAAGCTGTCGCTCCCACCAAATGACACCTGGTCAGAAGGGGTACAGACGCGAACGGTCGGCGAAAGGAGGGTATGAGAACACACAGGAGTGAACTCACAAGAAAAGAAAAGAGTTGCCAGCTAGGCATTTTTATCCCGGAGGAAAGGTAATGCTGCATAGACCTAGAAAGATATGGATAAGACGGTTGCGAACCAGAGAGACTGAGAAAGGGGGTTGGTTACAACCTGGGAAGGTATTAGCACCCAGATTGTCTGTCGTACTCGACGGGATCCACGCTCAAAAGATTTGTGTTTTAAAGGGGTAGTGTCAGTGCAATTTGTGTACAAAAGAGCTGAAAAAGAATGTACAGGTGTCAGTGTAAGAGAAAGTGAGGTGTGATAAAATATACAGTGTCAGTGTAAGGACAGGAATAAGATGCTCAAGATCATGAGGCTAAAAGAATGAAGCTGGAAAGAGGGGGAATATACAGAGACTTTTGTTCGATAACTGTTAAGTTATGCCTACGTATCCTCTCGTGCAATGAGGAAGTCAGAACACCGTAGTTCGACCCAAAGAGACTGAAAGATGAATTGACTTGTGAACTGCTTGCTTGTCTATGCTCAAGTGTATGACCTGTCTGGCTCAGGTGCAAACTGTCTTGCATTAGACGGAAGAAGCAAATTCTCGTTTATGAGTGAATGAGGTGAGAAAAGAATCCCGGAGGAGACGATTATTGTTTGTTTTTGAGTTTTCAATCTTTTATTGCTTTTGAAAGTTTGTCATAGGTTAATGAGCTTAAGCCTAGACCAATGGATTTGGTAAACTCATCACATCCTCCCTCTGATTAGGGGTAATGAGAATACCTTAAGTGTGAAGTCAGCTTCTCACACTTAATCACCTTTGATGCAGGATTAAGATCATTAACCTACTTGTGATTAATTAGATGTTTTTGTTGTTTTTTTGTTTAGTGTTAAGTAATGAGGTTAAGCCATAATCAAGGATTAAACAAACTCATTGCACCATCCTAATAGAAGGATAATAGATGAGAATGTTTAAGCTGAGGAAAGCTCCTCAACTTAATCCATGATTAGGGATTAAACTCATGACAAAACATGCCTTTGATTAAGTGGATTTTATTTAATGATAAGATGATGAAGTGAATTTTAGGGTTTGTAAGACAACTTGAGGGGGACTTGTCCATTAACATTAGGGTTAGTCCTTCTTAACCAATTAAGGAAGAATTATAACCCTAATGCAAGGCCCAAGTTACAAGCTTGATGTCTTGATGATTATTAAGTGAATTGATTAAGGGATTTAAACACATTAAGGGTTTAACACTTAGGATTAAAGTTATACACTCCATCCTAATAGAAGGATGCAGGCATAAACTTAATCACAAAGCCTTAAAGCCTTTAGGGTTTAGTCCCTGATTATGAGATGAGAAGAGAAGACTCAAAGAGACACAAAGGGTAAAAGCTAAATGGGAGACTAATCAAAACCCTAATCATTGTCATGCTTGGTTGTTCCTAAGGTTTGTGAGGTTTACAAGAGACATCTTCAGAGAAGCCACCAGGAGGCAGATGAAAGGAGCAAGAGAAGCAAAGTAACTTGCTTCATTCAAGAAGACAAGTCACTTGAAGAAAGAAAGTAAGATGAAGAAGAATGAGCAAGCTCAATCTCAAACACAAGACAAGATGCAGCAATGATGCATAAGAGGGATGAAAAGAAATTGTGAGAAGTGAAGGCAAATTCACTTCTCAAAGTTACTTACCACCTGAAAAGTTAATGAAAGGAATGCAATACAATGCAAGATGAGATGAAATGGCATGATGCAAATCAAAACCAGCAGCACATATATGGTGTTAATGATGCTATGAGATGATGCAAACATGAAACAAAGCATGGGGATGATCATACAAACTTATGGATGCAAATGCAGCAAGTTAAGGACCATGATAATACATGAAACAAAATGAAATGCAAATGGCATACAACATGACAAATGCAAGATGCAATGATCAAACATGCTTCTAATATGTCTTAAGATGTCAAATGAATCAAATGGATGCACAAAATGCTATGGAAAGTCAAGGTATGAATGCAAATGCAAGATGGATGCATATGGAAGCCCAAATTAGGGTTTATGATCAAAGCATCAAACAAAAACCAAAATCAGAAGAAAACATCAATATAAAAAATTGAAAATGCATTCAAGGGAACCCTAAACCTATACTAACTCACTGCCCAAAGGAGAGGTTCCAACTCTTAACCTAGTAAAAGTTATGAATTTCCTAAGTTTTTTAGGGTTTTTGGGTACCTTAACAAGAAAAATGTCAAACAAATGGAAAATGCAAGATCAATTCATGCCAATTTAATCTCACACACTACATGATATGCAAAACACAATGCAAAAAGAATCAAAGTCCAACTCTCAATGGTTAGGCAGAAATGATTTTTTTGAAGTTTGGATCAAAATAATGCTTTGAAAATGAATTAATTCCATGAAAAATTCTCAAAATGCATCAAGATCAAAAAAGAAATTTGGTTTGAGGGTTGGACAATGTTTCTAAATGTTTTTAAAGGTTTCATGAATTTTTTGGTGATTTTTAAATACCCTAAAGCATTTTTAATTAATTAATTCTCATTAATTAATTAAAAATAAACTTTTAAATATTTAAAAATATTTTTTATATGCTAAAAATAAAAATAAAAATATTTTTGGTTTCTGAAAATTAATAAAAGTGTGTATAAAAAATTTCAGAATTTTTGAATAAGTTTTACTATTTTAAAATAAATGGAGAAATTAAATGAAATAAAAAGAAAAATAAAATGAAATAAACTGAAAAAAGAGAAAGTCAACACATCTAAGGGTCCAGGTTCAAACATACGCGCGCGGGAATGGACTTGGCGCCACATCCAAGGGTGGAAATTCAAACTTGGCTAATTAACTGATTAAGCCCTAATCTTGCCCTAATGACTTTCAGGCGACCGGAACACTGTTCCGGTCGTCTTCTCCGATCAACCAAAAACACAAACTCTCTCTACACGCAATGAAAACAAAATCCAACTGCCCAGAACTCTTCCCCACTCAAACACGAATCAAACCCCTCATTCAAACAACATTTATCATTCCTAAATCAGCCAAATCGAATCAAAATAGTTTTAGGGCAAAAAGTTTCAGAGCATTCATACATCCTGGTTTTTCAACCATTTTTAAAAATAATTACGTATTCATGATCAGGGAAGCATGTAGATTCATTTAGTAACTTAAAATACACGTTCTGGAAAAAAGTTCATGAAGCTACCTGAGTTTGAAGCTTTTCAGTCTGGAACTTTCTGACCCTTTCTCTTGTGCAAAACCACTCCTGTGACCTCCCTTGTGCTTCTGAAAGGCTTGGAACAAATTTATTTGGGCTGGTTTGAGAGTTTGCAGAGGTTCTGTTCAAGGTGGTGTGGTGATCGTGTTTTTGATTCTTTGAGTTTCAGGCTGCTTTGAAGGTTGGTTTGTGTTCAGTGAAGCATGGTGAGATGATTGGTGAAGTTGGTTTGTGTGTTTGAGGCTTGTGCTGAGAGTTTCGAAAGCTTTTGCTCAAGAGGGTGAAAATGAGAATGCTGAGTTGTGGTGTGTTTTCGGCTTGCTTCTTGTTATGTTTAGCTTGCATTTGATTAACATAAACAATTGGGATTGGTCAGATGACATGATGTGTGCTTTATTGATTGGTATGGGTGCTTTTGCAAAAGTGTCAACTTTGTGTAAGAGAAGCATGGGCCACTTGCTAGCCTAGTACAAAGGGCATGTCCTGCGCAGCATGAGGTGAGGAAAAGCCTAGGGTTGATCAGCAAGCTAGCCAGCAAGTGGATGAGATGCTATCATGAGTTTTGCAACTTGCCTTGCCTTTGGTTCTTATGAAAGAAACTTGATCCATGAGCCATGAAACATGTGATTCCTTGGCCCATTCTGATTTTTGAATGTTGTGTGATCATGTTGTGTGGATTAGAAGTGCATTTGTTAGCCTTAGAACACTTGATCAAGTCATTTTGCAAAATACCTCTTTGGTAGAAACTTTGAAATTTTGTGATTTTAGCCAACTTTGACAAGCCATAACTTTTGATCAAAAATGAATTAGGTCATGTTCTTGTACTTTTTGAAAAGGTAAAGATCTATTCTACAACTTTCATGCCCAAAGGTTTTCCATTTGAAGCTTTCTTGAATCAAAAAGTAAGGGTTGAAAAAGTTGCTTAAAATGACATTTTCATTAAAAGTCAAACTTGCCCAAAAGGTCAACTTTGCCAAAGACTTGAAATTCTTCAATTTTGTGAACTTATAACATCTTCCATGATCAAATAAAGATCATATACAATCAAAATGATGAAGAACACCCTTTGGTTGGGTCATTGGGGGCCTCAGATGCCCTGATTTTGCACTGACTTGCTTGAAAAGTCAACTCTTGATCAGATGACTTCCCCATGGAATTTCTTCATGAAAATTGATATGCATACTCCCTATACCATATAGAGACCAATAGAAACAAGAATGACCAAAAAATTTGGAGTTATGGCCTCTGAAACCAAAACCCTAATTTTAGGTCATCTGTGCAGTCAAGCCTGGCTCTGCCTTCATACCATTCTTAGTTCTTGTGATTTTTGGCATCCTTGACTTTGAGAGGATGTAATATGATAATAGAACATACATGGATCCCTTTGAAGTGATTGATGGCCTTTGGAATGGCTCAAGAAGCTCTTGGATTGCTCAGATCACAAACCCTAGATGCAGATGACTTAGAATCTATGCAGTGGATCAAAAATGGGATATGAGATATTATGATTGAGTTTATGCATATGAAATGATCACAAGCCATGGTGTAAATGGGTGAGGGCAAATTTGGGGTGTTTACAAAAACCAAATGCCAAGCCGGATACCTTGGAAACAAATAAGCATACTGCATTGCATACTAACTTTTGTTTTGTTTTGTAGGTTTTTGTTTTGTTTGTTACTAACTCTGTTGTGGTTCAGGAACTATTGCTCGACGACGGGTGTTCCCTCTCAACTGTCCGCACAGATATCCCACTCGCAACAACCTTCTGGGTATACAAATGGACCAAGTACAGCAGGACCTTACAGAGGTCAGGACTCAAATGGCCAATGAGAGACTGGAAATGAGAAACCAGATGACCCAGTTCATGGAGGTGATGAATGGCTTGGCTCAAAGTCAAGAGAGATTAAGGGCATTGGTAGAAAGGCAGACCCAAGAGGAACCCCATTTAGGGACTGGAGGAACGAGCAACAATGAGAGGGTTCAGCCTCATGTTAATCCACCTGTGTATGGGCCCCATCTTCATCCAGAGATCAACATCCCTGCTAATGTGCAAGGGAATGCTACTGCCGAAAGAGTATTACAAGAAGACCCCCAAGAGGATCAATTCACTGTGATGGGAGCTGGGGATGAAGCCTATGACAGAAGGCTAGATGAAATTGCTGAGAAATTGAGATCTCTGGAATCTCAAAATTCCCTGGGCTTTGATGTTATGGACATGGGTTTAGTGGATGGGGTAAGGATTCCCCACAAGTTTAAACCCCCGTGCTTCGAGAAGTACAACGAAACTTCCTGTCCACGAACCCACTTACAATCCTTTCTGGGGAGACCGAAGGCATACACCATGGATGAAAAACTGTGGATGTTTTATTTCGAAGACAGTTTAACTGGAGCCTCAAGGGAATGGTACTCTCACTTGACCAGAGCAACCATCAGATGCTGGAAGGACCTGGCTGAAGCCTTCATTAGACAATACCAGTACAACTTGGACATGGCTCCTAACAGGACCCTCCTGATGGGAATGTCTCAGTCATCCAGGGAAAGCTTCCGGGAATACGCCCAGAGGTGGAGACAGCTCGCTGCTGCTGTCCAGCCACCCATGTCGGAAAGGGAAATGGCCGACATGTTTATGAACACCCTTCAAGGGACATATATTGACAGGCTAGCTGCCTTTTCTTCCACCAGCTTCGCTGACGTAGTCATAGCTGGAGAAAGGATTGAAAGCCTATTAAAGATGGGCAAAATTTCTGACAATGGTGCGAGCTCGTCCAGCAACCCCAGAAAGCCTTTTGTGGGGCCAAGAAGAACCGGTGAGACTAATGCTATTCAGGCCAACAGGGGCAGACCTCAATATGTTCATAGGTCAGTGGCAGCTGTCACTATTCCCGCTCCAATTCCTCAGCAACCAGCATATCAACCACAGCAACAACCCCACTACCAGCAACAAGTTCAATATCCGCCTCAGAGAAACTATAACAACACCAGCAACAACAATCAACAAAGACCATTTCAACAGAGACCATCTCAGGCCAATAGGGTGATTGATCCAATCCCTATGCCTTATGCCGCTTTATTGCCACAGCTCCTAAAGCTCAACTTGGTTGAGTTAAGGACGTTGGCACCACCAGATCCTTCCAGTCTGCCAAGAAATTATGACGCCAACGCCAGATGTGCTTTTCACTCAAATGCACCTGGCCACAGTACAGAGAAATGTAGGGCTCTACAAATGAAGGTACAAGACTTGGTAGACTCTAAAGCTCTAAACTTTGCACCCCCGCTGAATTTCAACAAGAATCCCATGCCCAACCACGGAGGACCCAGAATTAATGCTATTGAGGAAGATAAGCCGTCTTTCTTAATAACCGGTGTGGGGCAGATTCGGACACCCCTGGTAGAGATTAAAGCTCAACTCCTAGAATGCCAGATGTTCCCCGGGTGTGAGCTCGGGTGCGGTTATTGCAACATATCGGTAAATGGGTGTGATAACTTGAGAAGCGACATAAACGGTCTTATCCAGAGTGGCCTACTTCAAATCACAACATCAACACCTACAAATCCAGCAATCCCTCTGACAACAATGCCTGAGTCTCCCACAACTGCAACAACAATTATTCCAAACAATTCTTCAATCTCATCAACAAATGCTTCATCTATCACTTCAACAAACCAGATATCAACAACCATCTCTTCTACAACATCAGCACCCCTTTATTCAGAATCTTCTACAATGCCAACGGATATTTCAGCAGTCACCATTTATTATGATTCGTCATATGTTCCTCCTAACAACAATCTTCAACAACAAACAGTGGCATCTCCTGCCAGGTCACCAGTTACCATCTACTACGATCCTCACACTATTTCAACACCCTCCTCTGCTGCAGTCAGTCCGGTTACCATCACGGTACCTGGACCAGTTCCGTATGAAAGCAGTAATGCCATCCCTTGGCATTATGGCTCTGACCTTTACTGCAATGGGGAGAAAATCACTCTTGACTCTTCAACCTCTTCTCCACAGATTGATAATGTCGGGGGAGGCGGAGGCTTCACCAGAAGCGGCCGCCTCTTTGCCTCGCAAACACAAAGACCTAATGCCGAAGCAGAAGCTGCTGCCAAAGCAAAGGGAAAGAGTGTAATATCTGAAGAACCCATTCTCAAGGAAACTCAGAAGACATCTTTTGAACAAGATGTAGACGAGTTAATGAGAATTATAAAGAGGAGTGATTACAAAGTGGTGGATCAGCTTCACCAAACTCCCTCAAAAATCTCCATTTTATCCCTGCTGATGTGTTCCGAAGCTCACCGGAATGCATTACTAAAAGTCTTGCACGCAGCATATGTGCCAGAGGAGATCACCGTTAATCAGCTGGAGACCGTGGTAGCAAATGTCAATACCAGCCATGGGTTGGGTTTTACCAATGCTGATTTAACAACTGAGGGATGCAACCACAATAAGGCTTTACACATCACCCTGGAATGCAAGGGTGTTGTTCTATCACATGTACTGGTAGACACTGGGTCTTCACTCAATGTTTTACCAAAGAAAGCCCTGGTGAAGCTGGAGTATGATGGCTTGGCTTTGCGTCCAAGTAATTTGGTGGTGAGGGCATTTGACGGCTCTAAGAGATCAGTGCTAGGAGAGATTGATCTGCCTGTGATGATTGGCCCGCAGACTTTTAAAATTACCTTCTACGTGATGGACATTCAGCCGGCCTACAGCTGTTTGTTGGGTAGACCTTGGATCCATGCCGCTGGCGTAGTTACGTCTACCTGTCGCTCCCGATAAGTGGGACTAGGCCCAGATAAAGGTACAGACGCGAACGGTCGGCGAGAGGGACATTGAGAACACACAGCAGTGAACTCACTGGAGATGAAAAGAGTCGCCAGCTAGGCATTTTTATCCCGGAGGAAAGGCAATGCTGCATAGGCCTGGAAAAAGATATGGATAAGACGGTTGCGAACCAGAGAGACTGAGAAAGGGGGTCGGTTACAACCTGGGAAGGTATTAGCACCCAGATTGTCCGTCGTACTCGACGGGATCCACGCTTAAAAGATTTGTGTTTTAAAGGGGTAGTGTCAGTGCAATCTGTGTATAAAATAGCTGGAAAAGGATGTACAGGTGTCAGTGCAAGAAAAGTGTGAAGTGAACTATGTGAAGTGTCAGTGTAAGGGCAAAGATGAAATGCTCATGATAATGAGGCTTAAAGAATGAAGCTGGAAGAGGGGGGGAATATACAGAGACTTTTGTTCGATAACTGTTAAGTTATGCCTACGTATCCTCTCGTGCAATGAGGAAGTCAGAACACCGTAGTTCGACCCAAAGAGACTGAAAGATGAATTGACTTGTGAACTGCTTACTTGCCTATGCTCAAGTGTATGATCTGTCTGGCACAGATGCAAACTGTCTTGCATTAGACGGAAGAAGCAAGTTCTCGTTTGTGAGTGAATGAGATGAGAAAAGAATCCCGGAGGAGACGATTATTGTTTGTTTTTGTGTTTTCAGTCTTTTATTGCTTTTGAAAGTTTGTCATAAGTTAATGAGTTTAAGCCTAAACCAAAGGGTTAGTAAACTCATCACATCTTCCCTCTGATTAGGGGTAATGAGAATACCTTAAGTGTGAAGTCAGATTCTCACACTCAATCACCTTTGATGCAGGATTAAGGTCATTAACCTACTTGTGATTATTTAGATGTTTTTGGTGTTTTTGTTTAGTGTTGAGTAATGAGATTAAGCCATAATCAGGGATTAAACATACTCATTACACCATCCTAATAGAAGGATAATAGATGAGAATGTTTAAGCTGAGGAAAGCTCCTCAACTTAATCCATGATTAGGGATTAAGCTCATGACAAAACAAACCTTTATTAGATGGATTTTATTTAATGATATGATGATGAAGTGATTTTTATGATTTGTAAGACAACTTGAGGGGGACTTGTCCATTAACACTAGGGTTAGTCCTTCTTAACCAATTAAGGAAGAATTAGAACCCTAATGCAAGGCCCAAGTTACAAGCTTGATGTCTTGATGATTATTAAGTGGATTGATTAAGAGATTTAAACACATTAAGGGTTTAACACTTAGGATTAAAGTTATACACTCCATCCTAATAGAAGGATGCAGGCATAAGCTTAATCACAAAGCCTTAAAGCCTTTAGGGTTTAGTCCCTGATTATGAGATGAGAAGAGAAGACTCAAAAGAGACACAAAAGGTAAAACTGAGAGGGGAGACTAATCAAAACCCTAATTATTGTCATGCTTGGTTGTTCCTAAGGTTTGTGAGGTTTTCAAGAACAATCTTCAATGGAACCACCAGGAAGCAGATGAAAGGATCAAGAGAAGCAAAGCAACTTGCTTCATTCAAGAAGTCAAGTCACTTGGAGAAAGAAAGTGGGAAGAAGAAGAATGAGCAAGCTCAAACCCAAACACATATAAAAATGCAGCATGGATGCAAGAGAGATGAAAAGAAAAGTTGTGAGAAGTGAAGGCAAATTCACTTCTCAAAATCACTTACCACCTGAAAGGTTAGAAAGGAAATGCAATGCAATGTAAAATGGGATGAGATGACATGATGAGAAACAAAACCAGAAGCATTTACATGATGCTAATGATGCTATGAGATGCTACAAACATGAGGCAGCACATGGAGATGATCATACAAGTTCATGAATGCAAATGAAGCAAGTTTAAGAAGCATGGACATACATGAAAAGTTATGAAGTGCACATGGCATACAACATGGCAAATACATGATGCAATGATCAAACATGTTTTCAATATGTCTTATGATGTCAAATGAATCAAATGGATGCTTGAAATGTCATGGCAAGTCATGTTATGCAAGGGAATGCAAGATGGATGCATATGGAAGCCCAAATTAGGGTTTATGAACCACACATCAAACAAAAATCAAAATCAGAAGCAAACCCTAAGATAAAAAATTGAAAATTCCACTCAAAGGACCCCTAATCTTATACTAAACCAATGCCCAAAGGAGAGGTCTCAACTCCTAACCAAATTCAAGATATGATTTTTACAAGTTTTCTAGGGTTTTAGGGTTCCTTAACAAGAAAATTACCAAACAAATTAAAAATGAAAGATCAAATCATGGCCATTTAATCTCACAAACTACATGCTAAACACAATGCAATGCAAAAAGAATCAATGTCCAACTCCTCATGGATAGGCAGAAATGATTTTTGGAACTTTGGATCAAATTAATGCATAAAAATGATTTTAAATCAATGAAAAATTCTCAAAATGCATCAAGATCAGAAAATAAATTTGGTTTGAGGGTTGGACAATGTTTCTAAATGTCTTAGAACATTTCATGAATTTTTTGGTGATTTTTAAATACCTAAAAGTATTTTTAATAAATTAATTTTCATTAATCAATTAAAAATAAACTTTTAAATATTTAAAAATACTTTTTAAATGCAAAAAATGAAAATAAAAATATTTTTGTGTTTTAAAAATTAATGAAACTCTTGACAAAAAGTTTCATAATTTTTAAACAATTTTTACTATTTTTAATAAATTATACAAGACAAATGAGATAAATATGAAATAAAAACAAAATAAAATGGAAAGTATTTCAATCTGATGGTGGAGATTTGAACTGGGGTGGAAACCATTGACCGCGCGCGTTTATGAAGGGTCCAGATTGCTTCTGACTTTAATTAAGTTTTATGAAATAATTAAATGAGTTAATGGTGATTAGGGCACAGAGGACCCATCTGAACCACTCATCCACGCGCGAAGTCAAGGAAAGTCAAAGGATCCTACGCTCAAGATTCAAATGGACTTAATGACTTGAGATTAGGGCAAATGACATTCAGGTGACCGGAGGGAAGCTCCGGTCATCTTCTCCGGCAACAACAAAACCCTAGAATACGATTCAGGCCACCATTCTTCAAATCAAAGCCAGGGAAATGTTCCTCTACTCAAACCTCACTCAAAACAACTCTCAAACTAAATTTCTCATGCTTAAACTAAGAGAATCGAAGCCATGAAGATTCACGGGCAAAGTTTCAGAGCCCTGGTAAATCCTCATTTCTCACTCATTTCTAATTCTAAAACCATCCCCATGATCAGCAAGACATACACAATCAATTTATAACTTAAAAATCAAGCTCTGAGAGAAAAGTTTCATGGCCATACCTGAGATGGAGACTCCTGTTTCTGGGCTTTCAGAGCTATTCTTTGGTGCAAGCTTGCTCCACTGATTCCCCTGGTGCTAATGGTAGGCTTGGTATGAGCTTAAGCAAGCTATTTTGAGAGATTCCAATCTGATATAGCAGAAAATGAGTTCTGTATGTGAGTGGTTTCAAGCTCTGTTAATGGCTGATTCTGGTTCCTTTTGATGTGTTTGATTTGTTGGTGAAAAGAGTTTGGATGTTTGGTGGCTGTTGAAGGTGATTCGAAGAAGGGAAGCTTTGTGACAGTTTTTGTGAAGGCTGTATTCTAGTGTGCTTCTGGCTGTTTTGAGTGTTGGCTTGGGCTTAATGAAGCATGGTGAGATGATTAGTGGAGTTTGTTTGAGTGTTTGAGGCCTGTGGAAGATGATTCGAAGGAAAATGCAGATTGGAGTGTTTTTGTGAATGTTGTCTTAGGGCTTGTTTCAGGCTGGCTCCTCATGTGAAATGGCTAGCAAATGGATAGTATAAACAACTCCAATTGGTCAGATGATGTGACCTGGCCTGCTGTGATAGGTAAGTTCACTTTTGCAAATTGTCAACCTTTTTGTAAGAGAGGCATGGGCTAAGTTCTAGCTTGGTACAAGAGTGTGGGCTGGCACAGCATGGTGTGTGAGTGAGGCTAGGGTGGTTCAGCAGCCAAGGCAACAAGTTGGTGAAAGTGTGATGATGGTTTTGCAAGTTGATCATCTTTGGTTCACATGTAACTTTCTTGCCACACAAACCATGGGAAGTGAGAAATACTTAGTCCATTCTGAATTTTTGGTCACATGTGATGTTTATGTGATGGTTAGACATGAATTAGAGGTTACAAATGCCTTGGTACAAAGTTCTTGCAAGTTTCTCATTTGGTGCACATCTTGAAAATTAATGATTTTTGCCAACTTTGACACACCATAACTTTTGATCCAAAATGAATTAGGTCATGTTCTTGTACTTTTTGAAAAGGGAAAAATGTATTCTACAACTTTCATGACCAAAGTTTTTCCATTTGGAGCATTTTTGGATCAAAAAGTAAGGTTTGAAAAGTGACCTAAAATGACATATTCTTTAAAAGTCAACTATGCCCAAAAAAGTCAACTTTGCAAAAACTTGTAATTCTTGAATTTGGTGAACTTCAACCTTCTTCTATGATCAAATAAAGATCATATACACTCAAAATGATGAAGATCACCCCTTGGTTGGGTCATTGGGGGCCTCAGATGCCCTGATTTTACACTGACTTGTCTGAAAAGTCAACTCTTGATCAGATGACTTCCCCATGGAATTTCTTCATGAAAATTGATATGCATACTCCCTATACCATATAGAGACCAATAGAAACAAGAATGACCAAAAAAATAGAAGTTATGGCCTCTGAAACCAAAACCCTAATTTTAGGTCAACTGTGCAGTCAAACCTGGCTCTGCTTCCATACCAATCCCAGTTCTTGTGATTCTTTGGCATTCTTGACTTTGTGAGGATGTAATATGATATAAGAACACACATGGATCCCTTTGAAGTGATTGATGGCCCTTGGAGTGGCTCAAGAGGCTCTTAGATTGCTCAGATCACAAACCCTAGGTGCAGATGACTTAGAACCTATGCAGTGAATCAAAATGAGATATGAGATGGTATGATTGTGTTTATGCATATGAAATGATCACAAGCCATGGTGTGAATGGGTGAGGGCAAATTTGGGGTGTTTACAGCTGCCCCTATTCAAACATGAGTTAGCTGTGCAGGATGTAAGCTACGGCTTAACAGGCAAACAAGATAACTTGTGGTTGAATACCAAAGACAGTCCAAAATTTGCGCTCACAGAATGAAGAAGAAAAGGGATATAGATTGTAAAAGGAAAATAAAGTATATTGTAAAGCATGGGCGACGGAGGACGACCGTCGAGCAGAGGACGACTGCTGGGTAAAGAGCAATGACGGGGACGGCCGACACGCTGGGAAAGGTGTGTGAAGTAAAGCGATGACGGGGACGGCCGACATGCTGGAGATAAAAGGTAAAGCCAAGACGGGGACGGCCGACTAGCTGGAAAAATAAGATATCATGATGGGGACGGCCATCAAGATAAAGTTGTAAGATTCTCTGGGAATTAATGAAACATGACGGGGACGGCCATCAAGTTCATAAAGCAAAGTAACCAACGATGGGGACGACCATCGGGCTAAAAAGAAAAGGGACCACGACGGGGACGGCCATCGGGTTAAAGAATAAATGAAATAAACAGATGATGAGGTACGGTCATCAAAGGTGAAGGACGATCACCTAGCAGGGGACGGCTGCTCTGTTGGGGTTAAGATGAGGGACGGTCATCTTAGGTGGAGGACGACCACCAGGCAGGGTACGGCTGCCGAAAATATCGCGACATAGGGCGAATGCCGGATAAAAGGTCAACGATGGGGACGGCCATCGGATGATCATGATGGAGGACGACCATCAAGAGGTGGAGGACGACCACCTAGCAGGGGACGGCTGCTCTCGAGGTTTCTCATGACACAGGATGAGTGCCAGATAACCAAAAAAAACAACAATGGGGACGGCCATTGGATAAAGTGATGAAGGACGATCATCGAAAAGGTGGAGGACGACCACCTAGCAGGGGACGGCTGCTAAATATCAACGATGGGGACGGCCATCGGATGAGCATGATGGAGGACGACCATCAAGAGGTGGAGGACGACCACCTAGCAGGGTACGGTTGCTCTCAAGGTTTATCATGACACAGGACGAGTGTCAGATAAAAAGGAAAATTTGCTTTGTTGGCGATCTACTGGGGAATAATAAACACGGACGAGTGTTTATATCCAAGAAACAAAAGGTATAAGTGTTTAGATGCTGTGTATAGATTAAAGATGTGGACGAGCATCCTTAAGACTATGATACGGACGAGTATCATGTAGAAACAAAAACCGACAAGTGTTCAGAGATGATGATACGGACGAGTATCAACGGGTTAACAGAGGACACGGACGAGTGTTGAATCTGAAGGGACTCTTCTGGGGAATGGTAGACACAGACGAGTATCTATATTCAAGAAGACAAAAGTGTTTTGACAAAGTGTATGGATTAAAGATGCGGACGAGCATCCTCAAGACTATGATACGGACGAGTATCATGTAGAAACAAACGCCTGACGCATGTTCTGAGATGATGATACGGACGAGTACCATCTGGTTAACAAAGAACACGGACGAGTGCCGAATCTGTGGGGATATATAAGTGGTATGTACAAGATACGGACGAGTATCTGTATAAGTGTAACATGAGTAGTGAGTATGGGTGGTGTATAGATGAGTGTTTATCTGCTGAGGAGGGTGACACGGACGAGTGTCAAGAGAGAAAAGTATAATAGTATCAACAAGTATATGGGTTGTAAAAGTGTAGGCGACTGCGCTGGGGATACGACACGGACGGGTGTCAAGAAAGTGTATATACAAGTATAGGTGAGTGCAAAGATGACGTCTTTGGCTCTCCGCTGGGGATATGACACGGACGGGTGTCAGGAAGTATCTGTAATACGGGTGATCTTGTTCGTAAAGAGTGTTCAGGCGACTTTACTGGGGAGTGATGACACGGACGGGTGTCCAAAGGAGTATATACTGGTGTTTGTGATTTGTGAGGCAACTGCTTTTGCTGGGGACTCTGGTGGGGATTTTGGGGAAAGTATTCTGCATTCTGATGAACGGTTATTATCCACAAGTGTTCGATTCACAACATGGCTTATGATTATGCTATGTGTTTGATTTTTTTTCCGTAATGCTCCGTACTAGACGGAATGCTACGCTTTGTGGGTGAATATGATGCAAATGCCATGATTATGCGAAGTTACTGATCTGGGATTCGGATCCCATTGCTGTGAAGATCTCTGGTCGATCTGTCTGAAGTGAATATCCCAGCTGGGGATGAGATCACTGGTGGATCCGAAGAGATATATCTGCTTGGGGAGATAAGTCACTGATAGACCCATCCTGATAATGAGTGACCCAGCTGGGGTTTGCAGAAGCCTTCTGTACTCTGTTGTGACTCCTTCATGCATTGCTCTTCTGAATAGAGGCTGAGGATTCTGTGGGGAGATGGTTCCCTGGATTTCTGCATTCTGCTAAGGAAGAAATCAACAACTCGGCTGGTGGTAGTAGCAAGTGGCAGCTCACTGGGGAAAGTTGTTGGCAACTTAGCTGGGGGAAGCTATCGGTGGCGACTCGGCTGGGGAGGAAGCACCTCTGGTGCCAAGAATGAGTGTTGATTTGCCAGCTTGCTAAGATGTAACTTTCATGCCCCAAGTTGCGTTCTGGATACCTGCAATCCTGCAAAGATAAGGAAACGCACAAGTGGTCCCGAGGTATCCTTTACTGGATTCCGTCATAGGAGTTAAGCACTTTCGAGAGTAAGTATATTCCCTGCAAGCATGTGTTTCTATTGTTGTCTTTTTTTTTAGAGAAAAGCATCTGTACCCATGCAATTAGTTTTTTAGAGACATCAGACATTCTTTGCAAATAAAAATGTACAAGACGAAACATGACTGAAAAATCTGATTTGATTGACTCATGTGCCCTGAATTGGCAAGATACAGTCAAAGAAACACATCTCCTGAAATGAGGAGATTGTTACAAATTGAGAAACAAAGTGCTGGCGATGTTGACGACGCTTTGAGGAGTTTCTTCTTCCGCTATGACTCGTATGACTTTTTGGCGTTCTTCTCGTCTTGCTTTCTGAAGAAGGCTGATTCTGATTGAAGCTTGATCCTTTCGGAGCTTAACAGGTTGTAGGCGATACAGACGAATTCAGAATGCAATTGTTCGCTTATTCCCTTATTTTGCATGGATCGCCCTTTCGGGTTTTCAATCCATCGGGATACCCATTTTTGCCTGAGTTGTCCGATGCGGCTTTTCAACTCAGCGGGTGTACATTTTTTTATTTATTTCCCTTATTTTTGCCCGAGTCTTTCATTCTGTTTTTGACTCGCCGGGATGCCCTATTTTTGCCTGGACTTACATTCTGTTTTTATGTCCAGCGGGTCATTTTATGCGAAGTATTTTTTAACTGCATCTGAATTCACAGGGAACGGGAAGTCTTCACCATCCATAGTGCTGAGCATCAGTGCTCCACCAGAGAAAACTTTCTTTACCACGAATGGTCCTTCATAATTGGGAGTCCATTTGCCCCTGTGGTCTGTATGAGGAGGGAGGATTCTCTTCAGCACGAGATCTCCTACTTGGTACCCTCGATGCCTGACTTTCTGATCGAAGGCTTTCTTCATTCTCTTCTGATATAACTGCCCATGACAGATTGCAGCCAATCTTTTCTCTTCAATCAGGCTCAGTTGCTCGTATCGGGACCTAACCCATTCTGCTTCGTTCAGCTTAACATCCATTAGTACTCGTAGGGAGGGTAATTCAACTTCAATAGGTAGGACTGCTTCCATACCATACACAAGCTGATACGGTGTTGCCCCAGTGGATGTTCTGATTGACGTGCGGTACCCATGCAAGGCAAACGGTAGCATTTCATGCCAGTCTTTGTAAGTGACTACCATCTTCTGCACAATCTTCTTGATATTCTTGTTTGCCGCCTCAACAGCGCCATTCATCTTTGGCCTGTAAGGAGAAGAATTGTGGTGTTGGATTTTGAAGTCCCGACATAACTCAGCCATCATTTTGTTGTTTAGATTGGGACCATTATCAGTAATGATTCGCTCGGGAACTCCATATCGACAGATGATATCTCTCTTCAGGAATCTGGCTACCACTTGTCTCGTAACATTTGCATATGAGGCTGCTTCAACCCACTTGGTGAAATAATCAATGGCGACCAGGATGAATCTGTGGCCATTGGAAGCAGTTGGCTCAATCTTGCCAATCATATCAATGCCCCACATAGCAAAGGGCCATGGTGAAGACATGATATTCAAAGGATTGGGAGGCACATGCACCTTATCCGCATAAATCTGGCATTTGTGGCATTTCCTGGCATAAGCACAACAGTCTGCATCCATTGTGATCCAGTAATATCCTGATCTTAACAATTTCTTAGCCATGGCATGCCCTCCGGCATGGGTACCAAAAGATCCTTCGTGCACTTCATGCATCAACAAATCTGCTTCCGTCTTGTCAACACATCTGAGAAGTACCATATCAAAGTTCCTTTTGTATAAAGACCCATCAGTGTTCAGAAAGAAACTACCAGCAAGCCTTCTCAAAGTCTTCTTATCATTGGAAGATGCCCCAGGTGGGTATGTTTGATCCTCCAAGAAGCATTTAATGTCATGGAACCAAGGCTTATTATCTTTGACAACATCTGCCGCAAATACATATGCTGGTCTATCAAGTCTGGATACTGAAATCTGAGGTACAAAGTTGGCAGCTTGAACTTTGATCATGGATGAAATGGTAGCAAGAGCATCTGCAAACTGATTCTCGTCCCGAGGGATATACTCAAGCTTGACTGTTGTGAAGAAAGTCAACAACCTCCTTGTATAATCCCTGTAAGGTATCAGATGATCCTGGTGGGTGTACCATTTGCCGTTGGTTTGATTAACTACCAGAGCTGAATCTCCGAATACCGTTAAAGTCTTGATCCTGAGGTCAATGGCTTCCTCAAGACCCATAATGCAAGCTTCGTATTCAGCTTCGTTGTTAGTGCAGTTGAAAGTGAGTTTTGCCGAGAAAGGCATGTGAACTCCTTTAGGCGTGATGAGTACTGCACCAACACCACGACCATTCATATTAACAGCCCCATCAAACATCATAGTCCATTCTTCTTCCGGGTCAGGCCCTTCAGTGTGAATAGGCTCTTCATGATCTTTTGATTTTATGAACATGATGTCTTCATCAGGGAAGTCAAATCTCATAGGCTGGTAGTCATCAATAGGTTGCTCAGCAAGATATTCAGATAGTACACTGCCCTTGATGGCTTTCTGAGAGGTGTACTGGATGTCGTATTCTGTGAGAATCATCTGCCATCTTGCAACCCGTCCGGTAAGAGCTGGCTTCTCGAAAATGTACTTGACTGGGTCCATTTTTGATATCAATAAAGTGGTGTGGGTCAACATATACTGTCTCAGTCGGCGAGCAGCCCACGCTAAAGCACAACAAGTTTTCTCGAGCAGTGAATAACGTTGTTCACAGTCGGTAAACTTTTTGCTCAGGTAGTATATTGCATACTCTTTTCGACTAGCACACACCCCATTGACTCTTCTAATACTGTCAAGTACATTATCAGAGGTCTTCCTTCAACTGGAGGCATAAGGATTGGAGGTTCTTGCAGATATTCTTTGATCTTGTCAAAAGCCTTCTGGCAGTCTTCATTCCACCTGACTGTCTGTTCCTTTCTTAACAGCTTGAACAAGGGTTCACAGGTCGCTGTAAGGTGAGATATGAACCGTGAAATGTAGTTCAATCGACCTAAGAACCCTCGAACTTCTTTCTCAGTTTTCGGTGCAGGCATCTCTTGAATGGCTTTGACTTTATCAGGGTCAACTTCAATCCCTTTCTCGCTTACAATAAAGCCCAGCAGCTTACCAGATCGCACCCCGAATGTGCATTTGTTGGGGTTCAGCTTCAGTTGGTACTTCCTCAGACGCTTGAACAACTTCAGCAGATTTACCAGGTGATCTTCCTCTGTAAGGGACTTGGCGATCATGTCATCCACATAACATTCAATTTCTTTATGGATCATATCGTGGAATAATGTCACCATAGCCCGTTGATATGTGGCACCAGCATTCTTCAGTCCGAATGGCATCACTTTGTAACAGAACGTGCCCCAAGGTGTAATGAAGGTTGTCTTCTCCATGTCTTCAGGCGACATCTTGATCTGATTGTACCCTGAAAATCCGTCCATGAAGGAGAATATCGAGAACTGAGCCGTATTATCCACCAATACATCAATGTGAGGTAATGGGAAGTCGTCTTTCGGGCTGGCTCTGTTCAGATCCCGGTAGTCAACACACATCCTCACTTTTCCGTCTTTCTTAGGCACAGGTACTATGTTAGCAACCCACAGCGGATAGCTAGTTACGGCAAGGAACCCGGCGTCCCATTGCTTTTGTACCTCTTCCTTGATCTTCATTGCCATGTCTGGGCGAGTACGGCGCAGTTTCTGTTTAACCGGTGGGCATTCTTCTCTCAAAGGCAGCTTGTGCACAACAATGTCGGTGTCCAACCCTGGCATATCCTGATAAGACCAAGCAAACACGTCCACATATTCTTGAAGCAGATCAATTAGTTGTCTCTTCACTGAGTCTTGTAAGCAGGCCCCGATTTTAACCTCTTTCACGTCTTCATCTGTACCAAGATTAATCACTTCAACCTCCTCCTGGTGAGGAGTAATAACCTTTTCCTCTTGTCTCAACAATCTGGCTAGCTCTTCAGGAAGCTCATACTCTTTTTCAACCTCTTCATCAGCTTGATTGATTGGATTGTCAAAGTCATACGAAGTCATAGCCGTGCTGTTGTCGGTGCTGTCTGGAAGGCACTCTCTGCAAGGGTTTAGTTTATTCATTTTAGTGATTGATTTTAATCTTGTTTAGAAAAGTGAAACAAAGTTATCATTTTGAAAACATCGCCATTTATTTTTTGTACAAAAAGAAAAATGGAAAAACAGTGAACGGAAAAGGAAAAAGACTCGTTTGCAAAAAGATGTCTGATATTTCATTGATTAATCTTGTTTGCACAAAAAGTACAGATGGCCCGATTACAAAATGAGTCTTGTCATCTTGGGCAAGATGCAAGACTTTGATGCATGCTATAAAAATACAGGAAATAATAATTACTCTGCATGAGTAACCCTTATAATATCCTGGGAAGACCAGTTTGAGATACTGCTCCCCGGGATCTTTGGACGAATCCAATTCTCCAGATTGCGCTCCTCTTCCAGCTCGTCTTCCAAATTGTTGATAGCATCAGGGGTGAGCATCCCCCCACTGACAAAACCGGGCTTCTCAGCAGCCTTTGCTTGATGTTGTTGAGTTGGTCTGTAACCCAACCCAAATTTGTCTTTCTTCTCCTCCACAGATAAAACCTTGCCCCAGCCTTGGGCAGTTCCTTCCTCAACAACCTTCCGGGCTTGCTGATAAGATGACATGGAGATTCCAGATACAGCAGATGCTTCATTAACATTCAGGGCCTCAAACCCTTGGCTCATTGTTTCATGGATCTCCCCATCCATCTCAATATACTTATAAGTAGCCAGATGGCTAACAAATATATCCTCCTCCCCACAGATAGTAACAACTTGGCCTTCCCACTCAAATTTTAACTTCTGGTGAAGGGTAGACGTTACTGCGCCAGCGGCATGAATCCATGGTCTACCCAACAAACAGCTGTAGGCAGGCTGAATGTCCATCACATAGAAGATCGTTTTAAAGGTTTGTGGGCCAATTGTCACAGGTAGCTCAATTTCTCCCAGCACCGATCTCTTAGAACCATCAAAGGCTCTTACTACCAGGTTACTGGGACGCAATGCTAATCCTTCGTATTCTAGCTTCACCAGGGCCTTTTTCGGCAAGACATTAAGGGATGACCCTGTGTCTACCAGCACATGGGAAAGGACTGCACCTTTACATTCCATGGTGATATGCAAGGCCTTGTTATGGTTGCGGCCTTCCGTTGTCAAGTCAGTATTGGTGAACCCTAGCCCATTGCTAGCAGTAACATTTCCAACCACGGTTTCCAACTAATTGACAGTGATCTCTTCAGGCACGTAAGCTGCGTGCAAGACTTTGAGTAGTGCATTCCGATGGGCTTCGGAGCACATAAGCAATGATAGGATAGAGATCTTGGATGGCGTCTGGTGAAGCTGATCCACTATTTTGTAATCACTCTTTTTGATGATTCTCATGAACTCATCAACTTCTTGATCGAATGGTGTTTTCAAAGCTTCCTTAACAGCTTGATCTTCCTGCACCGGGCTCTTTCCTTTTGCCTTGGCAGCAGCTTCTGCTTCGGCAGTGGGTCTTTGAATTTGTGGAGCAAAGAGACGTCCGCTTCGGGTGAAGCCTCCGCCTCCTCCCACATTGTCTATCTGTGGTGCAGGTGTTGATGGTTCAAGGGTGATTTTCTTTCCTTCGCAGTATACGTCAGAGCCGTAGTGCCAAGGGATGGCCCTACTGCTTTCATAAGGTACTGGTCCAGGCACTGTGACAGTGACTGGACTGATGGCGGCTGCAGAAGGAACTGTGATAGTTTGCGGATCATAATAAATTGTGACTGGTGCTCTGATGGGAGCAGCACTTTCTGAGTTGTAAGCAGAGTTGTTTTCAGGATCATAAAATATTGTGACAGTTGAGACATCTTCATGATTCGTTGCTGGAGTTGTAGGAGACATTGTCGGAAGGATGGACGTTGTTGTTGTAGGAGATTCAAATTGGAGTGATGCTGAAGTTGTAGCAGGAAAATTTGTTGATAATTGATCGATTGAGAAGACAGATGAAGTACTTGTTGATGAAGCCGAAGAATTGTCGGGAACAATGGTTGCTGCAGTTGTAGGAGATACCGGAACTGTTGCTGATGAGATTGCTGGATTTGTTGGAAATGATGTGGTGATCTGGAGTTGGCCATTCTGAATAAGACCATCTATGCCACTCCTCAGGTTATCGCACCCATTTACTGAAATATTGCAGTAAGCACACCCTAACTCACACCCCGGGAACATGTGACATTCGAGGAGCTGAGCCTTAATCTCCACCAACGGTGTCCGAATCTGACCCACACTGGTTATTAAATAAGACGATTTGTCTTCTTCAATAGCGTTGATTCTGGGACCACCGTGGTGCGGCATAGGATTTTTGTTGACATTGGGTGGTGGTGCGAAATTCAGAGCTTTAGAGTCTACCAGGTCTTGTACCTTCATGTGCAAGGCTCTGCACTTTTCTGTACTATGGCCAGGTGCATTTGAATGAAAAGCACATCTGGCGTTGGAGTCGTAATTCCTGGGTAGACTGTTGGGATCTGGAGGTGCCAACGTCCTTAGCTCAACTAGGTTGAGTTTCAGGAGTTGTGGCAGCAATGTAGCATATGGCATAGGGATCGGATCGATCACCCTGTTGGCTTGAGATGACCTCTGCTGGAATGGCCTTTGCTGGTTATTGTTGTTGGTGTTACTGTTGTTGTAATTTCTTGGAGGATACTGAGTTTGTTGATGGTACTGAGGCTGTTGCTGATAGTTTTGCTGCGGAGGTTGATAGGCTGGTTGTGGATGAGCTGGAGCGGGAATGGTGACTGCTGCCACGGATCTATGAACATATTGGGGCCTGCCCCTGTTGGTGTGGATGGCATTGGTCTCACCAGTCCTTCTTGGGCCCGCAAAAGGCTTTCTTGCATTACTGGATGAGCTTGCACCGTTGTCTGAGATCTTACCCATCTTCAATAGGCTTTCAATTCTCTCCCCGGCTATGACTACATCTGCAAAGCTGGTAGATGAGAAGGCAGCTAGCCTGTCAATGTAAGTCCCCTGAAGGGTGTTCATGAACATATCAGCCATCTCCCTTTCTGACATAGGTGGCTGGACAGCAGCAGCAAGCTGTCTCCATCTTTGAGCATACTCTCGGAAGCTCTCTCTAGATGACTGTGACATCCCCATTAGGAGAGTCCTGTTGGGTGCCATATCCAGATTATACTGATACTGTCTGATGAAGGCCTCTGCCAGGTCCTTCCAGCATCTAATAGTTGCTCTTGTCAGATGGGAATACCATTCCCTCGAAGCTCCAGTCAAGCTATCCTCGAAATAGAACATCCACAGCTTCTCGTCCATGGTATAGGCCTTTAGCCTCCCGAGAAAAGATTGTAGATGGGTTCGGGGACAAGAAGTCCCATTATACTTCTCAAAGCATGGTGGCTTAAACTTGTGGGGAATCCTGACCCCATCTACCAAGCCCATATCCATAACATCAAAACCCAAAGAGTTTTGAGACTCTAAGGATCTTAATTTCTCAGCTATCTCATCCAACCTTCTATCATAAGCTTCTTCCCCGACTCCCATCACTGTAAACTGGTCTTCTTGGGGGTCTTCTTGCAGTACCCTCCCTGCTGTGGCAATCCCTTGTATATTGACAGGAATGTTGGCCTCTGGATGGAGGTGGGGTCCAAAGACTGGGGGATTGAAATGAGGTTGGACTCTTTCATTGTTGCTAGTCCCAGCAGTCCCTGGCTGATGATCTTCCTGATTTCTCCCTTCTACCAGTGCCCTGAGCCTCTCCTGGCTTTGAGCCATGTTGTTCATTACTTCCATAAACTGTGTCATTTGGTTCCTCATTTCCAACCTCTCGTTGGTCATTTGGTTCCTGACCTCTGTAAGGTCCTGCTGCATCTGATCCATCTGTATGCCCGGAAGGTTACTGCGGGTGGGGTACCTGTGTGGTCGGTTGAGTGGAAACCCTCGTCGTCGAGCAATAATTCCTGAACATCACAACAGAGTTAGCAACAATAAAACAAAACCTACAAAACAAACAAAGGGTTAGCATGCAATGCAATACGCTTATTTGTTTTCAAGGTATCCGGCTTGGCATTCAGTTTTGACCCTTCCAGACCCTTGAAGATGATGCTGTTGATGTTGCTTTCGAAGTAAACTCGGATGGAACAAACTAATACATATATATTACAGAAGGCCAATGGTACACAGTTTGTTTACAAATACAAACCCTCTGAGGGGTCAAAATACATTACAAGAAAAATAAAAGTACATGGAATGAAAGCAACAACAAACAAATGGTCAAACGCCAAGACCAAACTCATCCTCCCGAACTTCCTTGAGAAGTGCCTCGGTCACAGGATCAGCTGGACGCTCCGTGAGGTTTCTGATAAGGAGGTTCCGGGTAGTAACAGCTGCAGTTAGCTTCTTGTGCTGACTTTGGTCCTTTGACCTCTTCACTCCAGCTCTGATCTTCAGCTCTGATATCTCCCTCTGGGCTGCTGCCAGGGCTTCTTGTTGCTCTTTTGCACTAGCTTCCATCTGCTCTATCTTGTCTTGGACCCTCTTGTCCTCCAGAGTACGAGCCTCGGTGATCCTGACCCACCTAGCCTGACTCTCCTTTAGATACAAGTCTGTCCTGGCTTTCTGGAACTGAGCTTCCTTGCAAGCATTCTTCAGGATTTGTTCTCCAGTCCTAGACTTCTTAATGTAATCTTCAGACTTCTCAATTCTAGCCAAATGCTCCACTTTCAGCTTCTCCAACCTTTCAATATCCAATCTTCCATCACTCCTCTCCCAGAGGGTCTTCTGTAGAGCCTGAGTCAGCTTTTCATTTCTCTCCTTCAATTTCTCAAACTCATCTAAGCTGACAGTTGCTGGAGGTGGTGTTGTGGAAGGTCCAGGCATATCTTCAATAGTAAAGGGCATCCCAGAGAATTGAACCCTGGCATGGGACCAATCATAGTATTGTGCTGATGCCACATTGTTACACTTCCCCAGGATGGTTACTCCTTTGGTTTGAACATTATCCCAGGCCCAGGCCGCCTGCCTAACAATAGCCAGATTAAGCTTGTTCTCACAATAAAGAGTCTCAACCAAGTCTTGTGCTTTAGGAGTGTGGACCAGTGCATAGCCCAGTTGTCTTTTGAACAGCAGAGGGTTGTAATTAATACTGCCCTTAACTCCTATTAGGGGCACATTGGGAAAATGCCCACAGCTGGTGATGATATCCCTGCCTTTTGTGCTTTGAGTGCACCACCTGATATCAGCTGAAGTTAGAGTAGTAAGTCTCCCAGCCCAGTTCTTCTGTTGATGAGGGTTCAAAAATGCATCTGTCCTGGGCAAATGCCTGAGAAGCCAAGTATGGAACAAAGGAGCACAGCATCTTACTAATCTTCCCCTTTGCTTTTCATTCCTTTGATGCACTGAATAGTAGAGATCCCCCAATAAAGTTGGTACTGGGTTCTTCAGGATGAAAAGATGGATTGCATTCTTGCTAACAAATCGAGGCTCATCTGCAAATAATATGATCCCATATATGCTCAAGGCCAATAAAGCACAGACTGCTTTCCACTCTCCTAAAGAAGCTTTCAGGGTAGCTTGAGAGATCAAGAAATCCAGATGCAGGCCAGGGATTCCAGCCTTAGAAGTCATATGCTGCCCAATCAAGACTGGTTCCAAATGCAATGCCTTTGCTACCTCTTCATTACCAGGAAAGACCATCTCAGGGTTGAAAGGGACTCCACCCCTGATAGGTATACCAACTAATGATGAGTATTCTTCCAATAAGGGGCCCAACTGAAAGTCCTGAAAAGTGAAACATCTCAGTGGGGGATCATAAAACTGAAGGCAAGTGTGGATCAGGCTTCTCTGTGAGGGGTCCAGATCCATAACCATATCAAGTATATCTCCATGGTGTTCCCTGAACAGTGGTATATGGTCTGGAGTGATCAGGGTCTGAATCCTCCTGATGTCAGCTAACTCTGGCTGGAAGAAGTGGTAAGTGATGTTGCTCTTTTTAGGTGCCATGATATTGAGACTGAGTAGAGACAAGTGCTGATGATGATACTGAAGAAAGGGCCACTGATTGGCTGGTGCAGGTGGCTGATAGCTGAAGCAGGTGCTGATGAAGATGGGTCAATACTGAAGATGGGGTCAAAACCAAAACCAAATGAAGATGGATACCCTGAAACACAAATAAGCAAATGTCAATATGATGCAATGATTATGTATGCGAATGATATGCAAGGGTTTGTGACTGAGCTGGATCTGATCAAGTGCTCTGATATAAGTCCATGTGTGTAAGAAATCCAGATGGAGGTCTATAAGTCCAGTAACCAAGGTGGGGGGCTCAAATAAAGAGCCACATGTCCAGGGTTTAGAATCACAAGAACTGTTCCAACATGGAGTATTCTTAATCAAATCAAAGTAACAGGGTATTCTGAGGTCAAGGTACCTGCAAACCTGTAAACAGCCCAACCCCCTCACAGGTGGTGTTCTAAAACAAGGATCCTCAGACTTGGATCAGTTATGAGAAGTGTAAACACTTCTAACCCGGAGGTACAGTGTTTACAATAACCATAAAAGTTCCTCCTCTAATTCACCTCAGTTTCTGAAGGTCAATACTAAAAGGTCATCTAGACTTAGCAGGCTTCCCAGATAGCCCTAGCATTGCAGGAAATCTGCAACACAGAGTTCTCAAGAAGAAACCCATATCTGAACCGTGTTTCATATTCCCGCACCAGACCGAGATGGAATGGGAAAGAATATGATTCACTCTAGCCTAGGTGTCACTCAGATCCCAGGTATAGGACCTTGACTCTCAATGAATCACCCACCCACCAAAGCAAACAACAGATCCAGCCAACAGTATGACAGTATGATATATACAAAAGCAATAAAGAAAGCAGTAAAGCAACTGTACATAAAGCAAAAATAAGTACAAATATACAAACACAAATAAGCACATAACACCCCAGTAAACACAAATCAATCAAGCGCTAGGAGGAACCCACAAAAAGAACCAGAAGCCCTGGTTACAGTATAAGGGTCCCCAGCAGAGTCGCCAAGCTGTCGCTCCCGATAAGTGGGACTAGGCCCAGATAAAGGTACAGACGCGAACGGTCGGCGAGAGGGACAATGAGAACACACAGCAGTGAACTCACTGGAGATGAAAAGAGTCGCCAGCTAGGCATTTTTATCCCGGAGGAAAGGCAATGCTGCATAGGCCTGGAAAAAGATATGGATAAGACGGTTGCGAACCAGAGAGACTGAGAAAGGGGGTCGGTTACAACCTGGGAAGGTATTAGCACCCAGATTGTCCGTCGTACTCGACGGGATCCACGCTTAAAAGATTTGTGTTTTAAAGGGGTAGTGTCAGTGCAATCTGTGTATAAAATAGCTGGAAAAGGATGTACAGGTGTCAGTGCAAGAAAAGTGTGAAGTGAACTATGTGAAGTGTCAGTGTAAGGGCAAAGATGAAATGCTCATGATAATGAGGCTTAAAGAATGAAGTTGGAAGAGGGGGGGAATATACAGAGACTTTTGTTCGATAACTGTTAAGTTATGCCTATGTATCCTCTCGTGCAATGAGGAAGTCAGAACACCGTAGTTCGACCCAAAGAGACTGAAATATGAATTGACTTGTGAACTGCTTACTTGCCTATGCTCAAGTGTATGATCTGTCTGGCACAGATGCAAACTGTCTTGCATTAGATGGAAGAAGCAAGTTCTCGTTTGTGAGTGAATGAGATGAGAAAAGAATCCCGGAGGAGACGATTATTGTTTGTTTTTGTGTTTTCAGTCTTTTATTGCTTTTGAAAGTTTGTCATAAGTTAATGAGTTTAAGCCTAAACCAAAGGGTTAGTAAACTCATCACATCTTCCCTCTGATTAGGGGTAATGAGAATACCTTAAGTATGAAGTCAGATTCTCACACTCAATCACCTTTGATGCAGGATTAAGGTCATTAACCTACTTGTGATTATTTAGATGTTTTTGGTGTTTTTGTTTAGTGTTGAGTAATGAGATTAAGCCATAATCAGGGATTAAACAGACTCATTACACCATCCTAATAGAAGGATAATAGATGAGAATGTTTAAGCTGAGGAAAGCTCCTCAACTTAATCCATGATTAGGGATTAAGCTCATGACAAAACAAACCTTTATTAGATGGATTTTATTTAATGATATGATGATGAAGTGATTTTTATGATTTGTAAGACAACTTGTGGGGGACTTGTCCATTAACACTAGGGTTAGTCCTTCTTAACCAATTAAGGAAGAATTAGAACCCTAATGCAAGGCCCAAGTTACAAGCTTGATGTCTTGATGATTATTAAGTGGATTGATTAAGAGATTTAAACACATTAAGGGTTTAACACTTAGGATTAAAGTTATACACTCCATCCTAATAGAAGGATGCAGGCATAAGCTTAATCACAAAGCCTTAAAGCCTTTAGGGTTTAGTCCCTGATTATGAGATGAGAAGAGAAGACTCAAAAGAGACACAAAAGGTAAAACTGAGAGGGGAGACTAATCAAAACCCTAATTATTGTCATGCTTGGTTGTTCCTAAGGTTTGTGAGGTTTGCAAGAACAATCTTCAATGGAACCACCAGGAAGCAGATGAAAGGATCAAGAGAAGCAAAGCAACTTGCTTCATTCAAGAAGTCAAGTCACTTGGAGAAAGAAAGTGGGAAGAAGAAGAATGAGCAAGCTCAAACCCAAACACATATAAAAATGCAGCATGGATGCAAGAGAGATGAAAAGAAAAGTTGTGAGAAGTGAAGGCAAATTCACTTCTCAAAATCACTTACCACCTGAAAGGTTAGAAAGGAAATGCAATGCAATGTAAAATGGGATGAGATGACATGATGAGAAACAAAACCAGAAGCATTTACATGATGCTAATGATGCTATGAGATGCTACAAACATGAGGCAGCACATGGAGATGATCATACAAGTTCATGAATGCAAATGAAGCAAGTTTAAGAAGCATGGACATACATGAAAAGTTATGAAGTGCACATGGCATACAACATGGCAAATACATGATGCAATGATCAAACATGTTTTCAATATGTCTTATGATGTCAAATGAATCAAATGGATGCTTGAAATGTCATGGCAAGTCATGCTATGCAAGGGAATGCAAGATGGATGCATATGGAAGCCCAAATTAGGGTTTATGAACCACACATCAAACAAAAATCAAAATCAGAAGCAAACCCTAAGATAAAAAATTGAAAATTCCACTCAAAGGACCCCTAATCTTATACTAAACCAATGCCCAAAGGAGAGGTCTCAACTCCTAACCAAATTCAAGATATGATTTTTACAAGTTTTCTAGGGTTTTAGGGTTCCTTAACAAGAAAATTACCAAACAAATTAAAAATGAAAGATCAAATCATGGCCATTTAATCTCACAAACTACATGCTAAACACAATGCAATGCAAAAAGAATCAATGTCCAACTCCTCATGGATAGGCAGAAATGATTTTTGGAACTTTGGATCAAATTAATGCATAAAAATGATTTTAAATCAATGAAAAATTCTCAAAATGCATCAAGATCAGAAAATAAATTTGGTTTGAGGGTTGGACAATGTTTCTAAATGTCTTAGAACATTTCATGAATTTTTTGGTGATTTTTAAATACCTAAAAGTATTTTTAATAAATTAATTTTCATTAATCAATTAAAAATAAACTTTTAAATATTTAAAAATACTTTTTAAATGCAAAAAATGAAAATAAAAATATTTTTGTGTTTTAAAAATTAATGAAACTCTTGACAAAAAGTTTCATAATTTTTAAACAATTTTTACTATTTTTAATAAATTATACAAGACAAATGAGATAAATATGAAATAAAAACAAAATAAAATGGAAAGTATTTCAATCTGATGGTGGAGATTTGAACTGGGGTGGAAACCATTGACCGCGCGCGTTTATGAAGGGTCCAGATTGCTTCTGACTTTAATTAAGTTTTATGAAATAATTAAATGAGTTAATGGTGATTAGGGCACAGAGGACCCATCTGAACCACTCATCCACGCGCGAAGTCAAGGAAAGTCAAAGGATCCTACGCTCAAGATTCAAATGGACTTAATGACTTGAGATTAGGGCAAATGACATTCAGGTGACCGGAGGGAAGCTCCGGTCATCTTCTCCGGCAACAACAAAACCCTAGAATACGATTCAGGCCACCATTCTTCAAATCAAAGCCAGGGAAATGTTCCTCTACTCAAACCTCACTCAAAACAACTCTCAAACTAAATTTCTCATGCTTAAACTAAGAGAATCGAAGCCATGAAGATTCACGGGCAAAGTTTCAGAGCCCTGGTAAATCCTCATTTCTCACTCATTTCTAATTCTAAAACCATCCCCATGATCAGCAAGACATACACAATCAATTTATAACTTAAAAATCAAGCTCTGAGAGAAAAGTTTCATGGCCATACCTGAGATGGAGACTCCTGTTTCTGGGCTTTCAGAGCTATTCTTTGGTGCAAGCTTGCTCCACTGATTCCCCTGGTGCTAATGGTAGGCTTGGTATGAGCTTAAGCAAGCTATTTTGAGAGATTCCAATCTGATATAGCAGAAAATGAGTTCTGTGTGTGAGTGGTTTCAAGCTCTGTTAATGGCTGATTCTGGTTCCTTTTGATGTGTTTGATTTGTTGGTGAAAAGAGTTTGGATGTTTGGTGGCTGTGGAAGGTGATTCGAAGAAGGGAAGCTTTGTGACAGTTTTTGTGAAGGCTGTATTCTAGTGTGCTTCTGGCTATTTTGAGTGTTGGCTTGGGCTTAATGAAGCATGGTGAGATGATTAGTGGAGTTTGTTTGAGTGTTTGAGGCCTGTGGAAGATGATTCGAAGGAAAATGCAGATTGGAGTGTTTTTGTGAATGTTGTCTTAGGGCTTGTTTCAGGCTTGCTCCTCATGTGAAATGGCTAGCAAATGGATAGTATAAACAACTCCAATTGGTCAGATGATGTGACCTGGCCTGCTGTGATAGGTAAGTTCACTTTTGCAAATTGTCAACCTTTTTGTAAGAGAGGCATGGGCTAAGTTCTAGCTTGGTACAAGAGTGTGGGCTGGCACAGCATGGTGTGTGAGTGAGGCTAGGGTGGTTCAGCAGCCAAGGCAACAAGTTGGTGAAAGTGTGATGATGGTTTTGCAAGTTGATCATCTTTGGTTCACATGTAACTTTCTTGCCACACAAACCATGGGAAGTGAGAAATACTTAGTCCATTCTGAATTTTTGGTCACATGTGATGTTTATGTGATGGTTAGACATGAATTAGAGGTTACAAATGCCTTGGTACAAAGTTCTTGCAAGTTTCTCATTTGGTGCACATCTTGAAAATTAATGATTTTTGCCAACTTTGACACACCATAACTTTTGATCCAAAATGAATTAGGTCATGTTCTTGTACTTTTTGAAAAGGGAAAAATGTATTCTACAACTTTCATGACCAAAGTTTTTCCATTTGGAGCATTTTTGGATCAAAAAGTAAGGTTTGAAAAGTGACCTAAAATGACATATTCTTTAAAAGTCAACTATGCCCAAAAAAGTCAACTTTGCAAAAACTTGTAATTCTTGAATTTGGTGAACTTCAACCTTCTTCTATGATCAAATAAAGATCATATACACTCAAAATGATGAAGATCACCCCTTGGTTGGGTCATTGGGGGCCTCAGATGCCCTGATTTTACACTGACTTGTCTGAAAAGTCAACTCTTGATCAGATGACTTCCCCATGGAATTTCTTCATGAAAATTGATATGCATACTCCCTATACCATATAGAGACCAATAGAAACAAGAATGACCAAAAAAATAGAAGTTATGGCCTCTGAAACCAAAACCCTAATTTTAGGTCAACTGTGCAGTCAAACCTGGCTCTGCTTCCATACCAATCCCAGTTCTTGTGATTCTTTGGCATTCTTGACTTTGTGAGGATGTAATATGATATAAGAACACACATGGATCCCTTTGAAGTGATTGATGGCCCTTGGAGTGGCTCAAGAGGCTCTTAGATTGCTCAGATCACAAACCCTAGGTGCAGATGACTTAGAACCTATGCAGTGAATCAAAATGAGATATGAGATGGTATGATTGTGTTTATGCATATGAAATGATCACAAGCCATGGTGTGAATGGGTGAGGGCAAATTTGGGGTGTTTACACTACCCTTCACCAGAAGCTGAAATTTGAGTGGGAGGGTCAGATCATCACCATCTGTGGTGAAGAAGATATTTTTGTTAGCCATCTGGCTACGTACAAATATATTGAGATGGATGGAGAGATCCATGAAACCATGAGCCAGGGATTTGAAGCCCTGAACATTAATGAAGCATCTGCTGTACTTGGGACTTCCATGACATCTTATCAGCAAGCCAGGAAGGTTGTTGAAGAAGGGACTGCCCAAGGCTGGGGCAAGCTGTTGCCTGTGGAGAAGAAAGGGGATAGATTTGGGTTGGGTTACAAACCAACTCAACAAGATCAATCAGAGGCTGCTAAGAAGCCCAGTTTTATCAGTGGGGGGATGCTCACCCCCGATGCAGTAAACAACTTGGAAGATGAGTCGGTAGATGAACGCAACCTGGAGAGCTGGATACGTCCAAGGATCACGGGGAGCCGTATCTCAAACTGGTCTTCCCAGGAAATTATAAGGGTTACTCCTGCAGAGTAATTATTATTTCCTGTATTTTTTCAAAGCATGCATCAAGTCTTGCATCTTGCCCAAGATGACAAGACTCATTTTGTAATCGGGCCATCTTGTAATTTTGTGCAAACAGATCAATCAATGAAATATCGGACGTCTTTTGCAAATGAGTCTTTTTCTTTTATGCTCACTATTTTTAATTTTTCTTTTTGTACAGAAATAAAATGGCAATGTTTTCAAAATGATAAACTTCATTTCACTTTTTGCTAAAACAAGATTAAAATCAATCACTAAAATGAACAATCTAAACCCTTGCAGAAAGTGCCCTCCAGACTGCACCGACAACAACACAGCTATGACTTCGTATGACTTTGACAATCCAATCAATCTAGCTGATGAAGGGGTTGAAGAAGATTATGAGCTTCCTGAAGAGCTAGCCAGGTTGTTAAGGCAAGAGGAGAAGGTTATCACTCCTCATCAGGAGGAGATCGAAACGGTTAATCTTGGTTCGGAAGAAGACGTGAAAGAGGTTAAGATCGGGGCCTGCTTACAAGACTCAGTGAAAGAACAGTTGATTGACATGCTTCGGGAGTATGTGGATGTGTTTGCTTGGTCTTACCAGGATATGCCAGGGTTGGACACCGACATCGTCATGCACAAGCTGCCATTAAAAGAGGACTGCCCGCCAGTAAAACAGAAGTTGCGCCGTACTCGCCCAGATATGGCAATGAAAATAAAAGAAGAGGTACAAAAGCAGTGGGACGCCGGGTTCCTTGCTATAACTAGCTATCCACCGTGGGTTGCCAATATTGTACCTGTGCCTAAGAAAGACGGCAAAGTGAGAATGTGTGTTGACTACCGGGATCTGAACAGAGCTAGCCCGAAAGATGACTTCCCGTTACCTCACATTGATGTATTGGTGGATAATACGGCTCAGTTCTCGGTATTCTCCTTCATGGACGGATTTTCAGGATACAATCAGATCAAAATGTCACCTGAAGACATGGAGAAGACAACTTTCATCACACCTTGGGGCATGTTCTGTTATAAGGTGATGCCATTCGGACTGAAGAATGCTGGTGCAACATATCAACGAGCTATGGTAACATTATTCCACGATATGATCCATAAAGAAATTGAGTGTTATGTGGATGACATGATTGCCAAGTCCCTCACAGAAGAAGATCACCTGGTGAATCTGCTGAAGTTATTCAAGCGTTTGAGGAAGTACCAACTGAAATTGAACCCCAACAAGTGCACATTCGGGGTGCGATCTGGTAAGCTGCTAGGATTTATAGTAAGCGAGAAAGGGATTGAAGTTGACCCTGATAAAGTCAAAGCCATTCAAGAAATGCCTGCACTAAAGTCTGAAAAAGAAGTCCGGGGGTTTCTAGGTAGATTGAACTACATTTCAAGGTTCATATCTCACCTTACAGCGACCTGTGAACCTTTGTTCAAGCTATTAAGAAAAGAACAGACGGTCAGGTGGAACGAAGACTGCTAGAGGGCTTTTGACAAGATTAAGGAATACTTACAGGAGCCTCCAATCCTTATGCCTCCAGTTGAAGGAAGACCTCTGATAATGTACTTAACAGTATTAGAAGAGTCGATGGGGTGTGTGCTGGGCCAGCATGACGAGTCTGGTCGAAAAGAGTATGCAATATATTACCTAAGCAAAAAGTTTACCGACTGTGAACAACGTTATTCACTGCTCGAGAAAACTTGATGTGCTTTAGCGTGGGCTGCTCGCCGACTGAGACAGTATATGTTGACCCACACTACTTTATTGATATCAAAGATGGACCCAGTCAAGTACATTTTTGAGAAGCCAGCACTTACCGGACGGGTTGCAAGATGGCAGATGATCCTCACAGAATATGACATCCAGTACACATCTCAGAAAGCCATCAAGGGCAGTGTATTGTCTGATTATCTTGCTGAGCAACCTATTGATGATTACCAGCCTATGAGATTTGACTTCCCCGATGAAGACATCATGTTCATAAAAGCAAAAGATCATGAAGAGCCTGTTCACACTGAAGGGCCTGACCCAGAAGAAGAATGGACTATGATGTTTGATGGGGCTGTTAACATGAATGGTCGTGGTGTTGGTGCAGTACTCATTACACCCAAAGGAGTTCACATGCCTTTCTCGGCAAAACTCACCTTTAACTGCACTAACAACGAAGCTGAATACGAAGCTTGCATTATGGGTCTTGAGGAAGCCATTGACCTCAGGATCAAAACTTTGACTGTGTTCGGGGATTCAGCTCTGGTAGTTAATCAAACTAACGGCAAATGGTACACACACCAGGATCATCTGATACCTTACAGGGATTATACAAGGAGGTTATTGACTTTCTTTACAAAGGTCAAGCTTGAGTATATTCCTCGGGACGAGAATCAGTTTGCAGATGCTCTGGCTACCATTTCATCCATGATCAAAGTTCAAGCTGCCAACTTTGTGCCTCGGATTTCAGTGTCCAGACTAGACAGACCAGCGTATGTATTTGCAGCAGATGTTGTCAAAGATGATAAGCCTTGGTTCCATGACATTAAGTGCTTCTTGGAGGATCAAACATAACCACCTGGGGCATCTTCCAATGATAAGAAGACTTTAATAAGGCTCGCTGGTAGTTTCTTTCTGAACACTGACGGTTCCCTGTACAAGAGAAACTTTGATATTGTACTCCTCAGATGCGTTGATAGAACGGAAGCAAACTTGTTGATGCACGAGGTGCACGAAGGATCCTTTGGTACCCATGCAGGAGGGAATGCAATGGCTAAAACGTTGCTAAGATCAGGCTATTACTGGATCACAATAGATGCCGACTGTTGTGCCTATGCCAGAAAATGCCACAAATGCCAGATTTATGCGGATAAGGTGCATGTGCCTTCCAATCCTCTGAATGTGATGTCTTCTCCCTGGCCCTTTGCCATGTGGGGCATTGACATGATTGGCAAGATTGAGCCAACTGCTTCAAACAACCACAGATTCATCCTGGTTGCCATTGACTATTTCACCAAGTGGGTCGAAGCAGCTTCATATGCAAATGTTACAAGGCAAGTGGTAGCCAGATTTCTGAAGAGAGATATCATCTGTCGATACGGAGTTCCCGAGCGAATCATTACTGATAATGGTTCCAATTTAAACAACAAAATGATGGCAGAGCTATGCCGGGACTTCAAGATCCAACACCACAATTCTTCTCCTTACAGGCCAAAGATGAACGGCGCTGTTGAGGCAGCTAATAAGAATATCAAGAAGATTGTGCAGAAGATGGTAGTCACCTACAAAGACTGGCATGAGATGCTACCATTTGCCTTGCATGGGTACCGCACGTCAATCAGAACATCCACTGGGGCAACACCGTATCATCTTGTGTATGGTATGGAAGCAGTCCTACCAGTTGAAGTTGAACTACCCTCCCTACGGGTACTGATGGATGTTAAGCTGAACGAAGCAGAATGGGTCCGATCCCGATACGAACAACTGAGTCTGATTGAAGAGAAAAGATTAGCTGCAATCTGTCATGGGCAGTTGTATCAGAAAAGAATGAAGAAAGCCTTCGATCAGAAAGTCAGGCTCCGAGAGTACCAAGTAGGAGATCTTGTGCTGAAAAGACTCCTCCCTCCTCATACAGACCACAAGGGCAAGTGGACTCCGAACTATGAAGGACCATTTGTAGTAAAGAAAGTTTTCTGCGGTGGAGCACTCATGCTCAACACTATGGATGGTGAAGACTTCCCGTTCCCTGTGAACTCAGATGTAGTTAAAAAATACTTCGCATAAAATGACCCGCTGGACATAAAAACAGAATGTAAGTCCAGGCAAAAATAGGGCATCCCGGCGAGTCAAAAACAGAATAAAAGACTCGGGCAAAAATAAGGGAAAATAAACAAAAAAAAATGTACACCCGCTGAGTTGAAAAGCCGCATTGGACAACTCAGGCAAGAATGGGTATCCCGATGGATTGAAAACCCGAAAGGGCAGTCCATGCAAAATAAGGGAATAAGCGAACAACTGCATTCTGAATTCGTCTATATCACTTACAACTTGGTAAGCTTCGAAAGGATCAAGCTTCTTTCAGAACCAGCCTTCTTCAGAAAGCAAGACGAGAAGAGCGTCGAATGTCATACGAGTCGTAACAAAAGGGAAGCTCCTGGAAGCGTCATCAGCATTGCCAACATTTTGTTTCTCCATTTTTGTAACAATCTCCTCTTTTTAGGGGATATGTTTCTTTGACTGTATCTTGCCAGTTTAGGGCATACGAATTAATAAAATCAGATTTTCAGTCATGTCTCGTCTCGTACATTTTATTTTCATTTGCAAAATATCTGATGTCTTTAAAATACTGATTGCACAAATACAGATGCTTCTTTTCTAAAGAATACGTGCCTGCAAGAAATATATTTACTCCCGAGAGTGTCTGAACTCTTACGAAGGAATCCGATAAGGGATACCTCGGGATTACTTGTGCGTTTCTCTGTCTTTGCAGGATTGCAGGTTTTCAAAACGCAACATGGGGCATATAAACTTCATCCCAGCAAGCTGGCAAATCAATACTCACTCAGCCTTAGCACCAGAAGTGTTTTCTCCCCAGCTGAGTTGCCACTTGTTATTTCTCCCCAGCCGGATTGCCATTCATTCTTCCTCCGCAGCCAAATGCAAAAGCCTGGGAACCATCTCCCCACAGAGTGTCAGCCTCTATCCAGAAGAGCAATGTCCGAAGGAATCACAACAAAGTGACGAAGGCTTCTACAAACCCCAGCTGGGTCCCTCATTACCAAGGATGGGTCTATCAGTGACCTATCCCTCCAAGCAGATACATCTCATAAGATCTACCAATGATCTCATCCCCAGCTGGGATGTCCATTTCAAACAGATCGACCAGAGATCTTCGTGGCAACGGGATTCGAATCCTGGATCAGTATCTTTGCATAATCATAACATTCGCATCATATTCACCCCACAAAGCGTGGCATTCCGTCTAATACGGAGCATTACGGCAAAAATCAAACATATTACATAATCATAAGCCATGTTCTAAATCAAACACTTGTGAATAACGAATATCCATCAACCATGTACAGGATGCTCACCAGATTCCCCGGCAGAGAGCCCAAACATTTCTCTCACAAAACAAATACCTCCTGGCACCCGTCCGTGTCATACCCCCAGCAGAAGCCAAAGCGTCCCCTTTGCACTCACAGATACGTATGTATATAACTTTCTTGACATCCGTCCGTGTCACTTTCCTCAGCATAATTACCTAAACACTCTGAAAAGCATATACTTGTTTATAATATACCTCTTGATACTCGTCCGTGTCACTCTCTCCAGCAAGTTAAACACTTGTCATTACACCAATCATACTTGTTATCCTCTCAGATTCGACACTAGTCCGTGTTCTTTGTTAACCAGTTGGTACTCGTCCGTACGATTATCTTAGAACATGCGTCAAGCGTTTGTTTCTACCGGATACTCGTCCGTATCATAGTCTTAGGGATGCTCGTTCGCATCTTTAATCCATACACTGTGTCAAACACTCTTGTCTTCTTGAATATAGACACTCGTCTGTGTCTACTATTCCCCAGAAGAGTCTCTCAGAAGCAACGCCCGTCCGTGTTCTCTGTTAACCAGTTGATACTCGCCTGTATCATCATCTCTGAACACGTGTCAGTATTTGTTTCTACCCGATACTCGTCCGTATCGTAGTCTTAGGGATGCTCGTCCGCATCTTTAGTCTATACACAACGTCAAAACACTTGTACCTTTTATTTCTTGGATATAAACACTCGTCCGTGTTTACTATTCCCCAGTAGGTCGCCAGCAAAGCAAAATTTCTTTTCTATCTGACATTCGTCCTATGTCATGATAAACCCTGAGAGCAGCCGTACCCTGCTAGGTGATCGTCCTTCACCTCTTGATGATCGTTCTTCATCATGCTCATCTGATGGCCGTCCCCATCGTCGACCTTTTCTATCCGGCATTCGTCCTATGTCGTGATATTTAGCAGCCGTCCCCTGCTAGGTGATCGTCCTTCACCTTTTGATGATCGTCCTTCATCATTTTATCCGATGGCCGTCCCCATCGTTGATCTTTTTTATCTGACATTCGTCCTATGTCATGATAAACCTTGAGAGCAGCCGTCCCCTGCTAGGTGATCGTCCTTCACCTCCTGATGATCGTCCTTCATCATGCTCGTCCGATGGCCGTCCCCATCGTCGACCTTTTATCCGGCATTCGTCCTATGTCGCGATATTTTCAGAGCAGCCGTCCCCTGCCAGGTGATCGTCCTTCACCTTAGATGACCGTCCCTCATCTTATCCCCAACGGAGCAGCCGTCCCCTGCCAGGTGATCGTCCTTCACCTTTGATGACCGTCCCTCATCATTATTTCATTTATTCTTTAACCCGATGGCCGTCCCCGTCGTGGTCCCTTTTCCTTTTCCTGATGATCGTCCTTCATCAGTTTAACCCGATGGCCGTCCCCATCGTTGTTTGCATTACTTTATGAACCTGATGACCGTATCTCATCATTTGTTTTTTACAATAAATCTTATTTCTTTGCTTGATGGTCGTCCCCATCATAATCTCTTATATCCCCAGCTTGTCGGCCGTCCCCGTCATTGCTTTATTTCCCGCATTTTCCCCAGCATGTCGGTCGTCCCCGTCATTGCTTCATCCCCAGCAATCGTCCTTTGCTCGACGGTCGTCCTCCGTCGCCCACACTTTACAATATACTTTATTTTCCTTTGCAATCTATATCCCTTTTCTTCTTCATTCTGTGAGTGCAAATTTTGGACTGTCTTTGGTATTCAACCACAAGTTATCTCGTTTGCCTGATAAGCCGTTGCTTACATTCTGCACAGCTAACTCATGTTTGAATAGGGGCAGCTGTAAACACCCCAAATTTTCCCTCACCCATTCACACCATGGCTTGTGATCTCCTCATATGCATAAATCCAATCATAGCATCTCATACCACATTTTTGATTCACTGCATAGATTCAAAGTCATCTGCATCTAGGGTTTGTGATCTGAGAAATCCAAGAGCTTCTTGAGCCATTCCAAAGGTCATCAATCACTTCAAAGGGGTCCATGTATGTTCAAACATCATATTGTATCTCCTCAAAGTCAAGAATATCAAAGAATCACAAGAACTGAGAATGGCATGGAAGCAGAGCCAGGTTTAACTGCACAGATGACCTAGAATTAGGGTTTTGGTTTCAGAGGCCATAACTCCAATTTTTTTGGTCATTCTTGTTTCTATTGGTCTCTATATGGTATAGGGATCATGCATATCAATTTTCATGAAGAAATTCAATGGGGAAGTCATCTGATCAAGAGTTGACTTTTTGAGCAAGTCAGTGTAAAATCAGGGCATCTGAGGCCCCCAATGACCCAACCAAAGGGTGTTCTTCATCATTTTGATTGTGTATAATCTTTATTTGATCATAAAAGATGTTAGAAGTTCACAAAATTGGAAAATTTCAAGTCATTTGCAAAGTTGACTTTTTGGGAAAGTTGACTTATAAGGAAAATTGCCATTTTGGGAAACTTTTTCAACCCTTGCTTTTTGATTCAAAAATGCTTCAAATGGAAAAACTTTGGTCATGAAAGTTGTAGAATGGATCATTCCCTTTTCAAAAAGTACAAGAACTTGACCTAATTCATTTTGGATCAAAAGTTATGGCTTGTCAAAGTTGGCCAAAATCACAAAATTTGATGTTTTCTACCAAAGAGGCATTTTGCAAAATGCTATGATCAAGTGTTCTAAAGGCCTCAAATGTGTAAAAATTCTTCACAACATGATCACATGACCTATAAAATTCAGAATGGGCCAAAGAATCATCTCATTTCATGCCTTGAACCTCAAGAAATCCCAAAGGAACCAAACTTTGTGAAACTTGCAAAACCTATCACAAACTACAAACCACTTGTTGCATTGCCTCTAGACCTTTTCCATAGTTTCCCTTGATTCAAGCTGAGCCAAAGCAAGCCAAAAAGCAAGTTGTACCATTGCCCATACCTCAAGTACAAATCAAGTTGACATTTTGGCCAAAGACCCATACCAATCACCATAGGCCACCAACAACTCTCTGACCTATCACCTTTTGATACATGGACCAAAGCCAGCATAACACCACACACACTTCAAGCTGGAAACTCATTCCAAGCCATAGTTATCAAATTTGCTCCAACTTGCAAAACCATTCGAAACTGATTCCACAAGCCTCAAACACACAAACAAACTTCACAAACAATCTCAGCATGCTTCACTGATCAAAAACCACCCATCACCATAGCCTGAAAGTCACTGAAACTAAAACACGATCACCACCCCCCCTTGAACAGAACTTCTGCCATCTCTCTAATCAGCCATCAACAAGAGTTGTGAAGCATCCCATTGAGCTCAGGAGGACCAAAGGAGTGAGTTTGCATAGGAAAAAGGGTCAGAAAGCTCCTGTTCGAAGGACTTCAGTTCAGGTATCCATCAAGAACAAATTTTCCAGAACTCATTTTACTTGTTATAAATTGATTCTACATGTTATCCTGATCATCATGATGTGTTTAGAAATGAAAATGGTGAAATATTGAGTATGTATGAGTTGTCTGAAACTTTCTGCCCTAAATGTGTTTTGCTTCGATTTGCATGATTAATGAACGAAAAATGATTTTTGTTTGGGGGTTTTGATTCAGTGTTGAATGGGGATGGATTCTGGGCAATTAGATTTCATTTTCATTGCGTGTAGAGAGAGATAGTGATTTCACCTTGCCGGAGAAGATGACCGGAACACTGTTCCGGTCATCTGAAAGTCATTAGGGCATTTAATTAGGGTTTAATCATAATTAGGAGATTTTGAATGCTGGCCGTCCAGAAGAGCGCCAAGTCAATTCGCGCGCGTGCCAATTTGAACCTCAGCCCTTGATTCTGCTGACTTTCTCATTTTTCAGTTTAAATTCATTTTTATTTCATTTAATTTCATTTGTTTTCTACAATTTATTAAAAATAGTAAAACATCTTTAAAAATTCTGAAATTTTTTGTCAAAGGTTCAATTAATTTTCAGAAACCAAAAACATTTTTATTTTTATTTTTTGCATTTTAAAATATTTTTAAATCATTTAAAAGTTTATTTTTAATTAATTAATGAGAATTAATTAATTAAAAATGCTTTTAGGTATTTAAAAATCACAAAAAAATTCATGAAACATTTAAAATCATTTAGAAACATTGTCCAACTCTCAAACCAAATTTCTTATTTTGATCTTGATGTCTTTTGACAATTTTCCATGGAATTGATTTCATTTCAAAGCATTATTTTGATCCAATCTTCAAAAATTCATTTCTGCCTAGCCTTTAAGAGTTGGACCTTGATTCTTCTTGCATTGCATCTTGTATAGCATGTAGTTTATAGGGTTAAATTGGCATGAATTGATCTTGAATTTCCCATTTGTTAGGCATTTTTCTTGTCAAGGTACCTTAAAACCCTAGCAATCTTAGGAAATTCATAACCCTCATTAGGTTAAGAGTTGGATCCCCTCCTTTGGGCAGTGAGTTTGTATAGGTGTAGGGTTCCTTTGAATGCATTTTCAAATTTTTATCATGATGTTTGCTTCTGGTTTTGATTTTTGTTTTGTGCATTGATCATAAACCCTAATTTGGGCTTTCATTTGCATCCATCTTCCATTTGCTTGCATACCATGACTTGCCTTGACATTTTGTGCATCCATTTGATTCATAATACATCTTAGGACATGTTAGAATCATGTTTGATCATTGCATCTTGCATTTTCCATGTTGTATGTCATTTGCATTTCATAACTTTTCATGTATGTTCATGGTTCTAAGCATGCTTCTCTTGCATCCATATGTGTGTATGATCATTCTCATGCCTTGCCTCATGTTTGCATCATCTCTTAGCATCATTATCATCATACTCATGCTTATGGTTTTGGTTTATATCATGTCATTGCATCTCATTTGCATTGCATTTCATTCCTTTCACTAACTTTTCAGGTGGTAAGTAACTTTGAGAAGTGAATTTGCCTTCACTTCTCACAATCTCTTTTCATCTCTCTTATGCATCATTGCTGCATTTTGTCTTGTGTTTGAGATTGAGCTTGCTCAATCTTCTTCTTATTACTTTCTTTCTTCAAGTGACCTGTCTTCTTAAATGAAGCAAGTTACTTTGCTTCTCTTTGCTCCTTTCATCTGTTTCCTGGTGGTTTCTCTGAAGATCTTTCTTGTAAACCTCACAAACCTAAGGAACAACCAAGCATGACTATAATTAGGGTTTTGATTAGTTCCCCATTTAGATTTTACCTTTGTGTCTCATTGAGTCCTCTCTTCTCATCTCACAATCCAGGACTAAACCCTAAAGGCTTTAAGGCTTTGTGATTAAGCTTATGCCTGCATCCTTCTATTAGGATGGAGTGTATAACTTTAATCCTAAGTGTTAAACCCTTAATGTGTTTAAATCCTTTAATCAATCCATCTAATAATCATCAAGACATCAAGCTTGTAACTTGGGCCTTGCATTAGGGTTCTAATTCTTCCTTAACTGGTTAAGAAGGACTAACCCTAGTGTTAATGGACAAGTCCCCCTCAAGTTGTCTTACAAACCCTAAAAATCACTTCTTCACACTATCATTAACTAAAATCCATCTAATAAAGGCTTTGTTTTGTCATGAAGTTAATCCCTAATCATGGATTAAGTTGAGGAGCTTTCCTCAGCTTAAACATTCTCATCTATTATCCTTCTATTAGGATGGTGTAATGAGTCTGTTTAATCCCTGATTATGGCTTAATCTCATTACTTAACACTAAACAAAAACACCAGAAACATTTAAATAATCACAAGTAGGTTAATGATCTTAATCCTACACCATGGTGATTAAGTGTGAGAAGCTGACTTCACACTTAAGGTATTCTCATTACCCCTAATCAGAGGGAAGATGTGATGAGTTTACTAAATCCATTGGTTTAGGCTTAAGCTCATTTTCCTATGACAAACCTTCAAAAGCAATAAAAGATTGAAAACTCAAAAACAAACAATAATCGTCTCCTCCGGGATTCTCTTCTCATCTCATTCACTCATAAACGAGAACTTGCTTCTTCCGTCTAATGCAAGACAGTTTGCACCTGAGCCAGACAGGTCATACACTTGAGCATGGACAAGTAAGCAGTTCACAAGTCAATTCATCTTCCAGTCTCTTTGAGTCGAACTACGGTGTTCTGACTTCCTCATTACACGAGAGGATACGTAGGCATAACTTAGCAGTTATCGAACAAAAGTCTCTGTATATTCCCCCTCTTTCCAGCATTATTTTCTTAGCCTCATTATCATGAGCATTTCACTCTTGTCCTTGCACTGACACTGTATATACTACACTTTATACTTCTTTTACACAGACATCTGTACATCTTTTTCCAGCTCTTTTATACACAAATTGCACTGACACTACCCCTTTAAAACACAAATCTTTTAAGCGTGGATCCCGTCGAGTACGGCGGACAATCTGGGTGCTAATACCTTCCCAGGTTGTAACCAACCCCCTTTCTCAGTCTCTCTGGTTCGCAACCGTCTTATCCATATCTTTTCTTAGGTTTATGCAGCATTACCTTTCCTTCGGGATAAAAATGCCTAGCTGGCGACTCTTTTCATTCCATCCTCTCGCCGACCGTTCGCGTCTGTACCTTATCTGAGTTAGTCTCATTTATTGGGAGCGATAGGCTGGGAACCAAAGGCATGACACTGTTGAGGAAGCAACTTGCTAGGGAGGTAAAACACTCCTTATACTGCTGAGAATTGCCCCTGTCTGAAGGGAAATGTTTGCCTGGGGATGACACCCACCTCTTTCTATCTTGCTGGGAGGAATTTCAATTTCCACCTGGCTGGGGATGATTGGAGACACCCTGGGAGACACCTGCTCTTGCTCAAACAAAAGGGAAAGCTCCTCATGGGAAATTGTTGTTAGCTTTGTTAGCAACACCAGTACCTGTACCTGCATGAACACAATCGATAGTACCTGCAACATAGAGAGTTATTTTTGGACCTGCTTGCCCCAGGCTCATGGTATGAATCATTATCTAGGCACCTCGACACCCTTTCAGAGTTGTATTAAATGTTTCTATTCTCCTACACGAGTTAGAAAGCATTCAAATGTTCACAACACAATGTAAATCACAATTTGCTAGACGTTTTCACAATCAATCAATGCTGTATGAGAAAAAGGCAAAAACAAGAAGCAAAATAGTCAAATTGACTGAAGTTGAATTCTTATTGATTTGGAAAAATGGCCCTGAATAGGCAATACAAGGAAGAAGTTCCCTGGAAAGAGGGAACAACTAAAAAGAAAAAACAAATTATCCTATTGGAAATGTGAGAAGTGAATCTCATCAAGTCTCAATCCAGTTATGACTCGTATGTCTTCAAGACGCTCTGCTCGCTCTGCCTCTTGAGAAAAAGTAAGTGAACTGATATTCAACCCTTAGGATAGCCTCAACTGTAGGTAGGTCATGGATCTCGCAGATCGCAGTCGTTCGCGTTAATCCCCTTTTTTTTTGCGTGGATCTCCTTTTCAGGTTTTCAATCCACCGGGATACCCTTTTTTGCCTGAGTTGTCCGATGTGGCTTTTCAACTCAGCGGGTGTACATTTTTTCAAGATTTCCCTAACTTTTTCCTGAGCCTTTCATTCTGTTTTTGGCTCGCCGGGATGCCCATTTTTGCCTGGATTTTTATTCTGTTTTTATCCAGCGGGTCTTTTTACACGAAGTATTTTCTTACTGCGTCTGCGTTGACAGGGGATTGGAAGTCTTCTCCGTCCATGGTTGTTAGCATTAAGGCTCCGCCTGAGAAAACCTTTTTAACCACGAACAGTCCTTCATAGTTGGGTATCCACTTTCCCTTGTGATCGTTGAGAGGAGGAAGAATCCTTTTCAGCACTAAGTCTCCTGGCGTGTACCTCTGTGGTCGCACCTTCTTGTCAAAATCCCGCTTTATCCGTCGCATATACAACTGTCCATGGCATACAGCTGCTAGACGCTTCTCTTCAATGAGGCTCAATTGATTATATCTGGATCGGAGCCACTCAGCTTTATCTAGCTTGATATCCATCATCAACCTCAACGAAGGGATTTCCACTTCGATTGGTAGGACTGCCTCCATACCATATACCAATGAGAATGGAGTTGCCCCAGTTGAAGTGCGTACTGATGTTCTGTACCCATGCAATGCGAATGGTAACATCTCATGCCAGTCTTTGTACGTCACAACCATCTTCTGCATAATCTTCTTGATGTTTTTATTGTCCGCCTCGACGGCGCCATTCATCTTCGGACGATATGGAGAAGAGTTGTGGTGTTCTATTTTGAAGTCTTGACACAAGTCAGCCATCATCCTGTTGTTGAGATTAGAACCATTATCAGTAATGATCCTTTCAGGGACTCCGTATCGGCAGATGATGTCTCGTTTAATAAATCGGGCGACCACTTGTCTAGTGACATTGGTGTAAGACGCCACTTCAACCCACTTCGTGAAATAATCAATGGCAACCAGGATGAAACGATGACCATTAGAAGCTGTTGGCTTAATCTTTCCAATCATATCGATTCCCCACATAGCGAATGGCCATGGTGAAGACATGACACTTAACGGATTCGGAGGCACATGGACCTTGTCGGCATAAATTTGACACTTATGGCATTTACAGGAGTATTTACAACAATCAGATTCCATGGTAATCCAATAGTATCCCGATCTCAACAATTTCTTGGCCATGGCATGTCCTCCAGCATGGGTGCCAAAGGAGCCTTCGTGAACCTCCTGCATTAACATGTCTGCTTCATGTCTATCCACGCATCTGAGCAGCACCATGTCAAAGTTCTGTTTGTACAACACACCATCTTGATTCAAGAAGAAACCTCCTGCCAGTCTTCTAAGGGTCTTCTTGTCCTTACTAGATTCCCCAGCCGGGTATTCTTGAGCCTTCAGGAATTGTCTGATGTCATGGTACCAAGGCTTGTTATCTTCACCATCATCGACTGCAAAGACATAAGCGGGTCTTTCAAGACGGGAGACCGAAATTCGAGGCACGAAATTCTCTTGACAAACTTTAATCATGGACGACAAAGTTTCTAGAGCATCGGCGAACTGGTTTTCATCTCGAGGAATATAGTTCAGCTTGACTTTGGTGAAGAAAGTTAATAGCCTCTTGACATAATCTCTGTAAGGAATCAAACGAGGTTGATGAACCAGCCATTTGCCATTGACTTGATTTACCACCAAAGCAGAATCTCCGAAGATCTCAAGGTTCTTAACTCGCAATTCTATTGCCTCTTCGATCCCCATGATACAAGCTTCATATTCCGCCTCATTGTTAGTACATTCAAAAGTCAACCGAGCAGCTAAAGGTGTGTGGACCCCTTCTGGCGAGATGATAACAGCACCTACTCCACTTCCATTCATGTTTACAGCCCCGTCAAACATCAACTTCCATTTGGATTCAGGGTCTGGCCCCTCCTCCGGAAGTGGTTCTTCATAATCTTTCGACTTGAGGAACATGATGTCCTCATCCGAAAACTCAAACCTCATGGGTTGATAATCATCGATCGGCTGCTGAGCCAAGTATTCTGACAACACACTCCCTTTGATTGCCTTTTGCGAAGTGTATTGTATGTCATACTCTGTTAGTATCATCTGCCAACGGGCCACTCTTCCTGTCAAAGCTGGCTTTTCAAAGATGTATTTCACAGGATCCATCTTGGAAATTAAGAGAGTAGTGTGAGTCAACATGTACTGTCTTAGTCGGCGAGCAGCCCATGCCAAAGCGCAGCAAGTTTTCTCGAGTAGTGAGTATCGCGTCTCACAATCGGTAAACTTTTTGCTAAGGTAATAAATGGCGTGCTCTTTTCGACCAGACTCGTCCTGTTGACCCACCACACACCCCATCGATCCTTCAAGCACAATAAGATACATAATCAAAGGTCTCCCTGGCACTGGAGGCATAAGAATTGGAGGCTCCAACAGGTATTCTTTGATTCGGTCAAAAGCTTGCTGGCAGTATTCGTTCCATTTAATGGCCTGATTCTTCCTCAGAAGCTTAAAGATGGGCTCGCATGTGGCTGTTAAGTGAGAAATGAACCTTGCAATGTAATTTAGTCTCCCTAAGAAGCCACGCACTTAATTTTCAGTCTTCGGCTCAGGCATTTCTTGGATAGCTTTCACCTTGGCTGGATCAACCTCAATTCCTCGTTCACTAACAATGAAACCGAGTAACTTGCCAGAACGGACCCCGAAGGTACACTTATTCGGATTCAACCTCAGTCTGAACTTCCGGAGTCTGTCAAACAACTTTGCTAGATTAACCAAGTGCTCTTCCTTCGTCTGGGATTTTGCTATCATATCATCAACATAAACCTCAATTTCATGATGTATCATGTCGTGAAATAGCGTCACCATTGCCCGTTGATAAGTAGCTCCTGCATTCTTCAAACCAAATGGCATGACCTTGTAACAGAACGTGCCCCAAGGAGTGATGAAAGTTGTCTTTTCCATGTCATTGGGAGCCATCTTAATCTGATTATAGCCGGAGAATCCGTCCATGAAGGAGAACACGGAAAACTGAGCAGTATTATCGACAAGTACATCTATGTGAGGTAGAGGGAAATCATCTTTGGGACTGGCCCTATTCAAATCCCTGTAGTCCACACACATTCTGACTTTACCATCTTTCTTGGGAACCGACACAATGTTAGCAACCCATGAAGGATAACTGGTCACGGCCAGGAAGCCAGCATCGAACTGTTTTTGCACTTCTTTTATTTTAATTGCCATGTCTGGACGTGTACGCCTCAACTTCTGCTTTACTGGAGGACAATCTTCTCTGAGAGGCAGCTTGTGTACCACAATGTTAGTGTCTAAACCAGGAATATCTTGGTAGGACCATGCGAAGACGTCAACATACTCTCGAAGCATAGCAATCAAACGAGTCTTAACAGATTCTTCTAATGCAGCTCCGATCTTGACTTCTTTCTTGTCTTCTTCAGTACCCAGATTTATTACTTCGACATCTTCTTCGTGCGGCTGAATCATCTTCTCCTCCTGTTTAAGCAGTCTGGCCAATTCTTCAGGTAGGTCGCAATCCTCTTCACCTTCCTCATCGGCTTGATAAATTGGATTGTCGAAGTCATACTCAGCCATAACAGGGTCGTCATTGATAAGATCCGGTGGCGAGCACCTGCATGAATGGTGATTCATGCAAGGCTTTAGCAACAACTTGAGAAAATGAGAAACATTGCCATTTTAAAACTTTTCTTCCTTTTTTGAAAAACAAAAGTAAAAAATGAAAGACAGAGAACAACATGAATGAATGTGAAACGTCAGCTTTATTTATGATTGTGTTAATGAACAGATGAACCCTTACAAAGAGCTATTATGCCCCGGGCAAGACATAGTGCTTTAATACAGGAAAAACAGAAACAAAAAAAATTATTACTCTTCGAAAGAGGTGACTGAAATAAGCCTTTCTGATGTCCAATTGCTAAGCTGAGTTCCTGGAGCGGTAGGCCTGATCCATTCATCTAGGTCGTAGTCACTATCAACTGCATCATCCTGCACAACACTGATGTTTCCGTAGTCTACCACTCCCGCACTCGTGAAAGTGACCGGCCTATGACAACCTCTAGCATTCAGTTCAGACGATGACTGCCCAGGACGGTAACCGATTCCGAACATATCTCTCTTCTCAGGAACTTCTACTGGACTGCCCTAGCCTTCTTGTACCCCAGATTCTACCAACTCAAGCGCTTTCTTATAAGAGGCTATGGAAACCCCTTTCTTCGGTTCTTCAGGAGGAGCGGCCACTACAGATGCTTGTTCAGACTTCAAGGGCTCAAAAGCCTGACATGGGGTCTCAACTATTTTTCCATCCATCTCCACATATTTGAATGAAGCTAGATGACTCACAAAAATGTCTTCTTCACCACTGACAGTCACAATTTGACCCTCCCAGACGAACTTTAGCTTTTGATGGAGTGTGGACGATACTGCCCCTACTGAGTGTATCCAAGGTCTTCCGAGTAAACAACTGTATGCAGGCTGTATATCCATTATGTAGAATGTGGTATTGAAGATTTCTGGACCTACTTTAATTGGTAACTCCACCTCCCCAAACACCGATTGTCGCTCCCACCAAATGACACCCGGGTCATGAGGGGTACAGACGCGAATGGTCGGCGAAAGGAGAGAGAACACACAAGGGTGAACTCAGGAGAAAAGAGTCGCCAGCTAGGCATTTTTATCCCGAAGGAAAGGTAATGCTGCATAGACCTAAGAGAGGATAGACAAGACGGTTGCGAACCAGCGAGACTGAGAAAGGGGGTTGGTTACAACCTGGGAAGGTATTAGCACCCATATTGTCCGCCGTACTCGACGGGATCCACGCTTAAAAGATTTGTGTTTTAAAGGGGTAGTGTCAGTGCAATCTGTGTATCAAAGCTGGAAAAGAATACAAGTGTCAGTGTCAAAGAAAAGTGAAGTGAATAAAAGAAGTGTCAGTGCAAGGAAAGAGTGTGAAGCTCAAGACTATGAGGCTTAAAAAGTAATGCTGGAAGGAGGGGGAATATACAGAGACTTTTGTTCGATAACTTGTTAAGTTATGCCTACGTATCCTCTCGTGCAATGAGGAAGTTAGTGTTAGAACGAATATGGTTCTGATCCTCTAAGTGTTTTGATGATAACAAAGCCTTTCATATTAGAAGTTCTAATGAATATATTTACTCTTGTGTAGAAGACAACCTTGTTTAAGTAATCCGTATGAGCTAAGAAGAACCCTTATAGAAGATACTCTCAAAGAAGAATCCAGCATTAAATGGCACATTTATTGGCTGCGCATCTCTTATTCATTATCTCTGTTTTCCGCTTAGAAGATGCTGGTATCCTTATTAAAAGACTTTAATTAAAGAATATTTTCTTTAATATACAAAGACAAGTATCTCTACTTATGGAAAGAAATTAAGGTATTAAAGTATATCCTAATTTGTTTCAAGATGTCTCCAACGGCTACTTTATCAAGAACTATATAAAGGACATCATTTGAAGAAATCAGCAACGAACGCAACGCACTACAACGTATCTCATATATTCAAGCAAATCAATTTATCTTGTGCTTATCATTGTAACTTTCACTTAGTGATATCTGCTTATCTAGAAGCACTCTAAGTTACGTCTTTTTATTATTCTTGTAATAGTTATTCTATTCCTTGAGTGACTAAGTTTAGTCAGAAGACTCAAGAGGACATTGACTATAGGTCTTTGTGTGTATTCTTATTGAATAGTGGATTAAGACCTCAGTAGAGGCAAAATCACCTTGGCGGGTGGACTGGACGTAGTTTGAGTTCAAACGAACCAGGATAAATTTAAACGTGTCATTAGAAGTTAATTTTATTTATTCCAGAAAACCCAATTCCAACCCCCCCTTCATTGTGTTTTGCGCACCTTCAATTGGCATCAGAGCGCTAGGTTCTGAGTATTACACTTAACCGTGTCAGTAAAAGATCCAGAAGATAAACACATGGCAGAAACTGGAATTAACAATGACTATCAGAATGACAAGATCAATGCTAAACCTCCAATGTTCAATGGTGACAACTTTGACTACTGGAAGGATGTTCTGGAGAGTTTCTTTCTAGCTCTAGATGGAGATCTCTGGGACATGGTGACAGATGAATACATTCACCCTGTTGGAGAAGATGGTCAGAAGATTGAAAGAAAAAATATGACAGTTCAACAGAAGAAAGAATTCAGAAATCATCACAAAGCTAGGACCATACTTCTAAGTGCCATCTTGTATACAGAATATGAGAAGATCACAAACAGGGATTCAGCCAAACACATGTTTGATTCTCTAAGGATGACACATGAAGGCAACTCTCAAGTCAAGGAGACCAAAGCTCTATCTCTCATCCAGAAGTATGAAGCTTTCAAGATGGAAGAAGATGAAACCATTGAAAAAATGTTTTCAAGGTTCCAAATCCTGGTTGCTGGACTAAAAGTTCTGGACAAAGGCTACTCAACAGCAGATCACGTGAAGAAAATCATCAGAAGTTTACCAAAAGCTTGGAGACCCATGGTTACTGCTTTAAAATTATCAAAAAATCTGAATGAGATTTCCTTAGAAGAACTGATCAGCTCCTTGAGAAGTCATGAGATTGAGTTAGAAGAAGATGAGCCCCAGAAGAAAGGTAAGTCTGTAGCTCTTAAGTCTAACAAACATATTTCTAAAGCTTTACAGGCAGAAGAAGAAGAAAGCTCTGGATGCTCATCAAAAGAAGATGAATTATCTCTCCTATCAAGAAGAGTTCAACAACTCTGGAAGCATCGTCAGAAGAAGTTCAGAAACACCAGAAGATCAAACAATTATTCTGAATCAACATCTGGTCACAAGAAACCCAGAGGCAAAGAAGTTGTGTGCTACGAATGCAAAGAACCAGGACACTATAAAAGTGAATGTCCAAAACTTCAGAAAGACAAACCCAGAAACAAATTCAGCAGAGAAAAGAAAAAGAGTCTCATGGCAACATGGGATGATTCTGAATCATCTGAAGTAGAGTCAGATTCTGAAGATGAACAAGCTAATATTGCATTAATGGCAAATATACCAGAAGATGATCACTTATCAGAATCAGAGTTAGAATCAGATTCAGAAGAGATGTCTTTAACAGCAAAACTGAAACACCAATCATGGTACCTGGACTCTGGATGCTCACGTCACATGACGGGAAGAAAGCATATGTTCCAAAGTCTTGAATTAAAAGATGGAGGCCACGTAGGTTTTGGAGGCAATCAAAAAGGAAGAATTATTGGCTCCGGAACTATTGGTAATGGAAATCTTCCCTCTATATCTAATGTTCTACTTGTAGAAGGATTAATGCATAATTTATTATCCATAAGTCAATTAAGTGATAATGGCTATGACATAATCTTTAATCAAAAGTTCTGTAAAGCTGTTAGTCAGAAAGATGGAACAATCCTTTTTAGTGGAAAGAGAAAGAACAACATTTATAAAATAAAACTTTCAGAATTAAAAAGTCAAAATGTAAAATGTCTAATGTCTGTGGAAACTGAGCAATGGGTCTGGCACAGAAGATTGGGACATGTTAATATGAGAAGATTATCTCAACTTAACAAACTCAATCTAGTCAGAGGACTTCCAAATTTGAAGTTCAACTCAGAAGCTCTATGTGAAGCATGTCAAAAAGGCAAATTTTCAAAAACAGGTTTTAAAGCTAAAAATGTTGTATCTTCCTCTAGACCATTAGAACTTTTGCACATTGACTTATTTGGACCAGTGAAAACTGCTTCTGTCAATGGCAAAAAGTATGGATTGGTGATCGTAGATGACTTCAGCAGATGGACATGGGTAAAGTTTCTTAGACACAAGGATGAGTCAATTGCTGTATTTTCTAACTTCTGCAAACAAGTTCAAAATGAAAAAGAATCAAAAATCATTAAAGTCAGAAGTGATCATGGTGGAGAATTTGAAAATAAACAATTAGAATCATTTTTCAATGAAAATGGAATCTCTCATGATTTCTCTTGCCCTAGAACTCCACAACAAAATGGGGTTGTAGAACGTAAAAATAGAACTTTACAAGAGATGGCCAGAACCATGATTAATGAGACTAATATGGCTAAACATTTTTGGGCAGAAGCAGTGAATACAGCATGCTATATTCAGAATAGAATCTCTATAAGACCTATTCTTGAAAAGACTCCTTATGAATTGTGGAAGAACAGAAAGCCCAACATTTCTTATTTCCATCCTTTTGGATGTATTTGCTTTATGTTAAATACTCTTGATACTCTGAATAAATTTGATTCTAAGGCACAAAAGTGTTATATGTTAGGATACTCTGAACGTTCTAAGGGATACAGAGTATACAATACAGAAACACGTATTGTGATAGAATCTATTCATGTCAGATTTGATGATAAGCTTGGTTCTGAAAAGCCAAAGCAGAATGAATTTACTGCAGATATAGAAGTAGAAATCTCTACAAACAGAAATGCTAAAGATCAATCCTCTAAAGTTCAAAACAATACAACTGCTCCGTCAACACCTGAAGAACCCATCCAGAAGAAGCTTTCCAGAAGCAATATTAATCACCCAGAAGATAAAATCTTGGGGAAGAAAGATGAACCAATCAGAACAAGATCATCATTCAAAAACTCTGAAGAAACGTTACTAGGACTTGTCTCTCTGATTGAACCATCTTCTGTAGAAGAAGCTCTATCAGAAAATGATTGGATTCTGGCTATGCAAGAAGAACTTAATCAATTCACCAGAAATGATGTGTGGGATCTAGTTCCTAGACCCAGAGGATTCAACATCATTGGCACCAAATGGGTATTCAGAAACAAACTCAATGAGCAAGGAGAAGTTGTCAGAAATAAAGCAAGACTGGTTGCACAAGGTTATAGTCAACAAGAAGGAATTGACTATACAGAAACCTATGCACCAGTCGCCAGGTTAGAATCAATCAGACTTCTAATATCATTTGCTGTAAATCATAATATCATTCTATATCAAATGGATGTCAAAAGTGCATTTTTAAATGGTTATATTGATGAAGAAGTGTATGTACACCAACCCCCTGGCTTTGAAAATACAAAATTTCCAGAACATGTTTACAAACTCAAAAAATCATTATATGGTTTAAAACAAGCTCCCAGAGCTTGGTATGAAAGACTAAGTAATTTTCTTCTGGAAAACAAGTTCATCAGAGGGAAAGTGGATACAACTCTTTTCAGTAAAAACATTAAAAATGATCTTCTGATATGTCAAATTTATGTAGATGATATAATTTTTGGTTCTACTAAAAGTGCCTTGGGAAAGGAATTTGCTAAATCTATGCAGGCAGAATTTGAAATGAGCATGATGGGAGAATTAAAGTTCTTTCTGGGAATTCAAATAAATCAAACATCAGAAGGAACATATATCCATCAAAGCAAATATGTAAAAGAACTTCTGAAGAAATTTGACTTATCAGAAAGTTCAATATCCAAAACTCCTATGCATCCTACGTGTATCTTGGAGAAAGAAGAGGTAAGTAAGAAAGTAGATCAGAAGCTCTACAGAGGTATGATTGGATCTCTTCTCTATCTAACTGCTTCTAGACCAGATATTCTATACAGTGTATGTTTATGTGCTAGATTCCAATCAGATCCTAGAGAAACTCACTTAACAGCAGTTAAGAGAATCTTTAGATATCTGAAAGGTACTACTAATCTTGGTCTGTATTACAGAAGATCAGAAGAGTATAAACTTGTAGGATATTGTGACGCTGATTTTGCTGGAGACAGAACAGAAAGAAAAAGTACTTCTGGAAGTTGTCAATTTCTAGGAGACAATCTAATCTCTTGGTCTAGCAAAAGACAACCAACCATAGCATTATCAACTGCAGAAGCTGAATACATTGCAGCAGCTGGATGCAGTACTCAGATGCTCTGGATGAAAAACCAGCTTGAAGATTTCAATATCTACGAGAGTAACATTCCAATCCTCTGTGACAATACTTCTGCTATTTGTCTCTCTAAAAATCCAATTTTACATTCTAGAGCTAAACACATAGAAGTTAAACATCACTTCATTAGGGAATATACTCAGAAGGGAATTTTAATGTTAAAATTTATAGACACAAATCACCAATGGGCTGATATTTTTACTAAACCCCTTTCTGAAGATAGATTTAATTTCATTCTAACTAACCTTAGCATGAAGTTATGTCCAGAATGAAAATGCTTTAATCATATGTTTTATCTCTAGAAGTTCTTCTACTTATCTTCTATATGATTATTCCAGAAGATTCTATACTCTAATTGTTTCATTCTTAGAACTTCTGTTCAAAGGACTGACTTGCAGATCTTCAAATCAACAACTGTCAACAAAGCTCTAAGGACTTCCATCAGAATCAAAACACGTGTCCACATTCTAAAGAGTGACAGAACATGCCTTGGCAACTGTTCGCTCAGAAGGATAACTGTTGAGATTCTGGAATCTGATACGGCTTGGTTTGACACCAAAAAGGCAAGAAAATCTCTTGGGTAACTGTTCCAGAATCGTTTACGCATTACCCCATGTCAGCGCATTTAATGTTGTTAATCATTATGTTTTCAAACTTAAGTTTTTTCCCACTAATTTTTCAACTGATTAAATGCTTTAATTTTTTTCTATTTATATCAAGTGTCTTTCCCACTTTCAAATTTTACCCGCATCTTACTTTCTCTAACTTTTCTCAGTCTCCTATTTCCTCTCTACTTTTTTTAAAACCCTAAACCCTAACAGTTCATCTTAGTAACTAAATGGCTTCATCATCTCAACGCAAAGATTATTCGGATGATTACTATGTTGAACCCTCAAAGACTCTCTCCATTCCTACTGAAAAATTGGAAGTACTGTGTGAGTTGTTTGTGGATTTCGCAAGCTTAAAGGAAAATGGTTTTGACCTCCTCCCGCATGTTGAAGCTCAAGGCTGGGAAAAGTATTTTGACAGGTTAATGGGACCAGTCTTTCCTAAACTGGTTAAAGAATTTTGGGTGTATGCTTATTCAAATGACGCACAGGTTACCTCTTATGTGCTTGGTAAACAGATTGTTATCTCTGAAGAACACATTGCCAAACTCTTTGAAACTGATGGCAATGGTATCAAATGTAGTGATATGGACAAAGTATCTGACACTGCTGTGATTGCTAAAGAAATTTTCACCGCTGGAAAACCATCAAATAAGATCAAAGACCTAAAGACTTCTCTGCGTATTTGGGCAAAAATTATTCTTGGGACAATCTGTCACAGGAAACCAACAAATTCTCCAGACTACATCAATCTGGATCAGCAATTCCTTCTCTATTTTATTTCCAAACAGAAGAAAATCAATCTTGCACACACACTCTTTCAGAATCTTAGAGTCGCTGTGAAAGAAACAAGGGATGGTGAGAAGACCAAAAGGGATTGGATTCCTTTTGGACGGTTAATTTCTGACATACTTTGCCAGAACAAGCTAGTGGACTTCCTAGCAGAGTTAAAACAAACTGAACTTTTGGAAACAGACGTTGGCAAACCCTTGAATGCAAAAAAAACCTGAAGAAGATGAAGTTCATCACATCTATTCAGCAAGAACCCACTCTTCATTCTAGAGAAGTTATCAGCACTAGAAAGATTCCTTTGGAGAACTTTCCTCTATTTTCATCTGATACACCAGCAGATGTTGTCCTCAACTATCTGGATATCTGCAAACGTCAAGGTACGGTACCTGACTTCAACCCAAAAGAACTCCAACAAAAAATTCCAGATGTTGCCTCTCTCAGATTAAAGAAAAGGAAGACTGCTGAAGACCCTTCTCAGAAGATGCAAAAATCATCTAGAACAACAGGTAAGTCTTCTGCTTCTAATCCTGATTCCATTACTGTTGTAGAAGCTGTAAATGTAGAAGTGTCTGAATCACCTTCAAATACTTTACCTTCTAGCCAACCATCGTCCGCTGAAAAAATTCCTGTTTCTGAACCACCTCAAAATATTATTCCCATACAAACTGAAGTTCCTGCAACTTCTGCTGTAGCTTCCATCCTATCCTCATTATATCCACCAGAAACAGAAACAGAAACCCATCAACCTCAAGATATTTCTGACTTTGACATACCAATTGATGACACCCCACTTTCTGATATTGATTGTTCCCCTACAAAAGAAACACAAACTGCCTTGCAAGATGCTCTTGATCTTGATCTTGAACACTATCAAGACTCAGATGCTGCCTCACTTTCCTCTCATATATCAACACCACAAAATTCACCCGCCATCATAAACATTCCTGATTCACCCGAAGCAACTTTGACTGAAAATGAAAATCCCCTTAGAACTATAATTGATTTTGAAGCACTCCAAAAACTGTCCTCTGTGTCCAACAAAAGAGCAATACCCATTCCAAAACCTAAACCATCCAGATCAGACATTTCTACTTTACTGCTGGCTTTCGAAACAGTTTTGAAATTAAAGTTAGAAGATCTGAAGACTGCTTGTGCAGAGCTTACTGATCCTGCTGCGTCTGATTTTCTATGGGCTAACCTCAGAAAATGGTTTAATGCTGAGTCCAAAAGACTCAAGGACATCTGCTATGATGTTGCTCATCAGAACTTCTGTGAGTACCTTCAAGCAGTAGTCTCAAATGTTGAACAAACTAAACCACTTCTGCTGGATAACAAGCCCTGGAAAGAATCAGAACCTCTGGATGAACTCTCAGCACTTCAGATGGTTGTGGTATCTTCTGTAGAAGAGAATGCTGATGGACCTGACACTCAAGCTGCTCCAGAAACTGAAGAACCTCTGGCCACAAACTTTGTTTTACAGACTCTACAAGAATTGAAGAAGGAAAATCAACTAGTGAAAGAACGTCTAGACAAGCAAGAAGAAACAACTGCTGAAATGAAGACTCTACTCACCAAGCAAGTGGAATCTTCATCAGACATAAAATCTTTGCTGGAGACTTTAGTCACTAAGATGAACCCCTGATTTTCTTATCTTCTGCATTAGCTGCTTTGCTATTTTAACGTCTGTTTCTGCATAACTCCCTGAATTTCTACTGGTTTTTGCGTTTGCTTCTAGTACTTTAAATCTATTGGTTTTAGTTTATAATTTTTTTTCTCTCTTGCCCTACATCTTTTTGATTATGACAAAAAGGGGGAGAAACGTAAATGATTCTGATCCATAGCAGTTTACCATAATCTGCCTCTTACATATTCTGATAAAATTATTTGAGTTGTTATCATGAAAAGAAACAGGTCAAGTAATCAACTCAGGGGGAGCTAAGAATCATGGAACATCTGAAAGAAGTTTTACTTCTAATCTAAGGGAGTTCACTTAAAATCATTAAACTCTATTCTCTTAAATTAAAATGTTTTGTCATCATCAAAAAGGGGGAGATTGTTAGAACAAATATGGTTCTGATCCTCTAAGTGTTTTGATGATAACAAAGCCTTTCATATTAGAAGTTCTAATGAATATATTTACTCTTGTGTAGAAGACAACCTTGTTTAAGTAATCCGTATGAGCTAAGAAGAACCCTTATAGAAGATACTCTCAAAGAAGAATCCAGCATTAAATGGCACATTTATTGGCTGCGCATCTCTTATTCATTATCTCTGTTTTCCGCTTAGAAGATGCTGGTATCCTTATTAAAAGACTTTAATTAAAGAATATTTTCTTTAATATACAAAGACAAGTATCTCTACTTATGGAAAGAAATTAAGGTATTAAAGTATATCCTAATTTGTTTCAAGATGTCTCCAACGGCTACTTTATCAAGAACTATATAAAGGACATCATTTGAAGAAATCAGCAACGAACGCAACGCACTACAACGTATCTCATATATTCAAGCAAATCAATTTATCTTGTGCTTATCATTGTAACTTTCACTTAGTGATATCTGCTTATCTAGAAGCACTCTAAGTTACGTCTTTTTATTATTCTTGTAATAGTTATTCTATTCCTTGAGTGACTAAGTTTAGTCAGAAGACTCAAGAGGACATTGACTATAGGTCTTTGTGTGTATTCTTATTGAATAGTGGATTAAGACCTCAGTAGAGGCAAAATCACCTTGGCGGGTGGACTGGACGTAGTTTGAGTTCAAACGAACCAGGATAAATTTAAACGTGTCATTAGAAGTTAATTTTATTTATTCCAGAAAACCCAATTCCAACCCCCCCTTCATTGTGTTTTGCGCACCTTCAGTTAGAACACCGTAGTTTGACTCAAAGAGACTGAAAGGCAAATTGACTTGTGAACTGCTTACTTATCTATGCTCAAGTGTATGACCTGTCTGGCTCAGGTGCAAACTGTCTTGCATTAGACGGAAGAAGCAAGTTCTCATTTGTGAGTGAATGAGATGAGAAAAGAATCCCGGAGGAGACGATTATTGTTTGTTCTTGAGTTTTCAGTCTTTTATTGCTTTTTGAAGTTTGTCATAGGAAAATGAGCTTAAGACTAAACCAAGTGTTAGTAAACTCATCACATCCTCCCTCTGATTAGGGGTAATGAGAATACCTTAAGTATGAAGTAAGCACCTCACACTTAATCACCATGATGTAGGATTAAGATCATTAACCTACTTGTGATTAATTAGATGTTTTTTGTTGTTTTTGTTTAGTGTTAAGTAATGAGTTTAAGCCATAATCAAGGATTTAATGGACTCATTACACCATCCTAATAGAAGGATAATAGATGAGAACATTTAAGCTGATGAAGGCTCCTCAACTTAATCAATGATTAGGGATTAACCTCATGACAAAACAAACCTTTATTAAATGGATTTTAGTTAATGGTGAGATTAAGAAGTGAGTTTTATGGTTGGTAAGACAACTTGAGGGGGACTTGTCCATTAACACTAGGGTTAGTCCTTCTTAACCAGTTAAGGAAGAATTAGAACCCTAATGCAAGGCCCAAGTTACAAGCTTGATGTCTTGATGATTATTAGATGGATTGATTAAAGGATTTAAACACATTAAGGGTTTAACACTTAGGATTAAAGTTATACACTCCATCCTAATAGAAGAATGCAGGCATAAGCTTAATCTCAAAGCCCTAAAACCTTTAGGGTTTAGTCCCTGATTATGAGGTGAGAAGAGAAGACTCAAAGGAAACTCAAAGGAAAGAGTCTAAGGGAGACTAAACAATCCTAAAATGTTATCATGCTTGGAAGTCCTAGGGTTTGTGAGGCTTAAGAGGAGAAATCTTCAAAGAGCCACCAGGGAGAGAAGCAGATGAAAGGAGAATGAAGCAGAGAGAAGCAAGACAACTTGCTTCACTTAAGAAGACAAGTTGCTTGAAGGAAGGAGGTAGGAAAGAGCATGAATGAGCAAGCTCACTCAAATACAAAAGATAAAATGCAGCAATGATGCATAAAAGATATGAAAAGAGATTGTGGGAAGTGAAGGCAAATTCACTTCCCAAAACAACTTACCACCTGAAAAGTCAGCAAAAGAAATGAAGTGCAATGCAAATGAGATGGAATGTCATGATGCATGCCAAAGTCAGAAGCATAAACATGATGTTAAGGATGCTAAAGGATGATGCAAACACATGTCAAGAGTTGTGGATGATCATACAAGGATGAGGATGCAAATGAAGCATGCTAGAACCATGGAAGTTCATGAAAGTTTATGAAATGGAAAGGACATATAACATGGAAAATGAAAGATGCAATGATAAAAAATGATTCTAATATGTCCTAAGATGTATTATTAATCATGTGGATGCACAAAATGTCATGGAAAGTTCTTAAATGCAAGCAAATGAGAGATGGATGCAAAGGAAGGCACAAATTAGGGTTTACATGCAACATACAATGCAAAAATTCAAAACCAGAAGCAAATGATGTGATAAAAAATTGAAAATGCAATCAAAGATACCCTAAACCTATACAAGTTCACTGCCCAAAGGAGGGGACCTAACTCTTAACCTAGTGCAAGTTATGAATTTCTCAAGTTAATTAGGGTTTTAAGGTACCTCACCAAGAAAAATGCAAAAAAAATTGAAAATGAAATATGAATCCAAACCAAATTTATCCTATAAACTACATGCTATGGAGGATGCAATGCAAGAAGAACCATCATCAAACTCTCAATGGTTAGGCAAAATGGATTTTTCCAAGTTTGAACAAAAATATTGCCTTAGAATGAATTTAATTCCAATAAAAATTGTCAAAATGCATTAAGGACCAAAAATAAATTTGTTTTGAGAGTTTGATAATGTTTCTAAATGTTTTAAAAAGCAATGTGAATTTTTTTTGTGATTTTTAAATACCTAAATCCATTTTTAATTAATTAATTTTCATTAACTAATTAAAAATAAACATTTAAATGATTTAAAAATAATTTTTAATGCAAAAAATAAAAATAAAAATATTTTTGGGTTCTGAAAATTAATAAAAGGTTTGATAAAAAAAATTCAGAATTTTTTAACTATTTTTGCTATTTTTAATAAATATAAGAAATAAAATAAAAATAAAATAAAATAAAAATGAGAAGTATGCAATATGAGTGGCTCAGATGGAAAGTTGAGAGATCTAAAGGTCCTGCGTGCAAGTCAAGCTGACCCAAGGTAATCAGAATCCAAGGCTGGGTTTTAAAGTTGCTAAACGCGCGCAATCTGATGGCTGAGGTTTAAAGTTGACTTAATTAATTATGTTTTACTTAATTAATCAGGATTAGGGCATAATGAGCCATCTGGACCGTTCACATGCACGCGGGAAACAGGATCCTAGGGTTAGAATTCAAAGTTGCTTAATTAAACAGGTTTAGCCCTAATTAACTTCAGGCGACCGGAGATGAGCTCCGGTCATCTTCTCCGGCAGGGCAAAAACCCTAGCTTCTTCTACAGGCCACCCCAACCTAAATTAACTGCCCAGAAACGTTCCCCTCCCCAAACTAAACCTAAATCCATCATCAAACACCATTTATCAAGCATGAACAAAGAGAATCGAAGCCAAACACTTTCACGGGCAAAATTTCAGAGAGGCATAAAATGCTTATTTTCACACCATTTTTGAATCTAAAAACATCAGAGTGATCCTCATGATGTATATTTTCATTTTGTAACAAAAGAAGCAAGCTCTGAAAAGTTTGAAATTCGAAGCTACCTGAGGTGAAGAACTATGAATATGAGCTTTCCAGGCCCTTCCCTTATGCAAAGTGTCTCCCCTGAACCTCCTGAGATCAATGGAGTGCTCAAAACCTCTTGTTGGTGGCTGATTCGTGAATTTGAGTTCTGGTGTGGCAGATTTCACAGTTGTGCTATAGGGGGTTTCAGGCTGTTTTAATGGTGGGCTTTTATTCTATGGAGGATGTGTGGTTCACTGGTGAAGAAGGAATTGAGGTTTGATGGCTGTGTAAGGAATTTCGAAGAGAAAAAGTTTTTGACAGTTTTTGTGGATGCTGGAATGTGGGAGCTTTCTGGCTTGTGTATGGTGTGTTTTGAGTCTCATTTTGTCCACTTATCAAACTGTGATAGGGCAGAGGGTTGGTGGTGGCACAGTGTGATTGGCATGGGCAAAATGCAAAAAGTCAAGATCTTGTGTACCATGAGTATGGCTCGGGTCAGAGGAAATCTAAGGGCTTGTCCTACCTCAGCTTGAGTCAAGGAAGGCCTTTGGATCTGATTTTGTGAGCTGGCTAGCCTTGATCAAGGGTTTCCAAGGTTCTTGCATATTTCCCTCTTTGGATTTTCTTATGAACCAAGGCAAAGAAACTTGTGATATTTTGGGCAAAATGTAGCAATATGAGTCATATGAAGTTACTAGAATGGTTTGAGATCAATTAATGTTCACTTCAAGCATGAGAAGTTCTTTTTGCAAAGTTTCAATTTTTGAAGTTTCATGAGAAAAGTGCCTTATGCAACTTGTAACCGAAGTCATGCAAGTGAGAAATTCTTGGCACAAATCTGACTTTTAGGCATTGCATTGTGTTTGTATGATGATTAGAAGCCATTTTGAAGTCACAAATTGGTTTGGCAAGGGTTTTTGCAAGTTTCCCTCTTTGTGCAAAAGTGAAATTTCAATGATTTTATCCAACTTTGCAAGGCCATAACTTTTGATCCTAAATGAATTAGAATGAGTTCTTGTACTTTTTGAAAATGGGAGGATCCATTCTACAACTTTCATGACCAAAGTTTTCTCATTTGAAGCATTTTTGAATCAAAAAGAGAAGGTTGAAAAACTTTCCCAAAATGGCAAGTTTTCATTACAAGTCACTTTCCAAAAAAAAGCAACTTTGCAAATGGCTTGAAATTCTTCAATTTTGTGAACTTATAACATCTTCTATGATCAAATAAAGATCACACATATTCAAAATGATGGAGAATACCCTTTGGTTGGGTCATTGGAGGCCTCGGATGCCCTGATTTTGCACTGACTTGCCCAAGAAGTCATCCCTTGATCAGATGCCTTCCCCATGGAATTTCTTCATGAAAATTGATATACATGATCCTCATAACATACAGAGACCCATAGAAACAAGAATGACCAAAAAAAATATGGAGTTATGGCCTCTGAAACCAAAACCCTAATTCTAGGTCATCTGTGCAGTTAAACCTGGCTCTACTTCCATGCCTTCCTCAGTTCTTGTGATTCTTTGACTTTATTGACTTTGTGAGGATATAATATGATGCTTGAATATACATGGACCCCTTTTAAGTGATTTTAGACCTTTGGAGTGGCTTAAATGGCTCAGGGATGGCTCAGGTCACAAACCATAGATGCAGATGACTTAGAAACAATGCAGTGAAGCAAAAATGCAATATGAGATGCTATGATTGAACTTATGCTCATGGAAAGATCACAAGCCATGGTGAAATGAGTGAGGGAAAATTTGGGGTGTTTACACCGATCTCCTCGACCCATCAAATGCTCGAACTACTAGGTCGCTGGGCTTTAGGACCACTCCATCATAATCCAACTTCATCAGTGCTTTCTTAGGCAAGACGTTCAATGACGATCCAGTATCTACCAACACGTGAGAGAGTACTGCACCTTTACATTCTAAAAATATATGCAATGCCCGGTTATGAGCACGCCCTTCAGATGTTAGATCCATGTCCGTAAAGCCCAATCCGTGACTGGCATTGACACTGGATACCACCGCTTCCAACTGATTTACTGAAATATCCTGAGGTACGTATGCCTTGTTCAGAATATTTAGGAGAGCCTTCCTGTGAGAATCAAAACACATGAGTAAGGACAAGATGGAAATCTTCTACGGAGTCTGCTGCAGATGGTCCACAATCTTGTAGTCGCTCTTTTTGATAATCCTCAGGAATGCTTCAGCTTCTTTATCGAAGGTGAGGTCTGGATCAGTTGCTGATGCAGGCTCATTGAAAACTATTGGCTGCTTCCCTTTTGCCTTAGCCTGGGCTTCTGCGGTGTCTCTAAGTGGTGTCACACTATTTCTTAGTGTTTCCGGCGCAAACAACCTTCCGCTTCTAGTAAAGCCCCTTACTCTAACATTTTCTACTTGAGCTGGGGTTGTACTAGACGTGGCCAACTCTTGCTTCCGGCCGTTATAGTATACTTCACCACCATAATTCCAAGGAATAGCTCTGTCACTTTGGTACATTACTGGTCCTGCAGTAGTGATGGTTATCGGTGCCACTCTGACCCGCGGAGGAACTTGAGATGGATCGTAGAAGATGGTTACTGTAGAGACTTCGCTTCCCTTCACAACCTTGTCAAACTGCATCACTCCTTCATTAATCATGCTCTGAATTCCTGCTTTCAACTGCTCACACCCATTTGTAGCTTCAACACATTCTGGACAATCTTCTTCACACCCAGGGAAGATACCTTTCTTCGATAAGCAAACCTTAACCACATTCAACGGAGTCTGCAGATCGTTGACATCACGCACCAGGTTTAGACTTTCCCCTTCATCAACTGCCCCAACCATACTTCTGTGAGGAGGCATGGGGCTCCGAATTACATTAGGAGTAGGAGAAAAGTTGATTGCTTTAGAATCCAGTAGGTCTTGAACAACATGTTTCAGTGCTTTGCAGTTCTCTGTGGTATGGCCGGGAGTTCCAGAGTGAAACTCGCATCTAGTATTTGCATCATAGCCCTCAGGGATTTGACCGGGCTTCGGGGGTTGTAGAGTTCGAAGTTGAACCATCTGAAGTTCTAGGAGATTCTTCAAAAGTTGTGAATAGGACATTGGCGGAGCTTCAAAATGTCTATCCTTCGGTCTCTGAGGGTAATATGAACGAGGAGCTCTTTGCTGATACCCTTGCGAGCGTTGCGGCTGTGGTGGTTGAACTTGTTGTTGAACAGGTGGAGTTGAGATAATGACTGAGGCCACTTGCTGATAAAAACCTCTGTTGATCATTCCCCTTTGCACGTACACTGCACCGGTCTCTCCTTCTCTTCTTTTCACAAAGGGTTTCTTAACACTAGAACTTAAAGCACCTCCATTCTGAATTTTCCCCTGCTTAAGCCAACTTTCTATCCTTTCCATGAAATGCCCAGGGAGGGTATCCAGGAAAAGGTCAACCATCTCTCTCTCCAATAAAGGTGGTTGCACTCGAGCGGCTACTTCACGCCACCTTTGTGCGTAATCTTTGAAACTCTCCGAGCTCCTCTGAGTCAAACTCTGAAGTTGGGTGCGACTGGGCGCCATGTCGATGTTATACTGATACTGCTTGAGGAAGGTTTCTCCCAATTCTTTCCAGCTTCTTACAGAACTCCTCTCTAGCTTCATATACCATTCCAAGGACCCTCTAGAGAGACTATCCTGGAAGTAGTACATCCAGAGTTTTTCATCCCGAGTGTGGGCAGCGATCTTTCGATAGAAAGCCTACAAGTGAGTCTTTGGGCAGGAACTACCGTTGTACTTGTCAAAAGCTGGCGGCCTAAATTTGTGAGGGATAACCACCCCAGGGACTAGACCCATGTCAGACACATCAATCCCCAAAGTATCCATACATTCGAGTGCTTTGACTTTCTCAGCAAGCACCAAAAAGTCATTAAGATTTCCTTCTCCACCGAATCCCATGTCATTGTTGAAATACTGGAATTGATCCTCCTGTCTGTCGTGCATTGGAACGAAAGTTGCCATGGCTGGATCTGGAATATGAGGTCCACCTGGGCCATTGCTGGTGTTGGGAGGAGCCCCTTGCCCATCAGAAGTGGTCGCAGGAGTATTAGTATTAGGAGGGTTGAGCCCTTGAATTGCATTCCTCAATTCTTGTTGTCCCTGAGCCATCCCTTGCATCATGGTCATGAACTCTGCCATCTTAGTGTGAACCTCATTAAGCTCTGTTTGCATAGAATCCATGACTGACCTCTGATTGCTGCGAGTCGCGTAGCGATGCGGGATATCTTGTCGGAGATGCCGGGTCTTGGCAGCTCTCGCAATCTTTGCCTGAAACACAGATAAATTAAGCATCCTGTAGAAAAACCTGCAAAGACAAAGACAAAATGCGAATGATGCGTATGCAATGCAATGTGTTCCTTTTATTCCCAAGTCTTTCCCTGTTTCCGGTCCTGGCATTAAGAGAAAATAAGAATTGGGAAGAAGACCCAAGCAATATTCAAATATAATGATGGCCGTGGAGAATTAGTGCTCATTACCCCGTGTCGGTGCAACAAATAACGAACAAGAGATTCAGAACAATTCAATCACATAAGCTGAAGTTTGAAATAACAAAGTCCCCGAAGGGTGCCAATAACAAGAAGAACAAAAGTACATCAAATAAAAGGAATCCCACAACAAGCCTGTGGATAATCCAAGTACAATAACATGAAATTAAACCCTAGGGAACTCTAAATCTTGTAGCCTCCAGCTAAGACGCTTGACATTCTGAAACAACTGAATGATATCTGGATGATCGGGCTCCTGGATGAGTCTCTGGATGAGGAGGTCCCTCGTGTCAAAGGAAGCATGTAACTCTTCAATCTGCTGTAAGAAAGCTGTCTCACTCTCTTTGCTTGGACTCGACTCGGCTTTTGATCTCTTCACATTAGCTTTCAACTTCAAGTCTTCTATTTCCTTTTGAGCTTCCTTTAATGCTTGTTGACTTTCCGCTAAACGTTGGAGACGACCCTTCTCTTGATGATAAGCCTTCCGAAGGAGTTCTTTCTGTCCATCCAAAGAATCCTGAAGACTCTTAATTTCTAGCTCATGCTTGACGTCTAGCTCCCTTTGCTTCTTTAAATTGTCTGCCCATTTTTCTTGCCATAAGGTAACAACTTCATTGGCTTCATTCAGGTCTTTCTTCTCTTTTCGGCGCTGGGCCGTCTTGTGAGTCTCAGCTAACCCCTTTTTCCTGAAGTAAAGCTCTCTCTCTCTCTTCGAAGTCCTTCTGCTTGAGATGAACTGCTTCCTCAGCTTGTATAGCTCTATCTTCTAACTGAAAGTTCTGAATCATCAATTTCTGACAAGAATTATGAGCCTCTTGATTCTCAACCCTAAGTTGTTTGACCAAAGATTCCAACTTCTGATAATCTTCTAAAGGCACCGTTACTGGAGGCGGAGTTGGTACAGAAAAAGGGACTAGAGCCGTTTGAATCTCCTTCTTTATCCAAGCTTCGAATTCAGGGAACATTCGGTTGTTGCTCTTGCCTAGACATGCTGTGTCCTTTCTCTTGATCACCTTCCAGGAACCTGCAACTTTTCTGACCAACGAAAGATTGTCTTTCATCGGGAAGTAGAAAGTTTGGAATAATTCAGATTCATCAGGAATCTCCTTGAGCGCATATCCTAATTGTCTTCTTAAGAGGATGGGATTGTAGTTGATACCTCCTGATACTCCCAACAAAGGCACATTAGGGTAATTTCCACAACTGGTAATGAAACTCTTTCCTTTCAACCTCAAAGTAAACCACCTGATATCTCTAGCAGACAAAGTACTCAGCTTCTGGGCCCAAGTGGAATTAGGATCGGTAAAACTCTCAGTAGTGGGCAAGTGTCTCATAACCCACTTGTAGAATAAAGGAGCACAACATCTAACAAGACCTCCTCGCTTCTTCTCATTCTTATAATGCACAGAATAATACAAGTCACCTAAGAGGGTGGGCACCAGATTCTTCAACACAAACAAATGAATAGCATTTATGTCCACAAACTTGTCCATATCAGCAAACAAAACTATCCCATACACAGATAACGCCAAGATGGCACAAACTGAATCCCACTGCTTTTCCACGGCACATTCTTCAGCTCTCCTGACCAGAAACTCTAAGGGAAAACCAAGTACTCCTGCCTTGGTGGCAACCAAATTAGTAGATACCTCTGATGGGCTCAAATAAAGAGCACTAGTAATGTCATCATGAGTTGGTCTTGTCATCTCTGAGTTGAAAGGAATCTGATCCTTGATTGAAACTCCCGTAATCTCATCATACTCTTCCAGCAAAGGACCCAACTGAAAGTCATGAAATGTGAAACACCTGAGCCGTGGATCGTAATACTGCAACAAAGTGTGAACAACGCTTCTCTGAGAACTATCCAAGTTGAATACCAAATCCAGAATATCACCATACTTTTCCTTGAAGTAACCCAAATGACTCGGGGTAATCAGAGACACCAATTGATTGATCAGGTCCATCTTGGTATCAAAGAATTTGTAGTGCACAGTTCTCTTCTTGACGTCTTCCATTCTGAAGCAATGATATGACCAGGAACCGGGAATAATGCAGACCCTGAGAATAAAAGAAACACAAATGATTAATGATGATATGATGCTTATGCAAGGCAAGTAATGTGATCAGTGAAGTGTTTGTGATGTGCCAATCAAATAATCAGGTGTCGGTGCAAGGTCTCAAAATCCATATATCAAAATAATCATCCCTCTGATCCGAGATCCATATCTTAAAACCAGAAATCCAGATCACAAAACTGAACCGAAGGCAAAGTGGGTATGCTAAAGGTATTAAAGTTCCTGCAAACCTGTAAACCCCTCCCAATCTCACGAGTGTGCTACTCGGGTCAACATCACGGACTCTCAAAGCCGAATAGCAATAATACATTCACCATTTCCGAGAAATGGCTCATGACCAAATAAGGGAATCGGTTTGGCATTATGTACTACTCAGGGAGGTCTCAATTGAGTCCGAAAAAACAAGCATCCCTCGCAAGTCTCCAGCTTCAAGCACTGAGTCGAGAAACAATAGTACATTCATCCCGAATGGTACAATACTATCATCATACGATCAGTTTGCTTTAACTGAATTCCTATGAGAGAACCAGACCATCCTATGCGAGTTCCCAATGGACCCTCAGATGCGAGTGGGTTTGCCAACAAATGTAGTCAGCCACTGTCATCACTGGAGAGGGGTGTTCCCATTAAGGTCCTCGAAGATCGGTCACCAGATGCACATAACTATCAAGGTTGTACCCTGAAGTGGAGAAGAACCCCCACACAGAATAGTCCCGAGACGGTCGCAATCTGGGTGTGGAACACATCGCCACTCATCATGTAACCATTCGAGTACAACATGTCCACGCTAATCCTATAGTGCACTCAAGCCGGGTAGTTGGCTTATCTCACAGTAACTCCCATCCCGCAGAAAAAATGAAAACCAGCACAGCCAGACAGTCTAGTATAATATGATGCATGGAAAATAAAATACTGAAAGCGGTAAATAAATGCGGTAAAGTAAAGCTGTAAAGTTAAAACAGTAACTGAAAACAATAAAGCTAAACTAAAGCACACAACAATAAACAAATAAACACCCAAAGAAACAAAACTAAACAGGCGCTAGGATTGACTCTACATGGGAAACCGGAAGAATCAGGTTAGTCCCCAGCAGAGTCGCCAGCTGTCGCTCCCGGGATTTTCATCCTAGTACAAACGCGAAAGTGGCACGGAAAAGGTAGAGTCGCCAGCCAGACATTTTTATCCCGAAGGAACAGGAAAGGTAATGTTGCACAAACCTGAGGAAGAAGGAAAGGACAAGGTCCTGCAAACCAAAGATCTGGGTTCGGGAGTCGGTTACGACCTGGGAAGGTATTAGCACCCAGATCGTCCGCCGTACCCGACGGGATCCACGCTTGCTTGTTTGTTTCAAAGGGTGAGAAATAAGATGCTGCTGAATAAGAACTGCTAACTGGAATGAAACTGAAAGGAGAAAGGAACTGGAAAGAGAGAATGGAAAGAAAATAATGGGGGAAAATAGGGAAAATAAAGAATATGCTCGAACGGGCCCTACCCCGCTGCCTACGTACCTCATCGGGATAATGAGGATCAGAGTCGACGTAGTTCGACTAACTAAGGCGGTAACTATTTGTTTGTGTTTTTTATGGCTTGAACTGCGCATGTCTATGCTCAGGTGTTGCAGGCTCGTCTGGTACGAGTGCATTTACCGTCTTGCATGAAAGACAAGTCGCCGCGAGTTCGCGTTGTGAGTGAATGAGATGAGAAAAGAAGTTCCCGCAGGATAGTTGCTTGTTATTTGTTTTTTTTGTATTTTAAGAGAAATGTTTTGAATTTGTTTGTGAACGGTCTTGTACTAAGACCTATCCATCGCGGGAAGTACTTACACCTCGCCCCGAAATAGGACGTGTATAAACACTCCGCAACAAAGTCTCGTGTTGTACAAGATTATTCAGTTTAGATGTTTTATTATTTTCTTCATGAGGAGGGAAAGAATGACTCAAATTGGAAAAGGGAAAATCTAATGGGAACTAAGACACAACCCTAATTTTTATTTATTCATTTACATGGGAGATCCTATGGTTTGTGGGGTTTTCTAAACCTAAGGAGGAGAGGAAAGAGGAAGAGAAAAGGAAGAACGCAACTTACTTCCTAATGAAGTTAAGTTGGTTCCAAAAGGGGAAAACCTAACAAGCACAAACATTATGTAAGGCAAATTGGTGCAAATTAAATGCATTAGAAATACCAAAGAGGGTAGGGTTTTTAGACATACCTTGCCCTCCCTACAAAACAAAGGTTATCATGGTAAACATGATAAAAATAAGGCAAACAAAATTACCTAATTAATTCCTAAGGGAACTAGGACCTAAACTAGACTCAATCTATGGTTTGAAGGACCTAAAACTAATGCAATGCAACATTCAGCAACTTATTTACAACACTTAATGCACAAACAGCTATGAAATGCACTATGCAATGCAACAACTTTTTACATCACCTATATGTATGCAAAAACAGGTATTAAAAGTCACAAACATCATGAATTTACAACAAACAGCATGTATTTTACAGCACCTATATGCAAAAACAACTATGAAATGCAAAATCCAGATTTGATGTTTTTCACTTTTAATGCGCCAACTCAATGCAAAGTACACCAATCAATCATGATTATGCAATAATGAACATGGATCAAGCACATGATTTAGATGAACATTATTATTCTTAATGGAGTATGCAAGAATGCATCACATGAATTATTATGCAACAAGTATGCAAAACATGAACATGGCACATGAATATGATGAACATTGATCATGAATATGCAAAATGATGGGTCAACAAAAATGCTAATCTTAATGCAAAAACCAGAACTTGATTGATGGAAGAATGTGATAAAAAATGAAAAAAAATGCAACATATTGTGCTTATGCATAAACATGCTTATGAACATGCAACATTTGGTATATGCTGCAAGGATGCGAATACATTAACGATACATGCGAATGATGCGAGAATTGGAATGCAACATGATCATATATATGCTAAAGAATGTATGGGTATGGAAAGAACATGCAATAATTCAAGTTATGCATTAATGGACACAAACATACATAACATGCGAAGTGGACGGAATCGTGTCGAATCGACTCGAAATAGGGGGAATGGGATATCGAAACTAACCTAGAAATTTCCCTAAAATCAATACCTAAACATGTATGGGGGATGATAGGCATGAAAAATTAAGACTAAGCTATCAAATAAGCAAAAATATAAATTCCTACGACGAGAACCGTTTTTCCTATTTACAAGGGATTCTTTACACCTACTAGGACCTAGATTAGACTACAAATCTAATTCCTAATAATCCAAATGCAAATTGCAAGCAAGAAAGCAACGAAAACGAAAATGAACGGTACAACGCAAACATAATCGAAAATCATGCGGAGAATGTCGTTAAGGCGAGATGAAGAGGATAAATTAAGGCATAATGGTTAAATCACCAACCTACGAAACGGAGGAGTGTTTCGGTAATTGTTGCAATGAATCGGCGTGCGAATAGAGAAGAAAACCGGAGAATCCGCGAATGCAAAATAAATGCGATTCGGTCTTGACACTTCTCGATTAATCACTTCCGATAAGTCGCAATCTCCACCAAAAACCAGTAGCTTCTTATTCCACAATGCTCAATTCAATGGAGGATGGAGGCTAAAATTTAAGACCTTCAAGTTTCAATGTGAAACTTGAAGAACTTTTGTTGAAAAGCTATGGTGAAAATGGTGGAAAAGTGGGAGAGAAAGTAATGGATTTTGAGATTGTGAAAATGGTGATTGAGTGAAGAATGAGGGAGAGAGTGATTTGTGGTAATTACCCTTAGCTTTGGGAGGAGATGGGTTTATATAATGGCTAGGCTTGGCATGAGGTTTGGGCTTGGATGTAGCTTAGTTTAGGAGTTAGTTGGGATTCTAGAGAATTCTAGAACTCCTTGGAAGGTTGTAGAAAACTCTAGAATGTGGTAGAAGATGGTGAGCTGGCTCTTCTAGAACTTTCTTTAGTTGGGATCAATCCAATGCATCAAACACCATGAAGCTTATGATGGAGATTAGTGAAGTGAAACACAAGCTTAGTTATTCAAGGACTGCATCTTGATTTTGCTCTCTTGATTATGGAATGCACAATAATTAGAATGGACCTGCATACATTCAATGATAACTTGCTAATGTAGCAAAGATCAATGGCAAAATTCAGCTCAAAACCAATGAATCTAGTGTACACTAGCTCATGAACATTTGTGGTGAAGACCACTTTGATGTAGCAGCAATGGTGAAGCTTGAATTGAGGCCAAAGTGAAGCTAAATGAGCTATAGAATTTGTACCAATCATTTCCAAGTTCAACCCCAAAGATAGCACAACATTCCCCCTTGTTTTGCATTAAAAACAGCAGCAAAATGGCAAAAAAAAGCATCATGTATCGATACATAAGGTTATGCATCGATACATACTGAAGAGAAGGCTAAATTCAGCAAAAAAACACATTATGTATCGATACATAACACGGATGTATCGATACATAACAGTTTTTTAACTATTATGTATCGATACATAACACGGATGCATCGATACATCCTGTTTATGTATCAATACATCCAGCTTATGTATCAATACATAGCCAACACACATGTATCGATACAAAACTCGTATGTATCGATACATGGCCCCCAAAAACCTTTTTTTCCTGGATGTTTTTACTCTTTCTTGCTCAAACTTCATCCACAAGTCCCCTATGACCAAGACTTCATGTCCTTGACCTCAAGAAGTCAAGAGTTGACTTTTTACTCATCCTGGTTGACTTTTCTCCAATTTTCTGATTTTCAATCAACTGAACAATTGAGGGCCTTCCAAAATGAGTCCAATGGTGAAATTTGAACCATAGGTACTTGACATCATGTAGAGAACCATGAAACCATGCTTTGACCAAGGTCTCATTGATAAGCCCAGTTCATTAGAAACCCTCATCTGACTCCTTTTTGCTAGGAAATGTTGCACTGCTTGCCTCCCTTGATCAAAGCACCTCTGTATAGGACTTGTGGCTTCAAGTGAATACTTGTGGGATGTTGTGGACCATTTGCACAAGGTTGCGAAGCTTTGTGGCCCTTTGATTGCCTTTGTATAGCCTTCAGTTGCTTTGTTCACTGATCACAAACCTATGCCCCTGTTGGGATGGTTATGATGCAATGTTTTTGGTTATTTTATGAATTTATGTATGCTAAATGCTATGCAAAAAGTTGGGGAAATGAGAGGGAAAATTTTGAGGTATTACACAGTCCAGTAGAAGTGCCAGAAAAGAAAGATATGTTCAGAATTGGTTACCATCCTGGGCAATCATTGTCTGAACCGAGTGCTAAAGGTCGTCAAAGCCCGATTACTTTCACGAGTGCGGGAGTGGTGGATTATGGAAAGATCAGTGTTGTTCAGGATGATGCAGTTGATAGTGACTGTGACTTAGATGAGTGGATCAAGTCTGCTGTTCCAAGGACTCAACTTAGCAATTGGACATCAGAAAGGCTTATCTCAATCACCTCTTTCGAAGAGTAATAATTTTTGTTTCTGTTTTTTCTGTATTCAAGCACTATGTCTTGCCCGGTGTAACACCCCAAATTTTCCCTCTCCTGTTTAGCATCATCTGCATATCATAATCATCATAAGCATATCATATCCTTAGCATTTTGCATAGAAAAATGAAGCATAACACTCGCATGGTCTAGCATAAGGCATATGATCAGTCATCCGGGAATTTTGAAGCACTGCAAGTCAAAATCAAGAGCATGGTGACCTGGCAAGAATCTCACAGGATCATTTTGCATAAGCTCTGTATCATGTTCAAGACCCTAAAAAAGGATGAGGATCAAAATCAGCTTGAAACAGTTGGCGCCGGGTTATTCTTGAGGTTTCCCACCGAAAGGAGGGAAATTCAAATTTTCCCTGCGTTAACCGGTTAACGCATTTGGTTAACCGGTTAACGGCTGCGAAATTTGAATTCCAGCAGCAAGTTCAGCATGTGTGATTTTTTGCTCCATTTTCATTTTCTGATTTTATTCATTTTTTGAATTAATTGGAAATTAAAAGGAAGGATCTAGAGCATTTATCCAAGCCTAATTCCATTGCTACATCCTAATCACACTACCCAAACCATAATTTTGGATCCCAAGCCTATTTTTGGGCCCCAAACCTAAACCATATTTATTCCATTTCCCTCCAAACCAAGAGGGGCTCTCCCTCATTTTTCACTTTCATTTCTGAATTTTCTCTCCTCTCACTCATAATTCTCTCACTTTTCTCTCCCAATTTTCCAAATCACTCAAAGTTCCTCTTTGAAGATCACACAACCTTGCCTTGAGGTGTGTAGATCTTGGAACTAGACCTCCATCCATAACTTCCTTGCATCTTTCTGCTGGTTTTATTAGAGATTCAGATCTGGTTTGAGATCTAGAAGTGCTTTTGGATCCAAAATTCTGCATCAAGAGCTTGTTCTTGCATTTATTTTGCACGGAGTGTGGAGCTTAGCACCGGATCTTCAAAGTTTTCCGCGAAATTTCTCATTTCCAGCTCAATCAACAACTACCAAAGCATACCTCAGCTTTGTAGGTTGGTTAAATTCAGATCTAGATCTGTTTTAGCTTATTTGCATGCTTGTGCTTTAGATCTACCATGTGTTTGCATATTTGCTTGTGTTGCTTGATTTGATTGGTTGATTTGTAACCGGATCCGATTGTTAATGTTCGTGAGCTTAATGATATGGATTAATGTGAATTGATGTAATTTTTCCATGTATAATTGATTTCTCGTCTGGTGTGAGATTATTTGAATAAGCTGGTTTGATCTGCTGTTTTTTGCAGGATTTGTTGTTGTTTTAACAGTGTTAACCGGTTAACGCATATGGTTAACCGGTTAACGCACCTGTTTTATGCGTATTTTGTGCAGGTTTGAACTGGTTAACCGGTTAACGCATTTGGTTAACCGGTTAACACTGAAGCAGAATGACTTTTTGGGGCTGTTTTGAGCTTGTTTGATCCCCTTGCTTGTTTTAATTGCCATGGATCATTGTATGATCATTAAACATGTTATTTTAGGGTGATTTGCTTGCTGATTGATGTATGCTTTCATATTTTCGACGCGTAAGTCGTATATTTGCAATGCTTGACATGTTGTTTGATCCTTGTTTGCTAGAACCTTCGAACATGCTAGTTCCATGATTGTGTTGATCAATTTGCTGGAATTTTGCTAACATTGCAGGGGTTTATGGTAAGAGAAGTGTGGATGTTTATCCACATTTCAACTCTTCATCTTTCCTCTTTTACTTTGCTTTTGCTTTTTGAGTTTTGATGTGCTTTGTGCCATCATGTGGTTCTCTTTCCCCTCTCTAGATTTCTTCTCCTTTTCTTCTTTCTCCTCTTTCTCTTCTTATCTCTTCCTTCTTTAGGGTAGTAAACCTCACTAACCTAGGATTTTCCATGCATGATAACAATTAGGTGTTAGTCCCCCCCATTAGACTTTTACCTTTAAGATCCTCTTGGTTCTCTTCTCTTCTCATCTCAAAACAAAACCTAAAAAACATCTTAATAAGGATTGAAGTAATCTCATGTGCAATAGCCTTATTCCATGAAACACTTGTAGTTTTCCCATCTTGGGATGGTACAAGCTTGTTCATCATGATGCACAAGTCTGATCATGAGACCATCTTCATCAAGAAAATCATTAAAAAAGACTTTTTCACAAAAATTACAAAAAAAACTTAATAAATTCAACGAGTTAGTGAGCTTAGGCCCTAATCTCAGGAATCAAGTTTTGGGGATCTTCTCCTTACTTGAGTGTGCTTGTTCTATTATTCCATCTTGGAATGTAGTAGCAAGTACACATTCCATGGAAAAGAGCTTGAGTTCACTTCCTTGTGCCACACTCAAATAAAAAGCTTCTAAAAAACACAAACAAACAATAATTGTCTCTCCTTCGGGAATTCTTTTCTCATCTCCTTCGCTCCGTCCGTGAACTTGCTTCTTCTTGTCATTATGCAAGACGGTAACACACTCGTCGTCCGAGCCTGCAACACCTAAGCATTGACATAGGCAGTTCAAGCCTTAAGACACAAGAAATCTTTTCCACCCCTAGTTAGGGGAACTACGGCGACTCTGATCCTCATTGTCCAGATGAGGTACATAGGCAGCGGGGTAGGGCCCGTTCGAGCACAATCTTTATTTTCCCTACATTTTTCCTTTTCATTTCTTTTTCAGTTCCCTTTTCGTTTCTTTTATCCAGTTCAGTTCATTTTCTTTGCAGCAGCTTTCATTCCTTCACCTTTTGAAACAGATTTCTTTGCAAGCGTGGATCCCGTCGGGTACGGCGGACGATCTGGGTGCTAATACCTTCCCAGGTCGTAACCGACTCCCGAACTCAGTCTCTTTGGTTCGCAGGACCCGTGTCCTTCCTTTTCTTTTATTCTGGTTTGTGCAACATTACCATTCCCGTTCCTTCAGGATAAAAATGCCTGGCTGGCGACTCTACATCTTTCCGCGCCACTTTCGCGTTTGTACCAGGATGGAAATCCGGGGAGCGACAGCTGACGACTCTGCTGGGGATCGAACCCAGAATCTCTGGTTCCCTTGAGAGTCTCTCCTAGCGCTTGCGTGTTTCTGTTTCTTTGGGTGTTGATTGTTTGTCGTTGCATGTTTATTTTATTGTTGTTTATTTACGGTTTTATTTACAGCTTTATTTACAGTTTTCAGTATTTATTTTCCTGCATCATATTGTATACTGGACTGTCTGGACTGGATTTTCTGTTTGGTGGGACATGGGTGATTCTGTTACTGTGAGATGAGCTCATTACCAAGGCTCGAGTGCACCCTAGGACTTAGAGTGGTTCCACTTTGGCCTCATAAGATCTTGTCATGGGGGTAGTAGTGAGTTCCACGCCCATATTTGCGACCGTCTTGGAAATGTCTTGATTTGGGGATCTTCCTCTTTCATTTCATAACCTTGATAGTTATGTGCAGCTGGGGACCGATCATTGAGAACCTTGTGGAAACATCCCTCTTTAGTGGTGACAGTGGCAGACCATATTGTGTGGAAAACCCATTCGCACCCGAGGGCCCACCTGGAACTCACATAGGATGACCTTGTTTTCCCGGACTCAGCTTAGGCCTCCCTGGTAGTACATAATGCCGAACCGATTCCCTGATTTGGTCATGAGCCATTTCTCGGAAATGGTGAATGTATTATTGCTATTCGGATTTGAGAGTCCGTGATGTTTGACCCGGAGCACACCAGTGAGATTGGGAGGGGTTTACAGGTTTGCAGGAACCCTTGACCTCTACATACCCTCATTATCAATGTGGTCTCTGTTATGATTTGGTCATTATGGTTCTTGATTTCTTGATCTCTTGGTTCTGAGGGTTTCTATCAGATGGTTATGGTTCAGAGAATTCTGGTTTTCAGTTACTTGGGGGGCCATGATATCCAATATCCAGATAGTCCTGAGTTGATCATATGCATGCATTGCATTTGCATCGCATCATACTCGCATTAACTATTTGTGTTTCCATTTTTCAGGTTGTTGTTTATAGTTTAGCACCCAGTTCTGGTAATTGTAAGCTCTCCAGATGACAGAAGTTAAGAAAATTACATGAAAGAAGAACGTTCATTACACTTTTCTCCAACCAGAAGTCAAGAGTGTTCAGAGACTAGCAGAGCTGATGAATGATCAAGTTTTAGGGAACTTCAGAAAGAGGTATGGTCAGATTTTGAAGTACATGGATAAACCTACTGCAGACCAGAATGATAGCTTGCACACTCTGCTTCAGTTCTATGATCCCTTGTTGCGGTGTTTTGTATTTCTAGATTATATCTTGGCTCCTACCTTGGAGGAGATTTCTAGCATTTTGCGTATTCCTGTCAGAGATACTTTACCTTACTATGGATCAGAGATAGCTCTCAAGGAAAAAGACATATCTAGAGTCTGTCGTATACTAGTTTCTAAGGTCAAGAAAGCTTTGAAGGATAGTGAGGGAAGAGGACTTCCTTGGGATGTGCTTATACTAGAAGCTGAAGAGTATGCTAAAGAGAGTACGTGGGGAGATTTTGGTGTTGTGGTGGCCTTGATGGTATATGGATCTAGTCTTTTCCTAGGAGAAAAGGAGTTTGTAAGCTTGGAGGTATTTCCATTTTTGCTAAAGGTAACCCTGTACCAACTTTGCTGGGAGATATCTACTACAATGTTCATTACTGGAATGAGAAAGGCAGAGGTGGACCAGTGGGTTGTTGTGCTCCATTATTTGCTGATTGGTTTGCTAAGCAATTACCAAAGTCAGGCCCTTTCAAAGAGATGAGAGATGAATGGAGGTGGTCCAGGAGGCTAATGGGACTAACTTCTGAGGATATAGCTTGGGGTTATAACAGAGATTTGTTGGGAAAGGAGCTGCTGGTTAGTTGTGGGAGTTTTGCTAATGTGCCTTTGCTAGGAAGAAAGGGTGTGATCAGTTACCATCCAGTCTTAGCCAGGAAACAATTTGGCTATCCTCTGAGGGATCCACCAAGTATGGAAGAATTAGCTGGGTCTTTGTACTTTTCTGTGGAGGAAAACAAAGAGTTGGTCATACAAGCATCTCAGGCTTGGGCTCACAGGGTGAAGAAAGGAAAGAAGGATTTTGGAAGGGTGGATCCCAAGACATATCCTCCTTTTGTTACATGGTTGTAGAAACGTGTAGAGGAATTGCTCATGCCATTTTCAATGGAAGCTCCATTGTATCCTAATGAGGTGCCATGTCAGAATACTGTCTCTTTAGAAGATTATAAGAAATTGGAAGCTCAGTTGCACGAGGTCCGAATAGAGAATACTGAAATGGTTAACTTGTACCACCTCTCCAATCGTGCTAAGAATGAAGCAAAGGAAAAGCTATAGAAGATGCAAGTCTCATTAGAATCTAAGGAAAAGGAGTTTTTTGGAAGAGAAGCTCACTTTCAGAGATTGGGTCTAATGGAGTCAAAAAGAGAAGCGGAGCGTAAGAAGACTTTGAAGACTCTTAAAGAAGCTCGCCAGTCCATTGTGTGGTTGCAGGGCCAAAGGGAACAGGAACAGAAGAAGTACAAAGAAAAGGAAGAGTTTTTCAAGGTACAAATGGCCTTCAAGAAAGAAGAAGTAGAAAAAGTTCACAAAATACGAAGAGAGAAGACTCAACAATTGGCACAGAGCCAAATGGCCTTGGAGGAGGCATTGAAGGAGATTGCAGAGCTTAAGCTGAGAGCAGGCGTGAAGAAGAACCAGACAGAGGTGATAGCTGCAGAAGAAGAACCTGGGTCTTTAGTCTAGGACTTTTAATTTATTGTTGTTCAGACTACCTACAGGCTTGTTGTAGGAGTCTTGCTTTATCTTTTTTGTTTTTTGTTCATATGTTGACTTGTAACCCTTCGGGGAATTTGTTTGTGCTCTAACTTTGGCTGCCAGTGGGTTATCCATGTTATGCAATGTTAAATCCCAATTACCATTTCTGAGTACGCAAAGCTTGTTTGTCTGAGACTGCTGAGATCTGAACACTCTTCGAATGGAGAATTTGAAAATTAATGCTCAAAGGGGCTATCTGGAGCAAATACCAGAACTGGGGCATATAAATGCCTAAACTTGGAAACATGAATAGTTACATTGCATGCATATAACGTGTTTGCTGTTTTGCAGGTAGTTCATCAGTTTCTAACGTTTATGTCCTTTTAGGCACTATAGCTCCCAGGAAGGTTCAAGAACAGTCAACTGTACACAGATACCCTACGAGAGTAAACAGAGAGAGAGAGTAATGGATCAGATTCAGGCAGATCTGGCTGACTTGAGAACAAGAATGGACAACTTCATGGCCCTCATGGATGGGATGGGTCAAACTCAGGAGCGCTTACGCGAGATGGTGGAAAACAATCAGGCCAGGAACAATGGGATCGCAGATGGAGGTAATCGCAATGGGGCTGGCGCCCATCAAGTTGAAATCCCTGTGTTGCAACCCGGGATCACTATTGTCAATGATGGACTGAACAATGTGCAGATGGATGGAAAAGATGAGCAATTTACTTTGCTGGATGAGGCAGAAGGCCAAGGGGCTGACATGAACAGAAAGTGTGAAGAGATGGCTGAGCAGATTTGTGCCATTCAATCTTAGAGCTCTTTGGGGTTTGATATCACTGACTTGGGCTTGGTGCCAGGGGTAAGACTCACCTACTTTTGACAAGTACAACGGCACGGCTTGCCCGAAGACTCACCTCCAGTCTTTTGTCAAGAAGAATTGATGCACATACAGATGACGAGAAGCTGTGGATGTATTACTTCCAAGATAGCCTTGTGGGGGCATCCTTGGAGTGGTACATGAAGCTAAGCAGGGTTAATATTCGAAGCTGGAAGGATTTAGCAGAGGAATTTGTGAAAAAGTATCAGTACAATTTGGATATGGCTCCAAATCGTACTCAGTTGCAGACCATGTCTCAGAATGCTAAAGATGGGTTTAAGGAGTACGCTCAGAGGTGGCGTCAGCTTGCTACTAGGGTACAACCTCCCTTGTTGGAAAATGAGACGGCGGACATGTTCATGGGAACGCTACAGGGGGTGTTTATCGAGAGGTTGGCATCTTGTTCAACAACAAATTTCAATGACATCGTGATAGCAGGAGAGAGGGTTGAAACTCTTTTGAAGATGGGGAAGATTCAAGACACCGGTGCGGGTAGCTCAAGCGGTGTAAGGAAAGCTTTTAATGGACCTCCGAGAAGAAGATAGGGGGAAAATAATGCTGTGTACAGCCGAGGTCGGGGCCGGGGATACAGAAGATCCTATGAGCAAGTGGAAGCTGTCACTATTCCATCAAGTCCTGTGCAACAAACTCAACCACAACAGGAAAAACAACAACAGCCGCAGCGCAATAATTATCAGCAAAGACCGTACCAACAGAGACAAGCTCGTCCAGCTAATAGGGTGCTTGAAGCCATTCCAATGACGTACATAACACTGCTGCAAAGGTTGTTAGACTTGAACTTGGTTCAATTGAGGACATTAGCACCACCTCCACCTGGCAAGCTTCCAGTGGGGTATGATGCTAACGCAAGATGCGCGTTTCATTCAGGAGCTCCCGGGCACTCAACAGAGAAGTGCGGGGCATTACAGCATAAAGTTCAAGACTTGATCGATTCAAAGGCGATTAACTTCGCACCGCCTCCTAATGTTACATCAAATCCCATTCCAAGCCATGGAGGGGCAAGGATAAATGCTATTGACGATGGTGAGAGGTTAAGTTTGATTTTGAATGTGGAAGAGGTGAAGACTTCATTGCTGGTTGTGAAAGACAGATTGTTGAAGGGACAAGTGTTCCCATGGTGTGGTTATGACTGTGAAGGGTGTTTGAGTTTAGTTAATGGCTGTGAGGACTTGAAGGTTGGACTGCAATATCTAATTGACGAGGGGTCGCTGCAGTTCGATAGGGTTGATGATAGAAGCGATTGTGTGTCTACCATAACAATTTACTTTAATCCTACTGAAGTTCCTGTCCAGAGGGAGCCTGTGACTATCTATGCTCCAGAGGTGAGTCCAGTGACCATTACTGTTCCAGAGCCAGTTCCTTATGCTGATGACAAGGCCATCCCGTGGCACTATGGCTCGGATGTGTATGTAGAAGGTCAGAAGGTGAAAAGTAAGGCAGTGACAATTTACCCAACTGTGGTGAATGTCGGAGGAGTCGGTGGATTTACAAGAAGCGGGCGTCTCTTTGCTCCTCAAGCTCTTAGAGGAGATCCTGAAGCTGAAGCTGCTACAAAGGCTAAAGGTAAACAGATAGCGACCGAAGAAGTGATAACTCCTGCTGCCGGGCAAGGTACTTTTGAAAAAGAAGTCGAAGAGTTTATGAGAATAATAAAGAAGAGTGACTATAAAGTAGTCGAACAGCTGAATCAAACTCCATCCAAGATATCTATCTTGTCGTTGTTAATGTGTTCGCTAGCTCATAGGGAAGCTCTACTGAAAGTCTTACAGATGGCATATGTATCACATGAGATAACGGTTAATCAGTTGGAGGCTGTAGTAGGCAGTGTAAATGCCAGCCACGGGTTGGGCTTCACGGATAGAGATCTTACTTCTGAAGGTCGCAATCACAACAAGGCCTTGCATATCACCATGGAATGTAAGGGTGTTGTTCTGTCACATGTCTTGTTCGATACAGGTTCTTCCCTCAATGTGCTCCCTAAGAAGGCCTTGATGAAGCTGAATATTGATGGCATTGTGTTAAGACCCAATGATTTAATCGTGAAAGCCTTTGATGGGTCTCGGAAGTCTGTGTTCGGGGAGGTTGAGCTACCTGTGAAGATAGAATCCCAAGTGTTCAAGAGTACGTTCTATGTCATGGATATTCAACCTTCTTACAGTTGCTTGCTAGGACGTCCCTGGATCCATGCTGCAGGCGCAATGACATCCACGTTGCATCAGAAGCTGAAGTATGTGGTAGATGGTCAGGTGATCACTGTGTGTGGAGAAGAGGATATCTTCGTGAGTCATCTATCAACTTTCAAGTACGTGGAAATGGACGGAGAAATTCATGAAACGTTATGTCAAGCTTTTGAAGCAGTCAATGTTAGTACTTTGGCTCCGGCAGATCGGAACAACGAGAAGGAAGGGACCTCCATTTACTCCTACAAGCAAGCCAAAGAAGTGGTTCAATCCGGAAGCTCCCAGGGATGGGGCAAGTTGCTGGAGATGGAAAAGAAGGACGACAAGTTTGGGCTTGGTTATCAGCCTGGTAGGTCCAACCGGCCTCAGGATAATAAAGCCATAACTTTCACAAGCGCCGGAATTCTCGATCGCAACAACATCTGTGCAACCAGTGAAGAAGGGGACAGTGACTGTGACTGGGATAGCTGGATTCACCCATGTGCACCTAGGGAGGAGCTCTGGAACTGGTCTGCCGAGGATTTCGTTCAAGTTACCTGGCAATCAAAGTAATTTACTTGTTTCCTTTTTATCATACTGCATGTCAATCCTGCACTCTACCCAAGGTGCACGGATCCATTTGTAGGGCCACCATGCTTTTAATGCATTTATCTTTTCCATGAAATAAATGACATTTTTCAAGCAAATTGTGTTCTCTTTCTTTCGTTTTAAAATTTTTCAAAAAAATAATAAAATGGCAATGTTTTTCTTTTCTCGTGTTTGTGTGTTTGCGTCTCTTTTGAAAAAGAACAGATTCTGAAATAAGCACATCATATATGCAGTGTTGATCATTCGGAATCTAGTGATAACGTCCCTGCTATGACCATGCATGACTTCGACAATCCTATCTACCAAGCTGATGAAGGGGTTGAGGAAGACTGTGAACTCCCCGAAGAATTGGTCAGGTTGTTGAAACAAGAGGAAAGGGTCATTCAGCCTCATCAGGAAGAATTAGAGATCATCAACATCGGGACTGAAGATGTAAAGAAGGAGATAAAGATTGGGGCCAGTCTGCAGGCCGAGGTAAAGAAGGAGTTGATTGGTATGCTACGTGAATATGTGGATATCTTCGCCTGGTCGTATCAAGATATGCCAGGGCTAGATACTGACATTGTTGTGCATAAGCTACCACTCAGAGAAGACTGTCCTCCGGTGAAGCAAAAGCTGAGAAGAACTCGTCCTGATGTGGCGATAATGATCAAGGAGGAAGTTCAGAAGCAGTGGGATGCCATATTCCTTGCGTAACTAGTTACCTACCTTGGGCAGCTAATATTGTGCCTGTACCAAAGAAAGACGACAAAGTTCGGATGTGCGTTGATTATCGGGATCTAAATAGAGCAAGTCCAAAAGATGACTTTTTGTTACCTCACATTGATGTGCTGGTAGATAACACCGCTCAATTCTCGGTATTTTCTTTCATGGATGGCTTTTCCAGGTATAATCAGATCAAGATGGCACCGGAAGACATGGAGAAAACAACGTTCATTACCCCGTGGGGTACATTCTGCTACAAGGTGATGCCCTTTGGGTTGAAGAACGCCGGGGCAACGTATCAGCGGGCTATGGTCACATTGTTCCACGACATGATACACAAAGAAATTGAATGTTATGTGGACGACATGATTGCCAAGTCCCGGGACGAAGAAGAGCATTTGGTCAATCTCAAAAAGATGTTTGATAGATTGATAAAGTATAAGCTGAGGTTGAATCCAAACAAGTGCACTTTCGGAGTGCGTTCCGGAAAATTGCTGGGTTTTATCGTTAGCCAGAAAGGAATCAAGGTGGATCCTACAAAAGTAAACGCAATACAAGATATGCCTGCACCGAAAACAAAAAAAGAAGTGCGCGGGTTTTTAGGGAGATTGAACTACATTTCACGGTTTATATCTCATCTAACTGCCACGTGTGAGCCAATATTCAAATTGCTAAGAAAAGAGCAAATGGTCAGGTGGAATGAGGACTGTCAAAGGGCCTTTGAAAAGATACAAGAATATTTGCAGACACCTCCGATTCTAATGCCTCAAGTTCCAGGACGGCCACTTATCATGTACTTGACTGTGCTAGAAGGATCAATGGGGTGTGTTCTAGGCCAACATGACGAGTATGGTCGAAAAGAGTATGCTATTTACTACCTTAGCAAAAAGTTTACCGACTGTGAATCTCGTTACTCACTACTCGAGAAAACTTGTTGCGCTTTGGTATGGGCTGCTCGCCGACTGAGACAGTATATGTTGACCCATACCACACTGCTAATCTCAAAAATGGATCCTGTCAATTATATTTTCGAGAAAACAACATTAACCGGAAGGGTTGCAAGGTGGAAAATGATTTTAACAGAGTATGATATACAATAAACTTCTCAGAAAGCCATCAAAGGAAGTGTTGTCAGATTATCTTGCACAGCAACCACTAGAAGATGACTATCAGCCAATGAAATTTGATTTCCCTGATGAGGACATCATGTACCTCAAAGCAAAAGATTGCGAGGAACCACTTCTGGAGGAGGGGCCAGACCCTGAATCCAAATAGAAGTTGATGTTTGATGGGGCAGTTAATATTAACGGACGTGGAGTTGGTGCTGTCCTTGTCACCCCTGAAGTTGTTCACTTTCCCTTCGCTGCCAGAATTACTTTTGGTTGCACCAACAATGAAGCGGAATACGAGGCATGCATAATGGGAATAGAGGAGGCTATTAATCTTCGGATTAAGACCCTCGATATATTCGGAGATTCAGCCCTCGTTATCAATCAGATTATCGACAAATGGTATACACATCAAGAACACTTAGTTCCTTATAGGGATTATGCCAGAAGACTGTTGACGTTCTTCACGACAGTTAAGCTTCAGTATGTACCACGAGATGAGAATCAATTTGCCGATGCATTGGCTACTCTTTCTTCTTCCATCAAAGTCTTGTGTTGGAACTATGTGCCCAGGATTGACATTTCCAGGCTTGACACACCAGCTTATGCTTTCTCTGTAGACGCAGTGTTTGACGAGAAACCTTGGTACTTCGATATCAAGCTCTTCCTGGAAAGACAAGAATACCTGGATGGGGCATCATCCAACGACAAGAAGACCTTAAGACGACTTGCTGCTAGCTTCTTCTTGAATACATATGGGGTTTTGTATAAGAGGAACTTTGACATGGTCTTGCTCAGATGCGTGGATAGACACGAAGCGAGCCTGTTAATGCAAGAAGTTCACGAGGGGTCCTTCGATACTCATGCAGGAGGACATGCAATGGCTAAGAAGTTTTTTAGATCGGGGTACTATTGGATAACAATGGATGCAAACTGTTGTTCGTACACCCGTAAGTGCCACAAGTGCCAGATTTATGCAGACAAGGTGCATGTTCCTCCCAGCCCGCTCAACGTCATGTAATCTCCTTGGCCCTTTTCTATGTGGGGCATTGACATGATCGGGAAAATAGAGCCTACTGCTTCAAACGATCATCGTTTCATTTTGGTAGCGATCGATTACTTCACTAAGTGGGTTGAAGCAGCATCTTATGCCAATGTCACTCGTCAAATGGTAGCCAGATGTTTGAAAAGGGACATTATTTGCAGATATGGAGTGCCCGAGCGAATCATTACTGATAATGGTTCTAATTTGAACAACAAGATGATGGCAAACTTGTGCCGGGACTTCCAGATTCAACATCATAATTCTTCTCCTTATCGACCAAAGATGAATGGTGCGGTAGAAAGAGCTAATAAGAACATTAAGAAGATTGTGCAGAAGATGGTTGTCACTTACAAGGATTGGCATGAGATGCTACCATTTGTGCTGCATGGGTACCGAACGTCAGTCAGGACGTCAACTAGGGCAACTCCTTTCTCATTGGTATATGGTATGGAGGCAGTCTTGCCTGTCGAGGTGGAAATTCCTTCATTGCGTGTGATGATGGATGTGAAGCTTGATGAGGCTGAGTGGGTACGTGCTCGATACAATCAGCTATGTCTAATTAAGGAAAAGAGATTAGCGGTTATCTGTCATGGTTAGCTTTATCAGAGGAGAATGAAGTGATCATTCGATCAACGAGTACGTGCTCGGGAGTATCAAGTAGGCGAGCTTGTGCTCAAGAGGATCGTTCCTCCAGTTTCAGATCATAGGGGCAAGTGGACCCCAAACTACAAAGGCCCGTTCATAGTGAAGAAAGTTTTCTCAGGTGGGGCACTGATGCTCACCACTATGGATGGAGAGGATTTCCAATCCCCTGTTAACTCAGACGCAATTAAAAAATACTTCGCATAAAAAGACCCGCTGGACATAAAAACAGAATTAAAGTCCAGGCAAGAAAAGGGCATCCCGGCGAGCTAGAAAAAGAATAAAAAGCTCGGGAAAAAGTTAGGGAAAAAAAATGTGTACACCCGCTGAGTTGAAAAGCCACATCGGACAGCTCAGGCAAAAAAGGGTATCCCGGTGGATTGAAAACCCGAAAGGGCGATCCACGAAAAACAAGGGAATAAGCGAACAACTGAGACCTGGGTAATCTGAACCAAATCATCGTTTTGTACAGCTGGACAATGTCAGAAGGATAGGAATCAGTCCTCTCATCTTTTCAAAAAGCAAAGGCAAGAATGGAAAGTTTTAAAGACATGTTGGTCATAGCAAGAAGGAAACTCATTGGGATGCCGCGCCCATTGCCATTAGGATAGTTTATTTTCTCAATTTTATGGTAGCTACCTCTTTCCAGGTGGTTGCTTCCTGATGTAAAAACTTTGCCTATTCAGAGGCCTTTTCAATAAATGAAAATTCAGTCAAAAAGCTGTGTTGTGTTTGTTTGCAAAAATGTCCTGAATTTTTGGCAAAAAGAACATTGCGTTTGAAACACAGTGATTTTTTCTATAAAAAAATGACATTGTAGGGAAGCATTTAAAAACCATCTTTGAGTGTCGGGTGACGATGGATGAACAGATCATGCCATACAAGTCCCCGGGGCACATAGGTGTTTTCTGTTGTTACAGGTTTTGCTGGATGGTATCACTTCCTCAAGCAGAGTATTCCCCAGCTGAGGCAGATCAGATGAAATGAAATTGATTCCCAAGAGATTTTTAAGACTGTGTGAAGAGCTATTTTTCCCCAAGCGGATTATCCACAGGTGAAGCATGCCCATCAGGCAACTGAATGTCTGATTTCCCCATAGAGTTCATGTTTGGGTTTCACTCCCATCGTCGAGATATTCCCAGTGAGTCACCAATTTATCTTTGGTCAATGTGATGATACGAGCAGTTGTTCATCCCCAGTCAGAGTTAAGCATCGTCAAAGCCTCTTGACCAGGTTCCCCTGCGAAGTCGGGATTTTTGTTGTCAATCAGGGCATTTCGAAGGGCACTCGTCCGTGTGGGATATCTGTTTGGTGCTCGTCTGCATTTCCTAGCACTCGTCCGTGTGGGATATCCGTTTTGTGCTCGTCTGCATTCCCCAGCACTCGTTTGTGTTTTGATATCTGATAGTTGCTCGTCTGCACTCCTCGGTACTCGTTTGTGTTTTGATATCTGCTGGTTGCTCGCCTGTGTTCCCAGTACTCGCTCGTTTGTGAAATATTCTCCCCGACAGATTTATGTTTCTTACCAGGTAGTTGGTGCTCGTCTGCAATATACAACACCCGTCTGTGTTCATGTCTTTGCTCGTTTGCCTTCCCCAGCAGTTACCCATGGTATGTAGATGTTAATGCTCGTCCGCACTTCTCAACACTTGTCTGTGTGTAACATCCGTTTGATGCTCATCACGCGTCTGTGTGATGTTTGTTTGTTGCTCGTATGCACTCCCCAACACTCGTCTGTGTTTGATAGTTGCTTTTGCTCATATGCACTCCCCAACACTCGTCGGTGTTTGATAGTTGCTTTTGCTTGTATGCACGCCCCGTCACTCGTCTGTGTTTGATATTTGCTTGTTGCTCGTCTGTGTTCTCCAGCACTCGTTTGTGTTTGTTATCGGTTTGAAGCTCGTTTGCATTGTTTGGATACTCGTCTGTACCATCCCTCACACTCGTTCGTGTTAGCTTATATCCATATGTGTTGATTTGAGAATCACTTTGGTACTCGTTTGTATTGCTACTCCAAATGCTCGCCTATGTTGGATTTCTGGTATTCGTCTGTACCAGTGGCTGATATTCGTCTGTATCATTGCCTAAAGCGCTCGTTTGTGTTTCTTAGATCATCGTATGATATTCGTTTGTATCATTGTCTTATGGCACTCGTTTGTGTTCTCTTGATGATCATCCAATACTCGTTTGTGTTGAAGAGGTTTGAAGTCCTGACGGTGGGATTAAACGTCAAAATGGTCACCGGTCCTGGCGTAACAGGTTACCCGAAGGAGGTTCGTCTGTCTCAGACACCACTTATCTACGAAAGATTTGTGAGGAGGGTTCGTCAAATCCTAATGTCACACCTGGCGTAATAGGTTTGCTCGAAGAAGGCTCATTTGTCTTAGACCATATATCTACGGAGAATGTATGAGGGCTCGTATGTACAGCACCTGGCATAACAGGTTCAACCGAAGGAGATTCGTCTGTCTCAAGTCATATGTTGCAAAATGTATGAGGGCTCGTATGTCCAGCACCTGGCGTAACATGTTTGTTCGAAGAAGACTCGTCTGTCTAAGTTTCCTTATCTGGTGTAACAGTTCAGCTCGGAAGGAGCTCGTCTGCTTTCTCCCCACTTCAGTCACCAAAGCGTCACTTGGTTGGGTTTATTGCTTGCATTCTCCAACAGAGTGCAAATTTCAGGTTTTCTTGGTATTCAACCACAGTTCATCTTGAACGGTCGATAGCCCGTGCTACCATCCTTTTCAGATTAACAGATGCTTGAATAGGGGCAGCTGTAACACCCCAAATTTCCCCTCTCCTGTTTAGCATCATCAGCATATCATAATCATCATAAGCATGTCATATCCTTAGCATTTTGCAATGAAAAATGAATCATAACACTCACATGGTCTAACATAAGGCATATGATCAGTCATCCGGGAATTTTGAAGCACTGCAAGTCAAAATCAAGAGCATGGTGACCTGGCAAGAATCTCACAGGATCATTTTGCACAAGCTCTGTATCATGTTCATGACCCTAAAAAAGGATGAGGATCAAAATCAGCTTGAAACGGTTGGCGTCGGGTTATTCTCGAGGTTTCCCACCAAAAGGAGGGAAATTCAAATTTTCCCTGCGTTAACCGGTTAACGCATTTGGTTAACCGGTTAACGGCTGAGAAATTTGAATTCCAGCAGCAAGTTCAGCATGTGTGATTTTTTGCTCCATTTTCATTTTCTGATTTTATTCATTTTTTGAATTAATTGGAAATTAAAAGGAAGGATCTAGAGCATTTATCCAAGCCTAATTCCATTGCTACATCCTAATCACACTACCCAAACCATAATTTTGGATCCCAAGCCTATTTTTGGGCCCCAAACCTAAACCATATTTATTCCATTTCCCTCCAAACCAAGAGGGGCTCTCCCTCATTTTTCACTTTCATTTCTGCATTTTCTCTCCTCTCACTCATAATTCTCTCACTTTTCTCTCCCAATTTTCCAAATCACTCAAAGTTCCTCTTTGAAGATCACACAACCTTGCCTTGAGGTGTGTAGATCTTGGAACTAGACCTCCATCCATAGCTTCCTTGCATCTTTCTGCTGGTTTTATTAGAGATTCAGATCTGGTTTGAGATCTAGAAGTGCTTTTGGATCCAAAATTCTGCATCAAGAGCTTGTTCTTGAATTTTTTTTACACGGAGTGTGGAGCTTAGCACCGGATCTTCAAAGTTTTCCGCGAAATTTCTCATTTCCAGCTCAATCAACAACTACCAAAGCATACCTCAGCTTTGTAGGTTGGTTAAATTCAGATCTAGATCTGTTTTAGCTTATTTGCATGCTTGTGCTTTAGATCTACCATGTGTTTGCATATTTGCTTGTGTTGCTTTATTTGATTGGTTGATTTGTAACCGGATCCGATTGTTAATGTTCGTGACCTTAATGATATGGATTAATGTGAATTGATGTAATTTTTCCATGTATAATTGATTGCTCGTCTGGTGTGAGATTATTTGAATAAGCTGGTTTGATCTGTTGTTTTTTGCAGGATTTGATGCTGTTTTAACAGTGTTAACCGGTTAACGCACCTATTTTATGTGTATTTTGTGCAGGTTTGAACTGGTTAACCGGTTAACGCATTTGATTAACCGGTTAATACTGAAGCAGAATGACTTTTTGGGGTTGTTTTGTGCTTGTTTGATCCCCTTGCTTGTTCAAGCCTTAAGACACAAGCAATCTTTTCCACCCCTAGTTAGGGGAACTACGGCAACTCTGATCCTCATTGTCCAGATGAGGTACGTAGGCAGCGGGGTAGGGCCCGTTCGAGCACAATCTTTAATTTCCCTACATTTTTCCTTTTCATTTCTTTTTCAGTTCCCTTTTCGTTTCTTTTATCCAGTTCAGTTCATTTTCTTTGCAGCAACTGTCATTCCTTCACCTTTTGAAACAGATTTCTTTGCAAGCATGGATCTCGTCGGGTACGGCGGACGATCTGGTTGCTAATACCTTCCCATGTCATAACCGACTCCCGAACTTAGTCTTTTTGGTTCGCAGGACCCGTGTCCTTCCTTTTCTTTTCTTCTGGTTTGTGCAGCATTACCATTCCCGTTCCTTCGGGATAAAAATGCCTGGTTGGCGACTCTACCTCTTTTCGTGCCACTTTCGCGTTTGTACCAGGATGGAAATCCGGGGAGCGACACCCGGGGCATAGTAGCTTTTTGTAAGGGTTCTTTTGTTCTTAACACAATTCATAATCATAAATAAAGCTGACGTTTCACATTCATCCATGTTGTTCTTTGTCTTTCATTTTTTTGCTTTTGTTTTTCAAAAAGAAAGAAAATTTTTAAAATGGCAATGTTTCTCATTTTCTCAAGTTTTTGCTAAAGCCTTGCATGAATCACCATTCATGCAGGTGCTCGTCACTGGATCTTATCAATAACGACCCTGTTATGACTGAGTATGACTTTGACAATCCAATTTATCAAGCCGATGAGGAGGGTGAAGAGGATTGCGAACTACCTGAAGAATTGGCCAGACTGCTTAAACAGGAGGAGAAGATGATTCAGCCGCATGAAGAGGCTGTCAAAGTGATAAACTTGGGCACCGAAGAAGACAAGAAAGAAGTCAAGATCGGGGCCGCATTGGAAGAATTTGTTAAGACTCGTTTAATTGCTATGCTTCGAGAGTATGTTGATGTCTTTGCATGGTCCTACCAAGATATGCATGGTTTTGACACTGACATTGTGGTGCACAAGTTACCTCTGAGAGAAGACTGTCCTCCAGTGAAGCAGAAGTTGAGGCGCACACGTCCTGATATGGCAATCAAGATAAAAGAGGAAGTACAAAATCAATTTGATGCGGGTTTCTTGGCTGTGACTAGTTATCCTCCGTGGGTTGCCAACATTGTGTCGGTCCCTAAAAAAGACGGTAAGGTCAGGATGTGTGTAGACTACAGGGATTTGAATAAGGCCAGCCCCAAGGATGACTTCCCTCAGCCTCACATAGATGTGCTTGTTGATAATACAACTCAGTTTTCTGTGTTCTCTTTCATGGACGGGTTTTCCAGTTATAACTAGATTAAGATGTCTCCCGATGATATAGAAAAGACAACCTTCATCACGCCTTGGGGCACTTTCTGTTACAAGGTCATGCCATTTGGCCTGAAGAATGCTGGGGACACTTATCAACGGGCGATGTTGACGCTATTTCACGACATGATTCATCATGAAATTGAGGTTTATGTTGATGATATGATAGCAAAATTCCAAACATAAGGGGAACACTTGGTTAATTTAGAAAAGTTGTTTGACAGACTTCGGAAGTTCATACTGAGGTTGAATCCGAATAAGTGTACCTTCGGGGTCCGTTCCGGCAAGCTACTCAGCTTCGTTGTTAGTGAGCGGGGAATTGAGGTTGATCCGGCCAAAGTAAAAGACATCCAAGAGATGCCTGAGCCGAAGACTGAAAAGCAAGTGCGTGGTTTTTTAGGGAGACTAAATTACATTGCACGGTTTATCTCTCACCTAACGGCCATGTGTGAGCCCATCTTTAAGCTTCTGAGGAAGAATCAGGCCATTAAATGGAATGAAGACTGCCAGCAAGCCTTTGACCGAATCAAAGAATACCTGCTAGAACCTCCAATTCTCATGCCTCTGGTACCAGGGAGACCTTTGATCATGTATCTTACCGTGCTTGAAGGATCAATGGGATGTGTGCTGGGTCAGCAGGACGAGTCTGGTCGAAAAGAGCACGCCATTTATTACCTTAGCAAAACGTTTACCGATTGTGAGACACGCTACTCACTACTTGAGAAAACTTGTTGCGCTTTGGCATAGGCTGCTCGCCGACTAAGACAGTATATTCTGACTCACACCACTCTCTTAATTTCCAAGATGGATTTTGTGAAATACATTTTCGAGAAGCCGGCTCTGACAAGAAGGGTAGCCTGATGGCAGATGATACTTACAGAGTATGATATACATTAAACTTCGCAAAAGGAAATCAAAGGGAGTGTATTGTCAGAATACTTGGCTCATCAGCCAATCGATGATTATCAACCCATGAAATTCGAGTTTCCGGATGAGGACATCATGTTCCTCAAGTTGAAAGACTGTGAAGAACCAATTCCGGAGGAGGGGCCAGACCTTGAATCCAAATGGAAGTTAATGTTTGACGGAGCTGTGAACATGAATGGAAGTAGAGTAGGTGCTGTTATCATCTCACCGGAAGGGGTTCATACACCTCTAGCTGCTCGGTTGACTTTCGAATGCACTAACAATGAGGCAGAGTATGAAGCTTGCATCATGGGGATTGAAGAGGCAATAAACTTGCGAGTCAAGGACCTCGAGATCTTCGAAGATTCTGCTCTGGTGGTGAATCAAGTCAATGGCAAATGGCTAGTTCATCAACCTCACTTGGTTCCTTACAGAGATTATGTCAGGAGGCTGTTAACTTTCTTCACCAAAGTCAAGTTGAATTATATTCCTCGAGATGAAAACCAGTGCGCCAATGCTCTAGCAACTTTGTCATCTATGATTAAAGTTTGTCAAGAGAATTTCGTGCCTCGAATCATGGTCTCCTGTCTTGAAAGACCTGCTTATGTCTTTGTAGTTGATAATGGTGAAGATAACAAACCTTGGTATCATGATATCAAACATTTCTTGAAGGCTCAAGAATACCCGGCTGGGGCATCCAGTAAGGACAAGAAGACCCTCAGAAGACTGGCAGGAGGTTTCTTCTTGAATCAAGATGGTGTGATATACAAGCGAAACTTCGACATGGTTCTGCTCAGATGCGTGGATAGACACGAAGCAGACCTGTTGATGCAAGAGGTTCATGAAGGCTCCTTTGGTACCCACGCTGGAGGACATGCTATGGCCAAGAAATTGTTGAGATTGGGATATTATTGGATCACCATGGAATCCGATTGCTGCAAATACTCCCGTAAATGTCACAAGTGTCAGATTTATGCCGATAAGGTCCATGTGCCTCCGAATCCATTGAGTGTCATGTCTTCACCATGGTTGTTCGCCATGTGGGGCATTGATATGATTGGCAAGATCGAGCCGACAACTTCTAATGATCATCGCTTCATTCTGGTTGCTATAGACTACTTCACGAAGTGGGTCGAAGCGGCATCTTATGCCAATGTCACTAAACAAGTGGTAGCCCGATTTATTAAAAGAGACATCATTTACCGGTATGGAATTCCTGAAAGAATCATTACTGATAATGGTTCTAATCTAAATAACAAGATGATGGCTGACTTATGTCGGGATTTCAAAATAGAGCATCACAACTCTTCTCCATATCGCCCGAAGATGAATGGCGCCATCGAGGTGGCCAACAAAAACATCAAGAAGATCGTGCAGAAGATGGTTGTAACATATAAAGACTGGAATGAGATGCTACCATTTGCGTTGCATGGGTACAGAACGTCAGTGCGTACTTCAACAGGGGCAACCCCGTTCTCACTGGTGTATGGTATGGAGGCAGTCCTACCAATTGAAGTGGAAATCCCCTCGTTGAGGTTAATGATGGACATTAAGCTAGATGAAGCTGAGTGGCTCCGATCCAGATATAATTAATTGAGCCTCATTGAAGAAAAACGTCTAGCAGCTGTATGCCATGGACAGTTGTATCAGCGGCAGATGAAGCAGGCTTTTGACAAGAAGGTACGACCACAAAGGTACATACCAGGTGACTTGGTGCTGAAAAGGATTCTTCCTCCTCTTAACGATCACAAGGGCAAATGGACACCTAACTATGAGGGACCGTTCGTGGTTAAAAAGGTTTTCTCAGGTGGAGCCTTGATGCTGACAACCATGGACGGAGAAGAGTTCTAATCCCCTGTCAACACAGACGCAGTAAGAAAATACTTCGTGTAAAAAGGACCCGCTGGATAAAAAAAGAATAAAGATCCAGGAAAAAATGGGCATCCCGGAGAGCCAAAAACATAATAAAAGGCTCGGGCAAAAATTAGGGAAATCTTTAAAAAAAAGTACACCCGCTGAGTTGAAAAGCCACATCGAACAGCTCTGGAAAAAAAGGGTATCCCAGTGGATTGAAAACCTGAAAGGGCTATCCACGCAAAAGAGGGATTAACACGAACGACTGCGATCTGCGAAATCTGTAACCCATTTGCAGCTGAGGTTATTCTAAGGATTGAAGATCAGTTCAATTACCTTTCTCAAGGGGCAGAGCGAGCGGATCGTCTCGAAGATATGCGAGTCATAACCGGGTTGAAACTTGATGAGATCCACTCAATACATTGCCAATAGGATAGTTTGTTTTCCTTTTTGGTTGTTTCCTCTTTCCAGGGAACTGCTTCCTTTGTATTACCTATTCATGGCCATTTTTCCGAATCAATAAAAATTCAACTTCAGTCAACTTGTGACTATCTGCTTCTCGTTTTTGTTTTTCATCTAGCATTGATTGATTGCAAAAACGTCCAACAAATTGTGATTTATATTGTGTTGTGAACATTTGAATGCTTTCTAACTCATGCAGGAGGACAGAAACATTTAATACAACTCTGAAAGGGTGTCAAGATGCCCAGATAATGACCCATGCTATGAGCCTGGGGCATATAGGTCCCAAACTAACTCTCTATGTTGCAGGAACTATCAATTGTGTTTATGCAGGTACAGATACAAGTGTTGCTAACAGAGCTAAAAGCAGATTCCAAGAGGAACATTTCTTTATGCTTGAGCAAGAACAGGTGTCTTCCAGGGTGTATCCAGTCATCCCCAGTAAAGTTGGAAGTTGAAATCTCTCCTAGCAAGGCAGCAGAATGTGGGTGTCCTCCCCAAGAAGAAGTCTTCCTTCAATCACATGGGCAATTCCCAGCAGTACAAGGAGTGTCATTCCTCCCCAGCAGTTTGCTCCCTCAGCAGTGCCATGCCTATGGTTCCCGGCCAAGTCAGGAGGTCTCCGCCTCCCCGCCAGAGTACAAGAAGGGTCCATCTCCAGTAGTGTCTCGGCTCTCCAATCTCAAATTCCAATTTATTTTTGGCAATGGTGGTAGTTCAGGGTCAGTGTATCATTGACAGCTTCCCTCGTAGAGTTGTCTCCTCCTCGTCTGGATGGATCATATCAGTGCAGTGATCACCAGTTCTTCCCAGTCGAGCCATTTGGGATACTTGCAGTCTCCTTGTCAGGAGATCCTTTTGCATTCGCATACGCATAATCATCATTGCATTTGCATCCTCCAAAGCGTAGCATTTCCATTATCATGGAGCATTACGTCATAAATCCAAGCATATGCATGCCAACATGGGCCAGGTTTGAGGTATATTACGTATGACCTATAATATCTTCTCAACCTGAAGTACTTTGCACATAGGTTACTCATATCATATTTCAGACATCCTTTCCTTTTCAAGTCAATGTTTGTCACTTATTCCGCGTCTTGTTTGGTACAACAGTCACGTCGCAGGTTCTCGTTTTATACAACGGTCCTGTTTGCCTGGGCTCTCGTTTATGTACAACGATCCCGTTCCATCTTGTCCTATTTCCATTGAAGTGTCTGGTTATTGACTGAGGCCGGTATACCATTGCATCTCTATTCGAGGATGGTTTCGTGTTAGATCCGAGGATCCTTTGAGAATTGTCATTTGAGGATGGCATTCTTTTCTTCAAGTCCTTCTGAGGTTGGTCTTATTGTCGTGGCTATCATTCGAGGATGATAGACCATTTTGAGCTTATTGATTGAGGTCAGTTTGTCTCTTTTGCAAAGTCTATCTGAGGCCAGTCTTTGTGTTTCTGGTTATCGACTGAGGCCGGTATACCATTGCGTCTCCATTTGAGGATGGTTTCGTGTTAGATCCGAGGATCTTTTGAGAATTGTCATTCGAGGATGGCATTCTTTTCTTCAAGTCCTTCTGAGGTTGGTCTTGTTGTTGTGGCTATCATTCGAGGATGATAGGCCATTTTAAGCTTATTGATTTAGGTCATTTTGTCTCTTTTGCAAAGTCTGTCTAAGGTCAGTCTTTGTGTTTCTGGTTATCGACTGAGGTCGGTATACCATTGCGTCTCCATTCGAGGATGGTTTCGTGTTAGATACGAGGATCTTTTGAGAATTGTCATTCGAGGGTGGCATTCTTTTCTTCAATTCCTTCTGAGTTTGGTCTTATTGTTGTGGGTATCATTCGAGGATGATAGGCCATTTTGAGCTTATTGATTGAGGTCAGTTTGTCTCTTTTGCAAAGTCTGTCTGAGGTCAGTCTTTGTGTTTCTGGTTATCGACTGAGGCCGGTATACCATTGCGTCTCCATTCGAGGATGGTTTCGTGTTAGATCCATGGATCTTTTGAGAATTGTCATTCGAGGACGGCATTCTTTTCTTCAAGTCCTTCCGAGGTTGGTCTTGTTTGTGTTGTTGTGGTTATCATCGAGGATGATAGACCATTTTGAGCTTATTGATTGAGGTCGGTTTGTCTCTTTTGCAAAGTCTGTCTGAGGTTTGTCTTTGTGTTTCTGGTTATTAACTGAGGCCGGTATACCATTGTGCCTCCATTTGAGAATGGTTTCGTACAAGATACGAGTTGTCATTCGAGGATGACATTTTTCCCAACATATTTTATTACCCACAGTGTGCAAATTTCCAAGTTTTATTGGAGTATTCAGTCACTCCATACCTTGAACGTCTAAAAGCTGTCACAATTATTCGTTCAGGCTTGCAGATGATTGAATAGGGGCAGCTGTAATACCTCAATATTTGCCCTCATCCTTTATTACCTCAACTGGCTTACATTTCACATTCATCTGCATTTCTCCATTAGGTCATAACATCATAATCATACATGGATTCTTAAGGCATGAGATCAGTGCCCTCTGAAGAACTAGGTTATTCCATTGATCTGTGGTTTCTACTTCAATAGGATTTGTGTCGTGGATTATGGAATTAGGGTTGCACAGACTATGATAAATTTAAATGCATCATCAAGAACTGGTCTAATTCCAATGAAGGTTTTATATGGTGCATTGAAGCTCACTTCTCAAATCATGCTCTCGTATTTCCAAGACAAATTCAATATGAACATTCATGGCTCATCACGATTTAAGGAAGTAAAACAGGGTATTTATTCAAGATTTGAGGATTGATTCATATTCAGTTGGATTCAAGGTTTGATTAAGTGGTTATCAATTAATATTGCTTTATGCGTGGTTAACGGTTGACTTGTATTCTTCAATGATTGACTCAAGGTCTTAATTTATCGTAAATGAGAATTCAATATGGTGAAGATTGCTTGATGAGATATTCGGATCAACAGAGGGAATTCCGAATGGTCATAATGTAGCTCTGGATCTCATAAAAAATGATGAAGTGCATGCCATCATAGGGCCAATAACAACAATGGAAGCAAATTTTGTGATACAACTAGGAGACAAAGCTCACGTGCCAATTGTAACATTTTCTGCAACAAGCCCTTCACTTGCATCACCTCAAAGTCCATATTTTTTCCAAATATCACAAACTGATTCAGCTCAAGCAAAAGCCATCACCACAATTATTCAAGCTTTTGGTTGGAATCAAGTTGTCCCGATTTATGTTGACAATAGTTTTGGTGAAGGACTCATTCCTTATTTAACCATTGTTCTTCAATCACCAATATCTCTCCAAAGCTCCAATTGAATCATTCAATAAAAAAGAAAAAAATTGATTGTAATTTTATGACATAATTAGTTGCAATTCCCCAATAGAAATTTCTGAACTCAATGAGAAACTCAAAAAGAAAGGTTACAGAATTATAACCAAAAGCAGAATATTCTACAATAATTAAACAAAAACAATACTGCATTCTCATTCATTAAATCATATCAATGGCCACTACCACCTCTTGTCCTCCTCCGCTAACTTCAACTTCGGAGCTCCATCCTCTATTCGATGAAACCACCGGGTTGTACATCAGTTATAGTTGCCTCTTTGCACAACGTGTATGGATCACTAGAAACTAACAGAAAATTGGCCACAAAAAAGAGTTTGCTGAGCAGTTGTTATCCCATGTTGATACATTTCTCAAAGTTTTGTTTGGCTCATTGAAAGGGGATATTGTGCAACAAGTCAGTTCTGCTTTTGAATACTTGGAGAATTCTCTTGGTAAAGTTGATGATGGCCCGTTCCTTCTCGGTCAATTCAGTTTGCTGGATATTGTTCACATTCCGTTTGTTGAAAGATCCCACATTGCTCTTCCTGAGTTGTTCAAGTATGACATAATAGAAGAAGAAAAAAGGAGTTAGAAAAAAGAAGAAAATCAGTTACGAATCTCTTGATGAATCACTCTCAGAACTTAATCATAACCAAATAACCAAATCCTATAACTGAAACTCATAACAGAATGGAAACAGAAAATCGAAATTGCATAACAGAAATAACAAATACCTAACCGATTTTTCTTCTGGAAGTTTCATCTGAAATCCTCTATAAATCAGAATCAACTTCACCCCAATCTTCTTCTTCTTCTTCAATTCTCCAGCTTCCACAATTTCTCCATATCAATCTTCTTCTACACACAACTTCTCCCATCTCAATCTTCATCTCTCCTCTCACAATTTCTCTAATTCCTCTCTATAACTTTAACTCATTCTTCTGCAACCCTTTCTGAATACCATGGCTTGACCGCTATTCTGAATTGCATCCTGCATAATCCTCATTCTCAAATCATCGTTCGTCATCTTCTTCGGCACTGCTTCAATAAAACTCCAATCTTCATCTTCCAAATTCGACTTCTGCACCCTACGATTTCAAGACCTATCAACAACTCCTCAAATAACCGAAACCACGTTGCAATCACTATACCAATCAAGAAATTCGTACACAACATAGAACGTAAGAATCAAACAAGAAACAGAAGAGAGATAGGAGACGAATTCAAAGTTCGTACCTGAGGAAGCATCATCTCGTTCGTCATCAAAGTATCATTCGCGACTCCGTCTTCGGCAAACAAGGTACGATTCTTTTCTCCTCATCCTCGATTGTTCTTGCCGCCTTAGAATAGGTAATGTTGGCACCTTGATTCAACCTGCTTGATGTTGATTGTGAGCGTGAGAGTGCAAGAGGGAGATTAGGTCGAGAATGTCGGAGGCGGTTAGGTTGAGGAGATGGTGGCAGTGAAGAAGAAGGTGTGAGTGACGAGGTAGATTGTGGCGGCGAAGAAGATGGAGGAGATAACAATGAAGGTGATGTCGGCGACGGCGGAGAGATGAATAAGAGACCTAGGGTTTCTGTTTGTTTGTTGTTCTTCAGCCCTTTTCATTTGTTTTCATTTTTGTAATATAGATAAGTTATTGAAATGATTAAGAGACCATTAACATAATTAGTACTGATTGAGGGAATATCAAGGAGTTAAAAAGAGAGTTAAGAGCATTAATATGAGATTAATCCACACTTATTCCCCATAAAGAGCCGTTAGAGAATCCTGTAAGATAAGGTTGGAGTTATTTTTGATTTCCCAACCACACCGGCGGTGACACGTGTCACCATCCGATGGGCCTTTCTGGCGGTGGTTTATGTGTGCACCGTCCACCTTAGCTATCATAGGCTTGCGTTGTGGACGTTTGATTAGAATACCATAGGAAGAATTGCGATCCAACGACCCATGTTGAAGTCCACGAAGTTGACCGAATTCCACCAATGCACCCTCATGGATCCTGCGTTTTGGGCCTAGCTTTTTGCTTTTCGCACCCCTTTTAATAAGCCCAATTGGAATAATAACTATAAAAAGATACTCTTTGCACCCTCTTCCTTTTTCATTTTAAAATTCAATTTTTTGTTTTAGGTACAATTAGGAATAAATTCTTAAAAAATAGTAAAAATCATAATAAAATTCTATAAAAATTTCAGTAGGTTAATAATTCAATTTATAAATTTGTGACAATTTTATTTTATGAATTTTGGCTATTGTTTATTTAATTTCGATTTTTCATGTAATTAGCATTTTATTGAATTTCTTTAATTGCACATGATTTTGTTCATTTTATTTTTTTCACTTCCTGTAGAATTTTTATCCCATTCTTTTAGCTATGATTAGAGGACTTATAATAGAACTTAGGATATTTTTTGGTATATTTTTAGGCCATTTTATCCACTATTTTGGTAGCTTAATTCATGTAAAATTGTAGTTAATTCTTAGGTAAATTCAAGTGACTTTTAGGCATAGTTAGCTTCTGAATTTTTAGGATATTTTTTAGCACAATGCTGTAGTCAGTTTTAGGACCTTAGAGAATTAATTTCATATTTTTTTACAGGACTTTTACTATTTTTAGTGTATTAATCTTTAGGCCATTTTTACATGATAAATCCACCTAGTTTAGCTTAGAATCTTATGGTTCATTAAGGACTAGTTTAGTTAGGCTTAGTCTTAGGATTTTAAAATGATTTAGTATAGTTTGATTACTGATTTTAGGATGATGATATTAGATGATTCCCTTAGTTTTAGGACTTAGGCTTAGAATTTCTAATAAATAAGTTTAGGTGAAGTTTAGCCTTACTTTTGGTTTTATGCCTTAATATGCATTTTTTTAGAATTTATTTCTTATTTCAATTTTAATGCTTTTGCCTTATTATTTTAATTCTCTCACTTGTATAGGGTTCCCCATTGTTCTTAGAATCAACTTAACTTCCTTAGGAAGTAAGTTGAATTCTAGTAGTTTCTAGTTCCCTTTCATTCATTAGGCTTAGAAAACCACATAAACCATTAGGACCACTTTTGAATAAATAACTAAAATTAGGATTGAGTCTTAGTCCCTTAGTTTTTACCTTTTGAAACTTGAGTCCTTTCTCTCCTCATAAAGAAAAATAATAAAACACTTAATAAAAACCGAACGTTCTTGTACGACACGAGACTTTGTTGCGGAGTACTTATATGTGTCCTGTTTCGGGGCGAGGTGTAAGTATTTACCACGATGGATAGGTCTTAGTATGAGAATGTTCACAAACAAATTCAAAACATTTCTCATAAAAGACAAAAACAAATAATAAGCGACTATCCTGCGGGAACTTCTCTTTCTCATCTCACTCACTCTGAACGCGAAGTCGCGACGACTTGTCTCGCATGCAAGACGGTAAACGCACTCGTATCAGACGAGCCTGCAACACCTGAGCATAGACATACGCAGTTCCATCTATAAAAAACACAAACAAATAGTTCCCGCCTTAGTTAGGCGAACTACGTCGACTGTGATTCGCATTTTCCCGATGAGGTACGTAGGCAGCGGGGTAGGGCCCGTTCGAGCACATTCTTTATTTTCCCTACATTTCCTTCTTTCTTTTTGTTCTCTTTTTGTTCCATTTCTCATTTCAGTTCCAGTTCCAGTAGTATTTCTTTGTTCAGCAGCTTTATTCTTTCTCACCCTTTGAAACAAAACAAGCAAGCGTGGATCCCGTCAAGTACGGCGGACGGTCTGGGGTTTTAATACCTTCCCAGGTTGTAACCGACTCCCGAACCCAGATCTTTGGTTCGTAGGACCTTGTCCTTTCCTTCTTCCTTAGGTTTGTGCAACATTACCTTTCCCATTCATTCGGGATAAAAATGTCTGGCTGGCGACTCTACCTTTTCCGCACCACTTAAGCGTTTGTACTAGGATGAAAATCCCGGGAGCGACAGGTAATATGGAATGTTTGTCTCAACAAGAAACTAACAAGATATACTCGAGAAGAAAAGGGACTTATCAAAGCAATGAGACTAACAAGGAAAGAAAAAGGAGAGTGTGCCAAAGCAATTAGTCTAACATGGCAAAATCATACCAAAGTAATGAGACTAACAAGGTAAGAGAGAGTGATTTAGTGAGGTTGTAGGTTCAAGATGTTGATTGTAAAGTGATTCTCCAATGTTTCTTGATTTGAGCTTTGAATCTTGTTGATGTTGATCACTGCAATGCTATGTGGAGGAGACTTTGTCAATCGCCGCTCATACGTGTACTAAAGTCTATGGATAAGGGTGAATATTTGGGAACTGGGTCGTTCGGTCCATACCCAGAGTACTCAGAATGGGGTAGGATTTCTCTAGCCCACTCCTTCCCTATCTCTTAAGGCTCGTGGTGTATAATGTGAAATGCAATTAACAATATTTGAGAAGATCATTGATGTTTTGCTTTGTATAATGCTCCAATTTAGTATAACTTGAACTTGAGATGCCATGAAGCTTGGAGTGAGAAAGAGGATTTGACTCGAGAGTGTGAACACCCCAAATTTGCCCTCACCCCTTCACACCATAGATTGTGATCCTTTCATATGCATAAATTCAATCATAGCATCTCATACCACATTTTTTATTCACTACATTGCTTCTAAGTCATCTGCATCTAGGGTTTGTGATCTGAGCTATCCAAGAGCCATTTGGGCCACTCCAAAGGTCTTCAATCACTTCAAAGGGGTCCATGTATGTTCAAGCATCATATTATATCCTCTCAAGATCAAAGAAGTCAAAAAATCACAAGAACTGAGAATGGCATGGAAGCAGAGCCAGGTTTAACTGCACAGATGACCTAGAATTAGGGTTTTGGTTTCAGAGGCCATAACTCCAAATTTTTTGGTCATTCTTGTTTATATTGGTCTCTATATGTTATAAGTATCATGCATATCAATTTTCATGAAGAAATTCCATGGGGAAGGCATCTAATCAAGAGTTGACTTCTTGAGCAAGTCAGTGTAAAATCAGGGCATCTGAGGCCCCCAATGACCCAACCAAAGGGTGTTCTTCATCATTTTGATTGAGTATGATCTTTATTTGATCATAGAAGATGTTGGAAGTTCATAAAATTGAAGCATTTCAAGCCATTTGCAAAGTTGCCTTTTTGGGAAAATGACTTGTAATGGAAACTTGCCATTTTGGGAAACTTTTTCAACCCTTTCTTTTGGATTCAAAAATGCTTCAAATGGGAAAACTTTGGTCATGAAAGTTGTAGAATGGATCATTCCCTTTTCAAAAAGTACAAGAACTCATTCTAATTCATTTTGTATCAAAAGTTATGGCTTGTCAAAGTTGGAGAAAATCACATAATTTCAAGTTATGTACCAAAGAGGCAAAGTTGCAAAACCACTTGCCAAGTTGAAATGAGACCTCAAAGTGACTTCTAACCTTTGTACAAACATAAACCAATGCTTAAAAGTCAGAATGCATCAAAGATTTGCCCATTTTCATGACTTGTGGATCAAGAAACTTCAAAAGGGGCAAAGTTGAACAAAGTTGCAAAACATCATACAAACCCTAATCCATTTGTTAATTGGATTCAAAACTGATCCCATGGTCCTCCTCATTCCTTGCTGCACAGGACACCCCTCTTGTACTTGACTTACCATTGGCCCATACCTCTCTTACACAAAGCTTGACTTTTTGCATAAAGACCCATACCAATCACAATAGGGCACAACCACTCTTCTGACCTACCCAAGATTGATAAGTGGACCAAATGCATCACAACACAACACACAACTCATGCTGAAACACTCCCCAAGCCATAGTTCCAAGTTTATGCCTCTTATGCATTTTATTTCGAAACACACAACACAAGCATCAAACATAAAAACAAACTTCATAAAACATCTCAGCATCTCTCACTGATCATCCCTAACCCTTCACCTTGCCCTGAAACTCCCTAAAATCAAAACACGATTTCCTCCCTTCTCTGATCAGAACCCCATCAATCTCTCAAACTAGCCCAAATAAACTCCAAACAAGCCTTGCAAACATCTGAGGAGAGTCATTAGAGTTGATTGGAAGCAAAGAAGCAAGTTGAAAGCTCCAAACTGAAAGCTTCACTTCAGGTAGCTTCGAAAATTATTTTTTCCAGAAACCTTGTTTTAAGCTACTGAAATGATCTACATGTTCCCCTGATTGTTTTGCACTTTGTAGTTTTGAAAATGATTGAGTATTGAGTATGTATTGCATCTCTGAAAGTTTGGCCATTCTTACGTTTTTGATTCGAATCATGGTTTTAAGCAAAAAGAAATGAGTTTTGAGGTTAGATTCAGGTTCAGGGGGATGAAGAGAGTTGATCTGGAGCTTTAGAGCTCCAGAAATAACCTAGAAGTGAGGTTTTGGTTTTGCTCAGGGGAGGTGTGGCCGGAGAAGACGACCGGAGGTCTTTTCCGGCCACCTGAAAGTGATTAGAGCCTTAATTGCGTTTAGGGCAAAGTTTGAATGTGGACCCTTGATTCAGTGGACTTTTGTTGACTCCTGCGCGTCTCAATGGCCAGGATGGTTTCATTAAACCCTAATCCACGTCATTAATCTAATTAATTAAGTTTATAAATTAATCCTGCCAGTTTGAATCTCAGCCACAAGATCTGGCGCCAGTCAACTCCCGCGCGTCCCATTCAAATCTCAGCCACTGGATCTGTCTACTTTCATTTATTTTCATTTTTCTTTCATTTTCTTTCTCATTTTATTAAAAATAGTAAAACAAATCACAAAAATCTCATTTTTTGCATGCTGACTTAGAATATTTTTCTCATTTCAAAAATATTTTTATTTTTATTTTTTGCATTAAAAATTATTTTTAAATCATTTAAATGTTTATTTTTAATTAATTAATGGAAATTAATTAATTAAAAATACATTTAGGTATTTAAAAATCACAAAAAAAATTCATGTTGCATTTAGAAACATTTAGAGACATTGTCCAACCCTCAAACCAAATTTCTTTTTTGTTCTTGATACCTTTTGATCATTTTCATTAGATTTAATTTCATTTTTAGGCAATATTTTGTTTCAAACTTTAAAATTTCTTTTCTGCCTAACCATTGAGAGTTGGATGATGATTCTTTTGGCATTGTATCTTGCATAGCATGTAGTTCATAGGATAAATTTGGTTTGAATTGATCTTGCATTTTCAATTTGTTTTGCATTTTACTTGATGAAGTACCCCAAAACCCTAGCAATCTTAGGAAATTCATAACTTTCAATAGGTTAAGAGTTGGATCCTCTCCTTTGGGCAGTGAGTTTGTATAGGTTTAGGGTATCTTTGATTGCATTTTCAAATTTTTATCATGTCATTTGTTTCTGGTTTTGGATTTTTGCTTTGTATGATGCATGTAACCCTAATTTGTGCCCTCCTTTGCATCCATTTCTCATTTGCTTGCATCCATTGACTTGCCATGACATTTTGTGCATCCACATGATTCATAATACATCTTAGGTCATATTAGAATCATGTTTGATCATTGCATCTTTCATTTTCCATGTTGTATGTCCATTGCATTTCATAACTTTCCATGAACTTTCATGGTTCAATGCATGCCTCATTTGCATCCTTATGTTTGTCTGATCATTCTCATCTCTTGTCTTGTGTTTGTATCATCCCTTAGCATCATTAACATCATACTTATGCTTCTGGTTTTGATTTGCATCATGACATTGCATCCCATTTGCATTGCATTTCATTTCTTTTGCTAACTTTTCAGGTGGTAAGTTGTTTGAGAAGTGAATTTGCCTTCACTTCTCACAATCTCTTTTTCATCTCTTTCACACTTTCTTTTCTGCATTTTGTATGAGTTTTGGATTGAGCTTGCTCATTCTTGTTCATCTTACTTTCTTCCTTCAAGCAACTTGTCTTCTTAAGTGAAGCAAGTTGTTTTGCTTCTCTTTGTTTCTTCCTCCTTTCATCTGCTTCTCTCCTTGGTGGCTCTTTGAAGATCTTCTTGCAAACCTAATTAAACCTAGGAACAACCAAGCATGACAATAATTAGGGTTTGATTATTCCCCCCATTTAGTTTTGCCTTTGTGTCATCTTTGAATCTTCTCTCCTCACCTCATAATCAGGGACTAAACCCTAAAGGCTTTAAGGCTTTGTGATAAAGCTTATGCCTGCATCCTTCTATTAGGATGGAGTGTATAACTTTAATCCTAAGTGTTAAACCCTTAAGGTGTTTAAATCCTTTAATCAATCCATCTAATAATCATCAAGACATCAAACTTGTAACTTGGGCCTTGCATTAGGGTTCTAATTCTTCCTTAATTGGTTAAGAAGGACTAACCCTAGTGTTAATGGACAAGTCCCCCTCAAGTTGTCTTACAAATCATAAAATCCGTTTCTTCATCTTATCATTAACTAAAATCCACTTTAATAAAGGTTTTGTTTTGTCATGAGGTTAATCCCTAATCATGGATTAAGTTGAGGAGCTTTCCTCAGCTTAAATGTTCTCATCTATTATCCTTCTATTAGGATGGTGTAATGAGTCCATTAAATCCTTGATTATGGCTTAAACTCATTACTCAACACTAAACAAAAACAACAAAAACATCTAAATAATCACAAGTAGGTTAATGATCTTAATCCTACATCAGGGTGATTAAGTGTGAGATGCTGACTTCACACTTAAGGTATTCTCATTACCCCTAATCAGAGGGAAGATGTGATGAGTTTACTAACCCTTGGTTTAGGCTTAAGCTCATTAACTTATGACAAACTTCAAAAAGCAATAAAAGACTGAAAACTCAAAAACAAACAATAATCGTCTCCTCCGGGATTCTTTTCTCATCTCATTCACTCATAATCGAGAACTCGCTTCTTCCGTCTAATGCAAGACAGTTTGCACCTGAGCCAAACAGGTCATACACTTGAGCATAGACAAGTAAGCAGTTCATCAAGTCAATTTACCTTTCAGTCTCTTTGGGTCGAACTACGGTGTTTTGACTTCCTCATTGCACGAGAGGATACGTAGGCATAACTTAACAGTTATCGAACAAAAGTCTCTGTATATTCCTCCTCTTTCCAACCTTATTCTTTAAGCCTCATGATCTTGAGCATTCCATTCTTGTCCTTACACTGAAACTTCACTTATACACTTCACTTTTCTTTTACACTGACACTTGCCTTCTTTCCAGCTTTGATACACATATTGCACTGACACTACCCCTTTAAAACACAAATCTTTTAAGCGTGGATCCCGTCGAGTACGGCGGACAACCTGGGTGCTAATACCTTCCCAGGTTGGAACCAACCCCCTTTCTCAGTCTCTCTGGTTCGCAACCGTCTTATCCATATCTTCTTAGGTTTATGCAGCATTACCTTTCCTTCGGGATAAAAATGCCTAACTGGCGACTCTATTCATTTCCCTTCCTCTTTCGCCGACCGTTCGCGTCTGTACCCCTTCTGACCAAGTGTCATTTGGTGGGAGCGACAGAGAGGACATCGCTTCCATTAGAGTCGATGATTGCGGGAATCATGGGAATTGTGAGGATTATGCTTGCTAGGCGTCGCGCCTATGCCTACGTATCTCATTTGGAATGAGAATCAGAGCGCCCTAGTTCGGATCACTACGGGTTGAAACTTGTTTGGTTTTGTATTTTTTAGGTGGATGATGTTAATGTATGCGCTCTATCATTTAGGTGTTGTCGCTCACTGCATGGAGACTCAGGCGTATACCCATTAACGGTGAAACAAACATGACATATCCCTTTACGTCTGGTAAAAAGTGGGGTGAGAAAATAAAAGTCGATTGATTTGTTGATTTTTTAAGAAAAGTGGATTTGAATTGTTTTTGTTTATTAAGTGTTGTTGATTTTGTTGGAGAGAGGGAGAAGAGAAAGACTCAAAAGTTAAAATAAAAATACTAAGGGGGATTCTATACTAAGAGTTAGCATGCATAGTTGATCCTATAGTTAGGTTTGAAAGGAACATCAACCTAAGTTAGCATATATGGATTGAGATCCTAAAGTCTATCCCACTTCGGACTTAATCAGGAATTAAATCCAAGTTAGGAATCCTAAGTGATCATGCAAGGAAAACATAAGTAAGCAAAGAGTAAACATTTCAATAATTAAAAAAAGATAATGGTCATGACTACCTAGGTTATGGAGGTGAGGAAATGAAGTGCATTGGAGGAGAAGATAATGAGATAGATTAGGGTAGGTCAATAGCGATGTGCAAGACAATCAACTTATGGTGTGAACTATACAAGCCATGTTGGGGGTTAATGGAGTGGAATGGAGTTTTCAATGAAGGGAGATAATATGGAAATCCTAAGGTGGAGCATGTGAGATTAATTTAATAAGTTAAAACAACTCGACGTTGAATCAAGCTATTCTTCCTTTTATCTTCTTTTTTTGAAATTGTTTTCTAATCACTTATTTTTATCTTTTCTATCCTATTAACATACAAGCATCTCCAAGTATACAACAAATATAAAGGGTCCTATACTATTACATTGTCACGGGGAGAGGGAAGCATGCAAAATCCACCAAGAGGAGAAATACCTAAGCAAAGGCATAAAAGAAATAAATGGACAATATCATAAAAGTACAACAAAAACGATTAGTATCCAAAATGTCCATAAGTGGTAAAAGTCTCCAGGTTACCTCACAAAATGAAATAAAATGGTTAGTACACAAAATATAATATATGTATGCAAATGATATGTTTGGGAAGAATCGAAACAATTACCATGTCAAGATTACACAACCATTTGAACATATTCTAAAGAACAATTCAAAATAAATTCAAAACATTAAGAAAGTGACAACTAAAAAATATTAAAAATTAATTAATACCATCAATGTCAACATGAATTTTACTGGAATTTTTCTATGCAAGAAACTATATTTAAAATTGATTTTTGAAGCATATAATAATAAAGGAAAAATAATAGACCAGACAAGTGCATTATCAGAAAAACAAAGCTTAAAACACATGGGTCTGGATCCCAATGGGTGCGGATATAAACACTGGTAGGCCTAAAGGTGCATGAAGCCTGATGGTGCATATCATAGTCTCTGGTGAATCCATTTACCAATCTGGGTCGTCTGGTGGTATGGAAATTGCATCCAAGGGTGATCAAGAGAGGGTGCATGGTGGCTACAGTGGGGTGCATGCGTGAGATATTAATTGGGAGGTCCTACCGGACGGTGACAAGTGTCACCGCCGGAGTGGACCTCACCACCAAAATCTTATCCCCACATTGATTGAAGAAGTTGAAGGGGGTTTAGTCTCATAACTTATTCATTCACTCTCTCTTTGCTAAGCTAACCCCATCCTATTTTCTCTCCACATTACGAATCCGAAAACAGTTTCTTCAACAAATCATTCATACGACGGGATCGAGCATTTAGAAGTCAAGAACCACAAAACCAATCTAAGCTTAAACACAAACTTCACAATGGATCTTTAATAGATCAAAGGTCGTAGCTAACACGAGTTTAGGATTCGTGTACCTATAGAGGTGATGAACGCATGAAATAAGTTGAATGTGAGTTTCATTTCTTGATCTCGTTCCTTCAATTTTCGTAATCTGCAATTCCTTCCTCTTCTTCTACTCTACGTCTGAGATTGTTATTGTTGTTTCCGGATTTTAAAAATAAAAATGGCACAGAGTAATTATCAGGATGAGTTGCGTACTAGGTCGCTTTCTTTAAGACGTTTCATCGTACTGCCAAAATTTGCAAAGCAGTCGATTTTCGACGACGTCTCCAGGATAAAATAGCCCATTCAAAAATTACGATTTATCACTTACAATCTGATAAATCGATCTAGAAATACACCTTCAGATGGTTTTCTTGCAGAAGAACCAGTCAAGAAAAAGAAAATAATAGATGAAGAGAATGAGAGAGAGAAGAGAGAATTCAAAAATTCGGAGCAGGGAGAAGAAATACATAATATAAATAAATGTGGTAATAAATAAACAATTAAGCATTAAAATTAGAAACCTGGTTGCAATGTTCTTGATCAACCAAACTTCTGAAAACTTGAAACGTAAACAATAATTCAGGGGCTGGAAATAATAAAAATGACGATAGTTTCCTAATGATGGAAACTATCACTAAAGGGTTGGTAAAGGAAAATAAAATCGAACTAATACTGAAAATAAATGGCAAACTTCGAACAAAAGAAAAAATGCAGAAATTGGATTGATCGAAGCTCTCCGTGCAAATGGCAGAGAGCTCTATTTATAGGAAGTAACTAGGTTTTGTTGAGAAATTGTAGGCTTGGACTTTGATTGGGCTTTGAATTGAGTTGCTTGGACTTAACTACTTAGGGTTGAGTGAAATTATTTGTTGAATGTGAAAACTTATCATAACGGCTTTCTCTTCGTTTGAATCTGGTTTCTGTAATTTAGGTTTCTGGAACTTTCACTTGAAACGATCATTCTGTAAATGAAACAAGAAACTTGGGTTTTAGCAATGAGACGGTCAACTTGGATTTGGGATGGGAGTCTCACATATGAGACAACCAACTTGAAGTTGAGATGGTCGTCTCACAGTTGAAATGTGCATAAATGCATTTTCTTGCTATTTTCCTTCTGTTTTTCCACGTTTCTTGTCCAATAAGTTTCTTTTTGTACTTTTGCCTCCAAAAGTCCTGTTTGATCAAATATCTACAAAACAAATACAATTCACGCGTAATATCGTCCAAAACAGATAAATTAACATGTTAAACAATCGGAAATCGTATTAAATAATCGATATTAATTTGAGTTATCAAATTCCCCCAGACTTGAATCGTTGCTTGTCCTCAAGCAAACAATCAAATATGTTTTCAACAAAATACCTTCATATGCAGACATAAAACGCATCACTTATCCGTATGGGGTCATGCGGATTTATGTTAAAAGAACTAATATTAACTCGAACACCAAAAATACACTAATGACACTAAAAACGAATAACATTCTTTAACCCCTCGTACAAACCAATCTGAATCATGCTATTATAACTCAAGCTAATGCTCCTGTATCTGTTTCACCCGGTTTCATTCCGACGCAATTACATTAAGCCCTTTACCTTTGCATGTGCATAATGAAATAGCCTATTAGTGAATTTGATCCTTCTTTTCATACGGGGTCTGGTACACAAGTGTGATAACCCTTTATCACACTGAGTGTAAGATGTGGGGGATCGAATAGTAATTCGCCCTACCGAGTTCAGAACCAGATTCCTCTGAACCAACTGACATTAGTCTTTGCTTTTCCTTTTGTGCAACTTAATTGTTTTACCAATGGCTTGCATATTCTTAATATTTTTATTTTTCTTCTTTTTTTGGCATTTTTGTGATCAATCACTTATTTGCATCGGCTTTCCACGTAGCTTGTACTTCAAGCGGTGCTGACTGCTAATATAAACTACTTGAGGCTAATTTAGACTTAAAGCTTCCGATTTTTGGTATAATAGGTATCCAAATCGATATTGCTTCTAAGTTTCTATGGTGTCAAGACTGTATAAATTTTGTTAAGTCTTTTCTTAGTTTCTCTAACAGAGCCTATTAACCTATATACTTGAAGGGTATGTTAATTGAAAGCATTCTAAAGGAATAATTTTTTTTTTGTTTATGCTAAAAATACTAGAGAGAAATTGAAACTAAAATACTTCGATTAATTTAATTAGGTTTCGTACAATGAAGGAGAAATCTAATACCTTTTCCCACACTATCTCGGACATTGTCCTCAATGTTGTGAGATATAGGTACACTTCTAAGGAAAACAATAAAAACAACAAAAGCTAAAAACTAATAAAACTACTCATGCAGTAGTGGTGGTCTCTGGCCTCTGGCTCTGGCTCTGCCTCTGACTAAGTGGTCTAGTACACCTATATGATATATGAAATCATGCATACCATGAACTTGACGAGTCAAATCACCTAAAACTTAGGTGTTGGCAGCGATAAGCCTTTTGTGCTCAGTCTGAGTTAGCTCCATCCTTCACATCCTCTATGACATCTCCTGGTAGTGCTTCTGTTGCATCTCCTGATTCTGCATAATTGCCGCCATAATGTCATCCATAGGTGTAGGTTGTTTATTCCTTCGTCTGCGTCTAGTGGAGGTGCTAGTGTTGGCATAATCAACTGCTCTTCCATCATCATTTTCAACTTAATCCATCGCCTGTTGTACCTTATTGATCTCGGAAGCTTGCTCTTCTTCCTGTGCAGCCACACCTGGTGATGGAGCGTTGAGGTCGTAGCTCTAGTTAGCTCGAACCTTCACATATATCTTGGTATGACAGGGTAGGACGATACTCCAGATGACTTTGTTCTTCACAACTAGTTTGTACTTGCCATCCCTCCTCCTTTGACTGATTAAGTGACAGGATTTGCAATACTCCAAATCAAGATACAAGACGGGTGCTTCATGCAGTTGGTTCAGGTTTTCCTCTAAACCCAACTTAAGTGCAATGTCGATAATCATACCGCCAAAATAAAAGGGTTCCTTCCACCTATTGCAGATATACTCAATGTTGTAGAAAATGAAGGCCACAAGGTTCACACGGATGTTGAAAAAGGCGCAGTTAATTAGGAATAGCTCCCTCTGGTTTACTTTATAATTCTTGAACCTTTTGAAGATTACGTTGGATACCACCCTCTAAAAGTAGCAGATGGTTGGGCTATGGATATGAGTTACATACAACTCATCCCATCCTTGCTTCCTTTCTCCCGTTAATTCCTCCCACAGATTAAAAGAGTTGATCGGCCAATCTTCATCATTTGGAGTTGTTAAGTAGATACCTTCGCCTTACGGAAATCCAAACCACTCGCTGAACTATTCCTGAGTGACGGAAAATTCCCTTCCGAAGAGGCGGAAGGTGATATTCCCCACCAGGAATTTTGTATCATCCTTTGGCGTGTGGTACTCATAAGAACTCAGGAATTCTAAGACAAGTGTGGAATATGTGGGCCTGTTGCTTTTGCAAAGCGCGGTGAGATTGGTCCTCTCGGTCAAATAGTTAACGTTGTCGAGGAGTCCCAAATTAGTCAGGCACTCTTCGTCAACGTAACAAGTGATATTGATGGTTCTCTCATGGAACTCTGTAAAGCGCGCCCTTTGGAGAATTACGGCGTCACCTTCTCTTGAGATGAGGTTTGTGGGAGTACGTTCTTCCATAATAGAAAGGTTTTGGAGAATAGAAGATGAAATGGTGAGGAGACAAAAAAATTTGTGAATTTAGGACTGGTGTGGAATGAAAATGCTGTATAAATAGAAACAGAGAGTTTGGTGGTTGAGAAAGTGCTACGAAGATGATGCTGTGAAGTGGTTTTGTGAAAATGGAGTTGGTAGTGGCCTAATTTATAGGAGTGGTGATCATGATCGTTGGGGAACAAGGCTTAGTGGGTTGCAACGGTCGTGAGGACCGTTGCAACACGAACGTTACAGGGTTCTCAAGGTGAGACGTCCGTCTGGGTTATGTGACGGTCGTCACAAACCTGAGAAGGTCGTCTCAAAGCTTAGTTTGTTTCATACGTAATTCATTTGTACATTATTTTCACGTATCTGGTGTGTATCAGGTAACAGAATAAAAATAAGTAGTAGGTATACATATTATATCAGTACTGAAATTTTTAGTAGTAGGTAAATAATTCAATATTTGTAACAGACTAGTAGTGCATCATAATTTCATCAAACTGATAAATTTAAACACCAATAACACACTTAAACAATCATAATTTAAGGCACACATAAAATTAAGAACAAGACCAAAGTACTTTATTAAAAATAAGCTGAAAATTAAAAATTGATTAGAAATAAAATTTAACTAAATTAAAATGCTAAAGAGAATGCAAGAAAATTCTGATAATCGTTGATGTTAAAAATTAGCCACGATTTTTGTGGATTGAGTCTATCGCATGTCTCAAGTATTCAAACTGATCAATTGTCATATCTCTTAGACTAACGATATCTATGCGCAGGTCTCGGATGTCGTGTTGCATGGTGTTCATCTCAGCTCGGAGACTTTCTAAAGTAAGCTCAGGATTGTTTGTAGTAGGTGTAGGTTTCTCAACAAGTTTAAGTTTCTCTTCTTCGGGATTCTCGACTTCTATCATATCATTCGAATCATAATAATTTGAGGGGGTTTTAGGATCTATTCCAACTTCGGACCAAGCATCTCCCGGTTCATAAATTGGTTCATTTAAATCATAAAGCCAGTTGTGTTTACTATGCACACTCGTGCGCTCATGGTCAGGTAGCATTAGATGCAGCACAACTACACCATTGATCAGAAGCTTAAAATGGTCAGGACCTCGGTCATATAGCATTTCCCTCTCAAAACAGAATGTGATATTCATAGGCCTAAACTCTCCAAGTGGTTTAATATTACCAAGGCGGGTTCTAAATCCCATTGTATAAGCAATCTTAGTAACTATTCCACCTATCATGATTTGACACTGATCACTCTAAATAATTTTGCAAAATTTCACAAACATGAATGTCACCGTATTAACCTCTCTGGAAGTGAAAGCACATAACATAATGAATAATTCATCTCTTGAAATAGTGTTATCACTCTCAGCTTTTCCGAACAATGAATATGATAAGATCATATGGAAGTATCTAATAGCTGGGTTATGAATCTCAGTGGACATCAAAGGTTATAAATCATGATTAGGTCGTCCTGAGATACTACTCCAAAAATGATCTAACTCACCATGCGCAAGCAATTCCTCCTGTGGTTCTGAGAAAATGGAAGGTCCATCTGGAAACTCTAGAAGGTTAGTCATCTCATGAATGTTAAACTCAAAGGAGTATCCAAAGAGTCTAAATGTTATCTTTCCTCTGGTTAAACCTTTTCCACAGTTTGGGTTGTAAACCAGTGAGCATAGGAATTCTAATGTCAGCTCATAGTAGGTTCTATGTTTCCTAAGTGCAAATCCCTCCCAGCCTAGATGGCTAAACAGGTAGCCAATGCTGGCACCTATGCCTAAAGATTTCATGGTAGGTACATGAGAAAATTTGGTCATGCACATAGTGTAACACCCCAAAATTTGCCCTCTTATTTATTATCAACCTCGAGCGATTTACGCTTCATTCTTGCATCATTCCACATATCATTGCATCGCATTTGAAAAATAAATAAATCATCATCCTTTGTATACTCATGAGGTGTGTGGTCGATCGAGGCTTGCCAAAAATTGGAGTTCAAGAGAAAAATAATATCCCAAAAATATTCCAAACCATCTCCAAACTAACCAACCAAAAAGGGAAGATTTCACCTTTTCTCTCCCTTTTCTTTCCGCTTTTCCTTCCACTTTCTTTCCACATTTCCTTTCATTCTTTCCCTCTTGTTTTTCCACTTCAATTCCACTCCATTTCCCTTGGAAGCTTCCACCATGTTCTACCATCTTCTAGAGTGTTCCAAGGAATATTCCAAGGAATATTCCTTTTCCAACCCTAACCCTAACTAACTACCAAACCATAATTGTGGATCCCAAGCCTAATTTTTGGGCCCCAAACCTAATTCCATTCCCAAACTTAGCTCCAATCCTAGCCTCTATATATTCATTAATCAATTTAATGCAAAGGGTTCCCACAATTTTCCAACTTTTCACTCTTTCACAATCACTTTTTCTCTCTCACTTTTCCTCCATTTCCATTTTCACCAAAGCTTTTTTGAATAAGCTCTTCAAGTTTCACATTGAAACTTGAAGATCTTAAAGCTTAAGCCTTAAACCTCCATTGATTGTGGATTGTAGAAGAAGAAGCTAGTGATTTTTGTGAGGATTTTGGCTTATCGGAAGTACACAAAGGTTCAAGCATCAAGAACGCATTTATTTTGCAGTTTTCTTGGTTTTCTCTTCGATCAAGCTCCGATTCTTGCAACAATTACCGAAGCACTTCTCCGCTTTGTAGGTTGGTGATCTAAATCACTTTTCCTTTAAGTTATTCTCTTCATCTTGCCATTTCGGCATTCTTTAATTGCTCTTCGTTTTGATTGCGATCGATTATGTATTGCTTGCGATTTGTGATTGTTATTGGATTAGGATTTAAGGTTTTGATAGTTATAGGCTCTATCATGTGTAAATAAGCCACAATTAAGTAGAAATTAGTGTTAGCATATTCCTAGGAATATTAGGGATCATTAGAAGTAAGATTGTGGCCAAAAGCACTTATTTCAAAAGCATTTTTCACTTTCTGTTCAGCGTTAACCGGTTAACGCATTTGGTTAACCGGTTAACGCATGCGTTTTTGGCCATTTTTAGTGCTGTCTAGGGTCCGTTAACGGGTTAACCAATTTGGTTAACCGGTTAACGCTGTTCATTTTTGGATTTTTAGCTTATTTTCTTGCTCAATCTTGCTTCCTAGTGCTTCTAAGGTTCATGTATGTTTAGGTATTGATTTTAGGGAATTTTTGGGCCCATTTCCAGTAGCTCATTCCCCCATTTCGAGTCGTTTCGACGCGTTTCCGTTCATGTTGCGTATTATGCATATTAGTGTTTCTTTGTGCATAGCTTGATTTCTTGCATTTTGTTGCCATGTTTATGCATCATTTGGCATGTGATAATCATGTTGCATTCTGTTTTTACATGTTTCACATTGCATTTAATCATTTTGTATTTCATTGTATCAATGTATGTTGCATTTTGCATAATCATGTATGTATGTGTATTTGATTGCATTTGATTGCATGCTTGATCATAGCATTTACATCAATTCAATTCTGAATTTTGCATTGAGCTTGGCATTCTTGTTGATCTATCATATTGCATATTCATAACCAACAATCCTCATGTTCATATACCATATTCATGTGCTACATTTTTGCATTACTTGTTGCATAATCAACCATGTGATGCATTCTTGCCTAATCCCCAAAAGTGTTCATTGATCTTTCATTTATATATGTTGATTTAGGTTCAAATGCATGTTCATGGTGAAGTTGGTTCATTTTTCATTGAGTTTGTGCATTAAAAAATGAAAATAATCAAATCTGGATTTTGCATTTCATAGCTATTTTTGCATATAGGTGCTGTAAAATGTATGTTGTTTGTTTGTTTGCATGATGTATTTGACCTTTTACACCTACCTTTTCATGCTGCATGCTGGCTGTGAAAAGCTGATTTGTGTTATGCATTGTTTTCATAGCTGATTGTGTGTTTGAGTGCTGTAAATAATTGTTGAATTTTAGTTTAGCATAGTGTAGGCACCCTTGAACTTAAGATTGAGTCTAGTTTAGGCCCAAGTTGCCTTAGGATTTGTTTGGTATGTGTTTACCTCATTCATTTTTTAAATTGCACACTAATCTTTGTTTTGTAGAGGGGAAGATTGAGGTAAGTTTCCTTCACCCTATCCTTTATTTTTATGCATTTCTTTAATTCATTTTTTCCTTCCATATTTGTGTTTGGTAGGATTTCCCCCTTTGTTAGGATCAACTTACAAAGTTGCATCCTTTTTTATTCTTTCTTTTCCTTCCATAAGTTGCATCCTTTTTTATTCTTTCTTTTCCTTTTGTTCCTTAGGATTAGAAAACCTCACTAACCATTAGGATCTCCCTTTTGTGCATAATAAATAACTTAGGGTTGGTCTTAGTCCCCCTTAGTTTTGTCCTTTTCCCGATTTGAGTTTTCTTCTCTCATCTTCAAACAAAATCTAAAAGACACTTAATAAAAACCGAATGTTCTTGTACGACACGAGACTTTGTTGCAGAGTTCTTATAAACGTCCTGTTTCAGGGAAAGGTGTAAGTCCCTACCACGATGGATAAGTCTTAGTATGAGAATGTTCACAAACAAACTCCAAAACATTAATCATAAAAGACAATCAACAAAGACATCACGTCTTCTCTTCTCATCTCCTACTCTTTGCGGACGAATGCGACTTGCCTCGACAGTTCAAACAGCGATACGGTAAACACCCTCGAGTCAGAGCTGGTAACACCTGAGCTAGAGCTATGGCAACGTCATCCTAAAAAACACAAAGTTCCCGCCTTAGTTAGGCGAACTACGTCGACTCTGATCCTCATTATCCCGATGACGTACGTAGGCAGCGGGGTAGGGCCCGTTCGAGCACAATCTTTATTTTCCCTACATTTTCCCCATTCCTTCTTTTTTTTGTTCTCTTTTTCCTAGTTCCCTCCCTCATTTCCAGTTCCAATCAGCAGTTTTATTCAGCAACACTTTATTTTCTCACCCTTTGAAGCAAACAAGCAAGCGTGGATCCCGTCGGGTACGGCGGACGGTCTGGGGTGCTAATACCTTCCCAGGTCGTAACCGACACCCGAACCCAGATCTTTGGTTCGCAGGACCTTGTCCTTTCCTTCTTCCTCAGGTTTGTGCAACATTACCTTTCCCATTCTTTCGGGATAAAAATGTCTGGCTGGCGACTCTACCTTTTCCGCGCCACTTTCGCGTTTGTACTAGGATGAAAATCCCGGGAGCGACACATAGGTCGTAGGGCTAAAGCTTCATAACAGCTCCTCTGGACTCCATCTCTAAATTCCACAGTCATATTGGTAGTCATGATCAGAGTTAGTGAAAAACAGAGAGAGAGAGAGAGAGAGAGAGAGAGAGAGATAGAGAAGGTAGAAAAACTTTAAAAATCCTGGAATCACACAATAAAATAAATCAACACAAAAATCAGTGAGTTTAAAGCTTTTTCAAAATTCAAAAATTTAAAATGCAAATAAAATGAGAATTTAAAGCAAAAATTTAAAACATTGCGGGTTGCCTCCCACTAAGTGCTTCATTTAATGTCGGGGCTCGACACAGCTTAAGGGAAACTAATCTAAGGTTTCTGATGGCAATTCTGCCAATTTCAAACCCATTGAAAATTCTATGTCTTCTATGCAATTATAATGTTTAAGGTGTTATCCATATACTATAAACGATGCATTAGACCTACCCTTAATTTCGATAGTGCCACTAATTAAAACTTTAGTTATTTCGAAAGGACTGGACCATCTAGATCATAATTTTCCTGGAAACAACCTAAGTCTGGAATTGAATAAAAGAACAACGTCTCCCATACTGAATTCTTTCCAAGAGATTCGCTTGTCATGCCATTTCTTGGTTCTCTCCTTATATATGTGGTCATTCTCGTAAGCGTTTAGTCTTAGTTCTCCTAATTCATGTAAGTCTAGAATATACTTTCACCTGCATTTGCATAGTTAAAGTTTAGGTTTTTAATTTCCCAATAGGCTTTATATTCTAATTCTACTGGCAAGTGGCAAGATTTTCCGTAGACTAATTTGAATGGTGTGGTTCCGATGGGTGTCTTAAAAGCTATTATGTAGGCCCATAAAGCTTCTGGTAATATAATAGACCGATCTTTCCTCGATGTAGCTACAGTTTTCTCTAGAATTTGTTTTATTTCTCTATTTGAAACTTCTACTTATCCACTAGTTTGTGGATGGTAAGGTGTATCTATTCGATGTCTTACTCCATATTTTAATAAGTGTTTATCAAATATTCTAGATATGAAATGCGAGCCTCCATCACTTATGACGAGTCTTGGTATACCGAATCTTGGGAAGATGATGTTCTTAAAAATCTTTATGACTACTCTAGTGTCGTTTGTTAGAGAAGCTATAGCTTCTATTCATTTTGAAACCTAATCAACAGCTACGAGTATGAATTTATTTCCAAAAGAAGATGGAAGTGGTCCCATAAAATCAATTCCCCACACATCGAAAACTTCTACTTCAAGAATGCCTTTTTGGGGCATCTCAACGCGCCTCGAGATGTTATTAATGTGTTGGAATCGGTCGTAATTTAGAATGGCGAGGTGAACATCTTTCTATAGAGTGGTTCAAAATAGGCTTGATTGAAGGATCTTTGCACAAGTCTTCGAAGTGCTTGCATTGTAGAAGCATACTTCAATCTAAAACTTTTGATGAAGACAACAAGACTCAAGTTCATTCCGTGTTCGCAAAAAGTCAAGCTTTCAAAAAGATCAAGATCAAGGATATGCATCACTCAATGGAAACGTTATCATGCGAATCAAGCTCCGTATGTAATTGCTCGTATCCCTTCAAGACTTGGACACAAGACTTAGGTATATCAAAACACACATCTAAATTGATATACAAGTGTTCAAAAATAGGTTTTCATGATAAGAATTGCATATACCCTTTTAGAATTAATTTGGAACTGGTTTAACACTTTAAACTTAAATATTTTTCTGAATTTTTACTGTGTTAACCCGTAACCAAATAGGTTAATCGGTTAACTGTTCAAAAATTGCAATAATCTCAGTTAACATTACAGTGTTAAGCGGTTACCCCATTTGGTTAACCGGTTAACACTGAACGAATTTTGAAAAATGGTTTCTTTTCATTTGAAATACTTTTTTGAAAATTATACATTTTCATAATTATTTCATAAACATTTGATACCTCTTTTGAATGGGTGTTTTTGAAACATATATATTCTGTTTTTTTCAAATTTAAAAGCACCTCCAAACATTTTATCATAGAATTTCTAAACAATCAAAGTCACTCATTTTGAATATTTTCAAATATTTCAAAAGTGTTTATATTGTTCATACTTTTTCACACTCATAAAAATTGAACACTTGCATTGATATTGTGAAGTGAATTTTGATTAAAAGGAGAAAATCAATCTAGTATTGATATTGTGCGATTCATTTTATTCTCAAAAACAATCTCATAGAATTATTTCTATTTCTGACTTGCGATCCAGGATTGTTGGACGCAAAGGTTAGTGTTTGCAAGAGGATTATTCTTGCACGCTGTTGATGTATGGTTGTTAGATAGTAGGCCTCACCGGTTTATGGTGTGATAGGTTGTACGATCTAAAACTATAGTAAAAATCTCTTACGAGGTGTAAGGGGACTGGATGTAGCTTCAGATTGTGAAGGGAACCAGGATAAACCTTTGTGTCTTTTTACTTTTTGCATTACCGCTTTCATTTCTTAAACACTTAAACAATAAAAATACATCCACCGATAAAATAACCAAGAAAATTTTATATAACCTAATTCACCCCCCCCCTTAGGTTATCTCTGTAACTACATGCATGTCCATCGTAAGGAGCGGAATGGCACTGGGAAATTATGTTTTCTATTTCTTCATCTTGGACACATCGACGGTAAATACTATTGGGTCCTCTCTTGAAAAGTAATGGTTCATCCCAATAATACTATTTTAAATCATGGAAGAATTTCTTCTTTTACTGATAAGTGAGATCTGGTGGAAGTACCCCGACAGCTAAATAGTTGACTATGTCAACATACCATGGCAAAGTGGTTTTCGCACAAATTTCTTCCACTGTTTCTTCTTGGATTTATTCGTCTAAAGAAGGTATCTCATGTTCTAGTTGGCTTTAAGACGTTCATCAGGGAAGTCATTTTTAATTGGTATCGGGTCGAATTTAAATCCTTCCATACGTGATAAGCGGTCTGCTACTACGTTGTCAGTCCCTTTCTTATCCTTAATTTCTAAATCAAAATCTTGTAGCAATAAGATCCACCTTAGTAACCTAGGCTTTGCATCCTTTTTACTTAGAAGGTATCTAATGGTTGCGTGATTGGTATAGATGATGATTCTTGCTCCTATAAGGTAAGAACAAAATTTATCAAGCGCAAACCCTACGACTAAGAGTTATTTCTCTGTTGTGGCGTATTTCATCTGAGCAGGGTCTAATTTCCTACTTGCGTAATATATGGCGTGGAGTTTCTTATCTTTTCTTTGACCTAAGATTGTGCCAACAACATAATCACTCGCATCGCACATAATCTCGAATGATAGCGTCCAATCGGGTGGTTGCATGATGGGTGTAGACATAAGAGCTGTTTTGAGGGTTTCAAATGCATTTAAGTAGTCTTCGTCAAAGATAAACTCAACATATTTCATTAATAAACCTTTCAACGGCTTAGTGATTTTAGAGAAGTCCTTAATGAATTGTCGGTAAAAACCAGCGTGTCCTAGGAAACTTCTTATATCTTTCACGGTTTTAGGCGGTTGAAGGTCTTTTATCACTTCTATCTTTGCTTTATCTACCTCGATGCCTCTGTTGGATATCACATGTCCTAAAACAATTCCTGGTTTGACCATAAAGTGGCACTTCTCCCAGTTTAGCACAAGATTCACTTTTACGTATATCTCGAGTACCATTTCTAGGTTAGATAGGCATCCTTCAAAACTTATGCCGCATATGGAGAAATCGTCCATAAACACTTCCTTGATGTCATATATGAAATCAGCAAAGATCGCCATCATGCATCTTTGAAATGTCGTTGGAGCGTTACATAAACCAAATGACATACGTCGATAAGAAAATGTTTTGTAGGGGCATGTGAATGTTGTCTTTTCTTGGTCATTAGGGTGAATAGGTATTTGAAAAAATATCGAGTAACCATCTAGGTAGAAAAAATAAGAATGTTTGGCTAATCTTTCTAACATTTGATCGATGAAGGGCAAAGGAAAATGATCTTTCCGGGTAGCTTTGTTCAGTTTTCGGTAATCGATACACATTATACTCCTGATTACTACTCTTTTTGTTATAGACTCGCCTTTGGCGTTATTAGTGATTGTAATTCCTCCCTTCTTCAGTACGACATGTACTGGGGTGACTCATTGACTGTCGGATATTGGATAGATAATTATGGCGTCCAACAACTTCTTTACTTTGTCCCTGACTACAGTACTTAGAATCAAATTAATCCTTCTTTGGGGCTCTTTAGAGGTCTTACAATCTTCCTCTAGCCTAATACGATGCATGCAAATTGAAGGGCTTATTCCTTTTAGATCAGATATGTTATAACCTAATGCGGTTGGGTACTTTCTTAGAACGTCTAAAAGTTTTTCAGTTTCGAGTTGTCCTAAGTCTGCATTCACTATAATTAGACTTCTAAGTTATGAATTGAGGAAATTGTATCTAAGGTTATTAGGTAATGTCTTAAGTTCAATATCGGGGTTTTTCAGGCATGGCATTTGATCAGGTGTAAGAGTTAATTCTTCAATTTGGTTCTCGTCCTGATAAGGTTCTTTTGAGGTATCTCCTTGGAAGATCTCAAGAGACGGGATTTTCATTATATCGGAGTAGGTAATTCTTCTTTTTCCATTTCTCGTATGCATTCGTCAATGACGTCAATGAAATAACAGGTATTGTCTATGGCTGGAGCTTGGAGAAATTGGGTTAGAATAAATTCGAATTTCTCTTCTCCTACTTCGAATGTCAGCCTGCCTTTCTTTACATCAATGATAGCTCCTGCAGTAGCTAAGAACGGCCTTCCTAGTATAATAGGGGTTGTAGCATCTTCCTTGATGTCCATGATTATGAAATCAGTCAGGATGTAGAACTGACCTATTCGTACAAGAACGTTTTCTAGAATTCCTACTTGGAATTTAACTGAACGATCGGCTAGCTGAACTGACATCTTTGTTGGTCTTATTTGTCCCATATCCAGTTTCTTGAAAATTGATAGCAGTATAACACTTATACTTGCTCCTAAATCACATAAATCTTTTTCTATAACAAAATTTCCTATTACACAAGGAATAGAGAAATTTCCAGGGTCCTTCAGTTTAGGAGGCATGTTATTTTGAATGATTGCGCTACACTCAGCAGTAAGTGTAATTGTTTCGTTCTCCTCGATTTTCTTTTTGTTAGATAAGATTTATTTTAGGAATTTAGCGTATGAGGGCATCTAAGTAATATCTTATGTGAAAGGTATGGTAATGTTTAATTGTTTCAGAAGATCTACGAATTTCTTGAATTGTCCCATTGTTTTAGAATTTGTTAACCGTTGGGGTATAGAATTGGTGGTTTATATGGTGGCGGAGGTACAAAAGGTTTTTCTTTTTCCTCAGCCTCTTGTTTGTTGGTTTCCTTTTCCTGTGGTTTATCGTTTTTATCAGTTGATTTCTCAGGTTGTTGGTACATGGCTGGGTTTTCGGTTCTAGGATCGGTAGGTCCGTCCAATTATTTTCCGCTCCTTAGTATGACTGCATTCGCTTGACCCTTAGAAATTTGGGTTTCTAACATCTTATTATGAGTAGCTAAAGCATCTACCTTTGTCACCAATTGCTTTATTTGTTCACTAGTATGGATATTCTGATTTAGGAAATCCTTGTTTGTTTGAGCTTGAGCAGCAATGATGTTTTCCATCATTAGTTCGAGGTTTTATTTCCTAGGAACATTTGGATTGGGTGCAACAAATTTTTGATATCCTGGTGGTGCAACTGGTGCTTGATTAGGCGCATACAAGGCGTTGTTATTCTTGTAAGAGAAATTCGGGGGATTTTTCCATCCTGGGTTGTAAGTGTTAGAATAAGGGTTTCCTTGAGCATAATTTACCTGATCTATGGCTAATCCTTCAAGTAATTGACATTCGGGTGATGTGTGTCCTGGGATTCCACAAATCTCGCAATTTGGAGTTACGGCAACCACGGTGGCTGGTGGTGTTATGGTCAAGTTATCACTATGGCATCCATCTTGGCCTTTACGTGATCAAAACTGCTCACTTCATACATTCCTCCTTTAGTCTGGTTCTTCTCTATTGGTGTTATTTCTCTTCCCCAATGGCAATAGTTCTGAGCCATATTTTCAATGAGGTTATAGGCTTCTTCGTAATGTTTATCCATAAGAGTGCCACCCGCGGCATCGTCTATTGTCATCCTGGTGTTGTATTGATAATGAGAAATCGTATCATATAATTACCACATTTTAAGTTCGTTCTCATCATGCTTTAATAGATTTAACTTCTGATTTTCTCGAGTTTTTGTGTTTTTCCACAAGTACAATGTTTCTCAAGTCAAAAGTGTGCAAAAAGAAGAAATGAAGAAAATCAACATGAGAAAGACCCAAGAAACAAGCAAAAACAAAGATCTGCATAATTTGTAGTTGTGACGGTCGTCACAGACTCATTACGACCATCATGCAATATTTAGCGTGTGACGACCGTCACACATACATGATGATCGTAACAGTCTAAAAAGAAGGAAAAAATAATTATAACCAAGTTATGACGCTCGTGATGTGTTCAAATTAGTTTTATGAAGAACGTGCAAACGTGGAAACAGAAAGAGGAAGAATCTTCAGATTCCCCTATTTTCACTCAACTTCAAATGGTATCCGAGGACTACTGAGTCCTCCTATTTCTTCTCAAGGAGTGGGTTGCAGAAGCCCACGAATTTCTCCAACTGACGAAAATCAAATGCTATATATATGAAGACAGATAGAAGGAATAAGAGGGAGAGTTTTTTCTACGATTACCTTGCGGAAGCTCTGCCAAAAAATTGCAACCTAAATTTCTCTGCTTTTATTTCCTTTGCTTTCTCTACTGTTAGTTGTTTTTTCCATTCAATTTACCTTTGAGTAGTAATTTCCAACATTAGGAAATTACTACAGTAGTTAGATATTTGTTTCAAGCTTCAGAATTTTTATTTCGATTCTGAAAGTTCCAATCTTGCCAACATCTGTGGAAAAGGGAGCTTGAAGGAATATTTCTTTGTACCAGGTTTCAACCGTACTAAATTCAATTATAATCGTTTATGTTTAATTATTATTGTTCATTTAATATGCATGTTTTACAGTCCTTTAATTATTATTGTTTTTCTGTTATAATTACCATGTCTAGCTAAACTTATAGTGTCGGTATGTGATAAAAGTAACCGAACGGGTTAAATCAATTATAAGCTAAAATCATAAACAACTTTAATTCTGGTTGTGACTTTTTATTATTAAAACCAAGCTTTTTGTTACAAGAGTAAAAAAGGTAGAAAAGGTTAGGATCGAGACCACGAGAGTGTGAGGTTTTAACCGGATAGCTAAAGTTAGGCATTTGTTTTAAACACGGCGAGAGCGCTTTAAAATGAATTAGAATTTATTAAGCTTACAAAATGTATTTTCTAAATACTTATAGGCTAGAGAGAGCAGGCATAGGGCTTTAGGAGTATAATCTAAGACAAGACCATGAGAGTGTGAGTTGAGGGTTTTTAAACCGATAATTTCTACAGAATCACTAAAGTGAAATATCACCATATGCTTAGTTTCAATTTAATTCGCATAGGTCTACTATATTACATACCGACCACCTTATCAATATATTCTTAATCCAATTTAATTTCCCGTTATTTAACCTTTAGAAACCAAAAACGTGACAACTTCAGCCTTAGCTAAACATAGAGACCTTTTTAGCACTAGAGTGATTACAAAGTCCATGTGGGTTCGATATCTTTTTATTACTACCATGATAGGCTGTGCAATTGCAGTTAAGATACCATTAGGCGTTAGGTCGATCGCACATCAATTTTTGGCGTCGTTGCCGAGGACTTTGATTTAGTCACTAGTGCACTCTTAAAGTGTGCAGTATAGACTAAGGAAACAATTTATTTTCCCAATTCTATATTCACCGATTGTATGCCAAGTAATCGCTCACATGGCAAAGACTTGCAACCTCCAGTCTCTGAATTAGAACGTTTTTTACATTTAAGACATTGTATAGTAGAGTACCAATGAAGGTACAACACTCCCAATCTTCTCGCTAATCCACCTGAACCGGTTGACGAACCAGTCGAAAAACAAGTTGGAACATCAAAAGAAGCTGAGATGGTTGCTGAATAACATAATCATCCGCTCAAGTATTACAATATTCCCTCGTAAGTTGAACCTCATACCATCATTGTCGCACCCGCTATCAACCGAAACGATTTCGAGTTGAAGACATCGCTGATATCAGCCGTGCAACAAAACCAATTCTCCGAAAATCCTACCGAGGATCTGAACTTACATTTATCGATATTCGTGCAGTAAGCTGACACAATGAAAGCTAATGGAGTTACCCAAGAAGCGATCCGATTACGTCTTTTTCCTTTCTTGCTACGAGACAGAGCTAGAGTTTGGCTTCAATCTCTACCCTCGAATTCAGTCACTACATGGGAGGAACTGAAGAAAGTTTTCTTAGCAAGATATTTCCCACCTAGAAAAATAGCTATGCTGAGAGCTCAAATCAACGGATTTAAGCAGAAGGAGGACGAATCTCTTTTCGAAGCTTGGGAACGATACAAAGATATGCGGAGACTTTTTCCTTATCATGGTTTAGTAGATTGGATGGTAATCTAAACTTTCTACAATGGTCTCTTGTATAACACAATAATGACTATAGACGCTGCCGCGGGTGGCACATTGATGAACAAAGAGTATAACGATGCTTATCCACTTATCGAGAGTACGGCCTAGAATCATTATCAATGGGGAATCGAGAGAGTCGCAACAAAGAAACGAACAAAAGGAGGTATGTTAGAAGTGAGTAGTATGGACCAAGTTAATGCTAAAATTTGATGCCCTTACTCAAAAGATCGACAACTTGGCCATAACACCAACAACCACCATGGCTGCTGTAACACCTAACTGCGAGCTATGTGGAGTTCCTGGACATGCTTCTACCGATTGTCAGTTATTAGCCGAAATTCCCACAGACCAAGTGAATTATGCTCAAGGAAACCCCTACTCAAACACATATAACTCATGTTGGAAGAACCATTCAAACTTCTCTTACAAGAACAACAACAATTTGTATGTGCCAGGACAAGCACCAGCTACACCACCAGGATATCAAAAGACCGCTCATATTGTCCCTAGGAAATAAAACCTTGAATTAATGATGGAAAACTTCATAGCTACCCAATCTCAAACAAACAAGGATTTCCTGAACCAAAACATACACACTAGTGAGCAAATTAAGCAACTAGTGAGCAAGGTCGATGCGTTAGCTACTCATAACAATATGCTTGAAACTCAGATTTCACAAGTAGCTCAACAACAAGCACCTACCGCTGCCCCAGCTGGCGTTTCTCCTGGTCAATCACAACCTAACCCAAAAAGACATGCTAATGTTGTGATACCGAGACGTGGCTAAGAAATTGACGGACCAACTGATCCAAGACTTGAAAATTCAGCCATGTACCAAAAGCAAGACAAGCCAACTGATAAGGAGAATGAACCAGAAGAAAAGGAAGAAAATAACCAAGAGGCCGTGGAGAAAGAGAAGCCTTATGTGCCTCCCCCACCTTATAAACCACCCATTCCGTACCCTCGGAGATTAACAAATTCCAAAATGATGGGCCAATTCAAGAAATTTGTTGAACTTCTGAAACAGTTGAATATCACAATTCTGTTTATAGAAGCTACCACTCAAATGCCCCCGTCTGCTAAATTTCTCAAGAAATTCCTATCTAATAAGAAAAAGATAGAGGACAACGGAACAGTTACACTTACTGCTGAGTGTAGCGCTATTATCCAAAACAATATGCCCCCTAAGCTAAAAGACCCGGGTAGTTTCTCTATACCTTATAATATTGGAAAGTTCATCATAGACAAAGCTCTATGCGACTTGGAAGCAAGTATCAGTGTCATGCCCCTATCTATTTGCAAAAAGCTGGAAATGGGAGAACTTAGACCCACTAAAATGTCCGTTTAATTAGCTGACCGATCAGTTAAATACCCTGTAGGTATACTGGAAAATGTTCCAGTAAGAATAGGTCAATTCTACATCCCGACCGATTTCATAATTATGGACGTCATTGAGGACTCAGTTACTCCTATCATATTAGGAAGACCTTTCCTAGCCACATCTGGAGCCATAATTGACGTGAAGAAGGGCAGACTAACCTTCGAAGTTGGAGAAGAAAAAGTGGAATTCATCCTCACTCAATTCTTACAAGCACCGGCCATGGATGACACTTGTTATTTGATTGACGTGATAGATGAGTGCGTAAGAGAGATGGAAGCAGAACAAACCACATACTCTGAAATTATGAAAATTCAAATCCCTTCGATTTTCGAATATGATAATTGGGGTGAACCTTATCAAGATGATAGTTTAAGCGAAAGTTTAGCACTTACACCTGATCATATGCCATATCCAAAGAAACCTGATTTAGAGTTAAAAACCTTACCTAAAAACCTAAGATACGAATTCCTAGACACCGAACTTAAGCGACCACTAATAGTTAATGCCGACCTAGGACAACTTGAAACTAAGAGGCTATTAGACGTCCTAAGGAAGTACCCAATTGCATTAGGTTATAACATTTCCGATCTGAAAGGAATATGTCCTTCGATCTGTATGCATCGTATTATGCTAGAAGAGGATTGCAAAACCTCTAGAGAACCACAAAGAAGAATTAACCTTATCCTTAGTACTATAGTCAGAGATGAAGTTAAGAAGCTACTGGAAGCCGAAATCATATATCCGATCTCCGACAGTCAATGGGTTAGCCCAGTACATGTCGTACCAAAGAAATGAGGTATCACTGTTGTGAAGAACACAAAAGGCGAATCGATAACACAAAGAGTGGTTACTGGAAGTAGAATGTGCATCGATTATCGAAAACTAAACAAAGCTACTCGAAAGGATCACTTCCCTCTACCTTTCATAAATCAGATGCTAGAGCAATTAGCCAAACATTCATATTTCTGCTATCTAGATGGTTACTCCTGATTTTTCCAAATCCCTATTCACCCTGATGGTTACTCCGAATATTTCTGCTATCTAGGACAGAGGAAAGACAAGAAACTTCACGCAATCTACTATGCCAGTAGAACCTTAGATTCCGCTCAAATGAACTACGCTACAACTGAGAAAGAACTGTTAGCAGTTGTCTTCGCGCTGGACAAATTCCGATACTACCTAGTAGGAGCAAAGATGATTATTTACACAGACCACGCTGCTATCATATACCTTTTAACAAAGAAGGATTCCGAACCAAGACTTTTGAGATGGATCCTACTGTTACAAGAGTTTGATCTAGAGATCAAAGATAAGAAAGGTACTGAAAATGTCGTAGCAGACCATTTGTCAAGACTAGAAAGTATTAAACCTGAACAAGTGCCTATTAACGATGATTTTCCATATGAACAACTGATAGCGTAAATAAGAAGCGATCTAGCTTTACTAGATACAAACAAACCTAAAACCAAAGAAGTCGTGGAAGAAATCTATATAAAGAAAGAGCAGTCGTGGTACACTGACATAGTCAATTACCTAGCTGTGGGCGCGCTTCCACCGGACTTAACATACCAACAGAAAAATAAATTCTTCCAAGATCTCAAATACTATTATTGGGATGAACCCCTACTATTTAAGAGAGGATCGGACGGAATCTTCCGTCGATGCATACCCGAAGAAGAAATAGAAGATGTCATTTCTCATTGTCATTCTTCTCCATATGGCGGACATGCAAGCACTTCAATAACTTGTGCCAAGATTTTACAAGCCAGTTTATTCTGGCCTAATCTATGGAAAAACGTCCACATCGCTATTAAAACTGTGATCGGTGTCAACGCACCAGTAATATCTCAAGACGCGACGAAATGCCTCAAAGAGGAATATTGGAAGTAGAAGTCTTTGATGTTTGGGGAATCAACTTCATGGGATCCTTCCCATCTTCTTTCGGAAATAAGTACATACTTGTTGTTGTTGATTATGTTTCAAAATGGATTGAGGCTATAACTTCTCCTACAAATGACACACGTGTAATGATTAAGCTCTTCAAGAACGTAATCTTTCCAAGATTTGTTGTGCCTAGACTTGTCATTAGTGACGGTGGCTCTCATTTCATTTTGAAAATATTCGATAAATTACTACCCAAATATGGAGTCAGACATCGTGTAGCAACACCATATCACCCACAAACCAGTGGATAGGTCGAAGTCCCAAACAGAGAAATAAAACAAATTCTAGAAAAGGTTGTCGCCATATCTAGGAAAGATTGGTCATTAAAGCTTAACGGAGCTTTATGGGCTTATAGGACAGCCTACAAGACACCTATAGAAACTACACCCTTCAAACTTGTGTACGGAAAGTCTTGTAATCTCCCGATAGAATTGGAACACAAAGCATATTGGGCAATCAAAACGCTAAATATAAATTACACTATCGCATGAGAAAAGTGAGTCCTCGATTTAAACGAACTGGAAGAATTAAGATTAGACGCTTATGAGAACGCTAAGATATATGAAGAGAGAACCAAAAGATGGCACGACAAGCGTTTATCTAGGAAATAATTCAGTGTGGGAGACTTTGTACTCTTATTCAACTCTAGACTTAGGCTCTTTCCTGGAAAATTGAAATTTAGATGGGCAGGCTCTTTTGAAATTACAAAAGTGTTCCCTAGCGGAGCAATAGAAATTAAGGGTAGGAATAGTGAACCGTTCACAGTAAACGGGCAACGATTAAAACAATACCATCACATTGAAAATAGAAACCATGCAAATAGTCTAAAACTTTTAGAGTTTCCCACTAATTCCCCTGACTAATCTACTACTAAGCATTATGTCAGGCTTATGACGTTAAAAACATCGCTTAGTGGGAGGCAACCCACCTTATTGCTTTCTGAGTTTTTTTTACTTTGATTTTTCTTTTATTTGTTTCTCTTCGTTTCTATTGATTTTATTTTCTTTTCCATTTCTGCATTTTGTTTCTTTTAAAATCTTATTTTTCATTATTTTCATATTTTATTTTGTTTTCTAAAATCTTTATAAAACTGTTGTGCTAATTTAAAAAACTTTACATGCTACAGGATTTCTAAAAAGTCTTTTCTACCTTACCCTTTTTTTCCCTGATTTGTTTCTCCCACTTTAGCATTTACTATGGAACCACAACCACATAATTATATGGAAACCACATTTATAGGAAGAAAACAGAGGATGAGATTTGAGGAGTTATCACAGAGAAACATTGTTATGACTCTGTATTATGATCAAACAACCATGGACACCCTAGGTATCTCAGATAGTATCTTATATCTGTTTAACCAACTGGGATGGGAGAAAGCCCAAATTAAGTCTAGATTTGTCACTCACCGTGAGCTCACCTTTGAGTTCTTGAGCTCTTTAGTTCATATACCCAATCGCGAATTCGGAGCTAGAAAAGGATTTATCGGTTTCAGACTATTTGGCATTGAGTTCTCTTATAACCATAAGGAATTAGCTGACCTATTAGGATTCCCTAGCGGACCTTTTGCATTCACCACCACACAATTGGAACTGATGGATATTGAGCTAGATTTCTTTTGGGGTACATTAACCAGAAATTATCACCCTGAGCCAAATAGCATGGATAATAATGAAATGCACAATCCCGCCATTTGCTATTTCCATAAGATCCTAGCCCATGCCCTTTTTGGAAAGGAAGAAAACCGAACCTTAGTATCTAAGGATGAGATATTTATGCTTTAATGTATGTCCCAAGGTCGCACTGTTAATGATGTACCCTTCATGATGGAAACCATTAACCGCATTGTTCAAGACCCTGATGCACCGATCATCGTAGGAGGCCTAGTCACTATGATTGTTGACTCTCTTAGACTTAGATACCAACTCAATAGGTGCACACCCTTTGGTACTATTCGTCCTATAAATTTGGATTTTTTCTTTGAAAGGCATATCATAGGGAACATAGGACCTTCACCTTTCAACTACATGATAAGGAATGAAATCATCACCCTATTCACCCTTTCGAACCATGCAAAAGTAAGTGTCCACAATCGTGACAATTGGCTCTATGAACTAAACCCACCTAACCCTCCATCATCACCTGATACACTACAAGCCTATCAAGTTTTTGATGAAATTGATCCTGAGACCCCTTCTAATTATTATGATACTAACCACATCGAAGAGGATACCGATACCCCTAAGATGGATAAAGGAGAGTACACTGAAAGTTTGAACAATATCCTCACTACTCTGGATGTTTATCAAGTTGAGATCAATGGAATTAAAGATGAAATGAAAAACATGCGCCAGAATATCATAAGCCTAACAGATAAAACAGTGGATCAGTTCTACCATATGAATTCAGTTTTGGAAGACCTAAAGAAAAGACTCGGATGATGAAGTAGCACTCAACATTTTTATTTTCTTTCTGTTTCTAAGAAGTTTTAGTTTCCCTTTATGCAATTTAAATTTCAAATTACCTTAGACAGTTCAATTTATTTTTTCAAAATTTTGCTTTATGCAAACTTTCAATTTATGTTCAAGAACAAGAATTCAATTCAATGCAATTTCATTTCTTATTTATATTTACAAGCACATTTAACTAAATGCATATTTAATATTACAGCAAATTCCAATTTACTGCATGTTTACTTCCATTTTGCTCTTCTATAATGTCAGTAATTTCTAATTATGATATTTCGAATTTTCATTTTTGCTTGATGGTTGTGTGATGATTTGGCTGCTAATATACCTCTCATAACTATTATATCACTTTTATATATTATTATGTTGCAGATTATTGTTTGAAATAACTCTTAGTGGACCTCTGTTCTTAAATCTCTAGTTTTTGTGTGCATGACGGTCGTAATTGACCCATGACGAGCGTAACGCCCGTTTGATCGTGTTACGACCGTAATAGGTCTATGGCGGTCGTAACGACCCTCTAGATCACGTCCTCTGTAATTACAGAGGCATTATCATCTTCTTCTTCCCATTTTCTTTCCTTCTCCCCACGACCGCAAAAAGCTCATCCACTTCTTTTTCTTTAACCGCCCATCAACACCCCTAAATTCCCATAAATTCACTCCATTACCACATTCACACTACAAACTTCCCACATTCCCTTTTCTTCACTATTTATTCGAACCATTTTTCAAAACCTTCCACATCTCTCCAGTCTAAACTTTTCACGCTCAAAAACCTCTTGCATGCAATGGCCAACAGCCCCGACCTCATTCTCAGATAAGGCAATCAAGGTGAAACTCAAGGCACAAAATATCAAAAATTCCACCGCCACGGTCTTCAACCAACTCGGTATGTCGACCTTGACTGTTTGAGAGCATTAGGATTGCTTAAGAGTGTCCAGCAACTATTGCAGAGTGTCAACCTGTGGCAACTGTGCAGTCAACCACAACCCATTTACGAAACACTTACTTTGGAGTTTTTGAGCTCATTTGCATACATCACTTCATCAAGCTCTAACAGCCACCTCACTAGCGTTGCCACCTTCCGTATGTCCGGCGTAGAGTATCAGTTCACTTAGACCGAAATTGCTCAGTTACTTGGCTTCAGTCTCGGTGAGGGAGTCCATCACCGTGTGCCCGATAATTTCAATGAGGTAGCTTTCACTTTATGGAACAAAATATCAAACACACATGCAGCTGCATACGACCACCTCAACGCCACTCTAATCCATAATCCCGCCATCCGCATTTCCACTGCATCCTTAGTGTCGCTCCCTTGATTTCCATCATGGTACAAACGTGAAAGTGACACGGAAAGGGTAGAGTCGCTAGCCAGGCATTTTTATCCCGAAATAACGGGAAAGGTAATTCTGCACAAATCAGAAGAAAAGAAAAGGAATGACACAGTTCTTGCAAATAAAAGAACTGGGTTCGGGAGTCGGTTACGACATGGGAAGGTATTAACATCCCAGATCGTCCACCGTACCCTACGGGATTCACGCTTGCAAAGAAAATGTTTCAAAGGGTGAAGAAATGAAAGTTGCTGCAAAAGAAAAACTGAAATTGGATAAGAAAAGAAAAGAAAGGGGGAAAATGTAGGGAAAATAAAAGAATGCTCAAACGGGCCCTACCCCGCTGCCTACGTACCTCATCTGGACATGAGGATCAGAGTCGTCTTAGTTCCCCTAACTAGGGGTGGAAAGATTACTTGTGTTTTAAAGGCTGAACTACCTAGGTCAATGCTCAGGTGTTGCAGGCTCGTCTGGTACAAATGCGTTACTGTCTTGCAAAGTGACATGTAGGAGCAAGTTCGTACGTAAGGAGTGAGGTGATAAGAAAGTAAGTCCCGAAGGAGAGACGCTTATTCTTTGTCGAGTGTTTTTTATGAGTTTTTTATGAGTGTGGCACAAGAAAGTGAACTCGAACTCTTTTCCATGGAATGTGTACTTGCTACTACATTACAAGATGGAATAATAGAACAAGCACACCCAAACAAGGAGAAAATCCCCAAAGCTTGGTTCCATAGATTAGGGTACAAGCTCACTAACTCATTGAATTTATTAAGTGTTTTTGTACTTGTGATGAAGAAATGTCTTTTATGATTTTATTTATGAAGATAGCCTCGTGATCAGACTCGTGCATCATGATAGACAAGCTTGTACTATCCCAAGATGGGAAGACTACAAGTTCCCCATGCAATAAGGCTATACACAAGAGACTACTTCAACCATTATTAAGTGTTTTTTTTGGTTTTTGTATGAAGATGAGAAAGAGAGAACCAAAAAGGATATTAAAGGTAAAACGAATAATGGGGAAAGACTAATCCTAAAGTTATCATGCATGGAAATCCTAGGTTAGTGTGGCTTGAGTTCTATCCTAATGAAGAAGGAAAGAAGAAGGAGAAAAGAAAAAAGAAGGAGAAGAAGAAGTTAGAAAACAACTTCTCTAAAGAAGTTAAGTTGCTTCTAAGAGGGAGAATTAATGAAGTTATATAAAGGATGGCATAAGGCACATCACAAATACAAGTATGAAAGAAATAAAGAGATGAGATGAAGGTTTGAAATATGGATAACATCAACACTTCACTTACCATGTGCACCTACAAGAAAAGGTTAGAACATGTTCAAGTTATAAGATGAAAGCCACTAAGATCAAGTGAGATTCAAACAAGCAAGAGGTCATATAAAACCATCACAGCCAAAAGTAGAACTTTCCACTCACATGCCAAGATCAATCAAACAAACTCATGAAAGAAATAGAGCAATCAAACCACTACAAGGCATTACAAGTTACCATGAAGAAACCAAGCATACATGAGATGGAAAACGATCCTACAAGCTAAACATGCTCCATAAACCTCAAGACCAGAACCCTAGCATGACAAGAAAGTGTCTAAGAAAAGAGTAGAAGCACTCAAGGAAGCATACAAGTTCAATTGACATCAAACATAAGAAGTATATGAACATAAGAAGTGATGTGAGCATACATATAAGTGTGAGACTTAAAGGATAAGAAACTCAAAGCAAACCAAAGTAACATAATCATGCAAAGACCAGGGATGTAACATCATTCTAAAAAACCTCAAATCAACCTCTAGGAGTTGGCACAAGTGCCCTCCTAACCTAATGAGCAAGCATACATCAAAAATACCTTCAAAATAGAGCAAGCAAGCACAAAAATTCACCTTAAATGGAAATCAAACTCAAAAATTTAACAATTAAGCACAAAGGCTCCTTAAACATGTAGAATCATCATACAAAAAAAAACAAGACCAAAATCAGAAGCAAAGTAGGTCAAATAAAATTACAAAGATCAATTAGGGTTTTAGAACCTTCATCACAAAGCAACATAGAAAAAGGAAAGAAAAACAAACTAAAAAACATGAATAAAATCCCAAATGATCTTCAACATGTTATAAAACAGATGCTAAAAGAAGAAAGTCCATATCTTTTACCAATTTCAAAATGGAAAATAAACAAACTAGGTTATGCATTGAAGGAATTAAGACAAAAGAAATAAAGAACAAAATTAATTCAGACATGAAAAATTAAAATAAATGCAAAATAAAAACATAGAAAAAACAAGAAAATTAAAAGGAACTAACATGCTTTTTTTGGTAATATTTGGACATGATATACTAATTTTAAAAATTAAAAACCAAACTGAAAATAAAATGTAAAATAAAATAACAAAGAGACCAGGAGGTGCATATGGCAAGAAATATTAGTTCACCAAGCTAATGGCTCGGGACAGGGGGCGTAAAAAGCATTTAAGGCCCAGTCCACTCAACGCATCACACAACAAGTTACCATGGAATTCCTTAATATTTAGGAACCATTGAGATCAATAGATTAATCTAATGCCCGCACTGAGAGTCAACAATTACTCAAAGTCAACCAATCCAATGGACACCAAAGTAGGCGCATGACAATTAATATGGACAACCAAACATCAGAAACAATTATGAAAAAGAAAATCACGTGGGAGGGAGGCCGGTTTTTTAATGCGTTGGCACAGATCTGGCCATACAATTCAAATAATGAAGGGTGAGGATATTTTCTCCTTCCTTGGAACACCTTCAAGCAAACACAGAATCCGGTGATCAGAGCCCTAGCTCCGTCACCAGAAAATTCATGATCATGAACAAAACCTCATAGAACCAAGTAAAACTCTCTAGGTCCACTCATTAGGCCATGCTGAATAAGAATCCAGCAATGAAAATCACAAATAATCAAGGAACAAAGCATATCGAAGAAAATAAGTTTCACATCAAAAACTTCAAATCAACACTAAACACTCAAAACTCAAGCATTTTCAAAATTAAATATACCAGCATAATCAGTGAAACATGTAGATCACAAACACACAAAAAATTCAAGATCTAGATCTACGAAAACAGAGGCATACCTGAGCTTGAAGTTCTTGTAAAACACCAAGAAATCCCTCCAAAGTGTGCAGATCTAACCCTTAGCTCCTTTATTTTCAAAATAAATGAAAATAGAGGTTTAAATCATTCTGAAATGTAAGATTCGAATAGAAATGCTCCAAACTTGCATTATGAGAAAACCTTGCCCTAAGCCTGAATCAATGGTGGATTCCTACTCTTTGAACTTCACTAGTCATGATTTTTTAAAAAGAAATGGCAATGTGTTTGTAGAATGAGTGTTTCAAAAGCTTATGCAAAAATGCAAGAAGAAATGGAAGTGAAGAATGAGAGTGGATCAGGGTTCAAAAATGCTATGCTTCGCTTATATATGAGGTGGCTTTTTATGCTGATTAGGGTTTGCATTGAGTGGTAGCATGGAATGTGTGAGAGGGAATGTTTTGCAAATTGGAAAAAAAGATGTGATTCTCCCATTCATTCATGCAATGCTTCCCTCATGTGCACATGCTGACTTCCTATCATACATTCTCCGCCCTTGGATTAAATTTGGATCAAGAGAGGACTTGGATCAAACTCAAGCCACGAGTTTCTTGGTTTCCTTGGATAAAATTACTTCTCATGCATTTCCTTGTGTGCTTATGATCACAAATGGTCCACAAAATGTTTTGGAAATGATTTACAAGACAATTTACAAATTGGTAGAAACATGAAATAATGGAAAAACCTTAAAAATTACCAAACATCTCTTGGCCATACCTTGAGTTCTACAGATGCTATGAACAAGTTCTTGTAATTTTTGAAAATGGGAGAACATAACCTACAACTTTCATGTTTGATAAAATTTCATTTGGAGCCATCTTGATCATGAAAGGATCATTTGAAGATTAGGGCAAAACTTGCCAAAAATAGTAAGTTTTATTACAAGTCACTTACTAATTTTGGAAACTTCTCCATAACCTCTTGATTCTTGATCTTTGAGATCACCAAAGCTCTTATTTGACCTTAAGAAGGTCCCTTGACTTGAAAAACATGTTTGGAGGCCTTGAAATCTATTGGTTGACTTTTCATATGCATAGTTGACCAATTTCTTCATCTACAAGTAACTAAAGAATTAGCTGACTTCCTCAATGAAGTTTCTCACCAAATTTCACACATAGACCTCATATATCATATAAAGCCTTTGACCACAATAATTGGTCAAAGATATGAGAATTAATTGATCTGAGGCAAAACCCTAATTAGGGTTTAACTGTGTAGGAGCCATTTGCACTGCTGAGCTTCTAGGGATGCTTCACCCTTCTTGACTTTTGTGGATGGCTTTGAACTTGAATAAGATGTGAGGAGACCTTGTAAGCTTATTGAAATTCCGCTTGGCTCTTGGATTTGCTTGTAGAACCATAAATCTCTAGATGATTGATCATAGGCCCTATGCTAGAACATATGAATGTTATGCTTCATTTTTCTATGCCAAATGCTAGGATATGGTATGTTATATGGTAGGCTTATGATATGTAAATGATGATAACAAGGAGAGGGAAAATTTGGGGTGTTACAGCTTCCCCTATTAAAGTAATTGTTAATCTGAAGAGGACGAGAGCAACGGTTGTCGTCCATTCAAGATGAACTGAGGTTGAATACCAAGAATAAACCTAAAATTTGCACTCTGCTGGAGAACCAAAATAAATGGGAAATAAACCCAACCAAGGAGAACTACTGCAAACCCTATTGGGGCAACATGTAACTAGTAACCAAGAAATGTCTTCTAAATTACGCCAGGAGACTACTGGCTTGCCACAGCGATGGTGGACTTTGAAAATGCCTTTTGAATGATGCCAGGAGACAACTAGCTTGCCATAATGACGGTGGACTTTGAAATGGGTGATTCCTTACGAATCTCACGTCTTCTTACGCTTCCCATTGGTGCATTTGGGTATGTGGGGTAGACATGTATTGATCAGTATCCGCATCTTAACATGCGCTTACAATTCTGATTAGAATTCACATCTTAATATGTGCTTACGATTCTCTTCATATAACCTCGAGTCGGATATACGGTGAACGTCTGCATCTGGGAGAATCTGCATCTTAACATGCGCTTACAATCCTCTGCACTATTTTGACAATATAAACCCACTGTCAGGATCTCGCCTTAATTGCACTGGAACGACCCTAATTAGAATCCGCATCTTAACATGCGCTTATGATTCTAAAGCAAAGTTTCGACGATTTCTACAATCAGGACTTTAAACCTAGGTCCGTTGACATGGGACAAAGCGATGAATGAAAGGAGTCCATTGACACTGGACGACGCGAATTGAGCAAAAGGAGTCCGTTGACACTAGACAAACATGAAATGAGAAAAAGGAGTCTGTTGACACTAGACAACGCGAAATGAGCAAAAGGAGTCTGTTGACACTGGACAAACACCAGTCTGAATAAGAATGGTCCATTGACACTGGACGAACGCAAATATGATTGAGAGGAGTCCGTTGACACTGGACGAATGTGAATCTGACACAAGATTTGTTGAGGAGAATAACAACTCTGAAAGGGAGAATATTATTCGTAATTCTGTTGAGGATGAGAACGTTTTGACTAACATTTTGCCGAAGAAAAAGACATCAAGATATTCTTACAATACTTGATCTTAACTGAAGAATGACAACACCGTCTTCATTACTGTGTCACACTAGCCAAAAATAAATTGGCGACCTCCTCGGGGAATATTTCAATGATAGTTTACTTTTGATCATGAAACTTTGTGGGGAATGACCATCTTCAAACTTGACTGGGGAAACAAATTGTCAAGACCTTATTGGGGATAGAGCTCTTACAACTCTAACTTTGTGGGGAATTAAGCATTCATATGCTTGACAGTAATATCCCACTTTGATGTAATGACTCCGCTTGGAGGGAATAATTGTTCAACTTACTTGTTGTTCTGCTAAGGGTATTGTCGCTCCCGGGATTTTCATCCTAGTACAAACGCGAAAGTGGCGCAGAAAAGGTAGAGTCGCCAGCCAGGTATTTTTATCCCGAAAGAATGGGAAAGGTAATGCTGCACAAACTTGAGGAAGAAGGAAAGGACAAGGTCCTGCGAACCAAAGATCTGGGTCCAGGAGTCGGTTACGACCTGGGAAGGTATTAGCACCCCAGACCGTCCGCCGTACCCGACGGGATCCACGCTTGCTTGTTTTGTTTCAAAGGATGAGAAATAAGATGCTACTGAATAAAACTGCTGACTGGAAGGGAAATGAAATGAGAAAGGAAGCTGAAAAAGAGGATGGAAAGGAAGAATGGGGAAAATGTAGGGAAAATAAAGAATGTGATCGAACGGGCCCTACCCCGTTGCCTACGTACCTCATCGGGAAAATGAGGATCAGAGTCGACGTAGTTCGCCTAACCAGGCGGGAACTATTTGTTTGTGTTTTTTTACAGCTAGAACTGTGTATGTCTATGCTCAGGTGTTGCAGGCTCGTCTGGTACGAGTGTGTTTACCGTCTTGCATGTGAGACAAGTCGTCGCAAGTTCGCGTTCAGAATGAATGAGATGAGAAAAGAAGTTCCCGCAAGATAGTCGCTTATTATTTGTTTTTTCCTTTTAAGAGTTTTGTATGAATTTGGCACAAGGAAGTGAATTCAAACTCTTTTCCATGGAATGTGTACTTGCTACTACATTCCAAGATAGAATAATAGAACAAGCACACCCAACAAGGAGAATTTATCCAAGACTGGTTTCCTAGGATTAGGGTTTAAGTTCACTAGCTTGTTGAACTTTATTAAGTGTTTTTGTTGCTTTTGTGAAGAAGTATCTTTTATGTTTTCTTTGTGAAACAACCCCTTGATGAGACTTGTACATCATTCTAGACAAGCTTACACCACTCCAAGATGGAATGAGTGCAAGTGCCTCATGGAATAAGGCTATACACAAAGGATCCTTTCATTTATTTGTTAAGTATTTTCGGATTTTGTTTGAAGATGAGAAAGAAGGACTCAAGTTGAAAAAAAGGACAAAATCTAAGGGACTAAGACTCGATCCTAATTTTGTTTATTTATTTACAAGTGGTCCTAATGGTTTGTGTGGTTTTCTAATCCTAATGAAGAAAGGAACTAGAAACTACTAGAATTCAACTTACTTCCTAAGGAAGTTAAGTTGATTCTAAAACAAAGGGGAAGCCTATACAAGTGAAAAAACTTCAAATAATATGGCAAGGCATTAAAATGGACATAAGAAATAAATTCTAAAAATGAATGTTAAGACATAAAACCAAAAAGTAAGCCTAAATTTATTCTAAGTTCATTTATTATGAATTCTAAGCCTAAGTCCTAAAACTAAGGTAGCTATCCAATATTATCATTCTAAAAAATCAGAAATTAAACTAGGCTAAGTCAATTTAATATCCTAAGATTAACCTAAGTAAACTATTTCTTAATGGATCTTAATATTCTAACCTTTACTAGTTGAAATTTACATGTATAACTAGCCTAAAGATTAATACACTAAAAATAGTAAAGGTCCTGGAAACATTATGGAATTAATTCTATAGGGTCCTAAAACTGATTACTACATTGTGCTAAAAAATATCCTAAAAATTCAAAAGTTAACTATGTCTAAGAATCACTTAATTCTACTTATGGATTAACTATTATTTTTCATGAATTAGGCTACCAAAACAGGGGATAAAATGGCCTAAAAATTCTACCAAAATTATTCTAGGTCCTATTATTAGTCCTCTAAACATAGCAAAAAGAATGGGTCAAAAATCCTACTGGAAGGGGACAAAATAAAATGAACAAAAACAAGTGCAGTTATAAGAATTCAATAAAATGCTAATTAAAAGACAAATCGAAATTAAATAAAAAATAACCAAAATTCAGAAAATAAAATTGTCACAAATTTCTAAAATGATTTATTAAGCTACTGGATTTTTTATGAAATTTTCTCATGATTTTTACTATTTTTTATTGATTTATTCCTAAACTATATTAAACTAAAAATTAAATATCTAAAAGAAAGTTAGGGAGGGGGGTTTATTAAGTAATTTTTATAGTTATTTTTCCATTATGGGCTTAAAAGAGGGGTGTGAGAAGCAAGGGAGAAGGCCCAACTGCGCAGGCCCTTGAGGGTGTACTGAATAGAGTCTCAGTCAACAACGTGGACTCTAATCAGGACCATTGGATTGAGTCTTATCCATTATTATTCAAATCAAGCGATCCAAAAAATGCAAGCCTATGAGGACTAAGGTGGATGGGGCACACATGATTGACCGCACCAACTGCCAACCGGACGGTGACAAGTGTCACCGCGGGTATGGCCGGAATTCTAAAAATATTATCCTCACCTCCAAGTATCTTCCAACGGTTTTTTTATGGGAAATTAACTGGTAGTTAAACGAAATTAATTAGTGATTATTAATGGATTAAAGACTTGCCTCTTAACATTAATATAATTTAATCATTTTCATTATTCAATAATAATAAACATATAAACTCAGAACCACAACTAACCCTAACTCTCATTTTCCTTTCTCTCACGCCGCCGTCACCTACATCGCTACCTCCTCCGCCTCTCCTCTTTTCCTCCACCACCTACCCCCAACACTCACACCTTCTTCCTCGCCGCCATCAACTCCTCAACCTTCTCCGACTATCCTCTTTTCCTCCACCACCAACACCATCTAAACTAGACCCCAACTTTCTTCTTTGTCTCTTCTGATCAAACCTCCGCCATCTTCCACAAACCAAACTCCTTCTCCTCTCTGAAAAGAGACCATAACAGAACAAGTCTAGCCTACATCCCTTCTGATTCTCAAGTCCAAAAATCCAAACCCTAACCTCCAAGAACATCTCACCGGAAAAAACAATAGGGTCTCGCTGCCTTCGACCTCATCACCGGCTCCCCCATCCACTCTAACACGATTTCAAACTGAAGCCACGGAAACCTAACAGAAAGCAAAACGTCGGAAGAAGGTGCACCTTGACTCTGATGATGGGACGCGGCGATTGAATTCGGTGCTACTCGACGAATTCGTCCCTTCGACCGGAGATCTTTGACGCAGGAAGATCGTACAAGACGATACTAAAAGTCTATCAGAGGTATACCTGATGCTTATTGTGATTGGCAATGAATGTTCGAAAGTCTATTGGAGTCGATATGCTACTTGTCACACCCTAAATTTTGACCGAACTTTTTTGAGTTTTGTTTGTATTTTGTCGATATTTCGAAAATCGATCATTTTTGCATTTAACATCTCATATTCCATTAATCATACATTTTTCTTCAATTTTATCATTTTATTAACTTTCTAGTTTTTGCTCTAGATGTTGAATTTGATTTTGAGTTGTGTCTTGTAGTAGAAATGATTATTATGCTTTAAGTTAGCTAGTTTTTCTTTTTCTTTATTTTTAAATAATAATAATAATTCAAAAAAAATAATTTAAGTTAGTTTAATTCCAATTTAAGTTTTAATTTAGTTTTAGATTAAAATTTAGATTGTTTTTATCAAGTTTATGATTAATCAGTTTAGTGTCTATTTCGTTAATTTTATTAGTTAATTTTTTTAATTAATTATTATATTAGTTCAGTTTATTTTAATTAGTTTAGTGTCTCATTTTAATTTTTAATTCTATATATTATTTATTGAGTCCAATGTGTGTTTAGATTTTATTTAATTTTAAGATAGTTTTAATTAGGATAGTTCAATCTTTATTATTTTATTTATTAGTGTTTTACTAGTTTAGCTTAGATGGTCCAAATATCTCAATCCAATGCATATTTTCTGCTGCCCTTGCTGTCCCAAAGAAGACCTACACCCTCCAACAATCCATCAGTTTTTTTCACTAAATTGTGAGAATCCAAACCTGCACCAAAAAAATTAAAAAAAACAAATCAATAAAAAGGGCACACTTGACCCGAATATGGGGATTTTCACCAAAAAAGAGAGGGCACATAGAACAGGGAAAAAGCAGAAACGGAAAGGGAATTGGTTCCTTCCTTTTTTTTTTAAACCCAGCAACGATTATTTTTTAAGAAAAAACCACCACCTGCATTTGAAAGGGGGGGATCATCACAAAAGAAAAAAGACACAGTTAAGAAAGAAGTCAATTCCATTGCCTCCAACCCACCTTCAACTTGAATCCTTTTCTCCACTGTAAAACGACAGCGGCTCCCACAACAGCGGAAACAACACCAAAACAGTACCAGAAACACCACAGCCCAAAGCAAAAACAATCATCCTAGAAAGCACTAACAGGAACACAGACCTCCATCCTCACCACTTTTTTTACTGCCATCAACACAACCTTCAATATAAAAAACCCTTCACCACTTCAAATGCTCCACCGCCTTCAACCTCAACCATCATAGCCGCCGCACGGCCTACCACCCTTTGTTCAACCCAACACCATACAAAACTCCTTAATCTTTTCAATCCCTGTTCAACAATACAGACCGAAGAAACTCACAGAATCGCAGAAACCAAAAGCCGTGAGACACAAACTTAAGTGAGAGACGGACCGCTTAAAGCTCCACACACCAAAACCACCCACACTCAACAACAATAACCGTCGCCTTCCATAAAGCATCCCGCCGTTCACCCTCTTCCATAAACACCTCCGCCATCCATAACCTGTAACTGCTACTTCTTCCTCCAAAACTTCAACCGCCGTCCACTACCCTCGCAAACCTTCTCACAAAAAAAATCAGCCTTACGAATTTCGAAATCAAAAGAAACCGTGAAGAAACAGAGCCAGACATTTTACAAAAGAAACCAACTTTAGGAATTTCGAAACCAAGAGAAACCAAGCCACCAACTTCCGTGACCTCCTCATCAAACCTTCAAAATCTCTACCGCCATCATAAACCTTCACTGAACTTCATTCTTGTACAACCGTTGCATCTAAACCATCTGAAACCTGCAAACTCAGTTCAACGCAAACCCTTCCGCCCACTCTTCACAACCGTACAACCTCACCCTTCACTGCTAACCCACCATCTCCGCCTCACCTTTCACCCCTGACGAAACAACGGAAACGCAACCGCGAGAAACACTCAAAACAAACCGAGAAACCACCCCCCACACACCAGCAACAACCCCAAAATCATCAACTCACGAAAACCTTTTGAACACCTTTTGACATAACCATCCGTGAACACCACCATCTCCGCACAACCCCCTAATCTCTCACCATCATCAAACCCACAACAACGAACCGCACCACAAACCCCTTCAATCCTCCATTTAACCGCGAAATCACCGGACGGACCACCCTCAAAACAAACCGCCGAAACTTAGACGGTGAGAGAAACGGAGAAACGCAGAGAGAGACGAGATCGAGAGTGACGGTCGTGACCGATGGAGCCGCGAAATCCGTAAAGAAAATTTCGAAGGAGAATGAGACGGAAGAACTGCCGGTGGTGTTTCACTTTCGACGGAAGGTTGTTTTCCCCACATTTGTGAACGTTGCGTTTAGGTTATGCGAAGAATTGTTGATTTCTTTCTATTTCTGAACTTATCTTCCTTTTCTTTTTTTATCATTTTTTTAATTTTTATTCTGTTGCTTAAAAATTGTTTAGATTTACTTTGGGCTTGTAATTGAGCCCACCGAAAACTTGTTTTTTCTTCCCTTGTCCATTTTTAATTTTTATCTTTACTTTATTTATCTCTTAAATTTATTAACCATTTATTTAGTTTAAGCTAAATTTTTGCTTTATTAAGTTTATTAATTTAGGCTTAGGATTTTAATATTGATTGATTTCCTTAGTTGAGTATTATTTTATTTTTAATTAAGTGATACTAGTCTTGGTAAATTAGAAGTTATTTTTTACTTTTATTCGTGAATATTGATGTTAATTGACTTTTATTCTTCCCCTTTTTAGGGAGTTTTGATTAGAATTTTAATTTAGCTTTTACCGACTTTGAGATTCTATTGTAGCACTCTTGCTTTGAGTTTGTTTAAGCTAACCCTGATGTTGCTTGATGTTGAGCATTTAAGGACTAATTATTTAGTCGTGTAAGCTTCTGACGTTTTGCTTAAGTTTCTTTTGCACGTATTGAAGAGGCAACGGACCTCCTCCGTTAGGTACAACTAAGAACTCGATTTTATCTCTTTCGCGCCTTATTACAATCTTGATATCACGTTTGCGTTCGTCTGATTACTTGTACCAATGCTAAATCCTAAATCTCTTAAAACGATTTTGATTTTCACCAAAATTTTCGAAACTAATTTAATTTAACAAGGAATAGAGCCCCGAAGTCTAGCACTCCGCCTGTTCTAGAACGAACTACAAATGGGCTAGCCCCACGCGTATTGTTCGTTCACTCCTTCGTTATTCTAAAAACGTCTAAAAACAATTATTCAAATCTTTTAAATTAAATTACGAAAAAGGAACTCCGGAGTCTAGCATTCTGCACGTTCTGGATTGGACCGCAACTGGGCTAGCCTCACGCGATGGTTCAATCACCATTCGTATATCAAAACTTTCAAATCATTTATTTAAATTAAATCACGAAAGACAGAACTCCGGAGTCTAGCATTTCGCACGTTCTGGATTGGACCGCAACTGGGCTAGCCCCACGCGATGGTTCAATCACCATTCGTATATCAAAACTTTCAAATTATTTTATAAATTAAATTACGAAAAAGGAACTCTAGAGTCCAACATTCCGCACGTTCTGGATTGGACCGCAACTGGGCTAGCCCCACGCGATGGTTCAATCACCATTCGTATATCAAAACTTTCAAATCATTTTATAAATTAAATTACGAAAAAGGAACTCCGGAGTCCAGCATTCCGCACGTTCTGGATTGGACCGTAACTGGGCTAGCCACACGCGATGGTTCAATCACCATTCGTATATCAAAACTTTCAAATCATTTATTTAAATTAAATCACGAAAGACAGAACTCCGGAGTCTAGCATTCCGCACGTTCTGGATTGGACCGCAATTGGGCTATCCCCACGCGATGGTTGATTCACCCTTTCGTTTAAAACATCTTAACAAAAGTCAAACAACTTTTCTCTAAAACGAACATTGTTAAATCATTCTATCTCTCGAACAAGCTAGCGCTTCAGCCTCCACCGCGAGTATAAGCCAACGCGTACCAGTAGAATGTATTTTCAAACAATCGTTCAATTAAAAATCACAAACCGTAGTCGCACAAACTACGAAGCTCTGACTTTCCCATTGCACAAGGGAATACGTAGGCACGGGGATTTTAATCCTTCGCGAGCACCCTAATAAAAAATTTAACTATTTCTCTGTTTAAAACTTTAATCCTTTCTCTGTCTTAATAATAATTTAGAACTTTAGAACAAACATATTAATAATCATTTAGAAGACAAGACTTAAGATCAAACATTTAATCGCATAGTTAGCTAAGAGGTTCCCGTTGAGTACAACGGACGTGAGGGGTGCTAATACCTTCCCCTTGCGTAACCGATTCCCGAACTTAGAATTTGGTTTCGTAGACCATTTCTTATCCTTCCTTTAGGTTGTATCTATATCTCCCTTTTCTCTCGTAGAATAAATAGAATTAGGTGGCGGCTCTGTTGTTTTGTTTTAGGATCGTATTTCGAGGTACGACAGTTGGCGACTCTGCTGGGGACAGCTCCATGCTAGAGAGAGTCGAGCCTAACTTAGCTTTGTGTGTTTATTTGTTTGATCTTATCTCTTCTTGTCTTCTCTATGTTTATTATTTATGTTTGTTTATTTGTTCTTTTATCGCTTTCCTTTTATTCCCTCATTATATTTGTTTGTGGTTTCTCGGGGTCACATTACAAGTAAATTTGAGTGGTGGAAAAAGCAGAGGGAACACCTAAGTTTAGAATTGGATGTTATTAGTGTTAGTCTCCAAGGACTCGCTCCTTGCACGCCTAACATGAAAGCTCCCTCGGATAGTTAGACTTTTCGTAGATCTTGTCGCAACGCAGTTAGCCTATCGCGTGACCTGATTCACGAAAGGGCTGTGATTCTGGGACCCCTAGGACCTGTTTCAATTTTGGTAGTTGTGTAATGTTAGGCTCCGAGGACTCGCTCCTTGCACACCTATCATGAGAACTCCACTCAAGGTGGACCTTATCGTTATTATCAGCACAATGCAGCTAGCCTGCGGCGGGACGTTAATACGATAAACGTCTGTGACCTTGAGTTTCCTTAAACCATCACCGTAGAAACCATCCTGTGAGTGGGATTTATGGGTACAGACTGTAGAACCAATCTTTTACAGCCTACCAAATTTGGGAAGTTTCGAGCTTTTAGCTTCCGTGTCTATTTGTGCTTGTGATCTCAAGCATCCTTGCATTGCATCCGTTTGCATACCATTGCATTTGCATTGCATATCATTTTCCTTCCTCGGAGTAAGCTTATCCTCGTCCTGTGTCCATAACCCGCAGTTGATTTCCCGACACCTACTTTGGATTTGAAGTAGTTCCTGATTGATCATGGACCCTGAAGGACAAAAGCAGACTGCGACAAGGGGAGACTTTGATTTGACAAGGGACCAGATGAACCAGCTCCTGGATGTTGTGACAGCTTTGATCAGGAGAGGGGATAATGTTCAACAGGCTGCTGTAACGGGAAATGTCTCTCCATCTCAAAGGAACAGTTTTGTTCAACCTCAGTCTGTCAGGACCCCAGTTGGGGCATCCGTTATTCAAGAGCACACCATTATCAGAGATGGAAACTCCTTACCTCACGATGCCATCGAGTACCAAAGCTTTGGGTTCTCTGAGCCAAATTACCAAGGGGCAATCCCAGGGAGAAGGACCAAGGCGCCAGACGTCGCTGAGATGAATGAGAAATGTCGAATGCTGAATGAAAGACTCAAGGTTATAGAAGGGAAGAATGCTTTTGACCTGGATGCTTTAAACATGTGCTTAGTACCTGGTTTGGTTATACCTCCGAAGTTTGAAGCACCTGCTTTTCAGAAGTACGAAGGGGATAACTGTCCAAAGCACCATTTGGTGATGTTTTGTCGAAAAATGACTGCATATGCTTTTGATGATAAGCTGATGATTCATTGCTTCCAAGACAGTTTGAGTGGGGCACCGTTGAATTGGTACATGGGTTTGGAAAGAAGTCATATTCAGTCATGGTTGGACCTAGCCAATGCTTTTGTGAAACAATACCATTACAATTTGGAAGAAGCTCCCAGTCGCTTTCACTTGAAGGACATATCTCAAGGGAATGATGAGCCGTTCAAAAAGTATGTCCAGAGGTGGAGAGAGTTTGTTGATCGTGTTCAACCACCGTTATCAGAGAAGGAGTTGGTCAACCTGTTTATGGACACTCTGCAGAGCCCGTATTTTGAGAAAATGGTAGGCACCGCCTCAACAAGTTTCTCTGACCTGGTAAAAACGGGAGAACGTATTGAGATTAGTCTCAAAAGCGGAAAGATCCAAGGCGCCTCAAGCGACCAGGCTAGTGAGAATGAATCCCTCAACAGTTCCCAAGAGGAGGAAGAGGATGTAATCAATGCAGTCATGGCAGACGTCAAGTATTCTTGTGGTGCATCAGCAAGATCCTTTGACCCTCCATCTTCTCAGCAATCATTATTCCATATGCCTCATCATCCTTGTAGGCAACCAACAATGTTTAGGGTACCTTACCAGCAACCCTGGGTTTCTCCTCATCAAAGTCAGCAGGCCAAAAGCCAAGGATATCTGAATCAGCATCAGAGTCAGCATAAGCCTCGCAACAATTTGGAAAGAAGGAATGCTCCTCTTCATCCAATACCTTTATCATATACTCAGCTTCTGCAACCTTTGATTCAAAACTCATTGGTGGTTCCCAAGTCTCTCAAGCCATTGACAGAGCCATACCCGCCTGGGTGTAATCCACATGAGCAATGTGGATATCATGCTGGATCAATGGGGCACTCAACTGAAGACTGTAGAGCTTTTCAGGCCAAGGTACAACATTTGATCGATAAGAAGTACATATCCTTTTCAGAAGGAAGCATGTTGGTGCATGTCAACCTCTCACCTAATTGAGTACAAAGACTCTTCGGGGCATCTCTTGAAGACGGTAGATCAAGACATTTTCAATTCCCTAAAAGCTGGCAATCACCTGTTTGTTTCAGCATTGTTGTTATTTTTCTTTACATGTTGATTTTTGTATTTGCTTGTTAGCATTGTTGTTTTTGAATTGGCAAAATTAATGAAATTTTTATGCATATTTTGAATCAATCCATTCGTATTCACTCGTTTTCTTTCATTGTTACAAAAAAACAAAAAATATATTTCTATCTTTTGTTTATCAAACTTTTGTTTTAGCAAAGATTGGAGGGAGGATGATGAAAAGCAGATACCTGAGTTCTCCATTTGTATGCTCTCAACTAAAACCTTGCCAATGATGTACAGGCATTGTTTCAAATTCCCAAACACCGGTGAAATAAGGAAGATAATCCCTCGCAAACCCCTTCGAGCCTAGAAGTAGGAGTTTTCTTTTTCAAAAATGCAAGAACCCTTAATTCCAAACCTGGGGCAGGGTAGTCGGTTCAGTTAATCTATTTGCATCCAATCTTCAAAAGATTCAATCCATCATTCAAGAAGGATCAGCAACGTACTTTCATTCACTGCCGAAGAAGTCGTGAAGAGCCAAAAGTTTGTAGTACGTATTCTCTATCATCCAATAAGATGGCAGTCATAACCATTCAACAAAAGAATGACGTAAAGAAAAAGAAATACAAAGAAAAAGTCCGCCAAGTCAAAAAACAGAAAAAGACGAGTTAGGCGAAGATTAATGAAGTCACCAAATCCAGCAAAGCAAGGATAAAGCAAAGTGGCTGCCATCACTTTCAAATCCTGATCCTTATCACGCATTTTCAAAAGAGTTTTGAGATATGAATGCGTATGTCAAATTAACTGAACATAGGATTGAAGTTTATCACGAAGATGGGATGGGTACAAATAAATTTTGAGCCTTTTATCCTTTATTTCATAAACCTTGAACCAAGCCATGTTACAACCCTTAAAAGACCTAATTGAGGCAGGGTTTATTTCAAGAGCATACTACAACAAGGTTGTGTTAACCTGACTCCTAACGATCTTTGCTAATCATTTGTACTGATCACTTGATCTGCCATTCCATAAAATGGCTAGATCCACTTTTTATTTTAAATCAACTCCATTGTATCACTGTCATACCAATAAATTGCGATCTCAAAACTTGCATAAATGTTGCATTAAATTTGCCAATTTTTAAATAATGTTTGTTTGCAAGTCGATTCAGTATAAATGGAATCCCGATGAACGCAGCCAGTTAGGGAATTCGACTGAGTAAGAGAAGCCCAGCCAGGGGCGACCACTTCAAGAATAAGCAATCTCTTCAAAAAGTCAGCATCCTAGAGGTTGAACTTGTTCTCAAGGCTCATACTAGAGCAATTTATCACCAACGGTTCAAGAATTCAATGACCGGTCAAATCAAAAGTTTCCCATCCTAGGAGTGGGGTAGCCAGGGGCAAAACACTTCAAGAACCAGTCAATCTGAATCAATCCATTCAGGAGTCAACAATTCAGAGGTTGAGCTCTCCTCAAGACTCATACTTGAGCGAGTTATCAGAAAGAATTCAAGAGTTAAATGGCCAGCTAGACCAGAAGTCTCTCATCCCAGGGATCAGATGACCAGGGGCAAATTTCCGATGTTCGAGCACCGGGGCAACCATTTCAAAGGCCATGTCATGGCAGGCTGGTCTAAACTTTTTGAGAAGAGGAAAATTTCAAAACCATTGATTCCGGGGCAAGAGGAATCACACAGAGGCAAATCTTATATGTACCTTCATGCTGTTCAAGCAGGCCTTATGCGAAAAAACTTTGAGTTCAAGACTAGTGTCGGGAATCGTGTCATCATCCTTACCTCCTTTTAGAGAGTCGTCTGCAAAGAACTTTTCCATCCTTACCCACGCAGGGGCATATGTTGGAAAATCACTTAGTCAGTACATAGTCACTCTCATGCTTTAGTCATGTCGCTCCGCTCTTAGCATTAAACCTTGCATATGTCCAGGTTAAAACCCAGGTAAACCAATTCCCATATGGTATTTCTTTTGAAATTTATTTTTCAACCCAGTCCCGTCTGGTAGTCATTTATTTTTCAACCCAGTCCCGTCTGGTAGTCATTTATTTTCAACCCAGTCTCGTCTGGTAGTCATTTATTTTTCAACCCAGTCCCGTCTGGTAGTCATTTATTTTTCAACCCAGTCCTGTCTGGTAGTCAATTTCTTTTCAAACCAGTCCTGTCTGTTAGTCATTTATTTTCAACCCAGTCCCGTCTGGTAGTCATTCATTTTTCAACCCAGTTCCTATCTGATATTCATTTTTCTTTTCAAACCAGTCCCGTCTGGTAGTCATTTATTTTCATCCCAGTCCCGTCTGGTAGTCATTTATTTTTCAACCCAGTCCCGTATGGTAGTCATTTATTTTCAACCCAGTCCCGTCTGGTAGTCATTTATTTTCAACCCAGTCCCGTCTGGTAGTCATTTATTTTCAACCCAGACCCGTCTGGTAGTCATTTATTTTTCAACCCAGTCCCGTCTGGTAGTCATTTATTTTCAACCCAGTCCCGTCTGGTAGTTATTTATTTTCAACCCAGTCCCGTCTGGTAGTCATTTATTTTCAACCCAGTCCCGTCTGGTAGTCATTTTTTTCAACCCAGTCATGTCTGGTAGTCATTTTTTTTCAACCCAGTCCCGTCTGGTAGTCATTTATTTTCAACCCAGTCCCGTCTGGTAGTCATTTATTTTTCAACCCAGTCCTGTCTGGTATTCATTTATTTTCAACCCAGTCCCGTCTGGTAGTCATTTATTTTCAACCCAGTCCTGTCTGTTAGTCATTTATTTTCAACCCAGTCATGTCTGGTAGTCATTTATTTTCAACCCAATCCTGTCTGGTAGTCATTTTTTTCAAACCAGTTCCTGTCTGATATTCATTTTTTTTTTCAAACCAGTTTTCGTCTGTTAACCCATTCTGAACCAGTTCCCACTTGGTATTTTCATTTACAAGTCGGTTTTTGTCTGACAATCATCTTTTTTCCAAATCCAACTTAAAACCAATTCTTGATTGACAAACCATTTCCAAAGTCAATCCCCGCCTGACAATGAACCAAAAGAGACCAGTTCCTGTCTGGCATGTCAAAGAAAAATCATTTGTCATTGGCAGCTTTGTCTGAAAATCCATTTCTTGTGGAGGCTCTTTAGTATGGTTCATCAAAGTGTTTTCCCAGTAACACTAATATCCCCTGCAGTGGTCCTCCTTGTTATTAATATCCACCTTTTTACCACCAATATTTCTCTTAAGTCCAATCGTCATTGGCACAAATCCTTCAAGTTCTTCATTTAGGGAATTCCCGGAGTTTGGACGTTTATCTTGTTTAAAGCTCCAACATTTTATTGCCAGCCGGTCTCTTGGAGCCGTTGACTATTTGAGTACGTTGTTTTATACCCCTGGTATCAGTTGGTTGCACAGAGCCACTATCCAAAATTTGTGTTCGTTTCTTTATCCTCGGTCTCAACAGTTACACTTGAACCTGTTGATTTACCACTTTGGATTTACGCCTGTCTTTTATTTTCCTGACCACCGTGTCAATATCTGTTATTTCCATTCTCCGGCCACCGCGTCAATGCCTGTATTTTATTTCCTGACCACCGTGTCGACGTCTGTTTTTTTTATTTCCCGACTGCTGTGTCGATATTTTGTTTATTCCTGACCACCGTGTCAATATCTGTTATTTCCATTCTCCGGCCACCGCGTCAATGCCTGTATTTTATTTCCTGACCACCGTGTCGACGTCTGTTATTGTTATTTCCCGACCGCTGTGTCGATATTTTGTTTATTCCTGACCATCGTGTCGATATCCGCTATTTTATTTTCCTGACTGTCGAGTCGATGTCTTTTCCATTTTTTCTCAATCCCCGGCAACTACCTTGAACTTGCTAACTCATCACTTTAGTTAGCCTGTCTTTAATCTCGCATTTTTGCTTTCCAGTCTTTTGTTATCCTTAGTGCCAGCAATTACATTTGAACCTGCTGATCTATCACTTTGGACACATCATGTTTTCGTCTTGTCATCCCCAGCATAATTTTATCCCCAGTGGGTCTTGATCCTCAGTTAATGTTTCTGTGGATCACCGTCGCATTTATCTGCATCATACCATATCCAGCATATTCATCATTAAAAAAATCAGCATGCCAGTTTTCATTACATCTCGCATGTCATATCCCAGCAAAAAGGAGTCTCTCGCCAATTCATTGCATATCATTGCATTTCGTTTGCAGTCGGTCAAAATTTTAGGTATTTTTTAATATTTAATCCTCTTCCACCTCGAATGTCCGAAAACTTTGTTATTCATACATTCAGGTTTAAGACGATTAAATAGGGGCAATTGTCACACCCTAAATTTTGACCGAACTTTTTTGAGTTTTGTTTGTATTTTGTCGATATTTCGAAAATCGATCATTTTTGCATTTAACATCTCATATTCCATTAATCATACATTTTTCTTCAATTTTATCATTTTATTAACTTTCTAGTTTTTGCTCTAGATGTTGAATTTAATTTTGAGTTGTGTCTTGTAGTAGAAATGATTATTATGCTTTAAGTTAGCTAGTTTTTCTTTTTCTTTATTTTTAAATAATAATAATAATTCAAAAAAAATAATTTAAGTTAGTTTAATTCCAATTTAAGTTTTAATTTAGTTTTAGATTAAAATTTAGATTGTTTTTATCAAGTTTATGATTAATCAGTTTAGTGTCTATTTCGTTAATTTTATTAGTTAATTTTTTAATTAATTACTATATTAGTTCAGTTTATTTTAATTAGTTTAGTGTCTCATTTTAATTTTTAATTCTATATATTATTTATTGAGTCCAATGTGTGTTTAGATTTTATTTAATTTTAAGATAGTTTTAATTAGGATAGTTCAATCTTTATTATTTTATTTATTAGTGTTTTACTAGTTTAGCTTATATGGTCCAAATATCTCAATCCAATGCATATTTTCTGCTGCCCTTGTTGTCCCAAAGCAAACCTACACCCTCCAACACTCCATCAGTTTTTTTCACTAAAATGTGAGAATCCAAACCTGCACCAAAAAAATTGAAAAAAACAAATCAATAAAAAGGGCACACTTGACCCGGATATGGGGATTTTCACCAAAAAAGAGAGGGCACATAGAACAGGGAAAAAGCAGAAACGGAAAGGGAATTGGTTCCTTCCTCTTTTTTTTAAACCCATCAACGATTATTTTTTAAGAAAAAACCACCACCAGCATTTGAAATGGGGGGGGGGATCATCACAAAAGAAAAAAGACACAGTTAAGAAAGAAGTCAATTCCATTGCCTCCAACCCACCTTCAACTTGAATCCTTTTCTCCACTGTAAAACGACAGCGGCTCCCACAACAGCGGAAACAACACCAAAACAGTACCAGAAACACCACAGCCCAAAGCAAAAACAATCATCCTAGAAAGCACTAACAGGAACACAGACCTCCATCCTCACCACTTTTTTTACTGCCATCAACACAACCTTCAATATAAAAAACCCTTCACCACTTCAAATGCTCCACCGCCTTCAACCTTAACCATCATAGCCGCTGCACGGCCTACCACCCTTTGTTCAACCCAACACCATACAAAACTCCTTAATCTTTTCAATCCCTGTTCAACAATACAGACCGAAGAAACTCACAGAATCGCAGAAACCAAAAGCCGTGAGACACAAACTTAAGTGAGAGACAGACCGCTTAAAGCTCCACACACCAAAACCACCCACACTCAACAACAATAACCGTCGCCTTCCATAAAGCATCCCGCCGTTCACCCTCTTCCATAAACACCTCCGCCATCCATAACCTGTAGTTGCTACTTTTTCCTCCAAAACTTCAACCGCCGGCCACTACCCTCGCAAACCTTCTCACAGAAAAAACCAACCTTACGAATTTCGAAATCAAAAGAAACCGTGAAGAAACAGAGCCAGACATTTTACAAAAGAAACCAACTTTAGGAATTTTGAAACCAAGAGAAACCAAGCCACCAGCTTCCGCGACCTCCTCATCAAACCTTCAAAATCTCTACCGCCATCATAAACCTTCACTGAACTTCATTCTTGTACAACCGTTGCATCTAAACCATCTGAAACCTGCAAACTCAGTTCAACGCAAACCCTTCCGCCCACTCTTCACAACCGTACAACCTCACCCTTCACTGCTAACCCACCATCTCCGCCTCACCCTTCACCCCCGACGATACAACGGAAACGCAACCGCGAGAAACACTCAAAACAAACCGAGAAACCACCCCCCACACACCAGCAACAACCCCAAAATCATCAACTCACGAAAACCTTTTGAACACCATTTGACATAACCATCCGTGAACACCACCATCTCCGCACAACCCCCTAATCTCTCACCATCATCAAACCCACAACAACGAACCGCACCACAAACCCCTTCAATCCTCCGTTTAACCGCGAAATTGCCGGACGAACCACCCTCAAAACCAACCGCGGAAACTTAGACGGTGAGAGAAACGGAGAAACACAGAGAGAGACGAGATCGAGAGTGACGGCCGTGACCGATGGAGCCGCGAAATCCGTAAAGAAAATTTCAAAGGAGAATGAGACGGAAGAACTGCCGGTGGTGTTTCATTTTCGACGGAAGGTTGTTTTCCCCACATTTGTGAACGTTGCGTTTAGGTTATGCGAAGAATTGTTGATTTCTTTCTATTTCTGAACTTATCTTCCTTTTCTTTTTTTATCATTTTTTTAATTTTTATTCTGTTGTTTAAAAATTGTTAAGATTTACTTTGGGCTTGTAATTGTTGTTTAAAAATTGTTAAGATTTACTTTGGGCTTGTAATTGAGCCCACCGAAAACTTTTTTTTTCTTCCCTTGTCTATTTTTAATTTTTATCTTTACTTTATTTTTCTCTTAAATTTATTAACCATTTGTTTAGTTTAAGCTAAATTTTTGCTTTATTAAGTTTATTAATTTAGGCTTAGGATTTTAATATTGATTGATTTCCTTAGTTGAGTATTATTTTTTTTTTAATTAAGTGATACTAGTCTTGGTAAATTAGAAGTTATTTTTTACTTTTATTCGTGAATATTGATGTTAATTGACTTTTATTCTTCCCCTTTTTAGGGAGTTTTGATTAGAATTTTAATTAAGCTTTTACCGACTTTGAGATTCTATTGTAGCACTCTTGCTTTGAGTTTGTTTAAGCTAACCCTGATATTGCTTGATGTTGAGCATTTAAGGACTAATTATTTAGTCGTGTAAGCTTTTGACGTTTTGCTTAAGTTTCTTTTGCACGTATTGAAGAGGCAACGGACCTCCTCCGTTAGGTACAACTAAGAACTCGATTTTATCTCTTTCGCGCCTTATTACAATCTTGATATCACGTTTGCGTTCGTCTGATTACTTGTACCAATGCTAAATCCTAAATCTCTTAAAACGATTTTGATTTTCACCAAAATTTATGAAACTAATTTAATTTAACAATGAATAGAGTCCCGAAGTCTAGCACTCCGCCTGTTCTAGAACGAACTACAAATGGGCTAGCCCCACGCGTATTGTTCGTTCACTCCTTCGTTATTCTAAAAACGTCTAAAAACAATTATTCAAATCTTTTAAATTAAATTACGAAAAAGGAACTCCGGCGTCTAGCATTCTGCACGTTCTGGATTGGACCGCAACTGGGCTAGCCTCACGCGATGGTTCAATCACCATTCGTATATCAAAACTTTCAAATCATTTATTTAAATTAAATCACGAAAGACAGAACTCCGGAGTCTAGCATTTCGCACGTTCTGGATTGGACCGCAACTGGGCTAGCCCCACGCGATGGTTCAATCACCATTCGTATATCAAAACTTTCAAATCATTTTATAAATTAAATTACGAAAAAGGAACTCCGGAGTCCAGCATTCCGCACGTTCTGGATTGGACCGTAACTGGGCTAGCCCCACGCGATGGTTCAATCACCATTCGTATATCAAAACTTTCAAATCATTTATTTAAATTAAATCACGAAAGACAGAACTCCGGAGTCTAGCATTCCGCACGTTCTGGATTGGACCGCAATTGGGCTAGGCCCACGCGATGGTTCATTCACCCTTTCGTTTAAAACATCTTAACAAAAGTCAAACAACTTTTCTCTAAAACGAACATTGTTAAATCATTCTATCTCTCGAACAAGCTAGCGCTTCAGCCTCCACCGCGAGTATAAGCCAACACTTACCAGTAGAATGTATTTTTAAACAATCGTTCAATTAAAAATCACAAATCGTAGTCGCACGAACTACGAAGCTCTGACTTTCCCATTGCACAAGGGAATACGTAGGCACGGGGATTTTAATCCTTCGCGAGCACCCTAATAAAAAATTTAACTATTTCTCTGTTTAAAACTTTAATCCTTTCTCCGTCTTAATAATAATTTAGAACTTTAGAACAAACATATTAATAATCATTTAGAAGACAAGACTTAAGATCAAACATTTAATCACATAGTTAGCTAAGAGGTTCCCGTTGAGTACAACGGACGTGAGGGGTGCTAATACCTTCCCCTTGCGTAACCGATTCCCGAACTTAGAATTTGGTTTCGTAGACCATTTCTTATCCTTCCTTTAGGTTGTATCTATATCTCCCTTTTCTCTCGTAGAATAAATAGAATTAGGTGGCGGCTCTGTTGTTTTGTTTTAGGATCGTATTTTTCGAGGTACGAAACTACTGCTTCAAAGACGACTCTAAATTAACAATCTCCGGTACGCATAATGCTCCACGATCTTCAATCTATTCCGTTTTTCTTCTGCTCTGGTCACTATTGACGTGTGAATGTGTAATTTTTGAATCTTCCGAATCTTGTTGTAGGTTGTAGATGATGATGAAATTGCGATTGGTTAAGGAAAATTGGTGATGATGGTGATGGAAGAAGCAGAATACCGATTGAAGAGTGAGAGTTTTAAGTTGAAATATCAGAGAACGGTGAAGGAGGATTCGGGTTTTGGTGAAGAGAGGATTGGAGAGTTTGTGCGGAAGAAGAAGATTGATATATAGAAGAAGAAGAATGGTTGAAGAAATGAAGAAGAATGAGAAGAGGAATCAGAAATCGTGAGAATGACTGAGAGAGATTGAAGAAGAAGAAAATTGAAGAAGTTGTGAGAAGGGGAGTTTTGGAAAATTGTGTGGAAGAGGTGAAGGTGATTATGGTGTGAAGAAGATGCAAGAATTGAAGAAAAAAATGGTGAAGAAATTGAAGATTGTGATGGAGCTTCTGATTTATATAGATGTTTGGCTGAAGCTTCCAGAAGAAAAATCAGTTAGGCAAGTTTGTCACTTTCAATTATTGATTTTGGATTCATTTTCGATTCTGTTATGAGTTTGTGATTTCGGTTAGGATCCTTTGCAACTGACTTTGCTATTTGAACTTGCCGATTTCCTTTTTTGAAGTTTTTTGAAATTTTGGTTGAAGATTTGGAAGCAGAAGGTTGGTTTTTGAAGTATTGATGATGACGCTGCAATCGGATTAATAAAGATTATTGATGCCGATTCGTTCTTGAAAAGTTTGTTGCAAATTATGGATGCCGCGAGATTTTTTTGCAAATTGTGGCTGTGAAGATGATGGCGACTCGCAATTGTTGCTAAGCTTCACTAATCTTCGACAACATCTCTAATTCTGAGCACTGAATACGGTCCTGGTATATACACTATCACGATTCTATTTTCAATTTCATTTTCCTTGTCTCTCTCAGGCCCTCTACATTCTTGCTGCGGTAACTCGTTGTATCGACACATGATAATTCCGATTTGTTACCATGCTCTATTGTTGATATTTGCAGGTTACAATTGATGTGGCGGTGATGGTGCCTGTTGTTGTCAATGAGAGGTTGAAGCATTGTATATGAAGAATGATGAAGATTGGAGCTTTTTTTTTTGTTTGAGAAAAGTTTTTTTTGTTATTTTGTTGAAGTTTTCTGGAAAAAAAATCTGTTGCAATTAAATCCCCCTTTTCCCTGTTCTGTTGTAATTAGATCTCCCTTTTGTGTAATTCAGTTAATGCAGCTAGAGATTTGGATCAAGTTTGTTTTTGTTGTGTTATAACTGATTTTGTGGAATTAGATTTTTTTTGTAAAACTGAATTTTGTTATGAAAAAGATGGTGAGATGCCACTGATTTTTTGCCTTTCTCAAAAACCCTGCAATAGCCTGAGTATGAAATATATTGTTGGTCATTTTTCATATTTGGTTCAAAAGGATGGCCTTAAATGAAACAAAACCTTTGGATAGAAACAATAAAAATAAAAGGACATTTATATGAGTGATGGATCTAACTTGAAAATGGAAAATGAATAATAAAAGTGGGCTTAAAATGATATTGGTTTATTGAGTTTGGTCAAATGAACACGATTTAGTAACTTTGTCAAACAAATGGATTCGGGATCGAGAATGGATTAAAATGATCAAATGGAAATGGAATTAGAAATGAATAATGGATTGATTTTAGAAAAGAAAGTGGGCAAAATGTTGGAAAGAAATGATGGATATTTAGATACAAGTGATATGAAAAAAAAATGGAATGTTAGAAATATGAATATGGACAACAACATGACTTTAGACAATGGGCTAGAAATGTACCAATTGGAGTGTGGACAATAATGTGACAAAGCGGGCCATTGGATATTAAAATACGGATTTCAACATGGAAGAACTTGATTAATAACATTGGATATGGACACAAAGGTGGGATTAAAATGATATTGGTTTTATTTGACCGGCACTATCAAATAAACCATAATCGTGTATTTTCCATCCTTCAACAAACAAATTCCTCGAGGAAACCCTGAAGATGGTAATGAAGTCATAGCAACAAGTACGCCCAAGAAAACCTCTGTCACAAATCCCCTAATCTCATGGCTTTTAATGAATCTCTAATATCCATAATATGCATTAAGGAGAATGACTTTGGGTAAGAAGAACACTTGAGATATTGAGGGGAAACAAAACCTTAGTCCATGGTAAACCTCAGTTATAACCTTGATAACTTGTAACTTAAAAAGATCGCCCATGATAGTAAGAATTCAACCTTTGTATCAACTTGAGTGCAATAACCAAATATATCCCATATGGATAGGAAAATCCATATCACAAGGAAACGCCTCGATCACGTGCCTTAGGAAACGATGAAATGCATGATTATGGATATTATGACCTAATGGATGATGCAGACGAATGCGAAGTGAAAAAGCTAGCTAAACGGTAATAAATATGAAGGCAAATTTTGAGGTATTACAGGTACCACCCTACTCTGACTCGGATGGGGAAAGTTCTTTCTCGCACTTTACTGAGGATGTTGTGGATCATCTTCCTGTTGGAAGTAGAAAATATAAAGTGTCTCTTACTGGTGAGAACACTTTTCTTGAGAAATACCGTCGAGTAACATCTTTCTTCTTGTACTAGTTGATCGTTCAAAAATCAATTCAAGAAGATTTTACAGAAGACCTGGCATCTGAAATGTCCTGGCGTCTTCAAACTCTTGGAGAGATTCGCTGAATCTTGAAATAACTGCCCCAGGCTTCCTGGTCTACAAAGGGATTTGATTGAAGAAGGCTCACGCCAGATCCTACATCATCATGAGATATTCTGCCCCTAGTATCCTGCATCAAGGATAAGCTGAATAATGGCATGCAGAGACTGACTTCATCCGCTCTTGAGAGTGACCTGCCCCAGTATGAGCCTTAAGGTGATTTCCTCAGATTAACTATGCTCTGATAATTGCCCCAGCTTGGCTGAACTGTGAGATTGCTCAGTGTGGTAGCCCCGGATTGGCTGCATCTAACCTAATTGGTTAGGAGAATATTTACCTCATAGGAGTTCCTCAGAAAAAGTGCACTTCGACTTGATTGTCTTTCAGAAGTGTCAGACCTCTCAACTTGGCACGGTTAAGCTTCAAGACTGAAATTCCTCATGCAAACTTCTGTGATGCTGAACAAATGTATGCAAGCAGGAAATGTTTTATTCTGAGAATGAAAATTCTAATGCAACACACATGCTAATCTTGAAGTTTTTATTGAAAAGAAGTCGTTTGTGAACGAACCATTGTTTAAGATAGACATGATTTTTATGAAAGAAACATGCATATGAAATACTAATAAGGGTCTGTTAGCACAACTCATAGGAGTCAGGAACGATATCTCATGGTGGCACGCTCTCGAATTAACCCTGTTTGAATTAGGACTTTTGAGGGTTGTATCGTGGCCTGTTTCCCAGTTACAAAAACAAAGATTAAGGCTCAAAATTTATTTGTGCCCACCCCATTCGTGATGTCCTTCCGTTCCTAAATTCAGCTAGCCTTCATAAACGCTCACTTTTCCTAAGGATTTCGTGTTGGTTGAGGAACCATTGCTACTAACGGTTTAAGAACCACTGAGGTTGTTGGAGTAACAATCACCCCTGTTGTATTGTGTGCCTGTGCCACACAAATTTGTTCTTGTTTCAGGATATTTCTTGTGTAATCCTTTTCGCGTTTCTTTTTTCATTCTTTTACTTATCCCTAACGTTTGCCTGGACTGATTCTTTTGAATCTTTTGCAATTGTAGTCCAGTGGGATGCCCTGACTTTTGCCTAAGTCGCTTGTCTTCAAGGTTCGACTTAGCGGGCTTTTTATTTCTCTTTTTTTCTTTTTTTTTCTTTGAACAAATCGCGTGACATTGTTTGTCTTGATTGTTTTGTAAGGGTTGTGACTATCTCACTTTTCAGGTGATGAAGGATAACCATTGTGTTTTCCGGTCTTTGGACCTCTTGATTTGGTACAATGAAGTGTTAGGGATCTTCAGATACACTCCTTTGTGAAAGCCTGGACGGTTGGTCCAACTAGCTGACGTCTACCCTACCCCGGGTTAAATGTGAGGGTTTTTTCATGCGAAAAGAAACTCCTACTTCAAGGCTCAAACGAGTTAGCGAGGGTTTATCTCCCTTATATCTCCGGTGTTTGGGATTTGAAACAAAGCTTGTACATCATCAACAGGGTCTTACTCAAGAGCAAACACATGAAGATTTTTTCATTTTCATTTCGTCATCTTCCATCATAGAGTTTAAGCACGACAGTTGGTATTGCAATGCACACACACAAAATTATAAGTAAAATAAGAATGAATTACTTCCAGAAAAAAAACATGTGCATTTCAATAATTATCTTTCAAAACAAACAAACTTCATGCATGCATACAAATGTTCAAACAAACATATAAAAGCTACAAATGAAAATGCAGTAAAGAAACTGAGCAATGCCATTCTTGAGGAGACTTGACTCCGTTTGGACCTATCGATCTTGAATAATTTCAGTAGTTAGCTGCCTTTTCCTGATGGGATTTGCAGACTTCAATCAAATGGTCATGTGCCCAGAACCATACTTCATTCCCAATTATTCTGACCTTAAGCCTTCAGCGTTCAAACATTGACACGAGACGTCTAAAGAAAAGAGTGACAGTGAAATGAAATTGTCACATAAGGTTGCTCGCAAAGAACTGACGATCTTCTGCCTACGTATCTCCATTGACCCAAGACCAATGAAGAATCAGAGCGACGTAGTTCCCCTTAATAGGGAGGAAATGCAATGAAGAAAACAACTGAATGTCACTGTTGAGAGCATGGGAATACTTATGGCTTTATTGCTTTAGTTCTTTTTTCCTGACAGACTCTGACAAACAGACTTCAGATCAAGACAACGCCCTCTTCCTTATCTGTTTGGAACGAAGTTGACAACTTTCGCATCAATCAAATCTTGTACCTTGCGATGAAAAGCCTTACACTCATCAATATGGTGTCCTGGTGCTCCGGAATGTAAATCGCAGCAGGTGTTAGCATCCCATCCCTCTGGAAATGGATAAGGAGGCGGGGACAGCTTGCGAAGCTCAATCAGTTTCAACTAAAGCAGATGCTGAAGTACATCAGTATAAGACATTGGTAGAGGGTCAAGAACTAATTCTCTCCTTTGCTGATGATAGCCCTGTTGATGGTTCCTTTATCGTGTCTGACGCCTCGGCTGATTATTTGGGGTCGTAGCCATAAAAATTACCTGCTGATGATGTGGATGATATCCTCTACCTCTTCCATGTTGATGAGATGTCGCCCCAACTTCCCCTTCATTCTTGTTCTGACCACTGGCAAAGGGCTTCTTAGTGCCTGAACCTGACACGTTGTAATCTCAAATCTTTCCACGCTCTAGCAAACTCTCAATTCGCTTGCCAGCGATCACAATATCAGCAAATCCAGTGGATGGGCAAGCAACCAAACGATCCAGGAACGCACCCTGTAAAGTACCCATGAATAGGTCAGTCATTTCTCTCTCTAGAAGTGGAGGTTATGCTCGGGCGGCCATCTCTCTCCAGCTCTGAGCATACTCTTTGAAACCTTCAGACTTCTTCTGGGAAAGGCTCTGGAGGTGAGTGTGGTTAGGAGCCATATTCATATTAAAGTGGTATTGTTTCACAAAAGCTTCAGCCAAATCTTTCTAGCTTTTAACAACAGTCTTGTTCAGGCCTCTATACCAATCCAAAGATGCCCTAGATAGACTATCTTGGAAGTAAAACATCCATAACTTTTCATCATCCGTGTGAGCAGAAATCCTCTCAAAGTAGGATTGGATGTGAGTTTTAGGGAAAGCGTTGTCGTTGTACTTCTCAAAAGTAGAAAGCTTGAATTTGTGAGGAAATCCACCTAACAACTCCTGAGTCGGTGGAAATCCCAAAGAAATGGGAGAAACAAGACCTTCTACTGGAGAAGCAGACGCCTGAACTTCTTCTTTCTTCAACAAAGCATTCATGATCCCTGTCAGCATTTTTATCTGAGTTTTCATCATGTCAAATTCTTCCTTCAAGAATCTCTGACCCTGTGATAAGGTTTGCACCTCTGCTCTGAACTGCACCATCTGGGTCTTCATTTCAGTCACCTCTGCCCGGAGTTGTTCCACATCCATGCCCTGAGAATTTTGACTCAAGTTGGCCATTCTGACAAGAAACCCAATCAAGATAAGAATCTGTCTTTAAAATCTTGTTGCGACGAAAGTGCCTGTTATAAAAGATACGTTAGGAACTTGTGGCTATACCTGCAAAACAAGAAGAAAGGTGATATGTATGCAATGCAACTATATGTGTTCCCATATTCATGCATTTGGTGCCCTAGTTTTGGTATTTGATAGAAAACAACCCAGATGGCCTTTGGAAATTGGCTTTTCAACATAGGATTCTTTGCGAGGTATTCAAATTCTGATGACCTTGAATGACCATTTTCAGTGATTCATAAAAGTAAGTGAGGAACCAAATAAAGATGCATAAAATGAACACAAAACATCCCCGGAGGGTTACAAGTCTTACAAAACCAAGAGAAAAAACTGAAAGCAAAAAACACATATTCCTACAACAAGCCTGTAGGTAATCTAAACACAAAATCTAGAAAACAAGACTACAAGAGGATTCTGATCCCTCCCCACTAGATCCTGGCCCAGATCCAACTCTCTTAACCTTTGTCATCAGCTTGAGATCTTCAATCTCCTTGAGTGTTTCTTCTAAGGCTTGCTGACTTTGCACCAGTTGTTGAGACTTCTCCCGACGGATCTTGTGAACTTTTTCCATCTCATCTTTCTGGTCTTGGATCTGCAACTTGTAAGCTTTCTCTTTTTCTTCATACATCTTCTGATATTTGTCTCTCATCTCTTGCAACCAGGTAATGGATTGCCTGGATTCTCTAAGAGTTTTCCTGGTCTTCTTATACTCTGCTTCTCTCTTTGAGTCCATCAAGCCTCTTCTTTGGAAATAAGCTTCTTTACCAGCCAACTCCTTATCTCTAGCTTCTTGAGCTATCTGCATCTTCTTCAGTTTCTCCTCTACTTCTTCCTTAGAACTGACTGCACGATGGTACAAACCAGTCACCTCCATGTTTTCAACCCTTAACTCCTGTATCAATGCTTCCAGCTTCTTATACTTTTCAACAGAGACAGTGGCCTAAACAGGTACTTCTTTTGGGTATAGTGGAACTTCTGTTGAAAATGGAAGAAGGAAAATGTCCACTTTAACCTGTAACCAAGCAATAAAAGGAGGGTAAGTCTTCAGATCTACCCTTCGAAATTCTTTCTTGCCTTTCTTTACTCTATATGCCCAAGCCTGCGACGCCTGGGGTTGTACCCCAAAATTTACCCTCCCATAGTCAATGCATTGTGTACCAAGGTGTCCCAAGACGTTCACAAGGTTCACAATTAGTCAGAAAGCTTGGAAGTTCCCTTAGACAAAGTATCCTCCTAAGCAATGCACCTTAAACTAGGGTTTTGAATTTCATCAGGCTAAAGGGACTTTCAAGGCAACAAGTGAGCTTCATAGCATCCTATATTTCTTCAAGAATCCCTATGTCAAGTTTTAATGCTTTCCCAAAAGGTTTGCTCAGTCAGATGATCAGATATGCAAAAATCAGTCAAAGCAGTTAAAAAGTCAAACTGAGATCAACTGTGGTCAAACCAAAGTAAAACTTCATGATTTTTTTGCCAACATCAAGTATATGAAGTAAAATTCATCATTTGATCAAGGGTTGATCATGATTCATCAAGGAGATTTCAGATCATCAAGAATCAGGAGTTTCTAAATTAGGGTTTTCATAGGAAAAGTCAATTGAACTTTGACCAGCCATAACTTTCACATGCTTCATCAAGAATTTTCCATACAACGCTCATTTTGAAGGAAATTGAATTTTCTACAACTTTGTGTCTCATAAGCCAAGCCTAAAAATGCTTCATTTGGAAGGTATGAGCTAAGACATTATAGGTCATTTTAAAAGTCAACAAAAAGTCAACATCTTCCAAAGAGCATAACTTGATAATGGTAAAGGATATGGACATGAAACCAAAGAGGTTTGTTAGAGGACTCTTTAAGCTTTCCAAAATGTCCAAGAATACCTCCATAGCCTTAAAATTGAGGGAGTTGTGTCTTTGCAAAGTTGGGAAATTTTTGAGGGGTTTATTGAGCAAATGGGATCTTAGAACCAATTCTTTCCACATGGGCTTGCATTTTTATGACCCAATCACTACCATGACATCATGCACGAACCAAAAATCATTTATTCAGATTTTTATTATTTTTATTTTATTTATTTTGATTTTATTCATTTTAAATTATTTTAAATCAAAATAAAATATGAAAACTCAATATTTGAAAGTGATTCTTCTTCTAGAAAATCTTAAAAGTCATTTAAAGTTGATTGGAATCAAACAAATTCGTGTGAGCCTAAATTAGAAAGGTTTGATGAGATTTTTTTAATATTTGAAAGTTGTGAAACTTCATGATCAAGCAATCAAGACAAAGCCCATAAATCCATAAAACTTTGACCTAATTCAACTCCCTACATATACACAAAGTGATCACAAGCAAAGGGACGAAAATTGGCAGCCTCTAAGACAAGAATCAAACTTCAAAAATTCAAGCAAAAACATCCATTCGGTTTTTGATTTACAGGAGGTTTCAAGGAGTTTTGAAGGTTGAGACATGATCCCTTGGGTTCCCTGATGCTATTTCAATCCTTGTTTGCATTCAAAACATGCTGAATCATGCATACCGATTCCATCTTGTTCATACTTTTGAAATTTTCGATTCCTCTTATCCATATATCATAAACTATTTTTGTGTATCTAACTTTGTTTATTGTCATGTGAGGATGGATTCTGGGCAAATATCTTGGAGATTCACTGACTAATACGGATTCGGCCATGTTAGGGTTTCAAGCTTTGAATTAGGGTTTCTTGATTTAGCTTATTTAAATGCATTTTAATAACATAAATAAGATGAATGAACTGTATTGATCATGTTGGCATGATCAATTTGGCAAACTTGTATGAATATAAGCTGTTACGAATTTTGTAGGTTTTTGTACGCAGGTAAATTTGCAGGAGATTTCCCAACAAAATTCGCAGGAAAACTTGCGAAATTCCAAGGAAGAAGATGAAGTCAGTGGCGCCAAAAATCAAATTCAAAAAACTGTTTTAAAATATAATGTTTATTTGTTGATTCTATGCTGAACGCGCCCCATGTGGCTCAGCTGGTTTGTGTGTTTGCTTGTGTATAGAATGGTCCTGGGTTCGATCCTCCCCCAAGCCATTTTGTTTTTCACTTTTTTTAATATTTTGCAGGATTACAACAAAAGGAATTGGTTCCCTGATGCTAACACCAGCGCGTGCTTGGCCTGGTGGTGATGTTGTTGGTCTTGTGTGTGTGAAGCCTAGGGCCTTGGTTCGAATCCCAGCCCCATGTATGTTTTTTTTCATTATTTTCATTATTTTGTTTCATTATTTATATTATATTTACTTGATTAATTTCTTAAATAACCAATTTTAAAAAAATAAATGTTTATATTATTTCCTATACAAAAAATTCATAATTTTAAAATTCAAACTCTATTTTTTTTCCAAAATAATCAAATTGTTTTATTTATTTTATTTTATATTATTAATATTATATATATTTTGTAAATAAGTTTATTATTTTGTAAATTAATAATTAAAACCCTAATTCTTATGATTCTAACCCTAACCCTAATTTTTTCTAACCCTAACCCTAATCCTAATTTTTCTTAACCTTTAAATTTTAACCTAATATTTTCATAAATTATAATTAATCATTAATCATTTATTAAATATGTATATAATTTAGTATTTATTTATTATTATTAAAATCTATTTTCTTTATTAAATATTTAAAATCTTTTCTAATATTAAACTATTTTGCTAATTTCCTATTTTCTCTTATTTTTATTTTTCTAACCATTTATCTTAATTGTTATTATTATTGTTTATTATTGTTTACTATTATTTATCGTTATCATATTTCTCGATTATATTGTATTTGTCCCAAAGCTTTGTAATAGTTTAGTTTATATTTCTGCTTTATTTTTATTGTAAATATATTAACTGCATGGTTAGTAATTTAGGGTGTGGATAACATAATTGTAATTAAAATTGACTTAGAATAACTAATTTAAAAAGATAAATATTTGAACATGAGCACGCACACACGTAAGTCGATCTTTGATCGCCATCTTGCACTTTCTAGGGTTGCCTCTCAGTTGCCTATTTCAAAAGGTCAAGTAGGGTGTCTTAAGAAAGCCCCCTTCATAAATATCATCAAATCCCTTCATTCTATAAGATCAAGTCCCTTCGAGGTTGCCTACGATAAATGATCTTGTCCCTTTGAATAAAAGATGATAAGTCCTTGCGAATTGCTAAAGACGCCTTGCAGTTGCCTATATTCAGATGTCCCTACACATGTCCCTTATCACATCCAAGGTAATGACTACCTATTCCTTAATAATAGGGATAGTCTTACCATTGAAAGAACATAAGAACAGTAAAGACTTAATATAGGGTAGGTTTCTCTTAATTACTTGCTCACATTTCAAAATACTCTTCACATCACACTTTTCAAACAAATTTTCAAAAAACAAGTATTTGTATACATCCATACGAGGATCATTACAAGATACTTAGAAAGTTTCTAATCATGCACTACACCTTTTTTCAAAACAATTTAAAGTGAGCTAAGTAACTAAGAGCCCATGGATAACCATGGATATAATGGGTGCTAACACCTTCCCTTTATATAACCTACCCCCCGAACTCAAATCTTTTTAAGGTCTTTCCTGTTCTTTTATGTCCTTTCCTTTTGGATAAAATAAAAGTCGGTGGCGAATCTTGCTATCCGCAACATTTATAGAAAGTCAGTTCTCCCACCGTGTTACAGAACTGGCGACTCTGTTGGGGACTTACTAATATTAAAGAGGGGTACCCTTAGGAATTAGATCACTTTAAATTTGTTTGCTTTGTTTGCTTTACTTTACTTGTTGGGGATCTTATGTGTGAAAGATCCTAACCCGGATCTAGTGTACCTTAGGTAAATGGCAATAGACCAAGGAAACTGTACGGCGTATACCGATATGGTTGATCTGGTGGCCATAGTTAGTGTGACTTCTTGGTTGGTACTTATGTTCCTTAAGCAAGTTGAGGATAATATGAGGATGTCATATGTTGTCAATACACTAACTAACTTTTAGAACCCTAGTCATCCCATCTTGGCCTTTAGAAAGTAGTGAGATAACCGGCTTTAGTGAAGACTGAAGTTGGTTGATACTCGATGCTACACTCATTGAGATCCTAAACTTGGAGGGTTTTGGTTGGCAAGTAAGTTGCCTACTGAACAACCACCCTTGGGAAGGATCAATGATATTGAGATCCCTTAGAACCTGGTTACTTTTGTAGGACAGGATGAACCATCTAAACTTCAGGGGAGGGTACTAACCTTTAAATCTCATGCAAGCCTTCAAACCTAGGGCTATGGTGTGACTTGTTTGTGTGTGCCACATGTTTGTGATTGAGCATAACATCATAACATCATGACATCATAAGCATAGCATTTTCACTAACCATTTCAAGGACCAAAGGATTTATCTTTGTTCATTGTTGCAGGTCATGGCTTCTGTTCGTAGGAATACTATCCGGATCAACTTTGTAGGAATACCTCCTAAGCTTAAGGAATTGGTCTCAAAAGTTTCTGAAAACTCCCAGTTCATCAAGAAGCATGGTCACCTACTGGATCTAGTCACTTCAGGGTTCAATGGGGACATGATGAGTGTTATGTTTCAGTTCTTTGATCCTAAACATCATTGCTTCACATTCCCCAACTATCAGCTGGTTCCTACAATGTAGGAGTTCTCTAAACTACTAGGTATACCTATCCTTGATCAGTGACCCTTCACAGGCTTGGAAAAAGAGCCTAAACCTGAAGTCATTGCTGCAGCCCTACATTTGAAGAAGTCAGACATTGTACTAGAAACAAGAAGTGGAGTTAAGGGTATTCTTGCAAAGGTATTGATGTAGAAAGCTCAAGTGTTCTTGAAGGCTATGAGTTATGATGCTTTTGAGGAGATCTTAGCCCTATTAATCTATGGCTTAGTGTTGTTCCCCAATCCAGACCAGTTCATAGACGTATATGCCAACAACATATTTCTGACTCATAATCCAGTGCCTACATTACTTGGAGACATCTTACACTCTCTTCACACTCGTACTACGAAGGCACGAGGAACTCTGATGTGTTGTATACCTCTATTGTCTAGGTGGTTTATTTCTCACCTTCCTCGATCAGTGATGAAGAATGAACAAGGGTTCAGGTGGTCCAAGAGGATCATGTCACTTTCTCATTCAGATATTCATTTGTGCTCTCGATCTATGGAGAATGTTACTATCATTGACCGTTGTGGGGAGTTCCCTAATGTGCCACTCCTTGGCATAAGAGGGGGCATTACTTACAATCCTTCTTTAGCTCTACGTCAGTTTGGTTATGCTCGGAGAGATGGTCCTCATGATATGCTTATTCAGGGTATTGTGTTCGACTACGACAACGATCTTCAGGGTTACCATCAAAGGTTTACACGAGCGTGGGGTAAAGTGAACAAGGTTGACAGCAAGACTATGGAACCAAAGTACACTATCCCTATGGAACCTTATCTCAGATGGGTGTGATCTCGTGCTCAAACTCTTATGATGCCATATCCTGCTATCCTGCCAGTTACCATGGTGCCTGTTGCTGAAGGAGATACTTCTTATATCATTCTTCATCCAGACATGCCCACTGACATGGAGGAGTTACAAAGGTCCTGGATCCAGTTGAAGGAGCAAAGGGATACTTTTGAGACTCATTTCAAAGCTAGTCAAGAAAGAATTCTGGAGCTAACAAGACAACTTCATGAGGAGAGGAATCTCAACTCATACCTCAACACAAAGAGGAAACGTCCATGGGAGACTTAAAACCCCATCTTTGTATTCATTTCATTTTATTGTAAGCCCAAGGGGCAAACAAGTTTTTGCTTACTAATAAAAGTTTACTTTCTGGTTGTTTAAATAAATTTAAATGCTGCGGTCCTTGAAAACATTGCATACGCATTTACATACCATATCATTGCATCACAGGTTTCTTATGAACAAGTATCTTATATTCTCGCTGTTTATTTCAGCAGAAATGGCTCTTGAACAAACTGTCAAAGATCTCCAGGCTCAGAATGCACAATTCCAAGAGCTGATCCTGAATTTGTCCAAGGGACAGGATGAGTTGAAGACACTGCTGGCTAAGAAGAAGACGAAGACCAGGAAATCAGGAGGCCTTATTAATCTAGGAAGAAGGTTCAGAGGTCCTATCAAGACAAAGGAACAAATTGAGGATTCTGAGTCTGAAAATTCTGAGAAAGAGGGAGGTAGTCTCCATGATACTGTAGGAGATTCTGATTCTGAGGCAAACTATTATCATGATCCTGCTAGTGAAGAGAAGTACAAGATGCTGGTAGACAAAATGAATGCCATGGAATTGCAAAAATCTTTTGGGCTTGATTTTGAAGATCTGAGTTTGGTTTCTGGAGTGGTTATACCTATTGGCTTCAAAGTTCATGTTTTTGTGGTGTATGATGGTGTCTCATGTCCTAAGCTGCATTTAAGGTCCTATGTCCGGAGGATTCAACCACATACTGCTGATAAGAAGTTGTGGATTCATTTCTTCCAAGAGAGCTTATCTGGAGCTCAATTGGAATGGTACTATCAGCTGGAAAGTGTTAATATTCGTGATTGGAATGATCTTGATGAAGCCTTCTATAGGCAATACCAATATAATGTTGATTTAGAACCTACTCGCATGCAGCTCCAAAGCATGTCAATGGGGGCTAAGGAGAGTTTCAAAGAGTATGCCCAAAAATGGAGAGACCTGGCTGGCAGAGTTCAACCTCCTCTGACTGACAGGGAGTTAGTGGATATGTTTATGAGTACGTTGAATGGTCCTTTCTATAGTCACCTCATTGGAAGCTCATCATCTTGTTTCACCGAGCTGATAATGACTGGAGAACGTGTGGAAAGTGGTATAAGAAGTGGTAAGATACAGGTGAGTACCTCTTCCTCAAGCACTGCTAAGAAGCCCCCTAGTGGGAAGAATGAGTCTAATGTTGTGTATGGTCAACATAGTCGTAACAGAAGTCATCAATCTGTGGGAGCAGTTCACATCTCTAATCCTATTCCTATAGCACCAGAGCCATAACAAAACAATCAACAGAAGCCTAGAAGACAGTTCACCAAGATCAACATGTCACTGGCCCAAGCCTTGCAACACATGTTGAAAGGGGAACTCATTACTTTGAGGGACCCTCCTCAGAATCCTAATACATCCTCTCCTCGATACAATCCTAATGCAAGATGTGCATATCATTCTAATAGTCCGGGACATGACACCAACAACTGCTGGGTGTTGAAAAACAAGATTCAAGACATGATTGAAGCTGGAGAAATTGAATTTGACCCTCCTGGGACTCCAAATGTGATCACTGCTCCTATGCCCAACCATGAGAAGACTATTAATGTTGTTGATGAAGTTTCATATGTTTCCTCAGTAGCAGATGTGACTACTCCCTTATCCATTATCAAGAAGAAGCTGGTGCAGGCTGGGTTCTTTCCAGGTTGTAATGAAGACTGTTTTTATTGTGCCTACAAACCTGATAGCTGCTGGAAGTTGAAAGATGGTATTCAACGCCTCATGGACAATTACACTATATTGTTTGAGAGGACGCCTTCTGTTGAAAGTATGTGTGAACATCTGACTCGAAGTACGAAGCTTGAAGATATAGCTATGGTTGATAAAATGCCAGTGAATATTACCTCCAAAGGCCCTGTCAGGGTCACTTCTAAAGGTCCTGTCAGGATTACTGTTGAAGGCCCTGTGAAGACTGTTGCTGAAGTTAGAATGGCTCCCATGACCATTACCACTCCTGGTCCTATTTCGTATGCTTCTGATAAAACTATACCTTGGAATTATGGTTCAGATGTTTATATCCATGGTGTCAAGCAAGAGCCTCTGGCTGATGCACCTGTTACTGATGTTAATCTTGATGTGGATAATATTGCTGGATCTAGTAAGATCACCAGAAGTGGAAGAATCTTCTCTCCTCAGGCTACCTCCAAAAGTGCAGTTACTCCAACTACTACCTCCACTTCTGAGCCAATTATTGATGCTCGGGGCAAAGGTCCTGTAATTGAACCTGTGCAAGCTGAGGCACCGAATGCTGAAAGTCTTTCTAAACAGATGGAAGAAGTATTGAAGATCATTCGCAAGAGTGATTATGATATTGTTGACCAGTTGGGGCATAATCCCTCTAAAATATCCATGTTATCTTTGTTGCTGTGTTCTGAGGCTCATGCTAAAGCCTTAATCAATTTTTTGAAGACTGCTCATGTGCCAAATGAGATTTTTGTGGATCAATTTGAGAATTGCGTGGCACATCTGACTTGTGATAATGGGTTGGGCTTTTCTGATGCTGATTTGACTCCTGACAAGAGAAATCATAACAGAGCTCTGCACATTTCTATTGAATGCAAAGGCACTACCTTGTCTCATGTACTGGTGGATAATGGTTCTTCATTAAATTTGCTTCCTAAAGAAGTTCTGGAAAAGGTCAGTCCTGAAAATGTTGTGTTAAGACCAAGTGACGTAGTGGTGAGGGCCTTTGATGGCTCAAGAAGAGTGGTACATGGAGAAATAGACCTCCCGATCAAAGTAGGCTCTCAAGTCTTCAACTCTACTTTCTATGTAATGGATATTCGTCCTGCGTATTCTTGTTTGCTTGGGCACCCCTGGATCCATGGGGCAGGTGCTGTGACTTCCACTTTGCATCAGAAGCTGAAATATCCGGTGAAAAATAAAATTGTCACTGTCTATGGTGAAGAAGAATACATGGTTAGCCACGTGAATACCTTCAAGTATGTAGAAATAGAGGGTGAAATGGTTGAAACTTCGTGTCAAACATTTGAAGTTGTTCTTTGCTCAAATCTTGTTCCTCAGTTTGTTCCTGTTTCTGAAAGAGTTCCTATATTTACTAACATACCTCCTACAATGGCCTCTCTCAAAGATGCTAAGGCTGTGGTTGCAAAAGGTGGTTCTGCTATTTGGGGTCAGCTTCCCAACATCCCTTACAAGTCTGACAAGTTTGGTTTGGGTTTTACTGCAGAATCTCAAAAGGCTATTCGTCGTGCTCGTGCTATTCGTATCACCAATCAAGGGGTCATAAGAGATCAAATCAATGTTGTGGGTGACTGTCATGAAAACTATTACCTGGACGATTGGATTTTTCCTACCTTGGGTGATGGGCTCAACAACTGGAATACTGAAGACGTTATTCCTATCTCCTTTAGTCAGGAGTAAATACTATTACTGTGTTTTTATTTTAAGTTTGTAATTTCGAACAATTAAACTTTTAAGCCTTGTGCCTTGCCCGGGGCACAATGGTATGCTTGTTTCGGGATGTCATTTCATTTGCATACTTCATTCAATAAAAATCAATGGACGTTTTATTTTCGTAAATATTGTGCTCCTTGTTTTTCTTTTTTCTTTTTTGTTTTATCAGCTATGTGTTCTTACACACACCCACATCACTAAAAATGCAGATCCTCATCCACTCTGGATCCTGTTGATAACAGTTCTACTATTGCCAATTATAATTTCGAGAATTCGATCTATCAAGCTGAAGATGGAAAGGAGGAAGATTGTGAAGTACCTATAGAGCTTGCTAGGTTGTTACAACAAGAAAAGAAAGCTATACAGCCACATGAAGAGCCAATCGAAGTTGTGAATCTGGGAACTGAAGAAAACAGGAAAGAGGTCAAGATAGGGGCTGAATTAGAGGATGATGTTAAGAGAAGACTAATTCAGATGTTACGTGACTATGTGGAGATCTTTGCTTGGTCTTATGAAGATATGCCAGGGTTGGATACTGACATTGTGGTTCACCGTCTACCGGTAAAAGAAGATTGTCATCCAAAGAAGCAAAAGGTTCGTCGCATACGTCCTGAAATATCAGAAAAGATTAAAGCAGAGGTGATGAAACAATTTGATGCAGGATTCTTAGCTGTGACTTCTTATCCTCAATGGGTTAAAAATGTAGTACCAGTACCTAAGAAGGATGGTAAGGTACACATATGTGTGGATTACAGAGATTTGAATAAGGCCAGCCCTAAAGATGACTTTCCACTTCCTCATATTGATGTTCTGGTAGACAACATTGCTCAGCATAAGATGTTCTCTTTCATGGATGGTTTCTCTGGTTACAATTAAATCAAGATGGCACCTGAAGATATGGAGAAGACTACATTTGTTACACAGTGGGGCACCTTTTGTTATAAGGTGATGCCATTTGGTTTGAAGAACGTCGGGGCAACATATCAACGTGCTATGGTGGCTTTGTTTCACGATATGATTCATCATAAGATAGAGGTATATGTGGATGATATGATAGCCAGGTCCCAGAATGAAGAGCAACACCTTGATCATCTACATAAGCTATTTGAGAGGTTGAAGAAATACAAGCTGAGATTGAATCCAAACAAGTGTACTTTTGGAGTTAGGTCTGGTAAACTCCTGGGTTTCATTGTCAGTGGAAAATGTATTGAAGTAGACCCTGCAAAAGTGAAAGCTATACAAGAGATGCCAGCTCCCAGTACTGAAAAGGAGGTTAGAGGTTTCTTGGGACGACTGAATTACATTGCAAGATTTATTTCCCAGCTAACTGCTACCTGTGAGCCCATCTTCAAGTTGTTGAAGAAAGATCAGGTAATGGAGTGGAATGATGAGTGCCAGACAGCCTTTGATGAAATCAAGAGATATCTCCTAGAACCTCCAATTTTGATGCCACCAGTTGATGGAAGACCCTTGATTATGTACTTAACAGTATTAGACAACTCAATGGGGTGTGTATTGGGGCAACATGACGAGTCTGGTCGAAAAGAGCAGGCAATATACTACCTTAGCAAAAAGTTTATCGATTGTGAAACAAGATACTCACTTCTCGAGAAAACTTGCTGCGCTTTGGCATGGGCTGCTCGTCGACTAAGACAGTATATGTTGACTCATACTACCTTGTTGATTTCAAAGATGGATCCAATCAAGTACATATTCGAGAAACTTACTCTCTCCGGACGAATAGCGAGATGGCAAATGATCTTAACAGAATATGATATACAGTACACTACTCAGAAGGCCATTAAAGGAAGTGTTGTGGCTAATCATTTGGCTCATCAGGCAGTGGATGATTATCAGTCAATGAGTTTTGAGTTCCTTGATGAAGACATTATGATTATTGCCAAAGAACCTGGACAATATGACGGACCTGAACAAGGATCCCGATGGACTATGGTTTTTGATGGAGCTTCTAATGCACTTGGTAATGGTGTTGGTGTTGTGATCATTTCCCCTGAAGGTTGTCATACCCCGATTACTGCAAGACTTTGTTTCTATTGTACCAATAACATGGCTGAGTATGAGGCATGTATCATGGGTATCAAAGTTGCCATTGAGATGAAGATTCAGTTCCTGGATGTATATGGAGATTCAGCCCTGGTAGTTAGTCAGATTAAAGGAGATTGGGATACCAAGCATGGAAATCTCATTCCTTACAGAGAGCATGTGTTGTCCTTGATCCCATACTTTGAAGAGATTACCTTTGGACATATTCCACGAGAAGAGAATCAGTTGGCAGATGCACTAGCCACCATGGCATCTATGTTTGAGATTAGCTGGGATGATGAAGCTTTCAAGATCACTATTGATAGATTTGAGAAGCCTGCATACTGCAATGAGATTGATACTGAAGGAGGAGAGGAAAATCCTTGGTTCTATGAAGTGAAAAGATATCTGGAAGCTCAGGAGTTCCCTGAAGGGGCATCTGTATAAGATAAGAAGTTTCTGAGGAGGTTTTCTGCTAAGTTCTTCTTGAGTAATGGAATTTTGTACAAGCGCAATCACGATTCGACTTTGCTTCGTTGTGTGGACAAGAAGGAAGTAACAGAGATTATGGAAGACATGCATGATGGGATTTTTGGCCCTCATTATAGTGGTCATACCATGGCAAAGAAGATATTGAGAGCAGGTTACTACTGGTCTACCATGGAAGCTGATTGCTATCAACATTCTAAAACATGTCACAAGTGTCATATTTACGCTGATAGGGTGCATATACCTCTAGTTCCATTGAATGTGTTGACTGCTCCTTGGCCTTTTGCCATGTGGGGCATTGATATGATTGGTGAGATCAAACCTACTGCTTCTAATGGGCATCGTTTCATCCTGGTTGCTATTGATTACTTTACAAAGTGGGTGGAGGCAACTTCATTTGCATCTGTTACCAAGAATGTTGTGGCTCGATTCATTAAGAATAATCTCATATGCAGGTATGGCATCCCTGAAAGGGTTATCACAAACAATGGATCTAATCTGAATAACGTCATGATCACTAACCTCTGCACGCAGTTCAAGATTAAGCATCACAATTCTTCTTTGTATCGTCCGAAAATGAATGGGGCAGTAGAAGCTGCCAGTAAGAACATTAAGAAGATTCTACAGAAGATGACTGTTACTTATAAGGATTGGCATGAGATGTTACCATTTGCTCTTCATGGTTATCATACTACAATACGTACTTCAACAGGGGCAACCCCATTCTCCTTAGTCTATGGTATGGAAGCAGTTCTGCCCATTGAAGTTCAGATCCCCTCCTTAAGAATCATGAAGGATGCAGGCTTGGATGAAGATGAGTGGATTCAGACTCGACTTGACCAGATAAATTTGATTGATGAGAAAAGGCTGGCAGCTGTGTGTCATGGTCAGATGTACCGGAAACGGATGATCAAAGCTTTTAATAAGAAGGTTAAGCAAAAGGTATATCAGGCTGGTGACTTGGTAATCAAGCGTATCATATTACCACAGGGTGATCCTAGGGGCAAGTGGACTCCTACATATGAAGGACCATTTGTAGTCAAGAGAGTATTCTCAGGAGGAGCCATGATGCTTACTACTATGGACGGTGAAGATTTTCCACAGCCTATAAACGCAGACATAGTTAAAAAATACTACGCATAAAAAAGACCCGCTAGGTTGACTGGCCTAGGAAAAAATAAGGGCATCTCGGCGAACCAAAAGGGTTCGGGCAAAAATTAGGGATATATATATATATAAAAGAAATGTGTACACCTGGCAAGTCAAAAACCTGAAAGGGCGGCTTGGGAAAAAAAGGGTATCCCGGTGGATTGAAAACCTGAAAAGGCAATCCAGGCAAAAGTTAGGGATAAAAGCGTATGACTATGTCTCGTTGGGATCACTCATGTAGCCCCAACCAGTTGTGTTACCTAAACCAAGTTCAAGCAGATAAAGATCAATCCAATCGTTTCCGTCTCAACAGCAAAGGATGAGATACTTGAAGATAATGGCAATAGTAGAATTGAAACTCAATAGGATTACTTCTCACATAGCTATTTTTCTTTGTTTTTGTAAAACTTTTACGACGAATTCCTCTTACCAGGATTTCTGTCTCCTTGTACAAATTTTCCTGTGTATAGGCCACTTTCTAAAATAAATAAAATCTCGTCTTTGAATCCAGATTTACTTTTACCCTGTTTACCTAAACGAAAACGTCCATTGGTTATGTTTGAATGTATGTATGCTTTTGAATATGATTGATGTTTACCAGAAATGCATAAAATGCAGTAATAGTATTTACTAAGGACGAACGAGGGTAGGAATTCAACGAAACTTCGCCAGTTCATCCCCACGGAACAACTACAAATCCCCAGCAGAGTAAATTTATCTTTATAGATACTTCGAGTAACATTTCCCCCTTGGATTTATGTCCATCTCTTTTATCCTCAGTCAGGATATTCGGGAACTTATTCCTTCAATAAGAAGCACGACGAACGAAGGCGAGAGGTTATAAGTACTATACTATCAAACAAGACGGGAACGAAGTCCTCTTATTCCTCAACAACGAACCGAGATTTATTCTCCCTAGCCAGCAGTTGTTATACAAAGATACTCAGACGCTTTAGGCTGCTTGATTTATACATACATCATTTACATCATACCATAGCATATCCATAATACATAAAACATTTACTTAGGTACATCATGCCATACATGCATACATATTGCATGAACTAACATTTTCTTTTCAGGATAAACACTATCAACAACTCAAAACAGTTCAGAGACGATCTATACGAAGGTCTAGTGCGGATACTTAATTCAGAGATAATCGCTACAAAGATTCATTTCTGATAATCAATACTTAAGTTTTCCTTGGAGGGGTAAATGGTCTATACGAAGATCTATTACCTAATCCAGGATATTTCCAGAAGAGATAATCGCTACGAAGATTTATTTCTAATGGTCTATTCAGTAATTTATCTATGAAATGGTACATAAAGGATCTATACGAAGATCTTGTACTTATCCCAAGATATCACCTCAAGCAATTCAGAGAAGATCGCCACGAAGATTTGATTCTGATGCTTAAATTAAAGCATGTTCCTAAAAGATGGTTCAGAGCCGATCTATACGAAGATCTAAGTACTGATACCTAATGAAGGATATTCTTTTCCCCCAGAGATAATGCAGATACGATCTATACGAAGATCTAGTGCTGACATTCAACTCAAACCATGTTACAGGAATGATTCAGAGACGGCCTATACGAAGACCTAGTACTTATATCCAGTGACAACATAAAGATACTACCACCTTCTGATATTATGGATGGCATATATAAGCCCATCTCCAGTTCCTCTAAGTGGAATCTTTAAGCCCACTCCATGCATATATAACCAATCAACAGTGTTACTTTACGCACCGGCGAGTGCAAATTTTTGGGCTTTTGTGTTCAATCCCCTTCAACCTTCCAAGTCACGAATGGCACACAAGCCAATCTAACTCCTCAGGTTTCAGAAAATTGAACAGGGGAAGTTGTTGTACCCCAAAATTTTCCCTCCCCTAGTCAAGGCATTGTGTACCAAGGTGTCCCAAGAGGTTCACAAGGTTCACAATTAGTCAGAAAGCTTGGAAGTTCCCTCAGACAAAGCATTCTCCTAAGCAATGCACCCTAAACTAGGGTTTTGAATTTCATCAGGATAAAAGGACTTTCAAGGCATCAAGTGAGCTTCATAGCATCCTATATGTCTTCAAGAATCCCTATGTCAAGTTTCAATGCGTTCCCAAAAGGTTTGCTCAGTCAGATGATCAGATATGCAAAAATCAGTCAAAGTAGTTAAAAAGTCAAACTGAGGTCAAATGTGGTCAAACCAAAGTCAAACTTCATGATTTTTTTGCCAACATCAAGTATATGAAGTAAAATTCATCATTTTATCAAGGGTTGATCTTGATTCATCAAGGAGATTTCAGATCATCAAGAATCAGGAGTTTCTAAATTAGGGTTTTCATAGGAAAAGTCAACTGAACTTTGACCAGCCATAACTTTCACATGCTTCATCAAGAATTTTCCATCCAAATCTCATTTTGAAGTAAATTGAATTTTCTACCAATTTGTGTCTCACAAGCCAAGCCTAAAAATGCTTCATTTGGAAGGTATGAGCTAAGACATTATAGGTCATTTTAAAAGTCAACAAAAAGTCAACATCTTCCAAAGAGCATAACTTGAGAATGGTAAAGGATATGGACATGAAACCAAAGAGGTTTGTTATAGTACTCTTTAAGCTTTCCAAAATGTCCAAGAACACCTCCATAGCCTTAAAATTGAGGGAGTTGTGTCTTTGCAAAGTTGGGAAATTTTTGAGGGGTTTATTGAGCAAATGGGATCTTAGAACCAATTCTTTCCACATGGGCTTGCATTTTTATGACCCAATCACTACCATGACATCATGCACGAACCAAAAATCATTTATTCAGATTTTTATTATTTTGATTTTATTTATTTTGATTTTATTCATTTAAAATCATTTTAAATCAAAATAAAATATAAAAACTCAATATTTGAAAGTGATTCTTCTTCTAGAAAATCTTAAAAGTCATTTAAAGTTGATTGGAATCAAACAAATTCGTGTGAGCCTAAATTAGAAAGGTTTGATGAGATTTTTTTAATATTTGAAAGTTGTGAAACTTCATGATCAAGCAATCAAGACAAAGCCCATAAATCCATAAAACTTTGACCTAATTCAACTCCCTACATATACACAAAGTGATCACAAGCAAAGGGACGAAAATTGGCAGCCTCTAAGACAAGAATCAAACTTCAAAAATTCAAGCAAAAACATCCATTCGGATTTTGATTTACAGGAGGTTTCAAGGAGTTTTGAAGGTTGAGACATGATCCCTTGGGTTCCCTGATGCTATTTCAATCCTTATTTGCATTCAAAACATGATGAATCATGCATATCGATTCCATCTTGTTCATACTTTTGAAATTTTCGATTCCTCTTATCCATGTATCATAAACTGTTTTTGTGTATCTAACTTTGTTTATTGTCATGTGAGGATGGATTCTGGGCAAATATCTTGGAGATTCACTGACTAATACGGATTCGGCCATGTTAGGGTTTCAAGCTTTGAATTAGGGTTTCTTGATTTAGCTTATATAAATGCATTTTAATAACATAAATAAGATGAATGAACTGTATTGATCATGTTGGCATGATCAATTTGGCAAAATTGTAGGAATATAAGCTGTTACGAATTTTGTAGGTTTTTGTACGCAGGAGATTTCCTAACAAAATTCGTAGAAAAACCTGCGAAATTCCAAGGAAGAAGATGAAGTCAGTGGCGCCAAAAATCAAATTGAAAAAACTGTTTTAAAATATAATGTTTGTTTGTTGATTCTATGTTGAACGCGCCCCATGTGGATCAGCTGGTTTGTGTGTTTGCTTGTGTATAGAATGGTCCTGGGTTCGATCCTCCCCCAAGTCATTTTGTTTTGCTCTATTTTTTGATATTTTGCAGGATTACAACAAAAGGAATTGGTTCCCTGATGTTAACACCAGCGCGTGCTTGTCCTGGTGGTGATGTTGTTGGTCTTGTGTGTGGGAAGCTTAGGGCCTGGGTTCGAATCCCAGCCCCATGTATGTTTTTTTTCATTATTTTCATTATTTTGTTTCATTATTTGTATTATATTTACTTAATTAATTTCTTAAATAACCAATTTTAAAAAAATAAATGTTTATATTATTTCTTATACAAAAAATTCATACTTTTAAAATTCAAACTCTATTTTTTTTCCAAAAAAATCAAATTGTATTATTTATTTTATTTTATATTATTAATATTATATATATTTTGTAAATAAGTTGATTATTTTGTAAATTAATAATTAAAACCCTAATTCTCATGATTCTAACCCTAACCCTAATTTTTTCTAACCCTAACCCTAATCCTAATTTTTCTTAACCTTTAAATTTTAACCTAATATCTTCATAAATTATAATTAATCATTAATCATTTATTAAATATGTATATAATTTAGTATTTATTTATTATTATTAAAATCTATTTTCTTTATTAAATATTTAAAATCTTTTCTAATATTAAACTATTTTGCTAATTTCCTATTTTCTCTTATTTTTATTTTTCTAACCATTTATCTTAATTGTTATTATTATTGTTTATTATTGTTTACTATTATTTATCGTTATCATATTTCTCGATTATATTGTATTTGTCCCAAAGCTTTGTAATAGTTTAGTTTATATTTCTGCTTTATTTTTATTGTAAATATATTAACTGCATGGTTAGTAATTTAGGGTGTGGATTACATAATTGTAATTGAAATTGACTTAGAATAACTAATTTAAAAAGATAAATATTTGAACATGAACACGCACACACGTAAGTCGATCTTTGATCGCCATCTTGCACTTTCTAGGGTTGCCTCTCAGTTGCCTATTTCAAAAGGTCAAGAAGGGTGTCTTAAGAAAGTCCCCTTCATAAATATCATCAAATCCCTTCATTCTATAAGATCAAGTCCCTTCGAGGTTGCCTACGATAAATGATCTTGTCCCTTTGAATAAAAGATGATAAGTCCCTGCGAATTGCTAAAGACGCCTTGCAGTTGCCTATATTCAGATGTCCCTACACATGTCCCTTATCACATCCAAGGTAATGACTACCTATTCCTTAATAATAGGGATAGTCTTACCATTGAAAGAACATAAGAACAGTAAAGACTTAATATAGGGTAGGTTTCTCTTAATTACTTGCTCACATTTCAAAATACTCTTCACATCACACTTTTCAAACAAATTTTCAAAAAACAAGTCTTTGTATACATCCATACGAGGATCATTACAAGATACTTAGAAAGTTTCTAATCACGCACTACACCTTTTTTCAAAACAATTTAAAGTGAGCTAAGTAACTAAGAGCCCATGGATAACCATGGATATAAAGGGTGCTAACACCTTCCCTTTATATAACCTACCCCCCAAACTCAAAATCTTTTTTTGAAGGTCTTTCCTGTTCTTTTATGTCCTTTCCTTTTGGATAAAATAAAAGTCGGTGGCGACTCTTGCTATCCGCAAAATTTATAGAAAGTCAGTTCTCCCACCGTGTTACAGAACTGGCGACTCTGCTGGGGACTTACTAATATTAAAGAGGGGTACCCTTAGGAACTAGATCACTTTAAATTTGTTTGCTTTGTTTGCTTTACTTTACTTGTTGGGGCTCTTATGTGTGAAAGATCCTAACCCGGATCTAGTGTACCTTAGGTAAATGGCAATAGACCAAGGAAACTGTACGACGTATACCGATATGGTTGATCTGGTGGCCATAGTTAGTGTGACTTCTTGGTTGGTGCTTATGTTCCTTAAGCAAGTTGAGGATAATATGAGGATGTCATATGTTGTCAATACACTAACTAACTTTTAGAACCCTAGTCATCCCATCTTGGCCTTTAGAAAGTAGTGAGATAATCGGCTTTAGTGAAGACTGAAGTTGGTTGATACTCGATGCTACGCTCATTGAGATCCTAAACTTGGAGGATTTTGGTTGGCAGGTAAGTTGCCTACTGAACAACCACCCTTGGGAAGGATCAATGATATTGAGATCCCTTAGAACCTGGTTACTTTTGTAGGACATGATGAACCATCTAAACTTCAGGGGAGGGTACTTACCTTTAAACCTCATGCAAGCCTTCAAACCTAGGGCTATGGTGTGACTTGTTTGTGTGTGCCACATGTTTGTGATTGAGCATAACATCATAACATCATGACATCATAAGCATAGCATTTTCACTAACCATTTCAAGGACCAAAGGATTTATCTTTGTTCTTTGTTACAGGTCATGGCTTCTGCTCGTAGGAATACTATCTGGATCAACTTTGTAGGAATACCTCCTAAGCTTAAGGAATTGGTCTCAAAAGATTCTGAAAACTCCAAGTTCATCAAGAAGCATGGTCACCTACTAGATCTAGTCACTTCAGGGTTCAATGGGGACATGATGAGTGTTATGTTTCAGTTCTTTGATCCTAAACATCATTGCTTCACATTCCCCGACTATCAGCTGGTTCCTACAATGGAGGAGTTCTCTAAACTACTAGGTATACCTATCCTTGATCAGTGACCCTTCACAGGCTTGGAAAAAGAGCCTAAACCTGAAGTCATTGTTGCAGCCCTACATTTGAAGAAGTCAGACATTGTACTAGAAATAAGAAGTGGAATTAAGGGTATTCTTGTTAAGGTATTGATGGAGAAAGCTCAAGTGTTCCTGAAGGCTATGAGTTATGATGATTTTGAGGAGATCTTAGCCCTATTAATCTATGGCTTAGTGTTGTTCCCCAATCCAGAGCAGTTCATAGACGTATATGCCAACAAAATATTTCTGACTCATAATCCAGTGCCTACATTACTTGGAGACATCTTACACTCTCTTCACACTCGTACTACGAAGGCACGAGGAACTCTGATATGTTGTATACCTCTATTGTCTAGGTGGTTTATTTCTCACCTTCCTCGATCAGTGATGAAGAATGAACAAGGGTTCAGGTGGTCCAAGAGGATCGTGTCACTTTCTCATTCAGATATTCATTTGTGCTCTCGATCTATGGAGAATGTTACTATCATTGACCGTTGTGGGGAGTTCCCTAATGTGCCACTCCTTGGCATAAGAGGGGGCATTACTTACAATCCTTCTTTAGCTCTATGTCAGTTTGGTTATGCTCGGAGAGATGGTCCTCATGATATGCTTATTCAGGGTATTGTGTTCGACTACGACAATGATCTTCAGGGTTACAATCAAAGGTTTACACGAGTGTGGGGTAAAGTGAACAAGGTTGACAGCAAGACTCTAGAACCAAAGTACACTATCCCTATGGAACCTTATCTCAGATGGTGTGATCTCATGCTCAAACTCTTATGATGCCATATCCTGCTATCCTGCCAGTTACCATGGAGTCTGTTGCTGAAGGAGATACTTCTTATATCATTCTTCATCCAGACATGCCCACTGACATGGAGGAGTTACAAAGGTCCTGGATCCAGTTGAAGGAGCAAAGGGATACTTTTGAGACTCATTTCAAAGCTAGTCAAGAAAGAACTCTGGAGCTAACAAGACAACTTCAGGAGGAGCGGAATCTCAATTCATACCTCAACATAAAGAGGAAACGTCCATGGGAGACTTAAAACCCCATCTTTGTATTCATTTCATTTTATTGTAAGCCTAAGGGGCAAACAAGTTTTTGCTTACTAATAAAAGTTTACTTTCTGGTTGTTTAAACAAATTTAAATCCTGCGGTCCTTGAAAACATTGCATACGCATTTACATACCATATCATTGCATCACAGGTTTCTTATGAACAAGTATCTTATCTTCTTGCTGTTTATTTCAGCAGAAATGGCTCTTGAACAGACTGTCAAAATCTCCAGGCTCAGAATGCACAATTCCAAGAGCTGATCCTGAACTTGTCCAAGGGACAGGATGAGTTGAAGACACTGCTGGCTAAGAAGAAGACGAAGACCAGGAAATCAGGAGGCCTTATTAATCTGGGAAGAAGGTTCAGAGGTCCTATCAAGACAAAGGAACGGATTGAGGATTCTGAGTCTGAAAATTCTGATAAAGAGGGAGGTAGTCTCCATGATACTGTAGGAGATTCTGATTCTAAGGCAAACTATTATCATGATCCTGCTAGTGAAGAGAAGTACAAGATGCTGGTAGACAAAATGAATGCCATGGAATTGCAAAAATCTTCTGGGCTTGATTTTGAAGATCTGAGTTTGGTTTCTGGAGTGGTTATACCTATTGGCTTCAAAGTTCTTGTTTTTGTGGTGTATGATGGTGTCTCATGTCCTAAGCTGCATTTAAGGTCCTATGTCCGGAGGATTCAACCACATACTGCTGATAAGAAGTTGTGGATTCATTTCTTCCAAGAGAGCTTGTCTGGAGTTCAATTGGAATGTTACTATCAGCTGGAAAGTGTTAATATTCGTGATTGGAATGATCTTGATGAAGCCTTCTATAGGCAATACCAATATAATGCTGATTTAGCACCTACTCGCATGAAGCTCCAAAGCATGTCAATGGGTGCTAAGGAGAGTTTCAAAGAGTATGCCCAGAAATGGAGAGACCTGGCTGGCAGAGTTCAACCTCCTCTGACTGACAGGGAGTTAGTGGATATGTTTATGAGTACGTTGAATGGTCCTTTCTATAGTCACCTCATTGGAAGCTCATCATCTGGTTTCACCGAGCTGATAACGACTGGAGAACGTGTGGAAAGTGGTATAAGAAATGGTAAGATACAGGTGAGTACCTCTTCCTCAAGCACTGCTAAGAAGCCCCCTAGTGGGAAGAAGGAGTCTAATGTTGTGTATGGTCAACATAGTCGTAACAGAAGTCATCAATCTATGGGAGCAGTTCACATCTCTAATCCTATTCCTGCAGCACTAGAGCCACAACAAAACAATCAACAGAAGCCTAGAAGACAGTTCACCAAGATCAGCATGTCACTGGCCCAAGCCTTGCAACACATGTTGAAAGGGGAACTCATTACTTTGAGGGACCCAACTCAGAATCCTAATACATCCTCTCCTCGATACAATCCTAATGCAAGATGTGCATATCATTCTAATAGTCCGGGACATGACACCAACAACTCCTGGGTGTTGAAAAACAAGATTCAAGACATGATTGAAGCTGGAGAAATTGAATTTGACCCTCCTGGGACTCCAAATGTGATCACTGCTCCTATGCCCAACCATGAGAAGACTATTAATGTTGTTGATGAAGTTTCATATGTTTCCTCAGTAGCAGATGTGACTACTCCCTTATCCATTATCAAGAAGAAGCTGGTGCAGGCTGGGTTCTTTCCAGGTTGTAATGAAGACTGTTTTTATTGTGCCTACAAACCTGATAGCTGCTGGAAGTTGAAAGATGGTATTCAACGCCTCATGGACAATTACACTATATTGTTTGAGAGGACGCCTTCTGTTGAAAGTATGTGTGAACATCTGACTCGAAGTACGAAGCTTGAAGATATAGCTATGGTTGATAAAATGCCAGTGAAGATTACCTCCAAAGGCCCTATCAGGGTCACTTCTAAAGGTCCTGTCAGGATTACTGTTGAAGGCCCTGTGAAGACTGTTGCTGAAGTTAGAATGGCTCTCATGACCATTACCACTCCTGGTCCTATTTCGTATGCTTCTGATAAAACTATACCTTGGAATTATGGTTCAGATGTTTATATCCATGGTGTCAAGCAAGAGCCTCTGGCTGATGCACCTGTTACTGATGTTAATCTTGATGTGGATAATATTGCTGGATCTAGTAAGATCACCAGAAGTGGAAGAATCTTCTCTCCTCAGGCTACCTCCAAAAGTGCAGTTACTCCAACTACTACCTCCACTTCTGAGCCAATTATTGATGCTCGGGGCAAAGGTCCTGTAATTGAACCTGTGCAAGCTGAGGCACCGAATGCTGAAAGTCTTTCTAAACAGATGGAAGAAGTATTGAAGATCATTCGCAAGAGTGATTATGATATTGTTGACCAGTTGGGGCATACTCCCTCTAAAATATCCATGTTATCTTTGTTGCTGTGTTCTGAGGCTCATGCTAAAGCCTTAATCAATTTTTTGAAGACTGCTCATGTGCCAAATGATATTTTTGTGGATCAATTTTAGAATTGCGTGGCACATCTGACTTGTGATAATGGGTTGGGCTTTTCTGATGTTGATTTGACTCCTGCCAAGAGAAATCATAACAGAGCTCTGCACATTTCTATTGAATGAAAAGGCACTACCTTGTCTCATGTACTGGTGGATAATGGTTCTTCATTAAATGTGCTTCCTAAAGAAGTTCTGGACAAGGTCAGTCCTGAAAATGTTGTGTTAAGACCAAGTGATGTAGTGGTGAGGGCCTTTGATGGCTCAAGAAGAGTGGTACATGGAGAAATAGACCTCCCGATCAAAGTAGGCTCTCAAGTCTTCAACTCTACTTTCTATGTAATGGATATTCATCCTGCGTATTCTTGTTTGCTTGGGCGCCCCTGGATCCATGGGGCAGGTGCTGTGACTTCCACTTTGCATCAGAAGCTGAAATATCCGGTGAAAAATAAAATTGTCACTATCTATGGTGAAGAAGAATACATGGTTAGCCACGTGAATACCTTCAAGTATGTAGAAATGGAGGGTGAAATGGTTGAAACTTCGTGTCAAACATTTGAAGTTGTTCTTTGCTCAAATCCTATTCCTCGGTCTGTTCCTGTTTCTGAAAGAGTTCCTATAGTTACTAACATACCTCCTGCAATGGCCTATCTCAAAGATGTTAAGGCTGTGGTTGCAAAAGGTGGTTCTGCTATTTGGGGTCAGCTTCCCAACATCCCTTACAAGTCTGACAAGTTTGGTTTGGGTTTTACTGCAGAATCTCAGAAGGCTATTCGTCGTGCTCGTGCTATTCGTATCACCAATCAAGGGTTTATAAGAGATCAAATCAATGTTGTGGGTGACTGTCATGAAAACTATTACATGGACGATTGGATTTTTCCTACCTTGGGTGATGGACTCAACAACTGGAAGACTGAAGACGTTATTCCTATCTCCTTTAGTCAGGAGTAAATACTATTATTGTTTTTTTATTTTAAGTTTGCAATTTCGAACAATTAAACTTTTAAGCCTTGTGCCTTCCCCGGGGCACAATGGTATGCTTGTTTCGGGATGTCATTTCATTTGCATACTTCATTCAATAAAAATCAATGGACGTTTTATTTTCGTAAATATTGTGCTCCTTGTTTTTCTTTTTTATATTTTGTTTTATCAGCTATGTGTTCTTACACACACCCACATCACTAAAAATGCAGATCCTCATCCACTCTGGATCATGTTGATAACAGTTCTACTATTGCCAATTATAATTTCGAGAATCCGATCTATCAAGCTGAAGATGGAAAGGAGGAAGATTGTGAAGTACCTGTAGAGCTTTCTAGGTTGTTACAACAAGAAGAGAAAGCTATACAGCCACATGAAGAGACAATCGAAGTTGTGAATCTGGGAACTGAAGAAAATAGGAAAGAGGTCAAGATAGGGGCTGAATTAGAGGATGATGTTAAGAGCAGACTAATTCAGATGTTACGTGACTATGTGGAGATCTTTGCTTGGTCTTATGAAGATATGCCAGGGTTGGATATTGACATTGTGGTTCACCGTCTACCGGTAAAAGAAGACTGTCGTCCAAAGAAGCAAAAGGTTCGTCGCATGCGTCCTGAAATATCAGAAAAGATTAAACCAGAGGTGATGAAACAATTTGATGCAGGATTCTTACCTGTGACTTCTTATCCTCAATGGGTTGCAAATGTAGTACCAGTACCTAAGAAGGATGGTAAGGTACACATGTTTGTGGATTACAGAGATTTGAATAAGGCCAGCCCTAAAGATGACTTTCCACTTCCTCATATTGATGTTCTGGTAGACAACATTGCTCAGCATAAGATGTTCTCTTTCATGGATGGTTTCTCTGGTTACAATTAAATCAAGATGGCACCTGAAGATATGGAGAAGACTACATTTGTTACACAGTGGGGCACCTTTTGTTATAAGGTGATGCCATTTGGTTTGAAGAACGCCGGGGAAACATATAAGCGTGCTATGGTGGCTTTGTTTCACGATATGATTCATCATAAGATAGAGGTATATGTGGATGATATGATAGCCAGGTCCCAGAATGAAGAGCAACACCTTGATCATCTACATAAGCTGTTTGAGAGGTTGAAGAAATACAAGCTGAGATTGAATCCAAACAAGTGTACTTTTGGAGTTAGGTCTGGTAAACTCCTGGGTTTCATTGTCAGTGGAAAAGGTATTGAAGTAGACCCTGCAAAAGTGAAAGCTATACAAGAGATGCCAGCTCCCCGTACTGAAAAGGAGGTTAGAGGTTTCTTGGGACGACTGAATTACATTGCAAGATTTATTTCCCAGCTAACTGCTACCTGTGAGCCCATCTTCAAGTTGTTGAAGAAAGATCAGGTAATGGAGTGGAATGATGAGTGCCAGACAGCCTTTGATGAAATCAAGAGATATCTCCTAGAACCTCCAATTTTGATGCCACCAGTTGATGGAAGACCCTATATTATGTACTTAACAGTATTAGGCAACTCAATGTGGTGTGTATTAGGGCAACATGACGAGCCTGGTCGAAAAGAGCAGGCAATATACTACCTTAGCAAAAAGTTTACCGACTGTGAAACAAGATACTCACTGCTCAAGAAAACTTGTTGCGCTTTGGCATGGGCTGCTCGCCGACTAAGACAGTATATGTTGACTCATACTACCTTGTTGATTTCAAAGATGGATCCAATCAAGTACATATTCGAGAAACCTGCTCTCTCCGGACGAATAGCGAGATGGCAAATGATCTTAACAGAATATGATATACAGTACACTACTCAGAAGGCCATTAAAGGAAGTGTTGTGGATGATCATTTGGCTCATCAGGCAGTGGATGATTATCAGTCAATGAGTTTTGAGTTCCCTGATGAAGACATTATGATTATTGCCAAAGAACCTGGACAATATAACGGACCTGAACAAGGATCTCGATGGACTATGGTTTTTGATGGAGCTTCTAATGCACTTGGTAATGGTGTTGGTGTTGTGATCATTTCCCCTGAAGGTTGTCATGCCCCGATTACTGCAAGACTTTGTTTCTATTGTATCAATAACATGGCTGAGTATGAGGCATGTATCATGGGTATCAAAGCTGCCATTGAGATGAAGATTCAGTTCCTGGATGTATATGGAGATTCAGCCCTGGTAGTTAGTCAGATTAAAGGAGATTGGGATACCAAGCATGAAAATCTCATTCCTTACAGAGAGCATGTGTTGTCCTTGATCCCATACTTTGAAGAGATTACCTTTGGACATATTCCACGAGAAGAGAATCAGTTGGCAGATGCACTAGCCACCATGGCATCTATGTTTGAGATTAGCTGGGATGATGAAGCTTTCAAGATCACTATTGATAGATTTGAGAAGCCTGCATACTGCAATGAGATTGATACTGAAGGAGGAGAGGAAAATCCTTGGTTCTATGAAGTGAAAAGATATCTGGAAGCTCAGGAGTTCCCTGAAGGGGCATCTGTATAAGATAAGAAGTTTCTGAGGAGGTTTTCTGCTAAGTTCTTCTTGAGTAATGGATTTTTGTACAAGCGCAATCACGGTTCGACTTTGCTTCGTTGTGTGGACAAGAAGGAAGCAACAGAGATTATGGAAGACATGCATGATGGGATTTTTGGCACTCATTCTAGTGGTCATACCATGGCAAAGAAGATATTGAGAGCAGGTTACTACTGGTCTACCATGGAAGCTGATTGCTATCAACATTCTAAAACATGTCACAAGTGTCAGATTTACGCTGATAGGGTGCATATACCTCCGGTTCCATTGAATGTGTTGACTGCTCCTTGGCCTTTTGCCATGTGGGGCATTGATATGATTGGTGAGATCAAACCTACTGCTTCTAATGGGCATCGTTTCATCCTGGTTGCTATTGATTACTTTACAAAGTGGGTGGAGGCAACTTCATTTGCATCTGTTACCAAGAATGTTGTGGCTCGATTCATTAAGAATAATCTCATATGCAGGTATGGCATCCCTGAAAGGGTTATCACAGACAATGGATCTAATCTGAATAACATCATGATCACTAACCTCTTTACGCAGTTCAAGATTAAGCATCACAATTCTTCTCCGTATCGTCCGAAAATGAATGGGGCAGTAGAAGCTGCCAATAAGAACATTAAGAAGATTCTACAGAAGATGACTGTTACTTATAAGGATTGGCATGAGATGTTACCATTTTCTCTTCATGGTTATCATACTACAAGACGTACTTCAACAGGGGCAACCCCATTCTCCTTAGTCTATGGTATGGAAGCAGTTCTGCCCATTGAAGTTCAGATCGCCTCCTTAAGAATCATGAAGGATGCAAGCTTGGATGAAGATGAGTGGATTCAGACTCGACTTGACCAGATAAATTTGATTGATGAGAAAAGGCTGGCAGCTGTGTGTCACGGTCAGATGTACCAGAAACGGATGATCAAAGCTTTTAATAAGAAGGTTAAGCAAAAGGTATATCAGGTTGGTGACTTGGTAATCAAGCGTATCATATTACCACAGGGTGATCCTAGGGGCAAGTGGACTCCTACATATGAAGGACCATTTGTAGTCAAGAGAGTATTCTCAGGAGGAGCCATGATGCTTACTACTATGGACGGTGAAGATTTCCCCCTTGGATTTATGTCCATCTCTTTTATCCTCAGTCAGGATATTCGGGAACTTATTCCTTCAATAAGAAGCACGACGAACAAAGGCGGGAGGTTATAAGTACTATACTATCAAACAAGACGGGAACGAAGTCCTCTTATTCCTCAACAACGAACCGAGATTTATTCTCCCTAGCCAGCAGTTGTTATACAAAGATACTCGGACGCTTTAGGCTGCTTGATTTATACATACATCATTTACATCATACCATAGCATATCCATAATACATAAAACATTTACTTAGGTACATCATGCCATACATGCATACATATTGCATGAACTAACATTTTCTTTTCAGGATAAACACTATCAACAACTCAAAACAGATCAGAGACGATCTATACGAAGGTCTAGTGCGGATACTTAATTCAGAGATAATCGCTACGAAGATTCATTTCTGATAATCAATACTCAAGTTGTCCTTGGAGGAGTAAATGGTCTATACAAAGATCTATTACCTAATCCAGGATATTTCCAGAAGAGATAATCGCTACGAAGATTTATTTCTAATGGTCTATTCAGCAATTTATCTATGAAACGGTACATAAAGGATCTATACGAAGATCTTGTACTTATCCCAAGATATCACCTCAAGCAATTCAGAGAAGATCGCCACAAAGATTTGATTCTGATGCATAAATTAAAGCATGTTCCTAAAAGATGGTTCAGAGCCGATCTATACGAAGATCTAAGTACTGATACCTAATGAAGGATATTCTTTTCCCCCAGAGATAATGTAGAGACGATCTATACAAAGATCTAGTGTTGACATTCAACTCAAACCATGTTACAGGAATGATTCAGAGACGGCCTATACGAAGACCTAGTACTGATATCCAGTGACAACATAAAGATACTACCACCTTCTGATATTATGGATGGCATCTATCAGCCCATCTCCAGTTCCTCTAAGTGGAATCTTTAATCCCACTCCATTCATATATAACCAATCAACAGTGTTACTTTACGCACCGGCGAGTACAAATTTTTGGGCTTTTGTGTTCAATCCCCTTCAACCTTCCAAGTCACGAATGGCACACAGGTCAATCTAACTCCTCAGGTTTCAGAAAATTGAATAGGGGAAGCTGTTGTACCCCAAACTTTTCCCTCCCCTAGTTAAGGCATTATGTACCAACGTGTCCCAAGAGGTTCACAAGGTTCACAAGGTTCACAATTAGTCAGAAAGCTTGGAAGTTCCCTCAGACAAAGCATTCTCCTAAGCAATGCACCCTAAACTAGGGTTTTGAATTTCATCAGGCTAAATGGACTTTCAAGGCATAAAGTGAGCTTCATAGAATTATATATGTCTTCAAGAATCCCTATGTCAAGTGTCAATGCTTTCCCAAAAGGTTTGCTCAGTCAGATGATCAGATATGCAAAAATCAGTCAAAGTAGTTAAAAAGTCAAACTGAGGTCAACTGTGGTCAAACCAAAGTCAAACTTCATGGTTTTTTTTCCAACATCAAGTATATGAATTAAAATTCATCATTTGATCATGGGTTGATCATGATTCATCAAGGAGATTTCAGATCATCAAGAATCAGGAGTTTCTAAATTAGGGTTTTCATAGGAAAAGTCAACTAAACTTTGACCAGCCATAACTTTCACATGCTTCATCAAGAATTTTCTATCCAAAGCTCATTTTGAAGTAAATTTAATTTTCTACAACTTTGTGTCTCACAAGCCAAGCCTAAAAATGCTTCATTTGGAAGGTATGAGCTAAGACATTATAGGTCATTTTAAAAGTCAACAAAAAGTCAACGTCTTCCAAAGAGCATAACTTGATAATGGTAAAGGATATGGACATGAAACCAAAGAGGTTTGTTAGAGGACTCTTTAAGCTTTCCAAAATGTCCAAGAACACCTCCATAGCCTTAAAATTGAGGGAGTTGTGTCTTTGCAAAGTTGGGAAATTTTTGAGGGGTTTATTGAGCAAATGGGATCTTAGAACCAATTCTTTCCACATGGGCTTGCATTTTTAGGACCCAATCACTACCATGATATCATGCACGAACCAAAAATAATTTATTCAGATTTTTATTATTTTTATTTTATTTATTTTGATTTTATTCATTTTAAATCATTTTAAATCAAAATAAAATATGAAAACTCAATATTTGAAAGTGATTCTTCTTCTAGAAAATCTTAAAAGTCATTTAAAGTTGATTGGAATCAAACAAATTCGTGTGAGCCTAAATTAGAAAGGTTTGATGAGATTTTTTTAATATTTGAAAGTTGTGAAACTTCATGATCAAGCAATCAAGACAAAGCCCATAAATCCATAAAACTTTGACCTAATTCAACTCCCTACATATACACAAAGTGATCACAAGCAAAGGGACGAAAATTGGCAGCCTCTAAGACAAGAATCAAACTTCAAAAATTAAAGCAAAAACATCCATTCGGTTTTTGATTTACAGGAGGTTTCAAGGAGTTTTGAAGGTTGAGACATGATCCCTTGGATTCCCTGATGCTATTTCAATCCTTATTTGCATTCAAAACATGCTGAATCATGCATATCGATTCCATCTTGTTCATACTTTTGAAATTTTCGATTCCTCTTATCCATGTATCATAAACTGTTTTTGTGTATCTAACTTTGTTTATTGTCATGTGAGGATGGATTCTGGGCAAATATCTTGGAGATTCACTGACTAATACGGATTCGGCCATGTTAGGGTTTCAAGCTTTGAATTAGGGTTTCTTGATTTAGCTTAGATAAATGCATTTTAATAACATAAGTAAGATGAATGAACTGTATTGATCATGTTGGCATGATCAATTTGGCAAAATTGTAGGAATATAAGCTGTTACGAATTTTGTAGGTTTTTGTACGCAGGCAAATTCGCATGAGATTTCCCAAAAAAATTCGCAGGAAAACCTGCGAAATTCCAAGGAAGAAGATGAAATCAGTGGCGCCAAAAATCAAATTCAAAAAACTGTTTTAAAATATAATGTTTGTTTGTTGATTCTATGCTGAACGCGCCCCATGTGGCTCAGCTGGTTTGTGTGTTTGCTTGTGTATAGAATGGTCCTAGGTTCGATCCTCCCCCAAGCCATTTTGTTTTGCTCTATTTTTTGATATTTTGCAGGATTACAACAAAAGGAATTGGTTCCCTGATGTTAACACCAGCGCGTGCTTGGCCTGGTGGTGATGTTGTTGGTCTTGTGTGTGGGAAGCCTAGGGCCTGGGTTCGAATCCCAGCCCCATGTATGTTTTTTTTCATTATTTTGTTTCATTATTTATATTATATTTACTTAATTAATTTCTTAAATAACCAATTTTAAAAAAATAAATGTTTATATTATTTCTTATACAAAAAATTCATACTTTTAAAATTCAAACTCTATTTTTTTCCAAAAAAATCAAATTGTATTATTTATTTTATTTTATATTATTAATATTATATATATTTTGTAAATAAGTTGATTATTTTGTAAATTAATAATTAATACCCTAATTCTCATGATTCTAACCCTAATCCTAATTTTTTCTAACCCTAACCCTAATCCTAATTTTTCTTAACCTTTAAATTTTAACCTAATATCTTCATAAATTATAATTAATCATTAATCATTTATTAAATATGTATATAATTTAGTATTTATTTATTATTATTAAAATCTATTTTCTTTATTAAATATTTAAAATCTTTTCTAATATTAAACTATTTTGCTAATTTCCTATTTTCTCTTATTTTTATTTTTCTAACCATTTATCTTAATTGTTATTATTATTGTTTATTATTGTTTACTATTATTTATCGTTATCATATTTCTCGATTATATTGTATTTGTCCCAAAGCTTTGTAATAGTTTAGTTTATATTTCTGCTTTATTTTTATTGTAAATATATTAACTGCATGGTTAGTAATTTAGGGTGTGGATTACATAATTGTAATTAAAATTGACTTAGAATAACTAATTTAAAAAGATAAATATTTGAACATGAACACGCACACACGTAAGTCGATCTTTGATCGCCATCTTGCACTTTCTAGGGTTGCCTCTCAGTTGCCTATTTCAAAAGGTCAAGTAGGGTGTCTTAAGCAAGTCCCATTCATAAATATCATCAAATCCCTTCATTCTATAAGATCAAGTCCCTTCGAGGTTGCCTACGATAAATGATCTTGTCCCTTTGAATAAAAGATGATAAGTCCCTGCGAATTGCTAAAGACGCCTTGCAGTTGCCTATATTCAGATGTCCCTACACATGTCCCTTATCACATCCAAGGTAATGACTATCCATTCCTTAATAATAGGGATAGTCTTACCATTGAAAGAACATAAGAACAGTAAAGACTTAAAATAGGGTAGGTTTCTCTTTATTACTTGCTCACATTTCAAAATACTCTTCACATCACACTTTTCAAACAAATTTTCAAAAAACAAGTCTTTGTATACATCCATACGAGGATCATTACAAGATACTTAGAAAGTTTCTAATCACGCACTACACCTTTTTTCAAAACAATTTAAAGTGAGCTAAGTAACTAAGAGCCCATGGATAACCATGGATATAAAGGGTGCTAACACCTTCCCTTTATATAACCTACCCCCCGAACTCAAAATCTTTTTAAGGTCTTTCCTTTTCTTTTATGTCCTTTCCTTTTGGATAAAATAAAAGTTGGTGGCGACTCTTGCTATCCGCAACATTTATAGAAAGTCAGTTCTCCCACCGTGTTACACCTGGATAACCAACTCCCTATTTCCTTCTATCGGGAGATATAATGACTCAGTTATTTCTTCAGCAGATGGTGCACTCTTCAAAGGATAACCATATTGCTTCCTTGACAATACCGGATTGTAGTTGATCACTCATTTCCTTCCAAGTAAAGGTACATTAGGAAAATTGCCGCAACTGTTAAGTAACTCCTTGCCTAACAAGTCCCTATTACATCTCTAAGCTATATTCTCAGAAGTTAACCCCATCAACTTTCTGGACCATCTCAACTCTTCTTTCAAGTTTTTGAAAGGTCCTGATTTTGGGAGTTGCTTAGCGAACCAGTCATTAAATAATGGAGCACAACAATTCACTGGTCCACCTCTTCCTTTCTCATTCCTGTAATGAACGATGTAATAGAAATCTCCAAGAAAGGTTTGTATGGGGTTTCCTTTAGTAAAAATGGATATCACTTCCATGCTCACAAACTCCTTTTCTCCTTGGAAAAGACTAGCTCCATACACCATTAAGGCCAACACAACACTAAAATCTGCCCACTTGTTCTCTCGAGCATAACCCCCATCTTCTGCTATGAGTATATCCCAATAAAGTCCTCTACCTTCACTAACTTGCAAACCCTTCTTAACCTTTGCAGCTGGTATATGACACACTTTGGTTATCTCTTCCTCCCGAAGAACTATCTCTGAACCATAGTAAGGCACGTTATTTCTGACAGGAATACCCAGGATGCTAGAAATCTCTTCCAAAGTGGGAGCCAAAATGTAGTCTGGAAATACAAAACACCGTAATAGAGTATCATAAAACTGTAGTAGAGTGTGCAAGCTATCTCTCTGATCTGCAGTTGGCTTGTCCATGTACTTCAAAATTTGCCCATATCTCTTTCTGAAATCACCTAAAACCTGGTCGTTCATCAAACCTACCAGTTTCTGAATGCTCTTTACCTCTGGTTGAAGAAAAGTGTAGTGAACATTTCTCTTTCTTAGCACCTTCTTAACTTCTGCCATCTGGATGAGGAATATCTATCGGAATTGGGTGCAAGGTGCAGATAATGACCTGAGAAAATGAAAAAACAAACAGTTAATGCTAGTATGATGCAATGCGAATGCAATGCATGCATATGATCAATCTGGAGACTGTCTGGATACAGGATTCTGAGAACCAAAAGCCAAGTGATCTGAAATCCAAGATATCTTCTTAACAAAGGATCACATTGCTGATAAAGGGTGTGTGGAGGTCAAGGGTTCCTGCAAACATGCAAACCCCTCCCAATCTCACGGGTGTGCTCCGGGTCAAACATCACAGACTCTTAAAGCCGAATAGCAATAATACATTCACCATTTCCGAGAAATGGCTCATGACCAAATCAGGGAATCAGTTAAGCATTATATACTACTCAGGGAGGTCTCAACGTGAGTTCGGGAAAAACAAGATCCCTTATAAGTCCCCAGCTTCGAGCGCTGAAATCGAGAAACAACAATACATTCAACCCGTAGGATACAATACTATCGTCATACAATCAGATGCTCTCATTGAGTTCCTATAAGAGAACCAAACCATTCTATGCGAGTTCCTAGTGGGCCCTCGGGTGCGAATGGGTATGCCATAAAATATGGTCTGCCACTGTCACCACTGGAGAGGGAGGTTTCCACAAAGGTTCTCAATGATCGGTCCCAAGTTGCACATAACTATAAAGGTCGTGAAATGAGAAGGGAAGATCCCTAAATCAAGACATTTCCAAGACGGTCGCAAATCTGGGCATGGAACTCACTACTACCCCCGTGACAAGATCTCATGAGACCAAAGTGGAACCACTCTAAGTCCTAAGGTGCACTAGAGCCTTGGTAATAAGCTCATCTCATAGTAACAGTATCACCCAAGCCCGCCAAAAGAAAACCAACGCAGCAAGACAATCCAGTATAATATGATGCATGGAAAATAAAATACTGAAAACTGTAAATAAAGTTGTAAATAAACAACAGTAAAATATACACGCAACAGAAAACAAAAAACACCCAACGATACAGAAACACGCAATCGCTAGGAGAGACTCTCAAAGGGAAACCATAGATTCTAGGTTCGATCCCCAACAAAATCGCCAGTTGTCGCTCCCTGGATTTCCATCCTGGTACAAACGCGAAAGTGGCGCAAAAAGGGTAGAGTCGCCAACCAGACATTTTTATCCCGAAAGAACGGGAAAGGTAATGTTGCACAAACTAGAAGAAAATAAAAGGAAGGATACATGTCCTGTGAACCAAAGTACTGTGTTCGGGAGTCGGTTAAGACCTGGGAAGGTATTAGCACCTCAGATCGTTCGTCGTACCCGACGGGATCCACGCTTGCAAAGAAAATGTTTCAAAGGGTGAAGAAATGAAAGTTGCTGCAAAAAAAAACTGAAACTAGATAAGAAAAGAAAAGAAAGGGGGAAAATGTAGGGAAAATAAAAGAGTGCTCGAACGGGCCCTACCCCGCTGCCTACGTACCTCATCTGGACATGAGGATCAGAGTCGTCGTAATTCCCCTAACAAGGGGTGGAAAGATTGCTTGTGTTTTAAAGGCTGAACTACATATGTCAATGCTCAGGTGTTGCAGGCTCGTTTGGTATGAGTGCGTTACTGTCTTTCAAAGTGACATGTAGGAGTAAGTTTGTACATAAGGAGTGAGGCGATGAGAAAGTAAGCCCCGAAAGAGAAACGCTTATTCTTTGTCCAGTGTTTTTATGAGTTTTTTATGAGTGTGGCACAAGAAAGTGAAATCAAACTTTTTTCCATGGAATGTGTACTTGCTATTATATTCCAAGATGGAATAATAGAACAAGCACACCCAAACAAGGAGAAGATCTCCAAAGCTTAGTTCCAGAGATTAGGGCACAAGCTCACTAACTCATTGAATTTATTAAGAGTTTTTGTACTTGTGATGAAGAAATGTCTTTTATGACTTTCTTTATGAAGATAGCCTCATGATCAGTCTTGTGCATCATGCTAGACAAGCTTGTACTATCCCAAGATGGGAAGACTACAAGTGCCCACATGGAATAAGGCTATACACAAGAGACTACGTCAACCATGATTAAGTGTTTTTTAGGTTTTTGTATGAAGAGGAGAAAGAGAGAACCAAGAAGGATCTTAAAGGTAAAAAGACTAATGGGGAAATACTAATCCTAAAGTTATCAGGCATGGAAGTCTTAGGTTAATATAGCTTAAGTTCTATCCTAATGAAGAAGGAAAGAAGAAGGAGAAAAGAAAAAAGAAGGAGAAGAAGAAGTTAGAAAACAACTTACTTCTCTATAGAAGTTAAGTTGCTTCTAAGAGGGAGAATTACTGAAGTTATACAAAGGATGGCATAAGGAACATCACAAAGACAACTATGAAATCAATAAAGAGATGAGATGAAGGTTTGAAATGTGGAAAACATCCACACTTCACTTACCCTGTGCACCTACAAGAAAAGGTTAGAACATGTTCAAGTGATAAGATGAAAGCCACTAAGATCAAGTGAGATTCAAACAAGCAAGAGGTCATATCAAACCATCACAACCAGAAGTAGAACTTTTCACTCAAATGCCAAGATCAATAAAACAAACTCATGAAAGAAATAGAGCAATCAAACCACTACAAGGCATTACAAGTTACCATGAAGAAACTAAGCACACATGAGATGGAAAAAGATCCTAAAAGATAAACATGCTTCATAAAATTCAAGAACAGAACCCTAGCATGGCAAGGAAGTGTCTAAGAAAAGAGTAGAAGCACTCAAGGAAGAATACAAGTTCAATTGACATCAAACATAAGAAGTATGTGAACATAAGAAGTGATGTGAGCATACATATAAGTGTGAGACTTAAAGGATAAGCAACTCAAAGCAAACCAAAGTAACATAATCATGCAAAGATCAAGGATGTAACATCATGCTAAAAAATCTCAAATCAACCTCTAGGAGTTGGCACAAGTGCCCTCCTAACCTAATGAGCAAGCATACATCAAAAATACCTTCAAAATAGAGCAAGCAAGGACAAAAATTCACCTTAAATGGAAATCAAACTTAAAAAATTCAACAATTAAGCATAAAGGCTCCTTAAACATGTAGAATCATTATACAAAAAGAACAAGACCAAAATCAGAAGCAAAGTAGGTCAAATAAAATCACAAAGATCAATTAGGGTTTTAGAACCTTCATCACAAAGCAACATAGCAAAAGGCAAGCAAAAACAAACTAAAAAACATGAATAAAATCCCAAATGATCTTCAACATGTTAGAAAACAGATGCAAAAAGAAGAAAGTCCATATCTATTACCTATTTCAAGATGCAAAATAAATAAACTAGGTCATTCATTGAAGGAATTAAGACAAAAGAAATAAAGAACAAAATTAATTCAGACATGAAAAATTAAAATAAATGAAAAATAAAAACATAGAAAAATCAAGAAAAATAAAAGGAACTAACATGATTTTTTTGGTAATATTTGGACATGATATACTAATTTTAAAAATTAAAAACCAAACTGAAAATAAAATGAAGGGTGAGGATTGTTTCTCCTTCCTTGGAACACCTTCAAGCAAACGCAGAATCCGGTGACCGGAGCCCTAGCTCCGTCATCAGAAAATTCATGATCATGAACAAAACCTCATAGAACCAAGTAAAACTCTCCAGGTCCACTCATTAGGCCATGGTGAATAAGAATCCAACAATGAAATTCACAAATAATCAAGGAACAAAGCAGATCGAAGAAAATAAGTTTCACATCCAAACTTCAAATCAACACTAAACACTCAAAACTCAAGCATTTTCAAAAGTAAATATACCAGCATAATCAGTGAAACCTGTAGATCACAAAACACACAAAAATTCAAGATCTAGATCTATGAAAACACAGGCATACCTGAGCTTGAAGTTCTTCTAAAACACCAAGAAATCCCTCCAAAATGTGCAGATCTAACCCTTAGCTCCTCTATTTGCAAAATAAATGCAAATGGAGGTTCAAATCCTTCTGAAATGTAAGATTCGAACAGAAATGATCCAAACTTGCACTATGAGAAAACCTTGCCCTAAGCTTGAATCAATGGTGGATTCCTACTCTTTAAACTTCACTGATCATGATTATGTAAAAAGAAATGGCAATGTATGTGTAGAATGAGTGTTTCGAAAGCTTATGCAAAATTGAAAGAAGAAATGGAAGTGAAGAATGAGAGAGGCTCAGGGTTCAAAAATGCTATGCTTGACTTATATATGAGGTGGCTTTTTATGCTGATTAGGGTTTGCATTGAGTGGTAGCATGGAATGTGTGAGAGGGAGTGTTTTGCAAATTGGCAAGAAAGTTGTGATTCTCCCATTCATTCGTGCAATGCTTACCTCATGTGCACATGCTGACTTCCTATCATGCATTCTCCACCCTTGGATTAAATTTGGATCAAGAGAGGACTTGGATCATGCTTTTTGTGAGGTTTTGCAAAATTGCAAAATGTGAAATATCTCAAAATCAAGCGACAAGTTTATTGGTTTCCTTGGATAAAATTACTTCTCATGCATTGTGTAACACCCAAAAATTTGCCCTCACATTTATTACCACTAACTGGCTTATGTTTACAGTCATCTGCCTTTTTCATTAGGTCATAATACTCACAATCATACATTTGCATTGAATTCCTCGGGCACGAGATCAAAGCATTTCCTTGTGATATGAATTTTTGTTATTTAGAGGTGATTCATCTAGCCATGGCACTTGAATTAAGACAAAGGTTTGAACTAACGACATCACGAGCATCTTTCTATCAAAGCTCATCCAACTACAAGGCTTTTATTTGCCAAGACTTGTTAGAGCTTATTCCTTATTCAGTGACAGGAGATACTCATCAGGATCTAGTTCACCTTTTCAATTAGTGTTTTGTGTAAGGTATTGTGGTTTATAGATTAAATCATGGTAATTTGGTTTCGAGGATTAGTTCAGAGGTTTGTGGGAATTCGGTTTTGGTATAATCTACGGATTTAATTCAAGATTGATTAATGATTTGCCTTATCTCTCGTGGATTGATCTAATTTGGTCTCAAAGACGACGTTTTCTGTGGGTTCGATCCAATTATCACCGTTCCAAAACTCAAAGGATTTTCATCATGTCTGATTTCAAAGATTTATTTGCACATGAGATGTTATTCAAGGTGTAAGGTGATTTGGATCCAGTGACGAATTATCCATTCAAGCGATTACTTAATGCCATGAATTCAGGATATGCGAGTTAATCAAATGGATCAAAGTGTTTATGTTCCAAGCATGTAGATCGGAGTATCTAGTCATGTTTCATTACTTGGAATTCGAGATATAAGTTTTATTCTTCTAACCAATGGCCACCCTCATATAGATATCCCGTTTCGACATAATCTGCTTCGTTAGTCCAACTGACTAAATTCTCGTCCACTTTTAGCTAAATTTAATTAATAAAATTCAAATAGTTTTATTTTCAAATATAAGTCATTTTCATCTTCAACCATAATCCAATTATATTATATCCAAATATCTATTATGAAGGTCCATATTCGTTTAACCATATCAATTACATGTTTTTGTGGTCCATATTCGTTTATCAAAAGTCAGTTACAGAAAAAAATACAGCTGCTAACCCAAAAAAAAACTAACAAAAAAAAGGGTTTAGTTTGAAAATAGAAGAGAGTTAAACTGAACACAAAATTCAGAAAGGGGGAGTTGCAGAAAATCAGTGATAATATCATCCGGATTCATTTACAGTTACAGTGAGAGATAAGAGAAACTGATAAGAAAAAATAAAATAAAAAACCAGATAGAGAAATTCAGAGAATGAGTTATAACAAAACTTGATAACAAACTCCACTCGACATTTTTTTTTCTTCAGACTCCAATCAACAAAGAACTCAGAACCATTTCTTTCCATCGGATCCTCTTCAAGAAGAATTTTCAATCCTCACTCTCATCTTCAAGAATCAGAAACGAAAACTGCCAAGAAACCTTCATCAGAATCTCAATCCAAAATCCTCACACAACTTCTGCAACTATCAATCTCATCAACTTTAATCCACATTATTCCAAATCCTTAATCTATCTTCTGCAATCTCATTCGAACACCATTACAACTCGCACCTTCAATCTTCATTCACCCTTCAATTCCTATAGCCGAAACCGCCAATCACATACTAACCATTAACCTACATCAATAAAAATTCAGAACTAAAGGAAGTAAGAAAAGGTGGAAATCCAAACTAAAACTCAGAGAACCACAGTTTAGAAAACTTCAATTAAAACTCAGAATTTCACAATAAAAGAACAATACTAAAAAATACAGTTACACTCACAATAAACTCTAACGGAATCCTAACTGATTCTTAACCGATTATTACCTGGATATACAAATTTTCCCTTGGATTCATCTGATATAAGAGCACAGATGCACCAATCTTCAGGGTGATTTTCTTCTCCACTCCCCCAATATTCATAATCTTCTCCAACTCCTCATTCTTCTTCCATTTTTGGATTCAATCACTCCTCCTCAATCTTCATCTCTCTCACTTTCCATTTGATGCACTTAAAACTCCATTCAATCTCATCCTTCATCACCTTCTTCAAACTGCGTTCTTGCTCATTCTTCACCAATCCCTTCAATCTTCATCTGAAAAAAATCCTCTCCATTGATTTCCTCCTTCAATTCTGAAATCCATCTTCGCCACTCCTTTACGTCTTCATCAATCCTATATCATCACTCATTAAACCTGCAAATCATCAACAACAAGAATCAGCATTTAACAATTTCCGAAGCAGAATCACGCAAGACGAAGGAAAAGAATGGTGAATCAACCACCTGCAAGAATTACGGACCCTTCAATTTCGCGTCCTAATTTCTCATCTCCATCAATTCTCGAACCATCGTGAAGCTCCATCAACAATCAATCTTCCATCTCAAAGACTTTACCTTCATCGCACCTTCCTGAACTCTGCATCATGAGAACCTGTGTAACACATCCATCAATGACACAATCGCGGAAAAAGTAGAAGGAGAGGAAAAGAAGTGAAACAGTAGCATACCGCGTTTCGTCGCTCATCCTTCATCAACAAATCCTCAAGAATCTTCACTTGTTTTCATCGTATCTCTCCTCATCTTCAACATTTCGCCAGGTATATGTATTTCACTTCAAACATTGTAGTTGCAACTATGGAGTCATTGTAGATCAGATGATTTGTCTTAGTTTCGGTGCTTGTATTTGCGATTTGGACTTTGGACGAAGGGGTAGGTTGTTCAAAGGCCGGATTTAAGATGAGAAGGGATCAAGGTTGTATTTAGTGGAGCACCTAGGAGGTGGCGCCGCTGCTGATGCGGATAGGGTTTTATGTGTGAGAAAGATGAAATTGTGGGAGAGAGGATGAAAAGGTTCGTGAAAATGTTTTGTTTTAATTTGTTTTAATTTATGATTGATGAAGAAAAAAATCATATATCGTTTGAAATAATCAAAATACATAATCAGAGATTATCAACTTAATTAATGCGTTAAAGAATCATTAAAGTCTATAAAAAACCAATTACTTCCCCACTCTCAATTTTGATTTTCAAGAGGATAAGGTTTCTTTAGGGTTGTCCAATCCGGCGGTGACACTTGTCACCGTCCGGTAGGACCACCGGATCTCATTTCCATATGCGCTGCCCCACCATACTTACCATACACCATGCATTCTCAAGTCTTTAGATCATCATCACCACCTATACTTTGGATCAGACAGACCAGATTAGTCAAAAGAGTTTACTAAAGACCCATAGTATAGACCCTCAGGCCATCTGCGTTTTGGGCCCACGAATATGCTGTCTACACCCCATGTGCAGGCCCATGTGTTAGTTTTAACCATAATTATTTCTATTTTCACCCCCCTTTATTTTCTATCCTTTTTTATTTTCTGTTTTAACATCCTTTCAATTTAATCCATAAAAAAATAGAAAACTCGTAATAAAATTCTACAAAAATTACAGTAAGTTCCTAACTCATTTTAGAACTTTTCTACATTTGTATTTTCTGAATTTTGTCAATTTTCAATTTAATTTCGATTTTTCATTTAATTGTTTTTCTATTGAATTCTTGCATGAACATATAATTTTGTACATTTTATTTCTCCCACTTCCTATATGATTTTGGTCCCATTCTTTTTGCTATGATTAGAGGACTAATAATAGAACCTGGAATAATATTTGGTATATTTTTTAGGTCATTTTATCTACTGTTTTGATAGTGTTGTTTGTGTAAAATTATGATTGAATCTTAGATAGATTTAAGTAACCCTTTGACATAGTTAGACTTTGAATTTTTAGGAGATTTTTAACACAATGTTATAGTCAAGTTAGAGACCCTAGGGAATTAATTTCATATTTTTTCCAGGACTTTTGCTATTTTTTTAGTACCTTGATCTCATTTAACTTTTTTCATTGTAAATCCATCTAAGTTAACTTAGGATTTTATGGTGCATTAGGACATAGATTAATTAGGCTTAATCTTAGAATGTTAGAAGGCCTTAGTATGATTTAGCCACTGATTTTAGAATGTTGATATCATGTGAAATCCTTTATTTTTAGGACTTAGGCTTAGAAACCGTTCAAGTGCGTTTCCATGAAGCGGTTAGCTTTTATTTCGGTTTTATGCCTTATATGCTTTAGAAATTCTTGCAACTTTGCCTTCAATTCATTTTGGCCATGTTTTTTGCATCTTCATTTTTCATTTCATTTACTAACATCATCTTTTTGTGCAAGGTTTTTTTTCGAGGATTCGCTTATGGACTTGGATTATTTTATTATGCCTCGATTATATTTTTGTGGTTTGTACTTTGTGATGTAATAACTTAGAAATCTTATGCATGTATAGTTCCTATAATTAGGATAGAAAAGATAAAACGAATCGCTAGAAAACTAAATCTCAAAAATAAAATAAAGAAATACTCGATCCAACGTCGAGTAAATTTTCAAATAAATAAATAAAGTTTCATGTGACTTTAGGATTCCTCGATTACCATCGTTCCATTCCATTACACCAAAAGCAAGCCTTGTATGTTGCACACCATAAGTCGTGCGTCTCAACACCACGCAATCGACCCACCCAATCCATCGTTCCATCTCATTATGATTCATACACGTTTTTTACCCACCATGATGTAGGAGGGCCATGTTATTTACTATTAACTTTTTGTACTCGCATTTTTAGTCTAATATCCTCTTAGGTAGATTTATTTCTTTCAAACCTCACTAACCATAGGTCATCTTTAAACTCAACTAACTTAGGGTAAGTCTAGTTTCCCTTAGTGTTTTTTTCCTTTCGCAGCTTGAGTCTCACTTCTCATCTTAAAGAAAAATCAAAATACTTAATAATGGAAAATGTGTACAATGCGCCACGAGCCTTAAGCTATACGGGAAATGACTAGTGAAAGTCTCTTTCACTCTTCTAGGATACTTTACAAACGTTCCATTGGGAGAGATCTTGGAAAGTATTCGCTCCTGTATCATAGTCTTTAGTGTTGTACATACGATAAACACAAATTCAAGACACTTCTTCTAAAAGACAATAAACCAACAAGATACCACGTCTTCTCTTCTCATCTCATACTCTTTGAGGACGAATGCGACTTGCCTCGACAGTTTAAACAGCGATACGGTAATTACCCTCGAGTCAGAGCTGGTAACACCTAAGCTAGAGCTATGGCAATGTAATCCTAAAAAACATAAGCAAATTCCCGCCTTAGTTAGGCGAACTACGTCGAATCTGATCCTCATTTTCCTGATAAGGTACGTAGGCAGCGGGGTAGGGCCTGTTCGAGCACATTCTTTATTTTCCCTACATTTCCCCCCATTCTTTCCATTTTCTTTTCTAATTCCCTTTCTCATTTCCCTTCCATTCCAGATAGCCATTCTTTCGTTCAAATAACATCCTATTTCTCACCCTTTGAAAACAGATTAACAAGCGTGGATCCCGTCGGGTACGGCGGACGGATTGGGGTGCTAATACCTTCCCAATTCCTAACCGACTTCCGGACCCAGATCTTTGGTTCGCAAGGCCTTGTCCTTTCCTTCTTCCTCAGGTTTGTGCAACATTACCTTTCCCATTCCTTCGGGATAAAAATGTCTGGCTGGCGGCTCTATCTTTTCCGCGCCACTTTCGCGTTTGTACTAGGATGAAAATCCTGGGAGCGACAGCTGGCGACTCTGCTGGGGATCGAACCCAGAATCTCTGGTTTCCCCTTTGAGAGTCAATCCTAGTGCTTATATGTTTCTGTTTTCTTTGGGTGTTTATTCTTTTGTTGTTGTGCTTTAGTTTAGCTTTACTGTTTTTTACAGTTTATCGCTTTACTTTACGACTTTATTTACAACTTTCTGCACTTTACTTTACTGTTGCATATATTGGCATATACTATACTGGCTGTTCTGGTTTTCCTTGACGGGATGGGAGAGATAAGCCAAATACCCGGCTTGAGTATACACATAGGATTTAGAGTGGGCAGTCGTGTGGCTTGCATGGTCTTGAGCACGTGTAGTTTCCACGAGTCCCACACCCAGATCAGGCTCTCTTGGGATATGTTCTATACTGCCTAGGCAGACCATAGAATGTTCCCACTTGAGCTGCTAACACTGGGAACCGATCATCGAGGACCTTAGTGGAAACAACCCTCTCCAGTGGTGACAGTGGCAGACCACATTTTATGGCAAACTCATTCGCACCTGAGGGCCCACTAGGAAATCGCATAGGATGACCTTGTTCTCTCATAGGAACCCAGTTAAAGCAACTGGTCGTATGACGGTAGTATTGTACCCTTCGGGATGAATGTACTATTATTTCTCGACTTCAGTGCTTGAAGTCGGGAACTTATGAGGGATACTTGTTTTCCCGGACTCATCTGAGGCCTCCCTGGGTAGTATATAATGCCAAACCGATTCCCTGATTTGGTCATGAGCCATTTCTCGGAAATGGTGAACGTATTATTACTACTCGGCTTTGAGAGTCTATGATGTTGACCCGTGGTAGCATACCCTTGAGATTGGGAGGGGTTTACAGGTTTGCAGGAAAACTAACCTTCAACCTACCTTGTTCTTGATACTTGGGTTTTCTTTTGACACGTACTTGTGATCTGGTATTCTTGACAATCGGTATTCGGGAAAATCAGAAGGCAGTACAACAATGCTCAGTATATGCAACAGTGATCACATGCCATTGCATTGAATCACATCATCCACATACTTGCATTCCTAACGCATGTTTATTCATTTGCAGGGCTGCATATCACATCCTTGATTCCAGTTGTGGGTATTGTTCTATGAGCATGGAATCCAAGAAAAAGACCAAGTGTATTATCTCCTACAAGGTTCATCAGCCCATTGTGAAAGAAATCCTCAAAGTGAAAGCCTTAGCTCCTCCAGAAGTTCTCAATGTCTTCAAACAGGACTATGGGTGGATTTTGTATTTCATAGAGCCCATCAGTGACTACGCTTTCAGAGGGATGCACACCTTGCTGCAGTTTTATGATCCACAGCTTAGATGTTTCGTACTTTCTGACTTCGTATTGACACCTACATTAGAGGAGTACTCGAGCATCCTGAGAGTTTCCGTGAAGGACTGTGCACCATTCTTTAGGTCCAATATTGACCCTGACTTCAAAGATATAGCAACTACTCTTTATTTGAGCAAGTCATTATTGGAAGACCGGATTGAGATCAAAGGAGGCTTCCAAGGATATCATTTGAGTTTCTTGTTAGATGAGGCTACTAAAGATGCTGAAGCAAAAAGTTGGAGTACCTTCAATGCGATCCTAGCTTTGTGTATCTATGGAATCACTTTGTTCCCGAACATGCCGAACTTCATGGATGTCGATGCTATTCGCATTTTCATAGCAAAGAATCATGTTCCTACTCTCTTAGGTGATCTCTACCACTCTGTGCATTATAAGAATGAGAAGCGAAGGGGTGGAATGTTGAACTGTTGCGCAACTGTATTCTACAAGTGGTTCACACACTTTCTTCCACAATTAGGGGCTTTTGAGAGGACGAAGAACACTCTTGAATGGTCGGAAAGACTGATGGGCTTGCAAGCAAAGGACATTGTCCGGGTTAATCAGGGATTGCGGTGCACTAACATTCTTCATAGTTGCGGAGGATTCCCTAATGTTCCATTGATCGGGAGGAAAGGGGGAATTAATTATAACCCTTCCCTCACGGTTAGACAGTTCGGGTACGCCTTAAAGGAGCCACCAGCCGCTGTGGACATCACAGAGTCCTTGTACTTCAAATCAACTAACGGATTCGAGATTGCTCAGAAAGCTTCTAATGCTTGGCATAGTCGAAAGAAAAGAGGGAATAAGACTTTGGGAGTAGGGGATTGTCGAATGTATCCACCGTTTGCAGAATGGCTAAGAGAACGGGTTGAAGTGTTACTGTTACCATTTGGGCCTGCGCCTCTTCTATATCCCATGGTCATTGAACATCCTACCACAGTTAGCATTGAAGAGTTCAACAAGGTGAAGACGGAAAGAGACGGGTTGTTAAAGGAGAATGCACAGTTGAGTCAAGAGCTTGATAAGGCTAATCACGCCAGACTTGAGATTGAGTGGATAGCTCAAGAAGATGTTGAGAAGCATGCTATTGCAAGGAAACAGTGTGAAGTTGAGTTAGCTCGGTATGCGAGGTTCAAGTTTGCTACTAGGAGTTCTTCCAAGGAACATATTGACACTAGAAGGCAACTGGATCAAAAGACCTTGATGTTCGAGAACATGAAAAAGAGGCATGCTGCTTACAGGATCAAAAGAGAGGAACAAGATAAAGTTCAAGCTGAGGAGATCGTGAGTAAGCTAAAAGAGAAAGATGAAGAGATGGTCGGTAAGTTGAGAGAAAAGGATGCAGAACTTGATAAAGCCCGAGAGGAAGCTGCTTATTACAAGCGAATGATGATCTACTATCAGAAGAAGCTGAAGAGGGTTGAAGACAACCAGGCGCAGACGAAGGAATTGGTAGAAGTTCCAAAGACATGACCGATCATTGACTCCAACCTAGATAGAGGATCACATTGACAAAGACATCTTTCTGTTTGTTTGTATGTTGTGGGATTACCATCAGGACTGTTGATGGAATTATTTTTTTATCATTGCACTTCTGTTTAAAATCCATGTTTTGTGTGTTTTGACTATATCAACAAGTTCTTATCATAAAAAGGTCTCTTTACTATCATTCCGTGTGCTCTCGCTTTGTGATCACCGACACATCTGGCATGTTTGCAAAATAGGTTGGTCTTCATGTTCTTGGAATTGTTTGACACGTCTGCTACACACACACCTTATATTATCAACACTGCTTGTTATTTGTAGCAAAAGGAGCTTTTGTCTTCATCAAACCCACAAAACTGGAATCAGGGGATGGAATGCCCTAAGAATGAATCGACATGCCATAAGCATTCATTTCTTGCATATCATATTCTTGTGTTTTTGCAGGTTACCCAGAGTTTCTGACTTATTCAATCGCATGCAATATAGCTGGTCAACACGTTCACCGATATCCGACTAAAAGAAACCGAGTAAGGATGGCTAAACGGATGCAGACAAATCTCAATGAGCTCCGTCAGAGGATGGATCAGTTCATGGAAATGATGACTGGCATGGCCCAGAACCAGGAGTGTCTTAGGATGATGGTTGAGCAATCCCGTGGGAATGCTAATACTGGAATACCGACTGAGAATGTGGATTCTAACGCTGCCCGTAACGGAGAGCCTAATCCAAATAGGACCGTAACATGTAATGCAGGTTTAGAAGACAATAAAGAGGACCAATTCACTCTACTGGATGCTGATATGGGTAATATGAATGAGATCAACGACCGCAGGTATGAAGAGCTGGCATAGAAGATCAGGGCCATGGAATGTCAGAATTCCCTGGGCATCGATGTAACCAATCTCGGGTTAGTGCCAAGAGTCGGAATCCCTCCCAAGTTCAAGGCGCCATCATTCGACAAGTACAACGGCATCACATGCCCTAGGACTCACATTCACGCGTACTTTGGAAGAATCTCGGCTCACACTAATGACGAGAAACTTTGGATGCACTTCTTCCAAGATAGTTTATCTAGAGCTTCGTTGAGCTGGTACATGAAGCTGAGCAGGGTCTCTATTCGAAGCTGGAAATATTTAGCCGAAGCGTTTCTCAAGTAGTATCAATATAATATTGATATGGCTCCGAACCGCACTCAGTTGCAGAACTTGTCTCAAGGACCTAAGGAAAGTTTTAAGCAGTACGCCCAGAGGTGGCGTGAGCTGGCCGCACAGGTTCAACCTCCATTGCTGGATCGGGAAATGGCCGACATGTTTATGGACACCTTACAAGGTGTTTACTTGGATCGTCTAGCCGCCTGCCCGTCCATTGGATTTTCTGATATCGTCATTGCTAGAGAAAGAATAGAAAATTTTCTGAAATTGGGAAAGATTCAGGATGCAAGCAGTGCTAGTTCTTCTGGTATGAGAAAGCCTTTTGGCAATGGCCAAAGAAGAAGAGAAGGCGAGACAAATGTTGTGTATAGAGGCCTAGACAGAGGTCATTCTGAAGGTTACTACCAAGCAGCTGCAGTGACTATTACTCCACAGGTTCAACAACGACCACATGGTCAGCAACAACAAGTACAGAGACCGTTTCAGCAAAGAGTGAGAGCAAGGGAGCGTAGGATCGATCATGTCCCATGTCCATATGTTGTATTACTCCCAGAGCTGCTAAAGTTGAACATGGTCGAGCTTCGTACCATGAGACCTCCTCCTGCAGACAATCTACCTCCGAATTTTGATGCTAACGCCAAATGGGAATTCCATTCGGGTGCCCAGGGGCACAATATTGAGAAATGTTGGGCTTTTTAGAACAAGGTACATGACCTAGTTGACTCCAAGGCGATCAATTTCGCTCCTCTCCCAAATGTACTCCAGAATCCAATGCCTAGTCACGGTGTCACCGGTGTCACGGTTGTTCTACCAGATGGTCCACATTAAGCTGAAGTCTTCGAGTGGATCACCCAGGACGCCAGGGTATTCGTGAAGCAAATAAAGCCAGCAGTATTCAAATACTCTCAGTGATGGCATTTGTTTGTTTGCCTTTCTTTATTGTTCGTTTTCATCCCTATTGAGGGGAATTACGTCACTCTGATTCTTCATTGGCCATGGGTCAATGGAGATACGTAGGCAGAAGATCATCAGGTCTTTCTGAGCAACCTTATGGGGCAACTTTACTCCCCAACTTCACTTTTTCCTTCAGACGTCTCGTGTCAGAGTCAGAATAACTAGAAGAAGAGGTATGATTGCCATGGTTGGGCATACGGCTGCAACTAGAAGATTACAAGTCTGTGAAAGAGATATTGATCACTGAAAGTATCCAAGACTGACAGGGCCAGACGGAGTCAAGCCTCCTCAACTACGACAATATTCAGTTTCTTTACTGCATTTCCATTTGTAGTTTCTTTTATATGCTAAACATTTGTCTACATGTATGAAATATGTTTGCTTTTGAATGTTAGCAATAGTAAAACTCACATGTTTTTCTTGAAGTAATTCATTCGCATTCACTTATAATTTTGCATGTGTACATCGCAATACCAATTGTCATGCTTAAACTCTATGAAGGAGAATGACGAAACAAAAATGCAAAATCCCTAATTGTGTGCTCTCGAGTAAGGCCCTGTTGACGATGTACAGGCTTTGTTTCAAATCTCTAAACACTGGAGATATAAGGAAGATAGACCCTCGTTAACCCCTTTGAGCCTTGAAGTAGGAGTTTCTTTTTGTATGAAAAAACCCTCACATGTAACCCAGGGGAAGGGTAGATGTCAGCTAGTCGGACCAAGCATTTAGGCCTTCATAAAGGAGTGTATTTGAGGATCCATTACGTTCCAGTATGCTAATCAAGAGGTCCAAAGACCAGAAACCACAATGGTTATCCAAGTCAAAAGGTCCAAAGATTGAAAACCACAATGGTTATCCTTCGTCGACCAAAGAATGAGGCAGTCACAACCCTCGCAAAGCAATCAAGACAAATAGTGTCACACGACTTGTTCAAAAAGAAAAAAGAAAAAAAAGGAAATGAAAAAGCCCGCTAAGTCGAAACTTGAAAACAAACAACTTATGCAAAAGTTAGAGCATCCCGCTGGACTTCACAATCAAAGATTGACAAGAATCAGTCCAGGCAAAAGTTAGGGATAAGCAAAATAATGCAAAAAGCGAAAGACGGAAAGGATTACACAAGAAAGATCCTTAAGCAAGAACAAATTCGTGTGGCACAGACACGAAAGATAGAGGAGTGACTGACTCTCAACAATAACCTGATTGGTGCTTGAACCGATAGCAGAAATGGTTCCTCAACCGACACGAAACCCTTATGAAAGGTGAATGCTTGTGAAAATTAGCTGAACCTAGGAATGGAGAACATCATGAAGAGTGGGTGGGCACAAATAAACTTTGAGCCTATATCCTTTGTTTCTATAATCGTGAACCAGGCCACGATACAACCCTCAAAAGTCCTAACTGAAACAGGGTTAATTTGAGAGCGTACTACCACGAGATAGCATTCCTGACTCCTATGAGTTGTGCTAAAAGATCCTTGTTGGTATTGCATGTACATACTTTCATTCAAAAATAATGTCATATTTTAACCAGTGATTCGCTCACAAAGGTTTGCGACCCTTTTTCAAAACTTCAAGATTGACACGTGTGTTGCATTAGAATTTCCATTCTCAGGATAAACATTTTTTGCTTGCATACATCTGTTTGGCATCATAAATGGTTCACATGCGGAAATTCAATCCAGAAGCTTAAGCTTGCCAAGTTGAGAAGTCTAAAACTTCTGAAAGACAGTCACGTCAAGGTGCACTTTTCCGAGAAAAGCTCCATTGAGTTAGGACTTTCCCAACTAGTCATGGTAAGAGCTAGCCAATCCGGAGCAGTTACGTCGAGCAATCTCTTCCAAATTCAGCCAAACTGGGGAAATCACCTCAAGATTCAAATCTCTCCAAGAGCGAAGATTATTCAGTCAAGTGCAAAACTATTCAAGTACTCATACTGGGGTAGGCCACCCCAATAGCACGAGAATTCATTCTTTCCCAAAGACAAACGATCGGAAGCATTTACCCGGAGTTTAGAGCACCAAGACAGTTATACTCCCAAAGAGTTTCTATGGCACCCTTTTTTCATAACTCTTACTAATTGAGTCCATTACCCATCTAGCGGTCGCTCGTCAAACCAATTATCTCGTTCAGTGCTTCTGACAGCTCTTAACTCATCTGCATTGGCAATGGTTACCTCCCCAGCAAGGTCATTACGCTGATTCATGCAGTCGTTACGATACCTAAGAGTTTAAAGACACCGAGTCTTTTGTAAAATCCTCTTGAGGTAAAATCCATACAGAAGCAAATGATCACCAGTACGAGACAACTTGAATTATTTTCCTCCCCAACGGGACGTGTCTCGGTTTTGGTCATCCCCAACAGACGAATGGAAGTTATCCCCAGTAAAGTCACCAAGTTTTTCCTTCAGCTGGTTTCCTTGATCTCGGTTCCTCAACAGATCTAAGGTAACTCCTATTCCCCTAGAAGATTTCAGATAAATCATTTTCATCCCCAGCAGATCCATAAGAGTGGATAATCCCCAATAGTCGAGGTATCCCCTGGCACGACCCTCAAATCTAAAGTCCAATTTATTTTTGGCAAAGGTGATAATTCGGGACAGATGAATTATTCACTCTTTTTTCCAACAAAGATGTTATCCCCACGGGGCTTCTTGAGATCTAATCCGCGATCATTGTGTTTCCCCACAGAGTTAGCAGGGACTTATTAGTTCCGCGTCAGGGATTCCTTTTACACTCACACCAGTTCATTGACAATACTCAAGACCTATCATCCCTAGTGTCATGGGGCATCATTCCATACAATTCAATATATACATATCCAGTATAATCCAAGTTTGATATCTTGCAAAAGTCCAACCACAAACTGGCCAAAGTCCATCTTCGGGTGGCAAATTTCTAAAGTCCCCCGCAGTGGGCAAAAGTATCCCGCAGTGAGCAAAAGTCCGGCCACAGACTGACCAAAGTCCATCTTCGGGTGGCAAATTTCTAAAGTCCCCCGCAGTGGGCAAAAGTCTCCCGCAGTGAGCAAAAGTCCAGCCATAGACTGGCCAAAGTCCATCTTCGGGTGGCAAATTTCAAAAGTCCCCCGCAGTGGGCAAACGTCTCCTGCAATGAGCAAAAGTCCAGCCATAGACTGGCCAAATTCCATCTTCGGGTGGCAAATTTCAAAAGTCCCCGGCAGTGGGCAAAAGTCTCCCGCAATGAGCAAAAGTCCAGCCATAGACTGGCCAAAGTCCATCTTCGGGTGGCAAATTTCAAAAGTCCCCCGCAGTGGGCAAAAGTCTCCCGAAGTGAGCAGAAGCCTCCCATAGCGAGCAAAAGCCTCCCATAGTGAGCAAAGTCCATCCTCATGGTGGCAAAGTATCTTAAAATTCGATCGCAAATTGGTGAAAGTCCACCCATGGTGTGGCAAGTCGTTAGTCGTTTGACTTCATCCAATAATACATCATTAAGGCATTGTTATAGCCTATCAATGTCCACCCGCAACGTGGCAAGTCAGGATCCATCTGACATCACTCAAAAGGCATCCCCTATTTACTATTATTCCCATCATAATTATATCCAAGCAGAGTTCATTTGGTTGAGTTTATTTCCCTGTTCGTCTGCCACATAGTGCAAATTTTCTGGTTGTTTCTAGTATTCAATCCCTGCATACTTCAAACGTCTGAAAGCAATTGCTATCATCCATTCAAGTCTACAGTGATTGAATAGGGGCAGCTGTAACACCCCAAAATTTGCCCTTACATTTATTACCACTAATTGGCTTATGTTTACAGTCATCTGCCTTTTTCACTAGGTCATAATACTCACAATCATACATTTGCATTGAATTCCTCGGGCACGAGATCAAAGCATTTCCTTGTGATATGAATTTTTGTTATTTAGAGGTGATTCATCTAGCCATGGCACTCGAATTAAGACAAAGGTTTGAACTAATGACATCACGTGCATCTTTCTATCAAAGCTCATCCAACTACAAGGCCTTTATTTGCCAATACTTGTTAGAGCTTATTCCTTATCAGTGATAGGAGATACTCATCAGAATCTAGTTCACATTTTCAATTAGTGTTTTGTGTAAGGTATTGCGGTTTATAGATTAAATCATGGTAATTTGGTTTCGAGGATTAGTTCAGAGGTTTGTGGGAATTCGGTTTTGGTATGATCTACGGATTTAATTCAAGATTGATTAATGATTTGCCTTATCTCTCGTGGATTGATCTAATTTGGTCTCAAAGACGACTTTTTCTGTTGGTTCGATCTAATTATCACCATTCCAAAACTCAAAGGATCTTCATCATGTTTGATTTCAAAGATTTATTTGCACATAAGATGTTATTCAAGGTGTAAGGTGATTTGGATCCAGTGACGAATTATTCATTCAAGCGGTTACTTAATGCCATGAATTCAGGATATGCGAGTTAATCAAATGGATCAAAGTTCTTATGTTCCAAGCATGTAGATCGGAGTATCTAGTCATGTTTCATTACTTGGAATTCGAGATATAAGTTTTTATTCTTCTAACCAATGGCCACTCTCATATAGATATCTCGTTTCGACATAATCTGCTTCGTTAGTCCAATTGACTAAATTCTCGTCCACTTTTAGCCAATTTCAATAAAAAAAATCAAATAGTTTTATGTTCAAATATAAGTCATTCTCATCTTCAACCATAATCAAATTATATTATATACAAATATCTATTATGAAGGTCCATATTCGTTTAACCATATCAATTACAAGTTTTTGTGGTCCATATTCGTTTATCAAAAGTCAGTTACAGAAGAAAATACAGCTGCTAACCCAAAAAAAAACTAACAAAAAAAAGGGTTTAGTTTGAAAATAGAAGAGAGTTAAACTGAACACAAAATTCAGAAAGGGGGAGTTGCAGAAAATCAGTGATAATATCATCTGGATTCATTTACAGTTACAGTGAGAGATAAGAGAAACTGATAAGAAAAAATAAAATAAAAATAGAAAGAGAAATTCAGAGAATGAGTTATAACAAAACTTGATAACAAACTCCACTCGACATTTTTTTTCTTCAGACTCCAATCAACAAAGACCTTAGAACCATTTCTTTCCATCGGATCCTCTTCAACAAGAATTTTCAATCCTCAATCTCATCTTCAAGAATCAAAAACGAAAACCGCCAAGAAACCTTCATCAGAATCTCAATCCAAAATCTTCGCACAACTTCTGCAACTATCAATCTCATCAACTTCAATCCACATTATTCCAAATCCTTCATCTATCTTCCGCAATCTCATTCGAACCCATTACAACCCGCACCTTCAATTTTCATTCACCCTTCAATCCCTATAGCCGAAACCGCCAATCACATACCAACCATTAACCTACATCAATAAAAATTCAGAACTAAAGGAAGTAAGAAAAGGTGGATATCCAAACTAAAACTCAGAGAACCACAATTTAGAAAACTTCAATTGAAACTCAGAATTTCACAATAAAAGATCAATACTAAAAAATACAGTTACACTCACAATAAACTCTAACAGAATCCTAACTGATTCTTAACCAATTATTACCTGGATATACGAATTTGCCCTTGGATTCATCTGATATAAGAGCACATATGCACCAATCTTCAGGGTGATTTTCTTCTCCACTCCCCCATTATTCATCATCTTCTCCAACTCCTCATTCTTCTTCCATTTTCGGATTCAATCACTCCTCCTCAATCTTCATCTCTCTCACTTTCCATTTGATGCACTTAAAACTCCATTCAATCTCATCCTTTATCACCTTCTTCAAAATGCGTTCTTGCTCATTCTTCACCAATCCCTTCAATCTTCATCTGAAAAAAATACTCTCCATTGATTTCCTCCTTCAATTCTGAATCCATCTTTGCCACTCCTTTACGTCTTCATCAATCCTATATCATCACTCATTAAACCTGCAAATCATCAACAACAAGAATCAGCATTCAACAATTTCCGAAGCAGAATCACGCAAGACGAAGGAAAAGAAGGGTGAATCAACCACCTGCAAGAATTACGGACCCTTCAATTTCGCGTCCTAATTTATCATCTCCATCAATTCTCAAACTATCATGAAGCTCCATCAACAATCAATCTTCCATCTCGAAGATTTTACCTTCATCGCACCTTCCTGAACTCTGCATCACGAGAACCTGTGTAACACATCCATCAATGACACAATCGCGGAAAAAGTAGAATGAGAGGAAAAGAAGTGAAACAATAGCATACCGCGTTTCGTCGCTCATCCTTCATCAACAAATCCTCAAGAATCTTCACTCGTTTTCATCGTATCTCTCCTCATCTTCAACATTTTGCCAGGTTTGTGTATTTCGCTTCGAACATTGTAGTTGCAACTATGGAGTCATTGTAGATCAGATGATTTGTCTTAGTTTCGGTGCTTGTCTTTGCGATTTTGACTTTGGGCGAAGGGGTAGGTTGTTCTAAGGCCGGAATTAAGATGAGAAGGGATCAAGGTTGTATTTAGTGGAGCATCTAGGAGGTGGCGCCGCCGCCGATGCGGATAGGGTTTTGTGTGTGAGAAAGATGAAGTTGTGGGAGAGAGGATGAAAAGGTTCGTGAAAATGTTTTGTTTTAATTTGTTTTAATTTATGATTGATGAAGAAAAAAATCATATACCGTTTGAAATAATCAAAATACATAATCAGATATTATCAACTTAATTAATGCGTTAAAGAATCATTAAAGTCCATAAAAAACCAATTACTTCCCCACTGTCAATTTTGATTTTCAAGAGGATAAGGTTTCTTTAGGGTGGTCCAATCTAGCGGTGACACTTGTCACCGTCCGGTAGGACCACCGGATCTCATTTCCATATGCGCCGCCCCACCATACTTACCATACACCATGCGTTCTCAAGCCTTTAGATCATCATCACCACCTATACTTTGGATCAGACGGACCAGATTAGTCAAAAGAGTTGACTAAAGACCCATAGTATAGACCCTCAGGCCACCTGCGTTTTGGGCCCATGAATATGCTGTCTACACCCCATGTGCAGGCCCATGTGTTAGTTTTAACCATAATTATTTCTATTTCAACCCCCCTTTATTTTCTATCCTTTTTTTATTTTCTGTTTTAACACCCTTTCAATTTAATCTATAAAAAAATAGAAAACTCGTAATAAAATTCTACACAAATTACAGTAGATTCCTAACTCATTTTACAAATTTTCTAAATTTGTATTTTCTGAATTTTGTCATTTTTCAATTTCATTTCGATTTTTCATTTAATTGCTTTTCTATTAAATTCTTGCATGAACACATAATTTTGTACATTTTATTTCTTCCACTTCCTGTATGATTTTGGTCCCATTCGTTTTGCTATGATTATAAGACTAATAATAGAACCTGGAATAATTTTTAGTATATTTTTTAGCCATTTTATCCACTGTTTTGACAGTGTTGTTTGTGTAAAATTATGATTGAATCTTAGATATATTTAAGTAACCCTTTGACATAGTTAGACTTTGAATTTTTAGGAGATTTTTTAACACAATGTTATAGTCAGGTTAGACACCCTAGGGAATTAATTTCATATTTTTTCCAGGACTTTTGCTATTTTTTTAGTACCTTGATCTCATTCAACTTTTTCATTGTAAATCCATCTAAGTTAACTTAGGATTTTATGGTGCATTAGGACATAAATTAATTAGGCTTAATCTTAGAATGTTAGAAGGCCTTAGTATGATTTAGCCAATGATTTTAGAATGTTGATATCATGTGAAATTCTTTAGTTTTAGGACTTAGGCTTAAAAACTGTTCAAGTGCGTTTCCATGAAGCGGTTAGCTTTTATTTCGGTTTTATGCCTTAGAAATTCTTGCAAATTTGCCTTCTATTCATTTTGGCCATGTTTTTTGCATCTTCATTTTTCATTTCATTTACTAACATCATCTTTTTTTGCAAGGTATTATTTCGAGGATTCGCTTATGGACTTGGATTATTTTATTATGCCTCGATTATATTTTTGTGGTTTGTACTTTGTGATGTAATAACTTAGAACTCTTATGCATGTATAGTTCCTATAATTAGGATAGAAAAGATAAAACGAATTGCTAGAAAACTAAATCTCAAAAATAAAATAAAGAAATACTCGATCCAACGTCGAGTAAATTTTCAAATAAATAAATAAAGTTTCATGTGACTTTAGGATTCCTCGATTGCCATCGTTCCATTCCATTACACCAAAAGCAAGCCTTGTATGTTGCACACCATAAGTCGTGCGTCTCAGCACCATGCAATCAACCCACCCAATCCATCGTTCGATATCACTTATGATTCATACACGTTTTTTACCCACCACGATGTAGGAGGGCCATGTTATTTACTATTAACTTTTTGTACTCGCATTTTTATTCTAATATCCTCTTAGGTAGATTTATTTCTTTCAAACCTCACTAACCATAGGCCATCTTTAAACTCAACTAACTTAGGGTAAGTCTAGTTTCCCTTAGAGTCTTTTTTCCTTTCGCAACTTGAGTCTCACTTCTCATCTTAAAGAAAAATCAAAATACTTAATAATGGAAAATGTGTAAAATGCGCCACGAGCCTTAAGCTATATGGGAAATGACTGGTGAAAGTCTCTTTCAGTCTTCTAGGATACTTTACTAACGTTCCATTGGGAGCGATCTTGGAAAGTATTATCTCCTGTATCATAGTCTTTAGTGTTGTACATACGATAAACATAAATTCAAGACACTTCTTCTAAAAGACAATAAACCAACAAGATACCACGTCTTCTCTTCTCATCTCATACTCTTTTCGGACGAATGCGACTTGCCTCGACAGTTCAAACAGCGATACGGTAAACACCCTCAAGTTAGAGCTGGTAACACCTGAGCTAGAGCTATGGCAACATCATCCTAAAAAACATAAGAAAATTCTCGCCTTAGTTAGGCGAACTACTTCGACTCTGATCCTCATTTTCCCGATGAGGTACGTAGGCAGCGGGGCAGGGACCGTTCGAGCACATTCTTTATTTTCCCTACATTTCCCCCCATTCTTTCCATTTTCTTTTCTAATTCCCTTTATCATTTCCCTTCCATTCCAGATAGCCATTCTTTCGTTCAAATAACATCCTATTTCTCACCCTTTGAAAACAGATTAACAAGCGTGGATCCCATCGGGTACGGCGGACGGATTGGGGTGCTAATACCTTCCCAATTCGTAACCGACTTCTGGACCCAGATCTTTGGTTCACAAGGCCTCGTCCTTTCCTTCTTCCTCAGGTTTGTGCAACATTACCTTTCCCATTCCTTCGGGATAAAATGTCTGGTTGGCGACTCTATCTTTTCCGCACCACTTTCGTGTTTGTACTAGGATGAAAATCCCGGGAGCGACACATTGCCTTGGGTGCGTATGATCACAAATGGTCCACAAAATGGCTTGGAAATGATTTACAAGACAATTTGCAAATTGGTAGAAACTTGAAATAATGGAAAACCCCTAAAAATGACCAAACTTTTCTTGGCCATACCTTGAGTTCTACACATTCCATGAACAAGTTCTTGACTTTTTAAAACTGGGAGTACATACCCTACAACTTTCATGTTTGAGAAAATTTCATTTGGAGCCATCTTGATCATGAAATGATCATTTGAAGATTAGGGCAAAACTTGCCAAAAATAGTAAGTTTTATTACAAGTCACTTACTAATTTTGGAAACTTCTTCATAACCTCTTGATTCTTGATCTTTGAGATCACCAAAGCTCTTATTTGACCTTAAGAAGGTACCTTGACTTGAAAAACATGATTGGAGGCCTTGAAATCCATTGGTTGACTTTTCAGATGCACAGTTGACCAATTTCTTCATCTGTAAGTAACTGAAGAATTAGCTGACTTCCTCAATGAATTTTCTCACCAAATTTCACACATAGACCTCATATATCATATAAATCCTTTTACCACAAGAATTGGTCAAAGATATGATAATTCTTTGTTCTGAGGCAAAACCCTAATTAGGGTTTAACTGTGTATGAGCCATTTGCACTACTGAGCTACTAGGGATGCTTCACCCTTCTTGACTTTTGTGGATGGCTTTGAACTTGCATAAGATGTAAGGAGACCTTGTGAGCTTCTTGAAATGCCACTTGGCTCTTGGATTTTCTTGTAGAACCATAAATCTCCAGATGATTGATCATAGGCCCTATGCTAGAATATGTGAATGTTATGCTTCATTTTTCTATGCCAAATGTTAGGATATGGTATACTTATGATATGTAAATGATGATAACAAGGAGAGGGGAAATTTGGGGTGTTACACTTAGCAACACCATTTTCGCCAGAGACATTAACCATAAGCTCAACTCCAAGGAGCTTTTCTTCATTCATTGTGCATTAACCGGCCAACAGATCAATGTTGCTCCGTTCCTCTTAGCCCATATTCATTCCATTTGAACAGGAGGCGGAAAACCCTTCTATTTTGGAGGGATTGTCACTTCTATTTCTTTGGGTTTGAATTTAGGTGTCAACCTCATTGATATGCATTCTATGGCACCGATATTCCTTACCTTGGACCACTGCAAGGCCGCACACCTTATCCATGAGCGAGATGATGGAAAGTTCAATCCAGTGATTCACAATGTCATTTTCCATAACATTGTTTTACCTTGCAGGGACCACACTGATCCCCAGAACCCAACCAATTGGCTATTAGATCCAGAAGCTCCCGCGGGAAATATTCTTATCCGTGTAGAACACCATAATTCCCCAGTGGATGAGATAGAGGAAGAGATGGACCGAACCGCCTCCGCTCATGACATTCCAGAGACTAAATCCATGCAGCCACCTCCAGCCGATATCACTCTCGAAGAAGTCCTTTGCGCCATCTACCAGCTGAATCAAATGGCTGGCGCACTTGAAAGAAAGCAAAAGGAGCAGTATAACAACCTATTTGCACAAAATGCTCAGATTGTAAGCGCTCAACAAAAGATGGACGAGAAGCTCACAGAGGCCTTAAGTGAGATATGCGCATTGAGAATGGATATCAGTAACCTAAGCGTCCATGACTCCGATGACGAAGCCACACCTACTAGACGCGCACGCACCAGGAGCAGAGGACGCAATCATCAGTAGTTTTTAGTTCTTATTTTTCTAGTTTGCATTTCCCTTTCCGTTTTTTTTGTATTGTATTTCCCCACTATTATATCACAACATTGAGGACAATGTCTGATATAGTGTGGGAGAGGTACCTTTCCCTTTCTTGTATTTCCCTTATTTTCTTTCTGCATATTTCCTTAAACAAGCATTCTATATGATATTTTTCAATTTCAATCTTCCTCGCTTTATTTAGACATGCCGAAAATTTTTCTTTATCTACGCATAGCTCGACATATCTACCTTAATGAAATCTTAGTTAGGAAACCGAGAAAGATTCAACAAGATCGATACAGTTCTGACACCTTAGACTTTCTATTTACGCGAGATCCATTTCAATAATTGTTATACCTATATCTTAAGTTTTAGTTCTTGAGTAATCCCCAGTAGTTTATGCTAGCAGTCAGCACCGTCTAGACACGAACCACGTGGGGAGCCGATAAATATAAGTGTTGAGAGTTACCTTTCCCTTTCTTGTATTTCCCTTATTTCCTTTCTGCATATTTCCTTAAACAAGCATTCTATATTTAGCCATACCGAAATTTTTACTTTATTTACGCATAGCTTAACATATCTACCTTAATGAAATCTTAGTTAGGAAGCCGAGAAAGATTCAACAAGATAGATACAGTTCTAACACCTTATACTTCCTATTTATGCGAGATCCGTTTCAATAACTGTTATACCTATATCTTAAGTTTTAGTTCTAGAGTAACCCTCAGTAGTTTATACTAGCAGTCAGCACCGTCTAGACACGAACCATGTGGGGAGCTGATGAATATAAGTGTTTGATGCCTAATCATAAATAATCCTTCTTATCTCGCTACTAAAAATGAAAACTTGCACCAAATTCTACGGTCGCATATAAGAGATAGCAAATAATGAAGGAATCCATTGTTGGTTGGTTCAGAGGTTTCTGGTTCTAAACTTGGTAGGGCGTGCTACGGCTTGATCCCCCACAACCTCCAAACTGGATAATTTGTAAAGGGTTTCCACATTCGTGTACCAGACCCCATGCTAAAATGGATCAAAGTCACTAACCGGCTACTCCACTACGTGCGTGAAAAGACAAAGGGCTTAATGTGATTGCGCTAGAATGAAATCGGGTGAAATTGGTGCAATAGACTCTAGGTAAATAGGTAGAATTATAACAGAAATATTGCACAACTTGTTTAAAATGGAAGTCCATGACTTAGCTTGTTGCTTGTGTCATTAGTTTATCGTTAGTGTTTAACTTGAGTATCGATCGAACTAACGAATGATCTTCATTAATTGTTTAAAAAACCAAAGATATGTATGCATGTGCATTTGATATAGCTTGTCCGATTCACCTATTTATTTTTGCTTGAGGACAAGCAAATTTTTAAGTATGGGGGAGTTTGATAACGAGAAATCGTATCATATAATTGCCACATTTTAAGTCCGTTTTCATCATGCTTTAATAGATTTAACTTCCAAGTTTCCCGAGTTTTTGTGTTTTTCCACAGGTACAATGTTTCTCAATTCAAAAGTGTGATAAAAAAGAAGAAATGAAGCAAATCAACATGAGAAAGACCCAAGAAACAAGAAAAAACAAAGATCTGCATAATTTGTAGCTGTGACGGTCGTCACAGACTCACTACGACCGTCATGCAATATTTAGTGTGTGAAGACCATCACACATACATGACGACCGTAACGGTCTAAAAAGAAGGAAAAAACAATCGTAACCAAGTCATGATGCTCGTGATGTGTTCAAATTAGTTTTATGAAGAACGTGCAGACGTGGAAACGGAAAGAGGAAGAATCTTCATAGTCCCCTATTTTCTCTCAACTTCAAATGGTATCTGAGGACTACTGAGTCCTCATATTTCTTCTCAAGGAGTGGGTTGCAGAAGCCCACGAATTTCTCCAACTGACGAAAATCAAATTCTATATATATGAAGCCAGTTAGAAGGAATAAGGGGGAGAGTTTTTTCTACGATTACCTTGCGGAAGCTCTGCCAAAAAATGGCAACCTAAATTTCTATGCTTTTATTTCCTTTGCTTTCTCTATTATTCATTGTTTTTTCCATTCAATTTACCTTTGAGTAGTAATTTCCAACATTAGGAATTACTACAGTAGTTAGATATTTGTTTCAAGCTTCAGAATTTTTATTTCGATTCCGAAAGTTCCAATCTTGCCAACATCTGTGGAAGAGGGAGCTTGAAGGAATATTTCTTTCTACCAAGTTTCAACCGTACTAAATTCAATTATTATCGTTTATGTTTAATTATTATTTTTCACTTAATATGCATGTTTTACAGTCCTTTAATTATTATTGTTTTTCTATTATAATTACCATGTCTAGCTAAACTTATAGTGTCAGTATGTGATAAAAGTAACCGAGTGAGTTAAATCAATTCTAAGCTAAAATCATAAACAACTTTAATTCTGGCTATGACATTTTATTATTAAAACCAAGATTTTTGTTATGAGAGTAAAAAAGGTAGAAAAGGTTAGGATCGATACCACGAGAGTGTGAGGTTTTAACCAGATAGCTAAAGTTAGGCATTTGTTTTAAACACAACGAGAGCGCTTTAAAATGAATTAGAATTTATTAAGCTTTCAAAACGTATTTTATAAACACTTATGGGCTAGCGAGAGAAGGCATAGGGCTTTAGGAGTATAATCTAAGACAAGACCACGAGAGTGTGAGTTGAGGGTTTTTAAATTGATAATTTCTACAGAATCACTAAAGTGAAATATTTCCATATGCTTAGTTTCGATTTAATTTGCATAGGTCTACTAGATTACATACCGACCGCCTTATCAATATATTTTTAATCCAATTTTTAGTTTTCCGTTATTTAACCTTTAGAAACCAAAACCGTGACAACGTTCGCCTTAGCTAAACATAGCAGACCTTTTTAATACTACTGCGATAGGCTGTGCACTTGCAGTTAAGATACCGTTAGACGTTAGGTTGATCACACATCATGTATAAAAGTCCATTATAGAAGGTTATGATGGTTGCCCAATTTTCAAACCCATGACGTGGACATAATCTTAACAGGTCCTTGTATCTTTTCCACGCTTCGTAAAGTGATTCGACATATTTCTGTTGAAATTCGTTAATTTGAGCTCTCAGCATAGCTGTCTTGCTTGGCGAGAAATAATGAGATAAGAAAACTTTCTTTAGTTTTGCCCATGTCATGACAGAGTTGGCTGGTAACAACTGTAACCAAGCCCAAGCTCTATCTCTTAAAGAGAATGGAAAGAGTCTTAGTCTGATTGCATCTTGGGTTACACCATTTTCTTTCACGGTATCTGCATATTGTACAAACCTCGTCAAGTGTTCATTTGGATCGTCTTTCGGGTTTCCAGAAAACTGGGTCTGTTGTACAGCTTGCAGCAGTGAAGGTTTGATTTCAAAATTGTTTCAAGTTATGGCTGGTGCGGCAATACTGTTATGTGGTTCTTGATGGTTTGGAGTCGCATAAGACTTGAGTGAACACAGTGCTCCATTTTCGGCCATGTTTGGTTCTTTAACTAGTTCGATAATAATTTCAGGAATAAGGGTTTCGTTGGGCTCGGTTCGGCGTCTCGAACTTATGAAACATTTTACTTTGTCGATATGGGGTTCTAACTCTTCGCCCCGGGAGCGAGTATTGGGCATACAATCGACAAAGGATAGCTAATTTGTTTCCTTAGTCTAGACAGCGCAACAACTTAATGCACTATTGACTAAATCTAAGTCCCCGACAATGGTGCCAAGAAATTGGTGACAACTTTATGAGTCTAACGGTTACTAACTGCAAGTGCACAATCTATCACGTAGTAATAAAAGATATTGATCCCACAGAGAGTCGATAATCAACCTAGTGCAGTCGGGTGCTAATATGTTTAGCTAAGGCGAGCGATGTTTTTGATTTTAAGAGGTGAAGAATTAATTAAATTAATAGTAATGATATAAATATCGGTACGTAATTGATTCGCCTTCACGAATTCAATAGAGGGTCGACTTGTTAAGGTTTATTAAGTTATCTCTCTGTAGGAACTCTCGGTTTAAAAGTCGTTGACTCACACTCTCGTGGTCTTGCCTATTACTATGCTCCTAAGTTCAATTGAGTGCTCTCGCTGTGTAAATTCAAGTTAGAAATACTTTTTGGAAACCTAAAGGTTCTAATTGGTTTTAAAGTGCTTCCGCTATGTTTAAAACTAATGCCCGATTTCAGCTATCTGATTATGATCTCACACTCCCATGGTCTTAATCCTAATATGTTATACTCTCTTACTCTCGTAACGAAAGTTAATTAAAACAAGAAATCAAAACCATAAAATAACTTAATTTAAAGCATTAGCCTAATTCTACCGAATTTGTTCCGATTAGACAATTACATACCGATTAACGATTTAGCCAAACATATTAAATAAATAAAAGGATAAGGAGAAGAAATACATAATATAAATAAATGCGGTAATAAATAAACAATTAAGCATTAAAATTAGAAACCTGGTTGCAATGTTCTTGATCAACCAAACTTCCGAAAACTTGAAACATAAACAATAATTCAGGGGCTGGAAATAATAAAAATGGTGATAGTTTCCTAATGATGGAAACTATCACTAAGGGTTGGTAAAGGAAAATAAACACAAACTAATACTGAAAATAAATGGCGAACTTCGAACGAAAGAAAAAATGCATAAATTGGACTGATCGAAGCTCTCCGTACAAATGGTAGAGAGCTCTATTTATAGGTAGTAACTAGGTTTTGTTGAGAAATTGTAGGCTTGGACTTCAATTGGGCTTTGAATTGAGTTGCTTGGACTTGACTAATTAGGGTTGAGTGAAATTCTCAGTTGGATGTTGTCACTCCCCGGATTTTCACCCTGTGCGAATGCGAACTGTCGGTGATGTTGGAGGTTGAGGTTAAATAGAGTCGCCAGCTAGGAATTTTTATCCTGAGGGGAAGGTAATGCTGCATAAACCTAGAAAGAAGTGGATAAGACGGTTGCAAACAAAAGAGACTGAGTAAGGGGGTAGGTTACGACCTGGTAAGGTATTAGCACCCAGATCGTCCGCCGTACTCGACGGGATCCACGCATACATGATTGTGTTTAAAAAGGGATAGTGTATGTGCTAAATTGTGCATAAAAAGCTAGGGAGAAAAGGATGTACACAATGTCAGTGCAAAAAAGAAAGTGAGTGCTCAAAACTGAGGCTAAGGAAACAGAAACTAGGAGGAGGAGAGGGGGGAAGACAAAAAGACTTTTGGTCCATAACTGTTAAGTTATTCCTATGTATCCTCTCGTGCAATGAGGAAGTCAGAACACCGAAGTTTGACTCAAATAGACTTAGTGTTTTTGTTGTGAACTGCTTGCTTGCCTATGCCCAAGTGTATGACTCGTCTGGATCGAGTGCTAACAGTCTTGCGTTAGACGGAAGAAGCGAGTTCTCGTTTTCAGAGTGAGTGTGATGAGAAAAGAATCCCGAAGGAGACATTTATTGTTTTTTTTGTGTTTTCAATTTTTTTATTGTTTTTGGTGTTTTGCATAAGATAATGAGCTTAAGCCTTAATCAAGGGTCGTAAACTCATTATATCACCCCTGATTAGGGATAATGAGTCTACTTAAGCATGAGATGAAAATCTCAACTTAATTACCCTAATGATGTAGGATTAAGGTCATTAACCTACTTGTGATTATTAAGTGTTTTTGGATTTTTGTTTTGTGTTAAGTAATGAGTTTAATCTCTAATCAGGGATTAGTGAACTCATTACACCATCCTAAGAGAAGGATAATAGATGAGAACACTTAAGATGAGGAAGACTCCTCAACTTAATCCATGGTAAGGGATTAAAATCATTATATAACAAACCTTTATTAAAGTGGATTTTAATTAGAGATTAGATTAAAAAGTGAATTTTATGTTTGCAAGACTAAACCTGAGGGGGACTTGTCCATTAAACACTAGGGTTAGTCCCTCTGACCTAGAGGCATAAATTTAACCCTAATATAAGGCCCAAGTTACAAGCTTAAGTCTTGATAATTATTATGTGTTTTGATTAGAAGGTGAAAACAACTTAAAGGTTTAACACTAAGTATCACAGTTATACACTCTATCCTAAGATAAGGATACATGCATAACCCTAATACAGAGCCCCAAAACTTTAACTATTTAGCCTTTGTTATTGAGATGAGAAGCAGAGACTCAAGGAGACTCAAAAGGTAAAAAAACTAAGGGGGGTTATTCACAACCCTAAAGTTATCATGCTTGGATATTCATATGGTTTGTGAGGCTTAGAGAAAGATCTTCAAATGGCCACCAAGGAAGAAGAAGCAAATGAAAAGAGAAGAGAAAGGAGAATAGGTTACTTACTTCCTGAAGAAGTTAAGTAACCTAAGAGAAAGAAAAGGAGCAAGAGAGAGAACAAGTGAGTCAAACTCACTTCAAAGACAAATAAAGATGCAAATGAAAAGATAAGAAGAGATTGGATGTGGAGGCAAATCCACATCCTAAACAACTTACCTGAAGCCCTTGAAATGGTTAGTATGAATGCATAAGACATGAAACAAAAGGAAATAAGGCAAATGAATATGCAATGATCAAGACCATAAGTGCAAACATAATGCAAATGTGTTATGAAATGATGCAAAGACATGTACAATGTTCATGCTTGATCATACAAGAGATGAGATGCAAAGGAAAGCATGTTAGAAACTTGAAATCACATGAATACACATAAGAAGTAATGAATGAAAAAAATACCAAATGGATGAAACAATGATCAACCAATATTCACTCATGTCCTAAGGTTTCTAAAATGACATACAAATGCATGATATGTCATTACAAGTTCTTATGATGAAGGTATGCAAAGATGGATGCAAATGGACATGGAAAATTAGGGTTTTAAGAAAGTATGAGGTGCACATGATCAAAACAGAAGCAAAACACATGATAAAAAATTGAAATTGCAACCAAATGACCCCTAAACACACATAAGATCAATCCCCAAAGATGGAGGTCAGAAGTTATACCAAAGTCAAGTTATGGTTTTTCTAAGTTTGGCTAGGGTTTTGGGTACTTCTTCATGAAAAATGCCAAACAAATAGAAAATTAAATGCAAAAATATGAGTTAAATACCCTAGATACTACATGCAAAGTATGAAAGAATTCAAAAAGAATCATGCACAAACTCATCTTGGTTGATCAGAAATGAATTTTTGAAGTTAGGGTTAGAAAAATAAGAAATTTGGAAACCCTAATTCATGGTTTATTGTCAAAACATGATCAAACCCAAAAATAAATTTGTAAGATGAGTTTGTAAATTGTTTTAAATATGTAAGAAGGCTTCATGATTTTTTGGTGATTTTTAAATACCTAAAAGTATTTTTAATTAATTAAAATGAATTATTTAATTAAATAATATAATTAAATGATTTAAAAATAGATTTTTAATGCAAAAATAAAAAATTAAAATGTTTTTGGTATTTTAAAACTAATTAAAGTAAAAAAGCAAAAAATCATATTTTTAGAAAATGATTTACTATTTTTAATAAATAAAAGAAAATAAATGAGAAAAGAAAATACAAAAAATGAAAAGTATGCAAAATGGGTGGCTGAGATTGCAAGAAGACCAGATCAAGGGTTCAGGGCGTGAGTCAACAGGACTCAAGGTAATCAGATCCTAGGGTTTAGATTCAAAGTTACCACCCGCGCGTTATCCAATGGCTCAGGTTCAATCTGGGAATTTAATTATAATTAATTAATTAGAATTAGGGTTAATGAAATAATCTGGATCGTTCGTCCCCTAAACTAATCAAGATCCTGTGGCTCTCATTCAAATCTGGCAATGCTAACCCTAATTAGCCCTAACCACTTTCAGATGACCAGAACAGTGCTCCGGTCATCTTCTCCGGCAAACCCAAATCACTAACTTCTTCCCTAGGCCTCTACTAAACATCTAACCTGCCCAGAAACATTCCCCACACTCCCAGGAACACGAATCAATCATCAAACATCATTTAAAACACATGAACAAGCAGAATCGAAGCAATCAAAGAACACGGGAAAAATTCCAGAAGTTCATAAAATGCTCATTTCTTCATCATTTTTAATTCTAAAAGCATCTACATGATCCCTAGAGCATGCATTTTCATTTTATAACAAAAAATTAAAGCTTTGAGACAAAGTGTTCTTGAGTATACCTGAGCTGGAGACCTGCAAATGTGAGCTTTCAGAGCCTCTCTCTTGTGCAAATGGCCTCTTTTGAACCTCTTGAAGCTAATGGAATGCTTTGAATGCTTTGTGGTTGGTTTTTGTTCTATGGATGATTTGTGGTTGATTGGTGAAGAAATTTTTGAAGTTTGATGGCTGGTTTTAGAGAATCGAAGAGAGGAAGTTTTGAGGAAATTTTGTGCAATTTGAAGTGTGTCTTGTTTCAATGTTGAATGAGTTGCTATATCACTCCCATAATGTTTGAGTAGGTCATTGAGCAGGTTAGTAGAGGCTGGTGATCACTATTCAAAGAGCATGGGAGAAATTGCAAAAATTCAAGGTTTGGTGTACTTGAGGTATGGCAAGGTGCAGAGATGGTTTCCTGGCTTGTACTGTATCAGCTGAGTTCAAGGATGACTCTTGGATCAATTATGGTGAGCTGTATGGCTTGGATCACAAGTTTGAAGTGGTTTTGCATTTTGGCAACATTGTGAAGTTTGTGACAATTGACCATGAAATGCCTTGGTTCTTGGCTGAATTCTTGTCTTGAAATGTTGCTTATCAATGTTATGATGTGTAGACATGAATTAGAGGCCAAACAAGTGCTTAGAAGTCCATTTTGCACATTTCCCTCTTTGACATGAACTTGAAAATTATGTGATTTTTTCCAACTTTGATCCATCATAACTTGAGTTCTATGATGAATCAAGAGGGGTTCTTGTACTTTTTGAAAATGGGAAGATCCAATATACAACTTTCATGTTTGAAGAAAATTCATTTGAAACATTTTTGATCAAGAAAGAAGAGGTTGAAAATCTTTCCCAAAATGGAAAGTTTTCATTACAAGTCATGTCCAAAAATGGCAACTTTTGCAATGGCTCAAAATTCTTCAATTTTGTGAAATTCCAAACATTACTAAGATCAAATAAAGATCATAGGACCTCAAATTGATGATGATGACCCTTTGGAACCCTTGTTGGTGGCCTAGATGCCCTGATTCTGACTTTTCTTGCACAACCAGTTACCACTTGATCAGATGACTTCCACAAGGAATTTTTGCTTCAAATTTGATACACATGTTCCTTATATCACATATAGACCAATAGAATCAAGAAATGGCCAAAATATTTGAGTGTAAGGACCTCAAACCCAAAACCCTAATTTCTGGTCATCTATGCAGGAGCCCTGAGCCTGCCTGGGTAACTGTGCAATCCTCTGAGATTTTGTGACTTCAAAGCAAACTTGGAGGTATAATATGATCATAGAACACTCATGGACCCTCTTGGCATGCTTCACGGACTTTGAGATAGCTCAAACCATTTCTAAGATTCACCTGATCACAAACCCTAACTATGCAACTATGTAGTGAAATAACTATGCAGTGTGAGATGGTATGCTTATGCAATGCAACATGAAGGATCACAAGCCAAGGTGTGAGAAAAAAGAGAGGGTAAATTTGGGGTGTTTGCAGCTGCCCCTATTCAAGCATGAGTTATTTGTGTAGGATGTAAGCGCCTGGCTTAACAGACAAACAAGATAACTTGTGGTTGAATACCAAGACAGTCCAAAATTTGCACTCTTTATTATAAGAAGAAAAGGGATATAAATTGTAATAGACAGTATATACTGAATATCAAATGATAGCGATGGAGGACGACCATCGAGTAGAGGACGACTGTTGGGGATAAAAATGGTGAGAAACGCACTGACGGGGACGGCCATCATGTTAGGGAATAAAGAATCCACGACGGGGACGGCCATCGGGTAAAGAAAGGCGACTTTACTGGGGATTTAAAAGCACTAACGGGGACGACCGTCAGGCTGAAGAATAAAGAAACCGCGACGAGGACGGCCATCGGGTGAAGAATAAATAAATCAATGATGAGGGACGGTCATCAAAAGGTGAAGGACGATCATCGAGCAGGGGACGGCTGCTAAAACGATCCCGACATAGGACGAATGTTGGATAGAAAGATCAATGATGGGAACGGCCATTGGATATCATGATGAGGGACGATCATCAAAAGGTGAAGGACAATCACCTAGCAGGGTACAGCTGTTGAGGATTATCGCGACATAGGACGAATGCCGGATAAAAAGATCGACGATGGGGACGGCCATCAGATGAATGATGAGGTACGGTCATCAAAAGGTGAATGAAGATCACCTAGAAGGGTACGGCTGCTGAGAAATATCGCGACATAGGATGAATGTCGAATAGAAAGATCAACGATGGGGACGGCCATCAGGTGAATGATGAGGTACGGTCATCAAAAGGTTAAGGACGATCACCTAGCAGGGTACGGCTGCTGAGGATTAACGCGACATAGGACAAATGTCGGATAGAAAGTTGTTTTGTTGGCGACTTCTGAGGATAAATAAACACGGACGAGTGTTTAAGCCCTAAAAATAAAATTGTATAAGTGTTTCGACATTGTGTATAGATTAAAGATACAGATGAGTATCCTTAGGATCACGATAGAAACAAACAACGACGCGTGTTTAAGGAGTATCAACTGTTTGAACAAGGAACACAGACGAGTGTTGATCTGCCAGGGAGATGCATAAGATACAGACGCGTATCAAGGAATTATGTATAAGTAGGATACAGATGAGTATCAGAAGGATTGTGTATAAGTATGTACAAATATTTATATTGGGAGTGCAAAAGGATATTTTGGCTTTTATTTGCAGGGGACGCGTTTTTACGTAATGCAGGAGGAGTGATTTTGGTATTTGCAGGTGACTGGCTCGAACCCGGCTTATGATCATGAAAATTTTTTATTTTTTCCGTAATGCTTCGTATTATACGGAATGTTATGCTCTGTTTGGTGGGAAATGATGTGAATGCTATGATTATGCAAATGAGAGAAACGAGATCCGAAATTTGAAATCTACCAGGAGAACGGATCACTGGGCGATTTGTGGGGAGAAAAGATCACTACATGATCTTTCTAGAGAACTCTGGGGGAAGAATTATGTGGGGATTCAATGTTGGGGATGAGAAGATCTGGCAACTCGTCGGGGAAAAGTGATTTAGGCATTGCTTTGTAGATCTTGCTTGGGGAGGAGAGAACTTCTGGGAAGTAATCTGCTAGAGGATCGGCTTTGTGGGGGATACTCTGAGGGGATAAAAAGCTCGGTGGGGGAATACTTTCGTCAAGTAGTCCTTCTGATGATGTGATTGTCGGCTTGGCTGGGGATATAATGTCTGATATGCCCCATGTTGTGAAAGGTTGTCTGCCTTGAGTACCTGCAACCTGTTAAACAAAGTGTAGATGTTTAGAATTGGCAGAATTTTTGACCAACAAGAAGTGTTGAACTTAGTTCAGGATGTCACACCAGATGTTGTGACATTGTCAAACAGAGTATAAGTTAATGAACTTAGTTCAGGATGTCAAACCAGATGTTGTGACATTGTATAAGTTAATGAATTAAGTTCAGACATCAAGATGTCACACCAGATGTTGTGACATCTCAAACCTGCTACCAGACTTAAATGATGCATAACAGAACTGAGTAAATTCAGGGAATTTATCTGGAAGTAATTGTGAATGGATAAACAATACAAGGCGCATGTGTAGGGAGCTTAGTTATCTGATTTCAGTATAACAGAATAACTACCTCACCTAGAATCAAGGAAGTAACAAACCCTAATTCACGGTGATGACAGCATGACTTATCAGGACTGGATAATCTACAGAAAGCCCAAAATCCAAGCATCTATTTAAGGAACAGAAACTCTCAGAATATAGCACGAAATTAAGAAGACTGTAAAGGGTGTTTTTGTTTAATAGCAGGTTTTAGTTGTGTATCACTTTATGAGCTTTTAAGCAAAAAGTGTATTGTGTCTTGATTGAAACTGTTAAGTAAAATCAAGCTGTTGTATTTGAAGTGTGACTTCAATTTTATTAAACTTGTAACATATCACTGTGTGATTGAGGGGGAGTGAGTTGGTACTCATATCTAAGTTGTGTCTTAGGTAGAAATTGCCTTGGGTAGATATTAAGTGAAGGATTAAACTGAGTGGTTTATGTCCAGAATTAATATTACTTATATTGGATTTCCTTCCTGGCTTGGTAGCCCCCAGATGTAAGTGTGGAGATACACTGAACTGGGTTAACAATTTCCTGTGTTATTTAATTTACCTGCACTTTAAGTTTTGTTTGAGTCTTCAAGTGTTTAAACATCTCATTCAACATCACGTACCTGATCCCAGAATTTCAATTGGCATCAGAGCAGGCACCCTGCCTGTTTAACTGGGTGAGATCTAGGGACTGCAAATTTTGGGAACCTGGACAGAGATGTAAGATCTGTGAATAGACCACCTATATTGGATGGATCCAACTATGACTACTGGAAGCCAAGAATGGTAGCATTCATAAAATCACTTGATAGTAGGGCTTGGAAAGCAGTCAACAAAGGATGGGAGCACCCTGTCCAAGACAATAAGGATGGGGCAAAAGTGTTGAAACCTGAAGAAGAGTGGAGCAAGGAGGAAGAAGATTCAGCACTTGGAAATTCCAAAGCCTTAAATGCCTTATTCAATGGCATTGATAGGAACATATTCAGACTTGTGCATCACTGTGAGCTGGCCAAAGATGTTTGGGACACTCTCAAAACCACTCATGAAGGAACATCAAAGGTGAAGATGTCAAGACTTCAACTTCTCACCACCAAGTTTGAAAACTTGAGAATGAAGGAAGATGAGACAATTCATGAGTTTTACATGAACATCTTGGAAATAGCTAATACTTCTGGTGCTTTGGGAGAGAAGATGAGTGATGAAAAGCTGGTAAGAAAGATTCTCAGATCTTTACCAAAAAGATTTGACATGAAGGTTACTGCAATAGAAGAAGCTCAGGACATATGCACAATGAAGGTTGAAGAGCTCATTGGTTCCCTTCAAACATTTGAGATGGGAATGAATGATACAATTGTAAAGAAAAACAAAAGCATAGCCTTGGTATCAAATACTGATAAAGATGAAGAAAGTCATAAAGCAGACAATGAAGAAAATTTATCATAAACAATTGCTATGCTTGGAAGACAATTCAACAAAATTCTCAAAAGAATGGATAATAGGTCCAGATCAAGTGGAAGAAACTCAAACTCTTCTGAGAATAAAAGACCTTATGATTCTAATAGAAGGTCAAATTATGATGAGAAGACCAACCAAGGAAAAGGGATTCAATGTCATGGATGTGAAGGATATGGATACATCAGAAATGAATGCCCAACCTATCTAAAGAAGCAGAAGAAAGGTCTCTCTGTGACATGGTCAGATGAAGACTCAGGATGTGAGTCAGAAGAAGAATCTGCAAAGCACATCAGTGCTCTAGCTGGAGTATGTGAATCTGAAGGGGGATCTAGTGATGAGGAGCTGACTTTTGAAGAGCTTAAAGAATCATACAAGAAGCTGTGTAAAAGGAGCACTGAAGTATGCATGGAGAATATAAAGAAGAAGAAGCAGATTGAGGAATTAAAGGCTGAAAAGACAAGTACTCTAGAGATCATTGACACTTTGAAAAGTGAAGTAAGCCTACTCAACTCCAAATTGGAGCATATGTCCAAATCTGTCAGAATGTTGAACAGTAGCTCAAACACACTGGATGTCATTCTCAACAACAACAAGCACTCAGGGGATAGGACTGGGCTGGGATTTAATAAAGCTCAAAAGTTTGAGGCTAGCACCAGCAAAACAATTTCAAATCCCATAAAGTCAAACAAGATGTCCCAACAGATGTCCCAACATCATGAAAAGAACATGATGAAAAAGAAGTATCAAAGATGGAGATGCCATCATTGTGGAAGGTTTGGTCACATCAAACCTTTTTGCTACAAGCTGCATGGACATCCAAATCAGAGGTATCAGCAACCCCCTAAGCAGAAGACAGAGGTCACCAAGAAAGTGATGCATGGACATCAAAATCAAAGATATCAACAACCCCCTAAGCAGAAGACAAAGGTCATCAAGAAAATATGGGTACCTAAAGCTAGTCTTCATGCTGATCAAAGCTACAAATACATGCCCAAGAACAAGTTCAACAAACATCCTTGGAGCTCTAAAGATGGACACTACACAGGGCAGAGGCATCAAAGGAAACCTCACAACAGGCAAAAATGGTCAAAGAAGGTTGTTGCCTATATAGCTCATACATCTCTCAGAGTATCAGCTAAGGAAGACTGGTACTTTGACAGTGGATGCTCAAGGCACATGACTGGATTGAAGAATCTGTTGGTAGACTTAAAGTCACACTCATCTAGATATGTAACCTTTGGAGATGGAGCTAAAGGAGAAATCAAGGGAGTTGGGACTTTGGACTGCCCAGATGTACCAAGACTAGATGATGTACTGCTGGTAAAAGGATTGACTGCTAACTTGATCAGCATAAGTCAATTATGTGATCAAGGTTATAGTGTAAACTTTACCAAAACTGAATGCATAGTGTCTGATAAAGAACAGAAGGTTGTCATGAAAGGAGCCAGATCTAAAGACAACTGTTATATGTGGGAACCTCAAGATTTCAGTCTCACTTCAACTTGCTCCTTAGCCAAAGAAGAAGAAGTGAAGCTATGGCACCAAAGACTGGGTCATCTTCATCTCAGAGGAATAAAGAAGATCATATCTATGGAGGCTGTAAGAGGTATTCCAAGACTGAAGATTGATGAAGGCAAAGTATGTGGTGAATGTCAAATAGGCAAGCAAACCAAGATGTCACATCCAAAGCTCCAACATCTGACAACTTCCAAAGTTTTGGAATTATTGCATATGGATCTTATGGGACCAATGCATGTTGAGAGCCTTGGTGGAAAAATGTATGTCTATGTGGTTGTTGATGACTTTTCAAGATATACATGGATAAGTTTCATCAAAGAAAAGTCTGATGTGTTTGATGTATTCAAAGATCTGTGCCAAAGAATACAAAGAGAAAAAGCAAGCTGTGTGGTCAGAATAAGAAGTGACCATGGAAAGGAGTTTGAGAATCAAAAATTCTCAGATTTCTGTTCTTCAGAAGGAATCAATCATGAGTATTCTTCTCCTATCACTCCTCAACTGAATGGGATTGTTGAGGGGAAAAACAGAACTATACAAGAGTCAGCAAGAGCTGTGATTCATGCTAGAAAGTTACCACTGTACTTCTGGGCTGAAGCTATGAACACAGCTTGTTACATTCACAATAGAGTCACTCTAAGAAAGGGAACCTTGTCCACCATCTATGAAGTCTGGAAGGGCAGAAAACCTACATTCAAGTACTTTCATGTGTTTGGAAGTAAATGTTACATTCTGGCTGATAGGGATCAAAGAAGGAAGATGGATCCTAAAAGTGATGAAGGAATTTTCCTTGGATACTCCATAAATAGCAGAGCCTATAGAGTATTTAACTCCAGAACCAAGGTTATAATGGAGTCAATAAATGTGATTATTGATGATGCCCCTGCAGATGTTGCAGATGATGTTGGAACATCTGCTGACAATCAGACGGAAGTTGAAATAAAGAGTGATAATCCTGACTTCACTCTAACTGAGGCAAGGACAGAACAATCAAACAAACCTCCCTCCATCAGAATCCAGAAGGATCATCCTAAAGATCTGATGATTGGTGATCCCAACAGTGGTGTAATCACTAGATCAAGAGAGATGATTTCAGGTTCTTGTTTTGTTTCAAAGATAGAACCTAAAAACATCAAGGAAGCTCTGAATGATGAGTACTGGATTTCTGCTATGCAAGAAGAATTAGGCCAGTTCACAAGGAATGAAGTGTGGGATCTTGTTCCTAGGCCTGATGACATAAATGTGATTGGCACTAAATGGGTGTACAAGAACAAGTCAAACGAGCAGGGATTTGTTACAAAGAACAAGGCTAGACTTGTAGCTCAAGGATACACACAAATTGAGGGAGTAGACTTTGATGAAACCCTTGCACCAGTTGCAAGGCTTGAATCAATCAGACTACTTTTAGGAATTGCTTGTATCCTGAAGTTCAAGCTATTTCAAATGGATGTTAAAAGTGCCTTTCTAAATGGGTATCTTAATGAGGAGGTATATGTGGAGCCGCCTAAGGGATTTGTTGATCCAAGTTGTCCAGAGCATGTATACAAACTAAGGAAGGCTCTTTATGGTCTGAAGCAAGCTCCAAGAGCATGGTATGACAGACTGACCACTTTTCTCATAAAACAAGGGTACAGGAAAGGTGGAATAGACAAAACCTTGTTTGTGAAGGATGAAGAAGGAAATGTCATGATTGCTCAAATATATGTAGATGACATAGTCTTTGGTGGGATGTCAGACAAGATGGTTAAACATTTTGTTACTCAAATGGAATCTGAGTTTGAGATGAGCCTAGTAGGAGAACTAACCTACTTTCTTGGACTGCAAATCAAGTAGATGGAGGACTCCATGTTCATATCCCAAAGCAAGTATGCAAAGAACATTGTCAAGAAGTTTGGGATGGACAATGCAAGTCACAAAAGAACGCCTGCCCCCACTCATTTAAAGCAGACAAAGGATGACAAGGGTGAGAATGTGGACCAAAGCTTATACAGAAGAATGATTGGAAGCCTATTATATCTGACTGCTAGCAGACCAGATATAGCCTAAGGGGTAAATTGGGAATCAAATTATGTGAAATATAGCAGTTATGGAGAAGTGCCAACATGTCCTATGACATCGTGTGGCATGATCACCAGATGGCAGCACCAGTCTGGTCAGTAACTCTGTGTATTCCATTTTTTAGAATTCCACCAGTAACGGAATTTATAAAAGCTCACACTTGCTCTCAGCTCTTCATCTCCTCACTATCTCCTCAAAACCATTTGCATGCTAAAGCTGATTTTCTGAGCTCATCAAAATCAATCAAACCTAAACTCCACTTTCACTTCATCCGAAAAATGTCTCAACATCAAAACCCTAACATCATGGATGAAAATCTTAACCAAGAAGATGTGGTGCATGCAACCCCAAACTCTATGGTTCCAATGGATACTACTCCCATAGACGAAATCAGAGGAAGTGTCCCTCTTGCTCAAAAACCTAGAACTCCAAATGTGAGAAGAGCAAAGGAACCTGTGTTCAGCAAAAGCAAAGGGTTCCTTCATCTTCAAACACCACTCCCAAAGCTTCTGACTATGTGGATGCTTCCATCAAGCATCTTGTGAACAGGATTTTATCTGAACAAAGAGTGGTGTGTGGGGTATCTGTTCCTCTGAACAGCATGCCTGCTCCACAAGAGGAACAGAGCAATCAGGTTGAAGAGGACACTCCTGCTCAACAGGATGTCCCAATAAATGTTGAAACATCTGAGGACCAGAACAAGGCCTCAACTGATGATGATGAAGCCACTGATGACCAAGCTTCTGCTGATTCACCTGCTGAAAAGGAGGCTTCCCAACCTCCTCCTGTTGAAAGCATCTGTTGACCCTAGCATAGCCAAAAGGCTTAGGACTAGGAAGGAGAAGAAGTCTGCTGGACATGCAACTCCTGAAAAGAAACAGCCTACTCCAAGGAAAGACAAGGTCAAAGTTTCATTTGGACCTACTAAGCAATGGAGCAAGGTGAGTACCCAAAAGAGGAAAGCTGCTACTCCACCTGATTCAGATGTTGAAGAGGATGTCCCAACATCCCAACCAAAGAAGAAGCCAACACCTCTCAGATCTAACTCTGATGTTCCTGAAGCTCATCTGGACAATGTGTCCTTTCATCATGTGTCAAGTGTGAGCAAATGGAAGTATGTCTACCAAAGAAGGGTGGCACTGGAAAGAGAGCTGGGCAGCAATGCATTGGAGTGCACTGAGGTAATTGACTTAATATCCTCTGCTGGCTTATTCAAGACTGTTTCAAATTTTTCACCCTGCTATGAGCTGCTGGTCAAGGAGTTCATTGTCAACCTGCAAGAAGAATGTGCTGATGGAAAGTCAGAAGAATTCAGAAAGGTTTATGTAAGAGGGAGATGTGTTAAATTCTCTCCTAGGGTTATAAATCATTACCTAGGGAGAGAATCTGATGGGCCTAATGAGCTAGGGAAAACTGACAACCAAGTTTGCAAGATCATCACTGCCAACCAGGTCAAAACTTGGCCAGTCAAAGGCAAACTTTCTGTTAGCTTGCTTACAAGAAAGTATGCTATGCTGCATAGAATTGGTACTGTCAACTGGGTCCCTACAAACCATACCTCTTCAATAGCTACTGGATTAGGAAGATTCATTTATGCAGTAGGCACCCAAACAAAGTTGGACTTTGGGGCTTACATCTTTGATCAAACACTGAAGCATGCAGGAACTTCAGCAACAAAGCTTCCCATTGCTTTTCCATCTCTGCTCTGTGGAATCATCCTCAACCAGTATCCAGGCATCCTCACTGAGAAGGATTCAGTCTGCAAGAGAGAAAGTCCACTGGCCTTCCACTACAAACTATTCTTGAGCCATCATGCTGCTGATGTTGAAGCTCCCAGTGGGACATCTGTTGGACCTTCAAAAGCAAAGACTCCCATATCCAAAGCTTCCTTGATTGCAGAACTCAAGAACACTTGCAAAGAGTTGGATGCCAGGAAGCAAAAGCATGAGGAAATTATTCAAAGGCTGGAGATGGAAGAGGGTGCTCAGAATGCTGATGAGTCTGATGATGAGTCTGAAGATGAAGAGGATACTGAATATGATGAATCTGAGTGAAATGTGTGTGGAAAGTGTACTGTCTGTTTCAGCATTGTAGTTTTGGCTTTGTAATTTTGTTTTTATCTCTGCTTATGTAAAATTTGGCCCCAATTTCTGTCTAACAAGGGGGAGAAGAGAAGTAAGAGAAGTGTACTGAACAACAACAATGTCTGCTGCAGTTTGCCTGATTAATGAACAATGTTGTTTGTCTGTTTAATGTATGCTTCTGAACTAAGTTTTTTTAATAGAAAATTCTGTTAAACAAGTCAGAATACATATAGGTTTGAGGGGGAGCAAATTATTATAAACTCTCACATGATTCAACAGAAAAGAACTGCTGCACTCTGATAAATAAAACTCTGCTGCACTCTGATAAAACCAGAAGATTGTGTTAGCCAAAAATTAGCCAAAGGGGGAGTTTGTAGATGTTTAGAATTGGCAGAATTTTTGACCAACAAGAAGTGTTGAACTTAGTTCAGGATGTCACACCAGATGTTGTGACATTGTCAAACAGAGTATAAGTTAATGAACTTAGTTCAGGATGTCAAACCAGATGCTATGACATTGTATAAGTTAATGAATTAAGTTCAGACATCTCAAACCTGCTACCAGACTTAAATGATGCCTAACAGAACTGAGTAAATTCAGGGAATTTATCTGGAAGTAATTTTGAATGGATAAACAATACAAAGCGCATCTGTAGGGAGCTTAGTTATCTGATTTCAGTATAACAGAATAACTACCTCACCTAGAATCAAGGAAGTAACAAACCCTAATTCAAGGTGATGACAGCGTGACTTATCAGGACTGGATAATCTACAGAAAGCCCAAAATCCAAGCATCTATTTAAGGAACAGAAACTCTCAGAATATAGCACGAAATTAAGAAGAATGTAAAGGGTGTTTTTGTTTAATAGCAGGTTTTAGTTGTGTATCACTTTATGAGCTTTTAAGAAAAAAATGTATTGTGTCTTGATTGAAACTGTTAAGTAAAATCAAGTTGTTGTATTTGAAGTGTGACTTCAATTTTATTAAACTTGTAACATATCACTGTGTGATTGAGGGGGAGTGAGTTGGTACTCATATCTAAGTTGTGTCTTAGGTAGAAATTGCCTTGGGTAGATATTAAGTGAAGGATTAAACTGAGTGGTTTAAGTCCAGAATTAATATTACTTATATTGGATTTCCTTCCTGGCTTGGTAGCCCCCAGATGTAAGTGTGGAGATACACTGAACTGGGTTAACAATTTCCTGTGTTATTTAATTTACCTGCACTTTAAGTTTTGTTTAAGTCTTCAAGTGTTTAAACATCTCATTCGACATCACGTACCTGATCCCAGAATTTCACAAAGGAATCACACAAGTGTCTTGAGGTATCCTCAACCGGATTCCGTCATAGGAGTTATATTTGCTTAAGAGTACATATTTCCTGCAAGCATTTATTGAAAATGGCTTATGTGTTTTCATGCAAATGGTGTATTACGAACTTTGGGCATTCTGCAAACAAACAAAAGGGTACACAAAACAAAGTGTGAATGAATATTTGACTTTATTGATTTGTGTGCCCTGAATAGGTGAGTACTGTGAGAAGCTGATCCCTGAAATGAGGAGATTGCTACAAAATTGAGAAAATAAAAGTCCTATTTCGCAATGCTGAAGTTGATGCTTCAATCTTCCTTTTGCTATGACCTGTATGACCTGAACGCTCCTCTTATCTTGTTTTCTGAAGAAAATTGATTTTGATCGACGCTTTGTCCTTTCGAAGCTTGCCAGGTTATGTGAGTGATACAGACGAATTCAGAATGCAGTTGTTCGCTTATTCCCTGATTTTGCGTGGATCGCCCTTTCGGGTTTTCAATCCACCGGGATACCCTTTTTTGCCTGAGTTGTCCAATGTGGCTTTTCAACTCAGCAGGTGTACATTTTTTAAATTTGATTTTCCCTTATTTTTGCCCGAGTCTTTTATTCTGTTTTTGACTCGTCGGGATGCCCTATTTTTTCCTGGACTTACATTCTGTTTTTATGTCCAGCGGGTCATTTATGCAAAGTAGTTTTTAACTGCATCTGAATTCAAAGGAGATGGAAGTCTTCACCACCCATGGTTGCGAGCATTAGTGCTCCACCCGAGAAGACTTTAGTTATCACATAGGGACCTTCATAGTTTTGGGTCCACTTGACCTGTGGTCTGTATGAGGAGGAAGGATTCTTTTCAGTACCAGCTCTCCCACTTGATATTCCTGAGGTCTGACTTTTTGATCGAAGGCTTTCTTCATTCGCTTCTGATATAACTGACCATGACAGATAGCTGCTAATCTCTTTTCTTCAATCAGGCTCAGTTGGTTATAACGAGATCGGACCCATTCTGCTTCGTCCAATTTTACATCCATCATTACTCGCAAGGAGGGTAATTCAACTTCAACAGGTAGGACTGCTTCCATATCATACACAAGCTGATAAGAAGTTGCCCCGGTAGATGTTCTGATGGAAGTTCGGTACCCATGGAAGGCGAATGGTAACATTTCGTGCCAGTCTTTGTATGTGACTACCATCTTTTGCACAATCTTCTTAATGTTCTTGTTAGCTGTCTCAACAGCGCCATTCATCTTTCGCATGTAAGGAGAAGAGTTGTGATGTTGAATTTTGAAGTCTCGACACAGTTCTGCCATCATCTTGTTGTTAAGGTTTGAACCATTATCAGTAATGATTCGTTCGGGAACTCCATATCGACAGATGATATCCCTCCTCAGAAATCGGACTACCACTTGCTTGGTGACATTTGCATATGAAGCTGCTTCAACCCATTTGGTGAAGTAATCAATGGCTACCAGGATGAATCTATGATCATTTGAAGCAGTTGGCTTGATCTTTCTAATCATATCAATGCCCCACATGACGAAGGGCCAAGGTAAAGACAATATATTCAAAGGATTGGGAGGCACATGCACTTTGTCTGTGTAGATTTGGCATTTATGGCACTTTCTGGCATAGGCACAATAGTCTGCGTCCATTGTGATCCAGTAGTAACCTGATCGTAACAATTTCTTTGCCATTGCATGTCCTCCGGCATAGGTACCGAAAGAACCTTCATGTACTACGTGCATTAGTAGGTTTGCCTCCTTCTTGTTAACACATCTGTCAAGACCATGTCGAAGTTCCGCTTGTATAAAGGAGCCATCAGTATTGAGGAAGAAACTGCAAGCTAGCCTTCTCAATGTATTCTTATCATTAGACGATCCCTCAGGTGGGTATGTCTGATTCTCCAAGAAGCATTTGATGTCGTGGAACCAAGGTTTGTTGTCAACGACAGTGTCCACAGAGAATACATATGCCGGTCGGTCTAGAATGGATACTAAAATCTGAGGCACATAGTTGGCAGTCTGTACTTTGATCATAGATGAAATATTGGCCAAGGCGTCTGCGAACTGATTCTCATCTCGAGGGATGTATTCACGCTTAACCGTTGTAAGGAAAGCCAACAATCTTCTCGTATAGTCACGGTAGGGAACCAGATGCTCTTGATGAGTATACCACTTGCCATTAGTTTGGTTGACCACCAAAGCTGAATCTCCGAATACATTCAAGGTTTTGATCCTGAGGTCAATGGCTTCTTCAAGACCCATGATACAAGCTTCGTATTCTGCTTCGTTGTTAGTGCAGGAAAAGGTGAGCCTTGCTGAGAAAGGCATATGGACTCCTTTGGGTGTAATAAGCACTGCACCAACTCCACGACCGTTATAATTAACTGCCCCATCGAACATCATAGTTCATGCTTCTTTTAGATCAGGCCCTTCTGTGTGAATAGGATCTTCACAATCTTTTGATTTCAAGAACATGATGTCTTCATCAGGGAAATCAAATCTCATAGGCTGGTAGTCATAAATGGGTTGCTCAGCCAGATAGTCAGACAATACACTGCCCTTGATGGCTTTCTGAGAGGTGTAATGAATATCATATTCTGTTAGAATCATTTGCCACCTTCCAAATCTTCCGGTAAGTGTTGGCTTCTCAAATATGTACTTGACTGGATCCATCTTTGAGATCAACAAGGTAGTATGAGTCAACATATATTGTCTTAGTCGGCGAGCAGCCCACGCTAAAGCACAACAAGTTTTCTCGAGCAGTGAATAACGTTGTTCACAGTCGGTAAACTTTTTGCTTAGGTAGTATATTGCATACTCTTTTCGACCAGACTCGTCATGCTGGCCCAACACACACCCCATTGATTCATCTAATATTGTCAGGTACATTATTAGAGGTCTTCCTTCAACTTGAGGCATGAGAATTGGAGGTTCTTGCAGATACTCTTTGATCTTGTCAAAGGCTCTTTGACAATCATCGTTCCACCTGACTATTTGTTCCTTTCTTAGCAGTTTGAACAAGGGCTCACAAGTTGCAGTGAGATGAGATATGAACCTTGAAATGTAGTTCAATCTACCTAAGAACCCTCGAACTTCTTTCTCAGTCTTAGGTGCAGGCATTTCCTGAATTGATTTGACTTTGTCGGGATCAACCTCAATTCCTTTTCCGCTTACAATAAAACCCAGCAGCTTACCAGAATGTACCCTGAATGTGCATTTGTTGGTATTCAACCTTAACTGATACTTCCTCAGACGCATGAACAATTTCAACAAGTTTACCAAATGGTCTTCTTCTGTGAGGGACTTGGCAATCATGTCATCCACGTAACACTCAATTTCTTTATGGATCATGTCGTGGAATAATGTTATTATGGCCCGTTGATATGTTGCACCGTCATTCTTCAGACCAAACGACATTACTTTGTAGCATAACGTGCCCCACGATGTGATGAAGGTTGTCGTTTCCATGTCTTCAGATGACATCTTGATCTGATTGTATCCAGAAAATCCGTCCATGAAGGAAAATACCGAGAACTGAGTTGTGCTGTGTAACGCCCCGAAAATCTAAATTTAATTATTTAATCATTTATTTAATTAATTTAGAAAATTTGGAGAGTTTGGGTTAATTTGAGAATTTTGGAGAAAATGAGTATTTTTATATAATAAGGATAAATAGTGTTTTATTATACTTTTTTATTTTTATCATTTAAAAATATGTTAAAGAAAAGGATATGATGGTACTTTTGTGAAATCATGAGGGTAATATGGGAAAAGGCTAAGCTGGGATATTATAGCCAAAAGAAGAGAATACGATCAGTTTCTCATATTTTGTTTTCTATCGTGTTTTGGAAGCGCTCTGAAGAAAGAGGAACTCAGAGTCAGGAGGCTGAGGAGAACCCAAGAGAAGCATGTAAAGCGTCGAAATTCTCTAAGGTATGGGGAGTTTTCATAATCTATGATAAATGTATAGGGATTGGAATATGAATGGATTAGAATGGTATGAGTTTAGGGGTTTTTGGGGTTTTGAGTTAGGTTGAGTTTTTATGAGAAATCTTGATAAATTAGAGCTATTAGAATGAGTTATAATCGTATATTTGTCTGTATAATTGTTGTCTGGATGTTGTTAAGGTTTAGTTGATGTTTTTGAATGATTTTTGGGTGTTATGATGTGAAATCCGTAATGGGGTTTTGGGAGTTTTTGGAATTGGAACAGTCTGTAATTGTATAGCAGAGAACTGCTGGAAAACGTGCGTTAATCGGTTAACGCTATGGGTTAACCGGTTAACCATTGTAATTTTTGGGAAAATTCTGGAAATTCGTCGGCGTTAACCGGTTAACGCTATGGGTTAACCGGTTAACACTGTTGGGACAGCAAATTTTATTTTTTCAAAATTTCATATCTTTTAAACCGTAAGTCCGATTCGCATTCCGTTTGAAGCGTCGGGACGAGTACAATATGAACTTTATTTTGATGAATAGAAACGAGGAAAATGCAACAGTTTTTGATAAATGAATTTGTGAAACAACCTTATAATTATCTAATAAATTACCGGGTACGGGTTAATTATTGATGTGTCAGAGTGGTTAGGGAACCAGTGTTCAGGGTGTAATGTCATGATGATATATATGAATATTTGCTGGTTGTTTTTCTTATTGAAATGAATGATGCGGATTATTTTGGTGAATTTTTCGATGTAGCGCATCATTGCATTTCATAACATTCACTATGGGGCTTCGACCTATTTATTTGCTTCAATCCCATTGTGTGGATTGAAGTGTCTCGATGATTATGGTGTGCTCCCTTGTGGAGGGTTGATGGTCATGTATCCATCTTATGGTGTGCTCCCTTGTGGAGGGTTGATGGTCATGTATCCATCTTTTGGTGAAAATGGTACCACATGCATATTGCATATTAGGATGTAGAATTGCATATTTTGGATGAATTTCATGATTGTGTTGGTGTTAATTGATTTCATGATGGTGTTGTGGTTGTTGCTGAATTTTGTAGTTGACGATGTCATGTTATGTGTACTAATTTATTTATGATTCTATATTCTTATAAGTTTATGATATATTATGATTACTCACCCTGCCTGCTTGGAAACGTTGCCTCCTTCGTGGGTAACTTGCAGATGTCGAAGAATAGTCCTGCAGTGTAATAGGAGTAATTCATGAGTCTCGGAGCATGCTTTAGTGTTCCTTAGGAGTGGTTCTGGTTTATGTGTCCTGCTCTGTGTCATGTAACACTGGGATGGGTTTTATTCTGTTAACTGTTTCAGTTATGTTATTATTGGATAAATGTTTTTCCTATTTATATGATGTTAAATTCAGGATGGTGAAAATGACTTTTATGAAGTTTTGAATTATGAAGTTAATTTCCGCTGCGAAATGATTTATGGTATTTTGATGTTGATTAACCCGTGTTACGGGACAGGACACTATTGTGTATTTTTGTTGAAAATGTGATACCCTTTTAGACGATTACTCTGATAATATTTGAATATTATGTTTGGGGTAGAAGGGTGTTACATTAGTGGTATCAGAGTAGGTCGGTCTGTCCGGCCAAGTCTTGTTGTTGTCAGTCAGTTGTCAAGTCGTTATTTATTTAACGATTATTCTCTTCTGATGTGGTAAGTGTTGTGCAGAATGGAAGGAAACAACTCGCGTGCTTTCGCTGATGCTATTGCAACTCTTGCTCAAACTGCTGCTCGAAACAATGCGCATGATGAGTTTCGTGCATTGGAGAAATTCCAGAGGAGTAATCCACCTGTGTTTGAAGGAACTCATGACCCGGCGAGCGCACAGAAGTGGCTCAAGGCAACTGAGAAGATTTTCATAGTAATGGCGTGTGCTGACGCGCAGAAGGTTCAATTCGGAACTCATATGTTGTCTGAGGAAGCTGAAGACTGGTGGGATAATACTCGTCAGCGTCTCGAGGATGAAGCTGTTGTGGTGACTTGGACTGTATTTAAGGCGGAGTTCCTTAAGAAGTATTTTCCGGAAGATGCTCGTGGTAAGTTGGAGATAGAATTCCTTGAGCTGAAACAAGGAAACTTGACTGTGGCAGAGTATGCTGCCAAATTTGAAAGGCTGGTGAAGTTTTGTCCTCACTACAACAGGGCAGATGCTGAACTTTCCAAGTGTCTTAAGTTTGAGAATGGGCTAAGACCTGAAATTAAGCAGGGAATTGGATGCCAACAAATTCGCAAGTATGCAGAGCTGGTGGATAAGAGTTGTATTTATGATGAGGATAGCCGAGCTCGGTCAGCTCACTATAAACAGCTGAGCGAGAAGAAAGACAAGAGTCAGTATATAGGAAAACCTTATGTGACTACTGGTGATAAGGGGAAGCAGAAGGCATATGTTGAGAAGAAACAAAGTAGGGGAGCTGCTAATGTACCTGTTAAGTGTTACAAGTGTGGAGAGGCAGGTCATAAGGCCGATGTGTGTACCACCAGAATTGTGAAATGTTACCGTTGTGGCAAGCTTGGGCATAAAGTGAGTGATTGTCCTAATGAAGGCCCAACCTGTTACAATTGTGGTGAACAGGGGCATATCAGCACCCAATGCCAGAAACCAAAGAAGAATGCTGCTACTACTCAGAATGCTGGAAGAGTTTTTGCATTAACTGGTTCAGAAGCTCCAAAGAAGGACAACTTGATCAGAGGTACCTGTTTTATTAATAATATTGAGTTGATTGCTATTATTGACACTGGAGCTACACATTCATTTATTTCTCTTGAGTGTGCTAATATATTGGGTTTAAAGTTGTCTAATATGAATGGTAATATGATAATAGAGACTCCTGCTAATGGATATGTGACTACCATGCTTGTCTGTTTGAAATGTCCTTTGACAATTTTCGAGAAGAATTTTGTGATGGATTTGGTGTGCCTACCATTACACCAAATCGATGTTATCCTTGGTATGAACTGGTTGGAATTCAATTATGTTCATATTAACTGTTATAGTAAAACAGTGCAGTTCCCTGATTTGAGTGGGAATGGTGAGTTGATGTTTTTATCTGCTAAGCAAGTGGATGACCTTGTTTTAGATGAAGCTTTGATGTTTGCAGTGTCTACCTCATTGCAAGTTGATGATAAGACTGTTAGTGCAGAGTTGCCTGTGGTTTGTGAATTTCAAGATGTGTTTCCTGGTGATATAAGTGATTTACCACCGGAACGTGAGATTGATTTTACTGTGGACTTAGTACCGGGTACAAGTCCTGTCTCGATGGCTCCTTATAGAATGTCGGCTTCAGAGTTGAATGAGTTGAAGAAACAATTAGAAGAATTGTTAGATAAGAGGTTCATTAGACCCAGTATTTCTCCTTGGGGTGCTCCGGTGTTGCTTGTTAAGAAGAAAGATGGTAGTATGAGATTGTGTGTCGATTACCGACAGTTGAATAAAGTGACTATCAAGAATAAGTATCCACTTCCGAGGATCGATGATTTGATGGATCAGCTAGTAGGTGCTTGTGTCTTTAGTAAAATTGATCTGAGGTCTGGCTATCATCAGATTCGAGTTAAAGCTGATGATATTCCGAAAACAGCTTTCAGGACGAGATATGGGCATTATGAGTATACGGTGATGCCGTTTGGGGTTTCTAATGCGCCTGGTGTGTTTATGGAATATATGAATAGAATCTTTCATGAGTATCTAGATAAGTTCGTGGTGGTTTTCATAGATGATATCTTGGTATATTCTAAATCAGAAGAGGAACATGTCGAGCATTTGAGAGTTGTGTTGCAAGTGTTGAGAGAAAAGAAATTGTTTGCTAAGTTATCTAAGTGTGAATTTTGGCTAAGGGAAGTGAGTTTCCTCGGCCATGTAATTTCAAGTGGTGGAATTTCGGTGGATCCTTCAAAGATTAATGCGGTATTGCAGTGGGAGACTCCGAAGTCAGCTACAGAAATTCGTAGTTTTCTTGGGTTGGCTGGTTACTATCGTAAGTTCATTGAAGGTTTTTCTAAGATAGCTTTACCGTTGACGCAATTGACTAGGAAGGGTCAAGCGTATGTGTGGGATGTTGCTTGTGAAGAGAGTTTCATAGAACTGAAGAAAAGATTAACGACCGCGCCAGTATTGGTCTTACCGAATCCAGATGAGTCCTTTGTAGTTTATTGTGATGCTTCCAAGATGGGTCTTGGTGGAGTTTTGATGCAGGATAATAAGGTGGTTGCTTATGCTTCTAGACAGTTAAGAGTTCATGAGAGGAACTATCCTACTCACGACTTAGAGTTAGCAGCTGTGGTGTTTGTGCTTAAGATTTGGAGGCACTACTTGTTTGGTTCGAAATTTGAAGTATTCAGTGATCACAAAAGTTTAAGGTACTTGTTTGATCAGAAAGAGTTAAATATGAGACAGAGACGGTGGCTAGAATTATTGAAAGATTTTGATTTTGATTTGAATTACCATCCGGGTAAGGCAAATGTGGTGGCTGATGCTTTGAGTAGGAAGTTGCTGCATATTTCAATGCTTATGGTGAAAGAATTGGATATGATCGAGCAATTCAGAGATATGAGCTTGTTGTATGAAACTACTACTGATAGTGTGAAATTGGGAATGTTAAAGTTGACCAGTGAGATTTTGGAAGAGATTCGTAAGGGTCAGAAATCTGATTTGAAATTAGTCGATCAATTGATGTTGGTTGATCAAGTTAATGCAGGTGACTTTCGAGTCGATGAAGATGGAATTTTGAGATTTAGAGATAGAGTATGTATTCCGAATATTGCAGGAATTAAAAAGAGAATTTTAGAAGAAGGGCACAAGAGTCGACTGAGTATTCATCCTGGTGCTACAAAGATGTATCAGGATTTACGCAGGTTGTTTTGGTGGCCGGGTATGAAAAGAGACATTGTTGAATTTGTATATGCTTGTTTGATATGTCAGAAGTCAAAGATAGAACATCAGAGACCTTCAGGTATGATGCAACCATTGAATGTTCCTGAGTGGAAATGGGATAGTATTTCCATGGATCTTGTGACTAGGTTACCTAAGACTGCTAGAGGTAATGATTCGATTTGGGTAATTGTTGATCGGTTAACTAAGTCGACACATTTCTTGCCAATGAGGATTAACCATTCCATGCAAAGATTAGCTGAGATTTATATTGAGGAAATTGTGAAGTTGCATGGTGTGCCTTCAAGTATTGTATCGGATAGAGATCCGCGGTTTACATCGAGGTTTTGGAAGAGTTTGCAGGATGCTTTGGGTACTAAGTTGAGGATGAGTTCTGCTTATCACCCGCAAACGGATGGCCAGACGGAAAGAACAATCCAATCTTTAGAAGATTTGCTGAGAGCTTGTGTATTAGTTCAAGGAGGGTCTTGGGATAGTCATTTGCCGTTGGTCGAGTTTACGTACAATAACAGTTTTCATGCTAGTATCGGAATGGCTCCATATGAGGCATTGTATGGTAGACGTTGTCGTACTCCATTATGTTGGTATGAGTCAGGAGAGAGTTTGGTGCTTGGGCCAGAGATTGTCCAAGAAACAACTGAAAAGATAAAAATGATTCAGGAAAGGATGAAAACATCGCAGAGTCGTCAAAAGAGTTATCACGATAAGAGAAGGAAAGCACTTGAGTTCCAAGAGGGAGATCATGTGTTCTTAAGAGTTACTCCTATGACTGGTGTGGGAAGAGCTTTAAAGTCTAGAAAGCTCACTCCACGTTTCGTTGGTCCATATCAGATTATGCAGAGGATAGGGGAAGTGGCCTATCGGGTGGCTTTACCTCCCTCTCTTGCGAATTTACATGATGTATTCCATGTATCGCAGTTGAGGAAGTACATTCCGGACCCGTCGCATGTAATTCAGTTAGATGATGTTCAGGTGAGAGATAATCTGACAGTTGAAGCTTTACCAGTGAGGATTGATGGTAGAGAATTGAAGCGACTTCGAGGTAAAAAGATTGCTTTAGTGAAGGTATTATGGGGAGGACCAGCTGGAGAAAGTTGGACTTGGGAGCGCGAAGATCAGAGGAGGGAGTCGTATCTGACTCTATTTACTTCAGGTAATTTTCGAGGACGAAAATTCTTTAAGTAGGGGAGAGTTGTAACGCCCCGAAAATCTAAATTTAATTATTTAATCATTTATTTAATTAATTTAGAAAATTTGGAGAGTTTGGGTTAATTTGAGAATTTTGGAGAAAATGAGTATTTTTATATAATAAAGATAAATAGTGTTTTATTATACTATTTTATTTTTATCATTTAAAAATATGTTAAAGAAAAGGATAAGATGGTACTTTTGTGAAATCATGAGGGTAATATGGGAAAAGGCTAAGCTGGGATATTATAGCCAAAAGAAGAGAATACGATCAGTTTCTCATATTTTGTTTTCTATCGTGTTTTGGAAGAGCTCTGAAGAAAGAGGAACTCAGAGTCAGGAGGCTGAGGAGAACCCAAGAGAAGCGTGTAAAGCGTCGAAATTCTCTAAGGTATGGGGAGTTTTCATAATCTATGATAAATGTATAGGGATTGGAATATGAATGGATTAGAATGGTATGAGTTTAGGGGTTTTTGGGGTTTTGAGTTAGGTTGAGTTTTTATGAGAAATCTTGATAAATTAGAGCTATTAGAATGAGTTATAATCGTATAGTTGTCTGTATAATTGTTGTCTGGATGTTGTTAAGGTTTAGTTGATGTTTTTGAATGATATTTGGGTGTTATGATGTGAAATCCGTAGTGGGGTTTTGGGAGTTTTTGGAATTGGAACAGTCTGCAATTGTATAGCAGAGAACTGCTGGAAAACGTGCGTTAACCGGTTAACGCTATGGGTTAACCGGTTAACCATTGTAATTTTTGGGAAAATTCTGGAAATTCGTCGGCGTTAACCGGTTAACGCTATGGGTTAACCGGTTAACACTGTTGGGACAGCAAATTTTATTTTTTCAAAAATTCATATCTTTTAAACCGTAAGTCCGATTCGCATTCCGTTTGAAGCGTCGGGACGAGTACAAAATGAACTTTATTTTGATGAATAGAAACGAGGAAAATGAAACAGTTTTTGATAAATGAATTTTTTAAACAACCTTATAATTATCTTATAAATTACCGGGTACGGGTTAATTCTTGATGTGTCAGAGTGGTTATGGAACCAGTGTTCAGGGTGTAATGTCATGATGATATATATGAATATTTGCTGGTTGTTTTGCTGATTGAAATGAATGATGCGGATTATTTTGGTGAATTTTTCGATGTAGCGCATCATTGCATTTCATAACATTCACTATGGGGCTTCGGCCTATTTATTTGCTTCAATCCCATTGTGTGGATTGAAGTGTCTCGATGATTATGGTGTGCTCACTTGTGGAGGGTTGATGGTCATGTATCCATCTTATGGTGTGCTCCCTTGTGGAGGGTTGATGGTCATGTATCCATCTTTTGGTGAAAATGGTACCACATGCATATTGCATATCAGGATGTAGAATTGCATATTTTGGATGAATTTCATGACTGTGTTGGTGTTATTTGATTTCATGATGGTGTTATGGTTGTTGCTGAATTTTGTAGTTGACGATGTCATGTTATGTGTACTAATTTATTTATGATTCTATATTCTTATAAGTTTATGATATATTATGATTACTCACCCTGCCTGCTTGGAAACGTTGCCTCCTTCGTGGGTAACTTGCAGATGTCGAAGAATAGTCCTACAGTGCAATAGGAGTAATTCATGAGTCTTGGAGCATGCTTTAGTGTTCCTTAGGAGTGGTTCTGGTTTATGTGTCCTACTCTGTGTCATGTAACACTGGGATGGGTTTTATTCTGTTAATTGTTTCAGTTATGTTATTATTGGATAAATGTTTTTCCTATTTATATGATGTTAAATTCAGGATGGTGAAAATGACTTTTATGAAGTTTTGAATTATGAAGTTAATTTCCGCTGCGAAATGATTTATTGTATTTTGATGTTGATTAACCCGTGTTACGGAACAGGACACTGTTGTGTATTTTTGTTGAAAATGTGATACCCTTTTAGACGATTACTCTGATAATATTTGAATATTATGTTTGGGGTAGAAGGGTGTTACATGTTGTCTACCAATACATCAATATGAGGTAATAGGAAGTCATCTTTCGGGCTTGCTCTGTTCAGATCCCGGTAATCAACATACATATACACCTTTCCATCCTTCTTGGGTACGGGTACAATGTTAGCAACCCAAGGCGGGTAACTAGTTACAGCAAGAAAACCGGCGTCCCACTGCTTTTGTACTTCTTCTTTGATTTTCATGGCCATGTTTGGGCGAGTACGGCGCAACTTTTGTTTAACTGGCGGACAATCTTCTTTCAATGGCAGCTTGTGCATGACAATATCTGTATCCAAACCCGGCATATCTTGATAGGACCAAGCGAATACTTCGACATATTCTTGCAGCATACTGATAAGTTATTCTTTTACTAGAGCTTGCAGACTGGCCCCAATCTTCACCTCTTTCACATCTTCCTTGGTACCAAGATTGATAGTCTCAACCTTCTCCTGATAAGGAGCAATCACATTTTCCTCTTGTCTCAATAACCTGGCTAGCTCTTCAGGTAAATTGTAGTCTTCTTCAACCCCTTCATCTGCTTGATTAATCGGATTGTCGAAGTCATACGAGGTCATAGCAGTGTCGTTGTCGGTGCAATCTGGAGGGCTATCTCTACAAGGGTTGAGATTTGGTTCATTTTAGTGATTGATTTTATCTTATTTAGGAAAAGTGAATGAAGTTATTATTGAGAAAGCATTGCCATTTATTGTTTTGTGCGAAAATAACAAAAATGAAAAGACAGGGAGCGAAAAAAAGATTGTTTGCAAAAAGATGTCCATTGTTTATTAATATTCAATTTGCACAAAATACATATGGCCCTATTACAAAATGAGTCCAAACATCTTGGGCAAGATGCAGGACTTTGATGCATGCTTAAAACAGGAAATAGTAATTACTCTGTAGCAGTAACCCTTATAATTTCCTAGGAAGACTAGTTGAGGACTTGTTGGCCCGGGACTCTTGGACGAATCCAGCTTTCCAGGTTGTAGTCGCTCTCAGCCTCGTCTTCCAAAGTATTGACAACATCTGGGGTCAGCATTCCCCCACTTATGAAGTTGGGAGCTTCGGCAACCTCCTCTGGAACTTGTCGGGATGGTCTGTAACCCAAACCGAATTTGTCTTCTTTCATCTGAACCTTCAGCAGCTTGCCCCAGCCTTGGGCATTCCCTTCTTCCACAACCTTCCGATCCTGTTTGTAGGAAGCAATTGAGGTGCCCATCCTTTCTTCTTGGGATGCAGCAAACACCTCAGTTGTAGCTTCGTTGATGTTCAAGTCTTCAAAACCTTGACTCATGGTTTCATGGATCTCCCCATCCATCTCTATGTACTTATATGTAGCCAGATGACTGACGAAGATGTCTTCTTCTCCACAGATGGTGATAATTTGGCCCTCCCACTCGTATTTTAACTTCTGGTGAAGGGTAGTTGTTACCGCACCGGGGACGTGGATCCGGGGTCGACCCAACAAACAGCTGTAGGCAGGCTGTATGTCGATCACATAGAAGATAGTTTTGAAAAATTGTGGGCCAATTACCATAGGAAGCTCAGTCTCTCCGAGAACCGATCTCTTAGAACCATCAAAAGCTCTGACAACTAGGTTGCTCAGACGAAGTGCAAGACCATCATACTCCAGCTTGACTAAATCTTTCTTTGGCAACACGTTGAGGGATGATCCGGTATCAACAAGGACATGAGAAAGTACAACACCTTTACATTCCAAAGTGATATGCAAAGCCTTGTTGTGATTACGCCCCTCCGTAGTCATGTCAGCATTGGTGAAACATAGTCCATGACTAATATTGACATTTGCGACCACCGTTTCTAACTGATTGACCATGATTTCTTCTGGCACATATGTTGCGTGCAAGACCTTGAGTAGTGAATTCTGGTGAGCCTCAGAACACATGAGCAGAGATAGTATGGATATCTTGGAGGGTGTTTGATGGAGCTGATCCACAATTTTGTAGTCACTTGTTTTGATAATCCTCATAAACTCGTCCACATCCTGATCAAAGGACGTCTTCTGAGTTTCTTTTGCAGTTGGTTCTTCTGGCACCACACTTTTGCCTTTTTCTTTGGCAGCAGTTTCTGCATCAGCATTAACCCTGGGAAACTGTGAAGCGAAGAGACGTCCGCTCCAGGTGAATCCTCCGCCTCCTCCGACATTGTCAATTTGTGGTGCAGATGTTGAGGATTCAAGAGTGATCTTCCTTTCGTGGAAGTAAAGATCCGAACCATAATGCCAAGGAACAACATTATTGTTATCATAAGGAATTGGTCCAGACACTATGATGGTCACCGGACTAATTGCAGCAGAAGAAGGAGTTGTGATAGTCTGTGGATCATAGTAGATGGTAACAGGAGGTCTGATTGAAGATGGTGCAGGTGCAGGAAGTTGTTAATGAGGGTATTGCTGAAAGTTGTTTTTGAGAGATACGGGAACATGGATGGTTGTTGTATCATAGTAGATGGTAACTGTTGAGATGTCGTCACTGGTGTTTGCTGTCGTTGTAGTTGATTCTGTTGAAATAATTTTTGCTGTATTTGTAAAAGATTTTGTTGAGATAATGTTTGTTGGTGTTGTAGGAGAGATTTTTGTTGCAGTTGTAGAAGATGGAATTGTTGATGCGATTTGCAGGATGCCTTCTTTGATAAGACTGCTAATACCATTCTTCAGATTTGCACAACCATTGGTAGAAACTTTGCAAGCTTCACAACGGGCCTTACAACCCGGAAACACTTGGCATTTCAATAGCTGAGCTTTTACTTCGGCCAGTGGTGTTTGAATACTTGCAATGTCATCAATCAGAATTGTTGGTTGGTCCTCCCCAATGGCATTGATCTTTGGCTCACCATGATTTGGTATTGGATTCCTTGTGACATTTGGTGGAGGTGCAAAATTCAAAGCCTTGGAGTCGATCAAAGGTGGTTGGACAGCGGCAGCGAGTTGTCTCCACCTTTGAGCGTATTCGTGGAAACTTTCTCTCGAGGACTGAGACATACCCATCAAGAGGGTCCTATTGGGTGCCATATCCAGGTTGTAGTGATATTGGCGTATAAAGGCCTCAGCTAAATCTTTTCAGTTCCTGACAGTAGCCCTTGACAAGTGTGAATACCATTCTCTGGATGCCCCAGTTAAATTGTCTTCAAAGTAAAACATCCATAGTTTCTCATCCATGGTATATGCTTTCAATCTTCCCAAAAAAGATTGCAAATGAGTACGAGGACAGGAGGTACCGTTATACTTTTCAAAGCATGAAGGTTTGAACTTGTGGGGGAATCCTTACTCCCTCGACTATGCCCATATCCATCACATCAAATCCCATGAATTTTTTGGATTTCCATGGATCTCGGCTTCTCAGATATCTCGTCCAACCGACGGTCATAAGCTTCATCTGCCCCAGCACCCAGCACTGTAAATTGCTCATCTTGGGGATCTTCCTGTAGAATACGATCTCCAGTGTTCCTTTGGCCATTCCCGACGATATTAACTTCAGGATGGTTGTCAGGTCCAAACACTACTGGAGTCGTTCGTGGCTGCTCGCGCTCATTGTTGCTAGTACCTCCAGTGCCAGCGTGGTTATCTTCTGGAGTTTGTTGCTCGACCAACTCCCTCAATATTTCCTGGGTCTGTGTCAGTCCAGTCATCATAGCCATTAATTGATTCATCTGAGTCCTCACTTTTGTCCTCACATCAGTCATCTGAGTCCTCACATCTGTCAGTTCCTGCTATAGCTGATCCATTTGTAGACTCGGAAGGTTGTGTCGAGTTGGATATATGTGGATGAGATTGACGGGAAAGATCCTCCTGCGAGCAATATTTCCTGAAACAATCAACAGAGTGAGAATACAACAACAAAATCACTTGCAAAACAAGGGATATGAAGTCAGCATGCAATGAAATATGTCTATTTGTCGTTAGAGGGTATCCGGTTTGGTTCTTGGTTTTGACCTTCCAGACCTCTGGGAGATGAAGATGTTTGAAGCAAACGAAGTCCATAAGAAAATCCAATTTATAACCATAAAAATACAAGTGGCAATGCCAAAATACAAATAGTTCATGAATTTGTAAACACCCCAAATTTTCCCTCACCCATTCACACCATGGCTTGTGATCACTTCATATGCATAAACACAATCATGACATCTCATACCACAATTTTGAGTCATTGCATTGTTTCTAAGTCATCTGCATTTAGGGTTTGTGATCTGAGTAATCCAAGAGCTTTCTGGGCCACTCCAAAGGTCATCAATCACTTCAAAGGGGTCCATGTATGTTCAAACATCATATTATATCCTCTCAAAGTCAAGAATGTCAAAAAAAATCACAAGAACTGAGAATGGTATGGAAGCAGAGCCAGGCTTGACTGCACAGATGACCTAAAATTAGGATTTTGGTTTCAAGGGCCATAACTCCAAATTTTTTGGTCATTCTTGTTTCTATTGGTCTCTATATAGTATAGGGAGTATGCATATCAATTTTCATGAAGAAATTCCATGGGGAAGTCATCTGATCAAGAGTTGACTTTTCAAGCAAGTCAGTGCAAAATCAGGGCATCTGAGACCCCCAATGACCCAACCAAGGGGTGTTCTTCATCATTTTGATTGTGTATGATCTTTATTTGATCATGGAAGATGTTAGAAGTTCACAAAATTGCAAATTTCAAGTCTTTTGCAAAGTTGACTTTTTGGGCAAGTTTGACTTTTAATGAAAATGTCATTTTAAGCAACTTTTTCAACCCTTACTTTTTGATTCAAGAAAGCTTCAAATGGAAAAACTATGGTCATGAAAGTTGTAGAATAGATCTTTCCCTTTTCAAAAAGTACAAGAACATGACCTAATTCATTTTGGATCAAAAGTTATGGATTGTCAAAGTTGGCAAAAATCACTAAATTTCAAGTTATGCACCAAATGGAAAACTTGCAAATTCTTGTACCAAGGCAATTTGTGACTTCAAAATGATCTCTAATCTTTACACAAACATCACACATGACTTAAACTTCAGATTTGCCCAAGAATTTCTTAAGTTTTATGCCTTAAACTTCAAGAATCACAAAAGGGGCCAAAGTTGTGACAATTTGCAAAAGGGATCAAAGCTTCTCATCCACTTGCCTCAGTCCATAAAATCTGATCCAAAGGCATTCCTTGATCCTTGCTGAACTCAACCATGCTCCTATGCTAGCCTGCCACTTGCCCATACCTCAAGTACACAAGTTGGTGACTTTTTTGCAAGAAGGCCATACCAATCACAATAGGGCACAACCACTCCACAGACCTATCACAAGTTGATATGTGGACCAAATGCTGGTGATAACACACAAGAACACAAGCTGAGCCCTAAGAATCTTCAAGTTACAAAAAACTCTCCCTCTTGCAAAAGCTTTCGAATCTCCCAACTCAATCACTCAATCTTCAAACAAACACCACCATTCACTTCTGAACCATCCACTGACCCAAAACCACCCATCAAAACAGCCAAGAACACACCACAAGCCAGATACGATTTCTAACCAGTTGGAGTGCAAACTCCCAAACCAGCCACATACAAAGTTGTCCAAGCATTGCAAACTCCTCAGGAAGGTCATTAGAAGCTTTTTGCACCAAGGAAGCAGCCAGAAAGCTCAAAGGGTGAAAGCTCCATCTCAGGTAGCCATTCGAATTAATTTTCCAGAACCTTTATTTTATGTTACAAAATGATTAAGCATGCTTCACTGATCACACTGAACCTGGAATTATTGAAAATGGTGGAGAAATGAGACTGTATTGTTTGTCTGAAATTTTTTCCATATTTATGTTCTTCTTCGAATCTTGGGATTGAGTGAAAAGAAATGAGTTTTGAGAGTGGATTCAGGTTCAGGGGGATGAGGGGAGTTGATCTGGAGCTTTAGAGCTCCAGAAATAACCTAGAGAAGAAGTTGGCCATTTTCAGGTGAGAGGGTCACCGGAGAAGACGACCGGAGCTCGTCTCCGGTGACCTGAGAGTAATTAGAGGCTAATTAGGGTTAGGGCTAGGTTTAAATGTGGACCATTGGATCTGTCTCTCCCGCGCGTGTTATGTGGTCCAGATTAGATCATTAGTTGTTAATTAGGATTTAAAAATTAATTATTTAGGTTTAACTCAGTTTGAATACCAGCCACAAGATCTGGCGCGCAGTCAACAATTTATTTCCCAGATTCAATCTCAGCCTTCCCTTGTGTTTACTTCTGATTTATTCAATTTTTAATTCATATTTTCTTATTTGTTTTACACATTTTATTTAAAATAGCAAATACCATTTAAAAATTATGAATTTTTTTGTCAAATATTTCACCAATTTTTAAAACACAAAAATATTTTTATTTTTATTTTTCGCATTGAAAAAATATTTTTAAATATTTAAAAGTTTATTTTTAATTAATTAATGAGAATTAATTAATTAAAAATACTTTTAGGTATTTAAAAATCACCAAAAAATTCATGAAACCTTTAAAAACATTTAGAAACATTGTCCAACCCTCAAACCAAATTTCTTTTTTGATCTTGATGCATTTTGAGAATTTTCCATGGAATTAATTCATTTTCAAGGCATTATTTTGATCCAAACTTCAAAAAATCATTTATGCCTAACCATTGAGAGTTGGACTTTGATTCTTTTTGCATTGTGTTATGCATATCATGTAGTTTGTGAGATTAATTTGGCATGAATTGATCTTACATTTTCCATTTGTTTGGCATTTTTCTTGTTAAGGAACCCTAAAACCCTAGAAATTTTAGGAAATTCATAACTTTTATTAGGTTAAGAGTTGGAACTTCTCCTTTGGGCAGTGAGTTTGTATAGGTTTAGGGTTCCCTTGGATGCATTTTCAATTTTTTATCTTGATGTTTGCTTCTGGTTTTGGTTTTTGTTTTGAGCATTGATCATAAACCCTAATTTGGGCTTCCTCTTGCATTCATCTTGTATTTGCTTGCATACCATGACTTGCCATGACATTTTGTGAATTCATTTGATTCATTTGGCATCTTAAGACATCTTGTAAGCATGTTTGATCATTGCATCTTGTATCTTCCATGTTGTATGCCATGTGCATTTCATAACTTTTCATGTATATCCATGGTTCAAAGCATGTTTCTTTTGCATCCATATGTTTGTATGATCATTCTCATCTCTTGTCATGTGTTTGCATCATCTCATAGCATCATTAACATCATGTGTATGCTTCTGGTTTTGATTTACATCATGTCATTTCATCTCATTTTGCATTGCATTGCATTTCTTTCACTAACTTTTCAGGTGGTAAGTCACTTTGAGAAGTGAATTTGCCTTCACTTCTCACAATTTCTTTTCATCTATTTTGTGCATCATTGCTGCATTTTATCTTGTGTTTGAGATTGAGCTTGCTCATTCTTCTTCATCTTACCTTCTTTCCTCAAGTGACTTGTCTTCTTCAATGAAGCAAGTTACTTTGCTTCTCCTGATCCTTTCATCTGCTTCCTGGTGGTTCCATTGAAGATTTTTCTTGTAAACCTCACAAGCCTTAGGAACAACCAAGCATGACCATGATTAGGGTTTTGATTAGTCCCCCACTTAGTTTTTACCTTTGTGTCTCATTGAGTCTTCTCTTCTCATCTCATAATCAGGGACTAAACCCTAAAGGTTTTAAGGCTTTGAGATTAAGCTTATGCCTGCATCCTTCTATTAGGATGGAGTGTATAACTTTAATCCTAAGTGTTAAACCCTTAATGTGTTTAAATCCTTTAATCAATTCACATAATAATCATCAAGACATCACACTTGTAACTTGGGCCTTGCATTAGGGTTCTAATTCTTCCTTAATTGGTTAAGAAGGACTAACCCTAGTGTTAATGGACAAGTCCCCCTCAAGTTGTCTTACAAACCCTAAAACTCACTTCATCATCTTATCATTAACTAAAATCCACTTAACAAAGGCTTTGTTTTGTCATGGGTTTAATCCCTAATCATGGATTAAGTTGAGGAGCTTTCCTCAGCTTAAACATTCTCATCTATTATCCTTCTATTAGGATGGTGTAATGAGTCTGTTTAATCCTTGATTATGGCTTAATCTCATTACTCAACACTAAACAAAAACATCTAAATAATCACAAGTAGGTTAATGATCTTAATCCTGCATCAAAGGTGATTAAGTGTGAGAAGCTGACTTCACACTTAAGGTATTCTCATTACCCCTAATCAGAGGGATGATGTGATGAGTTTACTAAATCCATTGGTTTAGGTTTAAGCTCATTAACTTATGACAAACTTTCAAAAGCAATAAAAGACTGAAAACTCAAAAACAAACAATAATCGTCTCCTTCGGGATTCTTTTCTCATCTAATTCACTCATAAACGAGAACTTGCTTCTTCCGTCTAATGCAAGACAGTTTGCACCTGAGCCAGACAGGTCATACACTTGAGCATAGACAAGTAAGCAGTTCACAAGTCAATTCATCTTTCAGTCTCTTTGGGTCGAACTACGGTGTTCTGACTTCCTCATTGCACGAGAGGATACGTAGGCATAACTTAACAGTTATCGAACAAAAGTCTCTGTATATTCCCCCTCCTTCTAGCCTTATCCTTTAGCCTCATTATCATGAGCATTTCATCTTTGTTCTTACACTGACACTTCACTTATACACTTCACTTCTCTTACACTGACACCTGTACATCCTTTTCCAGCTCTTTTGTACACAAATTGCACTGACACTACCCCTTTAAAACACAAATCTTTTAAGCGTGGATCCCGTCGAGTACGACGGACAATCTGGGTGCTAATACCTTCCCAGGTTGTAACCAACCCCCTTTCTCAGTCTCTCTGGTTCGCAACCGTCTTATCCATGTCTTTCTAGGTCTATGCAGCATTGCCTTTCCTCCGGGATAAAAATGCCTAGCTGGCGACTCTATTCATTCCCTGTGAGTTCACTCTTGTGTGTTCTCACACCCCCCTTCGCCGACCGTTCGCGTCTGTACCTTTATCTGGGCCATTTCCCATTTATCGGGAGCGACAACTTGGCGACTCTGCTGGGGACCCTTATACTGCAACCAGGGCTTCTGGTTCTTTTTGTGGGTTCCTCCTAGCGCTTGTCTGATTTGTGTTTACTGGGGTGTTATGTGTTATTTGTGCTTGTATTTGTATTTATTTTTGCTTTATGTACAGTTGTTTATTTGCTTTCTTTATAGCTTTACATGTATCATACTGTCATACTGTGCTGGCTGGATCTGGTTTGTTGCTTTGGTGGGTGGGTGTGTTACTGAGAGTTAAGGTCCTATACTTGGGACCTGAGTGACACCTAGGCTAGAGTGGTTCATGTTCTTTCCCATTCCATTTCGGTCTGGTGCGGGAATATGAAACACGGTTCAGATATGGGTTTCTTCTTGAGAACTCTGTGCTGCAGATTTCCTGTAGTGCTAGGGCTATCTGGGAAGCCTGCTAAGTCTGGATGACCTTTACTATTGACCTTCAGAAACTGAGGTGAATTAGAGGAGGATCTTTTATGGTTATTGTAAACACTGTACCTCCGGGTTAGAAGTGTTTACACTTCTCATAACTGATCCAAGTCTGAGGATCCTTGTTTTAGAACATCACCTGTGAGGGGGTTGGGCTGTTTACAGGTTTGCCGGTACCTTTGACCTCAACATACCCTGTTACTTTGTTTTGATTAAGAGTACTCCATGTTGGAACAGTTCTTGTGATTTTTAACCCTAGACATGTGACTCTTTATTTGAGTCCCCCACCTTGGTTACTGGACTTATGAACCTCCATCTGGATTTCTTGAACATACCTGGACTTATATCAGAGCACTTGATCAGATCCAGCTCAGTCACAAACCCTTGCATATCATTTGCATACATCCTCATTGCATCATTTTAACATGTGTTTATTTGTTTTTCAGGGTATCCATCCTATCATTTTGGCTTGGTTTTGACCCCTTATTCAGCATAGATCTAACTTCATCAGTGCTTACTTCAGCTATCAGCTACCTGCTTCAGTCCCCTGCATCACCAGTCTCAGCCTGTCAGAGGCCTATCTTCAGTGTTATTCTCAGCATCTGACTCAGCTCTTCTTCAACAATATGGCATCTAAGAAGAGTAACATCTCCTATCATTTCTTTGAGCCTGAGTTGGCTAGCATCAGGAAGATTCAGACCCTGATTACTCCAGACCACATACCACTTTTCAGAGAACATTATGGAGGAATCCTTGATGTGGTTATGGATTTGGACCCTTCACAGAGGAGCTTGATTCATACTTGCTTGCAGTTCTATGATCCCCCTCTGAGGTGCTTCACCTTCCAGAATTTTCAGTTGGGACCCTTGTTGGAAGAGTATTCATCATTGGTTGGTGTACCTATCAGGGGTGGAATCCCCTTCAACCCTGAGATGGCTTTCCCTAGTAATGAGGAGGTAGCAAAGGCATTATATCTGGAACCAGTTCTGATTGGGCAGAATTTGACAGCTAAAGCTGGAGTCTCTGGTTTTCATCTGGATTTCTTGACTTCTCAGGCTATTCTGAAGGCCTCCTTGGGGGAGTGGAAGGCATTCTGTGCTCTGTTGGCCCTTAGCATATATGGGATCATACTTTTTGCAGATGAGCCTAGGTTTGTTAGTAAGAATGCAATCCATCTTTTCATCCTGAGGAACCGTTCACCAAAGGAATGAAAAGCAAAGGGGAAGACTGGTGAGATGATGTGCTCCTTTGTTCCATACTTGGCTGCTCAAGCATTTGCCAAAGACTGATGCATTCTTAAACCCTCACCAGCAGAAGAACTGGGCTAGGAGGCTTATTGCTTTAACCTCAGATGATATCAGGTGGTGCACTCAGAGCACCAAGGGCAGAGACATCATTACTAGCTGTGGGCAATTTCCCAATGTTCCTCTGATAGGAGTGAAGGGTTGCATCAACTACAACCCTCTGCTATTCAAAAGACAACTGGGCTATGCACTGGTCCACCCTCCTAGAATACAAGATCTAGCTGAGACCCTTTATTGTGAGATCAAGCCTAATCTGGTTATTGTCAGGCAGGCATCCTGGGCCTGGGACAATGTGCAGACTAAAGGAATAACCATTCTTGGGAGATGCAACAATGTGGCCTCAGCTCAGTACTATGAGTGGTCTCATGCCAGAGCTCAACTTACTGGGATGCCCTTCACTATTGAAGATGTGCCTGGACCCTCCACAGCACCACCTCCAGCAACTGTCAGCTTAGAGGAGTTTAAGAAATTGAAGGAGAGAAATGAGAAGCTGACTCAGGCTTTACAGAAGACCCTCTGGGAGAGGAGTGATGGTCGCTTGGACATTGAGAGGTTAGAAAAGCTAAAGGTGGAGCATCTAGCCAGAATTGAGAAGTCAGAGGACTACATTAAGAAGTCCAGGGCAGGAGAGCAGATCTTGAAGAATGCCTGCAAAGAGGCCCAATTCCAGAAAGCTAGGACTGATTTGTATCTGAAGGAGAGTCAGGCAAGGTGGGTCAGGATCACCGAAGCCCGTACTCAGGAGGATAAAAGGACTCAGGACAAGATTGAACAGCTGGAAGCTAGTGCAAAAGAGCAACAGGAAGCCCTGGCAGCAGCCCAGAGAGAGATCTCAGAGTTGAAGATTAGAGCTGGTGTGAAGAGGTCAAAGGACCAGAGTCAACACAAGAAGCTAACTGCAGCTGTTACTACCAGGAATCTCCTTATCAGGAATCTTACAGAGCGTCCAGCTGATCCTGTGACTGAAGCACTTCTCAAGGAAGTTCAGGAAGATGAGTTTGGTCTTGGTGTCTGACTTTTGCTTGTTGTTGCTTTCATTTCATGTATTTTTCTTTACGTTGTATTTTTGACCCCTTAAAGGGCATGTATTGTAAAAAGAAACAAACTATGTACCATTTACCTTTTGTAATATATGTGTTGGTTTGTTTTATCTGAATTCTTCAAGCAACATCAAAAGCATCTTCCTCAAGGGTCTGGAAAGGTCAAAACCAAGTGCCAAGCCGGATACCTTGGAAACAAATAAGCATACTGCATTGCATACTAACCTTTTGTTTTGTTTTGTAGGTTTTTTTGTTTTGTTGTTACTAACTCTGTTGTGACTTCAGGAACTATTGCTCGACGTCGAGGGTTTCCACTCAACCGTCCACACAGATATCCAACCCGCAACAATCTTCTGGGCATACAGATGGACCAAGTACAGCAGGACCTTACAGAGGTCAGGACTCAAATGGCCAACGAGAGGTTGGAAATGAGGAATCAGATGACACAATTTATGGAGGTGATGAATAATATGGCTCAAAGCCAAGAGAGATTAAGAGCACTGGTAGAAGGAAGGAATCAGGAAGACCCTCATCCAGGGACTGTTGGGACAAGCAACAATGAGAGAGTCCAACCTCATGTTAATCCCCCAGTCTATGGACCCCACCTGCATCCAGAGATCAACATCCCTGTTAATGTGCAAGGGACTGCCACTGCAGGTAGAGTGCTGCAAGAAGACCCCCAGGAAGATCAATTCACAGTGATGGGAGTTAGGGAGGAAGCCTATGACAGGAGGCTAGATGAGATTGCTGAAAAAATGAGGTCCCTAGAGTCCCAGAATTCTTTGGGCTTTGATGTTATGGACATGGGTCTAGTGGATGGGGTCAGGATTCCCCACAAATTTAAACCACCGTGCTTTGAGAAGTACAACGGGACTTCCTGTCCCCGGACCCATCTACAGTCCTTTCTGGGGAGGCTGAAGGCCTATACCATGGACGAAAAGCTATGGATGTTTTATTTTGAGGATAGCTTAACAGGAGCTTCAAGGGAATGGTACTCTCATCTGACCAGAGCCACCATTAGATGCTGGAAGGACCTGGCAGAGGCCTTTATCAGACAGTATCAGTACAACTTGGATATGGCTCCCAACAGGACCCTCCTGATGGGGATGTCTCAATCGTCCAGGGAAAGCTTCCGGGAGTACGCTCAAAGGTGGAGACAGCTTGCTGCTGCTGTCCAGCCACCCATGTCAGAGAGGGAGATGGCTGATATGTTTATGAACACCCTCCAAGGAACATACATTGACAGGCTGGCTGCTTTCTCTTCCACTAGCTTTGCTGATGTAGTCATAGTCGGGGAAAGAATTGAGAGCCTGTTAAAAATGGGTAAGATTTCTGACAACGGTGCCAGCTCATCCAGCAACCCAAGAAAGCCTTTTGTAGGCCCAAGAAGAACTGGTGAAACCAATGCTATCCATACCAGCAGGGGCAGACCCCAATATGTTCATAGGTCTGTGGCAGCAGTCACCATTCCCACTCCAATTCATCCTCAACCAGCTTATCAACCTCAGCAACAGAATTACCAGCAACAAACTCAGTATCCTCCTCAGAGAAATTATAACAACACCAACACCAACAACAACAATCAGCAAAGACCATTCCAACAGAGACCTTCTCAGGCCAATAGGGTGATCGATCCGATCCCTATGCCCTATGCCACATTATTGCCACAACTCCTGAAACTCAACCTAGTTGAGCTAAGGACGTTGGCACCTCCAGATCCTACCAGTCTACCCAGAAATTACGACGCCAGCGCCAGATGTGCTTTTCATTCAAATGCACCTGGCCATAGTACAGAAAAGTGCAGAGCTTTGCACATGAAAGTACAGGACTTGGTAGATTCCAAAGCTCTAAACTTTGCACCACCACCAAATGTTAACAAGAACCCTATGCCACACTATGGTGGTCCCAGAATCAATGCTATTGAAGAAGACAAACCGTCTTACTTGATAACCAGTGTGGGTCAGATTCGGACACCCTTGGTAGAGATTAAAGCTCAACTCCTTGAATGTCAAATATTCCCGGGATGTGAGCTAGGGTGTGCTTATTGCAACATTTCAGTGAATGGATGTGATAACTTGAGGGATGGCATAGATGGTCTCATCCAGAGTGGCCTGCTTCAAATCACAACATCAATACCTACCAATCCAGCAATCTCCTTAACGACAGTTCCAGAATCTGCTACAACTGCAACAACCATTGTTCCAAACAACTTTTCAGTTTCATCAACAAATGCTTCATCTGTTACTTCAACGGATCAGATATCAACAAACATCCCTTCTACAACTTCAGCACCCCTTCATTCAGAGTCTCCTACAACAACAACACCCATCCTTCCAACAATGTCTCCTACAACATCAGCAACCAACAATGAAAGTGTCTCGACAGTTACAATTTATTATGATCCTGCAAATGACTCCGCCTACAACTCACAAAATGCCACTCCTACCAGAGCACCAGTCACAATATACTATGATCCACAGACTATCATGGTCCCTTCTACAGCTGCCATCAGTCCAGTCACTGTCACAGTGCCTGGGCCAGTACCTTATGAAAGCAGTAATGCCATCCCTTGGCATTACGGTTCTGATTTATACTGCGAAGGACAGAAAATCACTTTCGAATCATCAACTTCTTCACCACAAATAGACAATGTGGGTGGAGGCGGAGGCTTCACTCGAAGCGGACGTCTCTTTGCCCCGCAAATTCAAAGACCCACGGCTGAAGCAGAAGCTGCTGCCAAGGCAAAAGGGAAGAGCATGGTGCAAGAAGAGCAGGTTGTTAGAGAAGCTTTGAAAACACCTTTTGATCAAGAAGTTGATGAGTTCATGAGAATCATCAAGAAAAGTGATTACAAGATAGTGGACCAACTTCACCAGACGCCTTCCAAGATCTCCATTCTATCATTGCTTATGTGTTCCGAGGCTCATCGGAACGCACTACTAAAGGTCTTGCACGCAGCTTATGTGCCAGAAGAGATCACGGTCAATCAGTTGGAAGCTGTGGTTGGAAATGTTAATGCTAGTAATGGACTAGGATTTACCAACACTGATTTGACTTCGGAAGGCCGCACTCACAACAAGGCTTTGCACATTACCATGGAGTGTAAGGGTGCAGTTCTTTCACATGTACTGGTAGATACAGGGTCATCCCTCAATGTCTTACCTAAAAAATCCCTTGTGAAGCTGGAATATGAAGGATTGGCATTACGTCCCAGTAACTTAGTAGTGAGAGCCTTTGACGGCTCTAAGAGATCAGTTCTGGGAGAAATTGAGTTGCCTGTAACGATTGGCCCACAAACTTTCAAAACGACCTTCTACGTGATGGACATTCAGCCTGCCTACAGCTGTTTGTTGGGTAGACCATGGATTCATGCCGCTGGCGCAGTTACGTCTACCCTTCACCAGAAGTTAAAATTCGAGTGGGAAGGCCAAGTCGTTACTATTTGTGGAGAGGAAGATATTTTTGTTAGCCATCTGGCTACATACAAATACATTGAGATGGATGGGGAGATCCACGAAACGATGAGTCAGGGGTTTGAGGCCCTGAATATTAATGAAACGTCTGCTGTACTTGGGACTTCCATGACATCCTACCAGCAAGCCCGGAAGGTTGTGGAAGAAGGAAACGCTCAAGGCTGGGGCAAACTGTTGCCTGTGGAGAAGAAAGAAGATAGATTTGGGTTGGGTTACAAACCAACTCAACAAGATCAAGCAGAGGCTGCTAAGAAGCCCAACTTTGTTAGTGGGGGGATGCTCACCCCCGATGCTGTCAACAACTTGGAAGATGAGTCGGAAGATGAGCGCAACTTGGAAAGCTGGATTCGTCCAAGGATCCCGGGGAGCCGTATCTCAAACTGGTCTTCCCAGGAAATTATAAGAGTTACTCCTGCAGAGTAATTATTATTTCCTGTATATTTTAAGCATGCATCAAGTCTTGCATCTTGCCCAAGATGACAAGACTCATTTTGTAATCGGGTCATCTGTTAATTTTTGTGCAACAAGATTAATCAATGAAATATCAGACATCTTTTGCAAATGAGTCTTTTTCTTTTCCGCTCACTGTTTTCCCATTTTTCTTTTTGTACAAAAAATAAATGGCAATGTTTTCAAAATGACAATTTTATTTCACTTTTCTAAACAAGATTAAAATCAATCACTAAAATGAACAAACTGAACCCTTGCAGAGAGTGCCTTCCAGACAGCACCGACAACAGCACGGCTATGACTTCGTATGACTCTGACAATCCGATCAATCAAGCTGATGAAGGGGTTGAAGAAGATTACGAGCTTCCTGAAGAGTTAGCCAGATGTTGAGACAAGAGGAGAAGGTTATCACTCCTCATCAGGAGGAGGTTGAAATAATTAATCTTGGTACAGATGAAGACGTGAAAGAAGTTAAAATCGGGGCTTGCTTACAAGACTCAGTGAAGAAACAGTTGATTGACCTGCTTCAGGAATATGTGGATGTGTTCGCTTGGTCTTATCAGGATATGCCAGGGTTGGACACCGATATTGTTATGCATAAGCTGCCTTTGAGGGAAGAATGCCCACCGGTCAAACAGAAATTGCGCCGTACTCGTCCAGACATGGCAATGAAGATCAAAGAAGAGGTACAAAAGCAGTGGGACGCCGGGTTCCTTGCTGTGACTAGCTATCCACCATGGGTTGCTAATATTGTGCCTGTTCCAAAGAAAGATGGCAAGGTAAGGATGTGTGTTGATTACCGGGATCTGAACAGAGCCAGCCCAAAAGATGATTTCCCATTACCTCACATTGACGTATTGGTTGATAATACGGCTCAGTTCTCGGTATTCTCCTTCATGGACGGATTTTCAGGATACAACCAGATCAAAATGTCACCTGAAGACATGGAGAAGACAACCTTCATCACACCCTGGGGCACGTTCTGTTACAAGGTGATGCCATTCGGATTGAAGAACGCTGGTGCAACATATCAACGGGCTATGGTAACATTATTCCACGATATGATCCATAAGGAAATCGAGTGTTATGTGGATGACATGATTGCCAAGTCCCTCACAGAAGAAGACCACCTGGAAAATCTGCTAAAGCTATTCAAGCGTCTGAGGAAGTACCAATTGAAGTTGAATCCCAACAAGTGCACATTCGGGGTGCGATCTGGTAAGCTGCTGGGTTTTATTGTAAGCGAAAAAGGGATTGAGGTGGACCCTGATAAAGTCAAAGCCATTCAAGAAATGCCTGCGCCGAAAACTGAGAAAGAGGTTCGAGGTTTTCTAGGTAGATTGAACTACATTTCAAGGTTCATATCTCACCTTACAGCAACCTGTGAACCATTGTTCAAGCTGTTAAGAAAGGAACAAACGGTCAGGTGGAATGAAGACTGCCAGAGGGCTTTTGACAAGATCAAAGAGTACTTGCAAGAACCACCAATCCTTATGCCTCCAGTTGAAGGAAGACCTCTGATAATGTACTTGATAGTATTAGAAGAGTCAATGGGGTGTGTGCTGGGCCAGCATGACGAGTCTGGTCGAAAAGAGTATGCAATATACTACCTGAGCAAAAAGTTTACCGACTGTGAACAACGTTATTCACTGCTCGAGAAAACTTGCTGTGCTTTAGCGTGGGCTGCTCGCCGACTGAGACAGTATATGTTGACCCACACTACTTTGTTGATATCAAAAATGGACCCAGTTAAGTACATTTTCGAGAAGCCAGCTCTTACCGGACGGGTTGCAAGATGGCAGATGATTCTCACAGAATATGACATACAATACACATCTCAAAAAGCCATCAAGGGCAGTGTATTGTCTGAATATCTCGCTGAGCAACCCATTGATGACTACCAGCCTATGAGATTTGACTTCCCTGATGAAGACATCATGTTCATAAAAGCAAAAGATCATGAAGAGCCCATTCACACTGAAGGGCCTGACCCGGAGGAAGAATGGACTATGATGTTTGATGGGGCTGTTAATATGAATGGTCGTGGTGTTGGTGCAGTACTCATTACACCTAAGGGAATTCACATGCCTTTCTCGGCAAAGCTCACTTTCAACTGCACCAACAACGAAGCTGAATACGAAGCTTGCATTATGGGTCTTGAGGAAGCTATTGACCTCAGGATCAAGACGTTGACTGTATTCGGAGATTCAGCTCTGGTAGTTAATCAAACCAACGGCAAATGGTACACCCACCAGGATCATCTGATACCTTACAGGGATTATACAAGAAGGTTATTGACTTTCTTCACAACGGTCAAGCTTGAGTATATCCCTCGGGACGAGAATCAGTTTGCAGATGCTCTGGCTACCATTTCGTCAATGATCAAAGTTCAAGCTGCAAACTTTGTACCGCAGATTTCAGTGTCCAGACTTGACAGACCAGCATATGTATTTGCAGCAGATATCGTCAAAGATGATAAGCCTTGGTTCCACGACATTAAGTGCTTCTTGGAAGATCAAACATACCCATCTGGGGCATCTTCCAATGATAAGAAGACCTTGAGAAGGCTTGCTGGCAGTTTCTTTCTGAACACTGATGGGTCCCTATACAAGAGAAACTTTGATATGATACTCCTCAGATGCGTTGATAGAACAGAAGCAGACTTGTTGATGCACGAGGTGCACGAAGGATCCTTTGGTACCCATGCAGGAGGGCATGCCATGGCTAAGAAATTGCTAAGATCAGGATATTACTGGATCACAATGGATGCAGACTGTTGTGCCTATGCCAGAAAATGCTATAAATGCCAGATCTATGCGGATAAGGTGCATGTGCCTCCCAATCCTCTGAATGTGATGTCTTCACCCTGGCCCTTTGCTATGTGGGGCATTGATATGATTAGCAAGATCGAGCCGACTGCTTCAAATGGCCACAGATTCATCCTGGTCGCCATTGACTATTTCACCAAGTGGGTTGAAGCAGCTTCATATGCAAATGTTACAAGGCAAGTGGTAGCCAGATTTCTGAAGAGAGACATCATCTGTCGGTATGGAGTTCCCGAGCGAATCATTACTGATAATGGTTCCAACTTGAACAACAAAATGATGGCAGAGCTATGCCGGAACTTCAAGATCCAACACCACAATTCTTCTCCTTACAGGCCAAAGATGAACGGCGCTGTCGAGGCAGCTAATAAGAATATCAAGAAGATTGTGCAGAAGATGGTAGTCACGTACAAAGACTGGCATGAGATGCTACCGTTTGCCTTGCATGGGTACCGCACGTCAATCAGAACATCCACTGGGGCAACACCGTATCAGCTTGTGTATGGTATGGAGGCAGTCCTACCGGTTGAAGTTGAATTACCCTCCTTGCGAGTACTGATGGATGTTAAGCTGAACGAAGCAGATTGGGTCCGATCCCGATACGAGCAACTGAGTCTGATTGAAGAGAAAAGATTGGCTGCAATCTGTCATGGGCAGTTGTATCAGAAAAGAATGAAGAGAGCCTTCGATCAAAAAGTCAGGCACCGAGAGTACCAAGTGGGAGATCTTGTGTTGAAAAGAATCCTCCCTCATCATACAGACCACAAGGGAAAATGGACTCCGAACTATGAAGGACCATTCGTGGTAAAGAAAGTTTTCTCCGGTGGAGCACTGATGCTCAGCACCATGGATGGTGAAGATTTCCCGTCCCCTGTGAATTCAGATGCAGTTAAAAAATACTTCGCATAAAAATGACCCGCTGGACACAAAAACAGAATGTAAGTCCAGGCAAAATAGGGCATCCCGGCGAGTCAAAAACAGAATAAAAGACTCGGGCAAAAATAAGGGAAAATAAACAAAAAAATGTACACCCGCTGAGTTGAAAAGCCGCATTGGACAGCTCAGGCAAAAAATGGGTATCCCGATGGATTGAAAACCCGAAAGGGCGATCCATGCAAAATAAGGGAATAAGCGAACGATTGCATTCTGAATTCGTCTGTATCACCTGCAACTTGGTAAACCTCGAAAGGATCAAGCTTCTGTCAGAATCAGCCTTCTTCAGAAAGCAAGACGAGAAGAGCGTCAATAGTCATACGGGTCATAGCAAGAGGGGAAGCTCCTTGAAAGCGTCGACAACATTGCCAGCATTTTTTGTTTCTCAATTTGTAACAATTTCCTCATTTCAGGAGATTCGTTTCTTTGACTGTATCTTGTCAATTCAGGGCATTTGAATTAATAAAATCAGATTTTTCAGTCATGTTTCGTTATGTACATTTTTATTTGCAAAGAATGTCTGATGTCTTAAAGGAAAACCGATTGCATAAATACAGATGCTTATCTTTTAAAAATAAAGCACGTGCTTACAAGGAATATACTTACTCTCAGAAGTGTCTCACTCCTATGACGGAATCCGGTAAGGGATGCCTCGGGATTACTTGTGTGTTTCTCTGTCTTTACAGGATTGCAGGTATTCGAAAGCGCAACATGGGGCATAAAAGCTTCATCCCAGCAAGCCAGCAAATCAACACTCACTCAGTCTTAGCACCCAAGTGCTTGCTCCCCAGCTGAGTTGCCACTTGTTATTTTCTCCCCAGCCGAGATGCCAATCATTCTTCCTCAGCCAAGTACAAAAGCCAGGGAACCACTTCCCCACAGAGTTTCAGCCTCTATTCAGAAGAGCAACGCATGAAGGAATCACAACAGAGTGACGAAAGCTTCTACAAACCCCAGCTGGGTCCCCTCATTACCAAGGATGGGTCTATCAGTGACCTAGCTCCCCAGGCAAATATATCTCATCAGATCTACCAATGATCTCATCCCCAGCTGGGATGTTCACTTTAAGCAGATCGACCAGAGATCTTCGCAGCAACGGGATCCAAATCCCAGTTTGGAATCTTTGCATAAATCATGGCATTCGCATCATATTCACCTACAAAGCGTAGCATTCCGTCTAATACGGAGCATTACGGCAAAAATCAAACATATTGCATAATCATAAGCCATGTTCGGAATCAAACACTTGTAAATAATGACAATCCATCAGCAATATACAGAATACTCCCCAGATTCCCCAGCAAAAGCAGTTGCCTCACATTCACCAATACAAATACATACTCCTTGTGGCACCCGTCCGTGTCATATCCCCAGCAGAAAGCCAAAGACATCCCCTTTGCACTCACAGATACTTGTATATATAACTTTCTTGACATCCGTCCATGTCGTTTTCCCAGCACAGTAACATAAACACTTTGTATACCAGATATTTGTTTATACTATACCTTTCTCTTTTTGGCACTCGCCTGTGTCATTCTCCCCAGCAGATTGAACACTCATTTATACATCACTCATACTTTCTACTCATACTTATACAGATACTCGTCCGTATCTTGTATACACCATTTATATCCCCGCAGATTCGACACTCGTCCGTGTTCTTTGTTAACCAGTTGGTACTCGTCCGTATCATCATCTCAGAACATGCGTCAAGCGTTTGTTTCTACATGATACTCGTCCGTATCATAGTCTTAAGGATGCTCGTCCGCATCTTTAATCCATACACTGTGTCTTCTTGAATATAGATACTCGTCTATGTCTCCTATTCCCCAGAAGAGTTCTTTCAGATACAACACTCGTCCGTGTTCCTTGTTAACCAGTAGATACTCGTCCGTATCATCATCTCGGAACACGTGTCAGTTTTTGTTTCTACCTGATACTCGTCCGTATCATAGTCTTAAGGATGCTCGTCCGCATCTTTGATCTATGCACAGTACCAAACACTTATACCTTTTATTTCTTGGATTGTAAACACTCGTCCGTGTTTACTATTCCCCAGTAAAACAATTTTCTTTTTATCTGACATTCGTCCTACGTCATGATAAACCTTGAGAGCAGCCGTACCCTGCTAGGTGGTCGTCCTCCACCTCTTGATGGTCGTCCTCCGTCATGCTCATCTGATGGCCGTCCCCATCATTGACCTTTCTCTATCCGACATTCGTCCTATGTCGTGATATTTAGCAGCCGTCCCCTGCTAGGTGGTCGTCCTCCACCTCTTGATGATCGTCCTTCATCATTTTATCCAATGGCCGTCCCCATTGTTGATTTTGGTTATCTGACATTCGTCCTACGTCATGATAAACCTTGAGAGCAGCCGTCCCCTGCTAGGTGGTCGTCCTCCACCTCTTGATGGTCGTCCTCCATCATGCTCATCCGATAGCCGTCCCCATCGTTGACCTTTTATCCGGCATTCGTCCTATGTCGCGATATTTTCGGCAGCCGTACCCTGCTAGGTGGTCGTCCTCCACCTTAGATGACCGTCCCTCATCTTATCCCCAACAGAGCAGTCGTCCCCTGCTAGGTGATCGTCCTTCACCTTTGATGACCGTACCTCATCAGCTGTTTATTTCATTTATTCTTTAACCCGATGGCCGTCCCCGTCGTGGTCCCTTTTCTTTTTAGCCCGATGGCCGTCCCCATCGTTGGTTACTTTGCTTTATGAACTTGATGGCCGTCCCCATCATTTTTCATTAATCCCCAGAGAATTTTACAGCTTTACTTAATGGCCGTCCCCATCATAATCCCTTTTATCCCCAGCATGTCGGTCGTCCCCGTCATTGCTTTATTTTCCGCACTTTTCCCAGCATGTCGGTCGTCCCCATCATTGCTCTTTACCCAGCAGTCGTCCTCTGCTCGACGGTCGTCCTCCGTCGCCCATACTTTACAATATATTTTATTTTCCTTTACAATCTATATCCCTTTTCTTCTTCATTCTGTGAGTGCAAATTTTGGATTATCTTTGGTATTCAACCACAAGTTATCTTGTTTGCCTGTTAAGCCGATGCTTACATCCTGCACAGCTAACTCATGTCTGAATAGGGGCAGCTGTAAACACCCCAAATTTGCCCTCACCCATTCACACCATGGCTTGTGATCACTTCATATGCATAAACACAATCATGACATCTCATACCACAATTTTGAGTCATTGCATTGTTTCTAAGTCATCTGCATTTAGGGTTTGTGATCTGAGTATCCAAGAGCTTCTTGGGCCACTCCAAAGGTCATCAATCACTTAAAAGGGGTCCATGTATGTTCAAACATCATATTATATCCTCTCAAAGTCAAGAATGTCAAAAAAAATCACAAGAACTGAGAATGGTATGGAAGCAGAGCCAGGCTTGACTGCACAGATGGCCTAAAATTAGGGTTTTGGTTTCAAGGGCCATAACTCCAAATTTTTTGGTCATTCTTGTTTCTATTGGTCTCTATATGGTATAGGGAGTATGCATATCAATTTTCATGAAGAAATTCCATGGGGAAGTCATCTGATCAAGAGTTGACTTTTCAAGCAAGTCAGTGCAAAATCAGGGCATCTGAGACCCCCAATGACCCAACCAAGGGGTGTTCTTCATCATTTTGATTGTGTATGATCTTTATTTGATCATGGAAGATGTTAGAAGTTCACAAAATTTCAAATTTCAAGTCTTTTGCAAAGTTGACTTTTTGGGCAAGTTTGACTTTTAATGAAAATGTCATTTTAAGCAACTTTTTCAACCCTTACTTTTTGATTCAAGAAAGCTTCAAATGGAAAAACTCTGGTCATGAAAGTTGTAGAATAGATCTTTCCCTTTTCAAAAAGTACAAGAACATGACCTAATTCATTTTGGATCAAAAGTTATGGATTGTCAAAGTTGGCAAAAATCACTAAATTTCAAGTTATGCACCAAATGGAAAACTTGCAAATTCTTGTACCAAGGCAATTTGTGACTTCAAAATGATCTCTAATCTTTACACAAACATCACACATGACTTAAACTTCAGATTTTCCCAAGAATTTCTTAAGTTTTATGCCTTAAACTTCAAGAATCACAAAAGGGGCCAAGGTTGTGACAATTTGCAAAAGGGATCAAAGCTTCTCATCCACTTGCCTCAGTCCATAAAATCTGATCCAAAGGCATTCCTTGATCCTTGCTGAACTCAACCATGCTCCTATGCTAGCCTGCCACTTGCCCATACCTCAAGTACACAAGTTGGTGACTTTTTTGCAAGAAGGCCATACCAATCACAATAGGGCACAACCACTCCACAGACCTATCACAAGTTGATATGTGGACCAAATGCTGGTGATAACACACAAGAACACAAGCTGAGCCCTAAGAATCTTCAAGTTACAAAAAACTCTCCCTCTTGCAAAAGCTTTCGAATCTCCCAACTCAATCACTCAATCTTCAAACAAACACCACCATTCACTTCTGAACCATCCACTGACCCAAAACCACCCATCAAAACAGCCAAGAACACACCACAAGCCAGATACGATTTCTGACCAGTTGGAGTGCAAACTCCCAAACCAGCCACATACAAAGTTGTCCAAGCATTGCAAACTCCTCAGGAAGGTCATTAGAAGCTTTTTGCACCAAGGAAGCAGCCAGAAAGCTCAAAGGGTGAAAGCTCCATCTCAGGTAGCCATTCGAATTAATTTTCCAGAACCTTTATTTTATGTTACAAAATGATTAAGCATGCTTCACTGATCACACTGAACCTGGAATTATTGAAAATGGTGGAGAAATGAGACTGTATTGTTTGTCTGAAATTTTTTCCATATTTATGTTCTTCTTCGAATCTTGGGATTGAGTGAAAAGAAATGAGTTTTGAGAGTGGATTCAGGTTCAGGGGGATGAGGGGAGTTGATCTGGAGCTTTAGAGCTCCAGAAATAACCTAGAGAAGAAGTTGGCCATTTTCAGGTGAGAGGGTCACCGGAGAAGACGACCGGAGCTCGTCTCCGGTGACCTGAGAGTAATTAGAGGCTAATTAGGGTTAGGGCTAGGTTTAAATGTGGACCATTGGATCTGTCTCTCCCGCGCGTGTTATGTGGTCCAGATTAGATCATTAGTTGTTAATTAGGATTTAAAAATTAATTAATTAGGTTTAACTCAGTTTGAATGCCAGCCCCAAGATCTGGCGCGCAGTCAACAATTTATTTCCCAGATTCAATCTCAGCCTTCCCTTGTGTTTACTTCTGATTTATTCAATTTTTAATTCATATTTTCTTATTTGTTTTACACATTTTATTTAAAATAGCAAATACCATTTAAAAATTATGAATTTTTTTGTCAAATATTTCACCAATTTTTAAAACACAAAAATATTTTTATTTTTATTTTTCGCATTGAAAAAATATTTTTAAATATTTAAAAGTTTATTTTTAATTAATTAATGAGAATTAATTAATTAAAAATACTTTTAGGTATTTAAAAATCACCAAAAAATTCATGAAACCTTTAAAAACATTTAGAAACATTGTCCAACACTCAAACCAAATTTCTTTTTTGATCTTGATGCATTTTGAGAATTTTCCATGGAATTAATTCATTTTCAAGGCATTATTTTGATCCAAACTTCAAAAAATCATTTCTGCCTAACCATTGAGAGTTGGACTTTGATTCTTTTTGCATTGTGTTATGCATATCATGTAGTTTGTGAGATTAATTTGGCATGAATTGATCTTACATTTTCCATTTGTTTGGCATTTTTCTTGTTAAGGAACCCTAAAACCCTAGAAATTTTAGGAAATTCATAACTTTTATTAGGTTAAGAGTTGGAACTTCTCCTTTGGGCAGTGAGTTTGTATAGGTTTAGGGTTCCCTTGGATGCATTTTCAATTTTTTATCTTGATGTTTGCTTCTGGTTTTGGTTTTTGTTTTGAGCATTGATCATAAACCCTAATTTGGGCTTCCTCTTGCATTCATCTTGTATTTGCTTGCATACCATGACTTGCCATGACATTTTGTGCATTCATTTGATTCATTTGGCATCTTAAGACATCTTGTAAGCATGTTTGATCATTGCATCTTGTATCTGCCATGTTGTATGCCATGTGCATTTCATAACTTTTCATGTATATCCATGGTTCAAAGCATGTTTCTTTTGCATCCATATGTTTGTATGATCATTCTCATCTCTTGTCATGTGTTTGCATCATCTCATAGCATCATTAACATCATGTGTATGCTTCTGGTTTTGATTTACATCATGTCATTTCATCTCATTTTGCATTGCATTGCATTTCTTTCACTAACTTTTCAGGTGGTAAGTCACTTTGAGAAGTGAATTTGCCTTCACTTCTCACAATTTCTTTTCATCTCTTTTGTGCATCATTGCTGCATTTTATCTTGTGTTTGAGATTGAGCTTGCTCATTCTTCTTCATCTTACCTTCTTTCCTCAAGTGACTTGGCTTCTTCAATGAAGCAAGTTACTTTGCTTCTCCTGATCCTTTCATCTGCTTCCTGGTGGTTCCATTGAAGATTTTTCTTGTAAACCTCACAAGCCTTAGGAACAACCAAGCATGACCATGATTAGGGTTTTGATTAGTCCCCCACTTAGTTTTTACCTTTGTGTCTCATTGAGTCTTCTCTTCTCATCTCATAATCAGGGACTAAACCCTAAAGGTTTTAAGGCTTTGAGATTAAGCTTATGCCTGCATCCTTCTATTAGGATGGAGTGTATAACTTTAATCCTAAGTGTTAAACCCTTAATGTGTTTAAATCCTTTAATCAATTCACATAATAATCATCAAGACATCACACTTGTAACTTGGGCCTTGCATTAGGGTTCTAATTCTTCCTTAATTGGTTAAGAAGGACTAACCCTAGTGTTAATGGACAAGTCCCCCTCAAGTTGTCTTACAAACCCTAAAACTCACTTCATCATCTTATCATTAACTAAAATCCACTTAACAAAGGCTTTGTTTTGTCATGGGTTTAATCCCTAATCATGGATTAAGTTGAGGAGCTTTCCTCAGCTTAAACATTCTCATCTATTATCCTTCTATTAGGATGGTGTAATGAGTCTGTTTAATCCTTGATTATGGCTTAATCTCATTACTCAACACTAAACAAAAACATCTAAATAATCACAAGTAGGTTAATGATCTTAATCCTGCATCAAAGGTGATTAAGTGTGAGAAGCTGACTTCACACTTAAGGTATTATCATTACCCCTAATCAGAGGGATGATGTGATGAGTTTACTAAATCCATTGGTTTAGGTTTAAGCTCATTAACTTATGACAAACTTTCAAAAGCAATAAAAGACTGAAAACTCAAAAACAAACAATAATCGTCTCCTTCGGGATTCTTTTCTCATCTAATTCACTCATAAACGAGAACTTGCTTCTTCCGTCTAATGCAAGACAGTTTGCACCTGAGCCAGACAGGTCATACACTTGAGCATAGACAAGTAAGCAGTTCACAAGTCAATTCATCTTTCAGTCTCTTTGGGTCGAACTACGGTGTTCTAACTTCCTCATTGCACGAGAGGATACGTAGGCATAACTTAACAGTTATCGAACAAAAGTCTCTGTATATTCCCCCTCCTTCTAGCCTTATCCTTTAGCCTCATTATCATGAGCATTTCATCTTTGTTCTTACACTGACACTTCACTTATACACTTCACTTCTCTTACACTGACACCTGTACATCCTTTTCCAGCTCTTTTGTACACAAATTGCACTGACACTACCCCTTTAAAACACAAATATTTTAAGCGTGGATCCCGTCGAGTACGACGGACAATCTGGGTGCTAATACCTTCCCAGGTTGTAACCAACCCCCTTTCTCAGTCTCTCTGGTTCGCAACCGTCTTATCCATGTCTTTCTAGGTTTATGCAGCATTGCCTTTCCTCCGAGATAAAAATGCCTAGCTGGCGACTCTATTCATTCCCTGTGAGTTCACTCCTGTGTGTTCTCACACACCCCTTCGCCGACCGTTCGCGTCTGTACCTTTATCTGGGCCATTTCCCATTTATCGGGAGCGACAGAATTACAACCAAACAAACTCCCATGGTGAATCAAAATACATTCAAATTCAGGAATACAACAAACAAAACCACCATGGTGAGCTAAAGTACAATCAAATAGATACAAGTAAAGAAAATCAGACATCCAATCCAAAAGCATCCTCCCTGACTTCTTTCAGGAGAGCGTCAGTCACGGGTACAACTGGGTGCTCTGTGATGGTTCTGATGAGAAGGTTTCTGGTTGTAATGGCATTTATCATCTTCTGATACTTGTCTTGTTCTTTGGATCTCTTTAACCCCGCCTGGAGTTTCAACTCTGAGATCTCCTTCTGAGCTGCTAGCAGTGCCTCTTGACTTCTTTTCTCATTAGACTCTAACTGCTCTATCTTGGCTTGCATCTTCTGGTCTTCTTTCAGACGAGCCTCAGTTATCCTGACCCATCTATCATGACTATCCTCCATAAAATGCTCAGCTCTTGCCTTTAGAATCTTTGCTTCTTTACATGCATTCTTCAACACAAGTTCCCCTGCTCGGGCTTTCCTGATGAAGTCTTCAGTCTTCTCAATTTTGGTTACATGCTCGATCCGTAGCTTCTCTAACCTCTCAATGTCTAGACGACCGTCATTCCTTTCCCAAAGGGTCTTCTTCAAAGCTTCAGCCAGCTGGGTGTTTCTTTCCTTTAATTTTTCAAACTCTTCCAGGATTACTATAGTTGTCGGCTCAACTGCTAATGCCCCCGGTACATCTTCCAGGGTGAATGTAATATGAGTAATCTGTCCTCTGTTGCGTGACCATTCAGTGTACTGAGCAGAGGTTATATGGTTGCATTTCCCCAAAATAGCAGTCCCTTTAGTCTGTATGTGGTCCCAAGCCCAGGCTGCTTGTCTGACAATGGCATGATTATTTTGAATAGCACAATAAAGAGACTATGTTAGGTCTTGCTCCCTAGGAAGATGTATCAAGGCATACCCCAACTGTCTCTTGAAAAGTAAAGGATTGTAATTGATGCAACCCTTTACTCTAATAAGAAGCACATTTGGGTATTGCCCACAGCTTGTTATTATGTCTCGGCCCTTGATGTTCTGAGTACACCATCTGATATCTTCTGAAGTAAGGGCAATCATCCTCTTAGCCCAATTTCTTGACTGATGTGGATTCAGGAAAGCTTCTGTCTTCGGCATATGTTTCATCAACCAACTGTAAAAGAGACGGGCACGACACCTTACCAGTCTTCCTCTCTGTTTCTCATTCCTCTAATGAACTGAGTAGTAGAAGTCTCCCAATAAGGTAGAAACTGGGTTCTTTAGCATGAAGATGTGAATGGAATTCTTGCTTACAAACTTAGGCTCGTCTGTAAACAAAATGATACCATAAATGTTGAGGTCTAGGAGAGCACAGACAATTTCCCAATTCCCTACTGCAGCATGCTTTGTAGCCTGAGTGATCAAGAAATCCAGATGAAGGCCTAGGATTCCAGCCTTGGAAGTCATGTGTTCGTCAATGATAGTTGCTTCCAGATGTAATTCCTTGGCTATGTCTTCATTCTTTGGAGGGGTAATTTCAGGGTTGAAAGGAATTCCTCTTTTGATAGGGACACCCAATAGCATAGAGTATTCTTCCAGCAAAGGTCCTATCTGAAAATCTGGAAAAGTGAAGCAACATAGAGGAGGGTTATAAAAATGAAGACAAGTGTGAATCATGCTCCTTTGTGATGTATCTAGGTCCATGATCATGTCCAGGATTCCACCATAATGCTCTCTGAATAAGGGAACATGATCAGGGGTGATAAGGGCTTGTATCTGTCTGATGCCTGCTAGAGGATACTCAAAGAAGTGATAGGTGATGTTGCTTTTCCTGGTTGAATCCATGTTGAAGATGTGTGCTGAAGGAGATAGCTGAAGAAAATAACTGAAGAAGATGGCTGGAGAAGTGTTGAAGCAGATAAGTTGAGCAGAAGAACGGTCAAAGCCCAACCAAAGGAAGATGAATACCTTGTAAAACAAATAAACAAATGTTAAATGATGCAATATGATGTATGTTTATGATATGCAAGGGTTTGTGATCATGTGTTGGATTATCAGTTGCCTTTGGCAGGATCCATGAGTGTTCAGAGTTTCAGATGGAAGTCTGAGAACCAGTAACCGGGTGGGGGGTCTCAAATAAAGAGTCAATAATCCAGGGTTTCAAAGAACTAGTCCAAAATAGTACAACCTTAAGAACAAATTCCAGTAGCAAGGTATGTTGAGGTCAAAGGTTCCTGAAAACCTGTAAACAACCCAACTCACTCACAGGTATTGTTCTAGAACAAGGATCCTCAAATTCAGATCTATTATGAGAAGTGTAAACACTTCTAACCCGGAGGTACAATGTTTACCATGACCATAAAGGATCCTCCTCTAATTCACCTCAGATGCTGAAGGTCATCTAAAAAAGGTCATCCAGACTTAGAAAGCTTCCTAGATAGCGATAGCACTACAGGAAATCCGTAGCACAGAGTTCTCAAAAGGAAACCCATGTCTGAACCGTGTTTTCATATTCCCGCACCAGACCGAAATGGAATGGGAAAGAATACAAAACCACTCTAATCATATGTGTCACCCAGGCCTTTGTGTTGGACCTTTCTCATTGGAATACCCCTCCCACCAAAGCAAACCAGAAATCCAGCACAATGATATGATAATAATAAATGAAATGCAGAAAGCAGTAAATTAAAGCGATAAAGTAAATGCAATAAATAAAGTTGTACAGGAAGAAATAAATAAAGCAAAAGCATAAACACAAATAGCACATAACACCCCAATAAACACAAAAAAACAAGTGCTAGGAGAAACCCACAAGAGAACCAGAAGCCCTAGTTGCAAAGGTCCCCAGCAGAGTCGCCAAGCTGTCGCTCCCCGGATTTTCATCCCGGTGCGAACGCGAACTGTCGGCGATGTTGGAGGTTGAGGTTGAATAGAGTCACCAGCTAGGCATTTTAATCCCTAAGGGAAGGTAATGCTGCATAAACCTAAAAAGAAGTGGATAAGACGGTTGTGAACCAAAGAGACTGAGTAAGGGGGTAGGTTACGACCTGGGAAGGTATTAGCACCCAGATCGTCCGTCGTACTCAACGGGATCCCTGTATACCTGATTGTGTTTAAAAAGGGATAGTGTATGTGCTAAACTGTGCATAAAAATCTAGGGAGAAAAGGATGTACAGATTGTCAGTGCAAAAAAGAAAGTGAGTGCTCAAAACTGAGGCTAAGGAAAGAGAAACTGGGAGGAGGAGAGAGGGGGAAGACAAAGATACTTTTGTTCCATAATTGTTAAGTTATGCCTACGTATCCTCTCGTGCAACGAGGAAGTCAGAACATCGTAGTTCGACTCAAATAGACTTAGTGTTTTTGTTGTGAACTGTTTGCTTGCCTATGCTCAAGTGTATGACTCGTCTGGCTCAAGTGCTAACTGTCTTGCATTAGACGGAAGAGGCGAGTTCTCGTTTTCAGAGTGAGTATGATGAGAAAAGAATCCCGGAGGAGACGTTTATTGTTTGTTTTTGGGTTTTCAATTTTATTTTTTTGGTGTTTTGCATAAGATAATGAGCTTAAGCCTTAATCAAGGGTCGTAAACTCATTATATCACCCCTGATTAGGGATAATGAGTCTACTTAAGCATGAGATGAAAATCCCAACTTAATTACCCTAATGATGCAGGATTAAGGTCATTAACCTACTTGTGATTATTAAGTGTTTTTGGATTTTTATTTTGTGTTAAGTAATGAGTTTAATCTCTAATCAGGGATTAGTGAACTCATTACACCATCCTAAGAGAAGGATAATAGATGAGAACACTTAAGATGAGGAAGACTCCTCAACTTAATCCATGGTCAGGGATTAAAATCATTATATAACAAACCTTTATTAAATTGGATTTTAATTAGAGATTAGATTAAGAAGTGAATTTTATGTTTGTAAGACTAAACCTGAGGGGGACTTGTCCATTAAACACTAGGGTTAGTCCCTCTGACCTAGAGGAAGAGATGTAACCCTAATATAAGGCCCAAGTTACAAGCTTAAGTCTTGATAATTATTAGGTGTTTTGATTAGAAGGTGAAAACAACTTAAAGGTTTAACACTAAGTATCAAAATTATACACTCCATCCTAAGATAAGGATACAGGCATAACCCTAATACATAGCCCCAAAACCTTAATTGTTTAGCCTTTGTTATTGAGATGAGAAGCAGAGACTCAAGGAGACTCAAAAGGTAAAAAAACCTAAGTGGAACTATTCACAACCCTAAAGTTATCATGCTTGGATATTCCTATAGTTTGTGAGGCTTAGAGAAAGATCTTCAAATGGCCACCAAGGAAGAAGAAGCAGATGAAAAGAGAAGAGAAAGGAGAATAAGTTACTTACTTTCGGAAGAAGTTAAGTAACCTAAGAGAAAGAAAAGGAGCAAGAGAGAGCACAAGTGAGTCAAACTCACTTCAAAGACAAATAAAATTCAAATGAAGAGATAATAAGAGATTGGATGTGGAGGCAAATCCACATCCTAAACAACTTACCTAAAGCCCCTGAAATGGTTAGTATGAATGCATAAGACATGAAACAAAAGGAAATAAGGCAAATGAAGATGCAATGATCAAGACTAGAAGTGCAAACATAATGCAAATGTGTTATAAAATGATGCAAAGACATGTACAATGTTCATGCTTGATCATACAAGAGATGAGATGCAAAGGAAAACATGTTAGAAACTTGAAATCACATGAATACACATAAGAAGTAATGAATGCAAAACATACCAAATGGATGAAAAAATGATCAACCAATGTTAACTCATGTCCTAAGGTGTCTAAAATGACATACAAATGCATGAGATGTCATGAAAAGTTCTTATGATGAAGGTATGCAAAGATGGATGTAAATGGACATGGAAAATTAGGGTTTTAAGAAAGTATGAGGTGCACATGATCAAAACAGAAGCAAAACACATGATAAAAAATTGAAATTGCAACCAAAATACCCCTAAACACACATAAGATCACTCCCCAAAGATGGAGGTCAGAAGTTATACCAAAGTAAAGTTATGGTTTTTCTAAGTTAGGCTAGGGTTTTGGGTACTTCTTCATGAAAAATGCCAACAAATAGAAAATGCAATGCAAATATATGAGTTAAATACCCTAGATACTACATGAAAATTATGAAATAATGCAAAAAGAACCATGCACAAACTCATCTTGGTTAATCAGAAATGAATTTTTGAAGTTAGGGTTAGAAAAATAAGAAATTTGGAAACCCTAATTCATGGTTAATTGTCAAAACATGATCAAACCCTAAAATAAATTTGTAAGATGAGTTTTTAAATTATTCTAAATATGTAAGAATGCTTCATGATTTATTTGGTGATTTTTAAATACCTAAAAGTATTTTTAATTAATTAAAATGAATTAATTAATTAAATAATACAATTAAATGATTTAAAAATAGATTTTTAATGCAAAAATAAAAAATGAAAATGTTTTTGGTATTTTAAAATTATTTAAAGTAAAAATGCAAAAAATAAGATTTTTAGAAAATGTTTTACTATTTTTAATAAATAAAAGAAAATAAATGAGAAAAGAAAATACAAAAAATGAAAAGTATGCAAAATACGTGGCTGAGATTGCAAGAAGACCAGATCAAGGGTTCAGGGCGTGAGTCAACAGGACTCAAGGTAATCAGATCATAGGGTTTAGATTCAAAGCTACCACACGGCCGCTATCCAATGGCTCAGGTTCAATATGGGAATTTAATTATAATTAATTTTAATTAATTAGAATTAGGGTTAATGAAATAATCTGGATCGTCCGTCCCCTAAACTAATCAAGATCATGTGGCTCTCATTTAATTTAGCAATGCTAACCCTAATGTAAACACCCCAAATTTTCCCTCACTCTTTATCACACCATGGCTTGTGATCTTTCATCTTTGCATTAACATAAGCATACTACCTCATATTGCATTTTTTGCTTCACTACATAGTTTAAGTTCATCTGCATCTAGGGTTTGTGATCTGAGCAATCCAAGAATCCATCTGAGCCATCCCAAAGGCCTCAAAGCTTTCCAAGAGGGTCCATGTGTGTTCTATCATCATATTATGTCCCTTAAAGATCAGGAAAGTCAAGAGATCACAAGAACTAGCAAGGCATGGAAGCAGAGCTAGGGTTTTCACTACACAGATGACCAAAATTAGGGTTTTGGTTTCAGAGGCCTTAACTCCAAATTTTTGGGTCATTTTTGTTTCTAATGTTCTTAAGATGTTATAAGGATCATATGTACCAAGTTTGATGAAGAAACTCATTGTGGAAGTCATCTGTTCACTAGAACTCAAGATATGGCCTTTCAAAGTTGGCAAAAATCCTAAAATTTCAAGTTTCATGTCAAAGAGGGATTTTGCAAATTGGCATATTCAAGCATTCTAATGACTTCTAATAGGCACAAATACTTCACAACATGTCAAGACAACCTTTAAACATCAGAATTGGCCTAAGTTTTCATTGCTTTCATGACTTGAACTTCAAGAAATCACAAAAGGGCCAAAATTCTCAAGAATCGCAAAATGCATTGGATTCTCTCATCCACTTGTGCCAACTGCATCAAAACCATTCCATGGCTCTCCATGAAACTTGTTGAGGCCAGAAACCCCAAGAAATCAGACCTGCCATGGCCCATACCTCAAGTACATAAATCTTGACTTTTTTGCAAAACACCCCATACTAATCAACCTGTGCCACAACAACTTTCTGAGCATTTCCATTGGCTAAAGCAAACATTATGGAACACATTTCATAACACACAAGCAGCTGAATCATCCAAGAACTCAGAATCCATAAAATTTATCAAAAACTTCCCTTCTTTGAAACTCAAAAACCAACCACTGAAACTTCAATTTTCTTTCACCAATCATCTCCACATAACCTAAGGATCACAAAGCACCCTTCACCATAGCCTAAAAGCCACTAAATCAGAAATACGATTTCTGCATCCTCAGAACCAAACACCTCAAAACAGCCATCACAAGCTTGATCTAAGCTCATCTTCATCATCAAGAAGATCATTGGGGTGGTTTTGAACCAATAGGGAGGCTAGAAAGCTCAACAACACAAAGCTTGAACTCAGGTAGCTTCATGAACTTTTTTTTCCATAACTTGTTATTTAAGTTTCTAAATGAATCTACATGCTTCACTGATCATCCTAATATAATTTGTTTTGAAAATGATTGAGAAATGAGCATGTATTGAACTTCTGAAAGTTTTTTTCATTTTCACGATTTGCTTCGAATCTTGTTTTTGATGTATGATAAATGTGTTTTTATGATGGATTCTTGCTTAGGGATGTTAGGGGATTGATTCTGGAGCTTTAGAGGGGTTGGGGTAGCCTAGGGAGTGAGATAGCATGAAGGTGTAGCCGGAGAAGATGATCGGAGCTAGCTCCGGTCATCTGAAAGTAATTAGGGTTCTAATTAGGGTTTAGTTTCCAGTTTGAATGGTGGCCCTTAGATCTGTTTTGCCCGCGTGCGTGGATGGCTAGGATTGAGTCATTAAACCCTAAATAGAATTAATTAATTTAATTAGATTTAATTAGTCAAGAGTGATCTGAACCACTGATTCACACGCGCAGTCAACCCTCACCTCCTGGATTTGAATCTCAACCATTGGATGCGTTGACTTGCATTTTAATTCATTTTATTTAATTTTATTTTCATTTCTTTTGCATAATTTGTTTAAAATATCAAAACACTTTCAAAAAATATGAAACTTTGCATTTCTGTTTTAAATATTTTTATTAACCTGAAAATAATTTTTATTTTATTTTTTGCATATAAAAAGTATTTTTAAAATATTTAAATATTATTTTTAATTAATTAAAGTCTTTTAATTAATAAAAAATGCATTTATGTTTCTAAAAATCACCAAACAAATCATGAATCATCCCAATGCATTTAGAAACATTTTAAAACTCTTCACACAAATTTCTTTTTAGGTTTGATCATAGTTTGTGAATTTTCTTTGAATTAAGGGTCATTAAAATCTTATTTTTGAACCCTAACTTTAAAAAATCATTTCTGCCTAACCAAGAAGAGTTTGAAGTTGATTATTTTTGCATTGATTTGAATATTGCATGTAGTTTATAGAAAAATTTCCTCATGAATTATCTTGCATTTCCAAATTGATTTGCATTTTTCCTTTTGAACCATCCAAAAACCATAGAAAACTTAGGAAATTCATAAGTTTTGATTGGTTAGGCTTCTGACCTCCTCCTTTGGGGTGTGACCTAGTATGGGATTAGGGTTTGTTTAAGCTTGATTGCAATTTTTTATCATGTCATATGCTTCTGTTTTGTTCATTTGCATCTTGCTTATCCATAAAACCCTAATTTTATGTGTTCATTTGCATTCATCTTGCATATGCATCCTTACATAAACTTGCCATGACATTTCTTGCATTCATATGTCATCTTAGACATCTTAGGACATGTTAGAACCATGCTTGATCATTTCTTTATTCATTTGCCATGTTTTGCATTCATTTCATTTCATTAACTTTCATGTGTTTTCAAACCTCAAAGCATGCTTCCATTTGCATCTCATCTTTGTATGATCATACATATGCATTTTGTATGCCTTTGCATCATCTTACATGACATTCACATTGCATAAACACTTCTGACTTTGGTAATTTCATCTCATATCATCTCATTTCATTTCATTTCCTTATGCTTTATACCTTATGCATCCATGCTAACACTTTCAGGTGGTAAGTCATTTTGAGAGGTGAAATTGCTTTCACCTCTCACTTCTTCTTATCTCTTTCATTTGATCTTAATATGTATTTGAAGTGAACTTGTTCACTTGTGTTCCGTCTCTCTCACTCTCTTTCTTTAATTTACTTATCTTCTTCAATGAAGTAAGTAACTTATTCCTCTTTCCCATCCTCCTTTCATCTGCTTCTTCCATTGGTGGCTTCCTTGAAGATCTTTCTCAAGCCTTACAAATCATAGGATATCTAAGCATGATAATAATTAGGGTTGTGATTAGTCCCCCTTAGTTTTTACCTTTGAGTCTCCTTGAGTCTCTCTTCTCATCTTCATAATCAGAGACTAAACTCTTAAAGTTTTAGGACTTTGGAATTAGGGTTATGCCTGCATCCTTCTCTTAGGATGGAGTGTATAACTTTAATCCTAAGTGTTAAACCTTTAATTTGTTTAAACCTCTTAATCAAATCATCTTAAATAATCACTAAGACTTCATCTTGTAACTTGGGCCTTACATTAGGGTTCTAATTCTTCCTTTATGGTTAAGAATGACTAACCCTAGTTTTTAATGGACAAGTCCCCCTCAAGTTGTCTTACAAACCATAAAACTCATTTCTTAATCTCATCCCTTAATTAAAATCCACTTAATAAAGGCTTTGTTATATAATGAATTTAATCCCTAACCATGGATTAAGTTGAGGTATCTTCCTCAGCTTAAGTGTTCTCATATATTATCCTTTTATTAGGATGGTGTAATGAGTCCACTAATCTGTGATTATAGATTAAACTCATTACTTAACACCAAACAAAAACTCAAAAAACATCTAAATAATCACAAGTAGGTTAATGATCTTAATCCTACATCATCATGGTAATTAAGTTGAGATGCCTATCTCATACTTAAGTAGGCTCATTATCCCTAAGCGGGGAGAATATAATGAGCTTACCAGCCCTTGATTTAGGCTTAAGCTCATTAACTTATGCAAAACACCAAAAACAATAATAAAACTAAAAACACAAAAAACAAACAATAATCGTCTCCTTCGGGATTCTTTTTTCATCACACTCATTCAAAAGCGAGAACTTGCTTCTTCCGTCTAAATGCAAGACAATTAGCACTCGAGCCAGACGAGTCATACACTTGAGCATAGACAAGTAAGCAGTTCACAGTCAATTTTATCTTTCAGTCTCTTTGAGTTGAACTACGGTGTTCTGACTTCCTCATTGCACGAGAGGATACGTAGGCATAACTTAATTGTTATCGAACAAAAGTCTCTTTGTCTTCCCCCACTTCCAGCATTCTTTTAAAAGCCCCAGTCCCTGAGCATTCACCTTTTTGCACTGACACTTGTATATTTCTTTTCCAGCTTTTGCACACAGATAACACATACCCTACTCCTTTTAAACACAATCTTTTAAGCATGGATCTCGTCGAGTACGACGGACAATCTGGGTGCTAATACCTTCCCAGGTTGTAACCAACCTCCTTTCTCAGTTTCTCTGGTTCGCAACCATCTTATCTATCTCTTTCTAGGTTTATGCAGTATTACCTTTCCTTCGTGATAAAAATGTCTAGCTGGTGACTCTATTCATCTTCACTTCATTTTCTCCTTTCTCCGATCGTTCGCGCTTGTACCTGGATGCAAATCTTTGGGAGCGACACCTAATTATCCCTAACCACTTTCAGATGACAGAAACAGTGCTCCGGTCATCTTCTCCGGCAAGCCCAAATCACTAACTTCTTCCCTAGGCCTCTACTAAACATCTAACATGTCCATAAACATTCCCCATACTCCCAGGAACACGAATCAATCATCAAACATCATTTAAAACACATGAACAAGCAGAATCGAAGCAATCATAGAACACAGGCAAAATTTCAGAAGTTCATAAAAATGCTCATTTCTTCATCATTTTTAATTCTAAAAGCATCTACATGATCCCTAGAGCATGCATTTTCATTTTATAACAAAAAATCAAAGCTTTGAGACAAAGTGTTCTTAAGTATACCTGAGCTGGAGACTTGCAAATGTGATCTTTCAAAGCCTCCCTCTTGTGTAAATGGCCTCTTTTGAACCTCCTGAAGCTAATGGAATGCTTTGAATGCTTTGAAAATGGCTGGTTTGGGAGGTCCAGTTCTGATGTAGCAGAAATGGAGGTTTTGGTATGTGATGTTTCAGACCATTTTAATGGTTGGTTTTTGTTCTATGGATGATTTGTGGTTGATTGGTGAAGAAATTTTTTAAGTTTGATGGCTGGTTTTAGAGAATCGAAGAGAGGAAGTTTTGAGGAAATTTTGTGCAATCTGAAGTGTGTCTTGTTTCAATGCTGAATGAGTTGCTATGTCACTCCCATAATGTTTGAGTAGGTCATGAAGCAGGTTAGTAGAGGTTGTTGATCACTATTCCAAGAGCATGGGAGAAATTGCAAAAAGTCAAGGTTTGGTGAACTTGAGGTATGGCTAGGTGCAGAGATGGTTTCCTGGCTTGTACTGCATTAGTTGAGTTCAAGGATGACTCTTGGATCAATTGTGGTGAGCTGTATGGCTCTGATCACAAGTTTGAAGTGGTTTTGCATTTTGGCAACTTTGTGAAGTTGTGACAATTGGCCATGAAATGACTTGGTTCTTGGCTGAATTCTTGTCTTGAAATGTTGCTTATCAATGTTATGATGTGTACACATGAATTAGAGGCCAAACAAGTGCTTAGAAGTCCATTTTGCACATTTCCCTCTTTGACATGAACTTGAAAATTATGTGATTTTTGCCAACTTTGATCCATCATAACTTGAGTTCTAAAATGAATCAAGAGGAGTTCTTGTACTTTTTGAAAATGGGAAGATCCAATCTACAACTTTCATGTATGAAGAAAATTCATTTGAAACCTTTTTGATCAAGAAAGAGGAGGTTGGAAATCTTTCCCAAAATGGAAAGTTTTCATTACAAGTCATGTCCAAAAATGGCAACTTTTGCAATGGCTCAAAATTCTTCAATTTTGTGAACTTCCAAACATTCCTAAGATCAAATAAAGATCATAGGACCTCAAATTGATGATGATGACCCTTTGGAACCCTTGTTGGTGGCCTCAGATGCCCTGATTCTGACTTTTCTTGCACAACAAGTTACCACTTGATCAGATGACTTCCACAAGGAATTTTTGCTTCAAATTTGATACACATTCTCCTTATATCACATATAGACCAATAGAATCAAGAATGGCCAAAATATTTGAGTGTAAGGACCTCAAACCCAAAACCCTAATTTCTGGTCATCTGTGCAGGAGCCCTGAGCCTGCCTGGGTAACTGTGCAATCCTCTGAGATTTTGTGACTTCAAAGAAAACTTGGAGGTATAATACAATCATAGAACACTCATGAACCGTCTTGGCATGCTTCATGGACTCTGAGATAGCTCAAACCACTTCTAAGATTCACCTGATCACAAACCCTAACTATGCAATGAAATAACTATGCAGTGTGAGATGGTATGCTTATGAAATGCAACATGAAGGATCACAAGCCAAGGTGTGAGAAAAAAGAAAGGGAAAATTTGGGGTGTTTACAGATGCGAAAACTTCTCATAACGGCTTTCTCTGCGTTTGAATCTGGTTTCTATAATTTAGGTTTCTGGAACTTTCACTTGAAACGATAGTTCTGTAAATGAAACGAGCAACTTGGGTTTTAGAAATGAGACGGACAACTTGGCTTTGGGATGGGCGTTTCACATATGAGACGAACAACTTGAAGTTGAGACAGTCGTCTCACAATTGAAATGTGCAAAACTGCATTTTGCTTCTGTTTTTCCATTTTCTTGTCCAATAAGCTTCCTTTTGTACTTTTGCCTCCAAAAGTCATGTTTGATCAAATATCTGCAAAACAAATACAATTCACGCGTAGTATCGTCCAAAACAGATAAATTAACATGTTAAACAATCGAAAATCGTATTAAACAATCGATATGAATTCGAGTTATCAATAGCCTATAAGCTTTGACTCCTTCAGGATATCCCATGAACATGCATTTCAGAGCTCTAGGTTCAACCTTGTCTTGCCTAATGTAAGCATAGGCTACACAGCCAAATACTCTCAGTTTGTCGAGATCTGGTGGATGTCCTGACCAAACTTCTTCATATCTAATGCAATCGAAGAACATTTGTTTATCATATATATTGTTGTCGAAAGAGCATTGGCCCAAAACACCTTCTTTAATCCAGCACTAACCAACATGCATCTAACCTTTTTGAGGATTGTTCGATTGAATCTATAAGCTAGACCATTTTGCTGAGGAGTACCTGCTACAGTCTTATGCCTTGAAATCCCAGACTCGACACAGTAATTGTCGAAAACTTCATTGTAGAATTCAAGGCCATTATTAGTTCTCAACCTCTTAACCTTTCTTCCAGTTTAAGTTTCGACCAGAACCTTCTAACTCTTGAAATTCTCAAAAGTTTCATCCTTCGTCTTCTGAATGAATACCCATAACTTTCTGGAATAGTCATCAACTATGGATAGAAAATATCTTGCACCTGAATGTGAAGGATTCCTTGCAGGCCCCCAAATATCAGCATGGATGTAATCAAGAGATCCATGTGTTCTTTGTTTACCTTTGTTAAACTTCACCCAACAGGATTACCAAATACACAAGGTTCACAAAACTCCAACTTCTCGACTTTGTCACCACCTAGCAGGTTTTGTTTCCCTAGTTCGACCAGACCTCTCTCGCTGACATGGCCTAATCTCATGTGCCATAATTTTGTCTTCAACAACAGTTTCGTGGATGCAACATTTTTCGGACCACTTACACCTTCATCCTCAAGGGTATATAAGCCTTGTTTCTCCATGCCTCTCAAGACTTCCTTCGACCCCTTCATGACTCTTAGGATACCTTTCTCTCCTTGAAAGACATATCCCTTCTTGTTGAATTCACCAAGAGAAATCAAATTTCTCTTCAAGTCAGGTACATACCTAACTTCAGTCAATAGCCTTATTGACTCATCATGGAGCTTGAATCTCACAGATCTAATACCTATAATTTTGCAAGCTTTGTTATTTCCCAACAGCACTGAACCACCATCTTGATCACATAATTTCTTGAGCAAGTCTTTATTTGGAGTCATGTGCCAAGTTCAACTTGAATCCATAATCCACGTTTTTCTTGAGTTACCGCTCAAAACCACAAGAACATCATCTGAGTCGAAATCATCTTGAACAATGTCAGCTTGCCATTATCATTACCTTCATGATCTTTCAAGCGTTCAGGGCACACCTTTCGAATGTGACCCTCCTTCTTACAATGATAACATCGAACACCAGATGCTTCACCACTATAAGACTTCTGTTGACTTTTACCCTTCTTCTTGTCGAACTTACCATCCTTTCGCAAGAATTTCGCCTTAATGGCCAAACCTTCACCAATCGTCGAAGATTTATACTCCTTTCGTTCGTTCAAGTCCTTAGAGTACAAGGCAGATTGAACATCTTCAAAGGTCATGGACTCTCTTCCCTACAAGAGGGTTTCTTTGAAGTGGGCATGTGTCATGGGTAAAGCGCATAACAACAACAGCGCTTGATCTTCGTCATCGATCTTCACATCAATATTTTCAAGATCAAGAATTAGCTTGTTGAACATATCCAACTACTCAGCCAACACTTTGTATTCACTCATCTTGAATGAATACAAGACTTGCTTCAGGTAGAGTCAATTCACCAACGATTTGGTCATGTACAAACTTTCAAGTTTTAACCATAACCCTGACGTTGTCGTCTCCTTTGATACCTGTCAAAGAACCTTATCACGAAGGCTCAACAATATTGCGATGTGTTCTTTCTCAATCATGGCCGTATTTTCAGTTGTCGTCAATGCAACATTCATGTCTGTCTCTCCCTTCAACGCTTCCAAACAACCTTGCTGAACAAGTAGGGCTTTCTTCTTCAAGCGCCACAGATCGAAATCGTTCACTCCGGTGAACTTTTCAATCTCATACTTTGTAGAAGGCATCTTTTCCACGCTCACTACACTAATTTGTTGTGAATTGGATACCTTAGAAACAAAGTATAATAGGTTTATTTATGATCAAGATACCCACAAGGATTATGGTTACCAAAGATAACAACAAAGATTGGTTATAAACTGATATTCTTTCCTTTCTCTTAAAACAAGATTACGAGTATACAAGAATAACAAATAACCTCTCTCACTATTGAATTAGGGTTTTATCTTCCTATTTTCCCTTATACAAAATATGAGAGACTAGTATGCTATTTATAATAAAACTAACATACTAACCTAATGGGATTTTTAACAATTATCCATTACAACCTAATTTAGGGTACAAGATAACTTAAATAATTGGATCCATAACACAAGGCCCAATTAAGCAATAACATGTGATTAGACTTTGACGACATGTTATTCGTACTAGGGTTTATTCTAATATTCCACACAAACAAGCATTGAAGTTACACAAGACCAAAATAGAACCTTCACAACAATAAGATATTTATAAAATATATGGTTGTTAAGTGATCTAATATAGAACCAAACTCCATTTGATGAAGACATGTAGTAACCGTGAAAGTTGTCAAATTATTTAAAAATTATTTCAACCATTAAACTATTTTTAAAAAAGTCAAATTATTTATTGTGTGTTCTTTAAACAATAGTGCTTAATGTTTTGTCTAAAGAAAGTAATCAAAATTACTATTACTACTAATCAATTATTTCAAATTAATATTGATTAATATTTAAATTATTTTACATAAAACCTCCTAACATAAACCATATATAACTCACTTCAAAGGTCAAATATATCCAAATAAATAAATATAACTAAATTAATTCAATTAAAAAATTCAACAAAATCAAGCTGACCTAGCACACACATCTAACAAGTTCATACTTCACAACTAGTCTCTACACAAGAGAAAACAAGTTGTTTTATCTATGCTAAAATGCAAGGCAGAGCCTGTTTTATCTATGCTAAAATGCAAGGCAGAAACTATTTTATAAACAAACAAGCAACAAAGTTACACAAAACATAAAATAAAATTAATACACATTAACCCTTTTGATTCTAACCTTGAAAAATTACATGAGATTCCAATTCCAACCCAAGTTTAAAATAATGAACAGAGAAAGTCCTAAGCCAGAAAATTAAATTAACAGAGAGAAACAAGGTCAAGTATTATTTTTGTTTACCTTTGATTTCATTAGAAGATAGAACTTTCTCTTCTCTATGATAAATGGTGTTATACCATGAGATGCAACTTCTTCAACCTTTTCTGACAAAGAAAATGTTGACAACATCAAGGACAAAATGAAAACGAAAACATATGTGAGAGATTCTTGCAAGGATATTTCTCAGAAGACAATGTCAAGAATAAACAAAAACATGAGTGAGAGAGAGAGAGTAACAAACTTACAAATAAAATCAGGGATGATGTGAAGATGTTGATGATGGTGATGGCTTGAAGCTTGTAACGATGAGGATGTTGGTGGTGAACGGTGGTGGTGGCGGCAGAAAAAACCCTAGCAGAGATGGTGAGGAGAGGAGGGATGTGATTTGTTAGGAAATGGAAAAATTAAATATGAAGAATAACATTAACCCTAACCTAATTATATGTTTAAGTGGGACAAATAATTTATGGGCCTGACGCCTCTTAACCCAAACCCCACCACATCTAACTCTTCTTGACTTACCTATGTCACTGAAACGGTCAGGTACAGATTCCGACAGGTGAAATATGAATCATCGAATCCAACTGATCTTATCCAATAAGACCCTATTTAATGAACCATCCTTACCCACCAATCGAACTTAACCGATCCGTTGATGAAAGAGAGTTTCGGTTCGATCGGTTACCGTCGGGTGGTCTTCGACTGTCCACCCCTAGTTTGCATGATATACTTTTATTTTCATGGTCTTTACCGTTATGCTTGTTACATTTATTACGTCCATTATATCATCATGGTCTTTACTCATGTTTTTCTGTATAGGGCTCAACCGAATATAATAGTTCGTTATGTGATTCATGGCTGAGTTAATTCATAGTGTTAAAGTTGAATTGAACTCATTATCTGATTTATGTTTGACTCAATTCACTACTTCAAAGTTGAATCAAACTCTTAGCTGTATAGCCTCACAATAAATTTATTTCCTCAAAGTTTAGTCAAACTCCTAATTGGATGGTCTCACTCAGGCATGTGCGATTATAAACCAAATTATTTAAATTAAGAGTTCAGTTTACTTCATAAACTGATGAGAGTTTAAAAAAAGTCTTTGTAATAGTATAGTAATTCTTTTACATTATACTTAAAGTGCATTAACTTATAGTTAAGCATATTAAACTAATTAATTTTACTTCATAATCTTGTTTATTAAAAAAACTTTGGAGATTTAAGCATATTATGGTTAGATTCATAACTTCCACTTGAAAGTAAAATTACTTTGGTCCAATCCAAACATACTATAATATTAATAAAATATAAAAATAAAATCATGATTTATTTAACATAAAAATCTCATAATATTTTTCAAAAATAAATAAATATATACAAGTCCTTGAAATTTTCACCAAAATAACCATGTTTTACCATATTAATATCCAATATAAACAACTTTCCACCATATATACCAAAATACTCAACTTTCAAACAAAAATATATATCTGAAAGGGACCGCCAATGGCCCTAGAGCTTCCTTTAAGAATTAGGAGGGGGTGCCAACTGTGATGGAGTCTTCCTTAAAAATTAGGAGGGTGCCAATGGCCCTGGAGCTTCCTTTGAATGATTTTTTTTGTAAATATTTTTAATATATTATATTATATAATAATGAAAAAATCCACAATTAATTGTATATATTAATAATTATATTACGATGCCGTAAATTACATTAATGTCTAAGACTCGATCATCCAAATCAATCGCCGGTTCCACATCCTTATGGTTGTATGTCTCTTTGTGCTCGATGGGGCAGTGGTGGTGGTTGCACATGAGGTGTTTCATAGGGAACCGTTGTTGATGATTGTGTTGGATTAGATTCAAGAAACTCGCGTATGGAGGCCCAAGAAGATGAGGTCAAATCAGCAAACTCATCCAGATTGAAAGGGTTGCCCATGCCTTCATAATTTTGTTTAGTTGGTTGTGCTGATGAGATAATGTTGGGACGGTAGCCAGTTGGTTGAACGGTCAAAATGGCGTGAATGTTTGGCCAGGTAAAATTTTTTGTGGAGTTTGGTATAATTGGGAGTATGATTGGTTGGGCGGTTGGGTTTGTTGGTATGGTTGGGAGAATGATTGGTTAGGTGGTTGGGTTTATTGGTATGATTAGGAGTATGGTTGGTTGGGTGGTTAGGTTTGTTGGTAGTCGGACTGATAAAAAATTTATTGGACTGGGGTGGTTTGGTATGGGATTTTTTCATTGTATTATGGTTGTGTGTAGGAGAAATTTTTTTTTTTAGTATATGTTAATAATAAAAATATTATGTATTTTAAGTAAATAGGTTAGTGACAATACATTGTTTGGACCAGATGATCCAATAGGTTTTGTATTGTATGATGCTCCAATGGGGACATTTGTCGTAATCCATCTCATGTTCCGACCACCTACAAAATAAGTATAAATTATTTAGTGTTAATATTAAAAGTTAAGTAAGAGGAGATGCTTAGTATAAAATATTTGGTGTAGATTTACCTTGTTGCATATGGAAATACATATGGATTGTGGTTGATTGGCGATAGATTGGTCATTCTCGACCAACCCCAAGCTTGAAGGAGAACAATGCATTCGGTAAAAGTTGAAGTATTTGCCGATGCATTGTTACAAAAAGATCTATAGAGACACGTTAAACAAAATGACCCCTAACTATATGTTTTTATTTTGTCTATATCCTCTAATAAAGGTAAATATATAATATGAATAGCGCAACCAGTTGTATTCGAAAATAAAAATAATCTTATTAATAACATGATATAAAATCTAGCTTTTACTATAAAATCAATTTCAGGAGATTGTTTGTTTAATATTATAACACTATAATGTCTTTTGAGCCACATTAACTTAACTTTATGACCCCTCAAATATATATCTATTGGAGACAATGCTACACCTAAAATTTCTCAGAAACACTTAAGTCAAGATTTGTTATGCCATTTACCGTTTTACCGTCAATGGGTAAACCCAATAACATGTATGTGTCTTCAAGGGTAACAATACATTCACCTGTCGGAAGATGGAATGTATGTATCTCGGGTCGCCACCTTTCTTAAAAAGCAAGAATAAACTTTGTATCCTGCGAATAAGTTTTTAATTTTTTGAGGTCCCCAAATCCGAGCATTCCAAATACGGTTCATTTAAAACGTCATGTGCGAAATATGAATGAACACGAGTACGAAAAGAATGAGGGTCATAAGAAAAAATAGTAAATATTAACATATACTTACATAAGTAACAAAATATAGTAAGTAACAAAATATAGTAAGTATCAAAATATAATGAGCAAATATATTAGAGTATTATACTTACATAAGTAGCAATGTTGTCTATTGTTCCTCTATATTTTTATCCCATTGTTAAAAGAGCCATCTTTCACTACACATGATTTTGAATATTTCAATTTGCAGTAGCAATTGTTATAGTTGATGAGTATATGAATGGAATGATAAATGTATTTATAATACATGATTCCATGAAGAAGATGAATGACATTAATGAAGTGTAGGTGGGATATTATTGATGACATGCAAGAGGAAAAGTTAAAAAATTTGCAGACTGCATGCATGCAAAGTTGCATACAAATTTTCAGAAGCATTAAATGGAGGCTCCATAAGTATTGGTGCCCTAGTATTATTTATGGAGGGGGCTGCATCTTGAATGGTGTAATTGTAAACACCCCAAATTTGCCCTCACCCATTTTCACCATGGCTTGTGATCTTTTCATGTGCATAAGTTCAATCATAGCATCTCATATTGCATTTTTGTTTCACTGCATTGTTTCTAAGTCACCTGCATCTAGGGTTTGTGATCTGAGCCATCCAAGAGCCATTTGGGCCACTCCAAAGGTCATCAATCACTTCAAAGGGGTCCATTTATGTTCAAGCATCATATTATATCCCCATAAAGTCAGAGAAGTCAAAGAATCACAAGAACTGAGAAAGGCATGGAAGCAGAGCCAGGCTTAACTGCACAGATGACCTAGAATTAGGGTTTTGGTTTCAGAGGCCATAACTCCAAATTTTTTGGTCATTCTTGTTTCTATTGGTCTCTATATGTTATAAGGATCATGCATATCAAGTTTCATGAAGAAATTCCATGGGGAAGGCATCTAATCAAGAGTTGACTTCTTGAGCAAGTCAGTGCAAAATCAGGGCATCTGAGGCCCCCAATGACCCAACCAAGGGGTGTTCTTCATCATTTTGGATGTGTATGATCTTTATTTGATCATATAAGATGTTAGAAGTTCACAAAATTGAAGAATTTCAAGCCATTTACAAAATTGCCTTTTTAGGAAAGTGACTTGTAATGTAAACTTGCCATTTTGGGAAAGTTTTTCAACCTCCTCAAATTGATTCAAAAATGCTTCAAATGAGAAAACTTTGGTCATGAAAGTTGTAGAATGGATCATTACCTTTTCAAAAATTACAAGAACTCATTCTAATTCATTTTGGATCAAAAGTTATGACATGTCAAAGTTGGACAAAATCACATAATTTCAAGTTTTACACCAAAGAGGCAAAGTTGCAAAACCTCTTGCCAAGGCAAAATGTGACTTCAAATGGACTTCTAACCTTTGCACAAACATAAACCAATGCCTAAAAATCAGAATTCACCAAAGATTTGTCCATTTTCATGACTTATGCTTCAAGTAATCACAAAGGGGCCAAAGTTGTACCAACTTGCAAAAACTCATGTAACCATGCCTCTACTTGTTACAGCTCACAAAATCTGATCCATGAGCAATCCATGGTCTCAGCTGAACCAAGCCATGCCCCTATCACAACCTCCCACTTGCCCATACCTCAAGTACACCTAACATTGACTTTATGCAAAATGGTCCATACCAATCAGCATAGGCCACACCAACTCCACAGACCTATCACAGTGTGATAAGTGGACAAAAAGCAACTCAAAGCAACACACACACAAGCCTGAAACATCTCACAAGCCAGCACTCTCAAAAACCTCCCTTTATGCATTTTCATTCGAATCTCTCCATACAAGCTTCAAACCTCAAAACAAATCCCACAGAACAACTCACCCTAGCCTTCTGATCATTTCCCAACCATCCATTTGCTCTAAAAGGCCCACAATCAAAAACACGATTTCAACACTCCATTGACCTGAGCTTCTGCAAACTTTCTCTGGAGGCCATATAAACTCATGCTAAGTGTCACAAGCTTCTGGGGAGGATCATTGGAGCTTGTTTGGACCAAAGAAGCAGCCAGAAAGCACCTAAGGCAAAAGCTCCAGCTCAGGTACCTCAAGAACTTTTTTTTCCAGAAATTGCTTTTTATGTTATAGAATTGTTGCTTATGCTCCACTGATCATTCTGGTGTTCTTAGTTTTTAAAATGATTGAGTTTTGAGCCTGAACCATGTCTCTGAAAGTTTGACCTGAAAACTTCTTTGATTCGATTCGTGTTTGTGTTGAAGGATAAGCATGATTTTGTGTTTGATTCGTGTTTGGGGTGGGTAGAGGATGAATTTTGGAGAGTTAGAGCATTTGAAACAGCCTAGGGAGTGATTTTGATTTTCGGTTGGCCGGAGAAGATGACCGGAACAGTGTTCCGGTCATCTGAAAGTCATTAGGGTTTAGGATTAGGGTTTAATCATAATTAGGCAAGTTTGAATTTGGACCGTTCGTTCGCGCGCGCAGTCAATTCCCGCGTCCCTGAATTTGAATCTCAGACTTCAGATTGTTTGACTTTCTCATTTTCCTCATTAATTTCATTTTATTTTCATTTGTTTTACATTTATTTATACATTTAATTAAAAATAGTAAAATACATTTAAAAATAGTAAAATTCTGAAATTTTTACATTTGTTTTACATTTCATTTTATTAAAAATAGTAAAATTCTGAAAATTTTTACATTTGTTTTACATTTCATTTTATTAAAAATAGTAAAATTCTGAAATTTTTACATTTGTTTTACATTTCATTTTATTAAAAATAGTAAAATACATTTAAAAATTTTGAAATTTTTTGTCAAAGATTTAATTAATTTTCAGAACCCAAAAATATTTTTATTTTTATTTTTTGCATTAAAAATCATTTTTAAATCATTTAAATGTTTCTTTTTTAATTGGTTAATGAAAATTAATTAATTAAAAATGCATTTAGGCATTTAAAAATCACCAAAAAATTCACATTGCATTTAGAAACATTATCCAACTCTCAAAGCAAATTTCTTTTTTGTTCTTGATGCCTTTTGATCATTTTCATTGGAATTAAATTCATTTTAAGGCAATATTTTGGTTCAAACTTTGAAAAATTCATTCTGCCTAACCCTTGAGAGTTTGATGATGGCTCTTCTTGCATTGCATCCTCCATAGCATGTAGTTTATAGTATAAAATTGGTTTGATTTGATCTTGCATTTTCAATTTGTTTGGTGTTTTTCTTGATGAGGCACCCCAAAACCCTAGTAATCTTAGGAAATTCATAACTCACATTAGGCTAAGAGATAGATCCCCTCCTTTGGGCAGTGAACTTGAATAGGTTTAGGGTATCTTTGATTGCATTTTCAATTTTTTATCATGTCATTTGCTTCTGGTTTTGAATTTTTGTATTGCATGATGCATGTAACCCTAATTTGTACCTTCCTTTGCATTCATCTTCCATTTGCTTGCATCCAATGACTTGCCATGACATTTTGTGCATCTTCATGATTCATAATACATCTTAGGACATATTAGAATCATGTTTGATCATTGCATCTTTCATTTGCCATGTTGTATGTCCATTGCATTTCATAAACTTTTCTTGAACTTTCATGGTTCAAAGCATACCTCATTTGCATCCTTATGTTTGTTTGATCATTCTCACCTCTTGTCATGTGTTTGCATCATCCCTTATCATCATTAACATCATTTTCTTGCTTCTAGTTTTGGTTTGCACCATGGCATTTCATCTCATCTGCATTGCATTTCATTTCTTTTGCTAACTTTTCAGGTGGTAAGTTATTTTGAGAGGTGAATTTGCCTTCACTTCTCAATCTCTTCTCATCCCTATCTTGCATCATTGCTGCATTTTATCTTGTGTATTGGATTGAGCTTGCTCATTCATGTTCATCTCTTACTTTCTTTCTTCAAGCAACTTGTCTTCTTAAGTGAAGCAAGTTGTCTTGCTTCTCTCTGCTTCTTGTCCCTTTCATCTGCTTCCTTCGTGGTGGTTTCTCTGAAGATCTTTTGCAAGCCTCATTAATCCTAGGAATAACCAAGCATGATAACAATTAGGGTTTGATTAGTCCCCCATTTAGATTTTACCTTTGTGTCTCCTTTGAGTCTTCTCATCTCACCTCATAATCAAGGACTAAACCCTAAAGGTCTTAAGACTTTATGATTAAGCTTATGCCTGCATCCTTCTATTAGGATGGAGTGTATAACTTTAATCCTAAGTGTTAAACCCTTTATGTGTTTAAATCCTTTAATCAATCCACCTAATAATCACTAAGACATCAAGCTTGTAACTTGGGCCTTGCATTAGGGTTCTAATTCTTCCTTAATTGGTTAAGAAGGACTAACCCTAGTGTTAATGGACAAGTCCCCCTCAAGTTGTCTTACAAACCATAAAAATCACTTCTTCATCTTATCATTAACTAAAATCCACTTAATAAAGGTTTTGTTTTGTCATGAGGTTAATCCCTAATCATGGATTAAGTTGAGGAGTCTTTCTCAGCTTAAATGTTCTCATCTATTATCCTTCTATTAGGATGGTGTAATGAGTCCATTAAATCTTTGATTATGGCTTAATCTCATTACTCAACACTAAACAAAAACAACAAAAACATCTAAATAATCACAAGTAGGTCAATGATCTTAATCCTACATCATGATGATTAAGTGTGAGGTGCTTACCTCATACTTAAGGTATCCTCATTACCCCTAATCAGAGGGAGGATGTGATGAGTTTACTAACCCTTGGTTTAGGCTTAAGCTCATTTTCCTATGAGAAACTCCCAAAAGCAATAAAAGACTGAAAACATCAAAAACAAACAATAATCGTCTCCTTCGGGATTCTTTTCCCATCACATTCACTCACAAACGAGAACTCGCTTCTTCCGTCTAATGCAAGACAGTTAGCACCTGAGCCAGACAGGTCATACACTTGAGCATAGGCAAGTAAGCAATCCACAAGTCAATTTATCTTTCAGTCTCTTTGAGTCGAACTACGGTGTTCTGACTTCCTCATTGCACGAGAGGATACGTAGGCATAACTTAACAGTTATCGAACAAAAGTCTCTGTATATTCCCCCTCTTCCAGCATTATTCTTTAAGCCTCATAATCTTGGGCATTTCATTCTTGTTTTTGCACTGACACTACCCCTTTAAAACACAAATCTTTTAAGCGTGGATCCCGTCGAGTAAGGCGGACAATCTGGGTGCTAATACCTTCCCAGGTTGTAACCAACCCCCTTTCTCAGTCTCTCTGGTTCGCAACCGTCTTATCCATCTTTTCTTAGGTTTATGCAGCATTACCTTTCCTCCGGGATAAAAATGCCTAGCTGGCGACTCTTGTCTTTCTGAGTTCGCCCTTGTGTGTTCTCACCTCCTTTCGCCGACCGTTCGCGTCTGTACCCCCTTTTGACCTGGTGTCATTTTGGTGGGAGCGACAGCTTGGCGACTCTGCTGGGGACCCTTATACTGTAACCAGGGCTTCTGGTTCTTTTTGTGGGTTCCTCCTAGCGCTTGTTTGATTTGTGTTTACTGGGGTGTTATGTGTTATATGTGTTATGTATTTATTTCTGTTTTATGTACAGTCTTGTTTACTGCTTTCCTTACAGTTTTATACATCATACTGTCATACTGTCATCTTGTTGGATCTGGTTTGTTGTTTTGATGGGTGGGGTCCTATTGAGAGTTTGAGGTCCTATACCTGGGACCTGAGTGACACCTAGGCTAGAGTGGTTCATGTTCTTTCCCATTCCATTTCGGTCTGGTGCGGGAATATGAAACACGGCTCAGATGTGGGTTTCTTCTTAAGAACTCTGTGCTACAGATTTCCTGTAGTGCTAGGGCTATCTGGGAAGCCTGCTAAGTCTGGATGACCTTTATTATGACCTTCAAAAACTGAGGTGAATTAGATGAGGATCTTTTATGGTTATTGTAAACATTGTACCTCCGGGTTAGAAGTGTTTACACTTCTCATAACTGATCCAAGTCTGAGGATCCTTGTTTTAGAACATCATCTGTGAGGGGGGTTGGGCTGTTTACAGGTTTGCAGGTACCTTTGACCACATCATACCCTGTTACTTGTTTGATTAAGAGTACCTCACTTTGGACAGTTCTTGTGATTTAACCCTGGACATGTGACTCTTTATTTGAGTCCCCCACCTTGGTTGCTGGACTTCCAAACCTCCCTCTGGATTTCTTGAACATACATGGGCTTTATATCAAGACAGATAAATCAGATCCAGCTTGATCACAAACCCTTGCATATCATTTGCATACATCATCATTGCATCATTTAACATTTGTTTATTTGTTTTTCAGGGTATCCACATCATATTTGGCTTGGTTTTGACCCCTTCATCAGCATAGACCTCTGTTCATCAGTTATTTGCTTCAGTTATTCACCAGCACTAGCCTATCAGTGGCTCATCTCCAGTATTGATCTTAATCTTCATCAGCACTTGTCTTCAGCTCTTCATCAGCACTCATGTCTGCACCCAGGAAGAGCAACATTTTGTACCATTTCTTTGAGCCTGTGTTGACTGGTATCAGGCAGGTCCAGGCACTTATCACTCCAGACCACATCCCATTATTCAGAGAGCATTATGGGGGCATCCTTGATATGGTTATGGACCTGGATCCTTCTCAGAGGAGTATGATCCACACCTGCCTACAGTTTTATGACCCTCCTTTGAGATGCTTCACTTTCCAAAACTTTCAGCTAGGACCTCTGCTGGAGGAGTTTTCATCATTGATTAGAGTACCTGTCAGGGGTGGTGTCCCCTTCAACCCAGGGATGACTTCTCCCAGCAATGGAGAAGTGGCAAAAGCACTGTACCTAGAGCCTATTTTGATTGAGCAAAACATGACAACAAAGGCTGGGATCCCTGGTCTACACTTGGATTTTTTGACTTTTCAAGCCATCCTGAAGGCCTCCTTGGGAGAATGGAGGGCAGTTTGTGCATTGTTAGCCCTTAGTATATATGGGGTTATACTATTTGCAGACGAGCCCAAGTTTATCAGCAAGAATGCCATTCATCTTTTCCTTCTGAGGAACCCAGTACCCACATTGCTGGGAGATTTCTATTATTCCATTCATCAGAGGAATGAAAAGCAAAGAGGAAAGTTGGTGAGATGTTGTGCTCCTCTATTTCACACCTGGCTGCTCAAACACTTACCTAAGACTGATGCCTTCCTGAATCCTCACCAACAGAAGAATTGGGCTAAGAGACTCATTGCTTTGACTTCAGATGACATCAGATGGTGCACCCAGAGCACCAAGGGCAAGGACATCATCATTAGCTGTGGGCGGTACCCCAATGTACCTCTAGTAGGAGTGAAGGGTTGCATCAACTACAATCCTTTGCTGTTTAAGAGACAACTGGGCTATGCTTTGGTTCACCCTCCTAGAATGCAAGATTTAGCTGAGACCCTGTATTGTGAGATAAAACCTAATCTAGATGTTGTCAGGCAAGCATCCTGGGCTTGGGACAACATCCAGACAAAGGGGATGGCTATTCTTGGAAGGTGAAATAATGTTGCTTCAGTCCAGTACAATGAATGGTCCTATGCTAGAGCTCAGATCACTGGAATGCCCTTTACCATTGAGGACACACCTGGACCTTCTACAGTACAGCCAGCAGCCACTGTCAGCCTGGAAGAATTTGAGAAGCTGAAGGAAAGAAATGAGAATCTGTCTCAAGCTCTGAAGAAGACCCTCTGGGAGAGGAGTGATGGTCGTCTGGACATTGAGAGGTTGGAGAAGCTTAGGGTGGAGCATCTGGCCAAGATTGAGAAAGCAGAGGACTATATCAAGAAATCAAGAGCTGGGGAGCAAATATTGAAAAATGCCTGTAAGGAGGCCAAGCTTCAGAAAGCTAGGACCGATCTCTATCTGCAAGAAAGTCAAGCTAGGTGGGTCAGGATCACTGAAGCTTGTACTCAGGAAGATAAGAGAACTCAAGCCAGGATTGAGCAGTTAGAGGCCAATGAAAAGAAACAACAAGAAGCTCTGCTGGCAGCCCAGAAGGAGATTTCAGAATTGAAGCTTAGGGCTGGTTTGAAGAGGTCAAAAGACCAAGACAGGCACAAGAAGCTGACCACTGCTATTGCCACCAGAAACCTCCTCATTAGGACTATTACAGAGCATCCAGCTGGTCCGGTGACTGAGGCACTTCTGAAGGAGGTTCAGGAGGATGAGTTTGGACTTGATGTCTGACTTTTTGTTTGTTGTTGCTTTCATTTGATGTACTTTTCTTTCGTGTTGTATTTTGACCCTTCAAGGGCATATGTTGTAAAATCAGACTATGTATTATTCATCTTTTGTAATATATTTTAGTTTGATTCCATTTGAGTTTCTTCTCTCAAGCAACATCAAAGCATCTTTCTCGGGGTCTGGAAAGGTCAAAACCAAGCACCAAGCCGGATACCTTGGAAAATAAATAAGCATACTGCATTGCATACTAACTTTTTTTTTGTTTTGTAGGTTTTGTTATTATTTTGTTTGTTTCTAACTCGGTTGTGATTCAGGAAATATTGCTCGCAGAAGAGTGTTCCCCGTCAACCGTGCACACCGGTATCCTACTCGCAACAACCTTCCGGGTATCATAATGGAGCAAGTACAGCAAGACCTGACCGAGGTCAAAACCCAGATGGCTAACGAAAGAGTGGAGATGAGGAACCAAATGACTGGTCTGGCTCAGACCCAAGAACGGTTAAGGGCATTGGTAGAAAGACAAACTCCCGAGGAACCTCATCCTGGGACTGGAGGAACAAGTAACAATGAGAGGGGTCAGCCTCATGTTAATCCACCTGTATTTGGACCTCATCTAGATCCTGAAGTCAACATCCCGGCTAATGTGCAAGGAAATACTACTGGGGGAAGGATCTTACAAGAAGACCCCCAAGAGGAGCAATTCACTGTCATGGGAGCTGGGGATGAAGTCTATGATAGGAGGTTTGATGAAATTGCTGAGAAATTGAGATCTTTGGAGTCTCAAAACTCCTTGGGTTTTGATGTAATGGATATGGGGTTAGTGGATGGAGTAAGAATTCCCCACAAGTTCAAACCTCCGTGCTTCGAGAAATACAATGGAACCTCTTGTCCACGAACTCACCTGCAGTCCTTTCTGGGGAGACTTAAAGCATATACCATGGATGAAAACTGTGGATGTTCTATTTTGAAGACAGTTTGACTGGGGCTTCAAGGGAGTGGTATTCACATTTGACCAGAGCTACTATCAGATGCTGGAAGGACCTAGCTGAAGCCTTCATCAGGCAGTACCAATACAACCTGGACATGGCTCCTAACAAGACCCTCTTGATGGGAATGTCCCAATCCTCCAGGGAAAGCTTCAGGGAATATGCCCAAAGGTGGAGACAGCTTGCTGCTGCTGTCCAACCACCCATGTCGGAAAGAGAAATGGCCGACATGTTCATGAATACTCTGCAAGGAACATATATTGATAGGCTGGCTGCCTTTTCTTCCACCAGCTTCGCAGACGTAGTTATAGCCGGTGAAAGAATTGAAAGTCTATTAAAAATGGGCAAAATTTCTGATAATGGTGCAAGTTCGTCCAGTAATCCCAGGAAGCCTTTTGTGGGACCTCGAAGGATCGGTGATACAAATGCCATTCATGCCAACAGGGGCAGGCCTCAGTATGTCCACAGATCAGTAGCAGCTGTCACTATTCCAGCTCCGATTCCTCAGCAACCAGCATATCAACAACCACAACAACAACATTATCAACAGCAAGTTCAATATCCGCCACAGAGAGCCTATAACAACAACAACAACAATCAACAACAAAGACCCTTCCAGCAAAGACCATCACAGGCAAATAGGGTGATTGACCCTATCCCTATGCCCTATGCTGCCTTATTGCCACAACTCCTGAAACTTAACTTGGTTAAGCTAAGGACATTGGCACCTCCAGATCCCTCCAATCTCCCAAAGAATTACGATGTCAACGCCAGGTGTGCTTTCCATTCCAATGCACCTGGTCACAACACAGAGAAGTGCAGGGCTTTGCAAATGAAAGTGCAAGATCTGGTGGATTCTAAGGCCCTCGACTTCGCACCTCCTCCAAATGTCAACAGAAATCCTATGCCTAACCATGGTGGGCCGAGGATTAATGCCATTGAGGAAGACAAACCATCTACTCTGATCACCAGTGTTGCACAAATTCGGACACCTCTGGTCGAAATTAAAGCTCAGCTTCTAGAGTGCCAGGTGTTTCCCGGGTGTGAGCTCGGTTGTGGGTATTGCAACATTGCAGTCAATGGATGTGATAACTTGAGAAGCGGCATAGATGGTCTTATCAAGGATGGTATCCTTCAGATCTCAACAACGGCGCCTACAAATCCAGCAATTCCTTTGACAACAATTCCTGATTCTTCTACAACAGCAGCAACCATTATTCCTACCGATTCATCAATATCATCAACAATGGCTTCATCCATCACTTCAACAAATCAAATGTCAACAACTATTTCTTCTACAACATCAGCATCCTTTTTATCGACAGAATCTTCTACAATGCCAACAGAAATTAATGAAGATGTCTCCGCAGTCACCATTTACTATGATCCATCAGATGTTCCTCCAAACAACAATTTTCAGCAACAAGCAGTGGCACTTCCTGCCAGATCACCAGTTACAATTTACTACAATCCGCACACCATTACAGTACCTTCCTCTGCAGCAGTAAGTCCAGTTACCATCACGGTGCCTGGACCAGTTCCATATGAAAGCAGTAATGTCATACCTTGGCATTATGGCTCTGACCTCTACTGCAACGGGGAGAAAATCACTTTGGATTCTTCAACCTCTTCTCCACAGATTGATAATGTTGGGGGAGGCGGAGGCTTCACCAGAAGCGGACGCCTTTTTTCCTCACAAATGCAAAGACCTAATGCTGAAGCAGAAGCTGCTGCCAAAGGAAAGAGTGTGGTGCTTGATGAGCCAACTGTCAAAGAAACTCAGAAGACATCTTTTGAGCAAGATGTAGACGTGTTTATGAGAATCATAAAGTGAAGTGATTACAAGGTGGTGGATCAGCTTCACCAAACTCCCTCAAAAATCTCCATATTATCCCTGTTAATGTGTTCTGAAGCTCACAGGAATGCATTATTGAAAGTCCTGCACGCAGCATACGTGCCAGAGGAGATTACCGTTAATCAGCTAGAAACTGTGGTGGCAAATGTCAATACCAGCCATGGGCTGGGCTTCACCAATGTTGACTTAACAACAGAGGGACGTAACCACAACAAGGCTTTACATATCACCTTGGAATGCAAGGGTGTTGTTCTATCTCATGTACTGGTGGACACTGGGTCTTCGCTCAATGTTCTACCAAAGAAAGCCTTAGTAAAGCTGGAGTATGATGGCTTGGCACTGCGTCCGAGTAATTTGGTGGTGAAAGCATTTGATGGCTCTAAAAGATCAGTGCTTGGAGAGATTGATCTGCCTGTGATGGTTGGCCCGCAAACTTTCAAAATTACCTTCTATGTGATGGACATTCAGCCGGCCTACAGCTGTTTGTTGGGTAGACCCTGGATCCATGCCGCTGGCGCTGTTACGTCTACCCTTCACCAGAAGCTGAAATTCGAGTGGGAAGGCCAGATCATCACCATCTGTGGGGAAGAAGACATCTTTGTTAGCCATCTGGCTACGTATAAATACATAGAAATGGATGGGGAGATCCATGAAACTATGAGCCAAGGGTTTGAGGCCCTAAACATAAATGAAGCATCTATTGTACTGGGAACCTCCATAATGTCTTATTAGCAAGCCCGGAAGGTTGTTGGAGAGGGTACTGCCCAAGGCTGGGGCAAGCTGTTGCCCGTGGAGAAGAAAGAAGATAGATTTGGGTTGGGTTACAGACCAACTCAACAAGATCAATCAGAGGCTGCTAAGAAGCCCAATTTTGTCAGCGGGGGAATGCTCACCCCGGATGCTGTGAACAACTTGGAAGACGAGGAGGAAAGCGACCGCAACCTGGAGAGCTGGATACGTCCAAGGATCCCGGGGAGCCAAGTCCTTAACTGGTCTTCCCAGGAAATTATAAGGGTTACTCCAGCAGAGTAATTATTATTTCCTGTATTTTAATCATGCATCAAGTCTTGCATCTTGCCCAAGATGACAAGACTCATTTTGTAATCGGGCCATCTTGTAATTTTGTGCAAATGGATTAATCAATGAATATCGGACATCTTTTGCAAATGAGTCTTTTCCTTTTCCGCTCACTGTTTTTCATTTTTCTTTTTGTACAAAAATAAAATGGCAATGTTTTCCAAAATGAAAACCTCATTTCACTTTTTCTAAACAAGATTAAAATTGATCACTAAAATGAACAATCTAAACCCTTGAAGAAAATTCCCTCCAGACTATACCGACAACAACACTGCTATGACTTCGTATGACTTTGACAATCCAATCAATCAAGCTGACGAAGGGGTTGAAGAGGATTATGAGCTACCTGAAGAGCTAGCCAGGTTGTTAAGGCAAGAGGAGAAGGTTATCACCCCTCATCAGGAGGAGGTCGAAACGGTTAATCTTGGTACGGAGGAAGACGTAAAAGAAGTTAAGATTGGGGCCTGCCTGCAAGATTCAGTGAAAGAGCAACTGATTGATATGCTTCGGGAGTATGTGGATGTCTTTGCTTGGTCTTATCAGGATATGCCAGGGTTGGACACCGATATTGTCATACACAAGCTACCTTTGAAAGAAGACTGCCCGCCAGTAAAACAGAAGTTGCGCCGTACTCGCCCAGATATGGCAATGAAGATTAAAGAAGAGGTACAAAAGCAGTGGGACGCCGGTTTCCTTGCTGTAACTAGCTACCCGCCGTGGATTGCTAATATTGTACCTGTGCCTAAGAAAGATGGCAAGGTGAGAATGTGTGTAGACTACCGGGATCTGAACAGGGCCAGCCCGAAAGATGATTTCCCTTTACCTCACATTGATGTATTGGTTGATAATACGGCTCAGTTCTCGGTATTCTCCTTCATGGACGGATTTTCAGGATACAATCAGATCAAGATGTCACCTGAAGACATGGAGAAAACAACTTTCATCACACCCTGGGGCACGTTCTGTTATAAGGTGATGCCATTCGGACTGAATAATGTTGGTGCCACCTATCAACGGGCTATGGTAACATTATTCCACGACATGATCCATAAAGAAATTTAATGTTATGTGGATGACATGATTGCCAAGTCCCTCACAGAAGAAGACCACCTGGTAAATATGTTGAAGCTATTCAAGCGTCTGAGGAATTACCAATTGAAGTTAAACCCCAACAAATGCACATTCGGGGTGCGATCCGGTAAACTGCTGGGATTTATTGTAAGTGAAAAAGGGATTGAAGTTGACCCTGATAAAGTCAAAGCCATTCAAGAAATGCCTGCACCGAAGTCAGAAAAAGAAGTTCGAGGATTTCTAGGTAGATTGAACTACATTTCAAGGTTCATATCTCACCTTACCGCAACCTGTGAACCCTTGTTCAAGCTGTTAAGAAAAGAACAAATGGTCAGGTGGAACGAAGACTGCCAGAGGGCTTTTGACAAAATCAAGGAATACTTACAAGAGCCTCCAATCCTTATGCCTCCGGTCGAAGGAAGACCTCTAATCATGTACTTGACAGTATTAGAAGAGTCAATGGGGTGTGTGTTGGGCCAACATGACGAGTCTGGTCGAAAAGAGTATGCGATATACTACCTAAGCAAAAAGTTTACCGACTGTGAACAACGTTATTCACTGCTCGAGAAAACTTGTTGTGCTTTAGCGTGGGCTGCTCGCCGACTGAGACAGTATATGTTGACCCACACTACTTTATTGATCTCCAAGATGGATCCAGTTAAGTACATTTTTGAGAAGCCAGCACTTACCGGTCGGGTTGCAAGATGGCAAATGATCCTCACAGAATATGACATTCAGTACACATCTCAAAAGGCCATCAAGGGCAGTGTACTGTCTGATTATCTTGCTGAGCAACCCATTGATGATTACCAGCCTATGAGATTTGACTTCCCTGATGAAGACATCATGTTCATAAAAGCAAAAGATCATGAAGAGCCTGTTCACACTGAAGGGCCTGACCAAGAAGAAGAATGGACTATGATGTTTGATGGGGCTGTTAATATAAATGGTTGTGGTGTTGTTGCAGTACTCATTACACCCAAGGGAGTTCACATGCCTTTCTCGGCAAAACTCACCTTTAAATGCACTAACAATGAAGCTGAATACGAAGCTTGTATTATGGGTCTTGAGGAAGCCATTGACCTCAGGATCAAGACTTTGACTGTGTTCGGAGATTCAGCTCTGGTAATTAATCAAACCAACGGCAAATGGTATACTCACCAGGAGCATTTGATACCTTACCGGGATTATACAAGGAGGCTACTCACATTCTTCACAACAGTCAAGCTTGAGTATATCCCTCGAGACGAAAATCAGTTTGCAGATGCTCTGGCTACCATTTCATCCATGATCAAAGTTCAAGCTGTCAACTTTGTGCCTCGGATTTCAGTATCCAGACTTGACAGGCCAGCATATGTATTCTTAGCAGATGTTGTTAAAGATGATAAGCCTTGGTTCCATGACATTAAGTGCTTCTTGGAGGATCAAACATACCCACCTGGGGCATCTTCCAATGACAAGAAGACACTAAGAAGGCTAGCTAGTAGTTTCTTCCTGAATACTGACGGTTCCCTCTACAAGAGAAACTTTGATATGGTACTCCTCAGATGCGTTGATAAGACAGAAGCAGGCTTGTTAATGCATGAAGTGCACGAAGGATCCTTTGGTACCCATGCAGGAGGGCATGCAATGGCTAAAAAGTTGTTAAGATCAGGTTATTACTGGATCACAATGGACGCAGACTGTTGTGCCTATGCCAGAAAATGCCATAAATGCCAGATTTATGCGGATAAAGTGCATGTGCCTCCAAATCCTCTGAATGTGATGTCTTCACCCTGGCCCTTTGCTATGTGGGGCATTGATATGATTGGCAAGATTGAACCGACTGCTTCAAATGGCCACAGATTCATCCTGGTTGCCATTGATTATTTTACCAAATGGGTTGAAGCAGCTTCCTATGCAAATGTTACCAGGCAAGTGGTAGCCCAATTTCTAAAGAGAGACATCATCTGTCGGTATGGAGTTCCCGAGCGAATCATTACTGATAATGGTTCCAACTTGAACAACAAAATGATGGCAGAACTATGTCGGGACTTCAAGATCTAACACCACAATTCTTCTCCTTACAGGCCAAAGATGAATGGCGCTGTTGAGGCAGCTAATAAGAATATCAAGAAGATTGTGCAGAAGATGGTAGTCACCTACAAAGACTGGCATGAAATGCTACCATTTTCCTTACATGGGTACCGTAGGTCAATCAGAACATCCACTGGGGAAACACCGTATCAGCTTGTGTATGGTATGGAGGCAGTCCTACTTGTTGAAGTTGAATTACCCTCCCTGCGGGTACTGATGGATGTTAAGCTAAACGAAGCAGAGTGGGTCCGATCCCGATACGAACAACTAAATCTGATCGAAGAGAAGAGACTAGCTGCAATTTGTCATGGGCAGCTATATCAGAAAAGAATGAAGAAAGCCTTCGATCAGAAAGTCAAGCTCCGAGAGTACCAAGTAGGAGATCTTGTGCTGAAAAGACTCATTCCTCCTCATACAGACCACAGGGGTAAGTGGACTCCGAATTATGATGGTCCGTTCATAGTAAAGAAAGTTTTCTCTGGTGGAGCACTAATGCTCAGTACTATGGATGGTGAAGACTTCCTGTCCCCTGTGAATTCAGATGCAGTTAATAAATACTTCGCGTAAAATGACCCGCTGGACATAAAAACAGAATGTAAGTCCAGGCAAAAATAGGGCATCCCGGCGAGTCAAAAATAGAATAAAAATACTCGGGCAAAAATAAGGGAAAATAAATAAAAAAATGTACACCCGCTGAGTTGAAAAGCCGCGTTGGACAACTCAGGCAAAAATGGGTATCCCGGTGGATCGAAAACCTGAAAGGGCGATCCACGCAAAATAAGGGAATAAGCGAACAACTGCATTCTGAATTCGTCTGTATCACTTACAACGTGTTAAACTCCGAAAGGATCAAGCTTCTTTCAGAATCAGCCTTCTTCAACAAGCAAGACGAGAAGAACGTCAAATGTCATACGAGTCATAGCAAAAGGGAAGCTCCTTGAAGCGTCATCAACATTGCCAGCATCTTTTTGTTTCTCAATTTGTAACAATCTCCTCATTTCAGGGGATTTGTTTATATGACTGTATCTTGCCAATTCAGGGCACTCGAATTAATAAAATCAGATTTTCAGTCACACACTATCTCGTACTCTTTTTATTTGCAAAAATGTCCGATGTCATTAATTTATTGATCGCATAAATACAGATGCGTCTTTCTGGAACTACATGCTTACAGGAAATATACTTACTCCTGGGAGTGTCTAAACTCCTATGATGGAATACAGTAAGGGATACCTCGGGGGACTTGTGCGTTTCTTTGTCTTTACAGGACTGCAGGTATTCAAAGCGCGACATAGGGCATGAAAGCTTCTCCCCAGCAAGCTGTCAAATCATTATCTACTCAGTCCGTCTTCCAGATTAGCACCGAAGGTGTTTTCTCCCCAGCTGAGTTGTCAAGTATCATCCTCAGCAGGATCCCCACAGAAATCTCTAGGAAGATCTCCCAATGATCTTTCTTCTTCCCCAGCCAAGTGCCAACCAGGGAACTACATCCCCACAGAGTTTCAACCTCTATCCAGAAGAGCAGCGCATGAAGAAATCACAACAGAGTGAAGAAAGCTTATGCAAACCCCAGCTGGGTCCCCCATTACTGAGATAGGTCTATCAGTGATCTGTTTCCCCATGCAGATACATCTTATCAGATATACCAATGATCTTATCCCCAGCTAGGATGTCCACTTCAAGCAAATCAGTCAGAGATCTTCACGGCAATGGGATCCGAGTCCCGGATCGTTATCTTTGCATAATCATAACATTCGCATCATATTTCCCCCACAGAGCGTAGCATTCCGTCTAATACGGAGCATTATGGCAAAAATCAAACATACGGCATAATCATAAGCCATGTCCTAAATCAGACACTTGTAAATACTGACAATCCATCATTGATATACAGAATGCTCCCCAAAATTCCCCGGCAGAGAGCCTAGATATTTCTCTCGTAGATACAGTACAGATACTCCTTGACACCCGTCCGTGTCATACCCCCAGCAGAAAGCCAAAGCGTCCCCTTTGCACTCACCATACAAATACATATACATACAATTCCTTGACACCCGTCCGTATCACCTTCCCCAACATAGTTACCTAAACACTTTGTAAATCATATATTTGTTTATAATACACTTTTTCCGACACTCGTCCATGTCGCACTCTCCCCAGCAAGATAGACACTCGTCCGTGTCTTACTCATACTTGTTACTCATACTTTTTACTCATACAGATACTCGTCTGTATCTTGTATACACCACTTATCTTTCTTAGATTCGAAACTCGTCCGTGTTCTTTGTTAACTAGTTGATACTCGTCCGTATCATCATCTCTGAACATGTGTCAGCGTTTGTTTCTACTGATACTCGTCCGTATCATAGTCTTAAGGATGCTCGTTCTCATCTTTAATCCATACACAATGTCGGATACTTTTACCTCTTTTTTAGAATTTAGACACTCGTCTGTGTCTATCATTCCCCAGAAGAGTCCCCTCAGAATCAACACTCGTCCGTGTTCTTTGTTAACTAGTTGATACTCGTCCGTATCATCATCTCTGAGCATGTGTCAGTGTTTGTTTCTACCTGATACCCGTCCGTATCATAGTCTTAAGGATGCTCGTCCGCATCTTTAGTCTATACGCAGTGCCAAACACTTATACCTTTCATTTCTTGGATGTAGACACTCGTCCGTGTTTACTTTTCCCCAGTGAAGTCCCCAACAAAGCATGTTAAACTATTTCCTTTCTATCTGATATTCGTCCTATGTCATGATACCTTTGCGGCAGCCGTACCCTGCCAGGTGACCGTCATTCACCTTTGGATGACCGTCCCTCATCCTTCTCCCAGTGGAGTCTCTATTTATTAGAACCCCTTCTGTAAACACCCCAAATTTGCCCTCACCCCTTCACACCATGGCTTGTGATCATTTCATATGCATAAACACAATCATATCATCTCACATCTCATTTTTGATTCACTGCATAGTTCCCAAGTCATCTGCACCTAGGGTTTGTGATCTGAGCAATCCAAGAGCCTCTTGAGCCACTCCAAAGGCCATCAATCACTTCAAAGGGATCCACATGTGATCAAGTATCATATTACATCCTCTCAAAGTCAAGAATGTCAAAGAATCACAAGAACTGGGTTTGGTATGGAAGCAGAGCCAGGCTAGACTGCACAGTTGACCTAAAATTAGGGTTTTGGTTTCAGAGGCCATAACTCCAAATTTTTTGGTCATTCTTGTTTCCATTGGTCTCTATATGGTATAGGGAGTATGCATGTCAATTTTCATGAAGAGATTCCATGGGGAAGTCATCTGATCAAGGGTTGACTTTTCAGACAAGTCAGTGTAAAATCAGGGCATCTGAGGCCCCCAATGACCCAACCAAGGGGTGATCTTCATCATTTTGAGTGTATATGATCTTTATTTGATCATGGAAGAGGGTTGAAGTTCACCAGAATCAAGAATTTGGAGTTTTTGTAAATGTTGACTTTTTGGGCATAGTTGACTTTTCAAGAATGCTTCATTTTAGGTCATTTTTCAAGCCTTGATTCTTGGTCCAAAAATGCTTCAAATGGAAAAACTTTGGTCATGAAAGTTGTAGAACACATTTTTCCCTTTTCAAAAAGTACAAGAACATGATCAAATTCTTCTTGGATCAAAAGTTATGGTGTGACAAAGTTGGCAAAAATCATTGATTTTCAAGATGTGCACCAAATGTGAATTTTGCAAAATCATGTCCCAAGGATGTTTGTAACTTCTAGTTGGCATCAAACCATGACACAAACATTCTATGAGCCTTAAAAATCAGAATTGGACCAAGTTTTCACATGGTTATGGTTTGTGTAATAAGACTTTTCCATGAAGTTTCAAAAGTGTGCCAACTTGCAAAACCATCATTATGCTTCTCACCACTTGCTGCCTTGGCCTTTGAACCAGCCATAGTCTCTCACCACACCATGCTGCGCCAACCCTAGCCCTTGTACCAAGCTAGAACCAAGCCCATGCCTCTCTTACAAACAAGTTGACATTTTGCAAAAGTGGACATCCCAATCACAGCAGGCCAGGTCACATCACCTGACCAATGGGAGTTCTTTATGCAAGAAAAATGCTGGCCATAACACTCAGGAAGCAAGGCTGAAACAACACACAACATCACATACACAAACACACCCCATTTTGCAAAACCATTCGAAACTCCCTGCCCAGCTCAAAAACACTCAAGCAAACTTCACACATCAACTCACCATGCCTCATTGAGTAGAAACCAACAAAGAACCAGGCCTGAAACAAGCCAGAACACCACATTGCCATTTCTCACCTCAACTTGCAGTTTCATTCGAAACTCTCTCCACAGCTCACAAACATCCAAACAAAGTCCATAAACCTTCTCTACTCATTATCTGGACCACAAACAACCTCTCACCCTTGCCAGAAATAGCCAGAATCATCATTGCCATGTTCAACTGAGTTTGAGCAGAAGTTACTCAAACTCTTCATCCAGCCAATATAAATTTCTCCTGAGCACTCAAGCATCATCAAGAGGTCATAAGGAGTAGATTTCACCAAGAGAGGAAGTCAGAAAGTAGCTGGAGTGAAAGCTTCGAATCTCAGGTAGCTCAAGAACTTTTTTTCCAGAAATGGATTTTTAAGTTCTAAACTCGTTCTACATGTCTTCCTGATCATGAATATGCTTTTAGTTTTTGAAATGGTGATGAAATGAGAGTTTAATTGATCTCTGAAACTCAGTTGACCTAATTTTTGTTTGCTTCGATTCAGCCTTGTTAGGAAATATAAATTTGTTTTGATTAGGGGTTTTGGTTCGTGAGTGAGTGGGGATCATTTCCCAGTTTTTAGATTTCGTTTTAGTTAGGTTTTTAGAGTTTTGGGGATTCTCAGGGGGGGTGCTGGCCGGAGAAGACGACCGGAAGTCTTCTCCGGCAGCCTGAATGTCATTATGCCCTAATCCAGTCATTAACTCCCATTTGAATTTCGTGCGTCGGATTGGTTTGACTAGTTGACTTCGCGCGCATGTGAAGGGCCCAGATCACTTTGCTTAACCCTAATCTTCATTATTTATTTAATTAATTGAGATTAACTCAGGATGAACCCCAGCCGTCCAGATGCGCGCTGGTCAATGCATTCAAACCCAGGGCTCATCTCAGCCTCTCCTTCTGATTACTTCTCTTTTTATTTATTTTAATTTCTTTTCTTTTCATTTTATTCGCATATTTAATTTAAAATAGTAAAAAATGTCTAAAAATTATGAAACTTTTTCTCATGAGTTTTAATAATTTTTATGACACAAAAATATTTTTATTTTTATTTTTAGCATTTAAAAAGCATTTTTAAATATTTAAAAGATTATTTTTAATTGATTAATGGAAATTAATTTATTAAAAATACTTTTAAGTATCTAAAAATCACCAAAAAATTCATGAAATGTTCTAAGACATTTAGAAACATTGTCCAACCTTCAAACCAAATTTCTTTTTTGATCTTGATGCATTTTGAGAATTTTTCTTTGAATTAAAATCATTTTTATGCATTAATTTGATCCATAGTTCAAAAAATCATTTCTGCCTATTCATGAGGAGTTGGACATTGATTCTTCTTGCATTGCATTATGTTTAGCATGTAGTTTTTGAGATTAAATTGCCTTGACTTGATTCCTCATTTTCAATTTGTTTGGCATTTCTTTTGTTTAGGAACCCTAAAAACCCTAAAATCTTGTAAAATTCATATCTTGAGTTAGGTTAAGAGTTGAGACCTCTCCCTTGGGCATTGGTTTAGTATAAGATTAGGGGTCCTTTGTGGGGCATTTTCCATTTTTTATCTTAGGGTTTGCTTCTGTTTTTGGTTTTTGTTTGATGTTTGGTTCATAAACCCTAATTTGGGCTTCCATATGCATCCATCTTGCATTCTCTTGCATAACATGACTTGCCATGACATTCCATGTTTCCATTTGATTCATTTGACATCATAAGACATATAGAAAGCATGTTTGATCATTGCATCATGTATTTGCCATGTTGTATGTCATGTGCACTTCATAACTTTTCATGTATGTTCATGTGTTCTAACTTGCCTCATTTGCATTCATGAACTTGTATGATCATTTCCATGTGTTGCCTCATGTTTGTAACATCCCATAGCATCATTATCATCATGTAAATGCTTCTGGTTTTGTTTCTCATCATGTCATCTCATCCCATTTTGCATTGCATTGCATTTCTTTTCTAACATTTCAGGTGGTAAGTGAACTTGAGAAGTGAATTTGCCTTCACTTCTCATAACTTTTCTTTTCATCTCTCTTGCATCCATTTCTGCATTCTTGTTTGTGTTTGAGATTGAGCTTGCTCATTCTTGTTCCTCCCACTTTCTTTCTTCAAGTGACTTGACTTCTTGAATGAAGCAAGTTGCTTTGCTTCTCTTGATCCTGTTCATCTGCTTCCTGGTGGTTCCTTTGAAGATCTTCTCTTGTTAAACCTCACAAACCTTAGGAACAACCAAGCATGACAATGATTAGGGTTTTGATTAGTTCCCCACTTAGTTTTACCTTTGTGTCTCTTTGAGTCTTCTCTTCTCATCTCATAATCAGGGACTAAATCCTAAAGGCTTTAAGGCTTTGTGATTGAGCTTATGCCTGCATCCTTCTCTTAGGATGGAGTGTATAACTTTAATCCTAAGTGTTAAACCCTTAATGTGTTTAAATCTCTTAATCAATTCACTTAATAATCATCAAGACATCAAGCTTGTAACTTGGGCCTTGCATTAGGGTTCTAATTCTTCCTTAACTGGTTAAGAAGGACTAACCCTAGTGTTAATGGACAAGTCCCCCTCAAGTTGTCTTACAAACCATAAAAATCACTTCATCATCATATCATTAAATAAAATCCACTTAATCAAAAGGCTTGTTTTGTCATGAGTTTAATCCCTAATCATGGATTAAGTTGAGGAGCTTTCCTCAGCTTAAACATTCTCATCTATTATCCTTCTATTAGGATGGTGTAATGAGTCTGTTTAATCCCTGATTATGGCTTAACCTCATTACTTAACACTAAACAAAAACACCAAAAACATCTAAATAATCACAAGTAGGTTAATGATCTTAATCCTACACCAGGGTGATTAAGTGTGAGAATCTGACTTCACACTTAAGGTATTCTCATTACCCCTAAACAGAGGGAAGATGTGATGAGTTTACTAAATCCATTGGTTTAGACTTAAGCTCATTAACTTATGACAAAATCCAAAAAAGCAATAAAAGACTGAAAACACAAAAAACAAACAATAATCGTCTCCTTCGGGATTCTTTTCTCACCTCATTCAATCACAAACGAGAACTTGCTTCTTCCGTCTAATGCAAGACAGTAGCACCTGAGCCAGACAGGTCATACACTTGAGCATAGACAAGTAAGCAGTTCACAAGTCAATTCATCTTTCAGTCTCTTTGGATCGAACTACGGTGTTCTGACTTCCTCATTGCACGAGAGGATACGTAGGCATAACTTAACGGTTATCGAACAAAAGTCTCTGTATATTCCCCCTCTTTCCAGCATCTTTCTTTAAGCCTCATGCTCCTGAGAATTTCACTCTTGTTCTTACACTGACACTGCATATATCACACTTCACTTCTTTTACACTGACACCTGTACATCTTTTCCAGCTCTTTTATACACAAATTGCACTGACACTACCCCTTTAAAACACAAATCTTTTAAGCGTGGATCCCGTCGAGTACGGCGGACAATCTGGGTGCTAATACCTTCCCAGGTTGTAACCAACCCCCTTCCTCAGTCTCTCTGGTTCGCAAACCGTCTTATCCATATCTTTCTAGGTCTATGCAGCATTACCTTTCCTCCGGGATAAAAATGCCTAGCTGGCGACTCTATTCATCTCCAGTGAGTTCACGGCTGTGTGTTCTCATTGTTCTTTTCGCCGACCGTTCGCATCTGTACCCCTTTTGACCCGGTGTCATTTGGCGGGAGCGACAGCTTGGCGACTCTGCTGGGGACCCTTATACTGCAACCAGGGCTTCTGGTTCTTTTTGTGGGTTCCTCCTAGCGCTTGATTGATTTGTGTTTACTGGGGTGTTATGTGTTTATTTGTGCTTGTATATGTTTTATTTTTTGCTTTATGTACAGTTTGTTTACTTTCTTTACTGCTTTTGTATATATCATACTGTCATGTTGCTGGCTGGATCTGTTGTTTGCTTTGGTGGGTGGGTGTTCCATTGAGAGTTGAGGTCCTATACCTGGGACCTGAGTGACACCTAGGCTAGAGTGAATCATATTCTTTCCCATTCCATTTCGGTCTGGTGCGGGAATATGAAACACGGTTCAGATATGGGTTTCTTCTTGAGAACTCTGTGTTGCAGATTTCCTGCAATGCTAGGGCTATCTGGGAAGCCTGCTAAGTCTGGATGACCTTTTAGTATTGACCTTCAGAAACTGAGGTGAATTAGAGGAGGAATTGTTATGGTTATTGTAAACACTGTACCTCCGGGTTAGAAGTGTTTACACTTCTCATAACTGATCCAAGTCTGAGGATCCTTGTTTTAGAACACCACCTGTGAGGGGGTTGGGCTGTTTACAGGTTTGCAGGTACCTTGACCTCAGAACACCCTGTTACTTTGATTTGATTAAGGATACTCCATCTTGGAACAGTTCTTGTGATTCTAAAACCTTGGACATGTGACTCTTTATTTGAGTCCCCTACCTTGGCTACTGGATTTATAGACCTCCATCTGGATTTCTTGGACATACTTGGACCTATATCAGAGCCTTTGATCAGATCCAGCTCAGTCACAAACCCTTGCATATCATTTGCATACATACTCATTGCATCATATTGACATTTGCTTATTTGTGTTTCAGGGTATCCATATTCATTTGGTTCTGGTTTTGACCCCATCTTCAGTACTGACCTATCTTCATCAGCATTTGCTTCAGTTATCTACTTCAGTTATCTGCACCAGCCAATCAGGGGCTCATTCTTCAGTGTTATCATCAGCACCTGTCTCTACTCATCTTCAGCATCATGGCTCCTAAAAAGAGCAACATCACCTATCACTTTTTCCAGCCAGAGCTATCTGATATCAGGAGGATTCAGACCCTGATCACTCCAGATCACATACCACTGTTCAGGGAACACTATGGGGATATACTTGATATGGTTATGGATCTGGACCCTTCACAGAGAAGCCTGATCCACACTTGCATTCAGTTCTATGATCCCCCATTGAGGTGTTTTACTTTCCAAGACTTTCAGTTGGGCCCTCTATTAGAAGAATACTCATCATTGGTTGGTTTGCCTATCAGGGGTGGAATCCCTTTCAACCCTGAGATGGTCTTTCCTGGTAATGGAGAAGTAGCAAAGGCTTTGCATCTGGAACCTGTCCTGATTGAGCAGCATATGACTTCTAAAGCTGGAATCACTGGCTTCCATCTGGATTTCCTGATCTCTCAAGCTACCCTGAAAGCTTCTTTAGGAGAGTGGAAAGCTGTTTGCGCTTTATTGGCCTTGAGTGTATATGGAATTGTATTGTTTTCAGATGAGCCTCGATTCATTAGTAAGAATGCAATCCATCTGTTCATCTTGAAGAACCCAGTGCCCACTTTATTGGGGGATCTCTACTACTCAGTGCATCAGAGGAATGAAAAGCAGAGGGGAAGATTAGTGAGGTGTTGTGCTCCATTATTCCATACTTGGCTTCTCAAGCACCTACCCAGGACAGATGCATTTTTGAACCCTCATCAGCAGAAAAACTGGGCTAAGAGACTCACTGCTCTAACTTCAGCAGACATCAGATGGTGCACTCAAAGCACCAAGGGTAGGGATATCATCACCAGCTGTGGGCATTTTCCCAATGTGCCCCTAATAGGAGTTAAGGGTAGCATCAATTACAACCCTCTACTGTTCAGAAGACAACTGGGCTATGCGTTGGTCCACACTCCTAAGGCACAGGACTTGGTTGAGACTCTCTATTGTGAGAACAAGCTAAATTTGACTATTGTTAGGCAGGCTGCCTGGGCTTGGGATAATGTTCAAACCAAGGGAATGACCATTCTAGGGAAGTGCAACAATGTGGCATCAGCACAATATTATGAATGGTCCCGCGCCAGGGCTCAATTCTCGGGGATGCCCTTTACCATAGAAGATATGCCTGAATCATCTTCAGCACCACCCCCTGCCACTGTCAGTTTGGAGGAGTTTGAGAGTTTGAAAGAAAGAAATGAGAAGTTAACCCAGGCTTTGCAGAAGACCCTCCGGGAGAGGAGTGATGGTATGAGGGAGATTGAGAGGTTGGAGAAGTTGAGAGTGGAGCATTTGGCTAGGATTGAAAAGTCGGGGGATTATATCAAAAAGTCTAAAGCTGGAGAACAAATTCTGAAGAATGCTTGCAAGGAAGCCCAGTTCCAGAAAGCAAGGACAGACTTGTATTTAAAGGAGAGTCAAGCTCGGTGGGTCAGGATCACCGAGGCTCGTACTCTGGAGGACAAGAGAGTTCAAGACAAGATGGAGCAACTGGAAGCTAGTGCAAGAGAACAGCATGAAGCCCTGGCAGTAGCCCAGAGGGAGATATCAGAGCTGAAGATCAAAGCAGGAGTGAAGAGGTCAAAGGACCAAAGTCAGCACAAGAAGCTGACAGCAGCTGTTACGACCCGGAACCTCCTCATCAGGAGTCTCACGGAGCGTCCGGCTGATCCTGTGACCGAAGCACTTCTCAAGGAAGTTCGTGAGGATGAGTTTGGTCTTGGTGTTTGACCATTTGTTTGTTGTTGCTTTCATTTCATGTACTTTTGTTTTCTTGTAATATATTTTGACCCCTCAGAGGGCTTGTATTTGTAAACAAACTATGTACCATTTGCTTTTGTAATATATGTATTAGTTTGTTCCATCTGAGTTTGCTTCGAAAGCAACATCAACAGCATCTTCAAGGGTCTGGAAGGGTCAAAACTGAAAGCCAAACCGGATACCTTGATATCAAATAAGCATAACTGCATTGCATGCTAACCCTTTGTTTGTTTTGTAGGTTTTTGTTTTATTGCCACTAACTCTGTTGTGATGTTCAGGAACTATTGCTCGGCGCCGGGTATTTCCCCTCAACCGTCCACACTGTTATCCAACCCGAAACAACCTTCCGGGAATTCAAATGGATCAGGTACAGCAGGACCTTGCAGAGGTCAGGACTCAAATGGCAAATGAAAGATTGGAAATGAGAACACAGATAGCTCAGTTTATGGAAGTGATGAACAACATGGCTCAGAGCCAGGAAAGATTGAGGGCCATGGTGGAAAGGCAGAATCAAGAAGACCCACATATAGGGACTGCCGGCACCAGCAACAATGAAAGGGTCCAACCTCATGTTAACCCCCCTGTATTTGGACCACACCTCCATCCAGAGGTCAATATTCCTGCAAATGTTCAAGGGACTGCCACTGCAGCCATGGTACTTCAAGAAGACCCCCAAGAGGACCACTTTACAGTAATGGGTGCTGGGGAAGAAGCTTATGATAGAAGGTTGGATGAGATAGCTGAGAAATTGAGGTCCTTAGAATCTCAAAACTCTTTGGGCTTCGACGTCATGGACATGGGCTTGGTAGACGGGGTCAGGATCCCCCATAAGTTCAAGCCTCCCTGTTTTGAAAAATACAACGGGACTTCATGCCCCCGGACTCATTTACAATCATTTCTGGGAAGGCTGAAGGCCTATACAATGGATGAGAAGCTCTGGATGTTCTATTTCGAGGATAGCTTGACTGGAGCGTCAAGAGAATGGTACTCTCACTTGACAAGGGCAACTATTAGATGCTGGAAGGACCTGGCAGAGGCCTTCATCAGACAGTATCAGTATAACTTAGACATGGCACCCAACAGGACTCTCCTAATGGGAATGTCACAGTCTTCAAGGGAGAGTTTCCGAGAATATGCCCAGAGATGGAGGCAATTGGCTGCTGCTGTTCAGCCACCTATGTCTGAAAGGGAAATGGCAGACATGTTTATGAACACCCTTCAGGGGACATATATTGACAGGCTGGCTGCCTTCTCATCCACCAGCTTTGCAGATGTTGTCATAGATGGGGAGAGAATTGAGAGCCTGTTAAAGATGGGTAAGATCTCAGATAACGGTGCAAGCTCGTCCAGTAGTACAAGAAAGCCTTTTGCAGGCCCAAGAAGAACTGGCGAGACCAATGCCATCCACACCAACAGGGGCAGACCCCAGTACGTTCACAGGTCAGTGGCAGCAGTCACCATTCCTGCTCCAGCTCATCCTCAGCCAGTTTATCAACCTCCGCAGCAAAATTATCAGCCGCAACCTCAGTACCATCAACAAAATCAGTATCCTCCGAGAAACTACAACAACACCAACAACAATAACCAGCAAAGGCCTTTCCAACAGAGGCCTTCTCAAGCCAATAGGGTGATCGATCCGATCCCTATGCCATATGCTACATTGCTGCCACAACTCCTGAAACTCAACCTAGTTGAGCTAAGGACGTTGGCACCTCCAGATCCCAACAGTCTACCCAGGAATTATGACTCCAACGCCAGATGTGCCTTCCATTCAAATGCACCTGGCCACAGTACAGAAAAGTGCAGAGCCCTGCACATGAAGGTACAAGACCTGGTAGACTCAAAAGCTCTGAATTTTGCACCACCACCCAATGTCAATAAGAACCCGATGCCAAACCATGGTGGTCCCAGGATTAACGCTATTGAAGAAGACAAGCCGTCTTATTTAATAACCAGTGTGGGTCAAATCCGGACACCGTTGGTAGAAATCAAGGCTCAACTCCTCGAATGTCAAATGTTCCCGGGGTGTGAGTTGGGGTGTGCTTACTGCAATATCTCGGTAAATGGGTGCGATAATCTGAGGAATGGCATAGACGGTCTCATTCAGAGTGGCCAACTTCAGATCACCACATCATTCCCACCAAATCCAGCAATTTCATCAGCAACAACTCCAGAACCTCCTACAACTGCAACAACCATTGTTCCTGACAATTCTTCGGCTTCATCAACAAGTACTCCATCTATCGTCTCAACTGATCAGTTATCAACAAATTTTTCTTCTACAACTCCAGCACCACTCCATTTTGAAGCTCCTACAACAACAACATCCATTCTTCCAACAACGTCTCCTACGACACCAACAACAAATCATGAAGATGTCTCAACTGTCACCATATTTTATGATCCTGAAAACAACTCTGCCTACAACTCAGAAGGTGCTGCTCCCATCAGAGCACCAGTCACGATTTATTACGATCCGCAAACTATCACAGTTCCTTCAACAGCTGCAGTCAGTCCAGTCACTATCACGGTGCCTGGACCAGTACCCTATGAAAGCAGTAATGCTATCCCCTGGCATTACGGCTCTGACCTGTACTGTGAAGGACAAAGAATCACTTTTGAATCATCAACCCCTGCACCACAAATTGACAATGTGGGAGGAGGCGGAGGCTTCACTCGAAGCGGACGTCTTTTCGCTCCACAAATTCAGAGACCCACTGCCGAAGTAGAAGCTGCTGCCAAGGCAAAAGGGAAGAGCCCTGTGCAAGAAGATCAAGCTGTTAAAGAAGCTTTGAAGACACCCTTCGATCAAGAGGTTGATGAGTTCATGCGAATCATCAAGAAGAGTGACTATAAAATAGTGGATCAGCTTCATCAGACGCCTTCCAAGATCTCAATCCTATCATTGCTTATGTGCTCCGAAGCCCATCGGAATGCACTACTCAAAGTCTTGCACGCAGCTTACGTGCCTGAAGAGATCACCGTCAATCAGCTGGAAGCTGTAGTTGGAAATGTTAATGCTAGTCACGGACTAGGGTTCACCAATACTGATTTGACAACGGAAGGCCGCAACCATAATAAAGCCTTGCACATAACCATGGAATGTAAAGGAGCTGTCCTTTCCCATGTGCTGGTAGACACGGGGTCATCCCTCAATGTCTTACCTAAGAAGGCCCTGGTGAAGCTAGAATATGACGGATTGGCGTTGAGACCCAGCAACCTGGTGGTGAGAGCCTTTGATGGTTCAAAGAGATCGGTTCTGGGAGAGATTGAGTTGCCCGTAACGATTGGCCCGCAGACTTTCACAACTACCTTCTACGTGATGGATATACAGCCCGCCTACAGCTGTCTATTGGGTAGGCCATGGATTCACGCCGCCGGCGCCGTGACCTCAACCCTTCACCAGAAGTTAAAATATGAGTGGGAAGGTCAAATCGTTACAATCTGTGGAGAAGAGGACATTTTTGTCAGCCACCTGGCTACTTATAAGTACATTGAGATGGATGGGGAGATCCATGAAACGATGAACCATGGGTTTGAAGCCTTGAATGTGAATGAAACATCTGCTGTACCTGGTACTTCAATATCATCATACCAACAAGCCCGGAAGGTTGTTGAGGAAGGAAGCGCCCAAGGCTGGGGCAAACTGTTATCGGTGGAGAAGAAGGAGGACAAATTTGGGTTGGGTTACAAACCAACTCAACAAGGTCAAGCAGCGGCTGCGAAAGAGCCCAATTTCGTGAGTGGGGGGATGCTCACCCCTGATGCTATCAACTGTCTGGAAGACGAGCTGGAAGAGGAGCGCAACCTGGAAAGCTGGATTCGTCCAAAGATCCCGGGGAGCAGTATCTCAAACTGGTCTTCCCAGGAAATTATAAGAGTTACTCATGCAGAGTAATTATTATTTCCTGTGTTTTAGCATGCATCAAAGTCTTGCATCTTGCCCAAGATGACAAGACTCATTTTGTAATCGGGCCATCTGTACTTTTTGTGCAAACAAGATTAATCAATGAAATATCAGACATCTTTTTGCAAATGAGTCTTTTTCTTTTCTGCTCACTGTTTTTCCATTTTTCTTTTTGTACAAAAAATAAATGGCGATGTTTTCAAAATGACAACTTTATTTCACTTTTTCTAAGCAAGATTAAAATCAATCACTAAAATGAACAAACTGAACCCTTGCAGAGTGTGCCTTCCAGACTGCACCGACAACAGCACGGCTATGACTTTGTATGACTTTGACAATCCAATCAATCAAGCTAATGAAGGGGTTGAAGAAGAATTTGAGCTTCCTGAAGAGCTAGCCAGGTTGTTGAGACAAGAGGAAAAGGTTATTACTCCTCACCAGGAGGAGGTTGAAGTGATTAATCTTGGTACAGATGAAGACGTGAAAGAGGTTAAAATCGGGGCCTGCCTGCAAGACTCAGTGAAGAGACAACTAATTGACCTGCTTCAAGAGTATGTGGACGTGTTTGCTTGGTCTTACCAAGACATGCCAGGGTTGGATACCGATATTGTTGTGCACAAGCTTCCTTTGAGAGAAGAATGCCCGCCAGTTAAACAGAAACTACGCCGTACTCGTCCAGACATGGCAATGAAAATCAAGGAAGAGGTACAAAAGCAATGGGACGCCGGATTCCTTGCCGTAACTAGCTATCCGCCGTGGGTTGCTAATATTGTGCCTGTGCCTAAGAAAGACGGCAAGGTAAGGATGTGTGTTGACTACCGGGATCTGAACAGAGCCAGCCTGAAAGATGACTTCCCTTTACCTCACATTGATGTATTGGTGGATAATACGGCTCAGTTCTCGGTATTCTCCTTCATGGATGGATTTTCAGGATACAACCAGATCAAAATGTCACCTGAAGACATGGAGAATACAACCTTCATCACACCCTGGGGCACATTCTGCTACAAAGTAATGCCATTTGGGCTCAAGAATGCCGGTGCGACGTATCAACGGGCTATGGTAACATTATTCCACGATATGATTCATAAAGAGATAGAGTGTTATGTGGATGACATGATTGCCAAGTCCCTTACTGAAGAAGACCACCTGGTGAACCTACTGAAGTTGTTCAAGCGTCTGAGGACGTACCAACTGAAGTTGAACCCCAACAAATGCACATTCGGGGTGCGATCCGGTAAGCTGCTGGGATTTATTGTGAGTGAGAAGGGGATTGAAGTTGACCCTGATAAAGTCAAAGCCATCCAAGAGATGCCTGCACCGAAAACTGAGAAAGAAGTTCGAGGGTTCTTAGGTCGATTGAACTACATCTCGCGGTTCATATCTCACCTTACAGCAACCTGTGAACCCTTGTTCAAGCTGTTGAGAAAAGAGCAAACGGTCAGGTGGAATGAAGACTGCCAAAGGGCTTTTGACAAGATCAAAGAGTACTTACAAGAACCTCCAATCCTCATGCCTCCAGTTGAAGGAAGACCTCTGATAATGTACTTGACAGTATTAGAAGAGTCAATGGGGTGTGTGCTGGGCCAACATGACGAGTCTGGTCGAAAAGAGTATGCAATATACTACCTAAGCAAAAAGTTTACCGACTGTGAACAACGTTATTCACTGCTCGAGAAAACTTGCTGTGCTTTAGCGTGGGCTGCTCGCCGACTGAGACAGTATATGCTGACCCACACTACTTTATTGATCTCAAAAATGGACCCAGTCAAGTACATATTTGAGAAGCCAGCACTTACCGGACGGGTTGCAAGATGGCAGATGATTCTCACAGAATATGACATCCAGTACACATCTCAAAAAGCCATCAAGGGCAGTGTATTGTCTGAATATCTTGCTGAGCAACCCATTGATGATTACCAGCCTATGAGATTTGACTTCCCTGATGAAGACATCATGTTCATAAAAGCAAAAGATCATGAAGAACCTGTTCACACTGAAGGGCCTAACCCAGAAGAAGAATGGACTATGATGTTTGATGGGGCTGTTAACATGAATGGTCGTGGTGTTGGTGCAGTACTCATTACACCTAAAGGAGTCCACATGCCTTTCTCGGCAAAACTCACTTTCAACTGCACTAACAACGAAGCTGAATACGAAGCTTGTATTATGGGTCTTGAGGAAGCCATTGACCTCAGGATCAAGACGTTGACCGTGTTCGGAGATTCAGCTCTGGTAATCAATCAAACCAATGGCAAATGGTACACACACCAAGATCATCTGATACCTTACAGGGATTATACAAGGAGGTTATTGACGTTCTTCACAACAGTCAAGCTTGAGTATATCCCTCGGGACGAGAATCAGTTTGCAGATGCCCTGGCTACCATTTCGTCCATGATCAAAGTTCAGACCGCCAACTTTGTACCTCAGATTTCAGTGTCCAGACTCGATAGACCAGCATATGTGTTCGCGGCAGATGTTGTCAAAGATGATAAGCCTTGGTTCCACGACATTAAGTGCTTCTTAGAGGATCAAACATACCCACCTGGGGCATCTTCCAATGATAAGAAGACATTAAGAAGGCTTGCTGGAAGTTTCTTCCTGAATACTGATGGTTCCCTATACAAGAGGAACTTTGATATGGTACTCCTCAGATGCGTTGATAAGACAGAAGCAGACTTGTTGATGCATGAAGTGCACGAAGGATCCTTTGGTACCGATGCTGGAGGACATGCAATGGCTAAAAAGTTGCTAAGATCAGGTTATTACTGGATCACAATGGATGCCGACTGTTGTGCCTATGCCAGAAAATGCCACAAATGCCAGATCTATGCGGATAAGGTGCATGTGCCTCCCAATCCTTTGAACATAATGTCTTCACCCTGGCCATTTGCTATGTGGGGCATTGATATGATTGGCAAGATTGAGCCGACTGCTTCAAATGGCCACAGATTCATCCTGGTCGCCATTGACTATTTCACCAAGTGGGTTGAAGCAGCCTCATATGCAAACGTCACAGGGCAAGTGGTAGCCAGATTTCTGAAAAGAGATATCATCTGTCGGTATGGAGTTCCCGAGCGGATCATTACTGATAATGGTTCCAATCTAAACAACAAAATGATGGCAGAACTGTGCCGGGACTTCAAGATCCAACATCACAATTCTTCTCCTTACAGGCCAAAGATGAATGGCGCTGTTGAGGCAGCAAATAAGAATATCAAGAAGATTGTGCAGAAGATGGTAATCACCTACAAAGACTGGCATGATATGCTACCGTTTGCCTTGCATGGGTACCGCACGTCAATCAGAACATCCACTGGGGCAACACCGTATCAGCTTGTGTACGGTATGGAAGCAGTCCTACCAGTTGAAGTTGAATTACCCTCTCTACGGGTACTGATGGATGTCAAACTGAATGAAGCAGAATGGGTTCGGGCCCGATACGAGCAACTGAGTCTGATTGAAGAGAAGAGATTGGCTGCAATCTGTCATGGGCAGTTGTATCAGAAGAGAATGAAGAAAGCCTTCGATCAGAAAGTCAGGCACCGAGAGTACCAAGTAGGAGATCTTGTGCTGAAAAGAATCCTCCCTCCTCATACGGACCACAGGGGCAAGTGGACCCCAAACTATGAAGGACCATTCGTGGTAAGGAAAGTTTTCTCTGGTGGAGCACTGATGCTCAGCACCATGGATGGTGAAGATTTCCCGTCCCCTGTGAATTCAGATGCAGTTAAAAAATACTTCGCATAAAAATGACCCGCTGGACACAAAAACAGAATGTAAGTCCAGGCAAAAATAGGGCGTCCCGGCGAGTCAAAAACAGAATAAAAGACTCGGGCAAAAATAAGGGAAAATAAACAAAAGAATGTACACCCGCTGAGTTGAAAAGCCGCATTGGACAGCTCAGGCAAAAAATGGGTATCCCGATGGATCGAAAACCCGAAAGGGCGGTCCATACAAAATAAGGGAATAAGCGAACAACGGCATTCTGAATTCGTCTGTATCGCCTACAACTTGTTAAGTTTCGAAAGGATCAAGCTTCAATCAGAATCAACATTCTTCAGAAAGCCAGATGAGAAGAACGTCAAAAGTCATACGAGTCATAGTAAAGAGGAAGCTCCTTAAAGCGTCATCAACATTGCCAGCATTTTGTTTCTCAATTTGTAACAATCTCCTCCTTTCAGGAGATATGTTTCTTTGACTGTATCACGCCAATTCAGGGCATATGAATTAATAAAATCAGATTTTCAGTCATGTCTCGTCTTGTACATTTTTATTTTGTAAAAAGATGTCTGATGTCTTAAAGAAAAACGATTGCACAAGAATACAGATGTTTATCTTCAAATAAAAACATGCTTGCAAGAAATATGCTTACTCTCAGAAGTATTTAAACTCCTATGACGGAATCCAGTAAAGGATACCTCGGGATTATTTTGTGCGTTTCTCTATCTTTTTCAGGATTTGCAGGTATCCAGAATGCAACTCGGGGCATGTAAACTTCATCCCGGCAAGCTGGCAAATCAACACTCAGTTTTAGCACCCGAAGTGCTATTTCCCCAGCTGAGTGGCCTCCCATGACTTCCCCCAGCTGAGTTGTCATTTATTACCTATCCCCATCGGAGTTGCCAGGCATCGCAGGAGGCACCCATATCCCCGGCTGAGTCAGGGATCCTCTTCAACAGAATCCTTAAGGAGGTCTCTCAATGATCTCTCTTTCTCCCCAGCCGAGTTACCATCTCGCCCTCAGCCGAGTATAAAAGTCAGGGAATCATCTCCTCACAGAGTTCCAGCCTCTATCCAGGAGAGCAGCGCATAGAAGATCACAACAGAGTGAAGAAAGCTTCTACAAACCCCAGCTGGGTCTCTCATTTACACGGATATGTCTATCATTGACATATATCCCCAAGCAGATATCATCTCATCAAATCTACTAATGATCTCCTCCCCATCTGGGATGTCCATTTCAATAGATCGATCAAAGATCTTCGCAGCAGTGGGACCCGGATCCCGGTTTGGTACCTTTGCACAATCATAGCATTTGCATCATATTTACCCACAAAGCGTAGCATTCCGTTTTAACACGGAGCATTACGGCAAAAAAAATCAAACACATAGCATAATCATAAGCCATGTTCTGAATCAATACTTGTGAATAATGACAGTTCATCAATGTACAGAAAAATCCCCGCCAGAGTCCCGGCAAAAGCAGCTGCCTCATGAACCACAAACACCGGTATATACTCGTTTTGGACACCCGTCCGTGTCATCATTTCCCCAGTAAGTCGCCTGAACACTCCTTGCAAACAACACCACCCGTATTACAGATGCTTCCTGACACCCGCCCGTGTCACATCCCCAGCAGAAAGCCAAAGATATCACCTTTGCACTCACATACACTTATATACACCTTCTTGGCACCCGTCCGTGTCATATCCCCAGCACAGTCACCTACACTTGGTATATCAGATATTTGTTATTATTATACTCTTCTCCTTTCGACACTCGTCCGTGTCACCTTCCCCAGCAGATAAACACTCATCTATACACTCATACAGATGCTCGTCCGTATCTTGTATATACTTTCATATCCCCACAGATTCGGCATTGATCCATGTTCTCTGTTAACCAGATGGTACTCGTCCGTATCATCGTCTCAGAGCACGCGTCAAGTGTTTGCTTCTACATGATACTCGTCCGTATCATAGCCTTAAGGATGCTCGTCCGCATCTTTAATCCATACACTGTGTCAAACACTTTTGTCCTCTCGAAAGGAGACACTCGCCTGTGTCTACTATTCCCCGAAAGAGTCCTCTCAGATTCAACACTCGTCCGTGTTCTTTGTTAACCAGTTGATACTCGTCCGTATCATCATCTCTGAACACGTGTCAGTATTTGTTTCTACCCGATACTCGTCCGTATCGTAGTCTTAAGGATGCTCGTCCGCATCTTTAATCTATACACCATATCTAAACACTTATACCTTTTGTTTCTTGGATATAAACACTCGTCCGTGTTTATTGTTCCCCAGTAGATCGCTAACAAAGCAATTTTCTTTTTATTTGACACTCGTCCTATGTTGTGATAAGCCCTGAGAGCAGCCGTACCCTGCTAGGTGGTCGTCCTCCACCTCTTGATGGTCGTCCTCCATCATGCTCATCCGATGGCCGTCCCCATCGTTGATTTTAGCAGCCGTCCCCTGCTAGGTGGTAGTCCTCCACCCTTGATGATCGTCCTTCATCATTTTATCCAATGGCCGTCCCCATTGTTGATTTTTGGTTATCTAACATTCGTCCTATGTTATGACAAACCCTGAGAGCAGCCGTCCCCTGCTAGGTGGTCGTCCTCCACCTCTTGATGGTCGTCCTCCATCATGCTCGTCTGATGGCCGTCCCCATCGTTGACCTTTTATCCGATGGCCGTCCCCATCGTTGATATTTTCGGCAGCCGTACCCTGCCAGGTGGTCGTCCTCCACCTTTGATGGTCGTCCCCATCATATTTCTTATCTCCAACAGAGCAGCCGTCCCCTGCTAGGTGATCGTCCTTCGCCTTTGATGACCGTACCTCATCATCTGTTTATTTCATTTATTCTTTGACCCGATGGCCGTCCCCGTCGTGGTCCCTTTTCCTTTTTAGCCCGATGGCCGTCCCCATCGTTGGTTACTTTACCTTTGTGAACTTGATGGCCGTCCCCGTTATGCTTCATCAATCCCCAGAGAACTTTACAGCTTTATCTTGATGGCCGTCCCCATCATAATCTTATTTTCCCCAGCTAGTCGGCCGTCCCCGTCATTGCTTTATTTTCAGCACCTTCCCAGCATGTCGGCCGTCCCCGTCATTGCTCTTTACCCGGCAGTCGTCCTCTGCTCGACGGTCGTCCTCCGTCGCCCACACTTTACAACATACTTTATTTTCTTTTACAATCTATATCCCTTTTCTTCTTCATTCTGTGAGTGCAAATTTTGGACTGTCTTTGGTATTCAACCACAAGTTATCTTGTTTGCCTGTTAAGCCATAGCTTACATCCTGCACAGCTAACTCATGTTTGAATAGGGGCAGCTGTAAACACCCCAAATTTGCCCTCACCCCTTCACACCATGGCTTGTGATCATTTCATATGCATAAACACAATCATATCATCTCACATCTCATTTTTGATTCACTGCATAGTTCCCAAGTCATCTGCACCTAGGGTTTGTGATCTGAGCAATCCAAGAGCCTCTTGAGCCACTCCAAAGGCCATCAATCACTTCAAAGGGATCCACATGTGATCAAGTATCATATTACATCCTCTCAAAGTCAAGAATGTCAAAGAATCACAAGAACTGGGTTTGGTATGGAAGCAGAGCCAGGCTAGACTGCACAGTTGACCTAAAATTAGGGTTTTGGTTTCAGAGGCCATAACTCCAAATTTTTTGGTCATTCTTGTTTCCATTGGTCTCTATATGGTATAGGGAGTATGCATGTCAATTTTCATGAAGAGATTCCATGGGGAAGTCATCTGATCAAGGGTTGACTTTTCAGACAAGTCAGTGTAAAATCAGGGCATCTGAGGCCCCCAATGACCCAACCAAGGGGTGATCTTCATCATTTTGAGTGTATATGATCTTTATTTGATCATGGAAGAGGGTTGAAGTTCACCAGAATCAAGAATTTGGAGTTTTTGTAAATGTTGACTTTTTGGGCATAGTTGACTTTTCAAGAATGCTTCATTTTAGGTCATTTTTCAAGCCTTGATTCTTGGTCCAAAAATGCTTCAAATGGAAAAACTTTGGTCATGAAAGTTGTAGAACACATTTTTCCCTTTTCAAAAAGTACAAGAACATGATCAAATTCTTCTTGGATCAAAAGTTATGGTGTGACAAAGTTGGCAAAAATCATTGATTTTCAAGATGTGCACCAAATGTGAATTTTGCAAAATCATGTCCCAAGGATGTTTGTAACTTCTAGTTGGCATCAAACCATGACACAAACATTCTATGAGCCTTAAAAATCAGAATTGGACCAAGGTTTCACATGGTTATGGTTTGTGTAACAAGACTTTTCCATGAAGTTTCAAAAGTGTGCCAACTTGCAAAACCATCATTATGCTTCTCACCACTTGCTGCCTTGGCCTTTGAACCAGCCATAGTCTCTCACCACACCATGCTGCGCCAACCCTAGCCCTTGTACCAAGCTAGAACCAAGCCCATGCCTCTCTTACAAACAAGTTGACATTTTGCAAAAGTGGACATCCCAATCACAGCAGGCCAGGTCACATCACCTGACCAATGGGAGTTCTTTATGCAAGAAAAATGCTGGCCATAACACTCAGGAAGCAAGGCTGAAACAACACACAACATCACATACACAAACACACCCCATTTTGCAAAACCATTCGAAACTCCCTGCCCAGCTCAAAAACACTCAAGCAAACTTCACACATCAACTCACCATGCCTCATTGAGTAGAAACCAACAAAGAACCAGGCCTGAAACAAGCCAGAACACCACATTGCCATTTCTCACCTCAACTTGCAGTTTCATTCGAAACTCTCTCCACAGCTCACAAACATCCAAACAAAGTCCATAAACCTTCTCTACTCATTATCTGGACCACAAACAACCTCTCACCCTTGCCAGAAATAGCCAGAATCATCATTGCCATGTTCAACTGAGTTTGAGCAGAAGTTACTCAAACTCTTCATCCAGCCAATATAAATTTCTCCTGAGCACTCAAGCATCATCAAGAGGTCATAAGGAGTAGATTTCACCAAGAGAGGAAGTCAGAAAGTAGCTGGAGTGAAAGCTTCGAATCTCAGGTAGCTCAAGAACTTTTTTTCCAGAAATGGATTTTTAAGTTCTAAACTCGTTCTACATGTCTTCCTGATCATGAATATGCTTTTAGTTTTTGAAATGGTGATGAAATGAGAGTTTAATTGATCTCTGAAACTCAGTTGACCTAATTTTTGTTTGCTTCGATTCAGCCTTGTTAGGAAATATAAATTTGTTTTGATTAGGGGTTTTGGTTCGTGAGTGAGTGGGGATCATTTCCCAGTTTTTAGATTTCGTTTTAGTTAGGTTTTTAGAGTTTTGGGGATTCTCAGGGGGGGTGCTGGCCGGAGAAGACGACCGGAAGTCTTCTCCGGCAGCCTGAATGTCATTATGCCCTAATCCAGTCATTAACTCCCATTTGAATTTCGTGCGTCGGATTGGTTTGACTAGTTGACTTCGCGCGCATGTGAAGGGCCCAGATCACTTTGCTTAACCCTAATCTTCATTATTTATTTAATTAATTGAGATTAACTCAGGATGAACCCCAGCCGTCCAGATGCGCGCTGGTCAATGCATTCAAACCCAGGGCTCATCTCAGCCTCTCCTTCTGATTACTTCTCTTTTTATTTATTTTAATTTCTTTTCTTTTCATTTTATTCGCATATTTAATTTAAAATAGTAAAAAATGTCTAAAAATTATGAAACTTTTTCTCATGAGTTTTAATAATTTTTATGACACAAAAATATTTTTATTTTTATTTTTAGCATTTAAAAAGCATTTTTAAATATTTAAAAGATTATTTTTAATTGATTAATGGAAATTAATTTATTAAAAATACTTTTAAGTATCTAAAAATCACCAAAAAATTCATGAAATGTTCTAAGACATTTAGAAACATTGTCCAACCTTCAAACCAAATTTCTTTTTTGATCTTGATGCATTTTGAGAATTTTTCTTTGAATTAAAATCATTTTTATGCATTAATTTGATCCATAGTTCAAAAAATCATTTCTGCCTATTCATGAGGAGTTGGACATTGATTCTTCTTGCATTGCATTATGTTTAGCATGTAGTTTTTGAGATTAAATTGCCTTGACTTGATTCCTCATTTTCAATTTGTTTGGCATTTCTTTTGTTTAGGAACCCTAAAAACCCTAAAATCTTGTAAAATTCATATCTTGAGTTAGGTTAAGAGTTGAGACCTCTCCCTTGGGCATTGGTTTAGTATAAGATTAGGGGTCCTTTGTGGGGAATTTTCCATTTTTTATCTTAGGGTTTGCTTCTGTTTTTGGTTTTTGTTTGATGTTTGGTTCATAAACCCTAATTTGGGCTTCCATATGCATCCATCTTGCATTCTCTTGCATAACATGACTTGCCATGACATTCCATGTTTCCATTTGATTCATTTGACATCATAAGACATATATAAAGCATGTTTGATCATTGCATCATGTATTTGCCATGTTGTATGTCATGTGCACTTCATAACTTTTCATGTATGTTCATGTGTTCTAACTTGCCTCATTTGCATTCATGAACTTGTATGATCATTTCCATGTGTTGCCTCATGTTTGTAACATCCCATAGCATCATTATCATCATGTAAATGCTTCTGGTTTTGTTTCTCATCATGTCATCTCATCCCATTTTGCATTGCATTGCATTTCTTTTCTAACATTTCAGGTGGTAAGTGAACTTGAGAAGTGAATTTGCCTTCACTTCTCATAACTTTTCTTTTCATCTCTCTTGCATCCATTGCTGCATTCTTGTTTGTGTTTGAGATTGAGCTTGCTCATTCTTGTTCCTCCCACTTTCTTTCTTCAAGTGACTTGACTTCTTGAATGAAGCAAGTTGCTTTGCTTCTCTTGATCCTGTTCATCTGCTTCCTGGTGGTTCCTTTGAAGATCTTCTCTTGTTAAACCTCACAAACCTTAGGAACAACCAAGCATGACAATGATTAGGGTTTTGATTAGTTCCCCACTTATTTTTACCTTTGTGTCTCTTTGAGTCTTCTCTTCTCATCTCATAATCAGGGACTAAATCCTAAAGGCTTTAAGGCTTTGTGATTGAGCTTATGCCTGCATCCTTCTCTTAGGATGGAGTGTATAACTTTAATCCTAAGTGTTAAACCCTTAATGTGTTTAAATCTCTTAATCAATTCACTTAATAATCATCAAGACATCAAGCTTGTAACTTGGGCCTTGCATTAGGGTTCTAATTCTTCCTTAACTGGTTAAGAAGGACTAACCCTAGTGTTAATGGACAAGTCCCCCTCAAGTTGTCTTACAAACCATAAAAATCACTTCATCATCATATCATTAAATAAAATCCACTTAATCAAAAGGCTTGTTTTGTCATGAGTTTAATCCCTAATCATGGATTAAGTTGAGGAGCTTTCCTCAGCTTAAACATTCTCATCTATTATCCTTCTATTAGGATGGTGTAATGAGTCTGTTTAATCCCTGATTATGGCTTAACCTCATTACTTAACACTAAACAAAAACACCAAAAACATCTAAATAATCACAAGTAGGTTAATGATCTTAATCCTACACCAGGGTGATTAAGTGTGAGAATCTGACTTCACACTTAAGGTATTCTCATTACCCCTAAACAGAGGGAAGATGTGATGAGTTTACTAAATCCATTGGTTTAGACTTAAGCTCATTAACTTATGACAAAATCCAAAAAAGCAATAAAAGACTGAAAACACAAAAAACAAACAATAATCGTCTCCTTCGGGATTCTTTTCTCACCTCATTCAATCACAAACGAGAACTTGCTTCTTCCGTCTAATGCAAGACAGTAGCACCTGAGCCAGACAGGTCATACACTTGAGCATAGACAAGTAAGCAGTTCACAAGTCAATTCATCTTTCAGTCTCTTTGGATCGAACTACGGTGTTCTGACTTCCTCATTGCACGAGAGGATACGTAGGCATAACTTAACGGTTATCGAACAAAAGTCTCTGTATATTCCCCCTCTTTCCAGCATCTTTCTTTAAGCCTCATGCTCCTGAGCATTTCACTCTTGTTCTTACACTGACACTGCATATATCACACTTCACTTCTTTTACACTGACACCTGTACATCTTTTCCAGCTCTTTTATACACAAATTGCACTGACACTACCCCTTTAAAACACAAATCTTTTAAGCGTGGATCCCGTCGAGTACGGCGGACAATCTGGGTGCTAATACCTTCCCAGGTTGTAACCAACCCCCTTCCTCAGTCTCTCTGGTTCGCAAACCGTCTTATCCATATCTTTCTAGGTCTATGCAGCATTACCTTTCCTCCGGGATAAAAATGCCTAGCTGGCGACTCTATTCATCTCCAGTGAGTTCACGGCTGTGTGTTCTCATTGTTCTTTTCGCCGACCGTTCGCATCTGTACCCCTTTTGACCCGGTGTCATTTGGCGGGAGCGACACCTTCCTATCCGACATTCATCCTATGTCGTGATACCTTCAGCAGCCGTCCCCTGCTAGGTGATCGTCCTTCACCTCCTGATGATCGTCCTTCATCATTTTATCCGATGGTCGTCCCCCTCGTTGATCTTGTTATCTGACATTCGTCATATGTCATGATAAACCCTGAGAGCAGCCGTACCCTGCTAGGTGATCGTCCTTCACCTCTTGATGATCGTCCTTCATCATGCTTATCCGATGGCCGTCCCCATCGTCGACCTTGTTACCCGACATTCGTCCTATGTCGTGGTACTTTCGGCAGCCGTACCCTGCCCGGTGATTGTCCTTCACCTTAGATGACCGTCCCTCATCTTATCCCCAACAGAGCAGCCGTCCCATGCTAGGTGATCGTCCTTCACCTTTGATGACCGTACCTCATCGTTTATTTCATTTACCTATAATCCCCATAGAGTCTTATAGCTTTACTTGATGGTCGTCCCCCATCACAATCTCCCATATCCCCAGCACGTCGGTCGTCCCCGTCATTGCTTCATCCCCAGCAGTCGTCCTCTGCTCGACGGTCGTCCTCCGTCGCCCGCACTTTATAATTATACTTTATTTTTCTTTTACAATCTATATCCCTTTTCTTCTTCATTCTGTGAGTGCAAATTTTGGACTGTCTTTTGGTATTCAACCACAAGTTATCTTGTTTGACTGTTAAGCCGTTGCTTACATCCTGCACAACTAACTCATGCTTGAAAAGGGGCAGCTGTAAACACCCCAAATTTGCCCTCACCCATTTTCACCATGGCTTGTGATCTTTTCATGTGCATAAGTTCAATCATAGCATCTCATATTGCATTTTTGTTTCACTGCATTGTTTCTAAGTCACCTGCATCTAGGGTTTGTGATCTGAGCCATCCAAGAGCCATTTGGGCCACTCCAAAGGTCATCAATCACTTCAAAGGGGTCCATGTATGTTCAAGCATCATATTATATCCCCATAAAGTCAGAGAAGTCAAAGAATCACAAGAACTGAGAAAGGCATGGAAGCAGAGCCAGGCTTAACTGCACAGATGACCTAGAATTAGGGTTTTGGTTTCAGAGGCCATAACTCCAAATTTTTTGGTCATTATTGTTTCTATTGGTCTCTATATGTTATAAGGATCATGCATATTTAGTTTCATGAAGAAATTCCATGGGGAAGGCATCTAATCAAAAGTTGACTTCTTGAGCAAGTCAGTGCAAAATCAGGGCATCTGAGGCCCCCAATGACCCAACCAAGGGGTGTTCTTCATCATTTTGGATGTGTATGATCTTTATTTGATCATAGAAGATGTTAGAAGTTCACAAAATTGAAGAATTTCAAGCCATTTGCAAAATTGCCTTTTTGGGAAAGTGACTTGTAATGTAAACTTGCCATTTTGGGAAAGTTTTTCAACCTCCTCAAATTGATTCAAAAATGCTTCAAATGAGAAAACTTTGGTCATGAAAGTTGTAGAATGGATCATTCCCTTTTCAAAAAGTACAAGAACTCATTCTAATTCATTTTGGATCAAAAGTTATGGCTTGTCAAAGTTGGACAAAATCACATAATTTCAAGTTTTACACCAAAGAGGCAAAGTTGTAAAACCTCTTGCCAAGGCAAAATGTGACTTCAAATGGACTTCTAACCTTTGCACAAACATAAACCAATGCCTAAAAATCAGAATGCACCAAAGATTTGTCCATTTTCATGACTTATGCTTCAAGTAATCACAAAGGGGCCAAAGTTGTACCAACTTGCAAAAACTCATGTAACCATGCCTCTACTTGTTACAGCTCACAAAATCTGATCCATGAGCAATCCATGGTCTCAGCTGAACCAAGCCATGCCCCTATCACAGCCTCCCACTTGCCCATACCTCAAGTACACCTAACATTGACTTTATGCAAAATGGCCCATACCAATCAGCATAGGCCACACCAACTCCACAGACCTATCACAGTGTGATAAGTGGACAAAAAGCAACTAAAAGCAACACACACACAAGCCTGAAACATCTCACAAGCCAGCACTCTCAAAAACCTCCCTTTATGCATTTTCATTCGAATCTCTCCATACAAGCTTCAAACCTCAAAACAAATCCCACAGAACAACTCACCCTAGCCTTCTGATCATTTCCCAACCATCCATTTGCTCTGAAAGGCCCACAATCAAAAACACGATTTCAACACTCCATTGACCTGAGCTTCTGCAAACTTTCTCTGGAGGCCATATAAACTCCAGCTAAGTGTCACAAGCTTCTGGGGAGGATCATTGGAGCTTGTTTGGACCAAAGAAGCAGCCAGAAAGCACCTAAGGCAAAAGCTCCAGCTTAGGTACCTCAAGAACTTTTTTCCAGAAATTGCTTTTTATGCTATAGAATTGTTGCTTATGCTCCACTGATCATTCTGGTGTTCTTAGTTTTTTAAATGATTGAGTTTTGAGCCTGAACCATGTCTCTGAAAGTTTGACCTGAAAACTTCTTTGATTCGATTCGTGTTTGTGTTAAAGGATAAGCATGATTTTGTGTTTGATTCGTGTTTGGGGTGGGTAGAGGATGAATTTTGGAGAGTTAGAACATTTGAAACAGCCTAGGGAGTGATTTTGATTTTCGGTTGGCCGGAGAAGATGACCGGAACACTGTTCCGGTCATCTGAAAGTCATTAGGGTTTAGGATTAGGGTTTAATCATAATTAGGCAAGTTTGAATTTGGACCGTTTGTTCGCGCGCGCAGTCAATTCCCGCGTCCCTGAATTTGAATCTCAGCCTTCAGATTGTTTGACTTTCTCATTTTTCTCATTAATTTCATTTTATTTTCATTTGTTTTACATTTATTTATACGAATTATTAAAAATAGTAAAATACATTTAAAAATTCTGAAATTTTTTGTCAAAGATTTAATTAATTTTCAGAACCCAAAAATATTTTTATTTTTATTTTTTTCATTAAAAATAATTTTTAAATCATTTAAATGTTTATTTTTTAATTGGTTAATGAAAATTAATTAATTAAAAATGCATTTAGGTATTTAAAAATCACCAAAAAATTCACATTGCATTTAGAAACATTTAGAAACATTATCCAACTCTCAAAGCAAATTTCTTTTTTGTTCTTGATGCCTTTTGATCATTTTCATTGGAATTAAATTCATTTTAAGGCAATATTTTGGTTCAAACTTTGAAAATTTCATTCTGCCTAACCCTTGAGAGTTTGATGATGTCTCTTCTTGCATTGCATCCTCCATAGCATGTAGTTTATAGGATAAAATTGGTTTGATTTGATCTTGCATTTTCAATTTGTATGGTGTTTTTCTTGATGAGGCACCCCAAAACCCTAGTAATCTTATGAAATTCATAACTCACATTAGGTTAAGAGATAGATCCCCTCCTTTGGGCAGTGAACTTGTATAGGTTTAGGGTATCTTTGATTGCATTTTCAATTTTTTATCATGTCATTTGCTTCTGGTTTTGAATTTTTGTATTGCATGATGCATGTAACCCTAATTTGTACCTTCCTTTGCATTCATCTTCCATTTGCTTGCATCCAATGACTTGCCATGACATTTTGTGCATCTTCATGATTCATAATACATCTTAGGACATAGTAGAATCATGTTTGATCATTGCATCTTTCATTTGCCATGTTGTATGTCCATTGCATTTCATAAACTTTTCTTGAACTTTCATGGTTCAAAGCATACCTCATTTGCATCCTTATGTTTGTTTGATCATTCTCACCTCTTGTCATGTGTTTGCATCATCCCTTAGCATAATTAACATCATGTTCTTGCTTCTGGTTTTGGTTTGCACCATGGCATTTCATCTCATCTGCATTGCATTTCATTTCTTTTGCTAACTTTTCAGGTGGTAAGTTGTTTTGAGAGGTGAATTTGCCTTCACTTCTCAATCTCTTCTCATCCCTATCTTGCATCATTGCTGAATTTTATCTTGTGTATTGGATTGAGCTTGCTCATTCATGTTCATCTCTTACTTTCTTTCTTCAAGCAACTTGTCTTCTTAAGTGAAGCAAGTTGTCTTGCTTCTCTCTGCTTCTTGTCCCTTTCATCTGCTTCCTTCCTAGTGGTTTCTCTGAAGATCTTTTGCAAGCCTCATTAACCCTAGGAATAACCAAGCATGATAACAATTAGGGTTTGATTAGTCCCCCATTTAGCTTTTACCTTTGTGTCTCCTTTGAGTCTTCTCATCTCACCTCATAATCAAGGACTAAACCCTAAAGGTTTTAAGACTTTATGATTAAGCTTATGCCTGCATTCTTCTATTAGGATGGAGTGTATAACTTTAATCCTAAGTGTTAAACCCTTTATGTGTTTAAATCCTTTAATCAATCCACCTAATAATCACTAAGACATCAAGCTTGTAACTTGGGCCTTGCATTAGGGTTCTAATTCTTCCTTAATTGGTTAAGAAGGACTAACCCTAGTGTTAATGGACAAGTCCCCCTCAAGTTGTCTTACAAACCATAAAAATCACTTCTTCATCTTATCATTAACTAAAATCCACTTAATAAAGGTTTTGTTTTGTCATGAGGTTAATCCCTAATCATGAATTAAGTTGAGGAGTCTTTCTCAGCTTAAATGTTCTCATATGTTATCCTTCTATTAGGATGGTGTAATGAGTCCATTAAATCTTTGATTATGGATTAATCTCATTACTCAACACTAAACAAAAACAACAAAAACATCTAAATAATCACAAGTAGGTCAATGATCTTAATCCTACATCATGATGATTAAGTGTGAAGTGCTTACCTCATACTTAAGGTATCCTCATTACCCCTAATCAGAGGGAGGATGTGATGAGTTTACTAACCCTTGGTTTAGGCTTAAGCTCATTTTCCTATGACAAACTCCCAAAAGCAATAAAAGACTGAAAACATCAAAAACAAACAATAATCGTCTCCTTCGGGATTCTTTTCTCATCACATTCACTCACAAACGAGAACTCGCTTCTTCCGTCTAATGCAAGACAGTTAGCACCTGAGTCAGACAGGTCATACACTTGAGCATAGGCAAGTAAGCAATTCACAAGTCAATTTATCTTTCAGTCTCTTTGAGTCGAACTACGGTGTTCTGACTTCCTCATTGCACGAGAGGATACGTAGGCATAACTTAGCAGTTATCGAACAAAAGTCTCTGTATATTCCCCCTCTTCCAGCATTATTCTTTAAGCCTCATAATCTTGAGCATTTCATTCTTGTTTTTGCACTGACACTACCCCTTTAAAACACAAATCTTTTAAGCGTGGATCCCGTCGAGTACGGCGGACAATCTGGGTGCTAATACCTTCCCAGGTTGTAACCAACCCCCTTTCTCAGTCTCTCTGGTTCACAACCGTCTTATCCATCTTTTCTTAGGTTTATGCAGCATTACCTTTCCTCCGGGATAAAAATGCCTAGCTGGCGACTCTTGTCTTTCTGAGTTCACCCTTGTGTGTTCTAACCTCCTTTCGTCGACCGTTCGCGTCTGTACCCCCTTTTGACCTGGTGTCATTTTGGTGGGAGCGACAGTAATGCCCTGATTTATTTTAATTATTTTTCGTAATTAAAATTATATGATGTTGTGTATATGTATGTGGTTATGTGTGTTTTGGTTGCCCTTAGTATGTGGTAGTGACCTTAGAATTCTAGATATTAAGGTGTTAGAGGTGTGTGACCAATTATGTAGAACTTGGTGGTGTAGAGAGTAGTACTGATTAAATTATATTAGTAATATTTGATTGATTATAAAATTAGTTGAATAATATTAAATTAATTAAAATATTGATTATTATTATTATTATTTTAATAAGTGGATATTAGTAATAATAATAATAATAAAATAATATAATAAAAAGAAAAGAGGAATAAGGTAGGATAAGTTGTTAGTACGTGAAAAATAGAGAAAAGGGAGAAGAAGGGCTAGAGCAAGGTAGAAGGATTAGAAAGAATCTTCATTTCTAAATGTTGAAGTTTTTGGAAGAACTCTAAGGTAATGGTGGGTTCTAATTATCTAAGGGATTGCATGATGAATGGTTGTAACACCATTTTTACCCAACATAATAATACGAAATTATTAAACAAAAATCAGAGTTATCAACATAAGGGTATCACACTTCAATAAAACATCAAAATAACTCATCATTGTGACATGTCTCGTAACACGGGTTGCAACATACATCATAATTAAAAACAAAACATCAATTCAAGGCAGCAGATCATCATTCATCAACTTAAATTAACATAATATAAGGATTCAATTATTAATCTAAAACAACATCATGCATTAAAATAGACAAAAACATCCAAGTGTTCCCAGTGTTACACGACACAGATTAGGACACCACCTAGACTATATATACGACAAAATGACGCACTCCAAGCTACTTCCAAACACCGAGCTATTCTTGAGTATCTGCAGGATGGTTTAATAGATCATCATGAAAGGTAGGCAGAGTGAGTAAATTCACATTCAATATAAATAATATAAAGACGGAATTATAAGACAATACACAATAATACATCAATTGCATCTAGTCTCACTCATATACAACAAAATCAATCACATCATCGTAAAACAAATGCAATCATGATATACCACCAAGAATGAAATGCAATCTTCATAATATGCATGTGGTACCGAATCATCATCATGGATGGACACTGGGCCATCAACCCTCCACAAGGGAGCACAACTTAAACAACATATCACTTCAATCCACACAATGAGATTGAAGCTACCAACGGACTAAAGCCCTAATATAATTATACCATGAATGAAACGATGCAACAACATTAACATAATCATCATAATCAACACTTGCATAAGAATTCATCATTATTCATCATTCATACATCTACTACTTTACCTACTCATATCATCAATACTACATATCATCATAATACAACATAATCATTTATACATCATTTTATCACAAATTCATACAAATATAGCATGGTAAGAATTCACAGCAACATCATAGCAACATAAGGAAACAAAACAAGTCATTTTGAGTCATTCGGGAAAAGAAAATATTTTTCAAAAAGTTACAGGTCTCGCTAAGCGATCATCGCGCTCGCTAAGCGAGCTACCCTCTGTTTGCGGGATTTCCAAATATTATTCCAATATCACTATTTAAATAAAACAATTTAACATCAAACTACTATACAATGCCATATATTCATAAATAATTAAATTATGAAATTAGGGTGTTACAATGGTGGGTAGATCATAACATGTAGGGTTGGTCTTTTCTTCTCTATTCTTGTTCTTGATGAAGGATTGTCAAGATTATGAATTTGTGATTGATATTCATGTTATGTGTTGATGTTGTTGTTGTAATTATTGTTAGAATAATACATTTATGCAATTGTTGTTGTTGAAATCATATGATTGATGATCCGTATGATGTTGTGGAAGTTGTCGTTGTGTGGGTTAGTGTGTCGGTGATTCTAATAACATGTAAAATTGTGTAATTTGATCATTTGGATGTGTGAATTGATAAATAATGATGTATGTGTTGTCTATTATGATGTATTGTTGTTGTGCTATGATGTTATGTTGATTCATATGTGTTATGGGTCTGTTTTGAGTTGAACTCGTATGGAAAAATTGAGTCTTTTGGTGCAGAATTCGTATAAACAGCAGAAACTGCTTCTGTCGCTTGAGTAATCAGATACTCAATATAGGATAACCAGTTACCCTTTGAAAAATTCACATTTTTGGCTTGGAACAAAGGTGATAATTGGTCACCCTGTTTTGAGTAACCGGTTACCATTGAAATATATTGTTTTTGAAAAACTTCAAAAATTCATAACTTTCAAACCGTAAGCCCATTTTGGGTGTCGTTCGAAGTGTTAGAAAGTTAGCGCAATATTCTTTTCAATAAAAATTGTTTTTTTGTCAGTAGGTGATTTAATTAATATGTATTTGTGTAAAACGGCATGTACTTTTGTGTTATGTTGCCTATGATGTGTATTAACAATACATTTCCATGTCGTGTGCTATGTTCATTTAAATGTCGAGTTTGTATACTATTTATACAATGAAGAGTGGTTGTAATTGGAGTTGTGTTAATATGGAGATGTTTGTATATTGGTTATAATGATTTGTTAAACTATATTATATGTCGTGATAACATGTTTGGTGAATTATGATACCATGATATTGTGTTGTTGTGTTATCGTTACTGATCATAACATGTGAGTTTGATAATATGCGTGTTGGATTGTAAAATGACGAGTTTGGTCGTGCGAATGCTTTTTGTGGTTGTGTATTGCAATTCTTGCATGTGTGCACAGGTATATGATGCATGTTGGCCAATAATGGCATGATGTATTGATTGTGGTGAAATTCATATGCATTTTGTTGTCATTGTTTGTTGTCGTTGGAATGCATCTCATGTTTTCATGAGCTGTGAGATAATTCGTGTGCCCATGTGGGGTGTGAGCGCCTTATCCAGATTCTTTAAAATAGAATCATGTTGTCGTTGTTGTTGAGGTAATTGTGTGCCCATGTGGGGTGTGAGCGATTACAAGTGATCGTGTGCCCACGCGGGGTTTGAACGATCAAGTATGTCGTGTGCCCATGTGGGGTGTGAGCGACTTATATGAAAATTCTGACGGGAATTATGATCATGAAAAAGGGATCGAATTGGTACCATATGTATTGAGTCTGGTTGTGATTCTCATTGCAATGCATATTATTTGTATATGTTGTTGTACTTGAATGTTGTAGTAGCATGTTGGATGTTGTTGTTATATGTTATACTTGTATGCTAAATGTTGTAGATGTATGTTGGATGTTATTGTTGATGCATGGAATGGGCGAGGTACATGTGATAATTTGTTGCTTACTTTTTATCATGTCTTCTTTTATACAATTATGATATCTCACCCCTTCTGTTTTAATGTTGCCTCCACGTGGGTAACGTGCAGATAATCCACAGTAGGAGATCCTTTGTGAGTAGAAGATGAAGTCTTCAGTTTATTCTTAGTTTGATATTCGCTCTGATATGTAACACCGGGGTCATGGAACACTATGTTTTCTTAGGCTATGTTTGCTTGAGATTTTAGATATCTCTTAATTTTAGTTATTTATTTAATTGACATGTATGCTTATGTTGTAATGAATAATTGTTTATGTTTCAATTATTTTAATAAAAATGAAGTTAGAAATATTTTATCAATATCATTGTTGTTAAATAATATTAAAAGTGATGGGTTGCATATCAAGTGTATGAGCGGGTGTTTGATGAAAGTAGCATCCTACATATCTGATATTTTATTTTACTCTGATTTTATTTATATTACACGAGGGTTTATTTAGGGTGTTATAAATGGCACCCTAGTGTATTCGTTAAGAAGGGGGTTGCATCTTGAATGGAGCCCTAGTGTACATTTAAGGAGGGGCTGCCTAGCTGTTGGATCCCCCTGTCAGTGTAATATTGACCATTCTTTTCTTCCCTCATTATATATATATATATATATATATATATATATATATATATATATATATATATATATATATATATATATATATATATATATATATATATACACACACACACACACACACACATTTCACAGTGGAGAGATACATAATTATCTACACTACATTTCATTAAAAAAATACGTCTACAACCAATTATATTGTTCATGCTCATGTTAATGGAGAGACATACGTTTCTGATATATCAGGTTTTGGTTTTCAAAATACTGATGTTACTTGTTTTACAATAAGCAGAAAATCAAATTTCTTGCATTTCAAAGAGAGAATAGAGTAAAAAATAATGTCTGATCCAATCTCTCAAATTATCTATAAAACCACCATGCTTCGATTGATCCACCTCACAGTTGTACAACCACCATGCTTCGATTGATCCACCTCACAGTTGTACAACCACCATGCTTCGACAATATCATGGTAGACAAAATTCTCAATTAATATGCCAACAGATTTTGCATATTGTGGTCATAGATCCATCTGTGAAAGTGAACACAATCATCTCATATTGTTGCACGGTTCAACTATACTCCATCATACAAGGAAGCTTGGATTGCAAGAATTCAGGTAGTTGAACAAATGTATGGTAATTGGGAAAAATCTTACAATCAACTACCACTGTATTTGGTAGCACTTTGAAAATATGTTCCTAGAATGGTTATAGCTAGTATTGGATTCGCTTCCAGCATATACTCCAAATGGAACTTGTATTTATGGAAGTAGAATATTCTCCTGCCTCTTCTGGGCATTTCAACTGTGCATCAAAGGTTTTGCATTCTGCAAACTTATTATTCAAGTTGATGGAACATGGTTGTATGGAAAATACAAAGGAACACTACTAATGGCAGTTGCACAAGACAACAACAATACAATATTTCCAATTGCCTTTGCTCTAGTTAAAAGTGAGACAAGTGAAGGTTAGAGTTTCTTCCTTAAGAATCTCAGAACACATGTCACTCTGAAACCCAACTTATGCTTGATTTTCGACAGACATGCGTCTATCGTGAGTGCTTACAATAATTCTGCAAATGGTTGGCACAATCCTCATTCTGTCCATGTCTATTGCATAAAATACATTGCTAAAAAATTCATGCGGGAAATCAAAGACATAAATATCCGTAAAAAAGTTGTGAACGCGAGGTACGCCTTAAACCAACCATCATTCTTGTAGTACGCGAGGAAATAAGAGGATCAAATGCGGACAAATTAAAATGGATGGATAACCTTCTAGTGGAGAATTGGACAAGGGCATTTGATGGGGGCGTCGATGGGGCCATGTGACAAGAAACCTTGTGGAATCCATGAACGACGTATTTAAGGGCACTAGAAACCTTCCCATCACTACATTAGTGAGAGAAACCTATTATAGGCTGGAATCACTATTTGTGAGAAGGGGTAAAAAATGGAGAGCGGTCTTGGAATTAAATCAATTATTCAGTGAAACCTGCATGAAACTTATGAAGGAGGAAACTATTAAAGCGACCTTACATCGTGTTAGGGAATTTGACTGTCACGATATCAACTTCACCGTTGACAAGACAAAGGATCACAATGAAGGCCAAGAAATGGGATACTATCCGGTCGAGATTGATAAAAATTGGTGCGACTGCGGAAAGTTTCAAACCTTTTGTATGCCTTGTTCCCATGTCATTGCGGCTTGTTTGATTGTTCGTCATGATCCATTCTTGCTACTATCAGACGTTTACAAGTTCATTAGCTAATTTGGTATCTATAATTATAGCTTTCCAGTGGTAGATATTGAGAATTATTGGCCTACATATCAAGGGGGACACAATTTACCATAATGAAAATATAAGAAGGAACAAAAAAGGTCGCCCCAAAAGCGCACAAATTAGAACAAAAATGGATACAGGTGAGCAAATGGAAAGATTGTATGAAATATGTCATCTTCCCGGTCATACACGGAAACATTGTCCAATGTTTGAACAAGTTATAGATAAATTTAGTTATGGTGTTCAAAATATTTGTAACCTTAGAATTTAATATGTATAACAAGTTTTGGTTACAAGAGAATAAACTAAGACATAACAATTGTTCGAGTAAGCCCTAATAGCTAATCAATATTGGCTTAATATACTTTTGTATCTTGATATATATTGTTATCCGGCATTGTATTTATTGTGTTATTTGTATATGACATAATAAAGTCCTAAGAATAATTAGTCTGTTTAATGATACATTAAGTGTTCCCTAATTGTGAGACTTCACTAAACATAAGGAAATTATTCTTAAAGTATTTGTAGTCAAGCTTTACTGTCAAATAGGACAACAATAATGCATAGAGACTATTATGTGATTAAGCTGATGACTATATCTCACAGGTCATGGATATGAGATATCAAATTTTCACATTGGTATAAATATTAGGAGTAATATTTATACTATATTAACCCACCATGAGAAAACTACATAGTTTGTTATGTAAGTGTCATAAGTTATTCTCATAATGATAATGGTGTATACCACCCTTCGACCTGAAACCACTATGGACCCTAGATGTGGAGTCGAGTACTTTATTGCCAATCAAACATTGTCCGTAATAGGATGAACATAAAGATGGTTGATAGGTACTTCACAAATTATACTGAGGGACATGAGTGACCTAAATGAGATTTGCCCCTCCTACATATACAGGAGTAATATCTATGGGCCCCTTGATAGAGTATGTCTGTAAAATGCATGGTTGAGCTCAAATAAGTCAATATGAGATATTTGACTTATTTGTTATTATCAAGTATACTCGGGGATCAAGGAATAAAAATATTGGACCATACAAGGGTGACACATTCTATTCCTTGTGTTCAATATAGATATAAGGGAAAAAGGATAATTGTGTTTAATATGGATAACAACTTTTGGTTACAAGAGAACAAACTAAGACATAACAACAATTAACACAACATAAAAACTAAGAGATAACAACAATAACAACAATATCATCAACTCCAAACATCATATCCCTAACATCGTTGTCATTTTTAATTCGCACCCACTTATGTTGTATATTGCAATCTGCAAGCGAGAAGTACGATACAAGTCTTTCAATACTTCTAATTCTTTCTCCATCTGCAATCTCTCTGTCTAACAAACAAATCAAATTCCTTTCTAGTTGCTCTAAACTTTGGATGCTTCAAAATAACATCCTTATCAGAGACTTGGTTGGTGAAAAAAACATGCCCATATCTTCTAAAATACATGATGGAATCTGCAAAAAAAAATGAGAAAAGTTTTATAAGAAAGAAATTAGAAAAGGTGTGAAGAAATTTGCAAATAATCATATCTATTTATACAAAAAATTATGCCATTAAAATAATAATAAACTTTTTCATTATTATATAATATAATATATTTAAAGTATTATAAAAAAAATCATTCAAATGAGACACCAGACCCATTGGCGCCCCCTCCTAAATTTTAATGGAGACACAAAGGCCATTGATGTCCTCTTCTAATTTTTAAAGGAGACTCCACCACAGTTGGCACCCCCTCCTAATTTTTAAAGGAGACTCCAGGGTCATTGACACCCCCTTTCAATTTTTGTTTGTTTTGAAAGTTAGGTATTTTGGTACATAAGATGAAAAATTGATCATATTGGGTATTGATGCGGTAAAACATGTTATTTTGGTGAAAAGTTCCGAATCATTAACTATGAAATTTTACCTTATACCCATATGTTTATCTCTATACCCCTACAAATAAATTTTTTGGACGAAAATAACCTCGTATAAATAGTGTATATTTCCAAAAATTTACCTTTTTCCATCGTACGAACGATAACTTGTTACGCAGGTGAATTTCGCTCCCGAAAACACCAGCTACACTACTTCTGGTTCATCATATTTTTTACTCTGGAAAACAGAAGTATGTTACTTCCGGTTTTAAATTATTGTTTTTACATCCCAGAACTAACATTGATGCTACTTCCGGTTTTAATGTGTTTTTGAATTTACACACCGAAACTAGCTCTCTTTCTACTTCCGGTTCATGTTACTTTTGATTTTCACACCAGAACTAGCTATTGTGCTACTTCCGATTGTGTTTCGTAAATTAATTTTTGTGTCTCGCATTAGAGGACGCGATAGATTTATTCATATATTATTTATAGATGGTAGGACAGTTCCAACACACTCTTTCCAACAGGAAGATCTGGCTGCTCATCCCGTAGCGGCTCACATTCCACCGCATCCACCATTTCCTGGAGGATCGTCTGATACGTCACTTTTGGTGATGTATTAGAATCACGTCGCTCGTCATCTGTGGGATGACCAAGTAAGTAAATTTATGACCTTTCTATGGTGAATAAATGTAATTTTAATTATTTATGTATCATGACATGTACTATCAATCATTTTCAAGAGAGATCTCCGAAGAAGGAGCTGAAGGTTGTTGCACATGGTAGCAAACTGATTGGATGTGTTCAATTGATGCTCCCACCTACGATTGAGCGGTGGTTATCTGATTCTGGTTTATCCTCTCTGTAGAGAACCATTTTATCGAAGATATATACTAACCTGATATCTGCATTTGTTGAGAGGTGGCACCCCGAGACATCGTCGTTCCATATGTCATTTGGCGAGATGACTATCAATCTGGACAATGTTTCTTGCCTCCTTCATATACCTATTAGGGGGAGTTTTGTAAACATGGACAATGGTTTACTAACTCATATGCTATTACTTTTTTCTATTCGTCTGATGAGTGTTTCACTAGAGGATGCAACTGAGGAGATTCGTGTTTCTAGAGGTCCTTATTATAGACTAGACTGGTTGAAGAAGCAATTTATCTGTCTGCAAGCTGAGTACAGATTTGATTGTGCAACTAGGGTGTATATGATGTTGTTACTTGGTTGCACTATTCTTACAAATAAGATCTTTACTCTTGTAGAGGCAAAGTATTTATCGCTCTTCGAGGACTTGGATAAATGTGGCAGATACTGTTGGGGTGCTGCTACACTTGTCACACTCTATAAGTATCTCAGAGATGTTTCGTTCTATACTTGCAAACAACTTGGTGGATATGCATATCTACTACAAGTACAAACATTTTAATTTAATTTAATATATAATTGTAACATGTTATTTGTAATACTTTTAATTGATAATATTCATATTGTTTGACAATATTGGATTCGTGAGTATTTTCCAACTGTTGGGAAGAGAGGATTTTCAAAGATTGCTGATGTTGGTAGTCCACTTCCGAGGGCAATGAAGTGGTGCTACAAGTAATCTACGCAAATGTTGATGATATTAGGGCTGTGCTGGATGGATTGACACATGTTGATGTCATTTGATGCCCTTTTGAGGATCACAAACAACACAAATCATTTGAGGACATTACTTTATACAAGGGTGGCCTGCAATGGTATGATACAACTGTTCTTTATTGTCTGAATCTCGTTCTTTCAATGACAACAATACGTGTCTTGGAGGAACATTACGTTTTGACAAATCAACAATAACATATTGGTCATCATCAGCGAGCCGACGCACAAACGCATGACTTCAAATCTATCATGTAAACCATGGCTGTGAACTCCACATTTTACATCGATTTTTCCAACCAGAACCATCTTTTGAAGGTGTTGATCTAACTTTGAAAGGACAATCACATTTTTTGGAAGTACTTTGTGTTTCACTATCCCCTTTGTATTTTCCACCTTTATCGCAACCAAATATAACTGTCACTTCTTCCTCTCTTGCCAATATTTGTGTCCGAACAGGTTATTATAACATTGACTTTATTTCTTAGTCCAACCTCCCTAATCCACCTAGTCGTCTCTTCTCTTGTAGGAAATTTTTCCGTAGTTGAGAATATCTCTGTTGTATCTACACTTGTTATATCTTTGCTACATATCATCAAAGGAACATAAAAGTGACAACATAAATAAATAAAAATTCATGCTCCGAAAAACGTATCATGGTTACTTTCGGTGTAGAAAAAAACAAACCGAAATATCCAAGCGTGTTACTTCTGATGTAAATAATAACAAACCAGAAAATCCAAAAGTGTTACTTCCGATGTAGAAACATTACACACCAGAAATCCTATGCATGCTAGTTTCTGTTTGACAAATTCTAAATTCCGAAAATTCTTATCTTGCTACTTTCGATTTTCGTCGTGTACTATCAAAAAATAATTTTAAACTCATCTGATTTCGCGGTAAAAATTAAAAATAATTAAATAAAAAATAAAAAGAATAAAATTAGAATATTTAACAATATTTAACAATATTTAGAAATACGATATTAAATATAGAGAGGTAGGTATAAGGTAAAATTTTCCTTTACTATTCCGGCATACCCACATAGCCGTATCCATTTATGATATCACCACAGCACCATTGAAGTCTTTGTTGCAGAGAAATCAAAATCGAAAAACGATGGAACACAAAGAGTTGAACCTTCTAACCGAATCCTTAGGTCTTCACAGCAACAACAATCTCTACGGTCGCTTCGTCCTTGTAGAAGACACTGTAGACACAAGCGCCGCTTTCGTTCTTCACCATATCCTCAAACACACCTTCTCTTCTCACCCTTCTTCGTCTGTTATCTTCCTCGCCATCTCCAACCCTTTCTCCCACTACGATCGCATTCTCAGAAAAATTGTAACTTCCTCATTTCCCTCTCTTCGTTTCCATTTTGTGTTGTTATTATGTATTTTATCACAATAATTTTATTTTTTAGGGTTTTTTGTTGTAGGGTTGCAATTTGGCTGCTCAAAGAGATAATAATAGATTCTTTTTCATTGACTTGCTTATGTTGCAGTTTCCAGGTGAGAAATTCAGGTATCTTTTGTTTCTTTCATAGTTTGTCCTTATCATTTGCTTGATAAAGTTAAATAATGCAAAGATGTTTTATTTGAGATAATATTCAATTGTTATTTTCCTGTGTGTTAACATGGGGAAAAACTGTTTCAACTAAGTATAAGCTACAATAGAAAAACATCAAATTTCTATCCGTAAGTACAACTCAGGTAGTAAAAGAATGCAGGGACATTTGATATTAAGGTTTTAAATAACGGCTGTGGTCGCATAAAGGCTTTCGCCACAATTGCGATAGGAACTTGGGTATCATGGGGTGCCCAAGTCCCACAATACGGGGATGCTTTATGGGAGTGTTTAAGTGGTTTGGTTCTCTCCCCTTGATAGCTAGCTTATAATGGAGGGTTCTATAAGTGCTGGGTAAGTATCAATTGGTATGAGTGCCTCGTTATGAGTGGCTCCGTAAGGTTTATTTATGGAGGGGTTGATCAGAAAGGCTGAAAAAAACGTCGTAGAGTGCAACCGTTATGATGTTGGCTCTCAGAGGCAGTGTCGTGATAGGGACATTGGTATTATAGGATATGCTCAAGTCCCACGCAGAGTAGTATAGATGCTAGATGTAGTATTAAATGGTTTTCTTCTTCACCCTTGATAGTTAGATTTTAATGAATAGTTTTCCTATTACTTGAGGATTGATCAAACTAGATGCCCATTTCCATACATTTCCCTCACTTTTATCTTTGACTCTATATGTTCCCTTGCCATTCAGGAAAGGCTGTTACGACCTAAAACCATTCTTTACTCCTAACTCTCCCCCCTAAATTGTGTAGAATAGGAGTCCCTGACAACCCCTCACCAAGAACAAAAACCATAGGAGCAAGCGAAAAATGAGTTATGCTATCTCAAACTTCATGACAATCAAAAAACTTACTATGGTGCTGAAATGATCAAATTCATTTAGGCTCTGGTCTGTTAGAATCTGGTTTGCTAGGTCAATTGCTGCCATAAAAAGAACCTTGCACTTAGTTATACTCTCTCCGTCCTACAATGAGTAATCCATTTTAACATTCCACACAAATTAAGAAAAGTGTATAAATGAAAGAGAGAAAAATGCTTTCACTAAAATATCCTTATCTTTTTTTTTGGTACAACTAAAATATCCTTATCTAGTATTGGTGGATTCACAATTATCATAAATGCAAAGTGAAATATACTGAATTGGGAATGATGCAATGCAAGTAGTATTAATTAGAATGTTCAATTGAAAGAAGTAATTAATATTGTATGGAAATTGAAAAGGGTCATTCATTTTGGGACAATTTCTTTTTATACAAAATGGGTCAATCATTGTAGGATGGAGGGAGTTATCTTTAGGGGAAAATTTTCTTCGTTACAGCTTAAATTGTAATTGTATAACTTTTGAGGGTCTGTGACTATGCGCCTTCATATGTCCAAAAGGCCTCATCACTTTCTCAAATGACTTGATAACTTCTCTCTAATCCCATTATCTTATTTCTACACATATTGATTGGAACCCAAATAGAAAATTGAAATGTTGTATATTAATGGAATCAAGGGCAGTATCAAATTGATAATATAGACAGGAAAATAGAGAGAGCCTAATCTCTCCCGAAAGCCCCAACATATTCCAGCCTCCTGTAATTACTACTCCCTGTAAATATAGCCCCATCTTCTGAATCGCAATCAATACTTCCCTAGTCCTACTTCTCTAGAATATGATTCTTTTCATCACACCTCTTCTAACACTTCTCTCCTCAGAACTTCCTTTGCCCTCATGGTGAGTGTAAGGACAAGTGGACAACAACCGGCAACAGAAAATCTTCTCCCCCAAGAGCTATTTCAAATGACTAACTTTTAGGGCCAGCCATGTTAAATAATGAAAGTATTTCCTTCCATGCATAACTGCTGTAAAAAATGGGTAGCTACCAAATTAATATTTTATGATTAATATTTTGTGATTTTAGTTGGTGGTAGTTTACCAAAAAAGTATGTTGACATTTCATTTTTGTGTCCAATGGATTGTTTTCTTGACTGAGTGATATCGTTGTTATATATGACTAGATGAAGGAAAATCCAATCACAATGGTTTTGCTGCTGTATTTGAGAAAATTGAAAGAGTGATCAAGGCATTACCTCAAGACAACACGAAATTTGTCACTATCATGATAGATGATATCTCATTTCTTGAAGTTGCTGCTAATGGCTCTTCAAATGATGTTTTAGACTTCCTGCATTATTGCTATACACTAACATCAGAATACGTAAGATAATATCATTGACTTGACTGTTTTTCAAATCAATTTCAATATTTCTCTTTTTCTTTATTTATCTGTTCCTATCACAGGGTTGTGCATTCATTGCACTTGACCATAAGGATATTTATTTAAATGAAGAGAAGCCTGACATTATCTTAGAGATGGAACACCTTGCTGATATTTTGGTCAAGGCTGAATCATTGGCCACTGGTTTGGCAAAAGATGTGCATGGACAGGTATATTTCTATCATTCTACATAATAAGTTCATACTTAAGCTGAATATATGATTCTACATATATTAATGGAGTTAAATCATTTTTAGAAAAAAAACTGAACTGAATTGGGAATAGCATTTGCTTGTAGGTCTAATTCTGGTTGGTTAAACCAGATTTTAATCGATTGAACCGACCATATTCTCTTGTTCTTCAGTCCCACCTTTGTTTCGATATGAAATAGCTGATATGGCAATGCCAAGCCGCTGCCATGGACAACCACTTGCTTGATCCATCACACCATTTACGCCAGATATCCCTTGTGCATTGAGTTTTTTCAATGTTCTTCATTTCATTATTTGAGCTTTTGGTCTTCCAGCCATTAGATTATAAGTTAAGCTAAGAATTGGGTTTTACTGTTGAGAGAGATTAACAAAAAATAAATAAATTGAAAGGAACCAATTCTCATTTTTATAGAGATCAACACTCACATTGATGTGTAACACTCGAAAGGGAAATAGGAGTCGTATCTTTCCATCATGCATAGTTCTTACTTTTGAGTTTTGAACCTCTGACAGAACCAACATTTTGATTGGACAAACCTTGCCGCTACTTTTCTTTACTCAAGCATGAAGCTATTAATGGGTCCTTGTATTTAAGCTTATAGTTCTTGTTTTATGAAATCTCTTTTCAAAGGCATGCATATCTTGAACTAATTGGCCCCTGATTCCTCCTGGAATGTGGATACATATTAAATGACTCAACTTTTCCCTTCAACCAATTCGTTGGAAATGCCCTTTGGATCTGTAAATTTTTACTGGTAATTGAAGAACTGATATCGGACATTTTTGTCAAGAAAAAACTATATTAGCCTTAAAATAAACTGTCAGTTTTTATTCTTATGCAAGTTGTCTGTTTATCATGTTTTTTGTACTTCTCAATGAAGCACGGACACGATACGAATATCGGATATGATACGTATCTGATACGGAGATACGTTAGTCATTGAAAAATTTAGGATACGATATGTTTAAAATACGTATATAAAAAAGTTAAAATTAAACATTAGTTAATTGATTTCTAACAAAAATCAATTGAGTCAGTAAAATTTGATAATAATTGATCAAGGAATTATGAGGAAAAAGACAAACTTATTAAAGTTGAGACAAAAATAATTAAAGGAAAAGTTTGAGAAAAAATGAAAGTGATGAGGTAATTAAAGTTGAGAAAAGAAAAATTAAGGATGAGGAAGATTGATTCATATTCTAGAAATATAAATGAACATGAGATTAACTAGTCACATCCATGAAGTATTGGAGACCTGTCGCAAGCGTATCGCGACGTATCGCCGCCATATTGGAACGTATCGGAATTTTTTGTTTGTATTTTTAAAATAAAAAAGTTTGGATACTCCTTCGATATGTATCGTCGTATTGGGTACGATACAACATAGATTTTAGATTCATTGGTACTTCTAGATCATGTCTGAGCCACAATTCCACTCTTTCAGTTTCTCATTTTAATCACTCAAATTATCTATCATCAGTGGTGTTGTTAATGCGTGTTGGGTTGCTACTTGCTACAAAATAAATCAAAAGGGAGAAGAATAAGTTATTATTGTTTATCTTTCAAATGTTGAATTATGTTGTAGTTGTGATACTGCAACTGCAAATATTTCATGCTTTTGTTTGCACTGATTCCAGGGGTTTATCTTTATCTTGTCTTAAGATTGATGTAGCAAACTAGGAATCACTGTCTGTAGCCATGGATTATCAATTAAGTCAGATGGCATAAATTTACTCTGATCATGTTTTGTTTGTCATCTGATGCAGTTGATGGTGTTACATAAGCAACATGGAATTTCACCTGTTAAGATTCATAATTTTCACTTCAAGATCAAGGAAAATAGCATTGAGTGTTTTTATCCTGGCACAAAAATTTAGTGCTCTCAAAATGCTTGTACAAACAGTTGTGTAATCTAGAAAGGAGAGAATGATAGCACATCTTTGTTGATGGTTCCTGCATTTTAAACAATATTCTTAATTTTCAGATTCATTCTTTAACATTTTTACACATTCAGTTTTCTCTTATCTACCATAATCATAATTTTTTTTTTTAGAAAAAGCTTTTTATTAAACATTCCTTATTAATCCATGGCTATATATGAGAATTATTTGCAAACTACTGATTTTGTGGCTTAAATCATACAAATTGAAATATATTGCTAAATACTTATATTAAAATTACACAAACACACGTGATATAAAATATAGGAGTATTTTCACAGGTTTGCGCAATAAAAAATCTAGATTAACATACAAGAAGTTTCCTGTTTGCACTCTAGTTAGTAATTTAGTAATAATTGCTCTACTTTGCATGAGGTTTGAGTTCGTGACAATTAAATAGTAGTTGACAGTAATAACACAGAATAATGCAAAATATTTACCACTAGTTTGAAAAGTTAAAACTCTTTCTTCACTTTTTAGATCCAGCCCCTGTTCCCAAGTTCGGGGTTAAAAATTGTTCTCCCGTCTCTGTTCCTAATAAGAAACGGGTTCTCCCGCCTCCGTCCCCAATAAGAAACGGGTTCATTTATATTTGTTCCGCTCCCTTCTGCATAAATTATATATTTTTTAAATGTATATTCCATTCCAATAATAAAAAAAATTAATAATTAAATTAAATAATTGATTATTTTAATTATAATTATAATGTTTAATAATTTTTATTTAAATTATATTTTTAAAAGAATAAATAATAATTCTAATAAACATGATATTGTAACATTTAATGAGTAATAATATTATTAAACATAAACGAAATAAATTAAATTTAGTTGACGGGTTGGGGGATGTCATGCATCCCTCACCTCGTAAATAATAATAGAGTTTTTTCCGTTCCTGCACCTGATCCTTGAGTGATCTGACATCCCCACCCTCGTAAATAATAATAGAGTTTTTTCCGTTCCTGCACCTGATCCTTCGGTGATGATTTTCATTCCCTTTCTCTATCTTGAATAGTAGTTTCACCCTTTTGTTGAGAAGATTCTGCATAAAAGGAAAGAATATATATTTTTCAATAATATGAGAAAGAGATCAACGAGCTTGAAATGAAATTAAACATCAATTAGTCTTACTTGTAGATGTTGAACTATCTCACTTGATTTCAATTTTCTTCTTAAAGAAGGGAAATTGAAAAGTCATATTAGTTTTATGAATGAGTTCATTTCAAATTATTGTCCTTTGAGAATTTGCTCTATCCACGTGTGACTTTAAACTTTGATCTTAATGTGGTCATCATCCTTGTAACACCCCATTTTTCCATTTTAGAAAATAATTTAAAATAATATAAAATTAAGAGTTTTTAACACCAATAGTGAAATGTCACACCTCAAAAATAAAGTCAACAACAAAACCTTTTTATTATTAAAGAATTATTCACAACAAAAAAATAATCATTTTATTCAACTCATGGCAAACTGCCAACATCAATAATATTCATCAACATCTCTTGATTTATAAATTTTCAACAAAAATATGATACGCTACAAATAATGAAAATAAGTAAACATCAAAAATCTCAGAGTTCCGTGTTACGTATCAAAGCGACTCCTAAGACTTGATCAAGCAACTTGTACTCCAAGCGTACTCAAGTACCTGAATTATCTATGCTTCCAACGAAGCACATACGCAACAAATAGCAAAGGGGGTGAGAACTACATTCAATAATTAACGGTGTATAATACATGTTAAGAAGTAGTATCCCACGTATTCAACATAAACAACACATATACGCAACAACACTTATCAACATAATTTATGATTCAACAACATCAATAATGCAAAGTGACTCAACAATGACACAATGCATGTGGTACCAAATCACCATGACTCATTCAATCGAACCCGATTCATAAAAGAATCCGGATAAATCACATACACCCATTCGATAATGATTTATCTCCAACACTCTCCCTAATGTAGTTCGGATAATGGTTATGCACACAACACGTATAATAATCATTTTACATCCTTATGATCCATCTGATCACATAAGATACACAACATGACAAATTTATGCATACAACATGTGTATAATAAACATTATACATTATCACGATCCTCCAGATCACACCAGAATTACATACAACGCATAACCAACAACAGTCAATCAAAGTAACGATCCTTCTGATCACAAAGAACCACATACGACACAACTACACTAATAATTTCACATCTACACGATTTCCCCAACCACTTAAGGAATACATACTCAACATAACACATCATAGTTCACCACACCTGTTCCATCAATTCAACCTACACATTATACCAAGGACATACATCACCTAGCCGTAATTAGCTAATCATCCGATTAATCCACTCGATCTAGATTATTAATCAACTTCACCTCCAATCATAGTTTCCACAATCACCAAAAGTACCCCACACAACTTACTTAATTAATCGTCTAGTTAATTAACCTAAGTTTCATTATTAATCAATTTCCTATCACCAATCCTCGATTAATTAAGTCCTAAGGTCTACATTAATGCATTAGATTAAGATAATTGACATCAGACGCGAAATCAGGACATAAACCGCGAAAACACCAAAATTGCCCTACAAGCCTGGTCATACACGTATGGACCAGCTGCCATGCCCCATACGCCTCTCCTTATGCGTATTGCCCTCACTCCCAACTCAATACGCATATTGCCTCCTCATATGCATATTGCCAAGCTTTCCTACGCGTATTCTACGAAAATGGGCAGATGGCCGTGCCAAAGAGCTTCTCATACACATATTGCCCTAACATTACGCGTAATGACTTGTTTTCACGCCATACCATATGCGTATGGACCTACCTATTACGCATATGGACATAAACCACCAATTTTTCATGTTTTCTTCTTCATTCTGAATCTGTTCACCATGGCTCTTGTTTTCACACTTCATACCAGTCCTAAGAAGGTTTCTACACCAATTTTATACTCTCAATCATATTATTCTTTCATCTAATGTTACTAAATCCAGTTCTATCAGTTTTCTAGATCTAGATTCGCCACTCTCATTTTGCAACAATACAAAATCTGTACAAGAAATGCAACATACAGAACAACAATAATATTTCATACCAGAATTCAATTAAAACAGATCGAATTCACAACAATAATTTCACCAATCATCAGGTTCACAAAACAACAATTATACACATAAATCCTACGAGGGAAATGACCCCTCACTACCCCATCATGTTAATATCACTTATTGTGAACTCTTTTCTTCCCCTTACCTCAATTCCTTGAAGAAAATCTTGCGAATTTGCTCTATGAAGATTTCCCTAGCAGAGTTCTTCCTCTTCCTAGCTCTCACTTGATCTCCCAAAAACTGTTATGACTAAACCTTCTCTAATTTCTAATTAAGGATTAATTCCCCTAATACCCTCACCTTAATGTTTTACTAATTCAACCTCATTATTTTAATTAAATAAAATAATAATAATACTAATTATACTAATATTATTAACATAATAATAAAAAAAATAATGTTTAATTGGGCCATTCCTTTATTATTACACCTCGCCATTACTAACCACACCCTAAGGCTACCCTTCCTACTAGGACACTACACCTAAACATTTAAGAATACACACCTTAAACAAGGCCAACAATACACCAAAAAATACACGACGAATAAATTATTAAAAATGGGGTGTTACAACTCTCCCCCACTTAAAATATTTTCGTCCTCGAAAATGTACGCAGTGAAACTAACCCAGATATGCTCTCGCATCCGACTAATCACTCCACTGCCATAACCGAAAACACTACGAGTAACACAAAACAACAATAATAATGGCAAGACAACTACAATGAAAACAAAACACAATGAACCACAAGTTACAACACACAAGTTCACACCTGAACTAGAACACAACAAAAATCGTTACCATCACCATAGGTAACACTTCCCTAATTCCACATCATAGGAATTAGCTACTCGCACTAGAACCATCATCATAGTTAACGCGGCAACAATAAAGACAAGAACAAAAGGTTCATAATACACACAGTCTTAATTACAACAACACAACTACCAAACTAACCTCGTTGTCCCCACCATTGAAACAACATAATCGCGACTCATCAGTTGAACACATGACTAATGCATATGTATACCTAGTAGTACATGATTAAACAATAAACTTCTCACCATAACACTCCCATTCTGGAACGTGTAATAGTCTCATCATTCCAACAGGTTTTATCGTTCGAAATCTTGAACCCTTACTAAACATTTACGTATAAACAAATTATACCACATCACTCTTCCGCTGCGCACTATGATTCCTCACAACTATCTACTCCATCAAGTTCACATCCAACTTTAACTCTTTCTAACAGTCACTAGAAACATCATTGTTCACTTGATATACCCCATCAAACTAGACACAAGTCTTTTGACTTCTAACTCAATTCTAACTCCTCAACTATCAAAGCAAACATAGGAAAAGGTTCCCGACTTACCTCATCAGGAATTCCGACTATCCTCGTCGCTCCATACTCCAATCTTCCTGACTCAACCGAGATTGTATATTCCTATGAGTACCAAACACTCGGAACTCCAATCATAAAAATAATAGCCGGATACTTGACACAATTTCACCCACATTTGATTCCAATCCATGGATCAAATAGATACTTTCATAATTCCTCATTTATCGTAAAACATAAACTACGACATTACCATCATGTACTAACACCCTGTCAACTCACCACAACCACATCCCAACATTCTACCCATGGTTTGTTAGAATAAAACAAAATCAAATTGGGACCATAGTCAACTTCTACTTCGGCTCCCCAAAACTTTCTCACAACAAATTTGTCCAAACAAACAAATTATCTTTCGCAAGTTAACTGAGACAACAAAAATGCTAACTTGGAAAAAAATTTATAATCCACAATAATAACCAACTAAGTTCAAACGCATTCTAATCTCTTTAACCTACTCCAGGTTTCTTCATTGTAGAACCACACCTACTTCGGGTGGACTTATGACAACATCCTCCTCATAACAGCATAACCAAGCACATCCATATCTACCCACCAAAATCACACTGGATAACTTAATATGTAATTTTATCTTTTCCAATACTTATACCCTAATTCTCAAACATTCCATACATTCCTCTTTTGATTTTATCATAGACCAAGACATCCTCAAAGAACACCACTTCATACTTATCCAAGTAAATATGAAAGGCACGATTCATACTCCGCATACACACTTTAAGGCATACCAATTACTACTATCTCTTTACAACGTCCTTGATCAATTCATGGTCTCATATTTCATTTACCCCCATTGGATCATCCTTCCAATATTTTAAATTCTATGTTAATCAAATATTCTATTCATAAATTCCATGTTAATCAAATATCAAAACAAATCTTTTAACCAAGAAGCATTAAACCATGGTTAGGTAGGAAAATGATTTAAGGAAGACTCATTTGCAAAATGGAGTAGGATAATAATACTATAGGCTAATTATGAATTTTTGCTACAAAATTAAAATTGATTAAAAAGAAGTGGCCTAGTCTTCAAATTCTCATGGGTTTAATATTTATATAAATAGACGTGTCTTGGTTGTTATTGATAGAAAACCCAAAAGAAATTTGAAGACCCCTTTTTGGATGAAGGACCACATCTCTTTTTAAGTGCTTATTATTATTTTCATGTTTCGTTACTTTCCTAGTATTAAGCCCATTTATATTTTCAAGTGGTTTAGGCCCAAGTATTACTAGTTAACCTAGTATTTATAGTATATGCTGACTCTTTATGAGTAATGAAAAATCTTATCTTATTTTTATAGTTTAAAGTTTTTCCTTAGTCTTGTGTGTTAATGGTGAAACCCTAATAGGGAAGTAGCTGCAGAATCAAAACTCTATCATTTATGCTTTCATCACCTTCCTCAATGCCTCTTAAAATCACAAACCCAACCCCCAAAGAACTTGGTGACTCTATCCAACACACCAACCGACATCTTGATGACCTCATTCTCTCTAACAAAGCTCTTGAATCTACAATGGAACACAACAATGAAACATTTGTTCAATAATTGGAGCAACTCGACAACAGCTTTGATGAACACCTTATAGCTAGTTTTTTAGATCTGAGCTCACTCATGACTCAACAGTTTCAACAACAATTTGTTGCCATGACAACAACTACACAAATACCCAGATCTACACATTATGCTGCCGCAACAGCTGCTGCACAACCAACCATATATGCGTCGTCTACACATGCAGGTAGCGCTAGCACTAGTTTTACATCTCTAAATTCAAAAAATGTTGTTATCAATACTTCGTTCCCATTAATGCATGTTCCCTTACCCATTAGCCAACCCCTACATTCCTATTTCCCCCTAACTTACAACTATCCACACCACCAGCACCACCTCCATTTTCCTTTCCAACACCCTAACCCACAGTCCATTCTAACCATTCAGCCTTTTCCAACATCCATTATACCCCCAATACACCCCACAAGTTAACCAATTTCCCCCTTTTCTATAACAACCTTCTTACACACCAAATGTTCCAATCGGAACAGTTTTTCGTATTTTACAATATTCCTATTGAAAACAGACCGCCTATGGTAGCTTTCTACATGAAGGGTGAAGCTCTAAGTTGGTATAAATGGATGTTCCAAAGCCAACAATTAACAGATTGGCACACTTTTTCAAGGGCTCTTGAATTAAGATTCAATCCCTCTACCTATGAAAATCATCAAGCCCAACTTTTCAAGTTAAGACAACATAGTTTTGTGGCAGAATATCTGACTAATTTTGAGAAACTCAACAATCGAGTTTTAGGTTTACCACCCGAGGCAATGTTAAATTGTTTTATTTCCGGCCTAATTCCTGAAATTCGTAACAAAATCGCCATTCACAACCCTATTCAATTTCCCAGGAAATGGGTGTAAACACCCCAAATTTTCCCTCACTTTTTCTCACACCATGGCTTGTGATATTTCATTTTTGCATTTACATAAGCATTACATCTCATATTGCATATTTGTTTCACTGCATTTCATCTGCATCTAGGGTTTGTGATCTGAGCAATCCAAGAATCAATCTGAGCCATCCCAATGGTCTTGAAGCTTTACAAGAGGGTCCATGTGTGTTCTATAGCCATATTATGCTCCCCAAAGTTCATGAAAGTCAAGAGATCACAAGAATTGGCAAAGGCATGGAAGCAGAGCTAGGATTTTCTTGCACAGATGACCAAAATTAGGGTTTTGGTTTCAAAGGCCTTAACTCCAAATTTTTTGGTCATTCTTGTTTCTAATATTCTTAATATGTTATAAGGATCATGTGTACCAAGTTTAATGAAGAAATTCACTGTGGAAGTCATCTGATCATTGGGTAACTTCTTGAGCAAGTTAAGTCAAAATCGGGGCATCTAAGGCCCCCAACAAGGGTACCAAAGGATCATTTTCATCAAATTGAAGTTCTATGATATTTATTTGATCTTATAGGTGGTTGGAAGTTCACAAAGTTGAAGGATTTTGAGCCAATTGCAAGCTTGCCATTTTTGGAAATGACTTGTAATGGAAACTTTCCATTTTGGGAAAGATTTTCAACCTCCTCTTTCATGACCAAAAATGTTTAAAATAAAAATTTCTTGGGAATGAAAGTTGTAGATTATGTCTTCCCATTTTCAAAAAGTACAAGAACATCTCTTGATTCATCCTAGAACTCAAGATATGGCCTTTCAAAGTTGGCAAAAATCCTATAATTTTCAAGTATGTGCCAAAGAGGGATTTTTACAAAACCAATTTCCAAGACTTCATGTGACCTCTAATTGACTTCTAAGCACCATAACATGACAATGCAACATTGCTTGATCAGATTTGTGCCTTGGATCACAATATTTCATGCCTAATCTTCATAAAAATTCCAAAGAGGGAAAATTACAAAACCACTTCAAACTCTTGCATCAAGTGTTACAGCTCATCAAAATCAATCCAAGGGCTCTCCACAAAGCTAGCTGAGGCAGGACAAGCCATAAGATCTCCTCTGACCTGTGCCATGCTTGTGGTACACATTCTTTGACGTTTTTACAAAACCTCCCATACCAATCAAGTTGTGCCACCACCCACTCTCTGACCAATCATAATGACTTATGAGAACCCTAAAGACCTCATTTGATAGAACATTCAGGCCTGCAAGCTCCCACAAGTCAGCATTCACAAAATTGGCCAAAAACGTCCCTTCTTCGAAACTCAAAACACAGCCATCAAACTTCAAAACAAACTTCACCAATCATCTTCAAATCACTCATAGAACACAAAGCAACCCTCAAAATGGCCTGAAACCTCCAAAATCAAAAACACGATTTCTGCAAAACCAGAACCATGCACCTCAAAATAGCCATCACAAACTTGTCCTAAGCATTGCAACATCATCAGGGAGCTCATTGGGGTTGGTTTGCATCAAAGAAAAGGCCAGAAAGCTCCAAACTGAAAAGCTTCAACTCAGGTATACCTCAAGAACATTTTTTTCCAGAAACCTTCTTTTAAGTTCTTAAATGGTTCTACATACTTCCCTGATCATGCTGATGTCTTTACTTTTGAAAATGGTTGAGATTTGAGAATGTATGAACTCTCTGAAAGTTTGCCCGAAAATCTTGTTTGCTTCGATTCTTGTTTTTGATGAAATATAAATGTTATTTGATGATGGATTCTTGCTTAGGGGGGGGGGGGGGTTAGAGGATCATTTCTTGAGCTTTAGAGGGTTTAATTTGACCTAGGAAAGAAGTTGAGTGTCTCACCGGAGAAGATGACCGGAGCTAGCTCTGGTCACCTGAAAATCATTAGGGTTTGATTAGGGTTTAATCTTGCCAGTTTGAATGTAGGCCGTAGGATCTTGCTTAGCGCGCATATGGAGGGTCCAGATTGATTCATTAAAACCCTAAATCTGATTAATTAGATTAATTAGGTTTATTAATTAATTTTTGCCAGATTAGATCCTAGCCATCAAAATACGCGCGCAGTCAACAACTTTTCCCCAGTTTGAATCTCATCCCTTGGATCTGCATACTTTTCCTTTAATTCATTTTATTTTCATTTTTATTCATTTATGTTGTTCATTTAATTTAAAATAGTTAAAAACATCACAAAAATATTTCCTTTTGCATTTCTGATCCAAATATTTTTTTCAACCCAAAAATGATTTTTATTTTATTTTTTGCATTTAAAAAGTAATTTTAAAATATTTAAATGTTATTTTTAATTAATTAATGGATTTTAATTAATTAAAAATACATTTAGGTTTCTAAAAATCACTAAAAAAATCATGAACCATTCCAATACATTTAGAAACATTTTCAAACTCTTCATACAAATTTATTTTTAGGTTTGATCATAATTCCACAATTTTCTTTGAATTAGGGTTCTTAAAAATCACATTTTCTAACCCTAACTTTGAAAAATCATTTCTGCCTAACCATGAAGAGTTTGAACTTGATTATTTTTGCATTGTGTCACATATTGCATATAGTTTATAGGTTATTTTCCTCATAAATTTATCTTGCATTTTCCATTTGATTTGCATTTTCCTTTGAGAATCACCCAAAAACCCTAGCAAACTTAGAAAAATCATAACTTTCAATAGGATTAGCTTCTGACCTTCTCCTTTGGGGTGTGACCTAATATGGGATTAGGGTTTGATTGAGCTTGATTTCAATTTTTTATCATGTTGATTGCTTCTGTTTTGGTCATTTGCATCTCATATGTTCATAAAACCCTAATTTCTCATGTTCATTTGCATTCATCTTTACATATCATCATCATATGAACTTGCCATGACATTTCAAGCATTCATGTGATATCTTAGACATATTAAGACGTGCTTGAACATTGGCTTATCATTTCTTCATTCATTTTCTATGTTTTGCATCCATTACATTTCTTGAACATCCATGTGTTTTCATGCTTCTAAACATGCTTCTATTGCATCTCATCGTTGTATGATCATTCATATGCATCTTGTATGACTTTGCATCATCTCATAACACATTAGCATTGCATAATCACTTCTGACTTTGGTCTTTGTATCTCATTTCATTTCATTTTTTTATGCTTTATGTCTTATGCGTTCATACTAACATTTCAGGTACATTTGGGTAAGTTATTTGGGAAGTGGATTTGCCTTCACTTCCCACCTCTTCTTATCTCATTCATATGCATTCTTACATGTCTTTGAAGTGAAATTGTTCACTTGTATTCCATCCTTCACACTTTCTTTCTTTCAAGTTACTTATCTTCTTCAGGAAGTATGTAACTTGTTCTTCTTTCTCCTTCTCTTTTCATCTGCTTCTTCCATTGGTGGTCTTGAAGATCTTTTATCTTAAGCCTAACAAACCATAGGATACCCAAGCATGATAACTTTTAGAGTTGTGTATAGTCCCCCTTAGTCTTTTACCTTTGAGTCTCCTTGAGTCTCTCTTCTCATCTCTTAATCAGAGACTAAGCTCTTAAAGTTTTAGGACTTTGGAATTAGGGTTATGCCTGCATCCTTCTCTTAGGATGGAGTGTATAACTTTAATCCTAAGTGTTAAACTTTTAATTTGTTTTCACCTCTTAATCAAAACACATTAATAATCACTAAGACTTTATCTTGTAACTTGGGCCTTACATTAGGGTTCTATCTCTTCCTTATGGTTAAGAGGGACTAACCCTAGTGTTTAATGGAAATGTCTCCCTCAAGTTGTCTTACAAACCATAAAATCCACTTCTTAATCTCATACTTTAATTAAAATCCATTTAATAAAGGCTTGTTATATAATGAATTTAATCCCTAACCCTGGATTAAGTTGAGGTATCTTCCTCAGCTTAAGTGTTCTCATTTATCATCCTTCTATTAGGATGGTGTAATGAGTTCACTAATCTGTGATTGGAGATTAAACTCATTACTTAACGCTAAACAAAAATCCAAAAAAGCATCTAAATAATCACAAGTATGTTAATGATCTTAATCCTACATCATCATGGTAATTAAGTTGAGATGTTTATCTCACACTTAAGTATGCTCATTATCCCTAATCAGGGAGGGTATAATGAGTTTACAAGTCCTTGATTTAAGCTTAAGCTCATTAACTTATGCAAAACACCAAAAACAAAACTGAAAACACAAAAAACAAACAATAAACGTCTCCTCCGAGATTCTTTTCTCATCACACTCATTCATAAACGAGAACTCGCTTCTTCCATCTAATGCAAGACAGTTAGCACTCGAGCCAGACGAGTCATACGCTTGAGCATAGACAAGCAAGCAGTTCACAGTCAAATCATTTTCAGTCTCTTTGAGTCGAACTACGGTGTTCTGACTTCGTCATTGCACGAGAGGATACGTAGGCATAACTTAACAGTTATCGAACAAAAGTCTCTGTGTCATCCCCCTCTTTCAACATTCTTTTCTAAGCCTCAGTTCCTGAGCATTCACCTTTTTGCATTGACGCATGTACATTCATTCTCTAGCTTTTGCACACGGATAGCACATACAATACCCTTTTAAACACAATCTTGTAAGCGTGGATCCCATCGAGTACGACGGACAATCTGGGTGCTAATACCTTCCCATGTTGTAACCAACCCCCTTTCTCTGTTTCTCTGGTTCGCAACCGTCTTATCCATCTTTTTCTAGGTTTATACAGCATTACCTTTGCTTTGGGATAAAAATGCCTAGCTGACGACTCTGTTCAATTCATTCTTATTTTCTCTTTTTGCCGACCGTTCGCGTCTGCACCCTAGGACCTTAGTGTCTTTTCGGGGGAGCGACAATGGGCCTTGCAAAATTAATTGAATCCAAAATCAAGGATTCTAAATCCAAATTCACAAAACCTACCCCACCTTACCCACCCCAACCATTTTACTCTGAAACAACAACCACAAAACCTGTCACAGATCCCAACACTTATACTATATCCCAAAATTCATCCACACCAGCCATATCAAACCCCATCAATCGTTTTCCCATTCGTAGAATTACCATTGCACAACGAGAAGAACGTTGAGAGAAAGGGCTATGTTTCAATTGCAATGAGAAATTCATACCCAACCACCGTTACGCTGCGGGAAAATTTCTCCTACTTATGGTTGATGATGGCATTCCTCCATTGGACGAAACTATTAAAAGATATCACTAATTCTGAAGAAACCTATTTCCAACTTTCACCCCAAGTAATTAGTGGTCATTTTTCTCCAAAAACTCTTAAATTTAAAGGAATTTTGGATGGTTTAAAAGTCACCGTGTTAGTAGACACCAGCAGCACCCACAATATTCTACAACCCCGCATCGCCCAACATTTGAAAATCCCCACAACAATAATTCCTAATTTTTCAGTCATGGTGGGCAATGGTTCCCAATTGGACTGTTGTGGCTTATGCCCCGACGTACCAATAACCCTTTAAAACCTTTTTTTTCACATTTCATTTTATTTACTTCCAATTGAAGGGATTGACGTTGTGTCAGGCATGGAATGGTTAAGAACCCTTGGTCCACTCTTAGCTAATTTTTCCATCCCAAAAATATCTTTCTCCTATCAAAACAAAGAGATCACAATCACCGGTGACCCAAAAACTCCACCTTCCCACTCAACTTTTAACTAATTTTGCCACCTACTTCCAACTGACTAAATTGCATAAATTCATCTTCTATTTTATCAGTCACACTATGACACAAAACCTACTTCAGTCGAACCTCAAGTTTCTCTTGACACCGTATGCCAAGATTTACCAACCGAAATTTTTGAGGTTTTACAAAACCACATCCCCATTTTCCAAACACCTAAAGGCCTTCCTCCCAATAGACCACACAATCACCATATTCCTTTAAACCCAAATTTTTCCCCGGTAAACGTCAATCACTATCATTACCCCCACTCCCAAAAAGAGGATATGACCACAATCATACATGATATGCTCCAAGAGGGTATCACCAAACCCAACAACAACCGTTATTCTTCCCCGGTATTACTAGTGCAAAAAAAAGTAGCTTGTGGCGTTTCTGTGTTGATTATCGTGCTCTCAATGCCCTTACAATTCGTGACCGTTTCCCTATCTCTACCATTGATGAACTCTTTGATGAGTTAGGTTCTGCATCTATTTTCACTAAGATTGACCTTCGGGCAGACTACCACCAGATTAGGGTGGCACCAGAAGACACTCACAAGACTGCATTCATGACTTTTGACAGGCACTATGAGTTTTTGGTAATGCCATTTGAGCTAACTAACGCTCCTAGTAATTTTCAATCGACCATGAATGATTTGTTGTGCCCTTATTTAAGATGGTTCGTTTTAGTTTTTTTTACGATATTATTATTTATAGTCCGTGTTTGGCAGACCATGTTTAACATTTAGAAATCATTTTAGACTTACTTTCTTCTACTAATTATTTTGTGAAGTTGTCCAAATGTGTGTTTGCTGCAGCTAGTGTTGATTATTTAGGTCACATCATTTCTGAAAATGGTGTAACCCCAAATCCTGCAAAGATTCAAGCAGTTTTAGACTGGCCGAAGCCACATTCACTCACAACACTCAGGGGATTTTTAGGCATCACCGGCTTTTATAGATGGTTTGTCCATCACTACGCCTTTCACAACGCTCCCCTAACCGATTTACTTAGATTACCAAAGTTTACATGGGGTACATCAGCAGATACAACTTTTACAATTTTAAAAAGAAAATGACGGAAACTCCGGTTCTCGCTCTTCCAAACTTCACAAAGACCTTCACTCTGGAAACATATGCTTCAGCTGTGGCCATTGGAGCTGTTCTCTCTCAAGAGGGCCATCCTCTTGCGTTCTTTAGCAAAAAAATGTGCAATCGAATGCATGCTTTCGCTGTCTATGTGCGCGAGATGTACGCCATAACTGAAGCTGTCAAAAAATGGCGTCAGTATCTTATAGGCATACGTTTTCACATATTTACAAAGCGAAAGAGCTTAAAGAATCTTATAGTGAAACAATATAGACACCCGAACAACAAAAGTGTGCTTCAAAATTACAAGGCTTTAGTTTTAGCATATTTTACAAACCTGGCAAGGCAAATCAGGTAGCAGACGCATTGAGTCATCGCCATATAGAAGAAGCAATCCAGCTTGTCTCCATCTCTTCACCTGTCCCTTCCATATTGGGTCAACTCAGAAGTTTCTAAAAAGAAGAGAAAGAAGGTCAAAACCTTGTATTCAAGTAGAGTTTTTGCCCATTGTGCCACAAATGTGAAATGTATTTCCTGATATGCCACCCCTTCAAAAATAATGCCCAAAATGCCACAAAATTTGTCCTGTAATGAATTTTTTAATATTTTTTCTACATCCTCCAACCAAGATGGCGGATGGGTCCCACCTGCTGTAGGGGTCCGCCATCTAGAAAGGAGTCCCCCTTTTTTTTCGTTTTATATTATTAATTATTTAAAAACTGATTTTTATTATATTTAAATTAAATTTTTTTTTTAATTAATATTAATTTTTTTCTTCTAATTCTATATTAAAATATTATGGATCCATTGTTAATAGAATAAATAAATAAAAACAATATAATAAAAGAAAATTATCATTAATATAATAAATATAATTACAAGAAATTGAAAATTATACAATTTATTGAAATTCTTCTTCGTCATCTATATCAGGTAAACAGCTACCGGTTCCACATCTTGTTGGTCGTCGAATCCATCGTTGTCGACCTAATTCTTGTGTAGGAGCAGGTGGAATGTCAGGATTTTGGTTTGGAAAAGTTTCAAATGGGTTGAAATTTTCAAAAAATTCTGGCGATGGAAATTCGTGTGAGGTTTGGCGCCGATGGTGCGACGGTCGTGATGTAATAGTCCGACACATCGAGGGATGATGAAGGTTGGTTTGTGTGAAGTCAAAGTTTGGTGGTGGGATAGGGGTGTGATGTCGTGGATGTAAGTTTGGTAAGGTTGTTAGGGGGTTTGGTATGTGTATTGGTGAGGTTGTTGGTAATAGGATTGTTGTTGATGAAATTGAGTGGATGTGTTTGGTTGTGAGTATTGGGTTCTCGGGTTTCGTTGATGGGGTCTGCCAAGAATTGTTCTGTTGATGCAAATTGATACGGTAGCCTATGGAACCAATATAAGTATTCTTGCGTAGGCTTATTTTCTCCGTCAAAATGCACCCCAGTCAAATACAATTGTTGTCTGTTTGCCCAAAGTTCTTGATCGGCACGATACAAATTTGTGAAAGCATAATTCCATGATGTTTGCATTTGCATTAGGTGTTGTTCTTTCAGACACCTTGGTGTGCCGGGTATTTCCTTCTCATACTCGAACTGCAGTTTGACCCGATCAGATTGATTCATTTCAATAATCCAGAAGCAAAATATGGGTGTGGTAGCGCTCCAGATAAGGTGATCGTCATTTTGCGGTTCTTGCAATCCTAGATATGAACTGGAAAAATGTAAATTACAATGCATAAATCTATAGTATTAAAGTAAAAGAAAATATTAATGGTAGAAACTTTACATTTGTTGCAACCATGTGATCAATTAAACCACGATACCCCTTGAGAAAATGTCTAGGATTATTGTGGCAATTTTTCTTCATTCGTGGGTCCGTACACCATCTGATATAAAAAAAATTAAGTTATTATAATTTAAAAAGTTAGTAACAAAGAAAAACAAAATATATAGAAAAATACTAACCTTGATGCATATGGAAAGGTTACTTCTAGTTGACTGATTAGTGGCAAAAAGGGCATATGTGTGAACCTCCAAGCCTGGAGTAGTATAATACAACCCCTCATTCCATCAACACCGATTTCAGCTGCTTTGCACAGTTCCCTGTACAAAAATGCTAACACAGCAGATCCCCAGCTATATTTGTTACATTCTGAAATTTTTTGAACAAAAGGTATCCACATACTATGCACCTGTTTTCCTCCCTTGTCGGGGAACAATGTAAGTGCAATACATAAAATGATATAAATTCTGGCATAATAAATTAACTGCTCATTTGTGGAATGTTCGTCAACGACATTCCCTTGTATAATGTTCTTTAACCAACTTAAATATACCCGTCTACCCACTATTTGGTCTCCAGGAGGTTGGTGACCCAAAAAATCAGTCCATTCGGATACAGCTATTTCAGTGGACCCTATGATGGGTCTACCATCGACGCGGAGACCCAACAACATACTAACGTCTTGTAACGTTATTGTGCATTCCCCAGTGGGGAAATGAAACGTGTGTGTTTCTAGTCTCCACCTTTCAAGCAAAGCGTAAATAAAACTTGTATCGACTGTAATATCTTTTAGTTTTGCAATATTTGCAAAACATGCCATCTCCAGAAGCGGTGGTATAACGGGTGGGACCTCTGGTAGTTTATGGTTTCGTACCCGAAATTTTCTTTCGGGATGTTCCTGAAAAACACGAACATAAGTAAGATGAAAACTGAAATATAAAACAAAAAATAGAATCATTACTAAAATGAAAATAAAAGGAAAAATAATAGTGCAACAGAAATTATGCTTACTAATGAGTTGATGTTATTCACTGTACCTCTATGTTTTTCTCCCAACCAAAAAAACGAAGTTTCGACCATTTTTTAAATATTGTAGAGAAGAAGTTGAGATGGTAGAAAAGAAGTTAAGAAGTAAAAATTGTGTATGAAAAAATGGTAAAGAGATGTAGGTATTTATAGTAGGATGGTAAGAATTTGTGGTTGAGTGAATTAATGTTAGAATTTATGGTGGTAGTTATTAGTTATTAATGATAGAATTTATATTAGTTTGAAAATATTGGTAGAAGTTATAAAGAGAATTAATAGTGGTAGAAATTATGGTTAGATGTTAGAAGTTATTAGAAGGAAAAAATAGTAGAAGTTATGAAAGAAGCATTATGTTTCTACATAATGCTTCTTTCATAACTTCTACTATTTTTTCCTTCTAATAACTTCTAACATCTAACCATAATTTCTACTACTATTAATTCTCTTTCTAACTTCTACCAATATTTTCAAACTAATATAAATTCTATCATTAATAACTAATAACTACCACCATAAATTCTAACATTAATTCACTCAACCACAAATTCTTACCATCCTACTATAAATACCTACATCTCTTTACCATTTTTTCACACACAATTTTTACTTCTTAACTTCTTTTCTACCATCTCAACTTCTTCTCTACCATATTAGTTGTTTTTAAACTCCGGTTAAAAAATGGTCGAAACTTCGTTTTTTTGGTTGGGAGAAAAACATAGAGGTACAGTGAATAACATCAACTCATTAGTAAGCATAATTTTTGTTGCACTATTATTTTTCCTTTTATTTTCATTTTAGTAATGATTCTATTTTTTGTTTTATATTTCTGTTTTCATCTTACTTATGTTCATACTGAAAGAAAATTTCGGGTACGAAACCATAAACTACCAGAGGCCCCACCCGTTATACTATCGCTTATTGCAAAACTAAAAGATATTACAGTCGATACAAGTTTTATTTACGCTTTGCTTGAAAGGTGGAGACTAGAAACACACACGTTTCAGTGGGGAATGCACAATAACGTTACAAGACGTTAGTATGTTGTTGGGTCTCCGCGTCGATGGTAGACCCATCATAGGGTCCACTGAAATAGCTGTATCCGAATGGACTGATTTTTTGGGTCACCAACCTCCTGGAGACCAAATAGTGGGTAGACGGGTATATTTAAGTTGGTTAAAGAACATTATACAAGGGAATGTTGTTGACGAACATTCCACAAATGAGCAGTTAATTTATTATGCCAGAATTTATATCATTTTATGTATTGCACTTACATTGTTCCCCGACAAGGGAGGAAAACAGGTGCATAGTATGTGGATACCTTTTGTTCAAAAAAATTCAGAATGTAACAAATATAGCTGGGGATCTGCTGTGTTAGCATTTTTGTACAGGGAACTGAAATCGGTGTTGATGGAATGGGGGTTGTGTTATACTACTCCAGGCTTGGAGGTTCACACATATGTCCTTTTTGCCACAAATCAGTCAACTAGAAGTAACCTTTCCATATGCATCAAGGTTAGTATTTTTCTATATATTTTGTTTTTCTTTGTTACTAACTTTTTAAATTATAATAACTTAATTTTTTTTTATATCAGATGGTGTACGGACCCACGAATGAAGAAAAATTGCCACAATAATCCTAGACATTTTCTCAAGGGGTATCATGGTTTAATTGATCACATGGTTGCAACAAATGTAAAGTTTCCACCATTAATATTTTCTTTTACTTTAATACTAATAATTGTAATTTACATTTTTCCAGTTCATATGGCGGCCATATCTAGGATTGCAAGAACCGCGAAATGACGATCACCTTATCTAGAGCGCTACCACACCCATATTTTGCTTCTGGATTGTTGAAATGCATCAATCCGATCGGGTCAAACTGCAGTTCGGGTATGAGCAAGAAATACCCGGCACACCAAGGTGTCTGAAAGAACAACACCTAATGCAAATGCAAACATCATGGAATTATGCTTTCACAAATTTGTATCGTGCCGATCAAGAACTTTGGGCAAACAGACAACAACTGTGTTTGACTAGGGTGCATTTTGACGGAGAAAATAAGCCTACGCAAGAATACTTATATTGGTTCCATAGGCTACCGTATCAATTTGCATCAACAGAACAATTCTTGGCAAACCCCCGTCAACCAAACCCGAGAACCCAATTACTCACAACCAAACACATCCACTACACAATACACTCATACCCAATACACACAACCAAACACATCCACTCAATTTCATCAACAACAATCCTTTTACCAACAACCTCACCAATACACATACCAAACCCCCCAACAACCTTACCATTACACTTACCAAACACAACATCAAACTTACATCCGCCCACCACGACATCACACCCCTATCCCACCACCAAACTTTGACTTCACACAAACAAATCAACCTTCATCATCCCTCGATGTGTCGGACTATTACGTCGCGACCGTCGCACCATCGACGTCAAACCCCACCCAATTCACCCAAACCTCACACGAATTTCCATCACCAGAATTTTTTAAAAATTTCAATCCATTTGAAATTTTTCCAAACCAAACACCTAACGACGGATTTGACGACCAACAAGATGTGGAACCGATAGCTGTTTACCAGATATAGATGACGAAGATGAATTTCAATAAATTGTATAATTTTCAATTTCTTGTAATTATATTTATTATATTAATGATAATATTCTTTTAGTATATTGTTTTTTATTTATTCTATTAAACAATATTATGGAAATATTTTAATATAGAATTAGAAGAAAAAAATATATTAATATTAATTAAAAACAAAAAAAAAATTAATTAAAATATAATATTATTATATTATTAAATATAATTTAAATATAATAAAAATCAATTTTTTAAATAATTAATAATATAAAACAAACAAAAAAGGACTCCTTTCAAGATGGCGGACCCCTACAGCAGGTGGGGCCCATCCGACATCTTGGTTGGAGGATGTAGAAAAAATATTTAAAAAATTCATTACACGATAAATTTTGTGGCATTTTGGGCATTATTTTTGAAGGGGTGAAATACATTTCACATTTGTGGCACAATGGGCAAAAACTCTATTCAAGTATCATTTCGATCCACACATGTCAAATCTCTATAAACTAGAAAAAGGTATTTTGTTTTACAAAGATAAAATTTACTTACCAAACATTCCACAGCTCCATCAGGCCATTATCCAAGAGTACCACTCTACTCCCAATGGGGGTCATTCGGGACTGTAACCCATGTTAGCCAGACTTGCTGCCTCATTCAACTGGCCTGGCATGTACAAGGACGTTAAGGCATTCGTCCAATGCTGCTCAACCTGTCAAAAGAGAAAATATATGCCAAAGCACAAACATGGATTACTTCCGCCATTAGAAATTCCACAACAAGTGTGGGAGGATATCACAATGGATTTCATAACTCACTTACCATCTTCATTTGGACACGCGGTCATCTGGATGATATGCGACAAATTGACCAAATTTGTTCACTTCATAGCTTTACCAACCAGATTCTCTGCAATTGATATGGCAACTCGTTTCTCCTCTGAGATCTGGCGTCTCCATGGCATTCCTAAATCTATTGTCTCTGATAGAGATCCACTCTTCATGAGTGCATTCTGGAAGGAATTTTTTTGCCTACAAGGTGCAACGTTAAAATACAACACAACATACCATCCCGAGATGGATGGCCAAACCCAAGTAGTTAACAGAAGCTTAGAAACTTACATGTGATGATTCAAGTGAACAACCACGCCGATGGTTCAAGCTACTCCACCTAGGAGTTCTGGTTTAACATTTCGCATCATTCAGCCATTAACATGTCTCCTTTCGAAGAGCTTTTTGGACGACCACCTCAATCTATCTTAGACTACACCAAAGACCTCTCCACAAACACAAACATTGATGAGTTACTCACTGACAAACATGAGATTTTACAAACCTTGAAGAACAATTAGAACAGAAGCAAACAAAAAATGATTGTGCATACAAATCGAAATCGAGTGGACTGTATCTTCATGGTTAATGACTTCGTTCTCCTCCGCCTATAACCTTATCGTCAGTCCTTTGTTCAACATAGAACTTCTCAGAAGCTAACCACTCGCTATTTTGGCCCCTTCAAAATCTTAAGGCGCATCGGCTCTGTTGCATACGAGCTCGACCTCCCTCATTCTTCAAGGATTCATCCGGTTATCCGCGTCTCACAACTTCGCCTTTACAGGAGAACAAATCCTTCCACGGATTTTGTGTCCATTCCACCGAATTTAGAACCTACAAACAAACCAGCAAAGAATATCAGTACAACAAGACATGAAAACAACTTAGATGCAGAAGAACAAGCAACCAACAACCTTTCTGCAACCTTTTAGCCACCATGCATGGACGGTTCCCTCAGCCACCCTTCAAATCCACAGCCTTTGAACACAACTGAGCACACATCCTCATCATAGGAACAATGTTCAACTATGAATGGAGATTTTGTTTTGGAAAACCAAGGGGACTTAGAGAAAGAAAAGGAAGCCAAAGTGGAGTCAGAGAGAATTGTGTGGAGAGAAAGACAATGAAGCGTACAAAATGAGACTCTGAATTTTTTTTTTGACTTTAAGCCACTTACTCTTTCCAATAAGTATATCTCACAAAATCCTTCCTTGAGATTCTTTTCCTCGGACCCCACGCCACCTGTTTCCCAGACACTTACCTTTCCCAACACGCATGTTCAACATCACATGAAGACTTCTACTTTTCAGCCTACCCTACCACACCCCACACCGTTGGATCCTCAACGGATAAAACCCATCCCTCGGGGGGCAACACGTTGTACTCCACCTGTAACCCACACATGAATTCCTCTCCACCTTTTATTTCCAGTTGGATTCAATCAAATGCAAATAATCAAAACTGTGCTGAAACCGTGGATCGCCCAATTGTTGTGGAAACGGATAAGCACATTTATAATGACTTTGTGGACAAGGTTCTTGTTGGGCCGATAGTAATGATAGAAGACCCAGAAGAAATTTGAAGACCCCTTTTTAGATGAAGGACCACATCTCTTTTTAAGTGCTTATTATTATTTTCATGTTTCGTTACTTTCCTAGTATTAAGCCCATTTATATTTTTAAGTGGTTTAGGCCCAAGTATTACTAGTTAATCTAGTATTTATAGTGTATGTTGACTTTTTATGAATAATGAAAAATCTTATCTTATTTTTACAGTTTAAATTTTTTCCTTAATCTAGTGTGTTAATGGTGAAACTCTAATAGGGAAGTAGCTGCAGAATCAAAACTCTATCCGTTATTGTCATCTAAACTTTATTGCAGGCAACTTTCACTCATTCAAAAGGTTTTGGTGATGGCTATTGAAATATCTGAGTTGAAAAAACCAGTTCACATTTTCAAGATCTTAGTTACTCAAGGTCTTCATCAAGAAAAGCTTGTAACCCTAAGATTTAGATTCTTCCTTCAACTATATTTTATGTTTTTTTATTTTATCACATCATAGTTAAGTAATGTAATGTATGCATATTTAATCTGGTGTAATTCATTGACAGATGATACCAAGAAAGTTTGTGAATAAATATGGAGGATGTATTCCAAAAGCTATATTTCTAAAGACTCCCAATGGTGCATCTTGGAAAGTAAGTTTGGTAAAAAGTGATGGCAAGATATGGTTTGAAAAGGGTTGGAAAGAATTTGCAGACTATCATTCTCTATCGCATGGACATCTACTAGTTTTCAAATATGAAACAACTTCCCATTTTGAGGTTACCTTTACTCCTTTTGTGAGTATGATGCTTGGCAGAACAAGTGCTTCCAAATTCAAAGGAAGAGTTAACTTTTCTCTTCTTACTTGTTCTACAATCTTCTTCATTGTTGGAAACCTTTTCAGCTTCAACTCTTTTAAGAGGGTAGTTTATCTCAAAGGTTGTATTATCAAAGATGCCTACATGAAATTCAGAACTTGTTTGATATTTAAACATCGGAAGATGGCCGTGGCCTAGAGAATAATACTTTGTTAATTCCTTCCAACCTTTTCCAAACCGTATTTTACCGTCATCATTCACCAAATTTATTTTCCATTCTTGGCCATCATGAGTCTTTAAACAAATAACTTTTGCTAAACCTTTTCCAAATTTCTTCGCAAACCTTACTGGTAACATCTGTCAAATAACTAAAACAGATTAATAAGCGTAATGAGCAGATAACAAACAGATCAGATTGAGTAAACAAGTCGGATCATACAAAGTAAGATGATGTTAAAAGATACTTACACAAGGTTTTACAAACTTTTCTTGTTGATGATTTTTAGTAACTATGATCCTGAAAAACTAAGAGACAGGCCTTGACATCTAACATAGTAGATTGATGTTAGTAGTTGGTGAAAAAATGGAAATAGAGAAGTAGAAATAGTGAAAAAGCAATCAAACTGTATCATAAATTCAGCATACAAAAAAGCTTATGTCTCTGAAATTGAATTTGACATGAGGAAAACAATAGTAAAGAAAACATTGTAATCACTTCCAAAAAGCAAGACCAAAAAAAGAGATAAAAAATCAATGGTGTTTTTATTAATAATGAAGGTGAGATAGTGAAAAATACACACTGAAAAAAAGTAAAAGCTTGTTAAGTTAAAACAGTGAGAGATGAACAAAATACACTCCAAGATTTGAACAACATACACAAACCTTAACTGTGACACTTGAAGAAAGTGTTATGTGAAAATAAACAATTAAAAGAAATGAAAAATAATGAAAACGAGAAGTTAAAATAGTAAAGCTTGAACACAATACACACAAAACCTTGAACATAAACAGAAACGTGAAAGAACTAGGAACAGAAGCATGAAATCATAACATGAAAGATTCAGTATTGCAACACACACAGTAAATACAAACTATAATAAAGTTAATGGACAAACCATGTAAGGATGAAGATGATTGATGAGTGTTTGTGAGTGAGAGAGAGAGAGAGAGTGTGTAGTGGTTGAGTGAGTGAGTGAAAGTTGAAAGGATTTGGGAAATGAAAAAGTAAGGTCTATGTTTATCTCATCAAACACAAGAAGTGTCCCAGTTTCATCACAAGCATTTTGCAGAGACCGTAGAAATTCTTTTGTAGCATTGTATAATGTATATCCCCCTTCTCCTTGGATTGGTTTGACAAAAACAACAACAATTTTTCCTTGTTGGATTAATTCTACGGCAGCTGCTACATTTTCATGTTGTGATATTTTGGATCGAACTCTAGTGTCAATAAATATAGTATAATATTTCTACCGGAGATGTGCATGTTGTTGTAGTCGAAGTCTGTTCAAACATGCTGTCAAAATATATTAACTTGTAATTTAAGTTAGTATGTCGAATTCGATTTTGCTAAGAAGTCCAATTGTTTGGACCTGTGTGTAACAACCTATTAGGTTATGATGTTAATTTTCTTATAAATGTGAATTAGTTTATTGCTAGAATAAGGGTTTGTTCCTAGAAAATGAGAAATAAATTAAAAATTGAATTATTCTCATTAAATGTAATTATTTAGTGTAATTACCTGTATAACCCTGTAATATATATATATATATCTCTCTCTATATATATATTTATATATATATATATATATATATATATATATATATATATATATATATATATATATATAAAATAACAATGAGAAATGCATCAAGTCAATTTTCCTGACATGACATGGTATCAGTTAGGGGTGGTAAAACGGGTCGTGGCCCGTCGGACCGACCCATGCACCCGCCTCAAAATATCGGGTTAGGTTGGGATTTTGAGCCCGCCACCCACCAAAACCGGCCTCGTTAAGGACCTCCACCCGCCAAAGCCCGCCCCGTCAAAATCCGTCGCTCGCCAAATCCCCGCCGCACCTATGAAATTAACATTTTTACTTATATTTTGATTATATTTTAGGTGAAAGCTTGTTGAAAGTTCTATTTTTTATTGAAGATTAATACTTGTTGAGTTTAGTCTTTTGTTATTTATGATTTCTAAATGTTGGTTTGATGTTTTATTTATTGAAATGTAAAAAAAATAACCTTTTAATTTATTTAAAAAAATAGAAAATAAATAAATAAATAATGAAGGCGTGCAAGCCCGCCACCCGCCAACCCGCCACCTTGGCGGGGCGGGCTAGAATTTTATGCCCATTTTAACTTGGCGAACATGTCCGCCCCGTTCTTTTTTTAGGCGGGACGAGCGACGCATTTTTTCAACCCTAGTATCAGTCTTGTCGATCATACCTGTGAATTTTTGGTTTTGATCGTGTTTGTTTTTTTCTCTACTTGCGACAACATTCTGGTCGCTCGACTTTTATTGTTCATTGGATCTTGATCGATCACTGTGGAATTGTTTCGTGCAAATTCATATAGTTGTCGTCGTAATTATCTTTTAGTTTTAAGGTTGCGTTTTCGTTCGCAGTCCTTTCACTAATCGTGATTCTGGATCATTTGATTCTTGGTTTCTTAATTCTGCTGCTCGTGTTTTCGGGTTGTTCCGCCGCACTCGTGTTTCTTAGTGCTGGATTTTGTGGATTATGTATAAAAGTTTATCGTCATACGTAGTTTCTTTATTGCAAGTGGTTTGGTGGTTTGCTGTTTCTTACGTGATTACCTTATTTGGTATTCATTATTATAATAATTGAAAAGAGATTCTTATAATAATTGTTTTGTGGGTTTGTTGTTTGTTATTATAATAATATAATTTGTGAGGTTGTATCTAGTAGCATAACATTTTTGATGGTTTTCGAAAAAGAAAGAGATAATTTTTGTGTTTGTTTTACCGGTAAGAATTATTTTGTCTGAGAATTTAAGTTCAAGATGTACGTTATAAGAAATGGATTATGGATTCACCTAGATGATATCTCTAAGGCACCGATGGAGAAAACTACTTTAGATGCGTGGTAAACTAAAGATGCTCAAATCATCACCTGGATTCTCAATAGTATTGATCCTCAGATGATCAACAATTTGCGATCTTTTTCAACTGCTCAAGAAATGTGGAATTATCTAAAGCGCATTTACAACCAGGACAATTCAGCAAAACATTTTCAGTTGGAGTTAGACATAGCCAATTACAAACAAGGTGATTTGTCTATTCAAGAATACTATTATGGTTTTTTAAATCTCTGGACATAACACTCTTCTATTATACATGCTAATATTCTCAAGACCTCTCTCGTGACTATTCAAGAGATATATAACACAAGTGGGCGAGATCAATTTCTCATGAAACTTCGTCCAGAATTTTAGGTTGTCAGAGGTGTTTTGCTAAATAGGAATCATGTTCCTTCTTTGGATACTTGTGTTGGTGAACTTCTTAGGGAGGAACAACGTCTGCTTACTCAAGGAACCATGTCTCATAATGTTGTCAATTTTGAACCTGTAGCAATTGCATATGCTGCTCAGAGTAGAGGTAAAGGTCGTGATATACGACAAGTCCATTGTTTTTTCTTGCAAACTATTTGGACATTTTTCTCGCAACTGCAGTAATAAGTTTTGCTACTATTGCCAACAACAGGGTCATATCATCTCTGATTGTCCCATACGTCCTCCCTGACCAACACAACAGCCAACCCAGGCATTCCATGCAACTACCAACGCTGCAGTTGGTTCTCTCACTGCTGGTGCATCTAATGGCGGTGTTCTACAACCTGAAATGATTCAACAAATGGTACTTTCTGCTCTTCCTGCCTTGGGAATTCAGGGTAAGTCTTTTAATGTTTCTCAACCATGGTTTCTTGATTCCTGTGCATCCAATCACATGACAGGTTCCTCTGAATACTTGCATGATTTACATTCTTATAATGGTAATCAGCAAATTCAAATTGTTGATGGTAATAAACTCTCTATCACTGATATTGGTGACATAAACTCTAACTTTTGAAACATGTTTGTATCACCCGGACTTGCCTCCAACTTATTGTCAGTTGGTCAATTGGTGGATAAAAATTGTAATGTTAATTTTTCTCGTGTTGGTTGTGTTGTGCAGGAGCAGGTGTTAGGGATGGTGATCGCAATGGGGTCTAAAGTGGGAAGATTATTTTTGCTCCAATTTAGTTCTAGTCATTTATCTTTTGCTTGTAATAAAGTTTTGAGCTTGTATAAGGATTGGCATATAAAATTGGGCCATCCAAATTCTATTGTTTTGTCTCATTTATTTAAAACTGGTTTGTTGGGAAATAAACATGTTTGTACAACTTTTACTTCATGTTTTGTCTACAAATTGGCTAAAAGTAAAACACTTCCTTTTCTTTCAAGTGTTCATCGTGCCTCCACTTATTTTGAGATGATTCATAGTGATGTGTGAGGAATGTCTCCTGCAACATCTCATACTCACTATAAATATTTTGTCACATTTATTGATGATTACAATTGTTTTACTTGGATATATTTTCTTAGATATAAGTCTGAAGTGTTTTCTATGTTTTAGAAATTTTTGACATATGTTGAAACTCAATTTCAAGCACTACAAAAAAACTCGTAAATTGTGGCGGTTTTGACCTCCATAATTAACAATTACGATGTTTTCAAAAACGCCTTAAATTTGGCTACCGCAAAGAAAATTGTGGCGGTTAAAAATAAAACGCCATACAAACTGCCGTTTATACATAGTTTAAAGTGACGGTTTTTACTGGCAAATAGTGGTGGTTTCAAAGAACGTATATTTCACATAAAAATAATCTACAAATTTTACGTCAGTTAAAACCGTCATAATATACTGATAATTACGTTGGTTTAAACCGTCATATTTTACTACTCATATTATGCCAAAATTACGTTGTAAGAAACACTCATATTTTTCAATTTAAATTCTTCTAAATATATGCTAAAATAATTTAAAATTTTCACCATAGTTTAGGTGAATTAAAACATGTAAAATAAATTTAGATTTAAATAAATTAAAGTACATAATATAAAAGTTACTCAATGGTTTTATTTTTTTAAAATCACATAATAAGTCTAAATGTTTGAGACAAGTATCACAAGAGATTCCAAGGATATTAAAACATAAAAATGAACAACAATTTTTGTGTCCATTATCTTAAGTTATTCTCAAAATAAAACCAATTTTAGAACAAAAAAGTGCCATAAAAAATTATGTGCCATTTGAAGGTATCTAATAGTTTTCTTCAAGTGTATTGCTTGCATCTGATGATCTTCCTATGCCATAAGGTGATAAGGTTCACTAACAGAATAATTGTTGTATTAAACTAATCAATATGAAAATGTAAAAGATTGCATGTAAAGATTATTTATGATGAAATTGTAGTTATTATGGACTAAGACGTGGAATAATTAATACAAGATAAGTTAATGTCTTTTCCAAAATCTCTTTTACCATATACGAGAGAAGTCATTCTTCTATCTAAAACTATTATAATAAGAGCAAATGCTTCAAGTTGAAAATATGAAACAACTCTACAAACCTTATATGAACTCTATTTTTCCCAACTACAAATATATGGTTCAGTACTCATTGAAAACAGACGACAAACTCCAATTTCAAAGTTTTCTATGTCAATATAATACAAAAGTTCTTGAGTTAGGAATTATGACATAAAGCTCTTCAATAACCATGTCAACCAGTCCCTGGCAGAACAATATTTTTGAATTGTTATCTCCTTGCATTCAAGTTTAGTGTATATTATCACCTAATTTCAATTTACAAGCCTGTAAAAAAGAATCATAATTATTAGTAGAATGAGAAACATTAAAATTAATATGACATTACCTAAATAAATCCAATCACACAATTTGAGTTGTAATTTGTTTGATGGTTTAAACAGAATCAAGTTTGAAGAAGGTTTATTGACCTCTTATATAATCTTTAAACTAAAACAAGAAGCTCCTGAATTTATTTTAAATATGAATTTTCAAGCAAGTAATGCATTTATGATATAAAGACTTGAAAGAATTTACTAGTTTCTCTTCTCTCACGAAAACTGAAGAAGAAACTAAGCTTATAATCTCGTGGAACCATCCCGAGTCAGGTTCAAAATCTGACTCGAGAAACTAAGTCGCAAAACTCATTAACAAACCATACGACGTGGCACTTTTCATCCACACATCAGGAACCACGAGTCATCCTAAGGGAGTTCATCGGACTCAACACAACCTGGTTTCATCTCTGAAAAACATCCAATCGGTTTATCGACTCACTTAGTCAGATTCAACCGTGATCGTGCTTCCACTTTTCCAGGTTCACGACTTAATTGTTGGGTTACTGAGTTCACTTGGTATTGGGGTTGCGAGGGCATTACCGGTGGCAGAAACATTCTCAGCCATAACGTTCTGGAAAGACATGATTCAATATAATGCAACGTGGTACACAACATTACCTACCATACACCAGATCATACTGGATCACCACCAAAATAATGTTGAACTGGTTTACCCAAAGCTCTAGTTTATTAGAAGTTGTAGCACTTCATTGGCACCGGTTATTCAAAGTCGTTTAGAGGAAGCATTTAGGGTACCAGTCTCTAATTTTCCAAAACGATCCCAAACTCTCTATATCAATCTCTCTTTGGATACCCAATCTTTTCCACATTCGACAAGAAGTATAACTTCAAAAGGAAACAAAAAATCACCCCAATAACATATGTAAACCTTTTGAGTAACGCATGATAGGTTCAAAAATGTTTCAATCCAAGTTAATTTAGATGAAAAATTTTCAATCCACTGTCTTCAACTATTCATTAATTACCATTGTAACTATCATGTTTATAAATTAAACATATTGTTTACACAAAGGATCTACAAAAGAACAGTTTAGACAAAAAAACCAAAAACATAATTTAAATTCTTCAAAGTGCATTGTCTCAACATAACATATAGCTAACAATATTGAAGAGAGTGACATAAAGATCAATAAAATAAATTTCTTACCTCCCAATCGGGTTTCCAGACCATGAGAAGCCATGCTCCATGTCCTTATCCTTGTGTAGAAATCTGTAGGCATCAACTAGCTTTCCTCTGAAGTACACTCCAAGATATCAGTTATCTAGACCTATAAATAAATGAATAAGTAATTCATAAATAATGGATAAAAGGAAATGATGGGTACACACTACAGTCAGAAAAAAAGAATCAATAATGGTGCAAAATATTTTTTTACTAGTTTTGTTGTCCTCGTCTTCAATTGCAACGTAATACTCATAAATCTCATATGAAAAGGTCACGCCCCACCTAAAAATGAGTCGTTGCTCATTTCCTCGAAGGTAAAACAATTCAAACTGAATCTCCCTTCTATGACCCATTCCTACTTTTTAAGCTAAGCATACTCTTACTGATAAAACCAACTCATATTTCTATAGGTACTGCATCATTAATTCTAAAAATTACAGCGGCCTATCAAAAACAAAAGTTCCAAATTCCCCTAGTCTTCCTATACTTTATGTTGTCACCATTTTTCTGATTATTTTCATTTTATTGATACCATTAAGCACTGTGGTACTTGTTACCTCTTCTTAACCATCATGCAAGCCCAATCCCTGATCTCTCTATCTAGCATACGCTTAGAATCATCATACCAGATATCCCATTGTGTACTCGGTGTCATAATCCATAATTATAAGAAACAAAAAATTGATCACCCCTTTCAGTGAAGCAAAAAAGTCAATAAGAGTAAGTTAATACCTAAAGTTAAATAAAAAAGTATCTTATTTCAATGGACACGTCACACAACTGTTAACAAACTATAAGTGGTCCAAAGTTCAAACACATAGGAAAAAGAACAAGATTGTTTACAATCACTTTTAAAATGAAATTTTATTAAAAATCAGTCACTACAACTTGTACCAAATGATATACATAAAACTCATTCCGAAAAGTCAATAAGAGTAAGTTAATACCTAAAGTTAAATAAAAAAGTATCTTATTTCAATGGACACGTCACACAACTGTTAACAAACTTAAGTGGTTCCAAGTTCAAACACATAGGAAAAAGAACAAGATTGTTTACAATCACTTTTAAAATGAAATTTAATTAAAAATCAGTCACTACAACTTGTACAAAATGATAGTACTGTCCCTACATACTTTGAATCTGCAAGAAACCACCAAACACGATAGTTCCCAAACGGTGGATTTGAAAGTGTGCACATCAATATCTTTAAGTTTGACTGAATATAAGTTATAAAATACTAGGAAGGAATATGATTATTGTATCAATTTAGCAACAATAATGTTTTGTTCACTTTCGGTGTTGAAGTCATTTCAATGCATGTTAGAGATGCTGTAAAGCCATTCCTAAGCCTTCACCTAATATTATGCTGTCAATATCCAACAATTTAAAATCCCAGATGAAAAATTTAATTATACTAAAAAGTGATGATAAAATGCACATATATTCAAAAAGATTACAAAGCGCATACACATTAATAGTCTATGCACCGGAAACACCCTTGAAGTCTGATAACTTTGACTCCCGCTGAACGTAGATACAACCGTGACACTTATCGGTCCTAATCCTATGATTAGGTGAACTTAGTTGATCAATGGTAATTGTTAAACTATCAAAAATAACAATGAAGTGCCACTATTCTTTTTTATAAGTATGATTGGTCATTGCAAGAAGAAATTTCAAAATAATATATCACTGATTTCACCAACACATAAATTTTAGCCTATTTATCAATAAAATTGACTGAGTTAGAGAAGTATATACTATAAGTTAGATTATCCAAACACTCATCATCGTATATGAAGTCACGAACTAGAGCTTGTGTTACTTCCTATCCTCATATTTGATCTTACAGATGCTCCAAATCCAATAGAAGAAACATGGTGCCTGAAAAGGGACCAACACCCTTACTATTTACAATCGCACTACACATAATATGTTAAAACATTGATACTTTGCATGAGAGATGAATCCTTAAAAGATTTTCAAAGACATTATGATATAAAAAGCAAAAGTCCTAACTTTGATTTCCTCCCTCATCCATTTAAAAAAGTTGTCAATTTAACAGGGGAAAATAGAAAGGACAATTGGAAAGTGAATTATACAACATTACAAATTCTCAAAAGGTTACATCGTTTTAATTTGCAGAGGGACAAATAACTTTAAAAAAATAATAAGCTAAGTAAAATGAATTTTAAGATGAAACTAAAACTTACATTGAAATCATTTTGATATCAAAGAGAGAAGGAATCACGTCCTCAATGGATAAAAAGACGTAATTCTTCTAATTCCTAATATGTTTCTCCAAAAATTGACCTTGAAATGTCCATTACGAAACTGTATATTTCCAAGTAAAACAACGTCCGATTGCAAAACTCTGGATTGCAAATTCACGAATGAGTAATAGAAGGACCGATTGATGAACTACAATTTTGGATTTACGACAGAATGAATCGAAAGTGAGGTTTCAATCAGTATGGTTGATTGTTAGGGTTCAGTATTGATACCGATGTAGAATAGGTATGATTTGAAATTCAAATCATGATTAGGGTTTGAGCTTGAATGAATTTGAGAGCAAAAAGAAAAATATATAATCAAAATCAAAGGAGTGTGAAGAAAGATGAATGTTGGAAAGGAAGAAGAACATATTTTCGTTTTTTCAGAGACAAGAATATGAAACAAACTTTAAGTTGTTTTTTTTAAGAATATAATTAATATTGATTAAATGTATATTGAATAAATAAACACTACAGATATTAAAAAAAAATAAAAAAGAGAAAAAAATATGTGTCATTTATTTATTTATATACTATATAAAAAAGGAAAGAGGGAAAAAAGGCGTCCTTTTTTATTGTATAAATATTAAAAAAAATAAAGTAAACAAGGGCGGTTGAAACCGATATTTTTTACGAATATTAGATCGGTTCAAAAAATTGCCATAATCGACTGTGATTTATGGCAGTTTTAATTAAATGCCATAATTAAACCGCCATAATTTATGTGATTTTTTTTATAGTAAAAGAAGTGTTTTTTCGATCTGACTCTGGAGGTGAGTATATGTCTAATGAGTTTCAGGAGTACCTTCAACAAAAGGGGATTGTGTCTCAACAATCTATGAGAGGTACATGTGTTTTAATAATGTTAAAACTCATACGCTCTTAGGGGATGTGTAACACCCTAACTACCCCCGCTTAATTTTAAAAGAAAACTGAGAGTAATTCAAATATTTCCATTAATTAGTCAAGGTATTACGTTCCCCCGAACAACTTGCTATTTAAAAGACATGTAACCTATTTTGACATTTTCAGAAATTACACATTTTAATCCAATAAATAAACTTTGTTATTGATGCGTGTTTTTCGCAAGTGTACGAATCACGTCAAAGTAATATAAAAGATTATCGAATCCACAGAGACCAAGTGTCAATCTATCGTACCTGTTGTTATGGTGTGTATCTAAGGCAACTATTTTTAAGGGTTTTAGTAAGGGTGCAATGGTAAATAAAAATTATAATTTTAAATAATAGATAGAGGACAGGCTCGAATGTAATTCACGTAATCAATGATAATTCAGTACTTGTTAGTGGAACTACTTATGGGCAATGTTTTCTTCTTTGAAAAGAACTAATTTAACAGGAACTGTCGCTTTCGCGTATTCAGAACCGAGTTGTACTCTCTAATCAACCCCTCCTATTGTCACGGATAAAAAGGTGCGTACTGCGTTAGAGTAGTAAACCTATTTTTAAGAAATATAGTATCTTGACTAAGTTGAAAAGTATTTTAACTTGGACTTCTTAGCAAAAAGAGGTTCTTATGAACCAGACTCTAAATCTCATAACGCGTCCGAAAATCGTTTTAAAATCTCTTTTTCTTTTTAATCTAAAAACTCCTAATGAACTATACAAAGCGCTTTTGGCTATTTTTGAAATAGTTAAAAACAATTACTTGAATTGAAAGATAAAATAGCCCTTAGGTGTTTCCACGAACAATTATACTGATTACTGGTTTAATTACGATCCTTACATTCTAACCTTTATGGAATTAGTTAGACATGATAAAGTTAAGATTCTTTTTATAATTTTTCATAAAAGTAATTTAAAGCGAGTGCGGATAATAAACAAAGTAAATGTGCGAGTGCGGGAAATAAACAAAGTAAATGTGCGAGTGCGGGAAATAAACAAAGTAAAGTGCGAGTGCGGGAAATAAACAAAGTAAAGTGCGAGTGCGGGAAATAAACAAAGTAAAGTGCGAGTGCGGGAAATAAACAAAGTAAAGTGCGAGTGCGGGAAATAAACAAAGTAAAGTGCGAGTGCGGGAAATAAATGAAAGTAAAATACGAACTTGAATTAAAATGGCGGCAGGATTAACTTCCTCCAGAGTGCTCCAAAACTCGAACCACAGACAAATTACAGACTCGATCACTCGATTGCAGAGGCACCCCGATGTGGAATGGCAACTGCTTTATAACTGATATATGCCTAGAGAATTCTAATTCTGGATGAAGAAAAACGAAAATCTAAGGTCCTATTTATAGGAGAAACTGAAAGCATGAAATGACCGGGACGCCCCTCCACTAAAAAGTGGAGGTTATGAAATTTTGCCTTGTGGCGCCCGCCACAAGGTCATGGCGCCCGCCATGGTCCCTACAGGGGATGATGGAGTGGGGAACGTGGGTCTTGGAGGTTGAGGAGTGGTCTTGAGACGTGGCCACGTCATGGCTAACCCCATGGCGCCCGCCACGGTGGGTGCCGCAAGTGTAAAACGCTGAATTTCTAGGTTTTCGTCCGTTTTCACTCCTTTTTCGCTCCTTTTCCCGATTCAAGCTCCGATTATTATAAAAACCTGAAAACATAAGAAAACAAAGCAATAACAAAGCAAAACAACAATAAAAGCTAAGAATGCATGCGAAATCGGAGTCAGAAATACGGTGAATTTTAGTGTGATCAAATTCTCCCACACTTAAACCTTTGCTTGTCCTCAAGCAAACATTAAAGCTTAAGAAAATATGGTGTCAACACGTGTCTTTTGGGCTAAAGGGATTCTAAGTTCAAGTCAGGATGCAGTGACAGATACTAACTAAGTGAACCAAGGGTACCATAGTAACACAAACACAAACTTCAATCCTATATTAACCACTCCATATCATCCCACGATACCTAGGCCTATCTTCTCATCTTTTTGTGTCCTTTTCATTCAGGCGCAATCACATTAAGCCCGTTATCCGTACATGCTTCATAGTAGAGTGACCGGTTAGTGATTCTGATCCATAACATAAGGTTTCTGGCACATAAGCATGTGTAAACCTGTTTTTATTTCGCCTAAATGTAGCTGCAGGGGATCGGATCGTAATCCGCCCTACCAAGTTCAGTGCCAGATACCTCTGAACCAACTAACAATAGGTGACTTGCAATTTTTTTTCTTTTTGTGGCAAATTTTTTCTTCTCTTTTTTCGGTTTAAATGACTTTGTGAGGGTCACCTATACCAGAGTTTGCCTTTTTTTCTTTTTTTTTCTTTTTTTATTAGCACTGGATCATTCACTTATATTCATCGGCCCCCTATGTAGAGCATGCTTAGGCCGGAGCTGACTGCTAAAATAAACTACTTAGGACAATTTTTAAATGATAATAAAGGCCAAGGTGGTGGGGTTTAGGAGTGATTCCTATATTCAAGAGGTCTATGGTGCTAAAATGGTTCTGATGTTTCAAAAAGTTGACCTAAGTCACCACATCCTAATCTAAACCTGTCTCAAAGCCCAAAAAACATGTGAAACAACATTATTTTCTTTTTAAAATTTTTCTGGTAAGGCTAAGGAAATGGGAAAAAATGAAGATGAACTAAAAAGACACTATACTGGTGACTCGTCAGACTCATGCATTATCTAAGAAGATTAAATTACTGAAAGGGAAATAACTGAAAGGAAATTAACTAAAAAGGGAAATGACAGAAAGCAATAAAATCCCCTCCCACACTTAAATCGAACATTGTCCCCAATGTTTCGAAATAAGATAAGGGGGGTAACCTGGAAAAAGACTACTGAGGAGGGGCACTGGTGCCTTCGCCGTCCTGATGTGATGGTCTGGAACGACGGGATCTACTACGATGCTGGTCCCTCCGGTCGAGTCGTGCTGATAAAGCAGCCTGAGCACTCCGGACCTCTCGAAGGTTACCCAAGATGGAACCCTGAGTAGCCTCTACAAGCTGGTAGTGTCGGCTGTTGAACTCTCTCTGACGGTTCTGCTCTAATGAGATATCGTTCAAGGTACGGCAAACGTTGCTATAAGCACGATCCGAAACCAATCGCGATTGTTGCATGAAGCTCATGTTGTCCGTCAGCTGCTGTGAAATAGTAGAGAGAAGGCCATCACGCCTTTCTTCTCTGGCTGTCATATCACGCCACATCTCCTCGGTGACAAAGAATCCAGGAGCAGTACCTGCAACAGGGTTAGAGGAAGATGGTGCGGTGTGTGACTGTGAAGGACGATGGGGGGACATGTGAGGGATGGGAGACTGCTCTCTCCGATCATACTCATCATCAGTGTCATGTGCCTCCCCATCGGGAATATTAGGAGGAAGTGGACCCAAAACACGTGGAGCATTAAGATCATAGGTCCAGTTCCTTTCATCACGTACATCAGTACGTCTACTGCATGGTAAAGCAACAGATGGGATAGCTACCCCATGAACCATCAACTCATAACCACCTTCTCTCCTCGTTCGGCACAATTTCATGTCTTTCAGAAATTTTAAATTAATTGTGCGAGGAGGTAGTGGTTCAAGTGTAGCTATCTCATCGTTCAGGTTAAGAGCCCGAGCAATAGACGTAACAAGCCCTCCAAATACAATCGGTCCTGTTTTATTAGTAAATAAAGTCATATGGGCAAGCATAAACGGGACCGGATTGATGTGGGTTCTAGTGAGGCATCCTTGCAAAAATAGGAGTTCACGAGCATTTACCTTGTTTGGACTTTCCCGGCCAAAAATAGTACATGCCAAAAGAAGTCTAAAAACTCTTATGGCCGGGTTGTGAATGGTCGACGCAAGTATCCCTTCAAAAGAATTAATTGAAGTACTTGAAAGCCTTAGCCAGAAGGTAAATACCTCGGCCGACCATTCAGCATCCAAAGGTGCCTCACAAATCGAACCTTCCCTATGAGGGATTCCTAACAAACCTGCTAGATCGTCGGTACTGAATTCATACTCAATTCCGAACAGCCTAAAAATAACAGTACCAACAGTGCTAGCAGTGTTAGGACTGACAGTGTATATTAAAGAACTCAAAAACTCAGTTGTCAGTTTCTCATAGGTAGGTTCCTGATTAATGAAAATATTATGCAAGCCTAGAAATTCTAATAAATTAAAAACACTATGATAAATACCCAAAGCATACAGACAGTTATCGTCGACGTACCTAGTCGAGAGAATTTCTCGACTTTGAAGCCTCTGAATAATTTTCCGTTGCCTTTCGCCCGGTCTTCCATCACGAAGAAGAAATCCGTTGAACTCCATTGTTGAATGCTCCTTAGGTAGTGAAAATGGTAGAAAAGTGGTTTATGAGGGGAATGATAAAGTTTTGATTTTTTTGGTTTTTGATGGATGAAAATGGAAATGGATGTTGGATATGTGTTATGGATGGAGGGTATTTTGGAAATGGGTGAGCTTTAATGGGGTTCAAGGAGGATTTGGAAGGTTGTAAAAATGGGTTTTTGGTGAAGAAAGGGATGAAAATGGTGGAAATGGGGATTGAATCCCGTATATGTTGATGGTACGGTGTGGCGCCCGCCACAGGGCCTATGGCGCCCGCCACAAGGCCAATTCCTGGGCCTTGTGGTTTTTGGATCCTCCTTTTGGGCCTTCCTTGCACCTTGGTCTTCGGGGGGTCTGGATAGCGTTTTCTTCTTCTTTTCAAGGCTTGAGGCTTGCATATTTTTTTGTGAAGACAAAAATGAAAATATTTTTGTCTTATATTTTTTTCTTTGCACGACAAAAATAAAATAATTAAAAATCAAAAAAGAAAAAGAAAAATTAGTGCATAATATGTATATATATAAGGAATTCAAAGTGCATGAAAATATAAAAGCTGCAATAAAGTAAAATATATGTCTGGAAATGCGATAAATAAAATACTAGGGTAGTGCTGTCAGTGTAGAATGAGTCATGTGGTAGGTTTCTTTTCCTGGCTTGATCCACGAATCTCAGCTATCTCCCTCCGAAGCTCGTCAATCGCCTGATGTAGAGCATCGGCCTCTGAGGCATGAGTGAGATCGGAAACCTGCATCTGTAACTCTAAGTCTGCCACTTCCTGCTTGAGCAGGGCAGTCTCCTTACGGAGCTCATAAATCTGTGTTTGTAGGTCAGGTGGCTGCAGAGACATATTGTTAGACATAACAGTGATTCGGGGAGTAAGAGGTGTAGGAGTGTAATCAGCGGCGGGAGGCGATTTCGGCTCTTCGACAGTCTCTCCATAACCCTCTAGAGCATAACTCCAATTTGCAGGATCATGGACACTGGTCATCAGCGGATCTGGTAATGTAAAGTAGTGTATTGCTTCACCGTCGATCAGTAATTTAAACATGTTGGGCTCAAAAGAAGCCCTCCTCATCAGTCCTCTATCAAGACAAAAATCAATATCCAGGGTGGTGTAGCAGCAGAAGGTCCTGAGGTGCAATAACTTGCGAGACAAACCCAATGCAGTAGCTATCTGTGTAACAATCCCACCGACATGGATGATGCCTACTGATGATCTGGCAACACCAGCAAGGCCCTTCAGTAGAAAGTTGCCACAAGCAACAGGGCGAGACTGAGTCGCACAAAACAGTAGGAAAATCTCCTCTTCACTTAGCAGTGTCTCTGTATCTGGAAAACCTAGGAAAGAATGTGCTAGAATCATCTGGAAGTACCTCAATGCAGGGTTGTGGATTACCTGAGAAAACTGGGTAGAAGGATCTTGGCTCCCTCCGCCTGATATTTTAGTCCAAAACTTTTCCACTTCTCTGCTCATAAAATACCCCATCGGAGTCTCTGGAATAGCATCAGGAGTAGTCTGGAAACCTAGTAAATCACCAAACTCTTTGTGAGAGAATGAGTAGTCAATCCCGAACAACCTGAAAACAGCGAGTCCATCGGGTCCAGCCCAAGGGTCATGATGAAACGAGCTGAGGAACTCAAGAGTCAAGTTCCTATAAGTGTTGTTCCTATCGTCAAACTGGTCCCACTGGAGTTGATGGCATAAAAATCTGACGCTTGGCTCTATCCCCAAGGCATCCATGCAGTCATGGTCAGGGTACCTGGTAGGAGCCATAGGGCGTCTCATGTGAACATAGTAACGCTCTCTCTGTGCATCGTCTCTAAAGGCCACGTGCATGTCATCAGGGTTCTGCATTCTGTACAAGGTTAGCAAACAAGTCCTGAAAGCACATAAAACATTCAATCGTTAGTCCTGACATAATAATAATAATAAACAAATTAAAATAAAGTAAAAATAGATAAAAAGTACAAAAATAAGAAAACCATGGGTTGCCTCCCATGCAGCGCTTGTTTAACGTCATTAGCTCGACGACCGATATTTAAACATCATTGGAAGGATACGGTGGATCACTCAGAGTATGGCAGGTGTATGTTGTTGGAATGTCACCTCCTTCGTAGGGCTTCAACCTCTGTCCATTAACGATGAATGGTTTACATGTCTGGTTCTTGATTTCAATAGCACCGGATCTTAGGATCTTAGATACTTCGAAGGGGCCAGTCCATCTCGAACGGAGTTTACCTGGAAATAGTCGTAACCTAGAATCGAACAGGAGAACAGGATCGCCTATTTTGAAGTCTCTTCTTATGATTCTTTTGTCATGCCAAGCTTTTGTTCTTTCTTTGTATATGATGGCATTTTCGTAGGCAGATTGTCTGAGCTCTTCTAATTTGTGGATGTCAAGGATACGTTTCTCACCAGCTGTCAAGTAATCCAGATTCAAAGTTTTGATGGCCCAATAGGCCTTATGCTCCAATTCAAAAGGTAAGTGACATGATTTTCCATAGACCAGTTGATAAGGGGTTGTTCCTATAGGAGTTTTGAAAGCGGTTCTATAGGCCCATAATGCTTCTTGAAGTTTCTGTGACCAATCCTTTCTAGATATAGAGACAGTCTTCTCGAGGATTTGTTTTATCTCCCTATTAGATACTTCCACTTGTCCATTGGTCTGTGGGTGGTATGGTGTTGCTACTCTATGCTTAACTCCATACTTGCTTAAAAGTTTATCAAATATTCTCGATATGAAGTGTGATCCTCCATCACTTATGACTAAACGGGGGGTTCCAAACCTGGGAAATATATAATTCTTGAATAATTTGATGACTACTCTGGTGTCATTTGTGGGTGCGGCGATAGCTTCAATCCATTTAGACACGTAGTCAACAGCTACTAATATGTACTGATTTCCAAAAGATGGTGGGAACGGTCCCATAAAGTCTATACCCCATACGTCGAAGAGTTCTACTTCTTGGATATTTCTTAACGGCATTTCATTACGTCTTGAAATATTTCATGTGCGTTGGCATCTGTCACACTTGACAATGAAAGCATGGACATCACGCCACATAGTAGGCCAGAATAGGCCAGCTTGAAGAATCTTGGCGTAGGTCTTAGATGTGCTTGCATGTCCACCATAGGGTGCAGAATGACAATGCTCAATTATATTATTTACCTCTTCTTCTGGAACACAACGGCGGAAAATGCCATCTTTACCTCTCTTGAAAAGAAATGGTTCGTCCCAATAGAAGTTTCTCACATCACTATAGAACTTCTTCTTCCGGTGGTAGTTTAGATCAGGGGGTATGATGTCAGCGGCTAGGTAATTAACAAAATCTGCATACCAAGGTGCATTACTTATAGCTAAGGATTTATGAAAATACTCATGAGGGCCTGGGTTATCATCTTCAATGGTTTCTAGTTGGGCTATCAGTCTATCATAGGCAAAATCGTCATTTATGGGTACTGAGTCAGGTTTCAGGTATTCTAGCCTAGATAGGTGATCAGCTACCACATTATCAGTGCCTTTCTTATCACGGATATCCAAATCAAACTCTTGCAGTAATAGAATCCATCGAAGTAACCTAGGCTTGGCATCCTTTTTGCTTAGTAAGTAACGAATGGCAGCATGGTCGGTATAAACTATAATCTTGGCTCCTACTAGATAAGATCTAAATTTGTCTATTGCAAAAACTACAGCTAGGAGCTCTTTTTCGGTTGTTGCGTAGTTGAGCTGTGCAGCGTCTAGGGTTCTACTGGCATAATAAATCACATGTAACTTTTTGTCTTTTCTCTGACCTAGAACGGCTCCAACAGCATAATCACTGGCGTCACACATTATCTCAAACGGTTCTGACCAATCAGGGGGTTTCATTATAGGTGCTGAAATCAGAGCTTGCTTCAGAAGATTAAATGCTTCAGTACATTTTTCATCGAAGATGAATTCAGCATCTTTCATTAAAAGACCAGTTAATGGCTTTGTTATTTTGGAGAAATCCTTGATGAAACGTCGGTAAAATCCGGCATGTCCAAGAAAACTTCTTATCTCCCTGATAGTCTTCGGCGGTTTTAGATTCTCTATGACTTCTATTTTTGCTTTATCTACCTCTATACCTTTTTCGGAAACTATATGTCCTAAAACAATCCCTTCGGTGACCATGAAATGACATTTTTCCCAATTTAGCACAAGGTTTACCTCCACACATCTCTCTAGGATTTTCTCAAGGTTGACAAGACAATTTTTGAAATCTGACCCACAAACTGAGAAATCGTCCATAAATACTTCCATAATTCCATCTAAATAATCAGCAAAGATAGACATCATGCAGCGTTGGAAAGTTGCAGGAGCATTACAAAGTCCAAAAGGCATTCTTCTATAGGCAAAAGTTCCAACTGGGCATGTAAAGGTAGTTTTTTCTTGATCTTCGGGATGAATAGGTATTTGGAAGAATCCCGAATATCCATCTAAATAACAAAAGTAAGAGTGTCTGGCTAGGCGCTCCAACATTTGGTCTATGAATGGTAATGGGAAATGGTCCTTCCTAGTTGCTTTATTTAATTTTCTATAATCTATGCACATACGCCAACCTCCATTTGTTCTTTTTGCTACAGGTTCGCCCTTCTCGTTTTTCACGACTGTGATGCCTCCCTTTTTAGGTACTACATGCACAGGACTCACCCATTTACTGTCCGAGATCTGATATATTATACCTGCCTCTAGTAACTTAAGAACTTCAGTCTTAACTACAGTACTCATTATAGGATTTATTCTACGTTGGTGTTCTCTGGAAGGTTTTGAATCTTCTTCAAGCAAAATCCGATGCATGCATACGGATGGGCTTATTCCTTTTAGATCAGAGATCTTATATCCTAAGGCTGAGGGGTACCTACGTAAAACTTCTAATAATTGATCGGTTTCTTCTTGGTTTAAGGTAGCACTGACTATAACTGGACGGTTCATATCTTCATTGAGAAATTCATATCTCAGGTTTTTAGGCAGTTCCTTAAGTTTTACGGTCGGTTTCATAGGGCAAGGCATAGGATCTGGGGTAAGAGATAAACATTCGTGAAGGTTATCATCAATGTAAGGAGTTTTATATTTGTCATCTTCCAAAATAAGGGTTGACGGCAATTTTATAGATTCAGTTTCTTCTTCTTGTTCTAATTCCCTAATGCATTCTTCGATGATATCTAAGGCATAACAAGCATCTCCTATCACAGGTGCCATAAGAAATTTTGACAATATAAATTCTATCTTCTGGCCACCTACCTCAAAAGTTAGTTTTCCCTTTTTAACATCTATTACGGCTCCAGCAGTCGATAAGAACGGTCTACCTAGGAGGATTGGTATGTCGTCATCTTCTTTAATGTCCATGACAACAAAATCAGTAGGTATAAACAGCTGACCTATCCTAACAGGGACGTCTTCAAGTATGCCTATAGGGTATTTAACGGATCTATCGGCTAATTGAAGTGACATCTTAGTAGGTTGTAATTCTCCTAAGTTTAATCTCTCAAAAACTGCTAAAGGCATTAAGCTCACACTAGCTCCTAAGTCTAGAAAAGCTTTTTCGATGACATGATTCCCCAAAATACAAGGAATGGAAAAATTTCCGGGATCTTTATCTTTCTTTGCTAACCTATTTTCGGAAATAGAATTACATTCCAAGGGTTTCGGATCTTCAAGTCTACGTTTATTCGTAAGTATGTCTTTGAGAAACTTAGCGTAAGAAGGTATTTGGGTGATGGCTTCTGTAAAGGGGATTTCTACGTGAAGTTTTTCTATAACCTTAACGAATTTTTGATATTGATTATCGATTTGGGTTTTCTTTAATCTTTGAGGGTAAGGTATTGGTGGTTTGTATGGCGGTGGTGGTACATAGGTTTTATTTTTAGGTTCTTCTCCTTTTTCTTGACTTTCCGGGGTTTTAGGCTTCTCTGGTTCCTTCTCCTCATTCCTCTCAGAAGTTTCGGGCTCACTTAATCTAGGGTTTAAAGGTTCCTTATAAGCGGTTCCACTTCGTAGAGTAATGGCATTGGCTTGCCCTTTCGGGTTTTGTTGAGGTTGTCCAGGGAACTGTCCTCCAGGTGTAGTCTGTGGGGCTTGGTTTAACGCTACCTGAGAGATCTGGGTTTCAAGCATCTTATTATGAGTAATGATTTGATCAACCTTGGTTCCTAACTTGGTAATCAGTTCGTTAACATGGACGTTATGGTTCATGAACTCTTTGTTTTGTTGTTTTTGAGCAACGATAAAATCTTTTACAACTTCCTCAAAGCTCGGACTAGGTGGTACAGGTTGCATAGGTTGATTTGTTCTAGGGGCTTGGTAACCTTGTTGTCTCGGAGGTGCGGTATTTTGGATAGGGTTATTATTTTTGTAGGAGAAGTTTGGGTGATTCCTCCATCCAGGGTTATATGTGTTTGAAAATGGGTTCCCTTGGGTATAGTTCACTTGCTCAGTGTTGGTTTCGCTCAACAGATTGCATTCGGCAGATTGGTGTCCTTGCGTTCCACATATCTCACAATTCGGCGAAACTGCGGCTACAGTATTCGGAGTTGTACACATATGTTCGACTCTAAGGGCCAACGCGTCCATTTTAGCCTGCATCATGTCTATAGAGCTTAGCTCATGTATTCCTCCTTGGGCTTCCTTCTTTTCCACTGTCGCTCGTTCTACTCCCCATGATTGATGGTTTTGGGCCATATCCTCGATAAGGGCACTAGCTTCAGGGTAAGGTTTGTTCATCAGTGCGCCACCAGCGGCAGCGTCGATGGTCATTTTAGTGTTATAAAGAAGTCCATTATAGAAGGTTTGGATGATTAACCAATTCTCTAAGCCATGATGTGGGCATGCTCTTAATAGTTCTTTATATCTCTCCCAGGCTTCGAACAACGACTCTCCTTGGTGTTGGGTAAATCTAGTTATTAGGTTTCGAAGAAGAGCGGTCTTACTTGGGGGAAAATATCTAGCAAGGAAAACTTTTCTAAGGTCATCCCAAGTTGTTATTGAATTGGGTGGAAGGGAATCTAACCATGATAGAGCTTTATCTCTGAGGGAAAAGGGAAATAATCTTAAGCGTATTGCCTCAGGAGAAGCTCCATTGGTTTTAAAGGTGTCTGCTAACTGAAGAAAGTTTTTTAAATGTTGGTTTGGGTTATCAGTAGCGAGACCTGCGAATTGTCTCTGTTGCACTAATTGCAGCAGGGATGGTTTAAGTTCAAAATTATTGGCTGGGATAGCGGGGTTTACTATACTGGAACTAGGTTCCTCGTTTGATGGTTGGGCGAAGTCCTTAAGAGGTCTTCGGTTTTGTTCTTCGGCCATAGCTATCCTATTCCTATGGAAAAACAAACGTGCGCGAGCGTAACGTTCAGGTTCAGCTAGAGGGTCTACTAAACTTCCGGCACTGCGAGTCTTTCGCATTGACCGGTGGGTAACAACCTTAGTCTAGACGGTATAACTACAAGGTAATGAAATTTGACGATATTGGTCCCCGGCAACGGCGCCAAAAACTTGATGCGTGTTTTTCGCAAGTGTACGAATCACGTCAAAGTAATATAAAAGATTATCGAATCCACAGAGACCAAGTGTCAATCTATCGTACCTGTTGTTATGGTGTGTATCTAAGGCAACTATTTTTAAGGGTTTTAGTAAGGGTGCAATGGTAAATAAAAATTATAATTTTAAATAATAGATAGAGGACAGGCTCGAATGTAATTCACGTAATCAATGATAATTCAGTACTTGTTAGTGGAACTACTTATGGGCAATGTTTTCTTCTTTGAAAAGAACTAATTTAACAGGAACTGTCGCTTTCGCGTATTCAGAACCGAGTTGTACTCTCTAATCAACCCCTCCTATTGTCACGGATAAAAAGGTGCGTACTGCGTTAGAGTAGTAAACCTATTTTTAAGAAATATAGTATCTTGACTAAGTTGAAAAGTATTTTAACTTGGACTTCTTAGCAAAAAGAGGTTCTTATGAACCAGACTCTAAATCTCATAACGCGTCCGAAAATCGTTTTAAAATCTCTTTTTCTTTTTAATCTAAAAACTCCTAATGAACTATACAAAGCGCTTTTGGCTGTTTTTGAAATAGTTAAAAACAATTACTTGAATTGAAAGATAAAATAGCCCTTAGGTGTTTCCACGAACAATTATACTGATTACTGGTTTAATTACGATCCTTACATTCTAACCTTTATGGAATTAGTTAGACATGATAAAGTTAAGATTCTTTTTATAATTTTTCATAAAAGTAATTTAAAGCGAGTGCGGATAATAAACAAAGTAAATGTGCGAGTGCGGGAAATAAACAAAGTAAATGTGCGAGTGCGGGAAATAAACAAAGTAAAGTGCGAGTGCGGGAAATAAACAAAGTAAAGTGCGAGTGCGGGAAATAAACAAAGTAAAGTGCGAGTGCGGGAAATAAACAAAGTAAAGTGCGAGTGCGGGAAATAAACAAAGTAAAGTGCGAGTGCGGGAAATAAATGAAAGTAAAATACGAACTTGAATTAAAATGGCGGCAGGATTAACTTCCTCCAGAGTGCTCCAAAACTCGAACCACAGACAAATTACAGACTCGATCACTCGATTGCAGAGGCACCCCGATGTGGAATGGCAACTGCTTTATAACTGATATATGCCTAGAGAATTCTAATTCTGGATAAAGAAAAACGAAAATCTAAGGTCCTATTTATAGGAGAAACTGAAAGCATGAAATGACCGGGACGCCCCTCCACTAAAAAGTGGAGGTTATGAAATTTTGCCTTGTGGCGCCCGCCACAAGGTCATGGCGCCCGCCACAAGGTCATGGCGCCCGCCATGGTCCCTACAGGGGATGATGGAGTGGGGAACGTGGGTCTTGGAGGTTGAGGAGTGGTCTTGAGACGTGGCCACGTCATGGCTAACCCCATGGCGCCCGCCACGGTGGGTGCCGCAAGTGCAAAACGCTGAATTTCTAGGTTTTCGTCCGTTTTCACTCCTTTTTCGCTCCTTTTCCCGATTCAAGCTCCGATTATTATAAAAACCTGAAAACATAAGAAAACAAAGCAATAACAAAGCAAAACAACAATAAAAGCTAAGAATGCATGCGAAATCGGAGTCAGAAATACGGTGAATTTTAGTGTGATCAGTTATGCAGTAGAAAATTATACATTTCAGTCAATACCAAATATATGATTTCATTCGACTATAAAATTAGTCTTCACATCGCATAAACAACTAATTGTTCTCCTATAACTAAAATCATATAAAGCGTTCCTGACTCCCAAATTACATATCAGAGCAGATGTCACTAACGTGAAATACTTCTACTTCACTGACCAGGAACTCTAGTTACGCCTAAGAACATGCACGTTACCCACGTAGCAGTAACATTCAAACTAAAGGGGTGAGATACTCAAATCAATCAAAAGGAATGATATAAATATAAGAGTATAAATCATCTAGTTATTCACTCACAACACAACAACCAAAAAAATCACACCCTTCAATTTCTATACATGTAATCACGACAAACATCATACAACACACTATCAAAATGAAATGAGACACAACCAGACTATATGCATGAGGTACCAGTTAACGATCCTTGTTTCATGATTCAGTTCCCTTCGAAACTCTCGACCCCTATTTCATGGTCCAGTATGATCCCTATTTCATGATCATACCCACGACCCCTATTTCATGGTCATGTACGATCCCTATTTCATGACCACACCAACAACGATTCCCTCAAGGAACTCAGATGGATATTGATATCCTACCTTGGTACACCATCCCACAACTATGCACATGTCATGCATTATCAACGACAATATGCAGCTACAATAACCATAACAACATACAACAACAACAACATGCAACAACAATAACATCTACATATTCATCATTGTCGCTCCCAGGATTTTCATCCTAGTACAAACGCGAAAGTGGCGCGGAAAAGGCAGAGTCGCCAACCATGCATTTTTATCCTGAATGAATGGGAAATGTAATGCTGCACAAACCAAAGAGAAAAGGAAAGGACAAGGTTCAGCGAACCAAAGAAATGGGTTCGAAAGTCAGTCACAAAATGAGAAGGTATTAGCACCCCAGATTGTCCACCGTACCCGACGGGATCCATGCTTGTTAGTCTATTTCAAAGGGTGAGAATAAACTGATGCTGAACAAAAGAACTGCTATTGGAACTGGAAAAGAAAGAAAAGAAAGGGGGAAAATGTAGGGAAAATAAAAAGTGTGCTTGAATGGGCCCTACCCCACTGCCTACATATCTCATGGGAAATGAGAATCGAAGTCAACATAGTTCGCCTAACTAAGGCAGAAACTTGTTTGTGTTTTTTATAAATTGAACTGCTTATGCCTATGCTCAGATGTTGCAGGCTCACCTCGATGAGTGTGTTACCATCTTGTAAAGAGACAAGTCGTAGCGAGTTCGCGTTATGAGTGAATGAGATAAGAAGAGAATTCTCGCATGAAAGACGTTTGTTGTTGTTTTTTTTACTATCTCTTTAGAAGAAGTGTTTTTGACTTTGTTGTTTGTGAGACATCCTCATGCTAAGACTTGTTCATCATGATAGATATCCTACACCTCATCTCAAGATGGAATGCGTGAAAATAACCCATGGTAAAGTCTCATGGCACACGAGAAAGCTCTACCTTTATTAGGTATTTTGATTTTTCTTAGAGATGAGAAAGAAAGACTCAAATAAAAATAAGGACAAAACTAGGGGAAACTAAGACTCACTCTAAGTTGTTTATTCAAGGGATGCCATATGGTTAGTGTGGTTTTCTATTCCTAGAAAGAAAAAGGAAACAAGTTACGACTCACTTCAATGAATTGAAGATGAGTTCAACTCCAAGGGAATGAACAAAGTGAAATATCGAAGAAGTATTCGATGCTTATTGCAAACACAAGTTGAAATATAAAAGGATAAGGAAGAAGGTGTATGTAGGATACCCCCCACACACATGGCTTACCATAACCCCCTACAAAACAAAGGTTAGTAAAATAAATCCAAAATGATGAAAGGAAAGAGGTAATCAAGTACCAAACATGCTAACACAACTATGACCTAAGCTAGACTCAATTCTAAGTCTAAGGACACTTAAAAGCTAAGCAAAGCCTAAAGTCAGTAGCTACTACAACTCTCTAGCACATAATCAGCCACTAAATACAACTAGCAAAGAAAACGGCCTATTAAAGCTACCAAACAACATGAAAATAGTTGTAAAAGGTCAAAACAGAATAATATATCATGTATTTTACAACTTTTGTTTCAAAATACAACAATGAAACATGGCAGGTTTTCAATTGTTTTTCAAATGCAAAAATGGAGTTTTCATGCAATCAATGAAATGAAAAGCTCATGCATGTTAATGCAACAACCTGAAATGAATCATCAACAAGGGAATGCAACACTTAAACAATCAAGAAAGAATGCAAACTATGTGAATTATGCGGTTATAAATAATATGCAACATTTCCAATTACGCGCACAAACTACCAAAACATGAACGAATCGCAAATGCAATGCAAAACAGAACTATGAACATTTATTAACATGCTATTGATGATGCTAAATCATGCAAACAACAATCACAACAAGTTATGAACACATATTCTACACATATGCAAAAAAATCGTAACCTAACAAAATGCATGTCGAAAGTTATCGAAACTACACACACATGCTCCTAAACAGCTCCTAAAAACTCCATAAAATCATATCCTAAAGATCCATGATGATTGGAGGGGGAATGGATATAAAAAATGCAAGAAAAAGAAAGAATTTTTCATTCTGGTTCAATGGTAACCGGTTACCAGTTCAAAAACTGGAATTTTCTGGAATTTTAACATAGGTATTCGGTTACTACCTATGAGGTAACCGGTTACTCTGCAACCAGAATAAAAAATTTATGCATTTTCATGCAAAAAACAGTAGCAACTTATTCCAATAAGCTCTATTCTAATGCCTATCAACCTAGCACGAAAATCACACCTAAATGCAACATTCTAACACATATTAACATTATTATCACCCTACGATTCTAGCTCCTATGGTCAAACCAATAAAAGCATCACGAAAGCAAGAAAAATCGAAGAATACGCGAGGCGAGATGAAGAAAAATAAGTTAAAACGAGAAGTGATTACGGATTCACCAACCTACAAAGCGGAGACTTGCTTTGGCAATTGTTGCGATGTCGAACAATACGTGAAAGTAGAGAAAAATGGAGATTCGAAGCTTCAATCAGCGAATGCGCAAAATAAATGTGATTGGTAAGAATTATCTTAAACACTTCCGAATGGTGAATAAACACCAAAATCGTAGTCACTTCTTCAATAATCCACGAAATCGATGAAGATGATGGAGGCTTAGCTTCCGATTCTTCAAGTTTCAATGCAAAACTTGAAGAATCTTGATGATGATGAAGCTTTGGTGTGAGGTTGGAAAATGAAGGGAAATGAGAGAATTGAGATTATGAGAATGGTGAAACTTGTGAAATGTGGCTAATCTCTTTTTAGATTGACGAGCAAGGTTTATATAGGGGTTAGCTTTGGAGTTAGGTTTAGGTTTGACGTGAGGCTTAGACACTAGGCCCAAATCCTAAGCTAAGGGTTGGTTGGGAATATTCCTAGAATATTCCATGGCATATTCTTGGAATATTCCTTGGCATATTTTGGGAATATTCCTTATGAAGAGTGTGGAATGTTCTAGATTTTGGTGGAAGATACAAGGCAAAAGTGAAAATGGAGGGTGAATGGAAACAACCAACTGATTTTTGAATTTTTGAAATTCTGTACGAAGTAACCGGTTACTATCTATGAGGTACCAAAGCTAGCTTATGCTTCGCATGCATATGTTTGAATTTTTCCATGGCGTAATACTCCATAATGATGGAAATGCTATGCTTTTGAGGATGCAAATGTAATGATTATTACTAAATGCAAATGCAAAGGGATCTCTTGACGAGGAGGCAACGAGTCTACCCAACCACTTTACTGGGGAAGAAATAATCACTGCATTGATGTAATGAATCCCTATGGGGAAGAGCAAATCTACAGGGGATAGTGTTTTGTGATACACTTGCTCTGAACCTCCATCATTGACAAAAATAAATTGGACTTTGAGATAATCACGGAATGAAAACCTGTTGGGGAATATATCGACTACCATGGCTTTGATTGGGAGGCACGCCACCCGTAGAACTCCATTAGGGAAGTAGTAGCCTTCTAACCTGACTGAAGAAAAGAGTATGACGATACTCTGCTGAGGATTTGTTGACACTCTGCCAAGGAAGTAATCTGCTGGGAATATCTCGAGTACAAAACCCTCTGTTGGAGGAAGAAATGCCAATGAAGATTGGAGTTTGTTTGGCAACTTCGCTGGGGAGGATTGCAAACAATGTTGTTAAAGAATGAAAACCATATGACTTCTCACTATCTTCACCACTGCTTGGGAATAATGAATCTTCATGTAATGTTGGGGATAAGGAATAATAATTTTCCCTATACCACCGAGGATGAGAAGACTCGGGTGGGGAATACTTCTTTGTTGAAGGAAGGTTCTCTGCTTGGGGAGAACATCATCAGCTTTCTATCATTATGCTGAGGAAAATTTCAAATTCCAACTCTACTAGGGAGAGTTCGCACAAATCTGACTTTGTGGGGGAAACAAGGCATTCAATTGTCTACTGGGAATACTTCCCTGCAATGGGAATAAATTCGCTTGGGGACTTCCAGCTATTCAAACATCTCGCTCTGATTTAGCTGGGGGAGGTTTCAACATTTGACTCCACTGGGGATGATAGAGAACACTAATGAGCTTGCCTCCTACTGAAGATGTCTTTTGCTGGGAATAAGAGATATGAGGCCTCTCATGCTGGGGATGAGAGATAATCACACCCTTCGCTTGGGGAAGTACCAACCTTTTTCTTATCTCATCCTTCCGGAGAAAAGATAGTCTAATGAGACTCGTTGAGGAAACATGGTCCATGAAATTTGCTGAGGAAAAAGTTCTTGATGCCTTGTGTTGGTAATGGCTTTGTTTCTCTGTACCTGCATATTAATGAACACAACAGATAGTTCTTGCAAGAGAAAAACTTAGACGAGCCTGCATGCCCTAGGTTCACGATCTGAATCGATCATCCATGTTACTCAACATTTAGGACCGATGTCAAGTGTTTTATCTTTAGACATGCATTATAAAACATCAATGTATTCGCAATGCAATATTTATCACAATTGGTCGGATGTTTTTTTGCAATCAATCAATGGTAGATGAAAATAAAAACAAATGAGCTAATTAGATACAAAGCATTTTATTGACTGAAAAATGGCCGTGAATAGGCATTACACCGGGAAGCATTCCCTGAAAAGAGGAAATTGCACAAAAGGAAAATAAACTATCCTAATAGAAGTGTGAAAACTGGATCTCATCAAGTTCCAATCCGGCTATGACATGTATGTCCTCAAGACTTTTCGTGTACTTCACTTTTGAGAAAGATGATTGGACTGATTTCTAACCCTCAGGTTGTCCTTGATTGTAGATGAAGAATCACATATCTCGCAGACCGCAGTTGTTTGTTTCAATCCCTCTTTTGCATGGATCTCCCTTTTGGGTTTTCAATTCACCGAGATACCTTTTTTTGCATGAGCTGTCTAGTGTGGCTTTTCAACTCAGCGGGTGTGCATTTTTTGTTTATTTCCCTAACTTTTTCCCGAGCCTTTTATTCTGTTTTTGGCTCGCCGGGATGCCCCTTTTTGCCTGGACCTTTATTCTGTTTTTGTCCAGCGGGTCTCTTTTATACGAAGTATTTTTTAACTGCGTCTGCGTTGACAGTGGATAAGAAGTCTTCTCCATCCATGGGTGTTAGCATTAAGGCTCCGCTGAGAAAACCTTTTTAACCACGAATGGTCCTTCATAGTTGGGTGTCCACTTTCCACTGTGATATGTTTGAGGAGGAAGAATCCTTTTCAGCACTAAGTCGCCGGGTATGTAGCATTGAGGTTGCACCTTCTTTTCTAATGCCCATTTCATTCTCCGCTGATACAACTGTCCATGTCATACAGCTGCTAAACGCTTCTCTTTGATGAGGCTCAATTGATTGAATCTGGACTAGAGCCATTCAGCTTCATCAAGCTTGACATCCATCATTATCCTTAATAAGGGGATATCTACTTTAACTGGTAGGACTGCCTCCATACCATGCACTAGCGAGAATGGGGTTACCCCTGTCGAGGTGCACACAAAGGTTCGGTACCCATGCAATGCAAATGGAAACATCTCATGCCAATCTTTATATGTCACAACCATCTTTTGTACTATCTTCTTGATGTTCTTGTTGGTTGCCTCGACGGTGTCGTTCATATTTGGACGGTATAGAGAAAAGTTGTGATGTTCAATTTTGAAATCCCGACACAGATCTGCCATCATCTTGTTATTGAGATTGGAACCATTATCAGTAATGATTCTTTCGGGTATTCTGTATCGATAAATGATATCCCTCTTTATTAATCGGGTCACGGTCTTCTTGGTCACATTAGCGTACGACGCCACTTCTACCCACTTGGTGAAGTAGTCAATGGCAACCAGGATGAAGCGATGACCATTAAAAGTGGTTGGCTCGATCTTTTCGATCATATCGATTCCCCATATGGCGAAGGGACAAGGTGATGACATGATACTCAATGGATTGGGAGGCACATGCACCTTATCAGCATTAATTTGACAATTATGGCATTTGATGAAGTACTTGCAGCAATCGGATTCCATGGTTATCCAATAATATCGTGATCTCAAAAGTTTCTTTGTCCAGGCGTGTCCTCAAGCATGGGTACCGAAGGATCCCTCATGAACTTCCTGCATTAACATGTCTACTTCGTGTCTATCCACACATCTGAGCAGAACCATGTCAAAGTTCCTTTTGTAAAGCACACCATCCTGATTTAAGAAGAACCCGCCTGCCAACCTCCTTAAGGTCTTCTTATCTTTACTAGATGCCCTTGTCGGGTATTCCTGAGATTTTAGAAATTGCTTGATATCATAGTACCAGGGCTTATCATCGTCAACACTGTCAGCTGCAAACACATAGGCGAGCCTTTCAAGACGAGACACCATGATTCTAGGCATGTAGTTCAATTGTTGAACTTTAATCATGGATGATAAGGTTGCTAGAGCATCAGCGAATTGATTCTCGTCATGAGGCACATAATTAAGCTTTACCATCGTGAAGAATGTCAATAACCTTCTGGTGTAGTCCCTGTATGGAATCAAATGTGGTTGATGAACAAGCCAACTTCCGTTAACTTGATTTATAACCAAAGTTGAATCACTGAAGATATCGAGGGTCTTAATTCGCAAACTAATTGCCTCCTCAATCCCTATTATACAAGCTTCGTATTCTGCCTCATTGTTGGTGCATTCAAATGTCAACCGGGCAGTGAAGGACATGTGAAATCCTCCAGGTGTGATAATAACAACACCAACTCCGCTGCCATTCATTTAACGGCCCCATCGAACATCAGACTCCATTTGGATTCGGGGTCTGGCCCCTCCTCCGGGAGTGGTTCTTCACAATCTTTCGATTTAAGGAACATGATGTCTTTATCAGGAAACTCAAATCTCATTGGCTGATAGTCGTCAATCGGTTGTTGAGCTAGATAATCTGATAATACACTTCCCTTGATAGCTTTCTAAGAAGTATACTGGATGTCGTATTCAGTCAAGATCATCTGCCAACAAGCTAACCTTCCAGTCAAAGTTGGCTTCTCGAAGATGTACTTGACAGAATCCATTTTGGATATCAGCAAGGTAATATGAGTCAGCATGTCCTGTCTTAGTCGGCGAGCATCCCATGCCAAAGCGTAACAAGTTTTCTCGAGTAGTGAGTATCTTGTCTCACATTTGGTAAAAAAAATTCTAAGGTAGTATATTGCATGCTCTTTTCGACCAGACTCGTCATGCTGACCGTGAATGCAACCCATAGATCCTTCAAGTACTGTAAGATACATAATCAGGGGTCTCCCTAGAACTAGGGGTATGAGAATTGGAGGTTCTTGCAGATATTCTTTGATTCGATCAAAAGTCAATTGACATTCATCATTCCACTTGACGACCCCTAATTCTTCCTCAAGAGTTTGAATATTGGTTCGCACATAGCTGTTAGGTGAGATATGAATCGTGCAATGTAGTTCAATCTTCCTAAGAAACCACATACTTCTTTCTTATTTTTGGGCTCAGGCATCTCTTGAATTTCTTTTACCTTTACAGGGTCGACCTCAATCCCCTTTCACTTACAATGAAGCCCAACAGCTTACCGGAGCGCACTCTGAAGGTACACTTGTTTGGGTTCAACCTCAATCTGAACTTCTGCAGCATGTCAAACAGCTTGGCCAAGTTAACTAAGTGTTCTTCCTTAGTTTGCGACTTCGCAATCATGTCATCCATGTAGACCTCGATCTCGCGATGAATTATGTCATGGAAGAGAGTCACCATTGCCCATAGGTAAGTTTCTCTAGCATTCTTCAAACCAAACGACATCACATTGTAGTAGAAAGTTCCCCAAGGGGGATGAACGTAGTTTTCTCCATGTCATCTGTCGACATTTTGATCTGGTTATAGCCTGAAAAGCCATCCATGAAGGAAAACACCGAAAAATGAGTTATATTGTCGACCAACACATCGATATGAGGCAATGGAAAATCGTCCTTGGGACTAGCTCTATTTAAGTCTCGGTAGTCAACTCACATTCGAACTTTTCCATCTTTCTCCGGCACCGACACGATGTTGGCAACCCATGGTGGATAACTCGTAACAACCAAGAATCCAACGTCAAACTATTTTTGAACCTCTTCCTTGATCTTTATTGCCATTTCGGATCGAGTTCTTCATAGTTTCTGTTTTACTGGCGGGAAGTCCTCACGGAGCGGCAGCTTGTGCACTACAATATCAGTATCCAGCCATGGAATATCCTGGTAAGACCAGGTGAAGACATCAACATATTCACTGAGCATTTCAATCAATCGACTCTTTACAGATTCCTCTAAGGCATCCCCGATCTTGACCTCTTTCTTCACCTCTTCGGTGCCCAGGTTTACAACCTTAATGACCTCTTCATGTGGCTGAATCTCCCTCTCCTCTTGCTTTAACAATCTGGCTAACTCCTCGGGCAGTTCACAATCTTCCTCACCTTCCTCGTCAGCTAGGTAAATCGGATTGTCAAAGTCATAGCGAGCCATAGCAAGATCTTTTTTATGAGACCCATTGGGATGCATCTGCATGAACAATGATTCATGTTAGATTTTAGAGAGTGGGGAAAATGCACATTGCCATTTATTGAGTGAAAAATGTAACATGGAAGACAGGGAACGTTATGAATGAATGTAAAAACGTTCGTTTTATTGATGATTAGTATTGCAAATTGAAACAATGAAGCCCTTATAATGAGCTATTGTGTCTTGGGCCGGACATAGAGCTTTCATACAAGAACAAAACACAAGATAATTACTCTTTGTGCTGAGCAACAGTGATGATTTCTTCTGATGACCAATTGTTGAGTTCCACTCATGGGACACTCGGCTTGATCCACTCATCAATTTCGCAATCGCTATCAATTATATCTTCATGAATAACACAGATACTACTGTTGTGGTCCACCCATCTAGCGCTGGAAAAAGTGATTGGGCCTTTGCGACCTCTAGCATGTTGATCTGATATTGATTAAGCAGGGTTGTAACCGATTCCGAACATATCCTCCTTCTTAGGGACCTCTATCATTTTTCCCCAACCTTTGTTGGCCCGTGATTCCACAACCTTCAGAGCTTGCTTATAGGATGAAATGGATACACCCTTCCTCTTCTCTTCCGAAAGGGATGCTGATGATGATGACATGGATTCAGTCTTGAATGGCTCGAAAGCCTGGCACGGGGTCTCATATATCTCACCATCCATATTCACGTATTTGAATGAAGATAAATGGCTAATGAAAATGTCCTCCTCTCCACACACCGTGACAATTTGTCCTTCCCAGACGAACTTTAACTTCTGATGGAGATTTAAGGATACTGCCCCGGCTGCATGAATCCAGGGATGCACGAGTAAACAACTGTATGATGGCTGAATGTCCATGACATAAAAGGTCGTGTTGAACACCTGTGGACCCGTCAAACGCTCTGACTACCAAGTCACTTGGCCTAAGCACCACTCTGTTGTAGTCCAGCTTGATTAATGCCTTCTTCAGAAGCATATTTAGGGAGGACCATGTATCAACCAACACGTGGGAAAGCACAACCCCTTTGCATTCCATCGAAATGTGAAGATCTCTGTTATGATTGTGCCCCTCAGCAGTTAGATCAAGATCTGTAAACCCTAATCTGTGACTAGCGTTCACGCTAACAACCAACGTCTCGAGCTGGTTCGCTAATATCTCTTGTGGTACATAAGAATTATTCAGAATTCTCAGCAACGCCTTCCTGTGGGATTCAAAACACGTCAATAGCGACAAGATCGAGCTCTTGGAATAAGTCTGTTGCAGGTGGTCGACTATCTTTAATTCGCTCTTCTTTATGATCCTCAAGAATTCCTCGGCTTCCTTGTCAAAGGTAATGTCCGGATCCGGCACAGGAACATCACTTGTCACAACCTGCTTGCCCCGGACCTTAGCCTAGGCATCCGCACTATCATTCGGTGGCACTGCACCATTCCTCAAGGTCTGAGGCGCGAACAACCTTCCACTCCTCGTGAATCCACCGACTCCTATGTTCTTGACTTGATGTTGGGCTGTGTTGGAGGTGGTTACATCTTATTTCTGGCTGTTGCAATAAACCTCCGCCCATAATGCCAAGGGACGACTTTCTCACTTTGATACGACATAGGCCCTGGAGTGGTGAACGTGACCGGTGCCGCCCTTGCTGGCGCTGGAATTTCCACTGGAGTATAGTAGATAGTGACCGTAGAAACTTCCTCTTATTTAACAACCCGGTCAAACTGGATACTTCCGTCATCAATCATCTTTTGGATCTATGATCTCAACCTATCACATCCATTAGCAGATTCTTCGCATTCTAGGCAACCCCCCCCAAAGTCTGGGAAAAGACATTTCTTCGCCAAACAGCCCTTTACTGCTAGTAGTGGAGTCTTCAAGGCATTGACATCATAAACCAGATTCAAACTATCAACATCATCTATGGCCCTCACAGTTCTTTCATGAGGCAGCATGGGGTTTTGCAAGACATTGGGAGTATGAGTAAAGTTGATTTCCTTGGAATCCAACATATCCTGGACCAGGTGTTTGAAGGCTTTTCAATTCTCTATGGTATGACATGGAGCTCCAGAATGAAACTCACATTGGGCATTAGCATCATACCCTTCGGGGATCTGTCCAGGTTTTGGAGGTTGTAAAGTTCTCAGCTGAATCATTTGTAACTGAAGGAGATTTTGAATTGTCTATCTCTCGACCTTGGTGGATAGTATGATCTGGAATCTCTTTTTTGCTGATAATTTTGATGACGTTTCTGCGGTGGTTGTTGTTGTTGTTGATTGGAAGCAGCATGAATGATAAAAGATGCAGCTTGATAATAAGTACCCTGACTTCCTCTCTTTCTCTGCGAGTACACTGCCCTAGTTTCACCTTCTCTTCTTTTTTCAAAGGGCTTCTTGGTCCCTGAAGTAGAAGCTCCATCATTCTGGATCTTACCTTGTTTCATCCAGTTTTCAACCTGTTAACCGGTCAAAATGATATCAGAAAAACCACTTGAAGAACACCCCTCTAGTCGTTCCATGAAATTCCCTGGAAGGGTATCCATGAACAGATCCACCATTTCTCTTTCGAGCAGGGGTGGTTGTACTCTCACAGCCAACTCGCGCCACCTTTGCGCGTACTCTTTGAAACTCTCGTAATTTTCTGGGATAAGCTTTGCAACTGAGTTCTGCTCGGAGCCATGTCGATATTGTACTGATACTGCTTGAGGAACGCCTCTCCTAGTTCTTTCTAGTTGCACACAACAGTCCGCTCTAACTTCATGTACCATTCAAGAGAACCTCCAGACAAGATGTTATGAAAGAAGTGCATCCAGAGTTTTCGTCTTTGGTATAGGCAACTATCTTGCGATAGTAAGCCTGAAGATGAGTCTTGGGACAGGAACTCCCATTGTATTTTTCAAATATAGGGGACTTGAACTTTGTTGGGATGATCAAACCTTGCACCAATCCCATGTCAGAAACATCAATCCCTAGGGTATCTCTGCACTCAAGAGCTCTGACCTTCTCCGCTAGCATCTGAAAGTCCTAATGATTTCCCCCTATACCAAGTCCCAAGTCCTCGTTCAACAAAGAGAACTGGTCAGCTTGATGATCCTCCACATTATGAATCGGAATAGGAATACCCTCTGGAGTAGGAGGCCCGCCGGCTCTAGTTGGAATAGAAGTGGCATTAACTGGATTGCCTTGCGCATCCAAAGTAACTTCGATGACCGGAGGGTCCACTTGCGGCTGATCAAGCCTCTGGACCGTAGCCCTCAACTCTTGTTTCCCTAGGGCGACCCCCTGCATCATGTCCATGAATCATTCATGCGCGTGCGGAGTTCATTCATCTCAGCTTGAACAATGTTCATAACATTTATTTGGTTGCAATGGGTGGTGTACCAATGAAGACGACGATTTTCACTTCCTCCTGAATAAACAGATAAATTAGGGAACCCAGATAACCTGCAAATAAAAATGCAAAGATGATATGAATGCATGCAAATTCTATGTTCTTTCATTCTCAAGGTTGTTTATGTCCCCATTCTGGTATTCAAGAATAAGAACATCCAGATGGCCTGTGAGAATTTTGATTTTTGGGAAGAGGATAATTCCGCAGAGTTTCAGATGAGATGGCTTGTGGTGAACCATTGCTTGGAACATGTGTCAGTGCAAAGATAATACTCAGGAATTTGAAACATATCAAATAGCAGGAAATGAAGCATGAGAATAACAACAAACTTCCCCGAAGGGTGCCAATTCTTATAGTAAGGAAAAAAATATCCAAAGCAACAAGGAATCCCACAACAGGCATGTGGGTAATCCGGTACAACCAAAGGAAACTAGACCCTATGCAAATCCACATCCTTTAGCCTCCAGCTAAGGCGCTTGACCACCTGAAATAAGTGAGCGATATCCGAATGGTTTGGGTCTTCAAGCAACTTTTGTATGAGCAAATCCCTCTGATCAAAGGAAGCGTGGAGTTCACTGATCTGTTGTAGGAAGATCTCTTTGTTTTCCCTGCTAGGACTAGGCTCATACCTGGACTTTTTGACCTCTACGCGATCTCTGAGTTCTTCTACCTCCTTCTGAACATCCTCAATTTCTTGTTGCTCTTGATCTATCTTCTGAATGTAGTCTCTATGTTGTTCGTGGGCTAGATGGAGATTCTCTTTCTGGTCACCCAATTTCTCCTGAAGATCTTCAATCTTCTGCTTGTACTCAACTTCCACTTCCTTCTGCTTCTTCAAGTTGGCCTCCCATTTTTCCTGCCAGAGAGTTATTGTTTCATTGGCTTCATCTAGAGACTTCTTGTCCTGTTGATGCTGATTCGCTTTGTGGATTTCAGCCAAACTCTTTTTCTTAAAATAACGCTCTCTTTCTTTAAAGTCTATCTGCTTGAATTTCACCATTTCTTCAGCTTTATGAACCCTTTCCTCTAACTTCTGATTAAGGATCACTATCCTCTGATAGGAATTATTGGCTTCCTGGTTTTCTTCCCTAAGTTGTTGAACTAAAACCTCCAGCTTTTGGTATTCTTCCAAAGGCACGGTAGTCTTAGGTTCCACTAATACAAGTGGGGTCGGCGCTAAAAAGGGTAACAAGAACACTTGAGCTTTCTCCTTTGACCATGCGTCGTACTCAAGTTATAATTGATGCCCCTGATTGTGCTAAAAGGTCTGAGCTAATTCTGATTCCTTAGGAATATCTTTAAGTGCGTATACTAATTTCCTTCTCAAGAGAATTGGATTGTAATTGATGCCCCCGATTACTCCTAGAAGTGGCACATTGGGGTACCTTCCACAGCTGGTGACGAAGTTCCTTCCTTTTAATCTCATGGTAAACCAACTGATGTCTTTGGCAGATAACATGCTCAAACTTTGGGCCCAGATCAGGCTAGGATCAGTGAAGACTTCAATACTCGGCAAGTGTCTCATGAACCACTTGCAAAAAAAAGGAGCACAACATCGCACCAAACCTCCTCGTTTTTTCTCATTCTTATAGTGCACTGAATAATAGAGGTCTCCCAAGAGAGTAGGCACCATATTCTTCAGCAAAAAGAGATGAATGGCATTCATGTCTACAAACTTGTCGATGTCCGTAAACAGAATGATCCCGTAGATAGAGAGGACCAATATAGCATAAACAAAACTCCACTGATTTTATGCGGCAAGCTCTTCAGCCTTCTTCACCAAGAATTCCAAAGAAAAACCGGATATTCCCCCTTTTGTAGTATTCATATTCGTAGATACAATAGACAGGCTCAAATAAAGAGCTTCAATTATGTCAGCAGGCATAGGTCTATCCATCTTTTAATTGAAAGGAACATGATCCTGAAGAGGAACCCCTAAGATCAAAGCATACTCCTACAATAGAGGACCCAACTAGAAGTCATGAAATGTAAAGCATCTAAGCAGAGGGTCGTAATACTGCAGCAATGTATGAATAACGTTCCTCTCAGAACTATCCAGGTCTACCACCATGTCGAGAATACCCCGTAACCTTCCGGGAATCTTTAACATGATATGGAGTGATCAGAGACACCATCTGGTTTATCATCTCTATCTTAGTGTCAAATAACTTATAATGGATATTCTTCTTCCTGAAATCTTCCATCTCTGAGCAAGAAATCTGACCGGAATTGGGAACAGTATGCGATCATGAGAATGAAAAAGAACACAAATGATTAATTATGTCATGATGTTATGTAATGCAAGGCATGTGATCAGGGACGTGTTTGTGTTGGTGTTGACCAAATAACTAAGTGTCAGTGAAGATTCATAATAACATTATCTATGTGCAGAAATTCCAGAATTCACAACCAAAGACCATATAGAATTGGACCGTATCACAAAGTAACACTAGCGAAGTGGGTATGTTGGAAGTTTAGGGTTTCTGCGAACCTGTAAACCCCTCCTAATCTCACGGGTGTGCTACCTCGGGTCAATATCACAGACTCTCAAAGCCAAATAACAATAATATGTTCACCATTTTTGAGAAATAACGTAATAACCATATCAGGGAATCGGTTTAGCATTATGTACTCCTCAGAGAGGTCTCAGCTGAGTCCTGGAAAAACAAGCATCCCTCATAAGTTCCCAATTTCAAGCACTGAATCGAGAAACAATAGTACATTCATCCATTGGGATACAATACTATCATCATACGAATAATTTGCTTTAACTGAGTTCCAATGAGAGAACCAGGCCATCCTATGGGAGTTCCCAGTGGGCCCTCGGATGCGAGTGGGTTTGTCAACAAATGTGGTATGCCATTGTCATCACTGGAGAGGGTTGTTTCCACTAAGGTCCTCAATTATCGATCCACATATGCACATAACTATCGAGGTCGTACTCTGAAGTGGAGGAAATCCCCACACAGAATATTTCCAAGACGGTCGCACTTTGGGTGTGGAACACATCGCCACTAATCATGGTGAGACACCATGGAAGTACAATGTTTGTCCATGCTAATGTCTAGGGTGCACTTGGGCCTTGGTATTGGGCTCTTCACTCAATAACCCCATCCCGCCAAAGAAAACCAGTACATCCTGACAGTCCAGTATATATATGATGCATGGAAAACAAAATACTGAAAGCGATAAATAAAGCTGTAAAGTAAAGTTGTAAATAAAAATAGTAAAGCTAAACTAAAGCACACAGCAGAAAATAACTAAACACCCAAAGAAACAAAAATAGAAAAGCGCTAGGATTGACTCTCAAAGGGGAAACCAGAGAGTCCTCTCCCTAGAAGAGTCACCAGTTGTCGCTCCCAGGATTTTCATCCTAGTACAAACGCGAAAGTGGCGCGGAAAAGGTAGAGTCGCCAACCATGCATTTTTATCCCGAATGAATGGGAAAGGTAATGGTGCACAAACAGAAAAGAAAAGGAAAGGACAAGGTCCTGCAAACCAAAGAAATGAGTTCGGGAGTCGGTTACGAACTAGGAAGGTATTAGCACCCCAAATCGCCCGTCTTACCCGAGGGGATCCACGTTTGTTAGTCTGTTTCAAAGAGTGAGAATAGACTGCTGTTGAACAAAAGAACAACTACTGGAACTGGAAAATAAAGAAAAGAAAGGGGGGAAATGTGAGGAAAATAATAAGTGTGCTCGAATGGGCCCTACCCCACTGCCTACGTATCTCATGGGAAATGAGAATCAGAGTCAACGTAGTTCGCCTAACTAAGGCGGAAACTTGTTTGTGTTTTTTATGAATTGAACTGCTTATGCCTATGCTCAGGTGTTATAGGCTCGCATCGACGAGTGCGTTATCGTCTTGCATTCCATTAGTGAATGAGATGAGAAGAGAATTCTCGCATGAAAGACATTTGTTGTTGTTTTTTTACTATCTCTTTAGAAGAAGTGTTTTTGACTTTGCTGTTTGTGAGACATCCTCATGCTAAGACTTGTTCATCATGATAGATATCCTACACCTTATCTCGAGATGGAATGCGTGAAAATACCCCATGATAAAGTCTCATGGTGCACGAGAAAGCTCGACCTTTATTAGGTATTTTGATTTTTCTTAGAGATGAGAAAGAAGGACTCAAATAAAAATAAGGACAAAACTAGGGGAAACTAAGACTCAACCTATGTTGTTTATTCAAGGGATGCCCTATGGTTAGTGTGGTTTTCTATTCCTAGAAAGAAAAAGAAAGAAAGTTATGACTCACTTCAATGAATTGAAGATGAGTTCAACTCCAAGGGAATGAACAAAGTGAAATATCGAAGAAGCATCTGATGCTTATCGCAAACACAAGTTGAAATGTAAAAGGATAAGGAAGAAGGTGTATGTAGGATACCCTCCCACACATATGGCTTACCATAACCCCCTACAAAACAAAGGTTAGTAAAATAAATCCAAAATGATAAAAGGAAAGAGGTAATCAAGTACCAAACATGCTAACACAACTATGACCTAAGCCAGACTAAATTCTATGTCTAAGGAGACTTAAAAGCTAAGCAAAGCCTAAAGTCAGTAGCTTCTACAACTCTGTAGCACACAATCAGCCACTAAATGCAACTAGAAATGCAAACAACCTATTACAGCTACCAAACAACATGAAAATAGGTGTAAAAGGTCAAAACAAAATAGTGCAGCATGTCTTTTACAACTTTTGTTTCAAAATGTAGCAATGAAACATGGCAGATTTTCAATTGTTTTTCAAATGCAAAAACAAAGTTTTCATGCAATAAATGAAATGCAAATCTCATGCAAGTTAATGCAACAACTTGAAATGAATCATCAACAATGGAATGAAATACTTAAATAATCAACAAAGAATGCAAACTATCTGAATTGTGCGGTTTTAAACAATATGCAACATTTCCAATTATGCGCACAATCTACCAAAACATGAACGAATCGCAAATGCAATGCAAAAAAGAACTATGAACACTTATTAACATGCTATTGATGATGCTAAATCATGAAAACAATAATTACAACAAGTTATGAACACATATTCAACACTTATGCAAAAAATCGGAACCTAACGAAAAGCATGTCGAAAGTTATCGAAACTACACACACCTGCTCCTAAACAGTTCCTAAAAACTCCCTAAAATCATATCCTAAAGATCCATGATGATTGGAGGGGGAATGGATATCAAAAATGCAAGAAAAAGCAATAACATTTCATTCTGGTTCAGTGGTAACCGGTTACTACCTATGCAATAACCGATTACCAGTTCAAAAACTGAAATTTTCTACAATTTTAACATAGGTAACCGGTTACTCTGCAACCAGAATAAAAAAATTCTACATTTTCATGCAAAAAACAATAGAAACTTATTCCAATAAGCTCTATTCTGATGCCTATCAACCTAGCACGAAAATCACACCTAAATGCAACATTCTAACACCTATTAACACTACGATCACCCTACGATTCTAGCTCCTATGATCAAACCAATCAAAGCATCATGAAAGCAAGAAAAAGCGAAGAATGCACGAGGCGATATGAATAGAAATAAGTTAAAACGAGAAGTGATTACAGATTCACCAACCTACAAAATGGATGCTTGCTTTGGCAATTATTGTGATGTGGAACAATACGCGAAAGTAGAGAAAACCGGAGATCCGAAGCTTCGATCCACGAAATCGCAAAATAAATGCGATTGGTGAGAATTATCCAAGACGCTTCCGAATGGTGAAATAAACACCACAACTGTAGCAACTTCTTCGATAATCCGCGGAATCAATGAAGATGGTGGATGCTTAGCTTCTGATTCTTCAAGTTTCAATGCAAAACTTGAAGAATCTTGATGATGATGAAGCTTTGGTGTGAGTTTAGAAAATGGAGGGAAATGAGAGAATTAAGATTGTGAGAATGGTGAAACTTGTGAAATGTGGTTAATCTCTTTTTGGCTTGATGGGAAAGGTTTATATAGGGGTTAGCTTTGGAGTTAGGTTTAGGTTTGGCGCGAGGCTTAGGCACTAGGCCCGGATCCTAAGCTAAGGGTTGGTTGGGAATTTTCCTAGAATATTTCATGGCATATTCTTAGAATATTCCTTGGCATATTCTTGGAATATTCCTTGGCATATTAAAGGAATATTCCATTGGAAGAGGGTGGAATATTCTAGAGTTTGGTGGGAGTTACAAGGCAAAGTGAAAATGGGTGGTGGATGGAAACAACCAACTTATTTTTGAATTTTTGAATTTTTGTACGAAGTAACCGGTTACTACCTATGAGGTAACCGATTACCAGTACAAAATTGGACTTTTTTCTCCAAATATCAATAGGTAACCGGTTACTACCTATGATGTAACCGGTTACTTCAACTAAAACTTGAATTTTTCTTCTTTTTGGTGAGAAATCTTTGACATCCGGGCTTGGTCATATTTTATGAGATTATTTTCCTTCCGAGACCTGATGATCGACGAATAACCCTTGATCACATGCCCCGCGCCTCAACCAATGATGTATGCTTTCTATTATTATGCAATGTATGAACGGATATGCAAGATGACACGAAAATGAAGCATAAGCAACTCAGAACTGGTGATAAATAAGAGGGAAAATTTTGGGGTATTACAATCATTACATCAACATCACTCAACCATTACTTGCATTTTAGCTAACATACATCATTATGTTACTACTACAACTCTACCTCTTTGCACCATTCAATCATGCAACTATAACCACAACACAACATGTTATAACAACTAAGCAACAACATTCTACTACAACAACTCATCCACCTCAACATACTATAACAACTATATACCATAACAAGTTCATACTATAACGACTTAATGACAACATACTATGACAAGTTAGCAACGACAACATAAAATAACAACTCAACCATAACATATGCACATTCTTTTATTTGTGTATTTCTCATCATCACATTTAATATTCAACATAATTCAACATCTGCATCGACATTCATGTTAATAATCAACATATAATCAACTTATATCTTAACTTCATTTTTATCATAAAATGATCACTAAAACGTCAACATAAATCATGGCAACAAGTATAATACATCACAACATCAATACATCATGTCTACACATTATTAGGTAATTTTCTGCAATTAAATCATTAATATTTCACTTCCAGGTCTTGCTAAGCGACCCTCTTGTTCGTTAAGCAGCCTTCTCTCGGGTTTGGAAAAGTTCATATTTTTAACTGCTCGCTAAGCGGGCAAGGTTGATTTGACAGAAAAACTATGCGATGACAACAACACTCCTACTACAATTTTTCACTCAAAAACCATCCTTTCACCATTTTTAATCACAAATTTTATTATAGAACCTATAACTAATACACATACATCATTTACAACACACAACACACATCAATTCATCAATAATCCCTCAATTCTACTTATCAAATCCTAGGTTTTTCTCTAAAATCCAAACTAGTCAAAATCAACAATCATCATGAATTCTCCCAATGATTAACTACCCAAATACATATATCATTAATCCCTTTTGAGATGAAAGAATCCCACCCTTACCTTGAATGACGAGCTTTCCTCTCCTTCCACGAGTTCTCTTCCTCTAACTCTTGCCCTAGCTCCATTCTTCCTTTCTTCTGATCACGTTCTTCTCAATTCCACGACCAGTTTTACGAATTGACTGCTCTCTTTCTCAAATTTCCCAACATAACGCTTGGACCCCTAATATTGGAATCCCCATCTTTCCCTTACTAACCTCTCACTTATTTACCAACATATCATTTCCATTTGATATTCCTCTAATTAAATTATTTCACCATATTAATATAACATCTTCCTTCATCTCAACACCTCCACCCTTTACTAAGGATATGCCACCTCCAATAAGGCACAACAACACATAACAATTTATATTAATAGAATAAATAGTTAAACAATTAAATTGGGGTGTTACAACTCTCCCCCACTTATAGTATTTTTGTCCTCTAAAATTCACCAGATACGAACTACCCCAGATACGCTCTCGCATCCAATAGTCAACTACTATGCCATGAAAGACAATACCACGAATAACGCAAAACAACAATACAACTTATTGAAGAAAACCACAACAAGGCACAATTTTCATGCAATGTACTCGACAACCAACTCAAGACACAAAATAATCCAGTTACGAAGACATAAGTTCACTCTTGAACCGGGCATAACATGATAGTTACCATCATCTTAGGTAACACCTCCCTAATTCCCCGTCGTAGGAATTAGCTACAAACACCCGAACCATCATCATAGGCAACGACGCAACACCAAAGATAAGAGCACTAAAATCCATAACACGACATCACCATAACTAGACTACTAACTTCTTTATTACACGACATTAAAACAATCATTCTACAATTTACCAGTCGAACATGTAACTAATACACACATTTTCCTAGTAGTACAAGATTAACAATTAAACTTTTCGCCATCTCACTTCCATTCTAGAACATCCAATGGTCTCATTATTCCTGTGGATTCTATCGTCAACCTTCGAATTCTTACAATTCATACCCATATGAACAACTGTGTTACCTCACACTCCCATTGTGCACTTTAATTACCTGCAACTATCAAATACACTAAGTTCATATCCAACTTCTGATGCTTCCTAACAATCACCAAAAATCATTATTCACGTTTAATATACCCAACCTTACACTCCATTAGTTTTCTCTCATACCAGACACAAAGCTCTGAACTGCTAACTCAATTCCAACTCTCTCTAACCATTAGATCAGACATATGAAAAGACTTTCGACTTAACTCTTCAGGGATTCCAATCCTACTTGTCGTCTCATACTCTATTCCTTTATACCAAACAATCATCCTATACTTTTGTGATTATTAAACACTCCGAATCTAGGTCCATAAAAACCATACTTCCTAATCCTCAACACACTCATATCCGCAACCAAGTCCAAATCTTGAACAGTATGGATCCCTTCATGAATCATGCGTTGTCATAAAGCATAAACTATAGCTTTACCCTCTTTTATTCACACCCTGCCAAAAACTCATCACCAAAACATCCCAATACTCCACAAATGGTGTATTAGGATTAGACCGAATCAAAATGGAACCGTAGTCAACTTCTACTTCGGCTATCTGAAACACCCCTTACGACAAATATCCCAAATATACGACTTATTTTTCACAAGTTAACTGAGATAACATAATTTCTAACTTGGAAAAAACCCTCCAAAACCCGTAGCCAAAATATTTTAATCTCCTTACCTATTTCGGAGCTTCCTCATTGTAGAACTACGTCTACTTTTATGGATTTACAACAATACCTCCATCTGAATTGACATAACCAAGCAAATTCACCTCTACCAACCAAAAATCACCCTTCGACAACTTAACATATAACTTTATCTCCTTCAATACCTATAATTAAATTCCCAAACATTCTACACATACTATTTACTCCCTCGTTGGGACATCATTCTAATGCTTCAAATCTCATGTCCAATAGATTCTCGATTCATGAATTCCATAGATGACAATGGTTGCATATCTTACATTTGTATATCCGTCTTATCAATCCAAGGCATATAACTATGCTTCTATCTTACCATTACAATTACACATCAACAACAAATAATTCACAGTCAATTTCGCGTCTCATGGTTCATCATATCAAAATAACGATGAAATCATACATACAACACTCTTACAACAACGCTTCAACATCACTACAATATGAAAATACTTGTCGTTAATTAATTTCAACAAGGAATTACATTTTTACACTTCCGAAAACACTTCTACTCCATACCCTATCATACCAAATTAGAACTCAATATTGGTATCATGAATCTCATTATCTCATATCTATAAATCACATGGAATTTATCCATATAGTTTAACAGTTGTTGGTTCCAATTACCACACTTCATACTTATTCTTCAAATCATAACAACACTAATAGCATCAGGGAGCTTCAAATCATTCGTGATTCGTCGCAATCCAAAACCCAAGTTATCTCGAACATAATTGTGAGTTTCCATACTACTCACCGACCAACATGAACCTTAGGCCATCATTCTCGTCTTCACCAATAATACTGAAACTCTCCAAGGTGGCACTCTTGATTTCACAATTTTCCCTTTTATTAAATCTTCTGACTACTCTTTCCATAATACCAATCCTAACGCTGACATCTCATATGGTACAATAGAATCCAGTACCAGGAACAAGATTAAAATAGAATTCCACCTCCCTCTCCTAACGGAACATCCGATATCTTCTTCCAAAACACCTTTGAAATTCACGCACAACTGATAGTTCATCATTGTGATCTTACTTCCAATTTTCGTATCACTATCTTTTCATCCATGGAAAATCTCATAGCCTTGAATCTGTCTCACCTCCAGATACAAGAATTTACATCGACTAATCAAAACACTCCGTAAGCACCTGGCTTAACTCCACACAATTCACTATGCATGCTATCCCATCTTGGCAAGTCCCATCTATCCCATTAAATATGATCCTGTCTGTTATCAACAAGGGATTAAGAGTGATCAGTTCCTCATTTTGTTGATAGAAATTTGACAATCATGATGGGGCATAAACCATCCTCACTAAGCCATAATAGCGTTCAACGACACACTACACCATCATCCCAACAATTGGAAAACACATGGTTTAATTCCACTAATTCGTCCCAAGAATAACATCACCTTGTTCCAAATTAAAGATAATTATGTACCTCCTAAGGAAACACGTCAGGATACTCCACATCACCAGCCCGTATCTGGCCTAAAACATCGCCTTCCCCCTTCACAAGGTAGAGAACAATGAGAACACTTGATTTTCTTCCCTCAAGGGTAACACCATTCTCTAAATAGTTGAACAGTTCAACGCAACACTCCCTCTTGCAGTGACACGATATCCAATATCACAATATCTAGAATATCCAAGGGAAGTAGATGCTTCTCCTCCACTTGTTTCGTTCCCAACCTGCAATGGAAAACAAAACAAGTACCGACAGTGTTCTCACACACATGTCGCATACTAGAGAACACGCAATTATGCAACCTGACCGGACAAAAGGACTTGTTGTGATACCACTTTGTAACACCCTAACTACTCCCACTTAATTTTAAAAGAAAACTAAGAGTAATTCAAATATTTTCATTAATTAGTCAAGGTATTACATTCCCCTAACAACTTTCTCTTTAAAAGACATGTAACCTATTTTGACATTTTCAGAAATTACGCATTTTAATCCAATAAATAAACTTTAGTATGCAACAGAAAATTATACATTTCACTAAATACCAAATATATGATTCCATTTGACTATAAAATTAGTCTTTGCATCACCTAAACAACTAATTATTCTCCTATAACTAAAATCATATAAAGCGTTCCCGACTCCCAAGTTACATATCAGAGCAGGCGCCACGAACGTGAAGTACTTCTACTTCATCGACCACGAACTCTAACTACGCCTGAGCACCTGCATGTTACCCACGTAGAGGTAACATTCAAACATAAGGGATGAGATACTCAAATCAATCAAAATAAAGGAATAATATAAATACAAGAGCGTAAATCATCCAGTTATTCACTCACAACACAACAACCAATAAAACTCCACCCTTCAATTTCTATACATATAATCACGACAAACATCATACAACATACTATCAAAATACAATAAGACACAACCAGACTCAGTGCATGTGGTACCAGTTAACGATCCCTGTTTCATGACCCAGTTCCCGTTCAAACATTGAAGGTGTAGTTAGTTTGGGTTGAGAGAAGTGTGGGATTTTCTTAAATAAAACCTTGGGGTTTTCTCCTCCAAGATCCGTGGATTTGGGGGGTTTTTGCACACATCTTTGACTCGTCAATTCATCTGAGTGAAGGGATTTGAAGATCTGCGAGATTTCTCAAACAAATCATGGTAACCAGAGGATTGAGAAGAAAGTTGTGGGTTTATTCGTATAGTTTTAAATAAATTGTGCTAGAGGTTTGAAGAATCGTGGGTTCTTGCAAGAAGGTAGCAACAATCAGAGGTTTGATCGAAACATTTGGAATACTTGATTCATCTTGAATCAAGGGGGAAAGAAGAGTATAAAATCAACATCAATAAGTAGAATTGGTATGTATATTATGTTTCTTCTTTGTAAAAACCTTGATATAGATAATAAATATCCCAATATCATTTTTGGAAATTGGGGGTAGAGGTACCCTTAGCAAGGATGAAAGGGGAACTGCCTAAACAAACTCAGTGTGTTCTTCTCTTTCATATCTCGTTTAAAATTCTGCACTAAGTAGAATTATGTGATATCAATTATCTCATTTTTCTCAACTGGTGTGCACTATAGGTGTTTGATAAATTGTTGCTATCATTTTGATTGCAACTTAAGAAAAATTATGCACTATCATTTGTAGCAAAATAAGGCTTGGTGTAGTGTGCACACCAAGTGCTTGATAAAATTCATACTACACAATTTTAAGTGTTAAGTGCTTTTGTTATTTTTCTCTTAACATCATTGGTAGTAGAATTATCATTGCTAGTTTGTTTAAGTGACTAATTAGCATTGTGTTGATTGGTTCATCCTACACATTCTATTTGGTTTTTGATAGATACCCGATCTTCCAATAATGCATCGTTTTTTAGACGATATTTTCCATGGAGCTTTCGCGCCCTAGTTAAACAAACTTTTTAATTTTCTAAGTTTTAACTAGGGAATCTATTCAATCCCCCTTCTAGATCTGCGCCATCGTCTAACACGATCTTGTCCTAATAATCCCCAATAAAATGGGATGGCAGAGCGAAAGAATCGTCATTTGCTAGATGTAACGCGCACCTTGCTACTTCAAGCTTATGTGCCATCCCAATTTTGGGTAGAGGCTCTTTCCACATCTATATTCTTGATCAATTATCTTCCTTCTACGGTTATTGATTTTGATTCTCTCTTTTGTTAGACGCTGTGGCTAGTGATCTAGAGGGGGGGTGAATGGATCACCTCCTTGTTTACAAGGATTTAAAAGATTTTTCAGAGTTTTCAAAGATTAACGGAAACCACGGTCCCAAATATACTCGCGTCTATTCTGGACCAGCCACTAGAAGACCGGACATGTGATAACGTGCTGGATTTACAATTGAGATGATAAAGTTTTAAACACACAAGCTGTAAAAGTGTTGAATGCGCCTATCACAAAAGTTATTTCCAATGAATCAAAAACGATTAAAAACGTAAATAGAGATGTAGAAGGAATACAATACGCAGAGATTTGGTAAGGAAGTTCCCCACGTTCGTCCTCGCGTGTGGGTACGTCTCCCTCTCAATTTCAAACCGAAATTGAGAACTTTTATATCAATATTGCTGAAATCGTCGTTTACAAGGTTGCTATACAAACACCAGAAATCTATACACCTAGATCTTTCTATTGTATCAACCTTCACTTGATCTGAGCCAAATCAAGATTCCCTGCAAGTAATACAAACAATTCACCGGTTCCACGATCTATTTGCGAAATCTCCCAATTTCCAAACCTTACGCTGCGGCTGAATCTGTTTCATAAACGTGACTAACAGACCCTCAAGAACACGCCCGTTCTTGAAGGAAAACCCAGATGGTTTTTCCTTGAAACCTTATTTCACTCTTCAACTCAGCTGGATCTCCGATCGTACCACTAAACGTTATCTCATAAACCTTTAATTCACAGAACAACACTAATTCCTTGTTAATGTTCTTGAATCATGGTATTTGAGAAGATGATGAAGATGAATTAGATTCTACGTTTCAATCCCGCTCAACATTGAATTGTCCACACTCAAAATTCCTTTTCTTGATGTGTTCTTCAATGATCCTTGACTTTCAAATTCGTAAGCAATTCCTCTGTATCCTTTTCAATAACAGAAACACCAAACATATACTATACAGATTCTGTTAGAAGTAAAAACAGAAAAATGAATCGATTCAAGACACGAATGAATCGATACATAATGGTGTTGCACCCCAAAATTTGCCCTCACAATACAAGACTTTGTGTGCTAAGAAGGTTCACAAGGTTCACAAGATTCACAATACTTACAAGACCTTTCATGAGGTTCATGAAGTCTACAAGTCACTTTATGAGGTTCACAAGGTTCACAAGATTCACAATGCTTACAAGACCTTTCATGAGGTTCATGAAGTCTACAAGATACTTTATGAGGTTCACAAGGTTCACAAGGTTCACAAGACCTCCCATGAGGTTCACAAGACATTTTATGATGGTTCACAAGGTTCACAAAGTTCACTATTGGTCAGAAGAGTTGACAATTCCCTCAGACAATGCACCTCCTAAACAGTACATCCAAAACTAGGGTTTTGACTTTAATCAGGCTAAATGAACTTCCAAGACTTCAAATGAGCTTCATAACATCTTATATGTGTGTAAGAACCCCCATGACAAGTTTCAAGACTTTTCTCAAAAGTTTGCTCAGTCAGATGATCAGATAAGTTAAAATCAGTCAAAGCAGTTAAAAAGTCAAACTGAGGTCAACTGTGGTCAAACCAAAGTCAAACTTCATGATTTTTTGCCAACATCAAGTATATGAAGTAAAATTCATCATTTTATCAAGGGTTGATCATGATTCATCAAGGAGATTTCAGATCATCAAGAATCAGGAGTTTCTAAATTAGGGTTTCCTCAGTAAAAGTCAACTGAACTTTGACCAGCCATAACTTTCACATTCTTCATCACCAAGTCTCCATCCAAAGCTCATTTTGAAGTAAATTGAATTCTCTACAACTTTGTGTCTCACAAGCCAAGCCCAAAAATGCTTCATTTGGAAGGTATGAGCTAAGACATTATAGGTCCTTTTGAAAGTCAACAAAAAGTCAACAACTTCAAAAGAGCATAACTTGAGATTGGTAAATGATATGGACATGAAAACAGTGGGGTTGGTTAGAGGACTCTTCAAGCTTTCCAAAATGTCCAAGAACACCCTCATACCATTAAAATTGAAGGATGTGTGCCCTTGCAAAGTTGGGAAATTTTTGGTTGGTTTATGAAGAAAATGGAGGTCTAGAACCAATTTTTTCTAAATGGGCTTGCCATATGATGACCCAATCCATACTATAACTTCATGCACGACCCAAGTCAACAAAAATCAGATTTTTTATCATTTTATTTTTATTTATTTTGATTTAATTCATTAAAAATCATTTTAAATTAAAATAAAATATAAAAGTCTAAGATTTAAAAAAGATCAAGCTTCTAGAAATTCATAAATTTGATTGGAATTGAAGTGGAAAGAAGATCATGATGATTGGCCTAAAATAGCAAGTGTTTATGCAAAAATATTTGATTTTTTAAGGCTTATCATTTTGAATCTTTTTAGATCAAACTTATCACACAAGTATCCAATTTTTCTGACCTAATGCATTATTCTATAAGTACATAATGAAACCCTAATCACAAGACACGAATTTACAGCCTCAAGAGTAAGTTTCACTAACCAAAAAATCATCCAAAAATCAATTTTCGGGTTTTTCATTTGAGGACATTAGAAGGTATTCTAAGGACACAGCAATGATCCCTAAGCTTCACTGAATGTGTACCAATGTTCATATGCATCCATAACACCTTAAATCATTCAAACCGAATCAAACTTTGTTCTTGAATATGAGTTTTTCGATTCCATATATTTACTTGATTTAAATGAAATTTGATGATTGTTTGATGTTTGTGATGATGATAGGAATGTTTCTGGACAGTAACCTTGAAGCTTGGTACCCCCAATCGTATTTCACCATTGTTAGGGTTTGAATGGCCGAATTAGGGTTTTATGATTTAGACAATATAAATGAATTCTAACAACGTGGATTGATTGTGTGAACCATAAGGAACTCATTGGTATAAACAATTTGATGTAATTGTACTGTTTGTTTGGTGTTTGGATTTCGCAGGACATGAACATAGAAGAACTTGTAAGAAATTTCGCAGGAAAAATTGTATTAATTTTCGCAGGTAATATGAAGAAGATGAAGGCCCTGCGCGCGCGTTTCTGAAATTTGAATTTGATTTTAATATTTTTATGTTTTGTTTCTGTTTTGGTATCACAAGCTTGTGCTTGTCCCAGTGGTATGCTATGCGCGTGTGTTGCTTAGGGGGAGGAGTTCGAATCCTGGCTCCAACCAATTTTTTGTTGTTTTTCCATCTTAATTGCAGCCTTAATATATTATGACTTAAAGTGGTTACATCAACAGATTCGCTCATCCAGCTGGAATGGTAATGTACTTGTGTGTTTGCTTGTAAGGTCCTGGGTTCGATTCCCCCAGGCCTTTTGTTTTTCTTCTTTTTTGTGATTTTTCAGGAATGATACAACAAAACCAATTCAACCCATCCTTGTACTGCCTGCGCGCGCTGGCCTGGTGGTATGTGTTGTTGGCCTGGGTATTTGCAATCAAAGTGTCCTGGGTTCAATTCCCAGCCAGGTAAGTTCCAATTTTTTTTTATTATTTTATTTAATTTGTTTTGTTAATTATATTAATATTAATTAGATATAATCATGTTTAGTATATAATTAAATAATTCTAGGAAATATGTAAATATTTTGTAATTTGTTTTTAATTCTAAAACTAGTTTATTATTATATATTAAAAATTAAAAATATGTATATAATAATTAGATTAATATTTGATATTTTTGTATATAAAACTCAATTTATTTTTATAAACCCTAAAAATATATTTTTCTACAAACCCTAATTTAATCATAATAATTTCTAAAAAACCTAATTTCTTTTTCTTCTATTTTTTTAATATTATTATTAATCTAATTTTTATTAAGTACATAAATTGTTGATAATTTAAAATTTTGTATATAAATATGTGTAAAAATTAAAATGCTCAATTTATTTATAATATGAAAATATTCTCTAATTGTTTATAATTAATTATACATGTAAATAATTTCTAAAAATTGCAAATTTAATAACTATAATTTATTTCTCATAATATGTTCATAATTGATTTAATTTTTAATATGATTGTTTGTATTCACTTATTAACTTTTAAATTTTGTTTATTATAATATTTTTTTGCTTATTTCATTATTATTATTATTAATTATGTTTATATGATTATTACTAACCCCATTTATTTTTTTTAATTGTTATTATTATTATTTCTACTAACCCAATTATAATTGTTTATTTATTTTGCTTTGCTTATTTATTTATGTTGCTATTATTATTGTAATTGCTCCTGGATGTAATATTTAAATTATTTATTTTTATGCCATGGTTAGTAACTATAGGGTGTGCATAACATGTTTGTGATTAAAATTAATTTAGAAAATTAATTAAATAAGATAAATACTTGAACATGAACACTCACACACGTAAGTCGATCTTTGATCGCCATCCTACACTTTCTAGGGTTACCTCTCATTGTTGTCTAATCAAAAGGTCAAGTAGGGTGTATAAAGCAAAAGTCCCTTAATAATAAAGTCATCTAGTCCCTTAACAATAAAAGATCAAGTCCCTTTCGAATGTTGCCTTCATAATGACCTTGTCCCTTTCGAATAAAGATGACAGTCCCTCCAAAATTGCTTAATACACCCTACAGTTGCCTATATAAACAGATGTCCCTTACTTGTCCCATACATCCAAGGTAGTGACTACCTATTCCTTAATAATAGGGATAGTCTTACCATTTAAAGGATTTAAGAACAGAAAGACTTAAACTTTAGGGTAGGTTCCTCATAGTTACCTGCTCACTATTCAAAAACTTTTCAAAACACTTCACAATTTCAAACAATTTTCAAACACAAGTTTTTTACGCATCCGTACATGGATCATTATCAAACTCATATGAAAATTTCTATTTACACACTTCACATTTCGAAAACAATTCAAAGTGAGCTAAGTAACTAAGAGCCCATGGATAACCATGGATGTAAAGGGTGCTAACACCTTCCCTTTACATAACCTACCCCCCGGACCCAAAAAGAAATCTTTTAAAGGTCTTTCCTGTTCTTTTATGCCTTTCCTTTGGATAAAATAAAAGTCGGTGGCGACTCTTGCTATCCGCAACATAACTAAAGTCAGTTCTCCCACCGTGTTACAGAACTGGCGACTATGCTGGGGACTTAATATTAAGAGGGGTACCCTTAGGAATTAGATCACTTTAAAATTGTTTGCCTTGTTTGCTTTATACTTATCTGTTGGGTGCTCTTATGTGTGAAAGATCCTAACCCGGATCTAGTGTACCTTAGGTAAATGGCAATAGACCAAAGAAACTGTACGGCGTATACCGATATGGTTGATCTGGTGGCCATAGTTAGTGTGACTTCTTGGTTGGTGCTTATGTTCCTTAAGTCAAGTTGAGGATAATATGAGGCTGCCATATGTTGTCAATGCACTAACTAACTTTTAGAACCCTAGTTATCCCATCTTGGCCTTTAGAAAGTAGTGAGATAACCGGCTTTGGTGCAGACTGAAGTTGGTTGATACTCGTTACTACGCTCATTGAGATCCTAAACTTGGAGGGTTTTGGTTGGCAAATAAGTTGCCTACTGATCAACCACCCTTGTGAAAGATCAATGATATTGAGATCCCTTAGAACATGGTTACTTTTGTAGGACAGGATGAACCAACTAACTTCAGGGGAGGGTACTTACCTTTGAACCTCATGCAAGCCTTTAAACCTAGGGCTATGGTGTGACTTGTTTGTGTGTGCCACATGTTTGTGATTGAGCATAACATCATGACATCATCATGCATCATAAGCATAGCATTTTCCCTAACCATTTCAAGGACCAAGGGATTTATCTTTGTTCTTTGTTGCAGGTCATGGCTACTGCTCGTAGAAACACCATCAGGATCAACTTTGTGGGCATACCTGCTAAGCTTAAAGAGTTGGTTTCTCAAATGTCTGATCATTCCCAGTTCATCAAGAGACATGGTCACCTATTGGATCTAGTCACCTCAGGGTTCAATGAAGACATGATGAGTGTCCTGTTTCAGTTCTTTGATCCTAAGCACCATTGCTTCACATTCCCCGACTACCAGCTGGTTCCAACCATGGAGGAGTTCTCTAAACTTCTGGGTATACCTGTTCTTGATCAGAAACCATTCACAGGCTTGGAGAAAGAGCCTAAACCTGAGGTTATTGTTGCAGCTCTACGTCTGAAGAAGGCTGACATTGTTCTAGAAACGAGAAGCGGAGTTAAGGGTATTCTTTCTAAGGTGTTGATAGAGAAAGCTCAGGTGTTCTTGAAGGCCATGAGCTATGATGCTTTTGAGGAGATCTTAGCCTTGCTGATTTATGGCTTAGTATTGTTCCCCAATCCAGATCAATTCATAGACGTTCATGCCATCAACATATTCCTGAGTCACAATCCAGTGCCTACATTGCTTGGAGACATCCTGCACTCTCTTCATACTCGTACTACAAGGGCAAGAGGAACTTTGATGTGTTGCATATCTTTGCTATCCAGGTGGTTTATTTCTCACCTTCCTCGCTCAGTGATGAAGAATGAGCAAGGGTTCAGATGGTCCAAGAGGATCATGTCACTCTCACATTCAGATATTCATTGGTGCTCCAGATCTATGGAGAATGTCACTATCATTGACCGTTGTGGGGAGTTTCCTAATGTGCCACTTCTAGGCATAAGAGGAGGCATTACCTAAAAACCTTCACTAGCTTTACGACAGTTTGGTTACGCTCGGAGTGATGGTCCACATGACATGTTGATTCAGGGCATTGTGTTTGATTATGACAACGATCTTCAAAGTTACCGTCAAAGATTCATACGAGCATGGGGAAAAGTGAACAAGGTTGACAGCAAGACTCTGGAGCCTAAGTACACTATTCCTATGGAGGCTTATCTCAGATGGGTGCGATCTCGTGCTCAGACACTCATGATGCCATATCATGCTATCCTGCCAGTTACCATGGAACCTGTTGCTGAAGGAGATACTTCTTATACTATCCTTCACCCAGACATGCCTACTGACATGGAAGATTTGCAGAGATCTTGGATCCAGTTGAAGGAGAAAAGGGATACTTTCGAGGCTCATTACAAAGCAAGCCAAGAAAGAATCCTGGAAATAACAAAGCAACTTCACGAGGAGCGGAATCTCAACTCATACCTCAACACAAAGAGGAAACGTCCATGGGAGACTTAAAACCCCATCTCTTGTATTTATTGCATTTCATTTCCTGTAAGCCCAAGAGGCAAAACAAATTTATTACTAATAAAAGTTTACCTTCTTGTTTGTTTAAGCAAATGTAAATCCTGCGGTCCTTGAAAACATTGCATACGCATTAATACATCATATCATTGCATCACAGGTTTATTTGTGCACAGGTTTCTCATCTTCTCGCTGTTTATTTCAGTAATGGCTCTTGAACAAACAGTTAAGGATCTCCAGACACAGAATGCACAGTTCCAAGAGCTGATCCTGAACTTGTCCAAGGGGCAGGATGAATTGAAGACACTGCTGGCCAAGAAGACTAAGAAGACTAGAAGGTCAGGTGGCCTGATCAACATGGGGAGAAGGTTCAGAGGTCCTGTCAAGACCAAAGAACAAGTTGAAGACTATGAATCTGAAGAATCTGAAAAAGAGGGAGGCAGTCTCCACAACACTATGGGGGACTCTGATTCTGAGGCTAATTACTACCATGATCCTAATGAAGACAAATTCAAGATGCTGGTGGATAGAATGGATGCTATGGAGTTGCAGAAGTCTTCTGGGCTGGATTTTGAAGATTTGAGTCTGATATCTGGGGTAGTCATACCCATTGGTTTCAAGGTTCCTACCTTTGTTGTTTATGATGGGGTCTCTTGTCCCAAGTTGCATCTGAGGTCTTATGTCAGAAGAATCCAACCTCACACTGCTGATAAGAAGTTGTGGATCCATTTTTTCCAAGAGAGCTTATCTGGAGCTCAATTGGAGTGGTATTATCAATTGGAGAGTGTCAACATCAGGGATTGGAATGATCTTGCTGAAGCTTTCTATAAGCAGTATCAATACAATGCTGATTTAGCCCCCACTCGCATGCAGCTGCAAAGCATGTCTATGGGTGCCAAAGAAAGTTTCAAGGAGTATGCTCAGAAGTGGAGAGATTTAGCTGGAAGAGTTCAACCTCCTTTAACTGACAGGGAATTGGTTGATATGTTCATGTGTACGCTGAATGGTCCGTTTTACAGTCATCTCATTGGAAGCTCATCATCTGGCTTCACTGAGTTGATAATGACAGGAGAGCGCGTAGAGAATGGTATAAAGAGTGGCAAGATCCAAGTGGGTACTTCTTCATCAGGTGCTGCAAAGAAGCCTCCCACTGGGAAGAAAGAATCCAATGTTGTTTATGGTCAACCTGATCGTAATAGAAGGCATCAGTCTGTGAGTGCAGTTCATATTTCAAATCCAACTCCTGCAACAACAGAGCAGCCACAGGGCCACCAACAGAGGGCTAGAAGGAAGTTCACTAAGATCAACATGTCAATGGCTCAGGCATTGCAACACTTGTTGAAGGCTGAACTTATCACCCTGAAAGAGGCTCCTCAGAATCCCAATGTTACCTCTCCCAGGTATAATCCCAATGCACGATGTGCATATCATTCAAACTGTCAGGGACATGATACTAATAGTTGCTGGGTCTTGAAGAACAAAATTCAAGATATGATTGAGGCTGGAGAGATTGAGTTTGACCCTCCGGGTACTCCAAATGTGATTACTGCTCCTATGCCAAATCATGAGAAGACTGTCAATGCCATTGATGAAGATTTACGTATCTATTCAGTTGCAGAGTTGACCACACCATTGTCTGTCATCAAGAAGAAGCTAGTACAAGTTGGGTTCTTTCCAGGTTGTCGTGAAGATTGTTTGTATTGTACCCATAAGCCGAATAGTTGCTGGAGATTGAGAGATGGAATTCAACATCTCATGGATAAGTATACCATAGTGTTTGAGAGGACTCCATCGTCTGTAGAAAGTATGGTGGATCATATTACTCAAGGTAGGAAGATTGAAGAAGTTGATATGGTTGATAAAGTACCAGTAAGGATCACTTCTAAAGGACCTGTTAAAATCACCCATAAGGGTCCAATTAAGATTACTGCTGAAGGCCCTGTGAAGATTGTTGCTGAAGCTAGAGTGGCTCCTCTGGTCATTACCACTCCTGGTCCTATTCCGTATACGTCTGATAAAGCTGTGCCTTGGCATTATAGGTCCGATGTTTATATCCATGGTGTTAAGCAGGAACCATTAGCTGATATGCCTGTTGATGTTGACAATATTGCTGGATCTAGTAAGATCACACGAAGCGGAAGAGTGTTCTCTCCTCCAGTCACCTCCAAGAATGCAGTCACTCCTGCTGCTACCTCCACCACTGATGCTCGGGGCAAAGGTCCTGTTATTGAGCCTATACCTACTGATGTGCCAGCTGCTGATGATCTCTCTAAGCAGATGGAAGAAGTATTGAAAATCATTCGCAAGAGTGATTATGACATTGTTGATCAGTTGGGGCATACTCCCTCTAAGATTTCTATGTTGTCCTTGTTGTTATGTTCTGAAGCTCATGCAAAAGCTTTGATCAAGTTTCTGAAGACTGCTCATGTACCCAATGCAATTTCTGTTGACCAGTTTGAGAATTGTGTTGCCCACCTGACTTATGATAATGGGTTAGGGTTTTCTGATGCTGATTTGACCCCTGCCAAGAGGGATCATAACAGGGCTCTGCATATCTCAATTGAATGCAGGGGCACTACCCTGTCACATGTATTGATAGACAATGGTTCCTCTCTGAATGTGTTGCCCAAAGAAGTCCTGAATAAGCTGAGTCCTGAAGATGCTGTGCTGAAGCCCAGTAATATAGTGGTGAAGGCTTTTGATGGTTCTAGAAGAGTGGTGCATGGAGAAATTGATCTCCCAATCAAAGTTGGTTCTCAGGTTTTCAATGCTACATTTTATGTGATGGATATTCGTCCTTCGTACTCTTGTTTGCTTGGTCGTCCCTGGATCCATGGGGCAGGTGCTGTAACCTCTACATTACATCAGAAGCTGAGATATCCGGTAGAAGGAAAGGTTGTTACTGTCTATGGAGAGGAAGAATATTTTGTCAGCCATGTGAACACCTTCAAGTATCTGGAAGTGGAAGGTGAATACGTTGAAACTCCGTGTCAGACATTTGAAGTGGTTCCTTGGATTGTTAATGATTATGTAGCTCCTCCGGTTGTCAAGAAAGTTCCTGTGGTCACCAGAATACCTCCAATAATGGCCTCCCTTAAAGATGCTAGAGCTGTAGTGGATGAAGGTGGTTGTACTATTTGGGGTCAGCTTCCTGATATCCCATATAAGTCTGACAAATTTGGTTTGGGTTTCACTGCAGAGTCCCAGAAGGCTGTTCGTCGTGCTCGTGCTGTTCGTATCACCAATCAAGGGGTTATGAAAGATCAGATCAATGCTGTGGGATACTATGATGAAGACTACAACCTGGATGCTTGGATTTTTCCTACTGGGGGTGCTGGACTCAATAATTGGAAAGCTGAAGATGTTATCCCTATCTCCTTTAGTCAGGAGTAAATACTATTACTGTGTTGTTGCTTTTTTAAGTTTGTAATTTCTTGAACAATAAAACTTTCAAGCCTTGTGCCTTACCCGGGGCACAATGGTGTGCTTGTTACGGGCTGTCATTTCATTTGCATACTTCATTCAATAAAATCAGTGGACGTTTCGTTTTAGTAAATATTGTGTTCCTTGTCTTTCTTTTCTTTTATTTTTGCTTTATCAGCTATGTGTTCTTACACACACCCACATCACTAAAATGCAGATCCTCATCCACTCTGGATCCTGTTGATAACAGTTCTATTATTGCCAATTATAATTTCGAGAATCCGATCTATCAAACTGAAGACGGAAATGAGGATGATTGTGAAGTACCTGTAGAGCTTGCTAGGTTGTTACAACAAGAAGAGAAAGCCATACAGCCACATGAAGAGCCAGTCGAAGTTGTGAATCTGGGAACTGAAGAAAACAGGAAAGAGGTCAAGATAGGGGCTGATTTAGAGGATAGTGTCAAGAGCAGGTTGATTCAGATGTTACATGACTATGTGGAGATCTTTGCTTGGTCTTATGAAGATATGCCAGGGTTGGATACAGACATTGTGGTTCACCGTTTACCAGTGAAAGAAGATTGTCGTCCAAAGAAGCAGAAGGTTCGTCGTATGCGTCCTGAGATGTCAGAAAAGATCAAAGCAGAGGTAATGAAACAGTTCAATGCAGGGTTCTTAGCAGTGACTTCTTATCCTCAGTGGGTTGCAAATGTGGTGCCGGTACCTAAGAAAGATGGTAAGGTACGTATGTGTGTGGACTACAGAGATTTGAACAAGGCTAGCCCCAAAGATGATTTTCCACTTCCTCATATTGATGTTCTGGTAGACAACACTGCCCAGCATAAGGTATTCTCTTTTATGGATGGTTTCTCTGGTTAGAATCAGATCAAGATGGCACCTGAAGATATGGAGAAGACAACCTTTGTTACACAGTGGGACACTTTTTGCTATAAGGTGATGCCATTTGGTTTGAAGAATGCAGGGGCAACATATCAGCGTGCTATGGTGGCTTTGTTTCATGATATGATTCATCATGAGATAGAGGTGTATGTGGATGATATGATAGCCAGATCCCAGACTGAAGAGCAACATCTTGATCATCTGCATAAGTTGTTTGAGAGGTTAAAGAAATACAAGTTGAGACTGAACCCAAACAAGTGTACTTTTGGAGTTAGGTCTGGTAAACTCCTGGGTTTCATAGTCAGTGGAAAGGGTATTGAAGTGGATCCTGCGAAAGTGAAAGCTATACGAGAGATGCCAGCTCCCCGTACTGAGAAGGAGGTTAGAGGTTTCTTGGGACGATTGAATTACATTGCAAGATTTATTTCCCAATTAACTGCCATCTGTGAGCCAATCTTCAAATTGTTGAAGAAAGATCAGGTGATGGAGTGGAATGATGAGTGCCAGACTGCCTTTGATGAAATCAAGAGATACCTACTAGAACCTCCAATTTTGATGCCACCAGTTGATGGAAGACCCTTGATTATGTACTTAACAGTGTTAGACAACTCAATGGGGTGTGTGTTGGGGCAACATGACGAGTCTGGTCGAAAAGAGCCGGCAATATACTACCTTAGCAAAAAGTTTACCGACTGTGAAATAAGATACTCACTGCTCGAGAAAACTTGCTGCGCTTTGGCATGGGCTGCTCGCCGACTAAGACAGTATATGTTGACTCATACTACCTTATTGATTTCGAAGATGGATCCAATCAAGTACATATTTGAGAAACCTGCTCTCTCCGGAAGAATTGCAAGATGGCAAATGATCTTGACAGAATATGATATACAATATACTACTCAGAAGGCCATTAAAGGGAGTGTTGTGGCTGATCATTTGGCTCATCAAGCAGTGGATGATTATCAGTCAATGAGTTTTGAGTTCCCTGATGAAGACATTATGATTATTACCAAAGAACCTGGACAATATGACGAACCTGAACAAGGATCCCGATGGACTATGGTTTTTGATGGTGCCTCTAATGCACTTGGTAATGGTGTTGGTGTTGTGATTAGTTCCCCCGAAGGTTGTCATACCCCGATTAATGCCAGACTTTGTTTCTATTGTACCAATAACATGGCTGAGTATGAGGCATGTATCTTGGGTATTAAAGCTGCTATTGATATGAAGATTCAGTTCCTTGATGTATATGGAGATTCAGCCCTGGTAGTGTAAACACCCCAAATTTGCCCTCACCCATTCACACCATGGCTTGTGATCATTTAATAAGCATAATCTCAATCATAGCATCTCATATCACATTTTTGATTCACTGCATAGATTCTAAGTCATCTGCATCTAGGGTTTGTGATCTGAGCAATCCAAGAGCTTCTTGAGCCACTACAAAGGTCATAAATCACTTCAAAGGGGTCCATGTATGTTCAAGCATCATATTATATCCTCTCAAAGTCAAGAATGTCAAAAAATCACAAGAACTGAGAATGGTATGGAAGCAGAGCCAGGTTTTGACTACACAGATGACCTAAAATTAGGGTTTTGGTTTCAGAGGCCATAACTCCTATTTTTTTGGTCATTCTTGTTTCTATTGGTCTCTATATGGTATAGGGATCATGCATATCAATTTTCATGAAGAAATTCAATGGGGAAGTCATCTGATCAAGAGTTGACTTTTTGAGCAAGTCAGTGTAAAATCAGGGCATCTAAGGCCCCCAATGACCCAACCAAAGGGTGTTCTTCATCATTTTGATTATGTATGATCTTCATTTGATCATGGAAGATGTTATAAGTTCACAAAATTGAAGAATTTCAAGTCTTTTGCAAAGTTGACTTTTGGGCAAGTTTGACTTTTAATGAAATTGTCATTTTAGGCAACTTTTTCAACCTTTACTTTTTGATTCAAAGAATCTTCAAATGAAAAAACTTTGGTCATGAAAGTTGTAGAATAGATCTTTCCCTTTTCAAAAAGTACAAGAACATGACCTAATTCATTTTGGATCAAAAGTTATGGCTTGTCAAAGTTGGCAAAAATCACAAAATTTCAAAGTTTCTACCAAAGAGGTATTTTGGCAAAATGACTTGATCAAGTGTTCTAAAGCTATCAAATGCACTTCTAATCTTCACAACATGATCATGCAACACCTAAAATTCAGAATGGACCAAGGAACTTTGCATTTTCATGCCTTGAAACTCAAGAATTCATAAAGGGGCCAAAGCTTGTGAAATTTGCAAAACACATCATAAACTTTATGCAACTTGCTGAATCATCTCAAATCAAGTTCCATGGTTCTCCCTAAACACAGCTGAACACAACCATGCTCTTGTCCTAGCCTGCCACTCGCCCATACCTCCAAGTACAACTTGCTTGACTTTTTGCAACTTGAAGCCATACCAATCCCACAGTGACACAACAACTCTCTGCCCAATCCAGATCTTACAAACACATCCCAGGGCTTCATTTTCATAACACACACAAGGCTGAAACCTCCCACAAGACAGGATTCACAAAATCTCTCCAACTTGCATTTTCCTTCGAAACACTCTCCACAAGCCTCAAACACAAAAACAAACGTCACAAACAATCTCAACTCACTCCACTGATCACAAACCACCCATCACCATAGCCAGAAAGTCCTTGGATCAAAAACACGATTTCAACACACCCTTGACCTGAGTTTCTGCCAACTTTCTCTAGAGGCCACATAAACTCCAACTAAGTGTCAAAAGCTTCTAAGGAGGATCATTGGGACTTGTTTGAGCCAAAGAAGCAGCCAGAAAGCTCCTGAATCGAAAGCTCCATCTCAGGTAGCATGATGAACAATTTTTCCAGAACTTTAATTTCTTGTTAGATTGTTGTTCTGTATGTTGCCCTGATCATGGGGATCTATTTACTTTTGAAAATGAGCAAGAAATAAGCATGTTATGATGTTCTGGAAGTTTGACCTAAAAACTTCTTTGATTCGATTCGTGTTTGTGTTTGAAGTTAAACATGATTTTATGCTTGATTCGTGTTTGGGGTGGGTAAGAGATGATTTCTGGAGAGTTAGAGCTTCTAAAATGGCCTGGAGAGGGAGATTGAGTTTTTGGGTGATCGGAGAAGATGACCGGAACACTGTTCCGGTCACCTGATTTTGTTTAGGGTTCAGATTAGGGCACTAATCATAATTAGCGAAATTTGAATATAGGCCGTCCAGATGCGCGCCAGGTCCACTCCTGCGCGTGTGAATTTGAATCTGGGCCCTTGGATGCGCATACTTTCTCATTTTCAGATTAAATCCAATTTTATTTTCTTTTTATTTCATTTAATTTGTCCATTTATTTAAAAATAGCAAAACCTTTTCAAAAATTCTGAAATTTTTTGTACAAACTTTTATTTAATTTCAGAAACCAAAAACATTTTTATTTTTATTTTTTGCATAAAAAATATTTTTAAATCATTTAAAATTTTATTTTTAATTAATTAATGAGAATTAATTAATTAAAAATACTTTTAGGTATTTAAAAATCACCAAAAAATTCATGAAACCTTTAAAATCATTTAGAAACATTGTCCAATCCTCAAACCAAATTTCTTTTTTTGATCTTGATGCATTTTGATAATTTTCCATGGAATTAATTCATTTTCAAAGCATTATTTTGATCCAAACTTCAAAAAATCATTTCTGCCTAACCATTGAGAGTTGGACCTTGATTCTTTTTGCATTGCATTTTGTTTAGCATCTAGTTTGTGAGATTAAATTGGCATGATTTGATCTTTCATTTTCAATTTGTTTGGCATTTTTCTTGTTAAGGTGCCCTAAAACCCTAGAAATTTTTGGAAATTCATAACTTTTATTAGGTTAAGAGTTAGAACCTCTCCTTTGGGCAGTGAGTTTGTGTAGGGTTAGGGTCCCTTGGAATGCATTTTCAATTTTTTATCTTGATGTTTTCTTCTGATTTTGGTTTTTGTTTGATGCATTGATCATAAACCCTAATTTGGGCTTCCTTTTGCATTCATCTTGAATTTGCATTCATACCTTGACTTTCCATAGAATTTTGTGCATCCATTTGATTCATTTGACATCTTAAGACTTATTGTGAGCATGTTTGATCATTGCATCTTGCATTTTCCATGTTGTATGTCATTTGCACTTCATAACTTTTCATGTATGATCATGGTTCTTAACTTGCTTCATTTGCATCCATAAGTTTGTATGATCATCCCCATGCCTTGTTACATGTTTGCAGCATCTCATAGCATCATTATCATCTCATATATGCTTCTGGTTTTGGTTTGCATCATGCCATTCCATCTCATTTTGCATTGCATTGCACTTCTTTCACTAACTTTTCAGGTGGTAAGTCACTTTGAGAAGTGAATTTGCCTTCACTTCTCATAACTTCTTTCATCTCTCTTATGCATCATTGCTGCATTTTATCTTGTGTTTGAGATTGAGCTTGCTCATTCTTCTTCTCCTTACTTTCTTTCCTCAAGTGACTTGACTTCTTGAATGAAGCAAGTTACTTTGCTTCTCTTTGCTCCTTTCATCTGCTTCCTGGTGGTTCCTCTGAAGATGTCTCTTGTAAACTTCACAAACCTTAGGAACAACCAAGCATGACAATAATTAGGGTTTTGATTAGTCCCCCATTTAGATCTTACCTTTGTGTCTCATTGAGTCTTCTCTTCTCATCCCATAATCCAGGACTAAACCCTAAAGGTTTTAAGGCTTTGTGATTAAGCTTATGCCTGCATCCTTCTATTAGGATGGAGTGTATAACTTTAATCCTAAGTGTTAAACCCTTAATTTGTTTAACTCCTTTAATCAATTCACTTAATAATCATCAAGACATCAAGCTTGTAACTTGGGCCTTGCATTAGGGTTCTAATTCTTCCTTAATTGGTTGAGAAGGACTAACCCTAGTGTTAATGGACAAGTCCCCCTCAAGTTGTCTTACAAACCATAAAACTCACTTCTTCATCATACCATTAAATAAAATCCACTTAATAAAGGATTTGTTTTGTCATGAGTTTAATCCCTAATCATGGATTAAGTTGAGGAGCTTTCCTCAGCTTAAACACTCTCATCTATTATCCTTCTATTAGGATGGTGTAATGAGTCTGTTTAATCCCTGATTATGGCTTAATCTCATTACTCAACACTAAACAAAAACAACAAAAACATCTAAATAATCACAAGTAGGTTAATGATCTTAATCCTACACCAAAGGTGATTAAGTGTGAGAAGCTGACTTCACACTTAAGGTATTCTCATTACCCCTAATCAGAGGGAAGATGTGATGAGTTTACTAATCCATTGGTTTAGGCTTAAGCTCATTAACTTATGACAAATTCTCAAAAGCAATAAAAGACTGAAAACTAAAAAAAAACAATAATCGTCTCCTCCGGGATTCTTTTCTCATCTTATTCACTCACAAACGAGAACTTGCTTCTTCCGTCTAATGCAAGACAGTTTGCACCTGAGCCAGACAGGTCATACACTTGAGCATAGACAAGTAAGCAGTTCACAAGTCAATTTATCTTTCAGTATCTTTGGGTCGAACTACGGTGTTCTGACTTCCTCATTGCACGAGAGGATACGTAGGCATAACTTAACAGTTATCGAACAAAATTCTCTGTATACTCCCCCTCTTTCCAGCTTTATTTTATTAGCCTCATGATCTTGAGCATTTCATTCATTTCTTACACTGACACTTCACTTGTACACTTCATTTCTCTTGCACCAACACCTGTACATCCTTTTCCAGCTCTTTATACACAAATTGCACTGACATTACCCCTTTAAAACACAAATCTTTTAAGCGTGGATCCCGTCGAGTACGACGGACAATCTGGGTGCTAATACCTTCCCAGGTTGTAACCAACCCCCTTTCTCAGTCTCTCTGGTTCGCAACCGTCTTATCCATATCTTTCTAGGTTTATGCAACATTACCTTTCCTCCGGGATAAAAATGCCTAGCTGGAGACTCTTTTCATTCCCTGTGAGTTCACTCCTGTGTGTTCTCGCACCCTCCTTTCTCCGACCGTTCGCGTCTGTACCTTTATCTGGGCCATTCCCCCATTTATCGGGAGCGACAGCTTGGCGACTCTGCTGGGGATCCTTATACTGCAACCAGGGCTTCTGGTTCTTTTTGTGGGTTCCTCCTAGCGCTTGTTTGATTTGTGTTTACTGGGGTGTTATGTGCTACTTGTGTTTGTATTTGTATTTATTTTTGCTTTATGTACAGTTGTTTTATTGCTTTCTTTATAACTTTACATATATCATACTGTCATACTGTGCTGGCTGGATCTGTTCTGTTGTTTTGGTGGGTGGGTGTTCTACTGAGAGTTAAGGTCCTATACCTGGGACCTGAGTGACACCTAGGCTAGAGTGGTTCATGTTCTTTCCCATTCCATTTCGGTCTGGTGCGGGAATATAAAACACGGTTCAAATATGGGTTTCTTCTTGAGAACTCTGTGCTGCAGATTTCATGTAGTGCTAGGGCTATCTGGGAAGCCTGCTAAGTCTGGATGACCTTTACTATTGACCTTCAGAAACTGAGGTGAATTAGAGGAGGATTTCTTATGGTTATTGTAAACACTGTACCTCCGGGTTAGAAGTGTTTACACTTCTCATAACTGATCCAAGTCTGAGGATCCTTGTTTTAGAACATCACCTGTGAGGGGGTTGGGCTGTTTACAGGTTTGCAGGTACCTTTGACCTCAACATACCCTGTTACATTGTTAAGAGTACTCCACTTTGGAACAGTTCTTGTGATTTTTAACCCAGGACATGTGACTCTTTATTTGAGTCCCCCACCTCGGTTACTGGACTTATGAACCTCCATCTGGATTTCTTGAACACATATGGACCTATATCAGAGCAATTAATCAGATCCAGCTTAGTCACAAACCCTTGCATATCATTTGCATACATCATCATTGCATCATTTTAACATTTGTTTATTTGTTTTTCAGGGTATTCATCCTATATTTTGGCTTGGTTTTGACCCCTTCATCAGCATAGACCTATTTTCATCAGTGCTTGCTTCAGCTATCAGCTGCCTGCTTCAGTCACCTGCATCACCAGTCTCAGCCTGTCAGTGGCCCATCTTCAGTGTTATTCTCAGCATCTGTCTCAGCTCTTCTTCAGCAACATGGCACCTAAGAAGAGCAACATCTCCTATCATTTCTTTGAGCCTGAGTTGGCTAGCATCAGGAAGATTCAGACCTTGATTACTCCAGACCATATACCACTATTCAGAGAACATTATGGAGGAATCCTTGATGTGGTTATGGATTTGGACCCTTCACAGAGGAGCTCGATCCATACTTGTCTGCAGTTCTATGATCCCTCTCTGAGGTGCTTCACCTTTCAGGATTTTCAGTTGGGACCTTTATTAGAGGAGTATTCATCATTGGTTGGTGTACCTATCAGGGGTGGAATCCCCTTCAACCCTGAGATGGCTTTCCCTGGTAATGAAGAGATGGCAAAAGCCTTGCATCTGGAACCAGTTCTGATTGGGCAGAATATGACTACCAAAGCAGGAATCTCTGGTCTACATCTGGATTTCTTGATCTCTCAGGCTACCCTGAAAGCTTCTTTGGGAGAATGGAAGGCAGTCTGTGCTTTGTTGGCCCTTAGCATATATGGGGTCATACTTTTTGCAGATGAGCCTAAGTTTGTTAGCAAGAATGCAATCCATCTTTTCATCCTGAGGAACCCAGTGCCCACCTTACTGGGAGATCTTTACTACTCTGTTCACCAAAGGAATGAAAAGCAAAGGGGAAGACTGGTGAGATGCTGTGCTCCTTTGTTCCATACTTGGCTGCTCAAACATTTGCCAAAGACTGATGCATTCTTGAACCCTCACCAGCAGAAGAACTGGGCTAGGAGGCTTGTTGCTCTGACCTCAGATGATATCAGGTGGTGCACTCAGAGCACTAAGGGCAGAGACATCATTACTAGTTGTGGGCAATTTCCCAATGTACCTCTGATAGGAGTGAAGGGTTGCATCAACTACAACCCTCTGCTATTCAAAAGACAACTGGGCTATGCATTGGTCCACCCTCCTAGAGTACAGGATCTGGCTGAGACTCTTTATTGTGAGATCAAGCCTAATCCGGCTATTGTCAGGCAAGCATCCTGGGCTTGGGACAATGTCCAGACTAAGGGGGTAACCATTCTTGGGAGATGCAATAATGTGGCCTCAGCTCAATACTATGAGTGGTCTCATGCCAGGGCTCAAATTTCTGGGATGCCCTTTACCATTGAAGATGTGCCTGGGCCCTCCACAGCACCACCTCCAGCAACTGTCAGCTTAGAGGAGTTTGAGAAATTGAAAGAGAGAAATGAGAATTTGACTCAGGCTCTACAGAAGACCCTCTGGGAGAGGAGTGATGGTCGGCTGGACATTGAAAGGTTAGAAAAGCTAAAGGTGGAGCATCTAGCCAGAATTGAAAAGTCAGAGGACTATATCAAGAAGTCAAGGGCTGGAGAGCAGATTTTGAAAAATGCCTGCAAAGAGGCCCAATTCCAGAGAGCTAGGACTGATTTGTATCTGAAGGAGAGTCAGGCTAGGTGGGTCAGGATCACCGAAGCCCGTACTCAGGAGGATAAGAGGACTCAGGACAAGATTGAGCAGCTGGAAGCTAGTGCAAAAGAGCAACAGGAAGCCCTGGCAGCAGCCCAGAGGGAGATCTCCGAATTGAAGATCAAAGCTGGTGTGAAGAGGTCAAAGGACCAGAGTCGACACAAGAAGCTAACTGCAGCTGTTACTACAAGGAATCTCCTTATCAGGAACCTTACAGAGCGTCCAGCTGATCCTGTGACTGAAGCACTTCTCAAAGAAGTTCAGGAGGACGAATTTGGTCTTGGTGTCTGACTTTTGCTTGTTGTTGCGTTCATTTCATTGTACTTTTCTTTTCTTTATGTTGTATTTTTGACCCCTCAGAGGGCATGTATTGTAAAAAGAAACAAACTATGTATCATTTACCTTTTTGTAATATATATGTGTTGGTTTGTTTTATCTGAATTCTTCAAGCAACATCACAAGCATCTTCCTCAAGGGTCTGGAAAGGTCAAAACCAAGTGCCAAGCCGGATACCTTGGAAACAAATAAGCATACTGCATTGCATACTAACCTTTTATTTTGTTTTGTAGGTTTTTGTTTTGTTGTTACTAACTCTGTTGTGACTTCAGGAACTATTGCTCGACGTCGGGTGTTTCCACTCAACCGTCCACACAGATATCCCACCCGCAACAACCTTCCGGGTATACAAATGGACCAAGTACAGCAGGACCTTACAGAGGTCAGGACTCAAATGGCCAATGAGAGATTGGAAATGAGGAATCAGATGACACAATTTATGGAGGTGATGAATAATATGGCTCAAAGCCAAGAGAGATTAAGAGCACTGGTAGAGAGGCAGAATCAGGAAGACCCCCATCTAGGGACTGCTGGGACAAGCAATAATGAGAGAGTTCAACCCCATGTTAATCCTCCAGTCTATGGCCCCCACCTTCATCCAGAGATCAACATCCCTGTTAATGTGCAAGGGACTGCCACTGCAGGCAGAGTATTACAAGAAGACCCCCAGGAAGATCAATTTACAGTGATGGGAGCTGGGGAGGAAGCCTATGACAGAAGGCTAGATGAGATTGCTGAGAAACTAAGATCCCTGGAGTCCCAGAATTCTTTGGGCTTTGATGTTATGGACATGGGTCTAGTGGACGGGGTCAGGATTCCCCACAAATTTAAACCACCGTGCTTTGAGAAGTACAACGGAACCTCCTGTCCCCGGACCCATTTACAATCCTTTCTGGGGAGGCTGAAGGCATATACCATGGACGAAAAGCTATGGATGTTTTATTTTGAAGATAGCTTAACAGGAGCTTCAAGGGAATGGTACTCTCACCTGACCAGAGCAACCATCAGGTGCTGGAAGGACTTGGCTGAGGCCTTTATCAGACAATATCAGTACAACTTGGATATGGCTCCCAACAGGACCCTCCTGATGGGGATGTCTCAATCATCCAGGGAAAGCTTCCGGGAGTACGCTCAGAGGTGGAGACAGCTTGCTGCTGCTGTCCAGCCGCCCATGTCAGAGAGGGAGATGGCTGATATGTTTATGAACACCCTCCAAGGGACATACATTGACAGGCTAGCTGCCTTTTCTTCCACTAGCTTTGCTGATGTAGTCATATCCGGGGAAAGAATTGAAAGCCTATTAAAGATGGGTAAGATTTCTGACAACGGTGCAAGCTCGTCCAGCAACCCAAGAAAGCCTTTTGTAGGCCCAAGAAGAACTGGTGAAACTAATGCTATCCATACCAGCAGGGGCAGACCCCAATATGTTCATAGGTTTGTGGCAGCAGTCACCATTCCCGCTCCAATTCATCCACAGCCAGCTTATCAACCACAACAACAACCCCATTACCAGCAAAAAACTCAGTATCCTCCTCAGAGAAATTATAACAACAACAACACCAACAACAACAATCAGCAAAGACCATATCAACAGAGACCTTCTCAGGCCAATAGGGTGATCAATCCGATCCCTATGCCCTATGCCACATTATTGCCACAACTCCTAAAACTCAACCTGGTTGAGCTAAGGACGTTGGCACCTCCGGATCCTACCAGTTTGCCCAGAAATTATGACGCTAGCGCCAGATGTGCTTTTCACTCAAATGCACCTGGCCATAGTACAGAGAAGTGCAGGGCTTTGCACATGAAAGTGTAGGATTTAGTGGATTCCAAAGCTCTAAACTTTGCACCACCACCAAATGTTAACAAGAACCCTATGCCACACCACGGAGGACCCAGAATCAATGCTATTGAAGAGGATAAGCCGTCCTACTTGATAACCAGTGTGGGTCAGATTCGGACACCCTTGGTGGAGATTAAAGCTCAACTCCTTGAATGTCGAATGTTCCCGGGATGTGAGCTAGGATGTGCTTATTGTAACATTTCAGTGAATGGGTGTGATAACTTAAGGGATGGCATAGATGGTCTCATCCAGAGTGGCCTGCTTCAAATCACAACATCAATACCTACCAATCCAGAAATCTCCTTAACAACAGTTCCAGAGTCTTCTACAACTGCAACAACCATTGTTCCAAACAACTCTTCAATCTCATCAACAAATGTTTCGTATGTTACTTAAACGAACCAGATATCAACAAACATCCCTTCTACAACTTCAGAACCCCTTCATTCAGAGTCTCCTACAACAACAACACCCATCCAGTCAACAATGTCTCCTACAACATCAGCAGCAAGCAATGAGAATGTCTCAACAGTTACAATTTATTATGATCCTGCAAATGATTCTGCCTACAACTCACAAAATGCCACTCCTATCAGAGCACCAGTCACAATATACTATGATCCACAGACTATCGTGGTCCCTTCTGCAGCTGCCATCAGTCCAGTCACTATCACAGTGCCTGGACCAATACCTTATGAAAGCAGTAATGCCATCCCTTGGCATTACGGCTCCGACCTATACTGTGAAGGACAGAAAATCACTCTCGAATCATCAACTTCTTCACCACAAATAGACAATGTGGGGGGAGGCGGAGGCTTCACTCGAAGCGGACGTCTCTTTGCCCCGCAAATTCAAAGACCCACTGCTGAAGTAGAAGCTGCTGCCAAGGCAAAAGGGAAGAGCATGGTGCAAGAAGAGCAAATTGTTAAAGAAGCTTTGAAAACACCTTTTGATCAAGAAGTTGATGAATTCATGAGAATCATCAAGAAAAGTGATTACAAGATAGTGGACCAGCTTCACCAGACTCCTTCCAAGATCTCCATTCTATCATTGCTTATGTGCTCCGAGGCTCATCGGAACGCACTACTAAAAGTCTTGCACGCAGCTTATGTGCCAGAAGAGATCACGGTCAATCAGTTGGAAGCTGTGGTTGGGAATGTTAATGCTAGTAATGGACTAGGATTTACCAACACTGATTTGACTACGGAAGGCCGCAATCACAACAAGGCCTTGCACATTACCATGGAGTGTAAGGGTGCAGTTCTTTCACATGTACTGGTAGACACAGGGTCATCCCTCAATGTCTTACCTAAAAAAGCCCTTGTGAAGCTGGAGTATGAAGGATTGGCATTACGTCCCAGCAACTTAGTAGTCAGAGCCTTTGACGGTTCTAAGAGATCAGTTCTGGGAGAAATTGAGTTGCTTATAACGATTGGCCCACAAACTTTCAAAACGACCTTCTACGTGATGGACATTCAGCCTGCCTACAGCTATTTTTTGGGTAGACCATGGATTCATGCCGCTGGCGCAGTTACGTCTACCCTTCACCAGAAGTTAAAATTCGAGTGGGAGGGCCAAGTCGTTACTATTTGTGGAGAGGAAGATATTTTTGTTAGCCATCTGGCTACATACAAATACATTGAGATGGATGGGGAGATCCACGAAACCATGAGTCAAGGGTTTGAGGCCCTGAATATTAATGAAACATCTGCTGTGCTTGGGACTTCCATGACATCCTACCAGCAAGCCCGGAAGGTTGTTGAGGAGGGGAATGCTCAAGGTTGGGGCAAACTGTTGCCTGTGGAGAAGAAAGAGGATAGATTTGGGTTGGGTTACAAACCAACTCAACAAGATCAAGCAGAGGCTGCTAAGAAGCCCAACTTTGTTAGTGGGGGGATGCTCACCCCTGATGCTGTCAACAACTTGGAAGATGAGTCGGAAGATGAACGCAACCTGGAGAGCTGGATACGTCCAAGGATCCCGGGGAGCCGTATCTCAAACTGGTCTTCCCAGGAAATTATAAGGGTTACTCCTGCAGAGTAATTATTATTTCCTGTATATTTTAAGCATGCATCAAGTCTTGCATCTTGCCCAAGATGACAAGACTCATTTTGTAATCGGGCCATCTGTAATTTTTGTGCAACAAGATTAATCAATGAAATATCATACATCTTTTGCAAATGAGTCTTTTTCTTTTCCGCTCACTGTTTTTTCCATTTTTCTTTTTGTACAAAAAATAAATGGCAATGTTTTCAAAATGACAACTTTATTTCACTTTTCTAAACAAGATTAAAATCAATCACTAAAATGAACAAACTGAACCCTTGCAGAGAGTGCCTTCCGGACAGCACCGACAACAGCATGGATATGACTTCGTATGACTTTGGCAATCCAATCAATCAAGCTGATGAAGGGGTTGAAGAAGATTACGAGCTTCCTGAAGAGCTAGCCAGGTTGTTAAGACAAGAGGAGAAGGTTATCACTCCTCATCAGGAGGAGGTCGAAACGATTAATCTTGGTACAAATGAAGATGTGAAAGAAGTTAAAATCGGGGCCTGCCTGCAAGACTCAGTGAAGAAACAACTGATTGACCTGCTTCAAGAATATGTGGATGTGTTTGATTGGTCTTATCAAGATATGCCAGGGTTAGACACCGACATTGTTATGCACAAGCTGCCTTTGAGGGAAGAATGCCTACCGGTCAAACAGAAACTGCGCCGTACTCGCCCAGACATGGCAATGAAGATCAAAGAAGAGGTACAAAAGCAGTGGGATGCCGGGTTCCTTGCTGTAACTAGCTATCCACCGTGGGTTGCTAATATCGTACCTGTGCCTAAGCAAGACGGAAAAGTAAGGATGTGTGTTGACTACCGGGACCTGAACAGAGCCAGCCCGAAAGATGATTTCCCATTACCTCACATTGATGTATTGGTTGATAATACGGCTCAGTTCTCGGTATTCTCCTTCATGGACGGATTTTCAGGATACAACCAAATCAAAATGTCACCTGAAGACATGGAGAAGACAACTTTCATCACACCCTGGGGCACGTTCTGTTACAAGGTGATGCCATTCGGATTGAAGAATGCTGGTGCAACATATCAACGGGCTATGGTAACATTATTTCATGATATGATCCATAAAGAAATCGAGTGTTATGTGGATGACATGATTGCCAAGTCCCTCACAGAAGAAGACCACCTGGTAAATCTGCTGAAGTTATTCAAGCGTCTGAGGAAGTACCAACTGAAGCTGAACCCCAACAAGTGCACATTCGGGGTGCGATCTGGTAAGCTGCTGGGTTTTATCGTAAGCGAGAAAGGGATTGAAGTGGACCCTGATAAAGTCAAAGCCATTCAAGAAATGCCTGCACCGAAGTCTGAAAAAGAAGTTCGAGGGTTCCTAGGTAGATTGAACTACATCTCAAGGTTCATATCTCACCTTACAGCAACTTGTGAACCCTTGTTCAAGTTGTTGAGAAAAGAACAGACGGTCAGGTGGAACGAAGACTGCCAGAGGGCTTTTGACAAGATCAAGGAGTACTTGCAAGAACCTCCAATCCTTATGCCTCCAGTTGAAGGAAGACCTCTGATAATGTACTTGACAGTATTAGAAGAGTCAATGGGGTGTGTGCTGGGCCAGCATGACGAGTCTGGTCGAAAAGAGTATGCAATATACTACCTGAGCAAAAAGTTTACCGACTGTGAACAACGTTATTCACTGCTCGAGAAAACTTGCTGTGCTTTAGCGTGGGCTGCTCGCCGATTGAGACAGTATATGTTGACCCACACCACTTTATTGATATCAAAGATGGACCCAGTTAAGTACATTTTCGAGAAGCCAGCTCTTACCGGACGGGTTGCAAGATGTCAGATGATCCTCACAGAATATGACATTCAGTACACATCTCAGAAAGCCATCAAGGGCAGTGTATTGTCTGAATATCTTGCTGAGCAACCCATTGATGATTACCAGCCTATGAGATTTGACTTCCCTGATGAAGACATCATGTTCATAAAAGCGAAAGATCATGAAGAGCCTATTCACACTGAAGGGCCTGACCCGGAGGAAGAATGGACTATGATGTTTGATGGGGCTGTTAATATGAATGGTCGTGGTGTGGGTGCAGTACTCATTACGCCTAAGGGAGTTCACATGCCTTTCTCGGCAAAGCTCACCTTCAACTGCACTAACAACGAAGCTGAATACGAAGCTTGCATTATGGGTCTTGAGGAAGCCATTGACCTCAGGATCAAAACATTGACTGTATTCGGAGATTCAGCTCTGGTAGTTAATCAAACCAACGGCAAATGGTACACCCACCAGGATCATCTGATACCTTACAGGGATTATACGAGAAGGTTATTGACTTTTTTCACAAAGGTCAAGCTTGAGTATATCCCTCGAGACGAGAATCAGTTTGCAGATGCTCTGGCTACCATTTCATCTATGATCAAAGTTCAAGCTGCCAACTTTGTGCCTCAGATTTCAGTGTCCAGACTCGATAGACCAGCATATGTATTTGCCGCAGATATTGTCAAAGATGATAAGCCTTGGTTCCATGACATTAAGTGCTTCTTGGAGGACCAAACATACCCATCTGGGGCATCTTCCAATGATAAGATGACTCTGAGAAGGCTTGCTGGCAGTTTCTTTCTGAACACTGATGGTTCTTTGTACAAGAGAAACTTTGATATGGTACTCCTCAGATGTGTTGATAGAACAGAAGCAGACTTGTTAATGCACGAGGTGCACGAAGGATCCTTTGGTACCCATGCGGGAGGGCATGCCATGGCTAAAAAGTTGCTAAGATCAGGATATTACTGGATCACAATGGATGTCGACTGTTGTGCTTATGCCAGGAAATGCCATAAATGTCAGATCTATGCGGATAAGGTGCATGTGCCTCCCAATCCTTTGAATGTGATGTCTTCACCCTGGCCCTTTTCCATGTGGGGCATTGATATGATTGGCAAGATCGAACCGACTGCTTCAAATGGCCACAGATTCATCCTGGTAGCCATTGATTATTTTACCAAGTGGGTTGAAGCAGCTTCTTATGCCAATGTTACAAGACAAGTGGTAGCCCGATTCCTGAAGAGAGATATCATCTGTCGGTATGGAGTGCCCGAGCGAATCATTACTGATAATGGTTCCAACTTAAACAACAAGATGATGGCAGAGCTATGCCGGGACTTCAAGATCCAACACCACAATTCTTCTCCTTACAGGCCAAAGATGAACGGCGTTGTTGAGGCAGCTAACAAGAATATCAAGAAGATTGTGCAGAAGATGGTAGTTACATACAAAGACTGGCATGAAATGCTACCATTCGCCTTGCATGGGTACTTCACGTCAATCAGAACATCCACTAGGGCAACACCATATCAGCTTGTGTATGGTATGGAAGCAGTCCTACCTGTTGAAGTTGAACTACCCTCCCTACGGGTACTGATGGATGTTAAGCTGAACGAAGCAGAATGGGTCCAATCCCGATACGAGCAATTGAGTCTGATTGAAGAGAAAAGATTGGCTGCAATCTGTCATGGACAGTTGTATCAGAAAAGAATGAAGAGAGCCTTCGATCAGAAAGTCAGGCACCGAGAGTATCAAGTAGGAGATCTTGTGCTGAAAAGAATCCTCCCTCCGCATACAGACCACAGGGGCAAATGGACTCCAAACTATGAAGGACCATTCGTGGTAAAGAAAGTTTTCTCTGGTGGAGCACTGATGCTCAGCACCATGGATGGTGAAGATTTCCCGTCCCCTGTGAATTCAGATGCAGTTAAAAAATACTTCGCATAAAAATGACCCGCTGGACATAAAAACAAAATGTAAGTCCAGGCAAAAATAGGGCATCCCGGCAAGTCAAAAATAGAATAAAGGACTTGGGCAAAAATAAGGGAAATGAACAAAAAATTGTACACCCGCTGAGTTGAAAAGCCGCATTGGACAACTCAGGCAAAAAAGGGTATCCCGATGGATTGAAAACCCGAAAGGGCGATCCATGCAAAATAAGGGAATAAGCGAACAACTGCATTCTGAATTCGTCTGTATCACTTACAACCGGTTAAACCTCGAAAGGATCAAGCTTCTGTCAGAATCAGCCTTCTTCAGAAAGCAAGACGAGAAGAACGTCAAAAGTCATACGAGTCATAGCAAGAGGGGAAACTCCTTGAAGCGTCGTCAACATTGCCAGCATTTTGTTTCTCAATTTGTAACAATCTCCTTATTTCAGGAGATATGTTTCTTTGACTGTATCTTGCCAATTCAGGGCATAGGAATTAATAAAAACAGATTTTCAGTCAAGTTTCACCTCGTACACTTCATTTTACTTGCAAAGAATGTCTGATATCTTAAAGAAAACTGATTGCATGAATACAGATGCTTATCTTCAAAAATAAAAACTATGTGCTTGCAGGAAATGTACTTATTCCCGGGAGTGTCTGACTCCCATGACGGAATCCAGTAAGGGATACCTCGGGATTACTTGTGCGTCTCTTGTCTTTGCAGGATTGCAGGTATCCAAAGCGCAACATGGGGCATGTAAGCTTTATCCCAGCAAGTTGGCAAATCAACACTCAGTCTTAACACTCGAAGTGCTTTCTCCCCAGCTGAGTTGCCACTTGTTGTTTCTCCCCAGCTGAGTTGCCATCCGTTACTCCTCCAAATACAAAAAGCCTGGGAACCATCTCCCCACAGATTTTCAGCCTCTATCCAGAAGAGCAATGCACGAAGGAATCACAACAGAGTGACGAAAGCTTCTACAAACCCCAGCTGGATCCCTCATTACCGGGAATAGGTCTATCACTGACTCATTTCCCCAAGCAGAATCATTCCAACAGATCTACCAACGATCTTATCCCCAGCTGGGATGTCCACTTCAAACGAATCGACCAGAGATCTTCACAGTAACGGGATCCGAATCCCGGATTTGTTTTCCTTTGCATAGTCATAGCATCCGCATCATATTCACCAAACAAAGCGTAGAATTCCGTTTTAATATGGAGCATTACGGCAAAAATCAAACATATTGCATAATTATAAGCCATGGTCTGAATCAAACACTTGTGAATATTATCAACCCATCAACAATATACAGAATACCCCCCATATCCCCAGCAAAAACAGTTGCCTCACATTCACCAATACGAATACACACTCCTTGTGGCACCCGTCCGTGTCATCCTTCCCCAGTAAAGTCGCCCGAGCTTTTCTTTACAAACAAACACTTGTATATTACAGATACTTCTCGACACCCGTCCGTGTCATATCCCTAGCAGAAAGCCAGAGGCATCCCCTTTGCACTCACAAATACTTATATATATACATTTCCTTGACATCCGTCCATGTCATTTTCCCAGTACAGTAGCATAAAAACTTTGTATACCAGATATTTTGTTTATACCACACTCTTCTCCTTTCGACACCCGTCCGTGTCACTCTCTCCAGCAGGTTGAACACTCAAATATACATTACTCATACTTACTACTCATGTTACTTATACAAATACTCATCCGTATCTTGTATACACCATTTACATCCTCACAGATTCGACACTCGTCTGTGTTCTTTGTTAACCAGTTGGTACTCGTCCGTATCATCATCTCAGAGCATGCGTCAAGCGTTTGTTTCTACTTGATACTCGTCCGTATCATAGTCTTAAGGATGCTCGTCCGCATCTTTAATCCATACACGTGTCAAACACTCTTGTCTTCTTGAATATAGATGCTCGTCTGTGTCTAATATTCTCCAGAAGAGTCTCCTCAGATTCAACACTCGTCCGTGTTCTTTGTTAACCAGTTGATACTCGTCCGTATCATCATCTCTGAACACGTGTCAGTTTTTGTTTCTACCTGATACTCGTCCGTATCATAGTCTTAAGGATGCTCGTCCGCATTTTTTAATTTATACACAGCGTCAAAACACTTATACCTTTTATTTCTTGGATATAAACACTCGTCCGTGTTTACCTTTTCCCCAGTAAAGCAATTTCTTTTTTATCTGGCATTCGTCCTATGTCATGATAAACCCTGAGAGCAGCCGTACCCTGCTAGGTGGTCGTCCTCCACCTCTTGATGATCGTCCTTCATCATGCTCGTCCGATGGCCGTCCCCATCGTTGACCCTTTCTATCCGACATTCGTCCTATGTCGTGGTATTTAGCAGCCGTCCCCTGCTAGGTGATCGTCCTTCACCTTTTGATGACCGTCCTTCATCATTTTATCCAATGGCTGTCCCCATTGTTGATTTTGGTTATCTGGCGTTCGTCCTACGTCATGATAAACCTTGAGAGCAGCCGTCCCCTGCTAGGTGGTCGTCCTCCACCTCTTGATGGTCGTCCTCCATCATGCTCATCCGATGGCCGTCCCCATCGTTGACCTTTTATCCGGCATTCGTCCTATGTCGCGATATTTTCGGCAGCCGTACCCTGCCAGGTGGTCGTCCTCCACCTTAGATGACCGTCCCTCATCTTATCCCCAACAGAGCAGCCGTCCCCTGCTAGGTGATCGTCCTTCACCTTTGATGACCGTACCTCATCATCTGTTTATTTCATTTATTCTTTAACCCGATGTCCGTCCCCGTCGTGGCCCCTTTTCTTTTTAGCCCGATGGTCGTCCCCATCGTTGGTTACTTTGCTTTATGAACTTGATGTCCGTCCCCATCATTTTTCATTAATCCCCAAAGAACCTTACAGCTTTGCTTGATGGTCGTCCCCATCATGATTCCTTTCATCCCCAGCATGTCGGCCGTCCCCGTCATTGCTTTATTTCCCGCACTTTTCCCAGCATGTCGGTCGTCCCCGTCATTGCTCTTTACCCAGCAGTCGTCCTCTGCTCGACGGTCGTCCTCCGTCGCCCATACTTTACAATATACTTTATTTTTCTTTACAATCTATATCCCTTTTCTTCTTCATTCTGTGAGTGCAAATTTTGGACTGTCTTTGGTATTCAACCACAAGTTCTCTTGTTTGCCTGTTAAGCCGTCGCTTACATCCTGCACAGCTAACTCATGTTTGAATAGGGGCAGCTGTAAACACCCCAAATTTGCCCTCACCCATTCACACCATGGCTTGTGATCATTTCATAAGCATAATCTCAATCATAGCATCTCATATCACATTTTTGATTCACTGCATAGATTCTAAGTCATCTGCATCTAGGGTTTGTGATCTGAGCAATCCAAGAGCTTCTTGAGCCACTACAAAGGTCATCAATCACTTCAAAGGGGTCCATGTATGTTCAAGCATCATATTATATCCTCTCAAAGTCAAGAATGTCAAAAAATCACAAGAACTGAGAATGGTATGGAAGCAGAGCCAGGTTTTGACTGCACAGATGACCTAAAATTAGGGTTTTGGTTTCAGAGGCCATAACTCCTATTTTTTTGGTCATTCTTGTTTCTATTGGTCTCTATATGGTATAGGGATCATGCATATCAATTTTCATGAAGAAATTCAATGGGGAAGTCATCTGATCAAGAGTTGACTTTTTGAGCAAGTCAGTGTAAAATCAGGGCATCTGAGGCCCCCAATGACCCAACCAAAGGGTGTTCTTCATCATTTTGATTATGTATGATCTTAATTTGACCATGGAAGATGTTAGAAGTTCACAAAATTGAAGAATTTCAAGTCTTTTGCAAAGTTGACTTTTGGGCAAGTTTGACTTTTAATGAAATTGTCATTTTAGGCAACTTTTTCAACCTTTACTTTTTGATTCAAAGAAGCTTCAAATGAAAAAACTTTGGTCATGAAAGTTGTATAATATATCTTTCCCTTTTCAAAAAGTACAAGAACATGACCTAATTCATTTTGGATCAAAAGATATGGCTTGTCAAAGTTGGCAAAAATCACAAAATTTCAAAGTTTCTACCAAAGAGGTATTTTGGCAAAATGACTTGATCAAGTGTTCTAAAGCTATCAAATGCACTTCTAATCTTCACAACATGATCATGCAACACCTAAAATTCAGAATGGGCCAAGGAACTTTGCATTTTCATGCCTTGAAACTCAAGAATTCATAAAGGGGCCAAAGCTTGTGAAATTTGCAAAACACATCATAAACTTTATGCAACTTGTTGAATCATCTCAAATCAAGTTCCATGGTTCTCCCTAAACACAGCTGAATATAACCATGCTCCTATCCTAGACTGCCACTTGCCCATACCTCCAAGTACAACTTGCTTGACTTTTTGCAACTTGAAGCCATACCAATCCCACAGTGACACAACAACTCTCTGCCCAATCCAGATCTTACAAACACATCCCAAGGCTTCATTTTCATAACACACACAAGGCTGAAACCTCCCACAAGACAGGATTCACAAAATCTCTCCAACTTGCATTTTCCTTCGAAACACTCTCCACAAGCCTCAAACACAAAAACAAACGTCACAAACAATCTCAACTCACTCCACTGATCACAAACCACCCATCACCATAGCCAGAAAGTCCTTGGATCAAAAACACGATTTCAACACACCCTTGACCTGAGTTTCTGCCAACTTTCTCTAGAGGCCACATAAACTCCAACTAAGTGTCAAAAGCTTCTAAGGAGGATCATTGGGACTTGTTTGAGCCAAAGAAGCAGCCAGAAAGCTCCTGAATCGAAAGCTCCATCTCAGGTAGCATGATGAACAATTTTTCCAGAACTTTAATTTCTTGTTAGATTGTTGTTCTATATGTTGCCCTGATCATGGGGATCTATTTACTTTTGAAAATGAGTAAGAAATAAGCATGTTATGATGTTCTGAAAGTTTGACCTAAAAACTTCTTTGATTCGATTCGTGTTTGTGTTTGAAGTTAAACATGATTTTATGCTTGATTCGTGTTTGGGGTGGGTAAGAGATGATTTCTGGAGAGTTAGAGCTTCTAAAATGGCCTGGAGAGGGAGATTGAGTTTTTGGGTGATCGGAGAAGATGACCGGAACACTGTTCCGGTCACCTGATTTTGTTTAGGGTTCAGATTAGGGCACTAATCATAATTAGCGAAATTTGAATATAGGCCGTCCAGATGCGCGCCAGGTCCACTCCCGCGCGTGTGAATTTGAATCTGGGCCCTTGGATGCGCATACTTTCTCATTTTCAGATTAAATCCAATTTTATTTTCTTTTTATTTCATTTAATTTATCCATTTATTTAAAAATAGCAAAACCTTTTCAAAAATTCTGAAATTTTTTGTACAAACTTTTATTTAATTTCAGAAACCAAAAACATTTTTATTTTTATTTTTTGCATAAAAAATATTTTTAAATCATTTAAAAGTTTATTTTTAATTAATTAATGAGAATTAATTAATTAAAAATACTTTTAGGTATTTAAAAATCACCAAAAAATTCATGAAACCTTTAAAATCATTTAGAAACATTGTCCAACCCTCAAACCAAATTTCTTTTTTTGATCTTGATGCATTTTGATAATTTTCCATGGAATTAATTCATTTTCAAAGCATTATTTTGATCCAAACTTCAAAAAATCATTTCTGCCTAACCATTGAGAGTTGGACCTTGATTCTTTTTGCATTGCATTTTGTTTAGCATGTAGTTTGTGAGATTAAATTGGCATGATTTGATCTTTCATTTTCAATTTGTTTGGCATTTTTCTTGTTAAGGTGCCCTAAAACCCTAGAAATTTTAGGAAATTCATAACTTTTATTAGGTTAAGAGTTAGAACCTCTCCTTTGGGCAGTGAGTTTGTGTAGGGTTAGGGTCCCTTGGAATGCATTTTCAATTTTTTATCTTGATGTTTGCTTCTGATTTTGGTTTTTGTTTGATGCATTGATCATAAACCCTAATTTGGGCTTCCTTTTGCATTCATCTTGCATTTTCATTCATACCTTGACTTGCCATAGAATTTTATGCATCCATTTGATTCATTTGACATCTTAAGACTTATTGTGAGCATGTTTAATCATTGCATCTTGCATTTGCCATGTTGTATGTCATTTGCACTTCATAACTTTTCATGTATGATCATGGTTCTTAACTTGCTTCATTTGCATCCATAAGTTTGTATGATCATCCCCATGCCTTGTTACATGTTTGAAGCATCTCATAGCATCATTATAATCTCATATATGCTTCTGGTTTTGGTTTGCATCATGCCATTCCATCTCATTTTGCATTGCATTGCACTTCTTTCACTAACTTTTCAGGTGGTAAGTCACTTTGAGAAGTGAATTTGCCTTCACTTCTCATAACTTCTTTCATCTCTCTTATGCATCATTGCTGCATTTTATCTTGTGTTTGAGATTGAGCTTTCTCATTCTTCTTCTCCTTACTTTCTTTCCTCAAGTGACTTGACTTCTTGAATGAAGCAAGTTACTTTGCTTCTCTTTGCTCCTTTCATCTGCTTCCTGGTGGTTCCTCTGAAGATGTCTCTTGTAAACTTCACAAACCTTAGGAACAACCAAGCATGACAATAATTAGGGTTTTGATTAGTCCCCCATTTAGATCTTACCTTTGTGTCTCATTGAGTCTTCTCTTCTCATCCCATAATCCAGGACTAAACCCTAAAGGTTTTAAGGCTTTGTGATTAAGCTTATGCCTGCATCCTTCTATTAGGATGGAGTGTATAACTTTAATCCTAAGTGTTAAACCCTTAATGTGTTTAACTCCTTTAATCAATTCACTTAATAATCATCAAGACATCAAGCTTGTAACTTGGGCCTTGCATTAGGGTTCTAATTCTTCCTTAATTGGTTGAGAAGGACTAACCCTAGTGTTAATGGACAAGTCCCCCTCAAGTTGTCTTACAAACCATAAAACTCACTTCTTCATCATACCATTAAATAAAATCCACTTAATAAAGGCTTTGTTTTGTCATGAGTTTAATCCCTAATCATGGATTAAGTTGAGGAGTTTTCCTCAGCTTAAACACTCTCATCTATTATCCTTCTATTAGGATGGTGTAATGAGTCTGTTTAATCCCTGATTATGGCTTAATCTCATTACTCAACACTAAACAAAAACAACAAAAACATCTAAATAATCACAAGTAGGTTAATGATCTTAATCCTACACCAAAGGTGATTAAGTGTGAGAAGCTGACTTCACACTTAAGGTATTCTCATTACCCCTAATCAGAGGGAAGATGTGATGAGTTTACTAATCCATTGGTTTAGGCTTAAGCTCATTAACTTATGACAAATTCTCAAAAGCAATAAAAGACTGAAAACTAAAAAAAAAACAATAATCGTCTCCTCCGGGATTCTTTTCTCATCTTATTCACTCACAAAAGAGAACTTGCTTCTTCCGTCTAATGCAAGACAGTTTGCACCTGAGCCAGACAGGTCATACACTTGAGCATAGACAAGTAAGCAGTTCACAAGTCAATTTATCTTTCAGTCTCTTTGGGTCGAACTACGGTGTTATGACTTCCTCATTGCACGAGAGGATACGTAGGCATAACTTAACAGTTATCGAACAAAAGTCTCTGTATACTCCCCCTCTTTCCAGCTTTATTTTATTAGCCTCATGATCTTGAGCACTTCATTCATTTCTTACACTGACACTTCACTTGTACACTTCATTTCTCTTGCACCGACACCTGTACATCCTTTTCCATCTCTTTATACACAAATTGCACTGACACTACCCCTTTAAAACACAAATCTTTTAAGCGTGGATCCCGTCGAGTATGACGGACAATCTGGGTGCTAATACCTTCCCAGGTTGTAACCAACCCCCTTTCTCAGTCTCTCTGGTTCGCAACCGTCTTATCCATATCTTTCTAGGTTTATGCAGCATTACCTTTCCTCCGGGATAAAAATGCCTAGCTGGAGACTCTTTTCATTCCCTGTGAGTTCACTCCTGTGTGTTCTCGCACCCTCCTTTCGCCGACCGTTCGCGTCTGTACCTTTATCTGGGCCATTCCCCCATTTATCGGGAGCGACATGTAGTAAGTCAGATTAAAGGAGATTGGGATACCAAGCATGATAACCTCATTCCTTACAGAGAGCATGTGTTGTCTTTGATCCCACATTTCAAAGAGATTACTTTTGGACATATTCCACGAAGAGAGAATCAGTTGGCAGATGCATTAGCCACCATGGCATCCATGTTTGAGATTAGCTGGGATGATGAAGCTCCCAAGATTACTATTGATAGATTTGAAAAGCCTGCATACTGCAATGAGATTGACACTGGAGGGGCAGAGGAGAAACCTTGGTTCTATGAAGTGAAAAGATATCTTGAAGCTCAGGAGTTCCCTGAAGGGGCATCTGTCAAAGATAGGAAGTTTCTGAAAAGGTTTTCTGCTAAGTTCTTTTTGAGTAATGGGATTTTATACAAGCGCAATCATGATTCAACTTTGCTTCGTTGTGTGGATAAGAAAGAAGCAACTGAGATTATGGAAGACATGCATGATGGGATCTTTGGCACTCATTCTAGTGGCCATACTATGGCAAAGAAGATATTGAGAGCAGGTTACTATTGGTCTACCATGGAAGATGATTGCTATCAACACTCCAGAACTTGTCACAAGTGCCAAATTTATGCTGATAAAGTACATATACCTCCATCACCATTAAATGTGTTGACTGCTCCTTGGCCCTTTGCCATGTGGGGCATTGATATGATTGGTGAGATCAAGCCTACTGCTTCTAATGGGCATCGTTTCATCCTGGTTGCTATTGATTACTTCACGAAGTGGGTAGAGGCAGCTTCATTTGCATCTGTTACCAAGAATGTTGTGGCTCGATTCATTAAGAATAATCTCATATGTAGGTATGGCATCCCTGAAAGGATTATTACTGACAATGGCTCTAATCTGAACAACACTATGATTACTGATCTCTGCACGCAGTTCAAGATTAAGCACCACAACTCTTCTCCGTATCGTCCAAAGATGAATGGGGCAGTTGAAGCTGCTAATAAGAACATTAAGAAGATTGTACAGAAGATGACTGTTACTTACAAGGATTGGCATGAGATGTTACCATTTGCTCTTCATGGTTATCGTACCACAATACGTACTTCAACAGGGGCAACCCCATTCTCCTTAGTCTATGGTATGGAAGCAGTTCTGCCCATTGAAGTTCAGATTCCCTCCTTAAGAATTATGAAGGATGAAGGCTTGGATGAAGATGGGTGGATTCAGACTCGATTGGACCAGATAAATTTGATTGATGAGAAGAGGTTAGCAGCAGTTTGTCATGGCCAGATGTACCAGAAACGAATGATCAAAGCTTTTAACAAGAAGGTTAAGCCAAAGGTATATCAGGCTGGTGACTTGGTAATCAAGCGTATCATATTACCACAGGGATATCCTAGGGGCAAGTGGACTCCAACATATGAAGGACCATTTGTAGTCAAGACAATGTTCTCAGGAGGTGCCATGATACTCACTACTATGGATGGTGAAGACTTCCCACAGCCTGTAAACGCAGACATAGTTAAAAAATACTACGCATGAAAAGAGACCCGCTAGGTTGACAGGCCTAGGCAAAAATAAGGGCATCCCGGCAAACCAAAAGGGTTTGGGCAAAAATTAGGGATATATATAAAAAGATGTACACCCGGCAAGTCGAAAACCTGAAAAGGCGGCTTGGGCAAAAAAGGGTATCCCGGTGGATTGAAAACCTGAAAGGGCAATCCAGGAAAAAGTTAGGGATTAAAGCGTATGACTATGTCTCGTTTGGATCACCCATGAAACTGCAACCAGTTGTGCTACTTACTCAAGTTTGAACAGACAAAGCTCAATCCAATCGTTTCCGTCTCAAACAGCAAGAAGATGAGATACTTGAAGATAATGGCAATAGTAGAATTGAAACTCAATAGGATTATTTCCCACATAGCTGATTCTCCTTGTTTTGTAAAATTTTATGACAAAATCCTCTTACTAGGGTTTATGTCTCCTTGTACAAACTTACCCATGTATGGGTCACTCTTTGATATAAATAAAATTCCATTTTTTGAATCCAGATTTACTTTTACCCTATTTACATAAGCGAAACGTCCATTGGTTGTGTTTGAATGTATTATGCTTTTGAATATGATTGATGTTTACCAAAAATGCATGTATGCTTAATATGATTGATGTTTACCAGAAATGCATGAAAATGCAGTAATAGTATTTACTAAGGACGAACGAGGAAATGATTCCAACGAAGCTTCACCAGGATCACTCTTACAAGACAGTTACAAATCCCTCAGTAGGGCAAATCCATCTTCATAAAGTATTTCAAGTCACATCTCCCCTGGAATTTATATCCATCTTTTTTATCCTCATGCGGATATTCGGGAATTTACTTTCCAATAAGAGTACGACGAACGAAGACGGGAGGTTATGTATACCCTACTATCCCCAGCAGACGGGAGGTTATATATACCCTACTATCCCCAGCAGACGGGAGGTTATATATACCTTGCTATCCCCAGCAGACAGGAGGTTATGTATACCTTCTTATCACACAAGACGGGAACGAATTCCCCATACTCTTCAGCAACAAACCGGGATTTATTTTCCCTGGCCAGCAGTTGTTATACGAAGATATCCAGACGCTTCAGGCAGCATCATATCATACATATATCATTTACATCATACCATAACATACATATCAATAGATACATAATATGTCACTTAAGTGCATCATATTATACATGCATACATAATGCATAAACTAATATTACTATATAGGATGCTACCTTGTTTTCAGGTTAATTCTCCAACAGACAGACTTCATCAACAACTTATGGCTATCAGGACTGCTTTATCCTCCTGAAAGCATATTACTACCTCAGGACTGCTTTATCCTCCTTAAAGCATATTACTACCTCAGGATTGCTTTATCCTCTTGAAAGCATATTACTACCTCAGGACTGCTTTATCCTCCTGAAAGCATATTATTACCTCAGGATTGCTTTATCCTCCTGAAAGCATATTACTACCTCAGGACTGCTTTATCCTCCTGAAAGCATATTATTACCTCAGGACTGCTTTATCCTCCTGAAAGCATATCATCACCTCAGGACTGCTTTATCCTCCTGAAAGCTTACTCCCTCAGGACTGCTTTATCCTCCTGAAAGCTTCTTATACTTCAGAACGTTATTATCCTTCTGAAAGCATATTATCTCCTCGGGACGTTGTTTATCTTCCTGAAAGCTATCAACCCTATCTCAGGACTGCTTTATCCTCCTGAAAGCATATTATTACCTCAGGACTGCTTTATCCTCCTGAAAGCATATCACTACCTCAGGATTGCTTTATCCTCCTGAAAGCTATCATTATATCTTCATATTTTGGACTGCTTTATCCTCCAAGAAATGTATTTGAAGAACTTTTCTCCAAGTGGCATCTTTAAGCCCACTCAAGCATATACAACCAAACATCAGTATCACTCTACGCACCGGTGAGTGCAAATTTTTGGGCTTTTGTGTTCAATCCCCTTCAACCTTCCAGGTCACGATTAGCAAATATACCAATCTAACCCCTCAGGTTTCAGAAAATTGAACAGGGGCAGCTGTTGCACCCCAAAATTTGCCCTCACAATACAAGACTTTGTGTGCTAAGAAGGTTCACAAGGTTCACAAGATTCACAATACTTACAAGACCTTTCATGAGGTTCATGAAGTCTACAAGTCACTTTATGAGGTTCACAAGGTTCACAAGATTCACAATGCTTACAAGACCTTTCATGAGGTTCATGAAGTCTACAAGATACTTTATGAGGTTCACAAGGTTCACAAGACCTCCCATGAGGTTCACAAGACATTTTATGATGGTTCACAAGGTTCACAAAGTTCACTATTGGTCAGAAGAGTTGACAATTCCCTCAGACAATGCACCTCCTAAGCAGTACATCCAAAACTAGGGTTTTGACTTTAATCAGGCTAAATGAACTTCCAAGACTTCAAATGATCTTAATAACATCTTATATGTGTGTAAGAACCCCCATGACAAGTTTCAAGACTTTTCTCAAAAGTTTGCTCAGTCAGATGATCAGATAAGTTAAAATCAGTCAAAGCAGTTAAAAAGTCAAACTGAGGTCAACTGTGGTCAAACCAAAGTCAAACTTCATTATTTTTTGCCAACATAAAGTATATGAAGTAAAATTAATCATTTGATCAAGGGTTGATCATGATTCATCAAGGAGATTTCAGATCATCAAGAATCAGGAGTTTCTAAATTAGGGTTTCCTCAGTAAAAGTCAACTGAACTTTGACCAGCCATAACTTTCACATGCTTCATCACCAAGTCTCCATCCAAAGCTCATTTTGAAGGAAATTGAATTCTCTACAACTTTGTGTCTCACAAGCCAAGCCCAAAAATGCTTCATTTGGAAGGTATGAGCTAAGACATTATAGGTCCTTTTGAAAGTCAACAAAAAGTCAACAACTTCAAAAGAGCATAACTTGAGATTGGTAAATGATATGGACATGAAACCAGTGGGGTTGGTTAGAGGACTCTTCAAGCTTTCCAAAATGTACAAGAACACCCTTATACCATTAAAATTGAAGGATGTGTGCCCTTGCAAAGTTGGGAAATGTTTGGTTGGTTTATGAAGAAAATGGAGGTCTAGAACCAATTTTTTCTAAATGGGCTTGCCATATGATGACCCAATCCATACTATAACTTCATGCACGACCCAAGTCAACAAAAATCAGATTTTTTATCATTTTATTTTTATTTATTTTGATTTAATTCATTAAAAATCATTTTAAATTAAAATAAAATATAAAAGTCTAAGATTTAAAAAAGATCAAGCTTCTAGAAATTCATAAATTTGATTGGAATTGAAGTGGAAAGAAGATCATGATGATTGGCCTAAAATAGCAAGTGTTTATGCAAAAATATTTGATTTTTTAAGGCTTATCATTTTGAATCTTTTTAGATCAAACTTATCACACAAGTATCCAATTTTTCTGACCTAATGCATTGTTCTATAAGTACATAATGAAACCCTAATCACAAGACACGAATTTCCAGCCTCAAGAGTAAGTTTCACAAACCAAAAAATCATCCAAAAATCAATTTTCGGGTTCTTCATTTGAGGACATTAGAAGGTATTCTAAGGACACAGCAATGATCCCTAAGCTTCACTGAATGTGTACCAATGTTCATATGCATCCATAACACCTTAAATCATTCAAACCGAATCAAACTTTGTTCTTGAATATGAGTTTTTCGATTCCATATATTTACTTGATTTAAATGAAATTTGATGATTGTTTGATGTTTGTGATGATGATAGGAATGTTTCTGGACAGTAACCTTGAAGCTTGGTACCCCCAATCGTATTTCACCATTGTTAGGGTTTGAATGGCCGAATTAGGGTTTTATGATTTAGACAATATAAATGAATTCTAACAACGTGGATTGATTGTGTGAACCATAAGGAACTCATTGGTATAAATAATTTGATGTAATTGTACTGTTTGTTTGGTGTTTGAATTTCGCAGGACATGAACATAGAAGAACTTGTAAGAAATTTCGCAGGAAAAATTGTATTAATTTTCGCAGGTAATATGAAGAAGATGAAGGCCCTGCGCGCGCGTTTCTGGAATTTGAATTTGATTTTAATATTTTTATGTTTTGTTTCTGTTTTGGTATCACAAGCTTGTGCTTGTCCCAGTGGTATGCTATGCGCGTGTGTTGCTTAGGGGGAGGAGTTCGAATCCTGGCTCCAACCAATTTTTTGTTGTTTTTCCATCTTAATTGTAGCCTTAATATATTATGACTTAAAGTGGTTACATCAACAGATTCGCTCATCCAACTGGAATGGTAATGTACTTGTGTGTTTGCTTGTAAGGTCCTGGGTTCGATTCCCCCAGGCCTTTTGTTTTTCTTCTTTTTTGTGATTTTTCAGGAATGATACAACAAAACCAATTCAACCCATCCTTGTATTGCCTGCGCGCGCTGGCCTGGTGGTATGTGTTGTTGGCCTGGGTATTTGCAATCAAAGTGTCCTGGGTTCAATTCCCAGCCAGGTAAGTTCCAATTTTTTTTTATTATTTTTTTTAATTTGTTTTGTTAATTATATTAATATTAATTAAATATAATCATGTTTAGTATATAATTAAATAATTCTAGGAAATATGTAAATATTTTGTAATTTGTTTTTAATTCTAAAACTAGTTTATTATTATATATTAAAAATTAAAAATATGTATATAATAATTAGATTAATATTTGATATTTTTGTATATAAAACTCAATTTATTTTTATAAACCCTAAAAATATATTTTTCTACAAACCCTAATTTAATCATAATAATTTCTAAAAAACCTAATTTCTTTTTCTTCTATTTTTTAAATATTATTATTAATCTAATTTTTATTAAGTACATAAATTGTTGATAATTTAAAATTTTGTATATAAATATGTGTAAAAATTAAAATGCTCAATTTATTTATAATATGAAAATATTCTCTAATTGTTTATAATTAATTATACATGTAAATAATTTCTAAAAATTGCAAATTTAATAACTATAATTTATTTCTCATAATATGTTCATAATTGATTTAATTTTTAATATGATTGTTTGTATTCTCTTATTAACTTTTAAATTTTGTTTATTATAATATTTTTTTGCTTATTTCATTATTATTATTATTAATTATGTTTATATGATTATTACTAACCCCATTTATTTTTTTTTAATTGTTATTATTATTATTATTTCTACTAACCCAATTATAATTGTTTATTTATTTTGCTTTGCTTATTTATTTATGTTGCTATTATTATTGTAATTGCTCCTGGATGTAATATTTAAATTATTTATTTTTATGCCATGGTTAGTAACTATAGGGTGTGCATAACATGTTTGTGATTAAAATTAATTTAGAAAATTAATTAAATAAGATAAATACTTGAACATGAACACTCACACACGTAAGTCGATCTTTGATCGCCATCCTACACTTTCTAGGGTTACCTCTCATTGTTGCCTAATCAAAAGGTCAAGTAGGGTGTATAAAGCAAAAGTCCCTTAATAATAAAGTCATCTAGTCCCTTAACAATAAAAGATCAAGTCCGTTTCGAATGTTGCCTTCATAATGATCTTGTCCCTTTCGAATAAAGATGACAGTCCCTCCAAAATTGCTTAATACACCCTACAGTTGCCTATATAAACAGATGTCCCTTACTTGTCCCATACATCCAAGGTAGTGACTACCTATTCCTTAATAATAGGGATAGTCTTACCATTTAAAGGATTTAAGAACAGAAAGACTTAAACTTTATGGTAGGTTCCTCATAGTTACCTGCTCACTATTCAAAAACTTTTCAAAACACTTCACAATTTCAAACAATTTTCAAACACAAGTTTTTTACGCATCCGTACATGGATCATTATCAAACTCATATGAAAATTTCTATTTACACACTTCACATTTCAAAAACAATTCAAAGTGAGCTAAGTAACTAAGAGCCCATGGATAACCATGGATGTAAAGGGTGCTAACACCTTCCCTTTACATAACCTACCCCCCGGACCCAAAAAGAAATCTTTTAAAGGTCTTTCCTGTTCTTTTATGCCTTTCCTTTGGATAAAATAAAAGTCGGTGGCGACTCTTGCTATCTGCAACATAACTAAAGTCAGTTCTCCCACCGTGTTACAAATGGTATTTATACTGTTATGTATCAATGCATAATATCATGAATCGATACATACTGAACAAATAAATAAAAGCATAGAAATGAACATACAATGAATCTATGCATGTTTGTATGTGTCGATTCATAGAAGAAATTCCATAACCATTCTTACAACATGAATCGATGCATGATGGAATGAATCGATTCATTTTGCGAATTTCCGGAATTATTTCTATAGCATGAATCGATGCATGATGGAATGAATCGATTCATTTTGCGTATTTTCAGAAATTCAAAGACATTATTAAAAATGAGACAAGAGATATAAAGGCTAGCAATGCATACAAAGTGTCTTAATATGAAGCATATGATAAAAGCACAAACACCTAAAATTTATAATCATACAAAACTAGAGTTGCTCGCAAACTCCCCCTTTTTGATGATGACAAATTTTTTTGAAGTGTGAGAACCACTCCCCCTGAGTTTGTGCATGCCTGTCATTTTTCACACTCGCCTTTCTCCCCCTTTGTCAACATCAAGAAAGAATGCATAGGTGAAGCAAAATTTCAGCAATACCAAGATATATAAGCAGAATTCACTCACAAAGAATGAAACATAAAGGGCAAACAAATTAGTCGAAAGCAGCAAACAAGCATAGGCATTGAAATTGTTAATTAGAGTTGCGAATTACAGAAACAAACCAAACTCATACAAAGTTTAAACAGAAAAAAAACAAAGAAACTTAAGCAAGAAACAATGATGTTATGCAAAATGAAATGCAGCCTCAGTGAGGAAAGTAGCCACCACAAGACTCCGCATCATCTCTATCGGGATCTCGGAAACTTGGAGGAGGAGGTGGAGGAGGCATCTCATCAGGATTCTACCCCATGAAGGTGTAACGCCTGAACCGTTTCTGAACCTCTGTGCTTTGAAATCTTTCCATAATCCCCAGATGCGCACGACAATCATCCATGAAACCAGACATCTCATTGTAGAAAACTTGATGCCATTTGACCAAGTCTGTATGCCATGAGTGTTGGTTATGATACATCCGAGTGTGTTCATCATGCCATTCTCGGTGTTCTTTATGCCACTCTGTTTGTTGTACATGCCACGCACGTGCTTCTTCATGTCGGGCATTATTTGCAATTTCCATTTGCGCAAACATTTGAGTATGATATGTCGGAGTAGTAGTAGATGAAGTCGGTGGAACCGATGACGGAGCCGGTTCATAGTTAGTAGGAGACCACCTTTGTGGCACCCACTCACCCCAAGCAGTGTTGGCATTTGCGTCAGGAGGATTTTCTGCATCCTCCATATCTTCATCTCTTTGTTCTTCAACATAAATTTGTTCAGAAGGAATATCAAAGTTGTAGATTCTGGTTCTAGTGCTGCGTTCAAAGAAGTAATAGCAGCGACGCTCGATGTCCCATCTATATCCCATATGAGAGAGAGTAGCATTGTTGAATTCTTGAACACTAGAAGAAGATAAGAGAGGTACAGGAGGGAAAACCACTTTCCAAAACTTAAGGATCCGCATAATCTGGGCGGCATATGCAAGAGTGATGTTCTTTGAACTATTCAGCGTAAGAAAGATATGCTATACAAAGTAATTGGGCTAGTTCAATGGGATCTTCTTCTGCAGAATATACAATAGATGAATGTCCGGCTAATCCAATCGAGAGTGCCCACCGTACCTTGGACGCAAGATATGTGAAAGAATCCAATGCAGAATTCTGGGAACGCTTTTAATCATACCAGAAGTCAGAGGCTCATCATCACCAAGAGGTCTTTCTAAATTTGAAATGGATGCACAATATGCCTTCAGATTAAACTGTGTTTCAAAGTTCTGATTATGCCACATCTGCAACTCAGGCAACAGAGATGGCAGTTTGAACACTTTGGGCCAATCATCAGCCTCAAAACGGTAAGTTCTGGTTCCAATAGAACACTTGAACATGTAACCTTTACCAGTTTTCACACCAGCAAAAAACGCACGAATAAAGTCCTCATGGTAATCATCATTAGCAGTTAAAAAGGACCCCAGATTTTGTGCATCGATTAAATCAACAACTTCTTCTAAACGAAGAGTACGTACATCACTAGTATTGAAAACATGTGGTTTCATGACTAACCTCGACTTAAAAGAAACCTCAAACTCTTCAACAATGGCAGGATGGAGAATGGAGGCCTCAGAGGGAGGAATTTAGGGAACAGAAGGAGCTTGATGGGAAGCCTCAACAGGTTCTTTGCCTTTACCTTTTCCTTTTGCTCTAGGAAGCATAACTCTTGGAGGCATAATGATGAATTTAGGGTTTTTGAGAGAAAAGGGGCTTTTGTGGCAGTTAGGGTTAAGAAACAAAAATGATGCAAATGGGATGAAGAGGAAGACAGAATGGAGTTTTATAACTGATGGACATGTCATAGCAGTTGCTGATGTGTTGATTCATAAGAAATAAACTGAATTTAAAATAGTATGCGTCGATTCATGACCTTATGCATCGATTCATTTGACGAATTTTTTTGAAATTCAGGTTGCTATGTATCGATACAAACCACGAATGTATCGATACATACTGTAACTATTTTGACAGATTTAAAAGAAAATGAATATGAATCGATTCAATATGGTTGTGATCGATACATAATGCGAGATTTTTGAAATTCAAGTGGATATGTATCGATACAAGCCACGAATGTATCGATACATACTGTAACAATTTTGACAGAAATAAAAGAAAGTGAACTTGAATCGATACAAGATGGTTGGGATCGATACATACTGTAATAATTTTTACAGTGACAAAAGAAATTTAGCATGAATTGACAAAAAAAGTGGATATGCAAAACAAACATTATGCAAAATGAAGAATGAATCATAACATTGTATGGATGCTTAAGAATACTTTACAAACAAAATATCAACGCTCAAACATTCATATGTAAAGAAGTATATGTAAGCGAGAAATAATTGCTCAAACATACATTGATCACACAATATCAACAAAGTGAAGAGAGGAACAATATTACCTCCGTCGTAGTAATCTCATGAGGTACGAGTGAAGTCTACATCCAGAACTTAGTAAACACGATGAGATAAATATAAACTAAATCAAATAAACTTAAGACACCAATGCCGAGAGATCAAGAATCCCTAATTCGCGACGAATGTTGAAGAATGGTTCAGTTGCCAAAGGTTTAAATGTCAGCAAGTTGATTTTTAGTATCAACATGCTCAAAAACAACATCTCCTTTTTCAACATGATCGCGAAGGAAGTGATGTCTAATCTCTATATGTTTGGTGCGTGAGTGTAAAACAGGATTCTTAGTGAGATTAATGGCACTAGTATTGTCACACTTAATTGGAATGCGTTTAAGTTCAATGTCAAAATCTTGTAGTTGTTGTCTTAGCCACACAATTTGAGCGCAACAGCTACCGGCTGCAACATACTCAGCCTCTGCAGTAGCCAAAGCTATGGATACTTGCTTTTTACTATGCCAACTTATTAAAGAATTTGAAAACAGATGACATGTACAACTAGTGCTTTTCCTATCTGATTTGCAGCCAGCAAAATCAGAATCAGAGTAACCTACTAAGCTGAAATCGCTCCCTTTGGAATACCAAAGCCCATATTTAGGTGTTCCATTAATATACCTAAATATACGCTTGACTGATTTTAAGTGAGATTCCTTAGGATTTGATTGATATCGTGCACACATACACACACTAAACATGATGTCTGGTCTAGAAGCAGTAATATACAAGAGAGACCCAATCATACCTCTATACCTTTCGACATCAACACACTTACCATGTTCATCTTTGTCCAAGTTTCCGTTGGTAGGCATGGGAGTGTCAATTGATTTTGAATTATTCATTCCAAAACGCTTGAGCAGCTCTCTGCAGTATTTTGTTTGACATACTGTTGTACCTTCATCGAGTTGCTTTATTTGGAGGCCTAAGAAGTAGTTCAACTCCCCCATGAGACTCATCTCAAACTCACCCTGCATAACATTAGAAAATTCTTCGACCAAGTGTATGTTAGTTGAACCAAAAATTATATCGTCTACATAAACTTGAACTAAAAGAATGTGCTTTCCTTTGTGTTTAATGAAGAGTGTATTATCCACTTTACCTCTAGAATATCCATGATCAAGTAGAAATTTGCTAAGTCTTTCGTACCACACACGGGGTGCTTGCTTAAGACCATATAAAGCACGCTTTAATTTGTAAACATGATCTAGATATTCAGAATTTTCAAAACCGGGAGGTTGTGAAACATATACTTCTTCATTTATGACACCATTTAAAAACGCACTCTTTACGTCCATTTGGTAAAGCTTGAAATTCATAGAACACGCATAAGCAAGCAAAAGACGTATAGCTTCAAGGCGAGCCATTGGAGCATAAGTCTCCTCATAATCTATGCCCTTCTCTTAGTTATACCCTTGTGCTACCAAGCGTGCCTTGTTTCTAGTTATCACTCCGCTTTCATCAAGTTTATTCCTAAACACCCATTTAGTACCTATGATATGATGATCTCGCGGACGAGGGACAAGTTCCCAAACGTCATTTCTTTTAAATTGATTAAGCTCTTCTTGCATGGCCATTAGCCAAAATTTATCAATCAAGGCCTCTTTAGCATTTTTAGGTTCCACTTGTGATACAAAAGCGAAGTGAGAACAAAAGTTACTTATCTTAGAACGAGTCAACACTCCCTTTGAAATATCTCCCAATATATTGTCTATAGGGTGGTCTTTAGAGGATTTACAAGCTGGTGGAAAGTCCTTCACTTCAGATGTTCCTTCCTCTTTATCTTTTTCATGACTAGTATCTTCCTCCTTCTCAATTTCAGCCGTTTCAGATTGATCAATTTCCGAACCAGCTTCTTTGAGTATGTCTTCTGTAGATACACCTGCATCATCAAAAGAGATACTTTTTCCGACAATTTTTGGGTAAGACTCATCAAAAGAAACATGGACAGATTCTTCAACAGAAAGTAAACGCCTATTATACACTCTATATGCTTTGCTTGATTGAGAGTATCCAAGAAAAATACCTTCATCAGCTTTGGCATCAAACTTCCCAAGATTTTCCTTACCATTATTTAAAACAAAACATTTACAACCGAACACATGAAGATGAGACAATTTTGGCTTTCTATCTTTTAAAATTTCATAAGAAGTTTTATTCAAAATAGGACGAATTAAAATCCTGTTCAGAACATAACAAGCTGTGCTAATTGCATCAGCCCAAAAATATTTTGGTAATCCACCCTCATTGAGCATTGTTCTTGCCAATTCCTCTAAAACTCGATTTTTGCGCTCCACAACACCATTTTGTTGTGGAGTTCGAGGAGCTGAAAAGTTGTGCTCAATGCCATACTTGTCACAATACTTATCAAAGAGATGGTTCTGAAATTCACCTCCATGATCGCTTCGGATTGTAACTATTTTAGAATTCATTTTGTTTTGGGACAACTTTGCAAAACTTTTAAAAGCAGAAAAAGTTTCATCTTTGCTATGAAGGAATATAGTCCAAGTGAATCTAGAGTAGTCATCTACTATTACGAAACCATAATAGTTTCCACCTAAGCTCTTTGTCCTAGATGGTCCAAAGAGGTCCATATGGAGAAGCTCAAGGGGTCTTGAAGTTGAAATTATGTTTTTAGATTTAAATGAGACCCTTGTTTGTTTCCCTATTTGGCAAGCATCACATAGGTGGTCTTTTGAAAATTTTATTTTTGGAAGACCTACTACTAAATCCTTGGATACAACCTTATTAAGCAAATCGAAATTAACATGCGCTAAGCGTCTATGCCACAACCATGAATCATCATTTAGGGCTACTAGACATTTAGTGCTTGTTAGAGATACACTCAAAAGATCAAGCATATATATGTTGTTTACTCTTACACCCTTAAACACAACATTTTATTCGGTATGTTCAATTTTGCAACAAGTTTTTGTGAAAGAAACTTTATAACCTTTGTCGCATAATTGACTTATACTCAATAAATTGTGTTTAAGTCCCTCTACAAGATGGACATCAAAAATAGTAGTGGTAGAGGGATTACCTACACTACCTTTACCAAGTATAGCTCCTTTGTTATTGTCTCCATAAGTAACATACCCCTTCTTCTTTGCTTTGAAGTCAATAAAAAGTGATATGTCACCCGTCATGTGCCTTGAACACCCGCTGTCCAGAAACCATCTTCTTTCCACGGATGCAAGACACTCGTCCTACAATATCAAAAGAGAGAGGTAGGTACCCAATTTTCATTGGGTCCAAGTGGGTAAGTGGTAACATGGTTGTCTTTAGGCTTCCATTGATAAATACCTTTAGGCACTAGAAATCTTCTAAATTTGCATTTTTCAATGGTATGGCCAGCATGACAATAATAATGACAAACACTACGATAATGTTGTTGTTTATGATTGGTCCTTAAATCCTTTGGAACAAAAGAATATTTTGCATATGGAGGATTTAATGACTTTTTGAACAACCTAGTATCAATGGCATAAGTAATCTTAGGTTGCAATGCTTTTTCCAATTTGACTCTAAGAGAAATAACCTCTTGTTGCCAAATGTGACAAGCTTCACAATGCCTTATTTTACTACAACCATCAATATCAATAAATTTTGAATTTTCTGCAATGCTAGCTTTCAAGTACTCTAAATCTTTTTCAGCATGTTGTACTTTACCTTCCAAGTATGAAAAAATTTGTTTATCGGAAGGTAATCTTTTAAATGCTTCTATAGCTTCATTATGCAGTTTTTCAAAAGCTATTTTCAATTCAGAAAAGGACATAGAAGAGAAATTGTTATAATAAGCTTGTTTTACCTTTTTATCATCACTTTTCTTCTTGTGGTGGGACTGATTTTTGGTGTGAGCCATAAGACACAAATTTGTGGTTTCATCGCTATCACTTGAGCATTGTGTACTTGATGAATCACTATCACTTTCCCAAGCAATGTAAGCTCTTCTTTGCTTATTATACCTTTTTGGTGGAACTTTTCCTTTATCCTTTTTCTTTAAAGGACAATCCGTCTTATAATGTCCGGACTTGCCACAATTAAAGCAAGACCCTCTTTCTCTATTCTTCTTAATCTCTTCCTGTTTTGAATCTATAGATTGTATTCTAAACTTTATGAGATTTTTGTCGGAATGCTTGATTCCATTCTTTCGAATGAATCTATTATATCTCCTAACAAAAAGTCCCATTTCTTCGTCACTGGAGGCTTCGTCACTACTTGACTCATTGTTGCTTAGCTCTTTTTGTGAGGACTTTGAGTTAGAAGCCATAAGAGCTATATGCCTCTTCTCACCCTCTTTGTCTTTATTTTTCTCCTTTCCCTTTTTACTTTTGTTCTCAAACTTTTCTAGACTTTCTAGTTCTTGTTGATGTTCCTCCAGCTTTCCAAACAAAGTAGTCATTGTGAGTGTCGTTAGATCGTTGGCTTCCTTGATAGCTGTTACTTTAGGTTGCCATTCCCTGCTAAGACATCTCAGAATTTTATTAGTAGCAATTTCAATGGAAACAGGTTTTCCAAGTGCATTCAAACGATTAATGAGATGAACAAATCTCTTTTGCATGTCGGGAATAGATTCTCCTTGTTTCATGCGAAAGAGTTCGAAATCTTGATTAAGTGTGTTAATGCGGGACTGTTTTACTTCAGTTGTACCTTCATGTGCAATTTCTAAAGCGTCCCACATTTCTTTAGCTGTCGAGCAATGGGATACTCGATAATACTCATCTGCACTAAGTGCTGAAATTAGCATATTTCGAGCTCTCCAATCACTTGACCACTTTTTCTCATCTTTCTCATCCCAATCATCTTCTGGTTTAGGTACTATGGCACCTGCCTCATTCATCATGGTAATTTGAAAAGGACCATTTTGAATGGCAGTCCATACGCGCCTATCCACAGAATTTATGTGAACTCGCATGCAGTCTTTCCAGTAGCCATAATTTTCACCATTGAAAACAGGAGCTCTATTATACGCCCCCTTTGGTTCAGAATCCATAACGTTACAGGCAGCCACAAAGCACCAGCGAACCGGTGCTCTGATACCACTTGTTAGACGCTATGGCTAGTGATCTAGAGGGGGGGGGGGTGAATGGATCACCTCCTTGTTTACAAGGATTTAAAAGATTTTTCAGAGTTTTCAAAGATTAACGGAAACCACGGTCCCAAATATACTTGCGTCTATTCTGGACCAGCCACTAGAAGACCGGACATGTGATAACGTGCTGGATTTATAATTGAGATGATAAAGGTTTAAACACACAAGCTGTAAAGGTGTTGAATGCACCTATCACAAAAGCTATTTCCAATGAATCAAAAACGATTAAAAACGTAAATAGAGATGGAGAAGGAATACAATACGCAGAGATTTGGTAAGGAAGTTCCCCACGTTCGTCCTCACGTGTGGGTACGTCTACCTCTCAATTTCAAACCAAAATTGAGAACTTTTATATCAATATTGCTGAAATCGTCGTTTACAAGGTTGCTATACAAACACCAGAAATCTATACACCTAGATCTTCCTATTGTATCAACCTTCACTTGATCTGAGCCAAATCAAGATTCCCTGCAAGTAATACAAACAATTCACTGGTTCACGATCTATTTGCGAAATCTCCCAATTTCCAAACCTTACGCTGCGGCTGAATCTGTTTCGTAAACGTGACTAACAAACCCTCAAGAACACGCCCGTTCTTGAAGGAAAACCCAACTGGTTTTTCCTTGAAACCTTCTTTCACTCTTCAACTCAGCTGGATCTCCGATCGTACCACTGAACGTTATCTCATAAACCTTTAATTCACAAAACAACACTAATTCCTTGTTAATGTTCTTGAATCAAGGTATTTGAGAAGATGATGAAGATGAATTTGATTCTAGGTTTCAATCCCGCTCAACATTGAATTGTCCACACTCAAAATTCGTTTTATTGATGTGTTCTTCAATGATCCTTGACTTTCAAGTTCGTAAGCAATTCCTCTGTATCCTCTGCACTAACAGAAACACCAAACATATACTATACAGATTCTGTTAGAAGTAAAAACAGAAAAATGAATCGATTCAAGACACGAATGAATCGATACATAATGGTATTTATACTGTTATGTATCAATGCATAATATCATGAATCGATACATACTGAACAAATAAACAAAAGCAGAGAAATGAACATACAATGAATCGATGCCTGTTTGTATGTGTCGATTCATAGAAGAAATTCCAGAACCATTCTTACAGCATGAATCGATGCATGATGGAATGAATCGATTCATTTTGCGAATTTCCAGAATTATTTCTATAGCATGAATCGATGCATGATGGAATGAATCGATTCATTTTGCGTATTTTCAGAAATTCAAAGACATTATTAAAAATGAGACAAGAGATATAAAGGCTAGCAATGCATACAAAGTGTCTTAATATGAAGCATATGATAAAAGCACAAACACCTAAAATTTATAATCATACAAAACTAGAGTTGCTCACATCTTTTTTTCGTCTTTTTAAAACTCAACCTGATTATAGTGATTTACATACGTTTAGTTGTGTATGTTTTGTTCACTTACCTCCGTTTGAAAGAAATAAACTTGGAGCACAGTCTGTTCAATGTACATTTATGGGGTATAGCAACTCTCATAAGGGTTTTATGTGTTATGATGTATCTAATCACCGCTTTCGAGTTTCTAGTAATGTTACATTTTTTGATAATCAATATATGTTTCATTCTCTTTCTCCTTCCACAAAGGATATTACTATTCTTCCTAATTTTTACTTTATGCCTCAATCTATAGAACATTGTAAATCAAGAATCACATATGTCAGATAACGCAGGAAAGAGGTTCCCACTGCCCCTCTCGACACTGATGTGCCACCTGATCTTGAACCGGTCGAACCACGACGTTCTGGTCGAATATCTAAAGCACCAGATAGATATTCACCAGACATGTATGATTCCTCACATACTTTTCTGATTGCCTCATTGTCTAACATATTTATTCCTACTTGTTATGCACAAGCTATTAAAGATGTGCGTTGGATAAAAGCAATGAATGAGGAACTCCAGGCTCTTAAAGAGAATTTAAAATGGGATATTGTCTATTGTCCCCCTGATATCAAACCTATAGGCTACAAATGGGTGTATTTTGTGAAACTAAATTCTGATGGGTCTCTCAACCGTTTTAAGGCTCGATTGGCCGCCTTAGGAAATAAGCAAGAATATGGAATTAATTATGATGATACATTTGCATTGGTTGCCAAAATGACTTATGTTCGTACAATAATCTCTATAGTTGCTTCTAACGGGTGGTCTCTTCATCAAATGGATGTGAAAAATGTTTTTCTTCATGGTGACCTAACTGAAGATATTTATATGACTCCTCCTCAAGGTTTATTATCGTCATCTAAGGGTGTGTGCAAACTCAAACACTCCTTATACGATTTGAAACAAGCGCCTCGAGCATGGTATGAAAAATTTCGCTCCACTCTACTTTGGTTCTTTTTTACTCATAGTTAGTATGATTTTTCTCTATTTATTCATTGAACGACTACGAGAATTGTGCTACTTCTTCTGTATGTTGATGATATGATTATTACTGGTTCTGACCATGCTTTGATTCAAGGCCTCAAACAACAGTCACAAGCATCGTTTTTCATATGAAAGATCTAGGTAATTTGCATTATTTTCTTGATCTCGAGGTTCATTCTACATCCAAGGGCATCTTCCTCCATCAACACAAGTATGCCACACATTTAATTTCTCTGGTTGGTCTTCAATCGGCTAATCCAGTGGATACTCCTGTTGAGCTTAATGTTAAATACCACCGTGATGATGGTGATCTCTTGCCTGATCCCTTATTGTAATGTTAACTCGTAGGAAGCCTTAATTACTTGACTGTTACTCGCCCTGACATATCTTTTGTTGTTCAATAAGTAAGTCAATTCATGCATTCTCCTTGTCATCTTCACTTGGCAGCAGTTTATCGCATAATTCGCTACTTGAAGGGAAGCTTTCATCGTGGTTTATTCTTTCCTAATGGAATTTCTCCCAAATTGAGTGCTTATAGTTATGCCGATTGAGCAGGGTGTCCTGATACTCGACGATCTGTCACTGGTTGGTGCATGTTTATTGGCTCGTCGTTGATCTCAAAGAAAAGTAAGAAACAAGCGAGAGTCTCTAAATCTTCTACTGAATCTGAGTATCGTGCCATGTCTTCTGCTTGTTCTGAAATAATTTGCCTTCATGGTCTTTTGGCTGCACTTGAATTTCCTCAAATAGAGCCAACTTCACTTTATGTTGACAATACAAGTGTCATCCAAATTGTTGTGAATCTTGTTTTTCATGAACGCACCAAACATATCAAAGTTGATTGTCATTCAATTCGTGATGCGTATGATAACCACCTAATATCACTTCCTCATGTTAGTACTCAATTGCAGATTAGAGTACCAAGGTTGTTTCGCGTCACGTCATCAGATTCTTATTAGCAAATTGATGCTCGTTGACCAGCAACGTCAATTTGAGGGGGGGGGGGGTGATTAAGAATTAGTTTACTCATAGAATAAGAGTTTTTTCCTAGAATATGGGAAATAAATTAGAAATTGATTTATTCTCATTAAATATAATTATTTAGTGTAATTACCTGTATAACTCTGTAATCTCTATATATACAAGAAATAACAATGAGAAAGGCATAAGTCAATTTTCATGACAATAAATATCATGCTAGTCTCTAACCATTGTAAAGGGTGGTGAGAATCTTAATTAGGATGAGAGAGGTTAATGGTTGATATTCACTTGTAATCTTTGAATCCTTCTTAAAAAAGTGAATAATAAAATAGTTTTAACCAATTCTTTATTCTTCCTCCTCTTTTCTTTTCTCTATCATTTATGAAACATAATAGAGTTTCTTATTTCTCGTGTTTGTTCAAGAAACTCAATATTTATCTCATAACTTTGTTTTTCTATTGACGATATCGATTCATAACACATACTCTACAAAGGTCACTCAGGTGTTCAAAAGGTGTTATGTACTGCACTTGTCAAAGTAACTGCACCCATGGAAGGAACTGCTAAAAGCTATGAACTTGGTAGGTGGCGCTTTCCCTTCAGTACATGTGTGTTTCTGATATTTTCTTGAAAATGTAAGAGCTGCTTCATTTGCTTCAATTTGCTTTGTAAGTTCTATCTGCATCATGTTTTAAAAAAATACAGATACAGATAAAAAAACATTAGTTTAACAAATGTGAAAACATATCGATACAAGATATGAAATAATAGAGATGAATGCAACAAACATAGATAATAAGCAAATGAAAGCGGCGTAGAAACTGAAGTGTTTATGCTTTCTAAATCGGCCTTTTTCACAGTATTTTAGCTTTCTTTCTGTTAATGGAATTATGGAAATACAACGAATGCAATGGGATTACAGAACCTGAAGTGTGACACTGTTAGAAAAGAAAACAAAAAGTGACCACCTAAAATTTCTAAAAGGGAAAAGCCCATTGCAAAACTTCTATGAAAATCAATTTGACCCTTCAATTTCTTTATGCCTCCATAACTTATCCAGACACCACTACAAACCATTTTTTATCCTCAGCATCAATGTTGTAACATAATTTCTTTGTGAAGAATTGAAAAGCTGCACAATGCACTACCATGTTGAAGCATTCTCCTACGATGTACTTAGTACCAAAGACCTCTTTCATGTCCATCTCCGCGAGAATGACAAGCCGAGTAACGATACCGCATCTCTTATATATGCATTTGATTTCTAACTTACAAAAATGTTCATACATAACACTAGTCATAACACACACAAAGAAATGCAAAATATTACTACTATTGGTTTGAAAAGCTAAACTGTTTTTTGTTATACATAGTAGACTAATAGTCTTTTCATTTGTCAAAAACAACTAAAACTCTTCACTACTAGCTTCATTCCCTTTCTCTATCCTTCACTAGTAGCTTCATCCTTTTGTTGAGAAGTTTCTGCATCAAATAAAACGGAAGAATATATTTTATTAATAATATGAAAAAGAGATCTATTAGCTATTGAAATGTAAACTAAACATCAATTAGTCTTACTTGCAGATGCTGAACAATCTGCGTTCATTTCATTCGTCTTCCTAAAGATGTGAACTTGAAGAGTCACATTAGTTTTATGAATGAATTCAAAGTTACAAACATCACCGACTTTCAAATTATTATCCTTTGAGAATTTATTCCATCCACAGGTGACTTCAAACTTTGTTCTTCCCATGGTCATTCTGATTTTGTACCGTGCAGGCCAAACTCTTTCACAATCCAGCACTCGGAAATAAATATTCCCTTCCTTCTTATCCAAATCAAAATGTGTCTTACCAAATCCAGAAGGTATAGCCTGCCAAACAAAATAAAAAGGCAAATGTTAATGAATAGAAACTTAACTAATTTTACTTACAATTCTAAACTACTATGTTCGTTTGCTACTTACCAAACAAAAACGGCTTCCAACATACGATGCACCCATGACAAGAACAAAGGATGGATTACAGGTTTTGAACTCTTTTGCTCTGTCAAGTGTTGTATTCACTTGTTTTCCTGCAAAAACGGAACATCATACATAATTCATGCTGATAAAAATATCTTCCCATTTCCATAGAATTTTTAATAAACTTAACAACTGAATATAAAAGATAATAACTTATACCTTTGCGCTTTTTGACCGAACTAGTGCTTCCAATTTCGAAGGAGGAGTAAGCTTTTCTCTTTTGACTTGCTTTACAATCTTCTTCATTGTTGACTTCAACTCTTTTGAAAGGATATGTTATCTCTGTAGCACTCTTATCAAAGATTCTCACCTCAAAATGGGAGGTTGTCTCATATTTGAAAACTAGAAGATGTCCATGAGATAGAGAATGATACTCTTCAAATTCTTTCCAACCCTTTTCAAACCATATCTTGCCATCACTTTTTACCAAACTTACTTTCCAATCTGCACCATTGGGAGTCTTTAGACGTATAGCTTTTGGTGGAAGACATCCTCCATATTTCTTCACAAACTTTCTTGGTATCATCTGTCAAAAAAAAATCTATCATCCGTGGCAGAGAAAGCAACATAACATGAAAAAGAAGAAGATGATGATGTTATTAAGATAAAGAAACATAAAGAATTAGTAAGAAGAAAGAATCCAATAAATAAGAGACTTACAAGCTTTCCATGATCAAGACTTTCAGTTACTATTATCTTGAAAAAGTGAACTGGAGCAAATTCACTAGCCATGAGTGATAAGCCTGCTTCACTAAAATATGCATTGGAAATTTAGATATCAATTGACAAACAAGAGCATATTAATATTAAAGGGACAACTTCTCTCTCTATCCCTTTCACCAATCACATGATACCAACTTTTTAAGTTGGATAGATAAGAATTCACCGATATTAATTACTATTTGGATTTTCTTATTTTTTCTAACAACTCTTCATTACCCTATATCTGTTTTTTTTACCCTAGGTCTGATTTTTCAATCCTATCATAGCTCAGGACTTCATGGAAGTTTGACCGGTAAAATTTTTTTTTAAGCTCCAATTAAAGTATTTATTTGAGATGCTTTAAATATAATCTTACAATTTATCCTTCTTTAATATCTTAAATCACTCTAACTTTTGGATACTTGAAGATAAAAACAAATACCATCCAATTTTACAATTTGATTTTGTTCTAAGTATATATTTGTATGGGATGATATCCATTTATCCCCTACTATATATATATGTTATTCCAAAAACTCTGTAAAAAAAAATTGCATAAAATATCCTAACTTTTAAAAATAGTAGTATAAGATATGTGCGTTCCTACATGTAAGTTTATTGATATCATAAATCATTTGACAATGATTGATCCTTATTGATATATAATTATTATTATAAAAATTACTAATAATTACAAATATTTAAATATAAAGATACATCAAATAAACAATATGATAAATCTAATATGTCTAGTTACTAAAAATATTTATAAATATCACTAATCATTTTAATATTTACAATAAAGACCATTTTTCAAAATACTAACGATCAAGAATATGCTATTATCTTTATAAGGATAATTAACTAAATGTAACATAACTTATTTTAAGAGCCTATGCAAAAGTTAATTTTTAATCTTTAGGCATGAAATATATTAAGTGTAAACTAAAATTTTCTAATTCATGTTAATGGAATATGTCTAATTATAATTATAAAAAAAAAAAAATCCTTAATATTGGGGAAGTGTGTGTGGGCCCTACCCCTTTCCAGATTGAAGAGTTTTCCATATATCCCTATATTTTGACCTATATTCCTACAAAATTTTCAAAATGCTAAATATAACCCTGATGTCAGACCGTCAGAGATTCGAAAAATTTACCCAAAAAATCACCTTCTGTAAGACTTTAGATATGACTTCCGGTATGTTTTTTTCCAAACCGGAAGACTTAGGGAAAGTGTTCCGGTTTAATAATTTTTTATCACCGGAAGACTTAGGGAAAGTGTTCCGGTTCGGAACAGAACCAATAAGATTTCCGGTTGTCAAGTTTTCATGTACCGAAACACTTCAGGTAAGAGTTCCGGCTTGTTCCAAATACACTACCGGAAGACTTACTTGAAGTGTTCCGGTTTATTTTATTTTTAATTTTTTAATTTTCTTTATAATTTGTTAATATACAATTAAGGAAGAAAAAATATTTGATTTAACAACATAACAAATATTTATTACAAATTAAAATATTTGACATTAACAATTAAATATACAATTAAGAAAGAAAAAAATTATTTTACATTAACAACATAACAAACTAGTATGATACTCGTGCGTTCGCACACATTTGTTCTTAGAATGTATTTGTTTTAAGAATTTATTTGTTTATATTTAAAATTTGAAAATAAAAAGTATCTAATTAATAAAAATATGTAAATAAAAAAATATAATATATATTTAAAATGAATTATAAAATATACTATATATTTAAAATGAATTAATAAAAATATGTAAATAATAAAATATAAAATATAATTCATTTAAATTGTATGCTTATTTTAATATAAATTTTGATACTAATTAAAATGAATTAAATGAACTTTAATATAAATACTAATAGAATGAAACATAAATAATGTATGAATAAATAGTATCAAAATTGTATAATATTTTTTATTAATCATACAATCTATTTGTTATTTATAAAAGAAGAAAACCTAGATACAATTCTTTATGCGTGCTTTATACTTAAAATATGACAAGTGTATAAATTCCTCCTATATGTATGTCATTTATTTTTCCTATTTTTACTCCATAAAAAATATTTAAATATACTTGTCATATTTTAATTGAAAATAGAATAAACCACACCTAAGGAATTGTATCTAAGTATTTTCCTTTATAAAATTTAAAATTTTAACCACACAAGTTCATCAATGATCAATATATATTTATCTATATATAATATAAAGTAATTAAAATATTAAAATTAAAATTTTATTGGGGTCAATTCCACTCAAATATGAAATAATATAGTACATATACTCATGGGTACATATATGATATTGATATTAACACATTTAATTAAATATTGAATAATAACAAGAATAAATTTACTATTGACTTAAATATTTTTATAAATAATTCCAAAACAAAATTATTTATATATAGAAATAATTATACCGTTGATTCAAATATTGTTATATATAGAATAATATATTTTATTTGTAAATTGATTTTAATCAATAATATATTAAATTGTTATTATTAATTGAATTATATAATTTGATTGAATATATCTTCACCATATTTTGTCAATTTAAGATTTTTATTATAATAAAATATTTTATTATCATCAAATATTTTTAAACAATGTCATTTTTATAAATGAGACTAAGTTTACTATTGATTCATATATTTTTATAATTAATGTCAATCATTCTTACAAACGGGAAAAATGTTAGTAATTCAAATCTTTAATTATTATTTTTTTGAACACGGGTACTGATATGACACATATAATACTTATATTAGGAACAAATATTACGTATTCATACGAGTTACTAATTAAAATATTGAATATTAACGGAAACATGAAGTTATCGATCAAACTATTGAATATTAACGAAAACATGAAGTTGCTAATCAAAATATTGAATATTAAGAGAATCGTAAAGTTATTAATCAAAATATTGATTATTAACGAGAATATTAAATTACTGATCAAAATATTAAATATTAACGGAAACATTAAGTTACTGATATAAATATTAAACAATAATAGAAACATAAATTTACTAATTAAAATATTGGTATCCTATAGAATTGATTCTATTTATTTTTAAATATATATTATATTTTTTTATTTACATATTTTTATTAATTAGATATTTTTTATTTTCAAATTTTAAATATAAACAATTAAATTCTTAAAACAAATACATTCTAAGAACAAATGCGTGCGAACGCACGAGTATCATACTAGTTTGTTATGCTGTCAAATAATTTTTTTCTTCCTTAATTGTTAATTAACAATGTCAAATATTTTAATTTGTAATAAATATTTGTTATGTTGTTAAATCAAATATTTTTTTCTTCCTTAATTGTATATTAACAAATTATAAAGAAAATTAAAAAATTAAAAAATTAAAAATAAACCGGAACACTTCAAGTAAGTCTTCCGGTAGTGTATTTGGAACAAACTGGAACTCTTACCTGAAGTTTTATGGTACATGGAAACTTGACAACCAGAAGTCTTATTGGTTCTGTTCCGAACCGGAACACTTTCCCTAAGTCTTCCGGTGATCAAAAATTACTAAACCGGAACACTTTCCCTAAGTCTTCCGGTGATCAAAAATTACTAAACCGGAACACTTTCCCTAAGTCTTCCGGTTACATCAGGATTATATTTGGTATTTTGAAAATTTTGTAGGGGTATAGGTCAAAATGTAGGGGTATATGGTAAACTCTTCTTCCAAATTGCTTGTTTAACGTGTGGGTTGAATTTGCAATGACTACAGGACAATTATTCTTTTTTACAGACATTTTACATAGGGATGGAAAAACGGGTCAGGGCCCGCCGGCCCGTCCCGCCACCCGCCAAAAAATGGCGGGCTGGGTTGAGATTTTGAGTCCGCCAACCCGTTTCTCCCGCCCCACCAAAATAAAAAACCCCGCGGGCGAAATACATAATGGGGCGGGGTTGACCCGCCAACCCGCTAAAATTTTTGAAACCAAAACACTTAAAAATTTATTGTAATATGCATTTATATTTATATGTATGTCATAATTCAAATTTAAATGAAATTATAGTAAAACAATTCAAACTTAAAATGAGTTATTGTTATATGCATCCATATAGAAAGTTTAGAAAAAGTATGTAAAGTTGTATACAATACCAATATAGATATTTATTTATATTGCGTATAAAAACTCTAACCAATAAAATATTGCAATGACAAATTCTCTATAATGCAATGTATACATAATATATAATACATAGTGCAGAGAAAAAAACACATGACATTGCTATACTGTAATACATATAGAATATTCTAATTTAATATTTCAATTATAATATGTAAATATTTTTAATTGTGAAATTACTAATCCATTTATATATACTGGAACATTCATATATATCAAACTATATGCAAAGTAGTTTTCATTATTTCTTAACATATACATCTATTTTTAAACTATATTATGTACTGAACATATTCAACCAGTAAGAATTTCTCTATTATCATATATGCGACACAATAATTTTATTAACATTTAAGTTACTTCTCTATATAGTTGGCTTTATTTCTTGTTAATCACATTAGTTTGATTCCTCATCTCTTACAATTTAAAAATAGCTATAAAAAATACAAAAAATAAAAACAAAAAAGAAATTTAAAAATAACATATAAAGAAATGGAAAAAAAATAAAAATAAAAAAGAAGGCGGGCAAGCCCGCCGCCCGCCAACCCGCCGGCGGGGCGGGGCGGGCTTGAATTGCATGCCCAATTCACCTTGGCGGGCATGCCCGCCCCACTCTTTTTTTGGCGGGGCGGGGTGGGGCGGGGCGGGCGGCCCGTTTTGACACCCTCAACATTATTGTTTATCATATTGAAAAGGATTACTAATTTTTGTACGATGAATTCTTATTTATTCAACTTAAAAAATTAGGTAATATTACATTTAGTGTAAAGTGTATTGAAAACAACAAACAATTATATTATTTTATAATTAATTAAATGAGTAAAAATCAAATGATGACATGTGATTGGTTGAAGGTACACTATCCAACTTTTTGTAGGATAAAGAAATTGTCACCATTTTGTATTGTTCCAAAGTACATGGTTTTTTAAGAAATTCAAAGAGGGTTTCTTTTAGTTGAGTAATCTATTCTTGTTGACTTGTGTTTATAAATCATTCACATCTATAAATTTTCTATTAATGTAAAAAAGATATTAGAGTCTGTTTGGTAAGATCCAGAAAAGAGCTTTTAGCTTATAGCTTATAGCTTTTCAACTCATATTAATGGAAAAGCTCTGTTTGTAACTGCCTTTTAGTTTTTAGCTTATAGTTTTTTTACTAGCTTTTAGCTTTTTTTTTTTCAAAAGCTATTTGAAGTAGCTTTTGAGCTTGTAGCTTTTAGCTTATGATTTTTTTTGCCATTTGTACCCTCATTATTTTATTGAAAATTCATTTTTACCCTTTATATTCTATTATGATTTAAATTAAAATAATTGTAATTTAATTAAGGGAATAAGAAAGGTTAGCCATTATTTCTATAAAACAAATACACTATGCATTTAATCTTCCATTTTATTTTATGTAATGTTCACTCAATCTTCATCCATTCTCATTCTCTAAAGAATCCACATTTGCTCTGAATTGAAGTTCACTCCTATTTCATCATTCGTAGTCTACTGCCAAATCATATATCTTTATCTCTCATTTTCATTTTTACACAGGTATCTTCATTTCTCCTAAACTTATTATTTTTTTCTATTATACTTCAATATATTTTTGTTTGTAATATTGTTACTGTATGATTTGTTTTCACCTGTTTTTGTAAAGTTGTTTGATTCTTGACTTATAAAAAAACCCTAAATCCTAATTTTATATTTTTATTAATAATGATGAATAGATGAAATTATATGACTTGCAACATTTTGATTTATTAATTTTGCTGACTTGATGAGAGTGATATGTTTTAGATGTATTGAGATTTTGTTGTTACTTATCTCTGTGACTTGCTTGTACACTAAATATTTTTTTAAATCGTAAAAGTCAAAAATATTAATCTTCGTTATTGTATGTTGTCAAATTTATAAGATGGCTTCAAGTAAAGATCAAATGGAAGGAACCAAAGTTAAATGGACAAATGAGAATGAAAAGATATTTTGTGACGTTTGTATCAAGTTTATTAGAAAGAACGGGCGTGGATCATTTAAATGGAAGGAGATTAGCAAAGAGTTTGAAGTTGCCACCAACATAAGATGTTTGGAAAAATCTTTAAAGAATAAATTTGATTCTATGAAAAATGATTGGCGCCTTTGGAAATTTCTCAAGTTTGGTGAAACTGGCATATGATGGGACACATTCATCTCTTAGAAGTTGTATAGAAAGATCATTTGGAGTGTTGAAGAAAAGATGGAAAATACTTAATAAAATGCCACAATTTAGTGTTAAGACCCAAATTAATGTTATAATAGCTGCTTTTGCATTGCATAATTATATCAGGGCAAACTCACAAGATGATGCAATGTTTAATGTTCTTGAGCAACATCCAAATTACATACCTCATGATGAATTTCAAGATAATGTTGATAATTTTCAAGCTAGAGAAAGATCAGAGGGGGATCAAGGAGATCAATCAAGATGAAGGAAATTCGTAATAACATTGCATCTTTATTGTGGAATGTTATAGACAATAAACTTAATTTTATAATTATTTTAGATTAATGTAGTTGAATTCAAAATTACAATATTATTATTTTAGATATCTTACTAAATTTACAATATGTTTAATTTATTATTTAATATTTATTTTAGATTAATATAATTGAATTCAAAATTACAATATATTTAATTTAATATTTATATTTAAAATGTTTTACATTTAATTGTTAATAAATTTATATTTATTGAATAAAAAATAATTTAATAATAGGACCACTATTTTCTTAATTAATAATGTCTTTTTATGTCATTTTGTATTTATAAGCTAGTTTAACCGCTAATTTACCAAACACTCAAATTAACTTATCAGCTATAAGTCATAAACTATCAACTATAAGTCATCAGTTATAAGCTAACAGTTATAAATCATCAACTACCAGCTAACACAGCTAGCTTATCAGCTATCAACTAATTTTACCAAACAGAGCCTTATTGTCCTAAAATCAAAACTAACATCCTATATTTTAGACACATGTTTTTCTAATGAGAGCAAAAAGAAGAATAAAAAAGAAGTATGTGCCTAATTGCAATTATAAAATAATATTCCTTAACTTAAAATGAAGTATTTGACATTATGATATTAAGTTCATATATCTAAGCAATATAGTACACAAAATATGTTGGTTAGTATAATAATTGTATGTATTCATCAGGTGACTATACAAGATGTAGGAAGGCACTTTTAAAAAAAAAGGCAAAGAAATTTTATTAAAAGGATCAGCATGAGACATGCTCTATCAAGTACAAATTGCAAGTATACATCAAAATAGTTATATCAGCACCAATATGATAAAACAGAGATAAACCCCCACACCAGAAGAAGTAAATCGAGACAACTATAAAACACACTCCAAAATAAGAGCCTCCAAAGAGGAAAGCTGAACCAGATAAAAATCCCACCCAGTCTTCCAGGCAGCCTAAACCGATTGGATAAAAAAGCCACGAGAAATCGCAAAAATTGGGACAAGGCTCCAACTTAAAAGACAGCATAACCACGACTACCCAAGAATACTAATATCAAGCAGACTCTGAAATACTCCAGCAACAAAAACTGAACTACTCCCAGCAGCAAACAAACAGGCACAAAGGAAGAATTTACAGATAAATACCAACTCCCAGCAAAATGCAGAGGACAGCAAATTGCAACACCGTGTCTTTCGATGCTCCCGAGAGATTACTGCATTTTTCTGCTATTGATAAAATGTGCCCCTATCAGAATTCAATCGATGTTGCATGTCAAATACATCAAAACCAAAGTATATTACTCTTCAAAATTGCAGTATCCACACGAATTATTGGCATCTCAAAATACTCAAATTATTTGACAAAATGCATGAAATGACTTTTTATAGAAAAATGTTATATAGTAAAGCAAAATTCATATTAGAGACATCATAGAAACACAAATCCATTCTAAGGATGAAGACATTTTGCATAGCAGTAAATAACACAAGTCCTACTCTATTTCCAACAAACAAATGCATAATAAATAACTAAGTTTTGGCATAGCAGTAAAAGATACAACTCAATTATTAAACATATCCATGAATCATCATCTAGGAAAACTCTCCCCACTACTTAGTTAATTGAATCTAGCCAAGAATGCCGAGAATAACTCTTCCTACAAGATAAGACGCTTCTACAAATAAGGTCTAATCCTTGGCTTATGATCAAATAAATTTTTCACCAATTCTTTAAGGGCTCGTGATTAACTAATGATGCTAGCTTGGTGATACCTGCCTAATTATTATTGTCTTATGTACATTTTTAACAATAACTAAACTAAAACCACATTTCAATGCTTTTCAAATAATGCGAATACAACAATGACATTTATGACCAATGGCTTAATATCATCTATTAAGATCAACTTTGGTTTTCTATTGCAGGCAAAAATCAAATAATGAATTTCCGCCAAAAAGTAGGAACTACCCTATCAACCAATCTAGTTGAGAATGAATTGGTAGTTAGTTTTAAAAAATTAAGATGGAACCATTTGTTTTGCAGTGGCAGGTATTGCAGGGTCCCAAGATAAACATGTATGAAAACACACACAAGATAAACATGTATGATGCAAGAACCTCTTATGCATAAGAATAGTAAATATTAGTACAACAAACCAATAACTTCATTGTCTTCCATATTGATGTAGCTGAAAATGGAAAGGAGTCAACTAATAGCAGCCTGTTACTGATATAAGGGCAGTGGATTGGAGTAGTTCCCAGTAGGGATGTAAATGGATATCCATGGGGACAAATACTATGATATTTGTATATGTTCCATTGGATAAATATGATATTCATATCCACCTCATATCCATGCGGATATCCGTTAAATGGGTAATCCGCAGATTTTACGGTATCCATGGATATTTACAGATATTCGTGGATATTAATATTTTTTATAAAAATTATTTTTTGGAAAAAATATTTTTAACTTCTTTTAAAGACACAATAAATTATTATCACATAGCATCCATACAATTTACTCTTAATTTAACAATAAATTCTTGTTAAATAATTTTTTTTATTCTGTTTTATAATTATTTAGATTATTCGGATTGGATCGTGTCGATACGATTTTTTCGCATCTGTATGTATGAGGCGTGACACTTGTACTGATCCGATCCAGTGGCGATGATCACAACTTTTGCGTTAGCAATGTCGTTGTTCTCTTTTTTAATTCATATTTTTTTATGCTATATATCTAGATCTGCACAGATAACTAACTACCCTGATTTTTTCATAAACCTTGACAATTTTGCCACAAACTCTAAATTTCAAACTTAAAACTTTAACTCTGTTATTTTCCTAAACCTTAAACTTTTTATTAAACCTTAAAATATATATCTTTTTTTACTAACCCTAAAAAATTTTCAAACCCTAAACCTTTTTCTCTAAACTTTTTTATTTTTTATTCATTCTTGTGATATTCATTACCTGTCTATTATTACTACTTTGAAGTATCATTTATTTTTCCGTCATTATGATTATGTAACTGCCCCAAAGTGTTGTAATAGTTAGGGTTTTATTTTCTGCCATTTTATTTTCTGTCATTTTATTTTCTGCCATTTTATTTTCCTCCATTTAAATTCCTGCCATTGATCCTATTTTTTTTTTGTGGTTAGTAAATTTAGGGTGTGACAAGATTTAATGAAATAAAAAAGGTTTAGATGATAAAAATAATAAGATAAATTTATGAAAATAATATTCACACACGTAAGTCGATCGTTCTACGCCATCAGCACTTCCTAGGGTTTTCCCTCTCAGTTGCCTTGAAACAAATGGTCAGGTCCCTCGAATAAGGGGTATCTAAAAAGCAATGTCCCTTAATAAAAAAAATCATCAAGTCTCTCTCATATTCAAAAGATCTTAAGTCCATTCGATGTTGCCTATGAGAAAAGATCTGGTCCCTTCGGTAAAAAATGATGATAGTCCCTACGGATTGCTAAAGACACCCCTACAAGTTATCTTCATTGACCATACGATGATCCTACGCCCGTCCCTTAACAAAATCCAAGGTAATGACTACCTACTCCTTAATAGTAGGGACAGTCTTACCCTTGAAAGAAAATAAAAGAATAAAAAAAATACTAGTCTAGGGTAAGTAGCTCTCAGATACTTGCTCACTTTTTCAAAATACTTTTTACACCCCACTTTTCAAACAATTTTCAAACTTAAAAGCTTTATATACATCCATACGAGGATCATTACAAAGACTTATGAAAATTTCTAAACACACACTATACATTTTTCAAACAAATAAGTGAGCTAAGTAACTAAGAGCCCATGGATAACCATGGATATAAAGGGTGCTTATACCTTCCCTTTATATAACCTACCCCCCGAACTCAAAATTTTTAAAAAAGGTATTTCCTGTTCTTTTATACCCTTTCCTTATTGGATAAAATAAAAGTCGGTGGCGACTCTTGCTATCTGCACATGTTTTTGTCAAACAAAAACACTCAAGTCAGTTTTCCCACCGTGTTACATTATGTGATGTAAACACCACCATTTTTCATTTCAATGTCAATTTCATTAAAGCTTTTACTGGAAGCCTTTTACTTTGCATTTTTATCTTCGAGCAAGTTACATTTCCAGCAATTTATTGTTTTTCTTTTATTGCTTTCATTTATATTTCCTTGCACCTTTATCTTTTTGCAATCTATTTTAGACTTTAAACGTTTTGAATCTTATTTTACTTTATTTCATCTTTTTACCAAATCTTGTTATAAGTTATGTCGAAGAGTTTGTAACATTTGTTCAAACACTAAACAAAACCAATTATAGCACATCTCCTCGGATAAATTTGGTTGATCATATGAGTAACTAAGAACATTTCTAGTGTTGTTAGAGGACCAACAGTTATTTACCATTTTTCAAGGTAAACAAATTGGCATGCCCATTGGGACCGGTGCTACAATAACCAACTTTTAGATGTTTTATAACTTACTTTTCTTTATGTGTTCATTGGTCAGAGCGTCGTGTGATCTTTTTTTGCATGCATTTGAGAAGTGGAAAGGTAGCCACAACTGACGAGTATAGACCAAAGAAAAGAAATACGAGGAAAATGGCATCTAGCCAAGGGAATCCAAATGATTCAAATCCCCAAACGGCTAAGTCGAATCCTCAATGAGTAGTTCAAATGCCCAAAACATCAATGTCAATATGCAGGATCCTCAAAGGAGTGACGTGGTTCCACCCCCTAATCCTTCGACTGGAGGAACAACGACGTCATCCTTGGTGTCAGAACCAGCATCTTCGATGGCATGAACAGGAGCGACGTACATAAGGCCTTACACTTAACTAGTGTTGGAATACATTGGAGAAAATCCTCAAACTCCACCACAAAGTACATCAATGTTTAGGTATTTTCCTCCCCCATGGTTTTCACAGCCTTTTCCTAGGAACCTAATTTATGGCATGCCAATGACGATGATGCAAAACTTGCGTAACGCACCCCCGGTGTTTTCAGAAAATGTGTTTGCTTCACCCTTACAGGAATCAGGATATGGAGTAAACATGGGTCAAAACTGTCAAACCATAGGGTTGGGATACTCTATCCAAGGTCCTGACTTGACGAATGAATCTGCGGCTTATTTAAGGCAACAAATGGATGAAAGCAGCATACAAATGGTACATACTTTGTCTCAAACTATGGGAGAAATTTTTCAATCTTTGATCCAGAGTACTACTCAAACTAATCAGCAAATGACATCCCAAATGGAGCGAATAATGGAGTTCATAAAAGTACCAGCCCCAGTTCGACACCCAACCAGGGAATATATGAGGGAAAATCAAGGTGTTGAAATTAGGGAGAATATCCAACATGTGAATCCAAAAAATTAGGAGGTGGTCGAACCACCCAGTGTCGAACCTCATAGAAATCACATCCTTATTCTTGAGGAAGAAGAACCAAGGGTAGTGATAGTGAACAGAAACCAAAATGAAGATAATGTGGTTCAACAAGTTCGATATAACAATATGGCAGCAGAGAATAACTTAGCAGCCATCTTCAAAAGGATAATGGCTCGAAGTGTGTCGCTCCATGGATTTCCATTCTAGTACAAACGCGAAAGTGGCGCGGAAAAGGGTAGAGTCGCCATCCAAGAATTTTTATCCCGAAGGAACGGGAATGGTAATGTTGCACAAACCGAAGAAAACAAATTAAGGAAAAAGGTCTTGTGAACCAAAGAAACTGGGTTCGGGAGTCGGTTACGACCTGGGAAGGTATTAGCACCCTAGATCATCCGCCGTACTCGACGGGATCCACGCTTGCAAAGAAAATATTTTAAAGGGTAAAGAAAATGAAATTTGCTGCAAATGAAAGACTGAAACTGGATAAGAAAAGAAAAGAAAGGGGGGAAATGTAGGGAAAATAAAAGAGTGCTCGAACGGGCCCTACCCTGCTGCCTACGTACCTCATCTGGACATGAGGATCAGAGTCTTCGTAGTTCCCCTAACTAGGGGTGGAAAAAATTGCTTGTGTTTTAAATCTTGAACTGCTTATGTCAATGCTCAAGTGTTGCAGGCTCGTCTTCCTCAAGTGCGTTACCGTCTTGCAAAGTGACAAGTAGGCGCAAGTTCATACGATGAGAGTGAGTGAGGTGAGAAAAGAAGTCCTGAAGGAGAGACGCTTATTCTTTGTTTGGTGTTTTTTAGAAGTTTTTTAAGAGTATGGCATAAGGAAGTAAAAGCAAATCCTTTTCTAAGGAATGTGTTCTTATTACCACATTCCTAGATAGAATGAGTAATAAGTTCACCGAGAATGAAGAAGACCCTCAAACTTGTTTCCAAAGATTAGGGTTTGAATTCAGTAACTTGCTTGGAATTATTAAGTGTGTTGTGAATTAAATGAATAAGTATTTTTTTATGGTTTTCTTTGTGAAAATAGTCTCATGATTGAACTTGTGCATAATAGATAAACTTATACCACCACCAATATGGGGTGAATACAAGTATCCATGGAATAAGGCCATGTATCAAAGACTACCTCAACCTTTATTAAAGTGTTTTTTTAGTTTTGTATGAAGATGAGAATAGAAAGAACCAAAAAGGAGCAAAGGTAAAAACAACTAAGGGGAAACTAATCAAGACCCTAAGTTGTCATGCAAAGGATGATTCTAAGTTAGTATGGCTTCAAATATCCTAAGGAAGAGAAAGAAAGAAGAAGAAATAAAAAGAAGAAGGAAAGAAAGTAGAAAATAAACTTACTTCTCCTAAAGAAGTTAAGTTGTTTTCTAAGGGGGAGGAGAAAAGTTATACAAGTGATGGAAAAGGCACATCTAAAAGACAAATAAGAAAGCAATAAATGAGAAGAGAAGAAGGCTTGAAATGTGGATACCATCCACACTTCTCACTTACCAATTGCACATTCAAAAGGTTAGAAGTACACACAAATGATAAGCTAAAGTCAAATCTCATACTCAAGCACCAATATCAAATATACTACATCATGCAAAAAAAAAGGAGCAAGAAGTCATACCAAAGCATTACAAACCATCACGAAAGGAAAAAGGTCAAAACATGAGATAAGAAGTGTCATACAAAATAAACATCACCCACAATCATCAAAGTCAGAACCTTATCATGGTAAAGAGGTGCCTAAGTAAGGAGTTCAAACATCATTTTAAGCACACAAGTTCAATACAAGATCAAATAGGGGAATCATGGAGAAGTAGAGAGTGTTGTGAAACATTCATGTAAGTGTGAAGCTTAAAGGACATAAAATACAAAACAAGCCAAGATGAAACTTCAATACAAAGACCAGGGACATGTTAACATGTTAAGAAACCCTAAAACAAACCCTAGGAGTTGGCACAAGTTCCCTCCTACCCTAAAAAGCAAGCATTGGTCATGTAAACATTAAATTAGGTCATGTTAAACACAAAATTAAAATAAAATGAGGTCAGGTCTTAAAAAATCCTCAATTGAGCACAAAGACACTTTGATCAAGTTAGAACAACATATCAAAACCTCATGGCAAAAATCAGAAGCAAACTAGCTCACATAAATGCTCAAAGTTCAATTAGGTTTTTCAAACTTCTTCACAAAGTAACACACTAAAACCTAGCCAAACAAATCCTAAAAATCATGAAAAAAATCTCAAACATATTGCAACCAGTCAAGAATCCATGCCCAAAAGAATCACATTCATATATATCACCAAATTCAAAATAGAAATTGGACGAGGCCTATTGTGCATAAAAGAAACAAAAATAAAGGAAATAAACTCAATAATTAATTCAGAAGAGAGAAATAATCAAAAAATGAAAAATAAAATCATGGAAAATTAAAGTAAATTAAAAGGAGTTTTCATGAACTTTTCCAGGATTTGTAAATGTTCCTAACTATTTTTATTAATAAAAATGAAATAATTGATTAAAAGAAATAAACATAAAATGAATTGACCAAGGGAGGTTTAGTTAGCAGTCTAGTAAGGTTATAAATCACGCTGGGCCCAAACAGGCAGTGCAAACAGCAATTAAGCCCATACGCTCACAAATAAAGCCAGACAATATTCACAAATTATGTAGATCCAACGGTTCAGAACGCAAGTCAACAAAGTCTATCAATCTAAAGGTTCAAATACCAAGTCAATGGAATCCAAGTCAACATAATCAAAGGATGATACCAGGTCATATGGAAAGGGTATACAAATCTAGTGGCTCACAACAACTCTTAAAACATAACAAACCAAAGCACCAGATTGAAAGTCTTACGCACAAGTCTACATAATCAACTATCAAAACTGAAGCTCATTCAAACAATCATGCATGCACGTGCACAAAGCTATTAACCGAAAACATATGCCACAAGAAACTCACGAGCCTCATTAATTGAGGTGGCAAGCTCCTGGCCCTCAAATCATTGCGCATAAAGGGATCACATTCAAACTGACAATAAAACAGTGATGTCGGTCAGATAAGAATCTGGTTGTCTTCTCCGGCCAAGCTCCGGCGAAGCAACCACAAAATTCCCAAAAATCAACATGTCATACATCAATATTAATCTGGAGTTACAAGGATCTCAAATATAAGATTCATTTTCACAAATAAACATCACACAAAGAGAATCACATGCTTAAAGTCTAGATCACAAAACTGCAAAATCCAAATTAATGCCACATAAAGCTTCTAAACACTTTAAGCAAGCTATATCAACCATTAGCAACATGAAACAAGTGGAAAACGTCAAAACTGAAGCAAAGTAACTTTGAAACTCAAACCTGTATGCAACTTGCTTTGATGGATTTGAGAAAGCCAGAGAGATTGAGAGCCTCCTTATGCCTCCTTAAGCATTCCTTGAGCCAAATATAGGCTTACAACTTTAAGTATGAGCCAACAATGAAGAGTCTGAATGTGAAGATCTTGGTAGTTTCACCACCACAAGCTTTAACAACAAATTAGAAGCAAAGTGATAAAGATGATGTAAATGAAGTGATGTTGATGATGCTTTTTAGACACAAGAGTAGAATGATCAAGGAGAAAAAACTCAGATCTGAGTTTTGCGGAGATGATGAAAATCAGATCATAGAGAGAGGGGTGTGTAGTGCTTTCTTTGAGTGTCATGAAAATGAGTGTAATCCCCCTCAAAATTGTGACTCAAAGGATTATATATGATGAGGGTGTCAAGTCCAAAATTGGTGTATAATACCAAGTTTGTTACACTCACAAATCAGAGTATTCGAGCACCACCCTCACACCTTTCCTTCTGATTTTTCAAAACCCTTAGGTGCATGCATGTCCATGGGGTTACGGTGAGTGCAATGAGCTGGCAACATAAGACTTTGTTGATGGAAGCCAGATGAGAATCAAAGGGTTGTGATTGGTTATCCATTGATGGTGCATGGTATTAATGATCACGTGGGAACCTCATTTTTTATGGCAAGAGGGGTGTAAGTGAGATACCAACTTATTGCTTGATTTTGGCTGAGAGTGTAAGGCGCGTGGGGTATTGTGATTGCATGCTAATCACCACTCCTTTTGTACCATCACCTTTCTTGCACTTTTTTCTTTAATTATTTTCACCTAAATGACAATTAAAGGAACAAATCCACATACACATTTGGCCACGTTAAGCACATCAGGTCAGGTTGACATAAAAAAATTGTAAGGAAAATGGAAAATGTGTGACTTACACAAAATAAAGAAGGAGGACCAATGGTAATTTGACATGTGTCCTAAGAAAACCCTAAAATGCACCCAAACTTTGAAAAATCATATCTTGAGTTCTAAAAATGCTATGAATGTGTTCTAATACTTTTTGGAAAGGGAAAATCATGCTCTACAACTTTCATGTTCATGGAAAAATCATTTGGAGCTTTTTTTGCACATGAAATAATAGCTTGAAGATTTAGGGCAAATATTTCTAAAAATAGAAACTTCTAACTTGAAAATTTCCAATTTTAGCAACTTTTCGCACACTCTTAATTTTTGACAATTGAGCTTATCCAAGTCATACTTTGATCAAATATGGCTTCATAAGATTGATGAACATGAGAAAAACCCTAAAAATCTCATGTTGACTTTTGTTCAGCTCAGTTGACTTTCTTGCTACATCAACAAGTAACTACCTCAATAATTGACTTCCTCTGTGAGTTTTTTCCTCAAACTTCATACACAAGCCTTGTATACCATATGAACACCTTTGACCATAAGAATTGGTCAAAGTTATGAGAATATGAGGTTCTGATCCAAAACCCTAATTAGGGTTTCCTCTGCATAGGATGATATTGCACTGTTGAGTCCCTGATGGCGTTTCACCCTTCTAGAACTTTGAAGGTGACTTTGAGCTTGTATAAGTTATGTGGAGACCTTGTGAGATTCTTGAAATGTCACTTTGCTCTTGGCTTGACTTTGAAGATCATGACTTTCCAGATGATTGATCATGTGCCCTATGCTTATGATCAATGATGCTTATGCTTCATTTTTCTATGCCAAGTGCTAGAGTATGTCCACTACATGTTATGCCTATTATATGCAAAATGATATGAAAATGAGAGGGAAAAATTTAGGGTGTTACAGCTGCCCTTATTCAAGCATCTGTTAATCTGAAAAGGACGATAGCATCGGTTATCGGCTGTTCGAGATGAACTATGGTTGAATACCAAAAAGACCCTGAAATTTGCACTCTGCTGGGGAAGGGAAGGGAAATAAACCCAACCAAAGAAAACAATTGTCTGATGATAAAGGTAACCAAAAGTAGCAACTGAAAACGAGAAAAATGTCTTTTTTAGGATACCATGAGACTACTGGCCTGCCATAGCGACGATGGACTTTGTACACTTCAGTCTGTGGGATAGACGTGTACGAATTCAAGATCCGTATTAATAAATACGATGTCTTGATCTTGATTAGAATCTGCATATAGGCATACACTGTCTTGAATCTCTTCGTATAACCTAAAGAAAGGTATACGGTAAAAATGTGCAATTACGAAAATCCACGTAACAACATGCTGTCTTGATTTTGATATGTGAAATAGCCATTCTAACGAGTAGATATGTATTTCAAATAAAAAATCCACTGGGCTGGATCGCTGTCAGAATTCGTATAACAATACATTGTCTTGACTCTGATCTTCAAAATCTGTATAACAATACATTGTCTTGATTTTGAACTTGGAATCTTCATCTAGGCATGCACCGTCTTGATTATTATCGTCTTTAAATCTGCATCTTGCATGCATCGTCTTGATTCGAAACTTAAACCTTAATCGTAAAACTTAAAACCAGGACCTCGCCTTTTGCGTTGTCTTGACCCTCTTCTAGAACCTATATGATGTCTTGACTCCGACTTGGAATTCATACCTCTTCAAAGATCTATACATTGGGATGGTGTAATACCCTGTAATTTATTTAATGCTCTGAATAATATTATTTGATAATAATATAGTTCCGAATTACTCTAAGATATTTTGATAGAATTAAATAGAGTAATCAACGGGATTTTATTTTATTAACTAATATTAGCTGTCTCGGAGGTTTTATAAAATGTTGAATTAAGAGACATTTTTGGATACTTACTATTTGGACCCGTCGATAGGAAAAGTTATGTTTCCTTTTAAGACCTAAAGTCTTATTTCTTTTGTTTTAATAAAAACATAGAAATAGAGAAAGAAGGAGAAGAGAGAAAGGAAGAGAAGAAAGAAGAAGAAAAAGTCTTGAAGAAGAAGAAGAGGACTCCTAATCTTGTTGCTTCCACCCATTCATTCACAATTCAATCTTCTTCAATCTTCTTGCTAGAGGTGGGTTCATGGATAGAAACTTTTACTCTTGGTTTGGTAGAGTTAATAGAGTTTATGAGTTTTAGGTCAAATTGTGAAAAATCCTAGAATCGGTAGATTAAACGGTTAGAAATCGATATAAATGCTTGAATATGTTGCCTCTAGGTGTAGGAACATTGTTTTTATGTTGTTTTGATATTTTCCAATGTTTATAATGGTTTTGGGATGTTAATGTCTTGGTTTTCACGTTTTTGCTACTGTCTGCGTTTGGTTAACCGGTTAGCCGAATCCGTTAATCGGTTAACGCGTCTTGAACTTGCGCAGCATGCCTCTGGTTTGGCTTGGTTAACCGGTTAACCGAATCCGTTAACCGGTTAACACTGTAAGTATGGGAGAAAATATTTTATTTCCAAACTTTGAAAATCCATAACTTTTTACTCGGTTATCCGATTTCAGTGTTCGTTATATCGATTGAAAGCTGAAATTATGTACTTTCATGAGATGTCGAAAAATGTTATTTTCACCCGACTTTTTGATTATATGATATAAATGCTAAGTTAGGGAATTGTGAACTAAAGGTAATAAAAGGGTACAACTTGTGAGGTATCGCTTTAGGTCCTTCGTAAGGTCTTGTGTAAGTCTCAATGTGGTTACTATGTGTTTCACTAGAGCATCCGTAAGGACTTCAGGTACCCGTTGTGTATACGTGGGCGTTGATTTGAGACGTGTAGACTATAAGTCCTTTGTAAGGTCTTGTGTAAGTCTCAATATGGTTACTATGTGTTTCACAAGAGCATCCGTAAGGACTTGAGGATAGTGATATACTATTAAGCGTTAATCTTGAGTAAGTCTTGAGGTGGGTTGCCTTTAGTCCCACGTGAAGCATCTGTAAAGATTAAAGAGAGTGTTATATCAAATCCTCCGTAAGGTCTTGTGTAAGTCTCAATGTGGTTACTATGTGTTTCACAAGAGCATCTGTAAGGACTTGAGGCAGATGTTTCACTTAGCTTATGTTCAAGACGTAGTATGGATCTTAGTTCCTTTGGATCCTGGTTTCGTGTGTGATAATGGTTAAAGCTTGAGATTCTTTTTGGAATCAAACCTTTAGAGCCGAGCGAACTCTAAGATAGGGAAATCACTGAGATGGTTTATCTCACCCCGTGTTGATGTTGTTATTTCAGGTACTTCAGGTTCCGCAAAGGGTAAGGATAAGGCGACTTGATTATCCTTATTTGTTTGATGGTTTCTTCCGCTGTGGACTTTTGAGATCCTTGGATCTAGTTCTTAGATTTTGTATTTTGTGAACATCTTGTACTATTTATAGCCTTTTTGCTAGTACCTTATGTTGTAGTGGCTATATTTATACAATGTGTTATTTAGTACATTTTGTATTTCAATACCAAACTTAAATTTATAAATGAAAAATATGCTTTGATGTATGTCTTTTATATATGGGTATTACAGTTGGTATCAGAGAAGGTCGTATCCTCGACTTAGCCTTGGAATATTATAAGTGTTTCCTTTCCGTTCATACACGTAATATCATTGTAGGACTAAATTTTTATGTTTATGGTATTGAGCCTGATCAACTTAATCCTATTTTGATGACATTTAGGAATATGACTGGTAGGCATGGAACTCGTGCTCGACCCAGCGTCACTCCTTCGGGTAGCGATCAGACGAGTGGTGACAGGAATGCTCCTATGTTCCAATTCATGCAACATATGCAACAGCAGCAACATCAGTTCATGCAGGAAATGATGCACCAAATGAATGGGGGCCTTCATCCTCATGTGGCTGCTCCTGAAGCTGGAAGTGTGATATTCCGAGACTTTTTTTACATGAACCCTCAGGAGTTTCATGGTGGATTGGATCCGGTTAAGGCACATGAATGGGTAACCGGAATGGAGAGAATTTTCCAGATTGTGATTTGTGGTGAAGAAGACAAGGTGACTTTTGCGTCACATTTACTAAAAAGTCCTGCTGCAAGGTGGTGGGAAAGTGCTTCAAATCTTATGACGGTGCAAGGAATTCCAAAAGTGTGGCAAAAATTTAAGATAATTTTTATGGAGAAGTACTTCCCGAGTTCACTGAGAATCCAAAAAGAATTTGAATTCCAACAGCTTAGACAAGGGAGCATGACTGTGGCCAGTTATGCTGAGAAGTTCGAGGACATGGATGCTTACTCTAGGCAGGCTATGTATGCTCTAGATGAAAGATGGAAGATTGACCAGTTCTTGTTTGATTTGAGAGATGAAATCTCTCATAGTGTCTCTCAAAGGGAGTTCACTACCTATTCCGAGTTGTTAAGGTAGTGCTATATCCACGAACATAGTTTGAAGAAATTGCAAAACGAAGCTAGTGTTGGAAGAGCGGTTCAAAATGATTGAGGAAGAGCCAATCAATCTTTTAGGCCAAGGCCTCAACCCTTCAAAGGGAAACAGGTGTCGAGTCCTAGATTTAGTGCTCCTCCGGCGTGCTCTAGGTGCCACAAAAATCATCATGGAAGGTGTGATTCGAATGGGGTAGTTTGTTTCCATTGTCAAAAAGAGGGGCATTTTGCTAGGGATTTCCCACGAAGGAACAACCAAGTGCAAGCGAGGGTGTATACTATGGATGCTAGAAATGCCAAAGTCGATAACTCACTCATTGCAGGTACTTGTCTCGTTAACAAACAGCCTTGTCTTGTTTTATTTAATTGTGGTGCTACGCATTCTTTTATATCTACTAGTTGTGTGAAACGGCTTGGGTTGCGAGTATTTCCTTTGTTTCCTTCGATGGTGGTTACTACCGCTATGGATGAAACTGTTGAGACACCCTTAAGGTGTGAGAACTGTACCTTGTTAGTGGATGGTAGAACTTTTCAAATTGATCTCATTTGTCCACCTCTTAAGAAAGTTGATGTCATTCTGGGAATGGACTGGTTATCTGTGAATTCTGTGTTTATTGGATGTGAAGAAAAGTTGATCCTTATTCCATCCGTTGAAGTGCCTACGAAAGATGTTTTGACAACGATCTTAGAAGGTACGGTTGGAATGGTAAATTTTATGTTTAAGCAAGAGAAGTTTGTTTTGCTTGTTGATCAGTGATCTTTAGTTGTAGTTTTCAAGCCGTTTTCATTGTCCTTTGCGTATAATTTCATTTGTTTGAAGTATTTCTTTCACGTTTTCGTCGTAGTTTTCTTAATGTAGCATGCAAGATTAGTTTTAGTCTTTTTATCAATTTTTATCTTTGGTATGTGTTATGTGGTTGTTTTATGATGTGTTTTCAGGTCAACATCTAATCGGTTGTTCGAAGCCTTCGCAAAGATGATCCGAGTGTTAAAAAAACAGCAAAATAGGGATATCAGAAGCACAACACGGGTGCCAGTGTTGTACAACACGGCCCGTGTTGTGAAGGCCTTTTGAGGAGGGAGTCTATGGAAGAAAAGGAGGAAACCAGTGGTATGACACGGGTGCCCGTGTTGTACAACACGGCCCGTGTCAGGGCATCTGAAGAAAAGTAACTTTTGAGAAGACTCAGAGACACAACACGGGTGCCCGTGTTGCACAACACGGCCCGTGTTGTGAAAACCAGAAAAAACCTGATATTTTTATGTTGCTGCGATATTTTCAGAGGGCATTCTGGACATTTCACGGTGTTTTTGGAAGACTGATATATATTAGATGATTAAGACTGAAATATTGTCACTTTTGATTTGGGTATTTTGGGATTGAACGATAAAAGGAGAAGAAGGATTGATCAAGAGAGAAAGCGATTGACGATCCAACCGATTCTACGTTAATTGTAATGTCTCTATATTATTGCTCAGTTTTTATTTTTGTTATTAACATGAGTGGCTAAACCCCCCAATTCCAGGGGGGTGTCTCTGATTTGCTTTATGTAATGACAATTTGAATTCTTAATTTTTGAGATTATGCTTTTAAACCTGTTTCTTTATTTTATGTAACGTTCTTAATGCTTTATCTTTTTTGGAAAATTGGGTAATTGATCGTAGTTAGGATTTGGTCTGACCAACCATCCTAACTTTGTTGCATAATTTTTATCACGGTAAATATTACCGAGGAATTGGAATATCCTGTGAAAACCATTTTTATGTCAGGATTATTGCTTGATATTCTTCCTTGCCCATTGAGGAATTAAGGTCGAGGAAGAATACCAAAGGTTTTTCTCTAAAGGAATTTTGGAAAAACATTATTGAACATAGGAAAGATACTTTTTGAAGCATGTCTCTGTAAAATTGAGAAATTATTAAGTCAGTGCATTACAAATTATACACCGTCCCTGGCATTATTCTCATATTTGTGCAACCTCTGTTTTTGTTTACGTTTTAGTAATTTTAATTCTATTTCATCGAAAAACAAACTATCAACCAAAACTTTTGTCCAATTGAAATCAATTTATTAAAACTTATTTCGGTACGTAGTCCTTGAGATCGATATTTGGGATAACTCCCTTCTATTACTACATCGGTAAAAATAGTACACTTGCTATTTTTCCGATCAAGTTCTTGGCGCCGTTGCCGGGGACTGCCAAAGAACTAAGTTGTCTTGTATTATATCAATTGGAATTTTGTTGCTCTGCGACTAAAATTTTATTGTTTTCTCTGTATATCATTTTAGTGTTATTGAAATTTTGTTATCTAACTTGTGTCTAACTGTTTATGCGAGGTCAGGCCTCAGCTAAATTTTCTTTTGACACAGAACCAGAAAGAGCTTTGCACGAGAGACGCTGCAAGGCAAGAGTTGATAGACTGGCTGAAACTGGTTCAAGTGTACCGAATCAGGAAACGGAGGACGATATATCTGTGTACTCTGAGCATAGTGACTCTGACTCAGACAGAGAAACTGATCCAGGATTTGATAACATGGCAGGGAATCAACCTGTTGCAGAGAGACTTTTAGGGGACTATGGAGGGGAAAATGCTCAACCTAACAGGATGACTATTGTTAATCAACCGGTGAATGTAGCACACTTTCAGTTGCATCCATCCACTATCCGCCAGTTAGAGAGCAAGCCTTTCTCCGGAAGAATCAATGAGGATACAAATAAGCATCTTCAGAGATTCCTCACCACCACCACTTCTTTGAAGATCGAAGGTCATTCAGAGGAGGCAAAACGACTTGTGATGTTTCCATTCACACTTACCGATGGTGCAGAAGAGTGGTTCTACTCTCTTCCAGCGGCGAGTATCACAACATGGCAAGAGATGGAAACAACGTTCCTTAATGAATATTTTCCTGCTTCAGTGTTCATCCGGAAGAGATATGATATAGTCAATTTTAAACAAAAAGAGGGTGAATCACTTGGAGATGCGTATAAAAGATTCAAAAGGTGTTTGACCGTGTGTCCTACTCATAATATGGACACGACCGAGCAGATACAAAACTTTGTGAATGGGTTGCGACTCAAGACAAAACAGCTTATTGATACCGCTGCAGGTGGCTCAACAAACTTCTCAACAGCCACTGGTATTAAAAGAATCATAGAATCCATTGCTGCCAATGAACACCTTGAATTATATGATCACACAGTGAGTCAACTAGATGGGAAAATTGATTTAAAGCTGACAGAGCAGGTTGTGAAAATGGAAGATCAAATTGCTGCAGAAGTTGAAAGAAGATTAAAGAAGATGAATCATGGAACACAAACAGTAGCTCAGGTGGAACCTGTTCAAGATGTGATTTGCGAGATATGTTGTGGACCACACTTCTCCATGCACTGTTTGGCAACTCAAGAACAGGTTGAACAAATTAATATGTTGAGGCAGAACAATCCGTATGCCAACACGTATAATCTGGGGTGGAAAAATCACCCCAATTTCTCTTGGAAAGATCAACAAGGGAACATCCAAAAATCGGTTCAAGGCCAACAACAATACCAGCCCCAGCAACAACAATATCAGCCCTAGCAACAACAATATCAGCCACCAGTTCCAAGAAAAGCTGATTGGGAAATCGCCATTGAAAAGATGGCAGTTCACAATTCTCAATTCCAAGAAGAAACGAGGAGTAACTTCAAGAATATTGGAGCCTCTATCAAGAACCTTGAAGTGCAAATGAGCCAAATTTCCCAACACCTCGCCATTCCGCAAACTCCAGGGACTCTTCCAAGTGCTACTGTAACAAATCCAAGAGATAATCACAAAGTCAATGCAGTCACAACACGAAGAGGTAAAGTAATTGAAGAGGTGAAAGAAAATTCTGAGAGTGAAAATCAAATGATTGAAGTGGAACTGGAAATAAAAGAGAATGAAGTTGTTGATAAAGAAAAAGAAGTTACCCCAACACCGAAGATCAAAGAAAACGCGGTTGAACCGAAACCGGTGATCAAAGTTCCGTATCTAACAAGAAACAAGAAGAAAGGGCAGCAAGAAAAGAATTTTGAGAAATTCCTTGAGTTGTTCAAGAAGCTGGAGCTGAATATTCCGCTACTTGAAGCACTTGAGCAAATGCCCACTTATGCCAAATTCATGAAAGATATCATTGCTAAAAAGAGGACCATGGGAGCTGAACCTATTATTCTAACCGAAACTTGTAGTGCTATTTTGCAGGGACTAAAGATTCCGGTGAAGAAAAAAGATAGAGGAGCTGTCACCATTCCATGCACCATCGGTGACCGGTCATTCAAGAGAGCTCTCATTGATTTGGGAGCGAGCATCAGTTTAATGCCTTTATCCATCAATAAAAAGTTGGGTATTGGTGTTGTTCAAGATACTCGGATGACTCTCCAATTCACGGACCATTCTGTGAAGCGGCCATATGGAGTTGTCCATGATGTCCTGGTTAGTGTGGGCAAATTTGTGTTTCCGGTTGACTTTGTGATCCTTGAAATGCCTGAAGATGAAGAAATTCCTTTGATTTTGGGAAGACCTTTCTTAGAAACCGTGAGAGTCATGATAGATATGGAAGGGGGAACACTCACTTTGAAAGTGTACGATGAAGAGTTGAAAATTGATGTTAGGAACACTTTGAAGTATAAAGATGATGTGGGCACTAGTAGTAACATACAAGTGTTAGAACAAGTGGAAGCTAGTGAGCATTTAAAGAGTGTATCCCAATTGTCTCTAGAAAGGGTACTGAGTATGTCTATTTTTGAAGATGATAAGGAAGTTGAAAGTAGTGATATGGAAGTGGTTGTTATGCTTGAAACTCAACCTATCCTGAAAAGAGTTAGGATGCACTGGTGGGAAGAGTTAAGACAACCTATAATGGTTGATGAAGGAAAAGACAAGCCAAAGATATCAGAATTGAAGCAACTACCCGAGAATCTCAAATATGTCTTTCTCGACACGGAGGAAAAATGTCCCGCTATTATTAGCGCTAATTTGAAAAGTGTGCAAGAGGACAAGTTAATTGGAGTTATTAAGAAATTTAAGGGAGAAATTGGGTGGAAGATTGAATACCTTCAAGGTATAAGTCCTACGGTGTGCATGCACAAAATACTAATGGAAGAAGATCACAAACCGGTCGTGCAGCCCCAAAGGAGATTGAACCTGGTAATGAAGGAGGTAGTGCGAAAAGAAGTTGTTAAGCTATTGGATGCAGGATTATCTATCCTATTGATGGGCTAAAGACGTATCTAATTATGTGTCTAGCGGTATCTTAACTGCAAGTGCACAGCCTATCAAAGTAATATTTAAGATTATCGATCCACAGGGACTCTATGGTTACTTAGTGCTAGAGGAATTTCTAGTTTAGCTAAGGTGAAGGGTTGTCACGATTTTTGGTTGTTTTTAAAGATTAAAGGCGGGAATTAAATTTAAGTTTAATAAATAATACTAAGGCGGTCGGTATGTAATTATGTTAACTTAGGCGGGTCAATCTAACCTAGGCTTATAAAGATGGTTCACTTAGTCTATTCTGTAGAGGTTACCAGCTTAAATATCTTTAACTCACACTCTCGTGGTCTTATCTCAGATCTTACCCCTAAAGCCCTATGCCTGCTCTCGCTAGCCCATAAGTGTTTAGAAATAATTTTTGGAAACTTAGTAATTCTAATTCATTTTAAAGCGCTCTCGCTGTGTTTAAATTAAATGCCTAACTTTAGCTATCTGGTTAATATCTCACACTCTCGTGGTCTTGACCTAACCTAATACACTTTCCTTACTCTCGTAACAAAAAGGTTGATTTTATAATAAAAAGTCTCAGCCAGAATTTTAAGCTCTTAATTATTTTAAGCCTAGAGTTGATTTTACCGATTTAGTTTGTTTTAATTACATACCGCCCTAAGGTGTTTAGCTACTCATTATTGTTGAACCAGAAAGAGGCATAGAAACAATAAATAAAATATGCATGGCAGAAAAATAAATAGTCAACATAAATATAAATGCAATTTAATATAAACCTGGATAACAATAAAAGTAGTAGACTCCTTCTTCCACAGGCTGGAAAGCTCGGAGTACGACCGGACTCGGAAATAAAAATTCTAAAAGAATCTGAAGGCTTTGAAACAAATTAATTTATAACAATTTCCTGATGTTGGAAATTGTTATAAGGTTGGTTGGGATACAAGAAAATTAAAGCAAGGAAATTAATGCTGAAAAAAATAAAAGGGTGTAAATAAAATCGGCAGAGCTTCCGCAAGAAAATTAAAAACTAAAACTCTGTCAATTGTTTCTTGAAGTTAAGCTATTTATAGAAAGCTAAATGGGCTTGGCAGTTGGAATTTATGCTTGGGCCTCGTAGGAAATGAGAGAATCCAGGGAACGTGGGAATACTTGGTCTGCTGGAAAATAGGCACGTTGGATTTCATGTAGCGTAACGTTCATGACCAAGTCTTCAGTCAAATACCCTAGTTTTCCCTTGTCACGGTCGTGACAAGGGTGTCACGTTCGTCTTCCTTGTTTGATATGCGTCACGGTCGTGAGGGACTTGTCACGGTCGTGAGTGCTCCTTTTAGCGTGTCACGGTCGTGACTCCTAGGTGACGACCGTGAGTGTAACAAAAAATGCAGGTTATGCAGAATTCTCTTTTTCTTCATCTTTTAATGGTTGTTTTTGCTCATTTCACTTGTGGCTCTTGATTTAGCTCTGTATATGATGTACCTGCAAAATGGAAAAGAAAACTCGAGGAATCGGGTGTTAAAACGACAATTATGCGATAAAACGGTATTGAAACATAGCAATATAATAGATACTTTTTCTCGTTGTCAAACTTCCCCAAACTTAAACCTTTGCTTGTCCTCAAGCAAATAGTCGGAAAAGTTTTTATCGACGCACACACATAACAAACCGTACGAAGGAACCATTTTGTCTGGTAAACCGGTACTTTGATAAAACACTAACGATACACTAATGACACAAGCAACAAGCTAAGTCGTCGACTTCCCGTTAAACGAAACATTCGGTAATTGCTTTACGATTTCACCTAGAGTCTTTCGATCTTATTTCGCCCGGTTTCATTCTAGCACAATCACATTAAGCCCTTTGCCTTAGCACGCACGTAGTGGAGTAGCCGGTTAGCGACTTTGATCCTTTATAAGCACGGGGTCTGGTACACGAATGTGGTAACCCTTCATACATTATCCAATTTGGAGGTTGTGGGGGATCGAGCCATAGCACGCCCTACCAAGTTCAAAACCAGTACCTCTGAACCAACCCGCAATGGACTCCTTCTCATATTTCTCGTTTCTTATATGCGACCGTGTACTTTGGTGCAATTTCTTTTCATTTGCATCGAGATATGAAGGATCATTATAGATTAGGCATCAAACACTTATATTCATCGGCTCCCCACGTGGTTTGTGTTCAGACGGTGCTGACTGCTAGTATAAACTACTAGGGGTTACTTTTGAACTGAAACTTAAGGTGTAGTCGTAACAATCATCAGAACGGAATTGCTTAAGTGGGAAGTCTAAGGTGTCAAGACTGTATTGATCTTGTTGAATCGTTCTCAGCTTCCTAATTATGATTTCGTAGGTAAGTCGGGTAATGCGAAGAATTAATTAAAGATTTTTTTTCGGTATGGCTAAATAAACGGGGAAAGTTCGAAACTAAAGAAAATAGCACAAATATTGCTCTGTTTCATTAACTTACGAAAAGGAAATACAACGGAATGGAAAAGTGCGGAAAGGGAAAATGCGGAAAATGAAAGGTACCTCTCCCACACTATATCAGACATTGTCCTCAATATTGTGATATAATAGCGGATAAAGTACAATACAACAACGAAATGGAAAAACATAAACAAAAACTAAAACTAAGGCTGCTGATGACCACGACCTCGGCTTCTGGTGCGGGAGCGTCTGGTCGGAGTCGTTTCAGAATCAGAACCGGTACCGGTGATAGCAGTGATATCAATGCGCAAAGCCTCTAGCTCGCTAAAGATCTCTTCGAGCTTCTCATCAGTAGTCCTCTGGTTGGTGGCAACAGTGAGGAGTAATGCATCATGCTGCTCCTTCTGCCTTCGTTCCAGTGCGGCATTCATCTGATTTTGCTGATGAATCGCACGGAGAACGTCCTCAAGTGTGAATTCTTGTGCAGGAGGCTGTCGGGTGGATGACTCAGGAATGCCCTGGACAGGCTCAGCTGCATCCATGGTGTCTTGCATCTCGTCCGCTGGTAGATCGGCCTGCTCATCAGGAATGGGGGCGTGGCCGACAGCATCCGGTAAAGCAAATAGCCAGTTGGCTCGGCTAGACGGATCGATGCGGTCACGGTACGGCAAGATGATGTGGTGATAAACAGTGCCTTGGATAACAGGGCTAAACCTGCCATCCTCTCTCTGTGCAATCAAGTGGGCGGACCTGCAATAATTCTTCGTTAGGAACTCGGCGGCTCTGCTAGGCAAATTGACGACCAAGTCACCAAGCTCCAGCTGAATGGCGAGGGTAGTGACAATGCCGCCTATGTAAAAGGGGGTTGCGCCTCTTTGCGCTATGGACTGGATATGGGATAGCATGAATGGGGCAAAATTAATGGGCTCGTCATTTAAAGCGCAGTGCAAGAACAAGAGCTCCTTGGAGTTGAGCTTATGGTTGCTCTCTCTTGCAAAGATGGTGTTGCAGATGATGCGATGAAAGTATCTGATCGCCGGGTTGTGGATATGCGTAGCATTCAGGCTCTAAAAGGCTGAGGCACGGGTGTTGGTGATGTCGTGCCATAAGGTGAAAGCGGTTTCACTGAAATTGTCCGGCACGCGGAGGTGAGCTTCATTCCCGTGATCGAAGCCTAGCAGCTCGGCGATCCTTGTTTGCGAAACTTCGAACTCCCGGCCAAGCAATCTGAACTTAGCAACGCCGGTGAGTTGACTCTGAGAACCGGTAGGAGTGATGTAATGAAATGAGCTTAGGAATTCCAATGTCAGAAGCTCGAATGTGGGCTGGGGCTGACTGCAAAGATCCCACAGACCAACCTTCTGGAGCAGGCTCTTGACACTGTTGAGCATTCCCAACTCTCTCAAACAGACAGTGTCGACATATCGCGTGGGTTGAACACCACGGTTCTGGAATCTGATGAACCTCTGTCTCTGATTTTCTCCATGCTCACCATCTCTAAACTGAATTGCTTCCATTGCATGCAAGAACAAGAGTGGGAGATGAGGAGTTTTGATTTTTGTGAGAAAAGTGGAAATTGAGAGGAAATTGGTTCGGATTAATAATGCAAGGTGAGAATGTGATAGGTGTGGTGTAAATGGAGAGGTTAATGGGGTTTAATTTGGGTAATGGGAGGTTACGGAAGTTGGAAGAGATAATGGGGGATTTTGAAAGTTATGGAAGTTGAAAGAGGAAGAGGTTTCGAAGAAGAAACAGTTCTGTTTCTCACGAATCCTATAACTGGGGTCGTCACGGTCGTGATGGAGGGATGACGGTCGTGACGCGCTAATTAGCTTGTCACGATCGTTAGGGGGTGATGACGACCGTGAGGGCTTAAAACTTTGGATAATTTCCAGAATGCATTATGTCTCTCACGTTATAATTCATATAATATTTCTTTATGATCATTTCTCACTCTATTTTAAACATAAACAACACATAATATATAATACCAACATAATACTTGTAAATTTCACCACACGAGAGATTATATAAAACATTAATCAATTTAAACATAACAGTAAATAGATTGAAAGCATATAAATTGATTAAATTGGAAAAATTTGTAAACTAGAAATGCTTTGCTTTTGATAATTGAAGTGAAATTACATTAATAAAAATACGGTACGGAAATGTTTGCGAAATGTAAAACTAACTAGAAACGAAAACAATAAGTAAAATAAGCTAGATCACTACAGCATTTTCAAAAGTGCTTCTTCAAATCTTCGATTGCAGAGTTCAGGTGGTAGAATTGCTCACATGTTATGTCAGTTAAACCTATAATATCCAATCGCATGCTCTTAATCTCATCCTTAACAGTATTTATATCGGCTTGGTAAGCTTCAATAGTGTTCATGATTTTCTTTAAGTTGTCAGCATATTCTACTTGATTCACTTCAGGGGTTTCAATCACTTCGTCAGTGTGGTCAATGTCATGGTAACCAGGAGGTGTCTCAGGGTCACTTTCTACATCGGTCATTATATCATCCTTTATCTTGTAAGATTGAGGTGTTTCAGGAGTAGATGGATAGTCAGGAGGGGTTAACTCATAAAGCCAATTATCCTTATTGTGAACACTTACTCTAGCATGGTTTGGTAGTGTGAACAGGGTTACTACTTCATTCCTGATTAGGTACTCGAAAGGTGGATGTCTTAAATTCCTTATGATATGTCGATTAAAGCAAAAGTTAAGATTCATAGGACGAATGGTACCTAAACGGTTATACCTGTGCAATTGGTATCTAAGTCCTAAGGCATCAGCAATCATGGTTATAAGACCTCCTACTAATATGGGTAAATCAGGTTCTTCTTGGATTCGGGTGAAGGTTTGCATCATGAAAGGCACACCATTGACTGGCTGTCCATTAGTGAAACATGACATAATGAATATCTCATCTTTAGATACTCCAGTAAGGTTTTCTTCTTTTCCAAAGAAGGTGTGGGCTAGGATCTTATGGAAGTAACGGATAGCAGGGTTATGTATCTCATCATTGTTCATGTTATTTGGTTCAGGATGGTAATTTTCGGTTAAGGTTCCCCAAAAGAAATCCAGCTCAATGTCCATCAATTCTACTTGTGTGGTAGTAAAAGCAAAGGGTCCGCTAGGGAATCCTAATAGGTCAGCTAGTTCTCTATGGTTAAAGTCATATTCTATTCCAAATAGGCGGAAACTGATAAATCCTTTCCTGAATCCAAAACCGCGCTCGGGTAGGTAAACTAAGGAGCTGAGGAACTCAAGGGTGAGCTCGCGGTAAGTCACAAACTTTTGTTGAATCAGTGCATTCTCCCATCCAAGTCGGTTAAACAAGTATAGGATGCTATCATGTATACCTAAGGTTTCCATAGTCAGATCATCTGGGTACAGAGTCAAATCCATTGGTCTCTGTGATAACTCTTCAAATTTCATTCTTTGGGTCCTACCTCTAAATTTTGTTTCCATAAGGTTTATCGGTTGGTTAGCCATAGTTAGTGTAAATACGGAGGAAACAAATCAGGGGGAGAAGGAAAGTGGAAAAGACTTTAGAAAATCTGTAAAAGTGATTTAAAATTAAAATAAGGAAAAATAAGAAAATAAAATGCATAAATAAAAGCAATAATAGTAATAATGAAATAAGACTATAAAATGGCAAAACAAATAAACGAATAATAAAATGATAAATGACAAAATAATAAAATGATCAAAATGATTTAAATGATTAAATGGGTTGCCTCCCACTAAGCGCTGTTTTATCGTCTAAAGCCTGACGTAATGCTTAGGTTAGATTAATCAGGGAAATTAGTGGACAACTCTAAAAGCCTTAGACTATTTGCATAATCTCTATTTTCAACTTTATGATAATGTTTTAAACGTTGTCCGTTTACTGTGAATGGTTCACTATTCCTACCCTTAATTTCTATCGCTCCGCTCGGGAACACTCTAGTTATTTCAAAGGGTCCTGACCATCTAGATTTTAGTTTTCCAGGAAAGAGCCTAAGTCTTGAATTAAAGAGGAGTACAACGTCTCCCACACTAAATTCTTTCCTAGATAGGCGTTTATCATGCCATCGCTTAGTTCTTTCTTTATATATCTTAGCATTCTCATAAGCATCTAGCCTTAACTCTTCTAATTCGTTAATATCTAGGATTCGCTTTTCTCCTGCAGCATTATAGTTTATATTGAGAGTTTTGATCGCCCAATAAGCTTTGTGTTCTAGTTCTACCGGGAGGTGACAAGATTTTCCATAAACTAATTTGAAAGGTGTAGTTCCTATCGGTGTCTTGTAAGCTGTCCTATAAGCCCATAAAGCTTCATTAAGTTTAGATGACCAATCTTTCCGAGATATGGTGACAGTCTTTTCTAAGATTTGTTTGATTTCTCTGTTCGAGACTTCGACTTGTCCACTTGTTTGTGGATGATATGGTGTTGCCACACGGTGTCTTACTCCATACTTGGATAGTAATTTGTCAAAGATTTTGGAAATGAAGTGCGAGCCACCGTCACTTATCACGAGTCTAGGCACACCAAATCTAGGAAAGATTATATTTTTGAAAAGCTTTATTACTACTCGTGTGTCATTTGTAGGAGAAGCTATAGCTTCAATCCACTTTGAAACATAATCAACCGCTACGAGTATGTAATTATTACCGAAAGATGATGGGAATGGTCCCATGAAATCTATTCCCCAGACGTCAAAGATTTCTACCTCCAATATTCCTTTTTGAGGCATTTCATCTCTTCTTCAAATATTACCGGTGCGTTGACACCGATCGCAATTTATAACAACGATGTGGACATCTTTCCATAGATTAGGCCATAATAGGCCGGCTTGCAAGATTTTTGCACAAGTCTTGGAAGTGCTTGCATGTCCACCATAAGGAGATGAATGGAAATGAGCAATGACATCTTCTATTTCTTCTTCGGGAATACATCGACGAAAGATTCCATCGGGTCCTCTTTTGAATAATAATGGTTCATCCCAATAGTAATGTTTGAGATTGTGAAAGAATTTCTTTTTCTGCTGATAGGTTAAATCAGGTGGAAGAGCTCATGCAGCTAGGTAGTTAACAATGTCAGCGTACCATGGCAGTCCTACAGTCGTTTGGATTATTTCCACGGGTTCTGGTTCATCTAAGTCTAACTGAACTGGGTCGCTTCCTATTTGTGCTATCAGCTGTTCATACGGAAAATCATCGTTAATCGGCACTTGTTCGGGTTTAATACCTTCTATTCTAGATAAATGGTCCGCTACGACGTTTTCAGTACCTTTCTTATCTTTTATTTCGAGATCAAACTCTTGTAAGAGTAAAATCCATCTCAAGAGTCTTGGTTTAGCATCTTTCTTAGTCAATAGATATCTGATAGTAGCTTGGTCTGTGTAAACGATTATTTTTGCTCATACTAGGTAAGAACGGAATTTGTCAAGCGCAAAGACAACTGCTAACAATTCTTTTTCAGTAGTGGCGTAGTTCATCTGAGCAGAATCTAAGGTTCTACTGGCATAGTAAATCGCATGAAGTTTCTTGTCCTTCCTCTGGCCTAGAACTGCACCTACAACATAGTCACTCGCATCACACATGATTTCGAAAGGTAATCTCCATTCAGGGGGTTGCATGATTGGTGCAGTGATGAGGGCTGTTTTTAGAGTTTCGAATGCTTTAAGACAATCTTCATTGAATATGAACTCAGTGTCTTTCATTAATAAATCGGTAAGGGGTTTAGTGATTTTCGAGAAATCTTTGATGAATCGTCGGTAGAAACCGGCGTGTCCTAAAAAGCTTCATATTTCTCGAACGGTTTTAGGGGGTTGAAGATCTTTTATGACTTCTATCTTAGCTTTATCAACTTCAATTCCCTTGTCGGATATAACGTGTCCTAATACGATTCCTTCTCTGACCATAAAATGACATTTCTCCCAGTTAAGCACGAGGTTTACTTTTACACATCTTTCTAACACCATTTCTAAATTTGATAGACATCCTTCAAAACTTTGCCCGCATACAGAGAAGTCGTCCATGAACACTTCCATGATGTTGTCTATAAAATCTGCGAAGATTGACATCATACATCTTTGAAAGGTTGCAGGAGCGTTGCATAATCCAAAGGGAATTCGTCTATAAGCGAACGTTCCATAGGGGCATGTGAATGTATTCTTCTCTTGATCATCTGGGTGGATAGGGATTTGGAAAAATCCTGAGTAACCATCAAGATAACAGAAATAAGAATGCTTGGCTAATCGTTCTAACATTTGATCTATAAAAGGTAGTGGGAAATGATCTTTTCGAGTGGATTTGTTTAGTTTACGATAATCGATGCACACTCTATGTCCCGTCACTACTCTTTGCGATATCGATTCGCCTTTAGCGTTTTTCACAACAGTGATACCTCCTTTCTTTGGTACTACATGTACTGGACTAACCCATTTACTATCAGAGATTGGATATATTATTCCGGCATCTAGTAGTTTCTTAACTTCTTCCTTTACTACAGTGCTAAGGATTGGGTTAATTCTTCTTTGAGATTCTCTGGAGGTTTTGCAATCTTCTTCTAGCAGAATACGATGCATACATATTGAAGGGCATATTCCTTTGAGATCAGATATGTTATATCCTAACGCAGTTGCATATTTCTTTAAGACATCTAAAAGTTTCTTTGTTTCGATTGTTCCTAAACTGGAATTTATTATAACTGGTCTTTTACATTCAATGTCTAAGAATTCGTATCTTAGGTTATTAGGTAAAGTTTTTAATCCTAATGTAGGTTTATCCTTACTTGGCATGGGATCCGGTGTAAGTGCTAAACTTTCGCTTAGACTATCATCCTGATACGGTTCACACCAATTATCATCTTCGAAAATCGGAGGGATTTGAATTTTCATAATTTCAGAATAGGTAGTTTCTTTCATTTCCATTTCTCTTACACATTCGTCAATTACGTCCAATCAAAAGCATGTATCCTCTATAGCTGGTGATTGTAAGAATTGTGTTAAAGTAAATTCAACTTTCTCTTCACCTACTTCAAAGGTTAGCTTTCCTCTCTTTACGTCTATTATAGCTCTGGCGGTAGCTAAGAATGGTCTTCCTAGTATGATAGGTGTAGTGGAGTCTTCAGAGATGTCCATGATTATGAAATCAGTAGGGATGTAGAATTATCCTATACGTACTGGGACGTTTTCTAGTATGCCTACAGGATATTTAACATAGCGATCGGCTAGTTGAACAGACATTTTAGTTGGTCTTAGGTATCTCATGTCTAGCCTTTTGCAAATCGTTAAGGGCATAACACTGATACTGGCTCCTAAATTGCATAGAGCTTTGTCAATGACGAATTTTCCTATTACACAGGGTATATAGAAACTTCCTGGATCTTTTAGCTTAGGAGGCATATTATTCTGAATTATGGCGCTACACTCAGCAGTAAGTGTAACGGTTCCGTTATCCTCTATCTTTTTCTTATTAGATAAGATTTCTTTTAAAAACTTAGCATACGAGGGCATTTGAGTGATGGCTTCTGTAAACGGAATGGTAATATTCAACTGTTTCAGAAGTTCGACAAATTTCTTAAACTGGCCCATCGTCTTGGAATTGGTTAATCTCTGAGGGTACGAAATTGGTGGTTTATAGGGTGGTGGAGGCACATAAGGCTTTTCTTTCTCCACTTCCTCTTGATTATCATCTTCCTTTTCTTCTTGATCATTCACCATTTCAGTCGGTTTATCCGGTTTTTGGTACATGGCTGGATTGTCAAGTCTTGGATCGGTAGGTCCGTCAAGTTCCTTGCCACTTCTTAATATCACAGCATTGGCCTGTCCTTTCGGATTAGGTTGAGATTGTCCAGGAAATACTCCAGCTGGTGCAACGGTAGGTGCTTGTTGTTGAGCTACTTGTGAAATCTGAGTTTCAAGCATTTTGTTATGTGTAGCTAATGCATCTACTTTGCTTACTAATTGCTTAATCTGCTCACTAGTGTGTATGTTTTGGTTTAAGAAGTCCTTGTTTGTCTGAGATTGGTTAGCTATAAAGTTCTCCATCATCAATTCAAGGTTTGATTTTCTAGGGACATTAGGAGCAGTCTTTTGATATCCTGGTGGTGTAGCTGGTGCTTGACCTGGTGCGTATAAAGCATTGTTATTCTTATAGGAGAAGTTCGGATGGTTCTTCCAACCTGGGTTGTATGTGTTTGAGTATGGGTTTCCTTGAGCATAATTCACTTGATCTGTGGGAATTCCTGTTAATAGTTGACAATCAGGAACTTCATGTCCTGGAACTCCACATAACTCACAGTTAGGTGTTACTGCAGCCACGGTGGCTGTTGGTGTTATGGCCAAGTTATCGATCTTTTGGTTTAGTTGGTCAAACTTTTCATTGACTTGGTCCATACTACTCACTTCGTACATACCTCCTTTTGTTGGTTTCTCAGTTGCGACTCTCTCGCTTCCCCATTGGTAATGGTTTTGAGCCATACTTTCGATAAGTGCATAAGCATCGTTATATTCTTTGTCCATTAGCGCACCGCCTGCGGCAGCGTCAATTGTCATTCTTGTATTGTACAAGAGTCCATTATAGAAGGTATGGATGACCATCCATTCTACTAATCCGTGATGTGGACAAACTCTCAGCATATCCTTATAGCGTTCCCAAGCTTCGAAAAGTGATTCGTTTTCCCTTTGCTTAAATCCGTTGATTTGAGCTCTCAGCATAGCTGTCTTGCTAGGTGGGAAATATCTGGTCAAGAAAACTCTCTTTAGTTCCTCCCACGTAGTTACTGAATTCGAAGGCAGAGATTGAAGCCAGGCTCTTGCTCTGTCTCGAAGTGAAAAAGGAAACAGACGTAATCTGATAGCTTTTTGGGTAACTCCATTGGCTTTTACGGTATCTGCGTATTGCACAAAGATCGAAAGATGAAGGTTCGGATCCTCGGTAGGATTTCCAGCGAATTGATTTTGTTGCACGACTGATATCAGCGAAGGTTTTAGTTCGAAATTGTTTCAGTTGATAGCCGGTGCGGCAATGCTGGAATGCGGTTCAGCTTGCGAAGGACTAGCGTAATATTTGAGTGGGTGATTCTGTTCTTCAGCCATCTCTGCGTCCTTTGATGTTACGACTGGTTTAGGTGGATCTAATTGAAGATCTGGAATATTGTAATTTTGTTCGTAATTGAATATCCGTCTTCTTACGTGTAAGAAGCGTTCCGATTCTGGGATTAGAGGTTGCAAGTCTTCGCCTTGAGAGCGAGTACTTGGCATACACTCGGGAATTTAAATTAAGAAAAGAAAATAGTTGTTACCTTAGTCTAGACAATTCTACCCTAAAGTGCACTAGTAACTAAATTAAGGTCCCCGGCAACGGTGCCAAAAACTTGATGGGCTAAAGACGTATCTAATTATGTGTCTAGCGGTATCTTAACTGTAAGTGCACAGCCTATCGAAGTAATATTTAAGATTATCGATCCACAGGGACTCTATGGTTACTTAGTGCTAGAGGAATTTCTAGTTTAGCTAAGGTGAAGGGTTGTCACGATTTTTGGTTGTTTTTAAAGATTAAAGGCGGGAATTAAATTTAAGTTTAATAAATAATACTAAGGCGGTCGGTATGTAATTATGTTAACTTAGGCGGGTCAATCTAACCTAGGCTTATAAAGATGGTTCACTTAGTCTATTCTGTAGAGGTTACCAGCTTAAATATCTTTAACTCACACTCTCGTGGTCTTATCTCAGATCTTACCCCTAAAGCCCTATGCCTGCTCTCGCTAGCCCATAAGTGTTTAGAAATAATTTTTGGAAACTTAGTAATTCTAATTCATTTTAAAGCACTCTCGCTGTGTTTAAATTAAATGCCTAACTTTAGCTATCTGGTTAATATCTCACACTCTCGTGGTCTTGACCTAACCTAATACACTTTCCTTACTCTCGTAACAAAAAGGTTGATTTTATAATAAAAAGTCTCAGCCAGAATTTTAAGCTCTTAATTATTTTAAGCCTAGAGTTGATTTTACCGATTTAGTTTGTTTTAATTACATACCACCCTAAGGTGTTTAGCTACTCATTATTGTTGAACCAGACAGAGGCATAGAAACAATAAATAAAATATGCATGGCAGAAAAATAAATAGTCAACATAAATATAAATGCAATTTAATATAAACCTGGATAACAATAAAAGTAGTAGACTCCTTCTTCCACAGGCTGGAAAGCTCGGAGTACGACCGGACTCGGAAATAAAAATTCTAAAAGAATCTGAAGGCTTTGAAACAAATTAATTTATAACAATTTCCTGATGTTGGAAATTGTTATAAGGTTGGTTGGGATACAAGAAAATTAAAGCAAGGAAATTAATGCTGAAAAAAATAAAAGGGTGTAAATAAAATCGGCAGAGCTTCCGCAAGAAAATTAAAAACTAAAACTCTGTCAATTGTTTCTTGAAGTTAAGCTATTTATAGAAAGCTAAATGGGCTTGGAAGTTGAAATTTATGCTTGGGCCTCGTAGGAAATGAGAGAATCCAGGGAACGTGGGAATACTTGGTCTGCTGGAAAATAGGCACGTTGGATTTCATGTAGCGTAACGTTCATGACCAAGTCTTCAGTCAAATACCCTAGTTTTCCCTTGTCACGGTCGTGACAAGGGTGTCACGTTCGTCTTCCTTGTTTGATATGCGTCACGGTCGTGAGGGACTTGTCATGGTCGTGAGTGCTCCTTTTAGCGTGTCACGATCCTGAGTCCTAGGTGACGACCGTGAGTGTAACAAAAAATGCAGGTTATGCAGAATTCTCTTTTTCTTCATCTTTTAATGGTTGTTTTTGCTCATTTCACTTGTGGATCTTGATTTAGCTCTGTATATGATGTACCTGCAAAATGGCAAAGAAAACTCGAGGAATCGGGTGTTAAAACGACAATTATGCGATAAAACGGTATTGAAACATAGCAATATAATCGATACTTTTTCTCGTTATCACCTATATCCGATAGTGCTTGGGTGAGTCCGGTACATGTGGTACCCAAAAAGGGAGGAACAACTGTTATAACTAATGAAAAAAATGAGTTGATTCCAACTAGAACTGTTACTGGATGGAGAGTTTGCATTGATTATAGAAGATTGAACTCGGCTACGAGAAAAGACCATTTTCCGTTGCCATTCATTGACCAAATGTTGGAAAGACTAGCGGGACATGATTACTATTGTTTTTTAGATGGTTACTCCGGATACAATTAAATTGTTGTTGCACCGGAAGACCAAGAGAAGACGGCGTTTACATGTCCCTATGTCATTTTTGCTTATAGAAGGATGCCATTTGGGATATGTAATGCCCCCGCTACATTCCAAAGATGCATGACATCCATTTTTGCTGACATGTTAGAAAAGCACATGGAAGTGTTCATGGATGATTTCTCCGTGTTCGGATCCTCATTTGATCACTGTTTATCTAACCTTTCACTTGTTTTGCAGCGATGTCAAGAAAGTAATTTAATCTTGAATTGGGAAAAATGTCATTTCATGGTGCGAGAAGGCATTGTTCTTGGTCACAAGATCTCACAAAAAGGGATCGAAGTTGATCAAGCGAAAGTGGAAGTGATCTCGAAGCTACCACCACCGATTAATGAGAAAGGTATAAGAAGCTTCTTGGGACATGCGGGTTTTTACCGCAGGTTCATAAGAGACTTCTCGAAGATAGCTAAACCTTTAACTACTCTGTTGGTTAAAGATAAGGCTTTTGTATTCGATAAGGAGTGCACCGATGCTTTTGAAACACTTAAAAAGGAATTAGTGTCGGCACCTATTGTTATCACTCCCGATTGGTCCCTACCCTTTGAAATTATGTGCGATGCTAGTGATATTGCAGTAGTGGCTGTTCTTGGACAGCGAAGAGGAAAATTGCTTCATGTGATTTATTATGCTAGTCACGTTTTGAACCCCGCACAGATAAATTATGCAACTACCGAGAAAGAGTTGCTAGCTGTTGTGTATGCCTTCGATAAATTCAGGCAATATCTGTTGGGTTCAAAAGTGATTGTTTACACTGACCATGCTGCTTTGAAATATCTTTTTGCTAAGCAGGATTCAAAGCCCAGGCTCTTGAGGTGGATTTTACTTCTCCAGGAGTTCGATGTCGAGATCCGTGACAAGAAAGGGTGTGAAAACACTGTTGCAGATCATCTTTCTCGGATGTCACCAATTAAGGAGACTGAAGAGCAGCGCCCAATAAAGGATGAGTTTGCTGACGAACATATCCTAGCTGTTATTGGGGTGCCTTGGTTTGTAGATTATGCAAACTACCTTGTTGGCGGTATTATACCTGACGATTTTGATTCTAACAAAAGGAAAAAACTTGTTCATGACTGCAGGTTTTACTTATGGGACGATCCGTTTCTCTACAAAAAAGGGGTGGATGGCCTAGTCAGAAGGTGTGTACCCAACGAAGAGCAAAAAGATGTGCTGAAAGCATGTCACGACTCCGAATACGGTGGACACTTCAGTGGTGATAGGACAGCAGCTAAAGTCCTTCAATCCGGACTATACTGACCATCTTTATTTAAGGATGCTCAAGAGTTAGTGAAAGAGTGTGACAGATGTCAGAGGACTGGGAATATATCAAAAAGAAACCAGATGCCCCAGAACTCTATGCTAGAGGTTGAGTTATTCGATGTATGGGGGATAGACTTCATGGGGCCGTTTCCACCGTCATTCGGAAAAAACTATATTTTGGTTGCGATGGACTATGTTTCCGAATGGGTAGAGGTTGTTGCATCGCCCACCAACGATGTAAAGGTTGTGGTGAGATTCCTGAAAGAGAATATTTTTGCAAGGTTTGGTGTTCCGAGAGCATTGATAAGCGACGAAGGAACGCATTTCCTGAATCACCTCATGGAGAAGCTTCTGCAAAAGTACAATGTGAAACACCGGATAGCTACTCCATACCACCCCTAAACAAGCGGCCAAGTTGAGGTGTCAAATAGACAACTAAAACAAATTCTGGAAAAAACAGTGAATTCATCTAGAAAGGATTGGTCGATTAAGTTGGATGATGCTTTATGGGTGTATTGAACGGCTTTCAAAATGTCTATCGGTATGTCATCATATCAACTGGTATACGGAAAGGCATGTCACCTACCATTGGAACTTGAACACAAGGCTTTCTGGGCGTCTAAGTATCTGAATATGGATTTGTCAAAAGCTGGAAGTTCTAGGATTCTTCAACTTCATGAGTTAGAAGAATTCAGGAATCGGGCATATGAGAATGCTAAGGTTTACAAAGAGCAAACAAAAAAATGGCATGACAAGAGGATTCAAAGAAAAGAGTTTTGGGAAGGACAATTGGTCCTTCTATACAATTCAAGGTTGAAGCTATTTCCAGGAAAATTAAGGTCTAAATGGTCGGGACCTTTTGTAGTTCACAAGGTATTTCCTCACGGAGCGGTCGAAATTAAAAATCAAACCAATGGAGATATTTTCAAGGTGAATGGGCAGAGATTAAAGCCCTACTTCAGAGGCCAAACTACTGGTGATGTGAATGTCATTCGTCTCACTCAGTAGGATGACGGACCGTCGAGCCATGCGACGTTAAACGCAGCGCTAAGTGGGAGGCAACCCACGATTTTGTCATTCTTACTTTTGTTTGTTTCAGTTTTTGTAGGTTGTGCATTGTTATGAATCACTGATTCTGCTAAGGAAAGAGAAAAGTAGATAGTCGAGCAAGAAAAATCAAGAAAGTTTGAAAAAAAATGGAAAATCAGGGCCTTGACACGGGTGCCCGTGTCCCCTAACCTCCATTTTTTCTTCTTCACAAAAGCTTCCATTTCTCCAACACCCACTCACTAAAATACCATACTCCTTTCATAAAAAGTGTTCTCCTCGCCTCCATTGTCACTTCTACGATGACTGATTTCACTAATCCCTCTATCAAATTGTGTGTCTATTTGTGCAGGTAATAACAATGCCTCCTCGCAGAGATACCGAAAAGAATGTGGCTGAGTCTTCTCGCCCCCGTAAGCGAGCACACCGCATGCCTAATGCCCACGACATTTTATTTGAGAATCCGGAGCATCAAGTCAAATACTCTAAGTTGGTAAGGCGTAAGTTGATACCGGCTAGATATATGTGTAATGATACTCTTGAAAATCTAGGGCTTAAATTTGAGGTACATAGGATGTTTCCCAATATTGGTATGCTCAATTTTATGCTTTATGAAGCGCCGACTTTCGAGCGCATAACATTGGAATTTTTGAGTTCTTTGCAATTTCAGCTTAAGCACAGGTGGACCGGGTCAGATACAGAGTACTACGGTACTTTGAAGTTTCGCCTTTTTGACACTGATCATGTGTTATCGGTTGCTGAATTGGGAAAGATGTTAGATCTTCCAATCTACGGGCCTGGTGCACCGCCGAGTACATTTGTTGCAGGAGAATTCTGGAGGGATATCACCGACAGTACCGACTATGTCGCATCAGCGGCGAAGGCTTCGGGGATTCATAACCCGTGCTTTAGGTATACTCAGAAGGGGTTGGCTTATACCCTTTTCTGCCGAGGCGATAGCATAGGAGTAGCTACGCAAAGAGAGTTGTACTTTCTCTATGGTATGGATAATAATGAACTGATTAACGTAGCGGCCTTCGCAGCAGATCACCTCAAGCGGGTAGCCAATGCTGCTTCTGGTGAGATCTCTGTAGGAGGAATGATAACGCAGATAGCTGAAAAACTTGGTTATGGTCAGAGGTTGCTTGAAGTACCTTCAGTGGTAGGTAAGAACAAAATTGATTTATACACCCTCACCAACCAAGGTATGATTAAGAGCTTTCATAATTACTACTCTGTGCTTACCCGTAACCGGCATTTGATATCTTTGCCTGCTCCTAATTTGATTACCATTGACAATAGAGCTAATTGGTTGTATGAGGACCCTATGCAGGGCGACAACAATCAGTTTGATGAATACTTTTCAGGTGAGGAGGATGAGGGGTACCAAGCTGAGGAGGTCCCTGTACAAACTGCCGGCGACTCATCAAATCAAGAAACCGGTCAGTGGAGCTTGACCAAGGAAGAACGGGATGAAATGATAAGAGAGCAGACCCGACAAGGGGACCTCATCGATGAGTTGCATGAGTGGATGCAGCAGATGAGGCTGCATGGATTTCCCCCGCCTGAGTGATGGTTGTGAGTTCCCTCCGACATTGGTTCTTCAACAGTGTGGACACTGTTGAGTTCAAGTGTGGGGGGTTTAGTTTTCATGTTTTCCTTTTGTTTTGTTTTTATCTGTGTTTATTTCTTGTAGTGTCGGTTTGAAAATTATAGTTATAAGTTATTTGAAAAAACACCCCTGAGTTGACCTGTTGTGTTGTTACGAGTGAATAATGAGAAAGTATATAGGATTAAGTGAAAAGAAACCTGATGAGAAAAAATGGAAATTTTTTGATGTTTAGGTACAACACGAACACACTGAGTCTCCTGAATTAGGAACGAGTCCGACGTGTAGATTCGTGCCATGGTACTTTGATCTGAGAAGTAAACCCGAAGTAGTTTCTACTGACATATCTGGCTTTATCTATAATAATTGTGTGTGCAGAATTATGTTCAGCCGCCGTTAGGTTGAATAAGCAGGTGAGGTTACCGAAAAAAAAAGGATTGTCCGAATGAAAAGGGTGGAAAATCGAAACAGAAGACCTAAGCCCAAAGCATAGTCAGAGAGGTTACCGAAAAGGAGATTCAGGTTCGGGGTTTTCCGCGATTTAGTGTTTGTGTGATACCTTTGCAGAGAGAGAAGTACCAAAAGAACTTGTTGGGTGACTTGGAACGAAAATCCACGTATGAGTATCGTAATTCATCTCGCTAGTGTTTGAATGTGTAAATGCAGGATCTTTGCTTGAGGTCAAGCAAAAGTTCAAGTTCGGGGGAGTTTGATCAGTGATCTTTAGTTGTAGTTTTCAAGCCGTTTTCGTTGTCCTTTGCGTATAATTTCGTTTGTTTGAAGTATTTCTTTCACGTTTTCGTCGTAGTTTTCTTAATGTAGCATGCAAGCTTAGTTTTAGTCTTTTTATTAATTTTTATCTTTGGTATGTGTTATGTGGTTGTTTTGTGATGTGTTTTCAGGTCAGCATCTAATCGGTTGTTCGAAGCCTTCGCAAAGATGATCCGAGTGTTAAAAAAACAGCAAAATAGGGATATCAGAAGCACAACACGGGTGCCAGTGTTGTACAACACGGCCCGTGTTGTGAAGGCCTTTTGAGGAGGGAGTCTATGGAAGAAAAGGAGGAAACTAGTGGTATGACATGGGTGCCTGTGTTGTACAACACGGCCCGTGTCAGGGCATCTGAAGAAAAGGAACTTTTGAGAAGACTCAGAGACACAACACGGGTGCCCGTGTTGCACAACACAGTCCGTGTTGTGAAAACCAGAAAAAACCTGATATTTTTATGTTTCTGCGATATTTTCAGAGGGCATTTTGGACATTTCACGGTGTTTTTGGAAGACTGATATATATTAGATGATTAAGACTGAAATATTGTCACTTTTGATTTGGGGATTTTGGGATTGAACGATAAAAGGAGAAGAATGATTGATCAAGAGCGGAAGCGATTGACGATCCAACCGATTCTACGTTAATTGTAATGTCTCTATATTATTGCTCAGTTTTTATTTTTGTTATGAACATGAGTGGCTAAACCCCTCAATGCCACGGGGGTGTCCCTGATTTGCTTTATGTAATGACAATTTGAATTCTTAATTTTTGAGATTATGCATTTAAACATGTTTCTTTATTTTATGCAACGTTCTTAATGCTTTATCTTTTTTGGAAAATTGGGTAATTGACCGTAGTTAGGATTTGGTCTGACCAACCATCCTAACTTTGTTGCATAATTTTTATCACGGTAAATATTACCGAGGAATTGGAATATCCTGTGAAAACCATTTTTATGTCAGGATTATTGCTTGATATTCTTCCTTGCCCATTGAGGAATTAAGGTCGAGGAAGAATACCAAAGGTTTTTCTCTAAAGGAATTTTGGAAAAACATTATTGAACATAGGAAAGATATTTTTTGAAGCATGTCTCTGTAAAATTGAGAAATTATTAAGTCATTGCATTACAAATTATACACCGTCCCTGGAATTATTCTCATATTTGTGCAACCTCTATGTTTGTTTACGTTTTAGTAATTTTAATTCTATTTCATCGAAAAACAAACTATCAACCAAAACTTTTGTCCAATTGAAATCAATTCATTAAAACTTATTTTGGTACGTAGTCCTTGAGATCGATATTTGGGATAACTCCCTTCTATTACTACATCGGTAAAAATAGTACACTTGCTATTTTTCCGATCACTTGTCCTTACTAAAGAGGATAGTAATGGCCAACAAGTTTTGAATATTCTGATTGTTTGCGAATTTCCTGATGTCTTCCCCGAGGATGTCACTTCCTTACCTCTAGTAAGAGAAGTTGAATTCTTAGTTGACCTAATACCGGGAACGACTCCCATATCTGTTTCCCCTTATCGGATGGCACCACTAAAGTTGAAAGAATTGAAGGATCAATTAGAGGATTTGATGGCGAAGCATTTTGTTAGACCAAGTGTTTCACCGTGGGGAGCTCCTGGTTTGTTGGTAAAGAAGAAGGACGGTGGTATGCGGATGTTTATTGATTACCGCAAGCTGAACAAGGTCACTATCAAGAATAAGTATCCCTTGCCATGGATAGATGATCTCCTAGATCAATTGAAAGGAGCTTGCGTGTTCTCAAAGATTGATCTGAGGTCGGGTTATCACCAGATTCGTGTGAAAAGTTCTGATGTTCCGAAGACTACGTTCAGAACCCGTTATGGTCATTATGAATTCTTAGTAATTCCTTTTGGTGTGACAAATTCTCCTATTATTTTTATGGATTACATGAATCAAATATTTCAAGACTACTTGGATCAGTTTGTAGTGATCTTTATCAATGACATTCTTATTTATTCTCGTACTCCACAAGAGCACGGAGAGCATTTGAGGATTGTCATATCGGTACTGCAAGAGAAGCAACTATTTTCCAAGTTTTGCAAGTGTGAGTTCTGGATGTTAGAAGTCAAGTGTCTTGGACATGCTATATCTCAGGGAGGTGTGGTAGTGGATCCATCGAAGATTGAAGCCGTGATTAATTGGGAGAGACCGAAGAATGTTTCAGAAGTGAGAAGTTTCTTAGGTTTGGTAGGTTATTGCAGAAGGTTCATTAAAGGTTTTTCTTAGATGGAGTTACCACTAAATAAGCTTACAAGAAAGGACTTCGCCTACTAATGGGATTCTAGTTATGAGCAAAGTTTCGTGTGGTTGAAGGAGAAATTGACAACTGCTCCAATTTTGATCATTTCCGATCCTAACAAATCTTACGAAGTGTTTTGAGATGCTTCTAAGATGGATTTAGGAGGTGTTCTGATGCAAGAAGGCCAAGTGGTAGTTTATGCTTCCAGACAATTGAGAGTCCATGAAAAGAATTATCCAACTCATGATTTAGAACCGGCGGACGTGGTGTTTACTTGAAAGTGTGGCGGCATTATCTGTATGGTGTACGTTTTGAGATGTTTAGTGATCATAAGAGTTTGAAGTACCTCTTTGATCAGAAGGAATTAAATATGAGACAAAGAAGATGGATGGAGTATTTGAAGGATTATGACCTTGAATTGAAGTACCATCCGGGTAAAGCGAATAAAGTGGCGGATGCTTTGAGTAGAAAAGTGATTCATAGTACCGAGCTGATGGTGTTGGAGTATGAACTGTTGGAAAAGTTTCGAGATCTTAATCTTCAGTTTATTTGGACTCTGAATGGTGTGATAATGGGAAATTTGAATATCAATTCTACCTTGAGGGATGAAATTCAACAAGCACAAGTTCTTGATGAGAAGCTTCAAGGAATGTTACTTCAATCGGGTTTTGTAAGGGCGTTGGATGGGGTTATCCTATTCAACCAGAGGATTTGCGTTCCAAATGATGTCATGTTAAAAAGAAATATTTTAGAGGAAGCCGATAAAGGTTCTTTTACGATACATTCGGGTTCTTCGAAGATGTATCAAGACTTGAAGAAGGAATATTGGTGGTACGGACATTGCGATATTTGTATTTGAATGTGCGGTGTGTTAACAAGTGAAGATTGAACACCAAAGACTGGGCGGTTTGTTGCAACCTTTAGACATCCCAATTTGGAAGTGGGATAGTATTTATATGGACTTTGCGCTAGGTTTACCAAGTACTCAAGGTGGTTATGACTCTGTTTGGGTGATTGTAGATCGATTAACGAAATCTGCAAATTTCTTAGTCATTAAGACTACGTACAAGGCAAGTCATCTTGCCAGGTTGTTTATTGTTGAGATTGTGAGATTGCATGGTGTTCCGTCAAGTATTGTGTTAGATAGAGATCCGAAATTAATTTCTAGATTTTGGAAGGTGTTCCAACAAGCCATGAGTACGGAATTGCATTTGAGCACATCTAATCATCCTCAGACGGGTGGTCAGATGGAGCGTACGATTCAAACGATGGAAGATATGTTAAGAGCATGCGTTTTGGAAAGTAAAAGAAATTGGAAGGAACTCTTGCCATTGATAGAATTCTCTTACAATAATAGTTACCATGAGAGTATCAGAATGGCTCCGTATGAGGCTTTATATGGAAGGAAGTGTAGAACATTGTTGTGTTGGTCGGAGGTGGGAGAAGACCAGATTTTGGGACCCGAAGTTATTCAAGAGACTATGGAAAAGATTCAGATGATTCGAGAAAAGATTAAACAAGCACAAGATCGTCAGAAGATCTATGTAGACAATCGAAGGAGACCTTTGGAGTTTGATGAAGGGGATCATGTGTATTTGAAAGTCACTCTAAGATTGAGATTAAAAGGACCGTTCAAGTCACACAAGTTAAGTCCGAGATACGTAGGACCGTATCAGATCTTAGAGAGGATTGGTGAAGTTGCTTACAGATTGGACTTACCACCCTCTCTATCTGAAATGCATGATGTTTTCCATGTATCTCAACTTCGTAGGTTCGTTCCTGATCCTCTTCAGCCTATTATGCCGGATTCTATCAAGATAGAAGCGGATTTGACCTTCGAACCCCAACCAAGCCGTATTGTTGGAAGAGAAACCAAGGTGTTAAGGAACAAAGAGATAACCACTCGTTAAAGTACAATGGGATGAGACGCATCTGGGAGATGCTACCTGGGAATTGGAATCGGAGATGCGGGAATCATATCCTCACCTGTTCAGGTAATCTTAAAAATTCGAGGACGAATTTCTTTTAAGGGGGGAGGATGTAATACCCCGTAATTTATTTAATGCTCTGAATAATATTATTTGATAATAATATAGTTCTGAATTACTCTAAGATATTTTGATAGAATTAAATAGAGTAATCAATTAGATTTTATTTTATTAACTAATATTAGCTAACTCGGAGGTTTTATAAAATGTTGAATTAAGAGACATTTTTGGATACTCTCTATTTGGACCCGTCGATAGGAAATGTTATGTTTCCTTTTAAGACCTAAAGTCTTTATTTCTTTTGTTTTAATAAAAACATAGAAATAGAGAAAGAATGAGAAGAGAGAAAGGAAGAGAAGAAAAGAAGAAGAAAAAGTCTTGAAGAAAAAGATGAGGACTCCTAATCTTGTTGCTTCCACCCATTCATTCACCATTCAATATTCTCCAATCTTCTTGCTAGAGGTGGGTTCATAGCTAGAAACATTTACTCTTGGTTTGGTAGAGTTTTTAGAGTTTATGAGTTTTAGGTCAAATTGTGAAAAATCCTAGAATCGGTAGATTAAACGGTTAGAAATCGATATAAATGCTTGAATATGTTGCCTCTAGGTGTAGGGACATTGCTGCTATGTTGTTTTGATGTTTGCCAATGTTTAGAATGGTGTTGGGATGTTACTGTCTTGGTTTATATGTTTTTGCTACTTTCTACGTTTGGTTAACCGGTTAACCGAATTCGTTAACCGGTTAATGCGTCTTGAACTTGCGCAGCATGCCTCTGGTTTGGCTTGGTTAACCGGTTAACCGAATCCGTTAACCAGTTAACACTGTAAGTATGGGAGAAAATATTTTATTTCCAAACTTTGAAAATCCATAACTTTTTACTCGGTTATCCGATTTCAGTGTTCTTTATATCGATTGAAAGCTAAAATTATGTACTTTCACGTGATGCCAAAAAATGTTATTTTCACCCGACTTTTACCCGACTTTTCGATTATACGGTAAAAATGCTAAGTTAGGGAATTGTGAACTAAAGGTAATAAAAGGGTACAACTTGTGAGGTATCTATGATTCCCTTGGGCTAGTGAGAATTGAGATTTTAGTATCACTTTGGGTCCTCCGTAAGGTCTTGTGTAAGTATCAATGTGGTTACTATATGTTTCACTAGAGTATTCGTAAGGACTTGAGGTACCCATTATGTATACATGGGTGTTAATTTGAGACATGTAGACTATAACTCCTCCGTAAGGTCTTGTGTAAGTCTCAATGTGGTTACTATGTGTTTCACAAGAGCATCCGTAAGGACTTGAGGCTAGTGTTATACTATTAAGCGTTAATCTTGAGTAAGTCTTGAGGTGGGTTGCCTTTAGTCCCACGTGAAACATCCATAAAGATTAAAGAGAGTGTTATATCGAATCCTCCGTAAGGTCTTGTGTAAGTCTCAATGTGGTTACTATGTGTTTCACAAGAGCATCCGTAAGGACTTGAGGCAGATGTTTCACTTAGCTTATGTTCGAGAGGTAGTATGGATCTTAGTTCCTTTGGATCCCAGTTCCCTGTATGAGAATGGTTAGAGCTTGAGATTCTTTTTGGAATCAAACCTTTAGAGTCGAGCGAACTCTAAGATAGGAAACTCACTGAGATGTTTTATCTCACCCCATGTTGATGTTGTTATTTCAGGTACTTCAGGTTCCGCAAAGGGTAAGGATAATCGACTTGATTATCCTTGCTTGTTTGATGGTTTCTTCCGCTGTGAACATTTGAGATCCTTGGATCTAGTTCTTAGATTTTGTATTTTGCTAGTACCTTATGTTGTAGTGGCTATATTTATACAATGTGTTATTTAGTACTTGTTGTATTTCAATACCAAACTTAAATTTATATATGAAAAATATGCTTTGATGTATGTCTTTTATATATGGGTATTACAGATGGACATGGATATATTCTTGCAGGGGAAATTCTTTCTGTAGAACTCCACTAGGTGATGAAAACATCCTGGACGACAATGTGTTGAGGAAATGAGATCACACCTTCTGTCAATAACCACCTCTTGCTGGGGAATAAAAAGAACACTGAATCAATCTTGAAAACCCTGGCTGGAGATAACCATCTGCTGGGGAGAGATAAAAACAAAAATGCATCTGAGCATGCGTTATTTTGATTTGTCATATCTTCCAAAAATAAATTGGCGATCTCTTGGGGAATATTTCAATCATTGGGTTGAATCTCAATCACAACTTTGCGGGAAAATGACAAACTTCCAACTCGGATGGGGGAACCATATGCCAAGACCTGACTGGGTAAAGAATTTTGAAAATTCTAACTCCGTGGGGAGATAATGCATTCAGCTACTTGCTGGAAATGAAGACTCCACTTGGGAGAAAGAACTATTCAAATGATCTTGAAATTCTGCTAAGAACACTTCCTGCTCTAACTTAGCTGGGGAAGATTTCACTTTAACTCTACTGAGGATGTTGGGTATCTCCCTTCTCTGTTGGAGATAAGGATTGTAAAGCCTATCTCGCTGGGGGAGGAACACTCTGATTGGGGAATGTTGTCCGGTAACATTTCCTTGCTGACTGCAACCTGCAACAACAAAGTACACACATATGCCCCGGGGAATTGCATAGTATGAGTCAATCATCCCATGTCACCCGACGTTCAAAGTGATTTTAAATGTTTTACCCTCGCATGTCATTCATAAAGCCACCGAGTTTGAATGCAATGTTCTTTTATCAACAATTCAGGACATTTTTGCAAACAAAGCAAGTAAAATAAAAACAAGGATAAAGCTTTTTAACTGAATATTCTTTTATTTATGAGCCTATGAATAGGTGAAAATTTACATCAGGAAGAAATCACCTGGAAAGATGTAATCACTGTAAATTGAGAAAAGAAACTATCTTAATGGAAATGTGCACGGTATTCCAATGAGTTCAGTTCTGCTATGACCAGTATGTCTTCAAGATTTTCCATTCCTGCCTTTGCTTTCTGAAGAAGAAGATTGTATTGATTCCTACCTTAATGAGATTTCAAGGTTAACTGAGACAATAATGTAGTACAGATTATCCAGATCACAGTCATTCGCTTATTCCCTTATTTTGCGTGGGTCGCCCTTTCGGGTTTTCAGCTCACCGGGATACCATTTTTTGCCTGAGCTGTCCAATCTGGATTTTCAACTCACCGGGTGTACAATTTTTTTAATTATATCCCTAACTTTTGCCCGAGCTTTTTATTCTGTTTTTAGTTCGCCGGGATGCCCTTTTTTTCCTGGACTTTTATTTTGTTTTTTGTCCAATGGGTCTTTTTATGCGACGTATTTTTTAACTGTGTCTGAGTTAACAGGGGACTGAAAGTCTTCGCCATCCATAGTAGTGAGCATCAGTGATCCACCAGAGAAAACTTTCTTTACTATGAATGGGCCTTTATTATTTGGAGTCCACTTGCCCCTGTGATCTGAACCTGGAGGAATGATTCTCTTGAGTACAAGCTCACCAACTTGATACTCCTGAGTGCGTACTCACTGATCGAATACCCGCTTCATTCTCCTCTGATAAAGTTGACCATGGCAAACAGCTGCAAATCTCTTTTCCTCAATTAAGCATAACTGGTTATATCGGGCACGCACCCATTCAGCCTCATCAAGTTTGTCATCCATCATTACTCACAAAGAAGGAATCTCGACTTCAATAGGTAAGACTACCTCCATACCATATACCAGGATAAAAAGAGTCTCCCCAGTAGACGTCCTGACCGACATTCGGTACCCATGCAAAGAAAACAGTAGGATCTCGTGCCAATCTTTATAGGTGACGACCATTTTCTGTACAATCTTCTTGATATTCTTATTTGCCGCCTCAACCGCGCCGTTCATCTTTGGCCGGTAAGGAGAAGAATTGTGATGTTGGATTTTGATGTCCCGACACAGTTCTGCCATCATTTTGTTGTTTAGATTAGAACCATTATCAGTAATGATTCGCTCGGGAACTCCATATCTGCAGATAATGTCTTTCTTCAGAAATTTGGCCACCATTTTTCTGGTGACATTGGCATAAGATGTTGCTTCGACCCATTTGGTGAAGTAATCGATTGCGACCAATATGAAACGATGGTCGTTCGAAGTAGTAGGCTCTATTTTTCCGATCATGTCAATGCCCCATATGGAAAAGGGCCAAGGAGATGACATGACGTTGAGCGGACTTGGAGGAACATGCACTTTGTCTGCATAGATCTGACACTTATGACATTTGCGGGAGTATGAACAATAGTCTGCATCCATTGTTAACCAGTAATACCCCGATCTCAATAACTTATTTGCCATTGCATGCCCCCCTGTATGGGTACCAAAATATCCCTCGTGGACTTCTTGCATTAACATGTATGCTTCGTGTATATCCACGCATCTGAGCAGGACCATGTCAAAGTTTCTCTTGTACAGAACGCCGTCCGCGTTTAAGAATAAACTAGCAGCAAGTCGCCTTAAGGTCTTCTTGTCATAGGAAGATTCCCCAGCTGGATACTCTTTACTTTCTAGAAAGTGCTTAATATCATAATACCACGGCTTATCGTCAGATACCGCATCAATGAAGAACACATAAGTAGGTATATCAAGGTTCGAGATGTCAATTCTGGGGACATAATTCCAACACATCACTTTGATAGACGAAGAGAGTGTGGCCAATGCATCGGAAAACTGATTTTCATCACGTGGTATATACTGAAGATTTACTGTTGTGAAGAACGTCAACAGTCTTCTGGCATAATACCTATAAGGAATTAAATGATCTTGGTGTGTATACCACTTTCCGGTAATTTTATTAATCACGAGGTTTGAGTCTCCGAATATATCGAGGGTCTTAATCCGAAGATTAATAGCCTCCTCTATTCCCATAATACACACCTCGTATTCCGCTTCATTGTTGGTGCAACCAAAATTAATTCTGGCGACGAAGGGAAAATGAACACCTTCAGGAGTAATTAGAACAACACCAACTTCGCGCCCATTGATATTGACAGCCCAATCAAACATCAATATCCATTTGGATTCAGGGTCTGGCCCTTCCTCCGGGAGTGGTTCCTCGCAGTCTTTAGCTTTGAGGTACATGATGTCCTCATTAGGGAAGTCAAATTTCATGGGTTGATAATCATCCTCAAGAGGTTGTTGTGCAAGATAGTTTGAGAGCACACTTCCTTTGATGGCTTTCTGCGAAGTGTAGTGAATATCGTACTCTGTCAGCACCATTTGCCATCGTGCAACCCTTCCAGTTAACGCTGGTTTCTCAAAAATGTATTTGACAGGATCCATTTTTTAAATTAATAGGGTAGTGTAGGTCAACATGTACTGTCTTAGTCTGCGAGTAGCCCATGCCAAAGCGCAACAAGTTTTCTCGAGCAGTGAGTATAGGGATTCACAGTCGGTAAATTGTTTGCTAAGGTAGTATATTGCATGCTCTTTTAGACCAGAATCGTCATGTTGGCCTAAAACACACCCCATTGATCCTTCTAGCACAATCAAGTACATGATGAGTGGCCTCCCCGGAACTAGAGGCATAAGGATTGGAGGTTCCTGCAAGAATTCTTTAATCTTTTCAAAAGCCTTTTGACAATCTTCGTTCAACCTGACCACCTGCTCTTTTCTTAGAAATTTGAATATTGGTTCACATGTAGTTGTGAGGTGAGATATGAACCGTGCAATGTAGTTCAATATACCCAGGAAGCCACACACTTATTTTTCTGTTCGCGGTGCAGGCATATCTTGTATTGCTTTGACTTTTGCAGGATTTACCTCAATCCCACTCTGACTCACAATGAAACCCATCAGTTTTCCAGAATGCACCCCAAAGGTGCACTTGTTAGGATTTAACCTCAGACGATACTTTCTCAGTCGTTCAAACAGTTTCTTGAGGTTAACTAAATTCTCTTTTTCGTCTTGGGACTTGACGATCATGTCGTCCACATAACATTCAATCTCTTTGTGGATCATATCATGAAACAGAGTCACCATCGCTCGCTGATAGGTTTCCCCGGCGTTCTTCAAACCAAAAGGCATGAACTTGTAGCAAAACGTACCCCAAGGGTTAATTAAAGTTGTCTTCTCCATGTCTTCTGGGGCCATTTTAATCTGATTATAACCGAAGAAGCCATCCATGAAGGAGAATACCGAGAATCGAGCCGCATTATTAACCAATACATCGATGTGAGGTAATGGGAAATCATCTTTTGGGCTCGCTCTATTTAAATCCCGGTAGTCAATGCACATTCGGACCTTGTCGTCCTTCTTCGGCACTGGCACAGTATTATCTACCCAAGGTGGATAACTAGTCATGGCAAGGAACCCGACGTCCCACTGCTTCTGAACCTCTTCTTTAATCTTCATCGCCGTGTCAGGATGGGTTCTTCGAAGCTTTTGTTTAACAGGAGGGCAGTATTCCCTCAGTGGCAGCTTGTGCATAACAATGTTTGTATCTAAACCTGGCATATCTTGATATGACCAAGCAAAGATGTCCACATATTCTCGAAGCATGCCAATTAACTCTTCTTTTACTTCGGCCTGCAGACTGGCCCCAATCTTAATTTCCTTCTTTGTGTCTTCCGTTCCGATGTTGATGACCTCAATCTCTTCTTGGTGAGGCTAAATCACTATTTCCTCCTGTCTCAATAACCTGGACAATTCTTCTGGGAGTTCACAGTCTTCCTCAACCCCTTCATCAGCTTGGTAGATTGGATTATCGAAATCATACTTGGTCATAGCGGAAGAGTTGTCAAAGAAATCCAAATGATTGGTTTTGCACAAGTGATGTGCTTATTTCAGAATCTGCTTTTGAATAAAAAGAAAAACATTTCCATTTTTATTGTTTTTGTGAAAAAGTTTAAAAAGAAAGAAAGGGAACACATTTGAATGAAAAATGTCAGTTATTCATGATAAAATAAATTGCATAACATGTATGGCGACCCTACATTGGATCCATACACCTTGGACATAGTGCATGACTTAACATGCGTATGATAATGAGAAAACAAAGAAAATTACTCTGGAAGGAAAGTGACTTGGACAAAGTCTTCTGCAAACTAGTTCTTTAATTCTTCCCCCGGGACACACGGGCGCACCCAGTTGTCGAGATCACAATCACTATCAGCTTCATCTTCAACATCACATATTTGATTTGGGTCAATTACTCCCCCACTTGAGAAACTAATTGCTCTACTTTGAGATCTTGTTGCCTGCCCCAGGACATAGCATATCCCAAACTTGTCTTCCTTTTTATCAACCTGGACCAGCTTGCCCCAGCCTTGGGCATTTCCATCTTCAACCACTTCCCCGACTTTCTTGTAGGAAGATATAGAAGTCCCCACTCTCTTATTTCCCTTGGTGGCAGAATTAGGAGTAACAACATTGACATTCACAGCTTCAAAGGCTTGGCATAACATTTCATGGATCTCCCCATCCATTTCAACGTATTTGAATGTAGACAAATGGATGACGAAGATATCCTCTTCCCTACACACAGTAACCACTTGACCATCAACAACATATTTCAACTTTTGATGCAAGGTTGAAGTCACTACGCCTGCAGCATGGATCCATGGACATCTCAGAAGGCATCTATAAGCTGGCTGGATATCCATCACATAGAATGTGCTCTTGAATACCTGTGTTCCTATCTTCACCGGCAACTCAACCTCACCAAAGACCGATCTTCTAGAACCATCAAAGGCTCTCACCACTAGATCACTTGGTCTCAGAATCAAACCATTTACTTCCAACATCATCAAAGCCTTCTTAGGGAGTACGTTCAAAGAAGAGCCAATATCAACCAGAACATGAGATAACACAGAACCCTTGCACTCCATAGTGATATGCAAGGCCTTGTTATGATTTCTCCCTTTTGATGTCAAATCTCTATCTATAAAACCCAGTCCATGACGGGCATTGGCATTTGCGACCACAACTTCAAATTGGTTTATAGTTATCTCCTACGAAACATAAGCCATCTGTAGAACCTTCAACAATACCTCTCGGTGTGCTGGAGAGCACATAAGCAGAGACAATATCGAAATCTTTGACAGTGTTTAATTCAGCTGCTCAACCACTTTGTAATCACTCTTCTTAATTATCCTCATGAATTCTTCGACCTCTTTCTAAAAGGTATTATGCTCTGTAGCCAGAGTCACCACTTCTTCTGTAGCTACCTGTTTACCCTTAGCCTGTGTTGCAACTTCAGCCTTTGTATTCGTCCGAAGAGTTTGTGGAGCAAAAAGCCGTCCACTGCGAGTAAAGCCCCCTACACCTCCAACATTATCAACACTAGAATCAACAATCACAGGCTTCTCCTCAATCTTTTGGCCTTGAATATACATATCCATGCCATAGTGCCAAGGAACTGCTCTTTCACTCTCATAGGGTACAGGTCCAGGAACCGTGATGGTTACAGGACTTATCGCAACAGGACTTACCTCTTCTGGTACGTAGATAGTAATTGGTGCTGGTTGAGAAAGAATTTCCTCTAGAGTAAAATATATAGTGATAATAGACACATCGCTGCTTTGATTGTTTACCTTATCAAACTGCAGCGAGCCTTCGTCAATCAAATCTTGGATACCCATTTTCAACTTATTACACCCGTTCTCAATAATTTTACAATCTTCACAATCTTCGTTACATCCAGGAAACACATGTCCTTTCAATAATCTCTCTCTCACAATAGACAAAGGAGTCTTAACTTCATTAACATTCAGAACCAAATTCAGGATTCTTCCTTCTTCAATAGTGATCAGTGCATTTTAATGCACATTCTACTATGTTTGCACTTAAGTATTTCTTTGGTTTTCTTTGTTTATTTTTATATTTTAATTTGTTTTTCTAATTTATTTTATTTTTGGCTTAATTTAATTTTCGTACTTAATTTTCAGCTTTAACGGCTTTTACGGAAATGATCATAACCGGAGTTCCAGGAATCTGATTGAGGCGTTCTACTAGTTGACGGAAATCTAAGAGAGAGAGCTACAACTTTCGTGTTGGAGTCAAAGTCAGATTCGGAGTCATATTTTCCAGAATTTCGTTTGAAGCTACTGCATTAGTTTTATTTAGTTTCGGGTCATTTAGAATTGGGTCTGGGTAATGTATTTGACCCAGTTGGGTTGTAAACGGGTTTTTTAGGTTTTTCTATTTAACCTAGCAGCCGCAACTGCTCTTTTACACATTTTTTACGAATTTTGTTTTGCTTTACGATTCATGGATAACTAATCCCAAGGCAAAATCCTGCCGATTACAGGTTCCATCATACTTTGAGGTTATTATAATTTTCAATCCAAATTCTATTCCTTTCAATGTTGTTATGTGATCATTGTTTGCTTAATTCGATTATCATATATTAGTGTTGATTTAATTTGATTGTTGTATGATCCTTGACCGTAGTCACGTTAGCGTTTGCTTAATTCGTTATCGTGTTTGATCAAATCGTGTTTACTTAATTCACGAGAGCTTAAATCTGTTTGCTTAATTCAAATAATAGGAACATACATCAAATAAAACCAGGTGTGTCTGTCAATGAGTTTTATAATCAAATAGGAATAGATATTCCTCTTAAGAGGTTAAAATTATAATAACCGATGATAAGTCAGAACCCAAATCAGTAGGATTAGCCGTTTTACTTTATTTGATAATCACTTTTTATTTTAATTGCTTTTTCTTCCATTTTGAATCAATATCGAAAACACCCCATAAATCGTTACTATTGTTAGTTAATAAGATCAAGAATCCTTGTGAGACGATTCGAGTCATTGTCGCTATACTACGTTTTCAAAATTACTCGTTTTTGATCTGTGCGCGACACGCGGATCAAATTGGTGCCGTTGCCGGGGATTCTTGTTGTTATTAATCAATTTTATAGTTTTCTTGCTAGTTTTTTTTGTGTTTGTTGATTTTCAGGGTTGCAATACCGGTTGCAGTATAGGGATAAATTTTCCAGCCTTTCAGGTAAGTTGGAAGCTACTGTTTCGATTTGCTCCGATATTTTACCAGAAAATCAGAAATAAATCGAAGAACAATACTCTTTTAGAATAGAATTCTAAAAGATTTCGACCCTCAAAATCGCAAATTTTGCGTTTTTCTATTTTATTTGATTTATTTTCTCTTTTCATATTTTCAATAAAATCTGAATTTTTGTGTGCGAGCTTTATTTGATTTAATTAGATTTTTAGCGTTATTTTTATATTTTTTATATTTTATTTTAATCACTTTTCTTTTTTTCCATTCTTTTTAAATCTGTATTGATTTTATTTGATACTGTGTTGAAATTTATAATCATATCATGACTGATCAAAGAACTCTGAGAGAACTGGCTGCACTTGTGAATTATAATGCTTTATGTATTGAATATCCTGATGTTGTTGATGCACCTTTCGAATTGAAATTTGGTTTAACACACTTGTTGCCAAGTTTTAATGGTTTTGCAGGTGAGGATCGACATAAGCATATGAATGAATTTCAGGTTGTGTACTCTGCACCTTCCGAACCTTCACTAGAGGACCTTGTCAAGTAAATTGCTGCAAATAGTCTCCAGTTTCAGCAACAAACAGATTATAGTCTTGAGGCTTTGCAAACATGGCTTGATCAACTTACCACTTCGGTGAATGCTATGCAACAAGCTCAAGGATCAAACCAACAACCTTCGGAAGAACATTCTATTTTTCAAATAGAGTTGCCTTCTAAAACTGTTGATGATACTTGTATTAATTTGTTTGCAGCTGATTTTCCATCATTGTCTGATTTTAATGATGTTTACTCTTGTGATGTTTGTACTGGCACTAAAATTTGCTCTGTTTGTGCTGAAATTGAGGTTGCCTTGCAAGTTGATATTCTTACTGCAAATGAGGTTGCAAATAAATTTGTTCATGTCAACGAAGCTCTTGACACCTCGGCTTCCCGGAATAAACCATCCATCGAGAAATCACCCTCTTTAGAGCTGAAGCCACTACCTAATAATTTATTTGAATTTGTGCAGGAAGAGAAATCATTACAGGAACATAAGAAGGGAATTGGATGGAATTTGGTTGATACTTGTGATATTAGCCCATCCATGAGTATGCATAGGATCTCAATTGAAGATGGAACAAAAGTAGTGAGGAATCCCCTTAATCCTTTGATTCTTAAAGTTGTTGAAAAGGAGATCACTATCATGTTCACATTCAACACTTTTACTTATCAAAGATTCTTCTTTGATCCTGGAATAAAAGGCGAAGGCACTAATAAAAACTTCAATATTAATGGATACTATCTAAAGCTACTCAATGAGATCCTCACTTTGGAAGAAGAGACTGTAGAAGAGCTCTCTTTAGGAAATGCGGCTTATGTGATCACATATCCACCTTGACTACTCGGGTGTGTTCTTTCCTTTCTCTCCCTCTTATTTTATATTTATGTCCTTTCATTGAGGACAATACTTGTTTTAAGTGTGGGGGAGGGAATAATTTATTTTCTTTGTTTTTGTTTGTTTTTTCCCGAAAGTTTTAGGCTATAGATTGTTTTGAGGTTAGTTGTGGAGACTTGGGAAAAGTTCACAAGATCAGTATCTTTTTAACACCTTAAATCTCCTGAATATGGAATTTTTTTTTTGAATACTTGTTATGCTATAGCCTTGAGTTCTCATCCTTTAATAGCACTTAAGTAGTTTATATAGCAGTCAGCACCATCTAAAAATCATACACTAAGTAATTAAGTTGATGCAAATAAGTGAATGATCTTGCGCTTAAAAAGAAATCTGAATAGGAATTCGCCTTATAAGTTAGGTGACCCTCACCCAGTCATTTAGCCTAACGGATGTGAAACCTTAAGAAAAAAAAATTGTTGTTACTAAAGTAACTTTAAAATATTGTCAAGATATGGATCATAGTCACTAACAAACTTATTTACCATGTGTATGAATAGATAACGGGCTTAATGTGATTGCACTAGAATGAAAGAGAGCAAAAGGGAGGATGAGTAAGTTAGGCTTAGGCATAATAACATGATTCAAAATGGTTTGTATATGATGGAGGCTTATGACTGCACAATTGTGGATTTGTGTTCTTACGATATCCTTAGTGTGTAAGATTAGTACCTATCGATGTTATCTTAATCGAAGAAGAGTTTGTAGCCTAGAATGAGTATCTGAATGATGTCGTGTTTCTTGAGTCTTGAGTTTATTTTTTCTCGGAGTGCAAAAGTTCAAGTGTGGGGGAATTTAATCAGTGCATTTTAATGCACATTATACCATGTTTGCACTTAAGTATTTCTTTGGTTTTCTTTGTTTATTTTTATATTTTAATTTGTTTTTCTAATTTACTTTATTTTTGGCTTAATTTAATTTTCGTACTTAATTTTCAGCTTTTACGGAAATGATCATAACCGTAGTTCCAGGAATCTGATTGAGGCGTTCTACCAATCGACAAAAAGCTAGGAGAGAGAGCTACAACTTTCGTGTTGGAGTCAAAGTCAGATTCGAAGTCATATTTTCCAGAATTTCGTTTGAAGCTGCGACATTAGTTTTATTTAGTTTCGGGTCATTTAGAATTGGGCCTGGGTAATGTATTTGACTCAGTTGGGTTGTAAACGGGTTTTTTAGGTTTTTCTATTTAACCTAGCAGCCGCAACTGCTCTTTTACACATTTTTTTTACGAATTTTGTTTTGCTTTACGATTCATGGATAACTAATCCCAAGGCAAAATCCTGCCGATTACAGGTTCCATCATACTTTGAGGTTATTATAATTTTCAATCCAAATTCTATTCCTTTCAATGTTGTTATGTGATCATTGTTTGCTTAATTCAATTATCATATATTAGTGTTGATTTAATTTGATTGTTGTATGATCCTTGACCATAGTCACGTTAGCGTTTGCTTAATTCGTTATCGTGTTTGATCAAATCGTGTTTACTTAATTCACGAGAGCTTAAATCTGTTTGCTTAATTCAAATAATAGGAACATACATCAAATAAAACCAGTTGCGCCTGTCAATGAGTTTTATAATCAAATAGGAATAGATATTCCACTTAGGAGGTTAAAATTATAATAACCGATGATAAGTCAGAACCCAAATCAGTAGGATTAGCCGTTTTACTTTATTCGATAATCACTTTTTATTTTAATTGCTTTTTCTTCCGTTTTGAATCAATATCGAAAACACCCCATAAATCGTTACTATTGTTAGTTAATAAGATCAAGAATCCTTGTGAGACGATTCGAGTCATTGTCGCTATACTACGTTTTCAAAATTACTCGTTTTTGATCCGTGCGCGACACGCGAATCAAATAGTATTGATCATTTCCCCTTCATGATTGGGCATAGGGTTGGTATTAACATTTGGTGGTGGCGCAAAGTTGATGGCCTTTGAGTCTATCAAATCCTGGACCTTCAACTGTAAAGCTCTGCACTTTTTAGTTGTGTGCCCCGGGGCACCTGAATGAAAAGCACATTTGGCGTTGGCATCGTAACTCGGTGGTGGAGAATCTCTAGTGATAGGTTGCAAATTCCTCAACTGAATCATGTTCATATCCAATAATCTCTGAAGTAGTGCAGTATATGTCATCAAAATAGGCTCAATGACACGATCATATTAGCGTGAACGCTGTTGGTAAGGTCTTTGTTGACGCTGATTATGTTGTTGTGGTTGTTGTGGTTATTGATGTTGTGGAATAGGCCCTAATGGGATAGTAACTACAGCCACCTAACCATAGTAATTCTGACGACCCCGACCACGACCTCTACTATAAAAGACATTAGTCTCACCTTCCTTCCTTCTCTGGGGACCGGCAAAAGGCTTTCTTCCTCTAGTTGAACTATTGTCACCAGTATCTTGAATCTTCCCCATCTTCAACAAATTTTCCACTCTTCCATCATCAATGACAAGATCAGTAAATTTGGTAGCTGAGTAGGAAGCTAGGCGGTCGATAAAAACCCCTTGGAGAGTACTCATGAATATGCCAGCCATTTCATTCTCTAATAATGGAGGTTCACTCTTGTAGCTAATTGGTGCCACCTCTAGGCATACTCTTTGAAGCCTTCCTTAGAATTCTGCGACATGCTCTGAAGCTGTGTACGGTTTGGAGCCATGTCCAGATTATAGTGATAATGCTTTACAAATGCTTCATCCAATTCCTTCCAACTCCTGATAGAAGCTCTACTTAGCTTCATGTACCATTCTTGGGATTCCCCGATGAGACTATCTTGAAAATAGTACATCCACAGCTTTTCATCATCGATATGAGCAGCAATTCTACCGACATAAGACTGGAGATGGGTCTTTGGGCAAGAAGTACCATTGTACTTGTCAAAGTTGGGAGCTTTGAACTTGTGGGGAATTCTTACCCCTGGAACAAGACCCAAGTCAGTGATATTGAATCCTAAAGAGTTCTGGGATTGAATTGACCTAATATGTTCAACCATTTCCTCGAAACGACGATTCACCTTAGCCCCCTGTCCTTCCATATCTTCTAGAATAGTAAATGGGTCATCTTGACCATCAATTTGAGGAATACGAACATGTTATGCACCACCACCAGTATTAACAATAACCTCAGGTTGAGGGCCACCATTACCACCAAGAGTACCCGTGCCCCTAGGACCTCTACCGTTGTTGCCATTGCCATCCTGATTCATGTCAATCATCTCTCGCATACACTTTTGGTTCTGATTGATACCAGTTACTATGGTCATAAACTGGTCCATTCGGTTACGTAACTCTGCCAGCTCAGTTTGCATTTGATCCATGATTTGGCCTCTATTCTGTTTAGTTGGGTACCTGTGCACTCTTGCAACAATAATGCCTGAAAATGGAAGATGTTAGAAACATGTGACTGTACCTGCAAAACAAGAAAGAGGGTGATATGTATGCAATGAAAGCTTCTGTGCTTTCATTATCAGGATATTTTCCCCCTAGTCTTGGTATCTTCCCACGAAATCTAGATAACCTTTGAGAAAAATCTTTTGAGATTACTCTCTTCAAAGTTTCTACACCTTTTCACAACTAGTTTCAAAGCATACAAGAATCAAGAATCTGAAACAATAACTACATAGAATAAACAACACCCTTAGGCAAGAGTAACATCCCCATAGAGTTACAAGTCTTACATAGATATAAAATGCAGGAAAATAAACAAATAAACAAGATTCCTACAACAATCCTGTAGGCAATCTGAAATACCAGAAAATAAACTAGAACTCTAAATTATAAGAAGACTATGATCCTTCTCCTAGGTCATTCCTATCTTTCTTCACGTCAGCTCTCCTCCTGAGATCTTCCATCTCCATGAGGGCTTCATTCAAATCCTGAGAGGTCTCCTGCTGACTCCTATGGGCCATCTCCAATTCCTCTTTCTAGGAAGCAATCTGCAATTTGTACATCTCTTCTTTCTTCTGGTACTCCTCCTGATCTTGATTTCTCTGACCTTACAACCAGGTGAGGGATTGTTTGGCTTCCCTAAGAGTCTTCTTAATCTTTCTGAATTCTTCCTCTCTTTTAGTATCCATCAGACCCTTTCTTTGAAAGTAGGATTCACTTTTCGCGAACTCTTTCTCCTTAGCCTCGTGAGCTATCTGTATTTTATGTAGCTTCTCTTCTAAAATTGTCTTGGAGTGAGCCATCTGATGATACAAGCTAGTCATTTCAGTATTTTCAACCTTCAACTCCCGCAAACGAGCTTCCAGCTTTTGGTAATCCTCCATGGGGACGGTAGTCTGTACATAAGCAATCCGAGGTGTCACGTCCTTTGGATATAGTGGAGGCTCCACTGAGAAAGGCAATAGTGTAATCTCAACACGCTCCTTCAGCCAAGCTACAAAGGGATCATACATATTTGGGTCCACTCTCCCAAATTCCTTCTTCCCCTTCCGCGTCTTTATAGACCAAGCCTGAAACAGTTTGACATCCATCTCCATATTCCCTTCAACTGGGAGATACAGAGATTCAGCGACTTCCTCTTCAGACGGAGAATCTCTCAACGGATACCCAAGTTGTCTTCTAGAAAACACCGGGTTATAATTAATCAAACCTTTCCTTCCTATCAAGGGGACATTAGGAAAACCTTCGCACTTGACAATCATTTCCTTTCCCAGTACATCTCTGTCACAACCCTAAGCTATATTTTCTACAGTCAACCCCATCAATCTCCGGGACCATTTCCATTCTCCTCTTAATTCTTTGAATGGTCCAGACCTGGGCAATTGCTTGGTAAACCAATCAGCAAATAAGGGTGCGCAACAGCTCACATGCCCTCCTCTTCTCTCATTCCTATAATAGACCCTATAATAGAAATCATCCATCAGAGTAGGTGTAGGATTCCCTCTGAGGAAAATAGAAATGGCTTCTAAACTTACAACCCCTTGATCACATGGAAATAAGTTGGTTCTGTATATCAACAAAGCTAACAGTACACTGAACTGTGCCTACTGACGTTTCTGAGCATAAGCTAAAGCTTCTTGAATGAGCACGTCATTGGGAAACCCCTTTCCCTTGCTACTTCTTAAACTAAACTCCACCATGTTCAATGGCAGATGACACCTCCTGGCGATTTCTTCTGCTTGGAACACCCTCCCGGAATTATAGTAAGGTTGTCTGCCTCTAAGAGGAATTTGTAACATACTGGAAATTTCCTCCAGAGTAGGCACCAACACATTATCAGGGAATATGAAGCAGCACAGTGGAGTGTCATAGAACTGTAGGAAGGTATGAAGATTGTCCTTTTGATCTTTCGTAGGCTTGTCCATATACCGGAGAATCTACCCAAACCTGGTCCTGAAGTCACCCATAACCTTATCATTCATCATATTTTTCAGCTTGTGTAGGTTCTTTACCTCTAGATATGGAAAGGTGTAATGCGCATTATTCTTCCCGGGAACCGTAATAACTCATTCCATCTGGATGTAAGCAGCTAAAAGATACCAGAACCGGGTATAAACAAAAATGCAACCTGAGAAATGAAAACACAAAATATGTTAATGATGCTATGGTATGATTTAAATGCAATGCAAGTCACATATGATCAATCTGGAACCGTCTGGAAACTGGATATCAGGGCCAAGTGAACAGAAACCCCAAATCCTCTAAATAACAACCCATATAAGAATTCAGATAATCACAGATAAAACCAGATCAAGGACCACCAGATAACACTCTAGAACTCCAGGATCAAAGTAATCGGATCAGAAAACATAAGACTGCACTGATAATGAGAGTATGTTGAGGTCAAGGGTTCCTGCAAACCTGTAAACCCCTCCCAATCTCACGGGTGTGCTTCGGGTCAAACATCACGAACTCTCAAATTCGAATAACAATAATACGTTCACCATTTCCTAGAAATGGCTCATGACCAAATCAGGGAATCGGTTGAGCATTATGTACTACTCAGGAAGGTCTCAGCGTGAATCCGGGAAAACAAGCATCCCTTATAAGTCCCCAGCTTCAAGCGCTATCGAGAAACAATAGTACATTCATCCCGTAGGATACAATACTATCATCATACGACCAGATGCTTTAACTAAGTTCCTATTAGAGAACCAGGCCATCTTATGCGAGTTCTAAGTGAGCCCTCGGGTGCAAATAGGTTTGCCACTGTCACCACCGGAGAGGGATGTTTCCACAAGGTTCTCAATGATCGGTCCCCAGCTGTACATAACTATCAAGGTTGTGTAATGAAGTAAAGAAGACCCCTATATCAAAACACTTCCAAGACAGTCGTGAATCTGGGTGTGGACACACTAATACCCCCATAATAAGATGCCATGGGCCAAAGCGATTTCCCACGCTAATCCTAAGGTGCACTTAAGATGGGTATTTGGCTAACCTCATCTGACAAATCACAGTAACCCCAGGTCCCATCAAACAGAAAACCAGTCCAGATAGTCCAATATAATATATATGATGCATGAAAATAAATACTAAAAATCGTAAATAAACAATAGTAAAATAAATAGGTAACAACAAACAATCAAACACCAAATAAAATAGAAACAAACAAGCGCTAGGAGAGACTCTCAAGGGGAACCAGAGACTCTGGGTTCGATCCCTAGAAGAGTCGCCAACTGTCGCTCCCTGGATTTCCATCCTGGTACAAACGCGAAAGTGGCGCAAAAAAGGGTAGAGTCGCCAGCCAGGCATTTTTATCCCAAAGGAACGGGAATGGTAATGGTGCACAAACCGAAGAAAAGAAAGGAAGGACAAAGGTCCTGTGAACCAAATAAACTGGGTTCGGGAGTCGGTTATGACCTGGGAAGGTATTAGCACCCCAGATCATCCGCCGTACCCGACGAGATCCACACTTGCAAAGAAACTGTTTCAAAGGGTAAAGAAAATGAAAGTTGTTGCAAAAGAAAGACTAAAACGGGATAAGAAAAGAAAAGAAAGGGGAAAATGTAGGGAAAATAAAAGAGTGCTCGAACGGGTCATACCCCGCTGCCTACGTACCTCATCTGGGCATGAGGATCAGAGTCGCCATAGTTCCCCTAACTAGGGGTGGAAAAGATTGCTTGTGTTTTAAATCTTGAACTGCTTATATCAATGCTCAGGTGTTGCAGGCTCGTTTGGCTTGAGTGTGTTACCGTCTTGCAAAGTGACAAATAGGCGCAAGTTCGTACGATGAGAGTGAGTGAGGTGAGAAAAGAAGTCCCGAAGGAGAGACGCTTATTCTTTGTTTGGTGTTTTTTAGAAGTTTTTTAAGAGTGTGGCACAAGGAGTGAAAGCAAATCTTTTTCTAAGGAATGTGTTCTTATTACCACATTCCTAGATAGAATGAGTAATAAGTTCACCAAGAATGAAGAAGACCCTCAAACTTGTTTCCAAATATTAGGGTTTAAATTCACTAACTTGCTTGGAATTATTAAGTGTGTTGTGAATTAAATGAAGAAGTATTTTTGTATGGTTTTCTTTGTGAAAATAGTCTCATGATTAAACTTGTGCATCATAGATAAACTTATACCACCACTAAGATGGGGTGAATACAAGTATCCATGGAATAAGGCCATGTATCAAAGACTACTTCAACCTTTATTAAATTGTTTTTTTAGTTTTGTATGAAGATGAGAAGAGAAAGAACCCAAAAGGAGCAAAGGTAAAACAACTAAGGGGAAACTAATCAAGACCCCAAGTTGTCATGCAAAGGACGTGTAACACGATGGGAGAACTGACTATAGTTAAATGTTGCGGATAGCAAAAGTCGCCACCGACTTTTATTTTATCCAAAGGAAAGGGCATAAAAGAACAGGAAATACCTTAAAAGATTTTTGAGTTCGGGGGGTAGGTTATGTAAAGGGAAGGTGTTAGCACCCTTTACATCCATGGTTATCCATGGGCTCTTAGTTACTTAGCTCACTTTAAATTGATTTGAGAAGTGTAGTGTGTGATTAAAAATTTTCTTAAGCACTTTATAATGATCCTTGTATGGATGTATATAAAGACTTTGTTTTGAAAATTTGTTTGAAATGTGAAATGTAATGAAGTATTTTTTGAAGAAAAGTGAGCAAGTACTTAAGAGGAACCTACCCTAAATTAAATCTCTACTGTTCTTAAATGTTCTTTCAATGGTAAGACTATCCCTATTATTAAAGAATAGGTAGTCATTACCTTAGATGTTATAAGGGACATCTGAAGGGTCATCTGTGTTTAGGCAACTGTAAGGTGTCTTAGCAATACGAAGGGACTTATCATCTTTTATTCGAAGGGACAAGATCATTTACCGTAGGCAACATCAAAGGGACTTGATCTTATAATCTTAAAGGGACTTGATGATATTTCATGAGAAGGGACTTTCCTTTTTAGACACCTTACTTGACCTTTTGATTTAGGCAACATGAGGGATAATCTTAGGAAGTGAGAGATGGCGATCAAAGATCGACTTACGTGTGTGAGTGTCCATATTTATATATTTATCTTATTAAATTAGTGATTCTAAATTAATTTTAAAGTACAAACATGTTATCACTCCCTATATTTACTAACCATGGCAAGAATATTTATAAACAAATAAACGATAAAAAACTACGACTATTACACAACTTTGGCAGTTACATTATAATAAAAATAATTAAATAATAAATATAAGCAATAAATAATATAAAAAAAGGTTAGTAATAAAACAATTATAAGAAGAAAAGGTTAACACAAATATAAAATATATACAAGTGAAGATAATATTTTTAAATTAAATAAACATTTTTAAAGAATTTTTGAAAGAAAATAATATAATGAGAATAATAATAAGAAATCATAGAATAAATATTTACAAAGAAAACATTATTAATTATTTAATTAGATATTAAAAATTAATTAAGTTTAATATTTAAGTTAAATAAAAATTAAGATTAGAAATTAGGGTTACATATTTTAGAAAATAGAATTAGGGTTAGAAATTTTAAAGATAAAATTAGGGTTTATAATTTAAATTACAATATTAATTTAATTATTTACAAAAATAAATATATAATAATAATATATACATATTTTAATATAAACTAGGATTAAAGTTTTAGAAAATAAATTAGAGGTCTTTTAGAAAATATGAAGTTAATATATATATATATATTTACATATTATTAAAATAATTTTTTTCATATGAAAAATATAATTTGGATTAATTTAAAACAAATAAATAAGGAAAAAAAATGAGAAAACAAAACTTACCTGGGGCAGGGATCGAACCCACGCCCTAGGTCTTTCCACCCTTGGACCAACAAAGCTGCCACCAGACCAGGTGCGCGCTGGTGATAATGTTTAGGGCAGCAATCCTTTTATGATTAACCTGCAAAATAAAAGAAATTTTAAGCAAAAAAGAATAACCTGGGGATCGAACCCAGGTTTTTTACATCACAAGCGTACGCTGCTACCACTGGGCCATCATCATTTTGATGTTATGTATCCTGAGGCAAAAAATATATTTTAAACAAGAATTTCAAATTCCAGAAATGCGCCAAACTTCATCTCCTAGCTCTGTCCGTCGCATTAGGCTATACCTACAGTTTGTCTATCACTAGAAGTTTTAGTGACGGATCTTCGTCGTCACTATAACACCTGCGCATTGAAACATGGAAAACACAAACAATAAACCTGTTTTAATTGCCCAGATCAATTAAATGAAGGCCACTGATCCCAAATATACCACTAATTTGGTTTAAAATTGGCTATTAGGTGAATTCCCAATTCACGGTTTCTTTGAACCCTAATATGGAAAATCTTTGATCCTGTGTCAAAACTCAAATTAAAATGTCCAAAAACGATCATTAGCTTGTTACAAACACGAAACAACAATCAAATACAATTTATTTTGCATGAATATATGAAAACGAGAAATTCATAAAGGTGAAAGAACTTTGATTCGGTTTGATCAATTCTTGGTGTTAGAGATGATGTGAATGATGCAATGACGTTCAATGACCATCAAGGAAGAGATTAGTGCCCTTAGTTCACCTGAAAAGCCACGAAATTTCAGAATCCGAATTTCAATTTTTTGATGAATTTTGAAGTTTTGAAACTTGTCCTTTTGGCTGTGAATTCGTGTGCAATGCTTGTCCTCATGTTGTATATATACCATATAATGAAAATAGGTCAAGAAATCAACCAAACTTTTGGATTTTTGGACCTTGTGAGATTGAAAAAGATTTGTCATTAAACTTGAATTTTTTTATCTAACATTGCTATTTTGGTATGATCTGAAATATTATGGTATCAATCAAGTTTAAATGAGTATTAAGACTTTCTAGAATCCAAATCTTTTTCAAATATATGACTTTCATATTTTATTTTAATTTAATTTGTATTTTAATGAATAAAATTCAAATAAATATTAAATAAAATATAAAAAATCAGAAAAGGTGTGGGTTGGGTTGTGCTTGGTGATTTTGTAAAGATTGGATGACAATTTGGTGGGCTCATTTAGCAAAAATTGGTTTTAAGGCCTTATTTGCTTCATAAACTTCCCAAAAATTTCCCAACTTTGCAAGGGCATAAATCCTTCAATTTTAATGCTATGTAGGTGTTCTTGGACATTTTGGAAAGCTTATAGAGTCCTATAACCAACCTCTTTGGACTCATGTCCATATCGTTTACCATTCTCAAGTTATGCTCTTTGGAAGTTGTTGACTTTTTGTTGACTTTTAAAAGGACCTATAATGTCTTAGCTCATACCTTCCAAATGAAGCATTTTTGGGCTTGGCTTGTGAGACACAAAGTTGTAGAGAATTCAATTTCCTTCAAAATGATTTTTGGATGGAAAATTTTCGATGAAGCATGTGAAAGTTATGGCTGGTCAAAGTTCAGTTGACTTTTGCTGTGAAAACCCTAATTTAGAAACTCCTGATTCTTGATGATCTGAAATCTCCTTGATTTATCATGATCAACCTTTGATCAAATGATGAATTATACTTCATATACTTTATTTTGGCAAAAAATAATGAAGTTTGACTTTGGTTTGACCACAGTTGACCTCAGTTTGACTTTTTAACTGCCTTGACTGATTTTAACCTATCTGATCATCTGACTGAGCAAATCTTTTGGGAAAGTCTTGAAAATTGACATGGGGATTCTTGAACACATATAGGATGCTATGAAGCTCACTTGAAGTCTTGGAAGTCCATTTATCCTGATGAAAGTCAAAACCCTAGTTTAAGATGCATTGCTTTTGAGGAGGCATTATCTGAGGGAATTGCCAAACTTTCTGACTAATTGTGAACCTTGTGAACCTCATGAGATGTCTTGTGAACTTTGTGAACCTTGTGAACCTCTTAGTACACAATGTCTTGTCTTGTGGAGGTAAAATTTGGGGGTGCAACAGCTGCCCCTGTTCAATTTTCTGAAACCTGGGGGGTTAGATTGGTATATGTGCCATTCGTGACCTGGAAGGTTGAAGGGGATTGAACAAAAAAGCCCAAAAATTTGCACTCGCCGGTGCGTAAAGTAACACTGATGATTAACTGTATATGCTTGAGTGGGCTTGAAGATGCCACTTGGAAGAACTGGACATGGGCTTATAGATGCCATCCATAATATTAGGAGGTGATAATATCTTGATGTTGATACTGGATATCAGTACTAGGTCTTCGTATAGGCCGTCTCTGAATCGTTTATGCAACATGGTTTGAATTGTTGAATAGACCAGTAGAAATAAATCTTCATGACGATTATCTCTTCTGGCAATATCTTGGATTAGGGAATGGGTCTTTGTACAGGCTGTTTGCCTACTCTCCAAGGACAAAAGAATATCAGGATTAATTCTTTTGAAAAATATCTTGAACTAGGGAATGGATCTCTGTACAGACTGTTTTCCTACTATTCAAGACCAAATAGATTAAATCCTCTGAAAATATCTTGAACTAGGGAATGGATCTTTGTACAGACCGTTTGCCTACTATTCAAGACTAGATAGATGAAATCTTCTGGAAGAATCCTGGACTAGGGAATGGATCTTTGTACAGACCGTTTTCCTAATATCCAAGGACAAAAGAGTGTCAGGATTAAATCTCCTGAAAATATCCTGGACTAGGGAATGGATCTTTGTACAGACCGTTTGCCTAATATCCAAAGACAAAAAGAGTATTAGGATCAAGTCTCCTGAAGATATCCTGGACTAGGGAATGGATCTTTGTACAGACCGCTTGCCTAATATCCAAGAACAAATAGAGTGTCAGGATTAAGTCTCCTGAAAATATCCTGGACTAGGGAATGGATCTTTGTACAGACCGTTTGCCTAATATCCAAGGACATCTTGAGTAATGTATAGATCTTTTCTGACCTGTTGTGGATTGTTGATATTGTTTTATCTGCATATAACTATCCTGCAAGGAAAATGTTAGTTTATGCAATGTGCATGCATGTATGTATGGAATGGTGCCTTTAAGTAATGTATTATGCATTTATGGTTATGCTATGGTATGATGTAAATGATGTATGTATGAATCATGTAGCCTGAAGCGTCCAGATATCTTTGTATAACCACTGCTGGCTAGGGAAAATAAATCCCGATTCATTACTGAAGAGTATGAGGAACTTGTACCCGTATTGTTTGATAGTATAGTATTTATAACCTCCCGTCTTCGTTCGTCGTACCTTTATTGAAGGAATAGTATAGTATTCAAGGGGAGATATAACTTAAAGTATCTACAGATTTGCCCTGCTGGGGATTTGTAGTTGTCTTGTGGGGATGAACCGGCGAAGCTTCGTTGCATTCCTACCTTCGTTTGTCCTTAGTAAATACTATTACTGCATTTTCATGTATTTCTGGTAAACATCAATCATATTCAAAAGCATACATACATTCAAACACAACCAATGGACGTTCCGCTTATGTAAATAGGGTAAAAGTAAATCTGGATTCAAAGATGAAATTTTATTTATATCACAAAGTGACCTATACATAGGCAAGTTTGTACAAGGAGACAAAAATCCTAGTAAGAGGAATTCGTCGTGAAACTTTTTTATAAAACAAAGAAAAATCAGCTATGTGAGAAATGATCCTAGTGAGTTTCAATTCTACTATTGCCATTATCTTCAAGTATCTCATCTTCTGCTGTTGAGACGGAAACGATTGGATTGATCTTTATCTGTTCAAGCTTGAATTAAGTAGCACAACCGGTTGGAGTTACATGGGTGACCCAACGAGACATAGTCATACGCTTTAATCCCTAACTTTTGCCTAGGTTGCCCTTTCAGGTTTTCAATCCACCGGGATACCCTTTTTTGCCCAAGCTGCCTTTTCAGGTTTTCGACTTGCCGGGTGTACATTTTTTTATATATTTATCCCTAATTTTTGCCCGAACCCTTTTGGTTCGCCGGGATGCCCTTATTTTTGCCTAGGCCAGTCAACCTAGCGGGTCTCTTTTTATGCGTAGTATTTTTTAACTATGTCTGCGTTTACAGGCTGTGGGAAATCTTCACCATCCATAGTAGTAAGCATCATAGCACCTCCTGAGAATACTATTTTGACTACAAATGGTCCTTCATATGTAGGAGTCCACTTGCCCCTAGGATCACCCTGTGGTAATATGATTCGCTTGATTACCAAGTCACCAGCCTGATATACCTTTGGCTTAACTTTCTTATTGAAAGCCTTGATCATCCGTTTCTGGTACATCTGACCATGACACACAGCTACTAACCTCTTCTCATCAATCAAATTTATCTGGTCAAGTAGAGTCTGAATCCACTCATATTCATCCAAGCCTGCATCTTTCATGATTCTCAAGGAGGGTATCTGAACTTCAATGGGCAGAACTACTTCCATACCATAGACTAAGGAGAATGGGGTTGCCCCTTTTGAAGTGCGTATTGTAGTACGATAGCCATGAAGAGCAAATGGTAACATCTCATGCCAATCTTTATAAGTAACAGTCATCTTCTGTAGAATCTTCTTAATGTTCTTATTAGCAGCTTCGACTGCCCCATTCATCTTTGGACGATACGGAGAAGAGTTGTGATGCTTAATCTTGAACTGCGTGCAAAGATCAGTAATCATAGTGTTGTTCAGGTTAGAGCCATTATCTGTGATAATACTTTTAGGGATGCCATACCTACATATGAGATTATTCTTAATGAATCGAGCCACAACGTTCTTGGTAACAGATGCAAATGAGGCTGCTTCCACCCATTTAGTAAAGTAATCAATAGCAACCAGGATGAAATGATGCCCATTAGAAGCAGTGGGCTTGATCTCACCAATCATATCTATACCCCACATAGCAAAAGGCCAAGGAGAAGTCAACACATTCAATGGTGATGGAGGTATATGTACTTTATCAGCATAGATTTGACACTTGTGACATGTTCTTGAATGTTGATAGCAGTCAGCTTCCATGGTAGACCAGTAGTATCATGCTCTCAATATCTTCTTTGCCATAGTATGACCACTAGAATGAGTGCCAAAGATCCCATCATGCATGTCTTCCATAATCTCTGTTGCTTCCTTCTTATCCACACAACGAAGCAAAGTTGAATCATGATTGCGCTTGTACAAAATTCCATTACTCAAGAAGAACTTAGCAGAAAACCTCCTCAGGAACTTCTTATCTTTGACAGATGCCCCTTCAGGGAACTCCTGAGTTTCAAGATATGTTTTCACTTCATAGAACCAAGGCTTCCCCTCTGCTTCTTTAGTGTCAATCTCATTGCAGTATGCAGGCTTCTCAAATCTATCAATAGTAATCTTGGGAGCTTCATCATCCCAGCTAATCTCAAACATAGATGCCATGGTGGCTAATGCGTCTGCCAACTGATTTTCTCTTCGTGGAATATGTCCAAAGGTAATTTCTTCAAAATATGGGATCAAAGACAACACATGGTCTCTGTAAGGAATGAGATTATCATGCTTGGTATCCCAATCTCCTTTGATCTGACTTACTACTAGGGCTGAATCTCCATATACGTCCAGGAACTGAATCTTCATCTCCATGGCAGCTTTGATACCCATGATACATGCCTCATACTCAGCCATGTTATTTGCACAATAGAAACAAAGTCTTGCAGTAATCGGGGTATGACAACCTTCAGGGGAAATGATCACAACACCAACACCATTACCAAGTGCATTAGAAGCTCCATCAAAAACCATAGTCCATCGGGATCCTTGTTCAGGTCCTTCATATTGTCTAGGTTATTTGGTTATAATCATAATGTCTTCATCAGGGAACTCAAAACTCATTGACTGATAATCATCCACTGCTTGATGAGCCAAATGATCAGCTACTACACTACCCTTAATCGCCTTCTGAGTAGTATACTGTATATCATATTTTGTCAAGATCATTTGCCATCTTGCTATTCGTCCAGAGAGAGCAGGTTTCTCGAATATGTACTTGATTGGATCCATCTTTGAAATCAATAAGGTAGTATGAGTCAACATATACTGTCTTAGTTGGCGAGCAGCCCATGCCAAAGTGCAGCAAGTTTTCTCGAGCAGTGAGTATCTTGTTTCACATTCAGTAAACTTTTTGCTAAGGTAGTATATTGCCTGCTCTTTTCGACCAGACTCGTCATGTTGCCCCAACACACACCCCATTAAGTTGTCTAATACTGTTAAGTACATAATCAAGGGTCTTCCATCAACTGGTGGCATCAAAATTGGAGGTTCTAGAAGATATCTCTTGATTTCATCAAAGGCTGTCTGGAACTCATCATTCCACTTCATTACCTGATCTTTTTTCAACAACTTGAAGATTGGCTCACAGGTAGCAGTTAATTGGGAAATAAATCTTGCAATGTAATTTAGTCGTCCCAAGAAACCTCTAACTTCCTTCTCAGTACGGGGAGCTGGCATCTCTTGTATAGCTTTCACTTTCGCAGGATCCACTTCAATACCTTTTCCATTGACAATGAAACCCAGGAGTTTACCAGATCTAACTCCAAAAGTGCATTTGTTTGGGTTCAATCTGAGCTTGTATTTCTTCAACCTTTCAAACAACTTATGCAGATGATCAAGATGTTGCTCTTCATTCTGAGACCTGGCTATCATATCAGCCACATATACCTCTATCTCATGCTGATATGTTGCCCCGACGTTCTTCAAACCAAATGGCATTACTTTATAACAAAAAGTGCCTCACTGTGTAACAAATGTAGTCTTCTCCATATCTTCAGGTGCCATCTTGATTTGATTGTAACTAGAGAAACCATCCATGAAAGAGAATACTTTATGCTGAGTAGTGTTGTCTACCAGAACATCAATATGGGGAAGTGGAAAGTCATCTTTGGGGCTGGCCTTGTTCAAATCCCTGTAATCTACACACATACGTACCTTACCATCTTTCTTAGGTACCGGCACCACATTTGCAACCCATTGAGGATAAGAAGTCACTGCTAAGAACCCTGCATCAAACTGTTTTATCACCTCTACTTTAATCTTTTCTGACATTTCAGGACGCATGCGACGAACCTTCTGTTTCTTTAGACGACAATCTTCTTTTACTGGTAAACGGTGAACCACAATGTCTGTATCTAACCCTGGCATATCTTCATAGGACCAAGCAAAGATCTCTACATAATCATGTAACATCTGAATCAACCTGCTTTTAACACCATCCTCTAATTCAGCCCCAATCTTGACCTCTTTCCTGTTCTCTTCAGTTCCCAGATTCACAACTTCGATTGGCTCTTCATGTGGCCGTATAGCTTTCTCTTCTTATTGTAACAACGTTGCAAGCTCTACACGTACTTCACAATCTTCCTCCTTTCCATCTTCAGCTTGATAGATCGGATTCTCGAAGTTATAATTGGCAATAGTAGAACTGTTATCAACAGGATCCAGAGTGGATGAGGATCTGCATTTTAGTGATGTGGGTGTGTGTAAGAACACATAGCTGATAAAACAAAATAAAATAAAAGAAGGACAAGGAATACAGTATTTACGAAAACGAAACGTCCATTGATTTTTATTGAATGAAGTATGCAAATGAAATGACATCCCGTAACAAGCATACCATTGTGCCCCGGGTAAGGCACAAGGCTTAAAAGTCTAATTGTTCAAAATTACAAACTTAAAAATAACAACCCAGTAATAGTATTTACTCCTGACTAAAGGAGATAGGAATAATGTCTTCAGCCTTCCAGTTGTTGAGCCCATCACCCACAGTAGGGAAAATCCAGTCATCCAGGTTGTAGTCTTCATTATAGTCACCCACAACATTGATTTGATCTTTCATGATCCCTTGATTGGTGATACGAACAGCACGAGCACGACGAACAGCCTTCTGGGACTCTGCAGTTAAACCCAAACCAAACTTGTCAGACTTGTAAGGAATTTCTGGAAGCTGACCCCAAATAGTACAACCACCTTCTTCAACCACGGCCCTAGCATCTTTGAGGGAGGCCATTGTAGGAGGTACTCTGGTAACCACGGGAACTCTTTTGACAACAGGAGGAGTTTCAGTAGCAGGAACGACCCAAGGAACTACTTCAAATGTCTGGCAAGGAGTCTCAACATATTCACCTCCCACTTCAACATACTTAAACGTATTCACATGACTGATCATATATTCTTCCTCTCCGTAAACAGTGACAACCTTTCCCTTCACTGGATATCTCAACTTCTGATGTAGAGTGGAGGTCACAGCACCTGCCCCATGGATCCAGGGGCGCCCAAGCAAACAGGAGTACGCAGGACGAATATCCATTACATAGAAAGTAGAGTCGAAGACTTGAGAGCCTACTTTGATCGGGAGATCTATTTCTCCATGTACTACCCTTTTTGAACCATCAAAGGCCCTCACCACTATATTACTTGGTCTTAACACAACATCTTAAGGACTAAGCTTGTTCAGAACCTCTTTGGGAAGTACATTTAATGAAGAGCCATTGTCTATCAACACATGAGACAAGGTAGTGCCCCTACATTCAATGGAGATATACAAAGCTCTGTTATGGTTTCTCTTAGCAGGGGTCAAGTTAGCGTCAGAAAAACCTAACCCATTATCATAAGTCAGATGTGCCACACAGTTTTCAAACTGATCCACAGAAATCTCATTTGGTACATGAGCAGTCTTCAAGAACTTAATCAAGGCCTTAGCATGAGCCTCAGAACACAGCAACAAAGACAATATGGAAATTTTGGAGGGAGTATGCCCCAGCTGATCAACAATATCATAATCACTCTTGCGAATGATCTTCAGTACTTCTTCCATTTGTTTAGAAAGATTCTCAGCAGTCGGTGCCTCAGCTTGCACAGGTTCAATCACAGGACTTTTTCCCCGAGCGTCAACACTTGGCTCAGAAGTGGAGGTAGTATTTTGAGTAACTGTATTTTTTGAGGTAGCCGGAGGAGAGAAAATGCTTCCACTTCTGGTGATCTTACTAGATCCAGCAATATTATCAACATCAAGGTTATCATTAGTAACAGGTGTATCAGTCAAAGGTTCCTGCTTAACACCATGGATATAAACATCAGAACCGTAATTCCAGGGTATAGCTTTATCAGAAGTATAAGGAATAGGGCCATGAGTGGTAATAATCATGGGAGCCACTCTAGCTTCAGCAACAGTCTTTACAAGACCTTCAGCAATGATCCTGACTGGACCTTTGGAAGTGATCTTGACAGGACCATTGAAGGTAATCTTCACTGGCACTTTATCAACCATATCCACATCTTTAACCTTCTTACCCCGGGTCAAATGTTCAACCATATTTTCCACAGAAGGTGTCCTCTCAAACAATATAGTGTGATTGTCCATGAGGCGTTGAATACCATCCTTCAACTTCCAGCAGCTATCAGGTTTATAAGCACAATAAAAACAATCTTCATTACAACCCGGAAAGAACCCAACTTGTACCAACTTCTTCTTGATAATGGATAATGGAGTAGTCACATCTGCAACTGAGGAAATATATGAAACTTCATCAATGGCATTAACAGTCTTCTCATGATTGTGCATGGGAGCATTAATCACATTTGGAGTCCCAGGAGGGTCAAATTCAATCTCTCCAGCTTCAATCATATCTTGAATCTTGTTTTTCAATATCCAACAGTTGTTGGTGTCATGTCCCGGACAATTAGAATGATAGGCACATCGTGCATTAGGATTGTATCGAGGAGAGGAAGTATTAGGATTCTGAGGAGGGTCCTTCAAAGTAATGAGTTCCCCTTTCAACAGGTGTTGCAAGGCTTGGGCCAGTGACATGTTGATCTTGGTGAACTGTCTTATTGGCTTTGGTTGATTGCTCTGTGGTATCTCTGGTGCTGCAGGAGTAGGATTGGAAATGTGAACTGCTCCCACAAATTGGTGACTCTTGTTACGACCAGGTTGACCATACACAGCATTAGACTCCTTCTTTCCACTAGGGGGCTTCTTTGCAGTGCTTGATGAAGAGGCACCCACCTGTATCTTACCACTTCTTATACCACTTTCCACACGTTCTCCAGTCATTATCAGCTCGGTGAAACCAGATGATGAGCTTCCAATGAGGTGACTATAGAAAGGACCATTCAGCGTACTCATGAACATATCCACTAGCTCCCTGTCAGTCAGGGGAGGTTGAACTCTGCCAGCCAAGTCTCTCCATTTTTGGGCATACTCCTTGAAATTCTCCTTAGCACCCATTGACATGCTTTGGAGCTGCATGCGAGTAGGTGCTAAATCAACATTATATTGGTATTGCCTATAGAAGGCCTCAGCAAGATCATTCCAATCACGAATATTGGCACTCTCCAATTGATAGTACCATTCCAATTGAGCTCCAGACAAGCTTTCTTGGAAGAAATGAATCCACAATTTCTTGTCAGTAGTATGTGGTTGAATCCTCCGGACATAGGACCTTAGATGCAGCTTGGGACATGAGACACCATCATACACCACAAAAGCAGAAACCTTGAAACCAATAGGTATAACCACTCTAGATATTAAACTTAAATCTTCAAAATCCAGCCCAGAAGATTTTTGTAACTCCATAGCATTCATTCTGTCTACCAGTATCTTGTACTTATCTTCATTAGGATCATGATAATAATTCGCTTCAGAATCAGAATCTCCCATAGTATCATGGAGACTGCCTCCCTCTTTCTCAGAATTTTCAGACTCATAATCATCAACCTGTTCCTTGGTCTTGACAGGACCTCTGAACCTTCTTCCCATGTTGATAAGGCCTCCTGATCTTCTAGCCTTCTTAGTCTTCTTAGCCAGCAGTGTCTTCAACTCATCTTGTCCCTTGGACAAGTTCAGAATCAACTCTTGGAATTGTGCATTCTGAGCCTGGAGATCTTTGACAGTCTGTTCAAGAGCCATTTCTGCTGAAATAAACAGCGAGAAGATAAGATACTTGTACATAAGAAACCTGTGATGCAATGATATGGTGTGTAAATGCGTATGAAAATGTTTTCAAGGACCGCAGGATTTAAATTTGTTTAAACAATAAAAAAGGTAAACTTTTATTAGTAATAAATTTGTTTTCCCCTTGGGCTTACAATAAAAATGAAATAAATACAAAAAATGGGATTTTAAGTCTCCCATGGACGTTTCCTTTTTGTGTTGACGTATGAGTTGAGATTCCGCTCCTCGTGAAGTTGTTTTGTTAGCTCCAAGATTCTTTCTTGACTTGCTTTGTAATGAGTCTCAAAAGTATCTCTTTGCTCCTTCAACTGGATCCAGGACCTCTGTAACTCTTCCATGTCAGTGGGCATGTCTGGGTGAAGAATGATATAAGAAGTATCTCCTTCAACAACAGGCTCCATAGTAACTGGCAGGATGGCAGGATATGGCATCATAAGAGTCTGAGCACAAGATCGCACCCATATGAGATAAGCTTCCATAGGAATAGTGTACTTGGGCTCCAGAGTCTTGCTGTCAACCTTGTTCACTTTACCCCATGCTCGTATGAACCTTTGACGGTAACCTTGCAGATCGTTGTCGTAGTCGAACACAATACCCTGAATAAGCATGTCATGAGGACCATCACTCCGAGCATAACCAAACTGACGTAAAGCTAAGGAAGGATTGTAGGTAATGCCCCCTCTTATGCCAAGGAGTGGCACATTAGGGAACTCCCCACAACGGTCAATGATAGTAACATTCTCCATAGATCGAGAGCACCAATTAATATCTGAATGAGAGAGTGACATAATCCTCTTGGACCACCTGAACCCTTGTTCATTCTTCATCACTGATCAAGGAAGGTGAGAAATAAACCACCTAGATAGCAAAGGTATACAACACATCAAGATTCCTTGTGCCTTTGTAGTACGAGTATGAAGAGAGTGTAAGATGTCTCCAAGTAATGTAGGCACTGGATTGCGACTCAAAAATATGTTGATGGCGTGTATGTCTATGAACTGGTCTGGATTGGGGAACAACACTAAGCCATAGATCAATAGGGCTAAGATCTCCTCAAAAGCATCATAACTCATAGCCTTCAGGAACACTTGAGCTTTCTCCATCAATACCTTGGCAAGAATACCCTTAACTCCACTCCTTGTTTCTAGGACAATGTCTGATTTCTTCAAATGTAGAACTGCAGCAATGACTTCAGGTTTAGACTCTTTTTCCAAGCCTGTGAAGGGTTTCTGATCAAGGATAGGTATACCCAACAGCTTGGAGAAATCTTCCATTGTAGGAACCAACTGATAGTCGGGGAATGTGAAGCAATGATGCTTAGGGTCAAAGAATTGAAACAATATACTCATCATGTCTTCATTGAACCCTGAAGTGACTAGATCCAGTAGATGACCATGCCTCTTGATGAACTGGGAGTTTTCAGAAACTTGAGAGACCAATTCCTTAAGCTTAGGAGGTATTCCTACAAAGTTGATCCGGATAGTATTCCTACGACCAGAAACCATGACCTAAAACAAAGAACAAAGATAAATCCTTTGGTCCTTGAAATGGTTAGTGAAAATGCTATGCTTATGATGCATGATGATGCTATGATGTTATGTTCAATCAAAGACATGTGGCACACACAAACAAGTCACACAATAGCCCTAGGTTTAGAGGCTTGCATGAGGTTTAAAGGTAAGTACCCTCCCCTGGAGTTTAGTTGGTTCATCCTGTCCTATAAAGTAACCAGGTTCTAAGGGATCTCAATATCATTGATCCTTCACAAGGGTGGTTGTTCAATAGGCAACTTACTTGCCAACCATAACCCTCCAAGCTTAGGATCTCAATGAGTGTAGTATCGAGTATCAACCAACTTCAGTCTTCACCAAAGCCGGTTATCTCACTACTTTCTAAAGGCCAAGATGGGATTACTAGGGTTCTAAAAGTTACTTAGTGTATTGACAACATATGGCAGCCTCATATTATCCTCAACTTTACTTAAGGAACATAAGCACCAACCAAGAAGTCACATTAACTATGGCCACCAGATCAACCATATCGGTATACGCCGTATAGTTTCCTTGGTCTATTGCCATTTACCTAAGGTACACTAGATCCGGGTTAGGATCTTTCATACATAAAGCCCAACAGATAAAGTAAAGCAAACAAAGCAAACAAATTTAAAGTGATCTTAATTCCTAAGGGTACCCCTTTTTTATTAATCCCCAGCAGAGTCGCCAGTTCTGTAACACGGTGGGAGAACTGACTTTAGTTAAATGTTGCGGATAGCAAGAGTCGCCACCGACTTTTATTTTATCCAAAGGAAAGGGCATAAAAGAACAGGAAAGACCTTAAAAGATTTTTGAGTTCGGGGGGTAGGTTATGTAAAGGGAAGGTGTTAGCACCCTTTACATCCATGGTTATCCATGGGCTCTTAGTTACTTAGCTCACTATAAATTGTTTTGAGAAGTGTAGTGTGTGATTAAAAATTTTCTTAAGCACTTTATAATGATCCTTGTATGGATGTATATAAAGACTTTGTTTTGAAAATTTGTTTGAAATGTGAAATGTAATGAAGTATTTTTTGAAGAAAAGTGAGCAAGTACTTAAGAGGAACCTACCCTAAATTAAATCTCTACTATTCTTAAATGTTCTTTCAATGGTAAGACTATCCCTATTATTAAGGAATAGGTAGTCATTACCTAGGATGTTATAAGGGACATGTGAAGGGTCATCTGTGTTTAGGCAACTGTAAGGTGTCTTAGCTATACGAAGGGACTTATCATCTTTTATTCGAAGGGACAAGATCATTTACCGTAGGCAACATCGAAGGGACTTGATCTTATAATCTTAAAGGGACTTGATGATATTTCATGAGAAGGGACTTTGCTTTTTAGACACCTTACTTGACCTTTTGATTTAGGCAACATAAGGGATAACCTTAGGAAGTGAGAGATGGCGATCAAAGATCGACTTACGTGTGTGAGTGTCCATATTTATATATTTATCTTATTAAATTAGTGATTCTAAATTAATTTTAAAGTACAAACATGTTATCACTCCCTATATTTACTAACCATGGCAAGAATATTTATAAACAAATAAACGATAAAAAACTACGACTATTACACAGCTTTGGCAGTTACATTATAATAAAAATAATTAAATAATAAATATAAGCAATAAATAATATAAAAAAAAAGGTTAGTAATAAAACAATTATAAGAAGAAAAGGTTAGCACACATATAAAATATATACAAGTGAAGATAATATTTTTAAATTAAATAAACATTTTTAAAGAATTTTTGAAAGAAAATAATATAATGAGAATAATAATAAGAAATCATAGAATAAATATTTACAAAGAAAACATTATTAATTATTTAATTAGATATTAAAAATTAATTAAGTTTAATATTTAAGTTAAATAAAATTAAGATTAGAAATTAGGGTTACATATTTTAGAAAATAGAATTAGGGTTAGAAATTTTAAAGATAAAATTAGGGTTTATAATTTAAATTACAATATTAATTTAATTATTTACAAAAATAAATATATAATAATAATATATACATATTTTAATATAAACTAGGATTAAAGTTTTAGAAAATAAATTAGAGGTCTTTTAGAAAATATGAAGTTAATATATATATTTACATATTATTAAAATAATTTTTTTCATATGAAAAATATAATTTGGATTAATTTAAAACAAATAAATAAGGAAAAAAAATGAGAAAACAAAACTTACCTGGGGCAGGGATCAAACCCACGCCCTAGGTCTTTCCACCCTTGGACCAACAAAGCTGCCACCAGACCAGGTGCGCGCTGGTGATAATGTTTAGGGCAACAATTCTTTTATGATTAACCTACAAAATAAAAGAAATTTTAAGCAAAAAAGAATAACCTGGGGATCGAACCCAGGTTTTGTACATCACAAGCATACGCTGCTACAACTGGGCCATCAGCATTTTGATTTTATGTATCCTGAGGCAAAAAATATATTTTAAACAAGAATTTCAAATTCCAGAAATGCGCCAAACTTCATCTCCTAGCTCTGTCCGTCGCATTAGGCTATACCTACAGTTTGTCTGTCACTAGAAGTTTTAGTGACAGATCTTCGTCGTCACTATAACACCTGCGCATTGAAACATGGAAAACACAAACAATAAACCTGTTTTAATTGCCCAGATCAATTAAATGAAGGCCATTGATCCCAAATATACCACTAATTTGGTTTAAAATTGGCTATTAGGTGAATTTCCAATTCACGGTTTCTTTGAACCCTAACATGGCAAATCTTCGATCTTGTGTCAAAACTCAAATTAAAATGTCCAGAAACAATCATTAGCTTGTTACAAACACGAAATAACAATCAAATACAATTTATTTTGCACGAATATATGAAAACGAGAAATTCATAAAGGTGCAAGAACTTTGATTCGGTTTGATCAATTCTTGGTGTTAGAGATGATGTGAATGATGCAATGACGTTCAATGACCATCAAGGAAGAGATTGGTGCCCTTAGTTCACCTGAAAAGCCACGAAATTTCAGAATCCGAATTTCAATTTTTTGATGAATTTTGAAGTTTTGAAACTTGTCCTTTTGGCTGTGAATTCGTGTGCAATGCTTGTCCTCATGTTGTATATATACCATATAATGAAAATAGGTCAAGAAATCAACCAAACTTTTGGATTTTTGGACCTTGTGAGATTGAAAAAGATTTTTCATTAAACTTGAATTTTTTTTTATCTAACATTTCTATTTTGGAATGATCTGAAATATTATGGTATCAATAAAGTTTAAATGAGTATTAAGACTTTCTAGAATCCAAATCTTTTTCAAATATATGACTTTCATATTTTATTTTAATTTAATTTATATTTTAATGAATAAAATTCAAATAAATATTAAATAAAATAAAAAAAATCAGAAAAGGTGTGGGTTGGGTCGTGCTTTGTGATTTTGTAAAGATTGGATGGCAATTTGGTGGGCTCATTTAGCAAAAATTGGTTTTAAGGCCTTATTTGCTTCATAAACTTCCCAAAAATTTCCCAACTTTGCAAGGGCATAAATCCTTCAATTTTAATGCTATAGAGGTTTTCTTGGATATTTTGGAAAGCTTAGAGAGTCCTCTAACCAACCCTTTTGGTCTCATGTCCATATCTTTTACCATTCTCAAGTTATGCTCTTTGGAAGTTGTTGACTTTTTGTTGACTTTTAAAAGGACCTATAATGTCTTAGCTCATACCTTCCAAATGAAGCATTTTTGGGCTTGGCTTGTGAGACACAAAGTTGTAGAGAATTAAATTTCCTTCAAAATGAGCTTTTGATGGAAAAAATTTGATGAAGCATGTGAAAGTTATGGCTGGTCAAAGTTCAGTTGACTTTTGCTATGAAAACCCTAATTTAGAAACTCCTGATTCTTGATGATCTGAAATCTCCTTGATGAATCATGATCAACCTTTGATAAAATGATGAATTTTACTTCATATAATTGATGTTGGCAAAAAATCATGAAGTTTGACTTTGGTTTGACCACAGTTGACCTCAGTTTGACTTTTTAACTGCCTTGACTGATTTTAACCTATCTGATCATCTGACTGAGCAAATCTTTTGGGAAAGTCTTGAAACTTTACATGGGGATTCTTGAACACATATAGGATGCTATGAAGCTCACTTGAAGTCTTGGAAGTCCATTTAGCCTGATGAAAGTCAAAACCCTAGTTTAAGATGCATTGCTTAGGAGGAGGCATTGTCTGAGGGAATTGCCAAACTTTCTGACTAATTGTGAACCTTGTGAACCTCATGAGATGTCTTGTGAATTTTGTGAACCTTGTGAACCTCTTAGTACACAATGTCTTGTCTTGTGGAGGGCAAATTTTGGGGTGCAACAGGATGATCCTAAGTTAGTGTGGCTTCAACTATCCTAAGGAAGAGAAAGAAAAAGAAGAAGAAAAGACAGTAGAAAATAAACTTACTTCTCCTAAAGAAGTTAAGTTGTTTTCTAAGGGGGGGAGAAAAGTTATACAAGTGATGGCAAAGTCACATCTCAAATACAACATATCAAAACCTCATGGCAAAAATCAGAAACAAACTAGTTCACATAAATGCTCAAAGTTCAATTAGGTTTTTCAAACTTCTTCATAAAGTAACACACTAAAACCTAACCAAACAAATCCTAAAAATCATGAAAAAAAATCTCAAACATATTGCAACCAGTCAAGAATCCATGCCCAAAAGATTCACATTCATATATATCACAAAATTCAAAATAGAAATTGGACAAGGCTTATTGTGCATAAAAGAAACAAAAATAAAGGAAATAAACTCAATAATTAATTCAGAAGAGAGAAATAATCAAAAAATGAAAAATAAAATCATGGAAAATTAAAGGAAATTAAAAGGAGTATTCATGAAATTTTCCAGGATTTTTAAATGTTCCTAACTATTTTTATAAATAAAAATAAAATAATTGATTAAAAGAAATAAACATAAAATGAATGGACCAAGGGAGGTTTAGTTAGCAGTCCAGTAAGGTTATAAATCACTCTGGACCTAAATAGGCGGTTCAAACAGCAATTAAGCCCATACACTCACAAATAAAGCCAATCAATATTCACAAATTATGTAGATCCAACGGTTCATAACGCAAGTCAACAAAGTCTATCAAGCTAAAGATCCAAACACCAAGTCAATGGAATCCAAGTCAACACAATCATAGGATGAGATCAGGTCATATTGAAAGGGTATGAAAATCTAATGGCTCACAACAACTCTAAAAACATAACAAACCAATGCACCAAATTGAAAGTCTTACGCACAAGTCTACATAATCAACGATCAAAACTGAAGCTTATTCAAACAATCATGCATGCATGTGCACGAAGCTATTAACTGAAAACATAAGCCACAAGAGACTCATGAGCCTCATTAATTGAGGTGTCAAGCTCCTGGCCATCAGATCATTACGCATCAACAGATCACATTCAAACTGACAATAAAACAGTGTTGCCGACCGGAGAAGAATCTGGTTTTCTTCTCCAGCCAAGCTCCGGTGAAGCAACCACAAAAATTCCCAGAAATCAACATGTCATACATCAATAGAAAGCTGGAATTACAAGGATCTCAAATATAACATTCATTTTCACAAATAAACATCACACAAAGAGAATCGCATGCTTAAAGTCTAGATCACAAAACTGCAAAATCCAAATTAATGCCACATAAAAGCTTCTAAACACTTTAAGAAAGCTATATCAACCATTAGCAACATGAAACAAGTGGAAAAACTTCAAAATTGAAGCAAAGTAACTTTGAAACTCAAACCTATATGCAACTTGCTTTTATGGATTTGAGAAAACCAGATAGATTGAGAGCCTCCTTATGCTTCCTTGAGCCTTCCTTGAGCCAAATAAAGGCTTACAGCTTTGAGTATGAACCAACAATGAAGAATCTAAATGTGAAGATCTTGGTATTTTCACCACCACAAGCTTTAACAACAACTCAAAAGCAAAGTGATGAAGATGATGTAAATGAAGTGATGTTGATGATGCTTTTTAGACACGAGAGTAGAATGATCAAGGAGAAAAAAACTCAGATTTGAGTTTTATGGAGATGATGAAAATCAGAGAATAGAGAGAGGGGTTTGTAGTGCTTTCTTTGAGTGTCATGAAAATGAGTGTAATCCCCCTCAAAATTGTGACAAAGGATTATATATGATGAGGGTGTCAAGTCCAAAATTTGTGTATAATACCAAGTTTGTTACACTCACAAATAAGAGCATTTGAGCACCACCCTCACACCTTTCCTTCTGGTTTTTTCAAAACCCTTAGGTGCATGCATGTCCATGGGGTTACGGTGAATGCAATGAGCTGGCAACATAAGACTTTGTTGATGGAAGCCAGATGAGAATCAAAGGGTTGTGATTGGTTATCCTTTGATGGTGCATGGTATTGATGATCACGTGGGAACCTCATTTCTTATGGCAAGAGGAGTGTGAGTGAGACACCAACTTATTGCTTGATTTTTCTGAGAGTGTAAGGTGTGTGGGGTATTGTGATTGCATGTTGATCACCATTCCTTTTGTACCATCACCTTTCTTGCACTTTTTTTAATATTTTTTTACCTAAATGACAATTAAAGGAACAACTCCACATACACATTTGGCCATGTTAAGCACATCATGTTGACATAAAAAAAAGTGTAAAGAAAATGGCAAAAGTGTGACGCACAAAAAATAAAGAAGGAAGACCAATGGTAATTTGACATGTGTCCTAAGAAAACCCTAAAATGCACCCAAACTTCGAAAATCATATCTTGAGTTCTAAAAATGCTATGAAGGTGTTCTAATACTTTTTGGAAAGGAAAAATCATGCTCTACAACTTTCATGTTCAAGGAAAAATCATTTGGAGCTTTTTTGCACATGAAACAATATCTTGAAGATTTAGGGCAAATATTTCTAAAAATAGAAACTTCTAACTTGAAAATTTCCAATTTTAGCAACTTTTCGCACACTCTTAATTTTTAACAATTGAGCTTATCCAAGTCATCCTTTGATCAAATATGGCTTCATAAGATTGATGAACATGAGAAAACCCCTAAAAATCTCCTGCTGACTTTTGTTTAGCTCAGTTGACTTTCTTGCTTCATCAACAAGTAACTGCCTCAATAATTGACTTCCTCGGTGAATATTTGCCTCAAACTTCATACACAAGCCTTGTATACCATATGAACACCTTTGACCACAAGAATTGTTCAAAGTTATGAGAATATGAGGTTTTGATCCAAAACCCTAATTAGAGTTTCTTCTACATATGAAGATATTGCACTGTTGAGTCCCTGAAGGTGTTTCACCCTTCTAGAACTTTGAAGGTGACTCTGAGCTTGTATAAGATATTAGGAGACCTTGTGAGCTTATTGCAATGTCACTTGGATTTTGGCTTGACTTTGAATATCATGACTTTCCAGATGATTGATCATGTGCCCTATGCTTATGATCAATGATGCTTATACTTCATTTTTCTATGCCAAGTGCTAGAGTATGTCCACTACATGTTATGCCTATGATATGCAAAATGATATGAAAATGAGAGGGCCAATTTTGGGGTGTTACAAAGTGGAATGAATATGGGATTTGCTGGGTCAAATTTTACTTCACCCATAGTAGACTACATACTCCAGTATGAATTACCCCGATGACAAAGGTTCCAAAGTTCACTAAGTTCTCAGGAGACACAATTGAGTCTACCGTCAAACATGTGGCACGGTACTTGACCGAGGTTGGGGAAATTGCAAATGATGAGAGTCTAAGGATTAAGTACTTCCCTAGTTCCCTCACCAAACATGCATTTATATGGTTCATTGTGTTGCCACCTGGTTCGATTTGCAATTGGACCTAATTGGAACATTTATTCCAGGAGCAATTCTACATGGGTCAAACTAAAATTAGTTTGAAGGAATTGGCTAGTGTTAAACAAAAGTTTAATGATCCAATAGATGATTACTTGAATAGGTTTCGACTACTTAAGTCTAGGTGTTTTACACAAGTGCCTAAGCATGAGCTTGTCGAAATGGCCGCTGTCACACCCTAAATTTTAACCGAACTTCTTTTTTATTTTATTTTATTTAAAAAAAAAATCATTTCATTTTCGACGCATTTGCATCGCATTTATTGATAACCGATCATTGTCGCGTTTTTAATCCATTAATCATTAATCATGCATCTTTTATTTGTCTCCCATCATCCCAAGTCATTCTCGTTTGTGTGTTTTGTTCGTAATTTCTTTGATTTATTTCGATTATGGTCTCTTTTCATAATTAATTTTTATAAGTTTAAATATTTGACTTAATTCGATTATAATTTATTTTGTATTAAGCTTTTATTTTTAAGATTAGTTTTTATTATTAGTTAATTTTATTTTATTAGTTATTTTCTATATAATGTTTAGTTTTTGTTTTCACTTATTATTTTTTAGGATTACTTAAATTTAATTATTTTAACGATTAATTTAGTAAGTGCATTTTTATTTTTAAAGTGAATTAGTTTAGTTCTACTTTAGGTTATTTTAATTAGTTTGTTTTAATTAGACTTTTCCATTTTATTTAATTATGGGTATTTAATTTTTATTAGTTTATAGGTAGAATTTGTTTTAGTATAATTATGGTTTAGTTTGTATTATAACTTTTTTTATCATTCAATTTTAATTAAGTTTATGTAGTTTAATAATACAAAAGAATATAAGGTTTATCTTGTTTTCTTTCAGTCAACTATCCAAACAACACAACCTGTTTCATTTACCTAAGAATAGCAACACCAATTCCACACACAAAGTCCTGCACCATTTGACTATACCAACAACTCTATGGTCCAAATATTACACAAAAATAGAGCACGAGTAGACCCTGCATCAAAAAGTAGAAAAGCAACAACAAGCAATATGGGCTGAGAGTGACAGTACAGGGGGGAGGGACCGATACCTACAGAAAAAAAATTGAGTGCAGCCCCATATTTCCATTTTTCTTCTTTATCACACCACAATATTATTCAGGGCAGAACCTTGTTTCTACTGATATAACCATGCCAACCATAACATAAGGAGAGTAACAGTAGCAAAGAGCAGAAGGGGGAAACGCACAGGAAAAAGAAAAGAAAAACCCCTTCTGAAAACTCTTCGTCACACTAAACAAGGGGAGGAGAAACCAAATAAATAGAGCATTCATTTCAGAACTGAAACTCCATAGCCACCGTGAGAACACAAAAAAAGACCCTTCTGCTGAACCTCACTCTTCTTCCTTCAAACGCCAATCACAACCATAAGCAAATCACTAAAACGGATTCGGAAACTACATCATTCGACACCAAACGTCGGTTTCACTACCACGCTACACAAACCATTTCATTATTATCCTAAAACAAACTCATTCACCGTGATTTCAACTCAACTCAGTAGCATTCATCGCAGTCGATCACTCCGACTTACAACAACAACAAGTTCCAGATCTCAGATCATGACAGCAATTTCACTGCTCCAACCTTCGATAACATTTCGCGTTCTCTTCGCATAGTGGTCGATGATTTCAACTCAAACTTCATCTTCTTTGTATTTTGATTTGTTTGATATTTTGATTTCTTTTGTGAAAACACATGTCGTTGTTGTTGTGAGTTTTTTTTAAAATGACAATTTCGTCTCAATTTCGTTTTCGATCACTATTGTTGGATGATGTTGCAACTACTGGTTGTGTTCATACTATTTCTTGTTACATCTTGAAGAAGGACGAGCATGTGTTGTTTTGTGTTCTTCTTTTTGGTTCATGATATAATTTGTTGTTTTTATTTTATTTTTTATTCGATTTGTGCTAATCATTATAGTAACAATATTGTGTTTTACTTTTGTGTAAAATACCATGCATTGTGTGTTGCACTACTGTTTTGATTCTTCTACTTTCATGTTGTCTCTTGCTGCATAGGCCTTTGACAAATATTTGGATTCTAATTTGTTCTTTTCACATGATTTGGCTTATTTTTTAATTAAATTGACTTAGGATTAACAGTTTAGATGATTTTCTGTTTTAATTAAAGTTTTTTTAACTGATATTTGTGTTGATAGGTATTGGTTTGTATTTTCATTATGAACAAATTTGTTTCGGTCACTGTTCCATGTGTTTTATCACGAAAATATTTTTGTAATATTGATGAGTAATACGTTGATGACCATGCTTGTGTAGTAGCTTTTAGTACTTAGTCATTTCTCAAGTGTAATTAGAGATATAATGTCACTGCATGTTTTCTTACTAATGTCGTTTGTTTTTTTTCTCTTACTTATTTTTGTCTATTATCATGCATGCATAATTAATTATAAGGTTTAGATTTTCACTTGTAGGCTTAGTCTTTAACGCTCTAGCATATGCTCATGTTCCTACTTATTCCTTTTTTTTATTTGTCCCATTTTTGTCTTTTTTTCTCTTCTTCTTTCTTTTTAATTATTCATTAATTTTAAAATAAGTAATCTATTAATCAATCATTTAGTTGATTTAGTTGTTCAAATTTTAAGTTAATTAATTATTGAATTTTTTATTGCGTTGCGATTTCAGAGCATAAATTGATTGTGCTTTCGAGAACCATATGGATGCATAAATTTACTCGCTCGACTCCTCATAGAACCATTATAAACATTGAATCGGTTCTAAGGTAGTTAAAGAGCTACATTTCGACACTTCCGATTTTATTATCAAGTTCTAACAGTTCCGAATAAATTAATACACTGCACACACGCTTCCTCTTGGGAAAATTACAACGATACCCTTTATTTCATCGCAATCCCGTGTAATTTATTTTGCACCCCTTTCCCGTTTATTTTGTACGCCGCTTATTTTTTTCGCCTTTACTTTACAATTTCGCATTACTAGAAATATTCATAGGAACTAGAAATCGAATCCACTTACATAATCATTTAAAATAATTCATACGCCTACATTTGCACCCACGTAAGTCGGTCACATATGTGATCGCCATCTGCACGTTTTTATGCATCTTAATTTATTTAACAAGGAACTGAGCTTCGGAGTCTAGCATTTTGCAGGTCTTTAACGAACCACACTTGGGCTAGCCCCACGCGTAGTGTTTTGTTTACTCCTTCTTTATTAAAATACGTTAACCCTAAAAAACTTCTAAAAAACAAATTTCCAACTTATTTTATAATTTTAAATACGAAAAATAGAGCTCCGGAGTCTAGCACTCCGCCCGTTCTGAAATGGATCGCTCCTAGGCTAGCCCCACGCGACGTGGCTCATTCGCCTTTCGTATATCAAAATATCTTAATCGTACCAATTAATTCGCGAAAGAATAGAGCTCCGGAATCTAGCATTCTGCACGTTCTAGAATGAATTGCTCTTGGGCTAGCCCCACGCGACGTGGTTCATTCACTCTTTCATATCTTAAAAACAATTTAAAACTTACCAACCAAGTTAAATCATTTTCATAATTAATCAACGAAATAACAAAGCTCCGGAGTCTAGCACTCCGCACGTTCTGGAATGCAATCACTCCTGGGCTAGCCCCACGCGACGTGGTTCATTCGCCCTTTCGTTTAAAACACCTTAATAAAGGTCAAACATTTTTTTTTAGACGAACATTGTTTAACTCTTTCTATCTCGCAAACAAGCTAGCGCTTCAACCTCCACCACGAGTATAAGCCAACGCTTAGCAGATTAGAAAGCGTTTTCAAACAATCATTCAATAAAAATCACAAATCGTAGTTTCACGAACTACGAAGCTCTGACTTTCCCATTGCACAAGGGAATACGTAGGCACATGGATTTTAATCCTTCGCGAGCACCCTATTAAAAAATTCAATCTTTTTTCTGTCACAATAATAAAAAACATTTAATCTTTTCTCCGTCTTAATAATAATAATTCAAAACTTTAATTTCCTTAGAACAAACATATTAATAACGTTTAGAAGACAAAGACATTAATCAAACATTTAATCGCATAGTTAAGCTAAGAGGTTCCCGTTGGGTACAACGGACGTGAGGGGTGCTAATACCTTCCCCTTGCGTAACCGACTCCCGAACTTAGAATTTGGTTTCGTAAACCATTTCTTATCCTTTATTAGGTTGTATCTATATCTCCCTTTTCTCTTGTAGAATAAATAGAATTAGGTGGCGACTCTGTTGTTTTTAGGATCATATTTTTCGAGGTACGACAGCTTGGCGACTCTGCTGGGGATAGCTCCATGCTAGAGAGGGTCGAGCCTAACTTAGCTTTGTGCGTTTATTTGTTTGATCTTGTCTTTTTATCTTATCAATGTTTGTTATTTATGTTTTGTCTATTTGTTCTCTTTTATTTGCTTATTATTATACGTGTCTGTGGGATCTTTGGGGTCACTTTGTAAGTAAAATTGAGTTGTGGAAAAAGAAGAGGGAACACCTAAGTTAGAATTGGATGTTATTAGTGTTAGTCTCCAAGGACTCACTCTTTTCACGCCTAGCATGAAAGCTCCCCCAGATAGTTATACTTTTCGTAGATCTTGTCGCAACGCAGCTAGCCTGTCGTGTGACCTGATTCACGAAAGGGTTGTGATTCTGGGACCCCCTAGGACCTGTTTCAATTTTGGTAGTTGTGTAATGTTAGGCTCTGAGGGCTCGCCCCTTTATCAGCCTAGCATGAGAACTCAACTTAAGGTAGACCTTATCGTTATTATCGTCACAATGCAGCTAGCCTGCGGCGGGGCGTTAGTACGATAAATGTCTGTGACCCTGAGTTTCCTTAAACCATCACCGTAGAAACCATCTTGTGAGTGGGATTTATGGATACAAACTGTAGAACCAATCTCTTACAGCCTACCATCTAGGAAGTTTTAAGCTTTTCCAGCTTCCGAGTCTGTTTGTGCTTGCGATCCTAAGCATCCTTGCATTGCATCCATTTGCATACCAAGAAATTGCTTCCGAGTCTGTTTGTGCTTGCGATCCTAAGCATCCTGTGTCCATAACCCGCAGTTGATTTCCCGACACCTACTTTGGACTTGAAGTAGTTCTTGATTGATCATGGACCCTGAAGGAAAAAAACCGATTGCGTCAAGGGGAGATTTTGATTTGACAAAGGACCAATTAAATCTACTCATGGATGTTATGAATACTTTGACAAAGAGAGATGGTAATGTTCAACAGGCTGCCGTAACTAGAGATGTCTTTTAACCTCGAGTGACCAACTTTGAAAGGACCCCAATTGGGGCACCCTTTATTCAAGAGTATACCATTATTCGAGATGGAAACTCCTTACCTCATGATGTCGTCGAGTACCAAAGCTTTGGGTTCTCTGAGCAAAATTCTCAAGGGGCAGTCCTAGTGAGGAATGCCAAGGGACCAGATATTGTTGAGATGAATGAGAAATGTCGAATGTTTAATGAAAGACTCAAGGTTATAGAGGGGCAGAATGCTTTTGACCTGGACGCTTTAAACATGTGCTTAGTGCCTAGTTTGGTTATATCTCCAAAATTTGAAACACCTATCTTTCAGAGTTACAAAGGGTATAGCTGTCCAAAGCACCATTTGGTGATGTTCTGTCGAAAAATGACTGCATATGCTTTCGATGATAAGCTGATGATTCACTGCTTCCAAGACAGTTTGAGCGGGGCACCGTTGAATTGGTACATGGAATTGGAAAGAAGTTATATTCAGTCATGGTTGGACCTAGCCAATGCTTTTGTGAAGCAATACCATTACAACCTGGAAGAAGCTCCTAGTCGCTTTCACTTGAAAGACATGTCTCAAGAAAGAGACGAGCCGTTCAAAAGGTACGTCCAGAGATGGAAAGAGTTTGCTGATCCTGTTCAACCACCGCTCTCGGAAAAGGAGTTAGTTGACCTGTTTATGGATACTCTGCAGAACCCATACTTTGAGAAGATGGTAGGCACGCATCAACAAGTTTCTCTGACTTGGTGAAAATGGGAGAACGTATTGAGAGTTATCTGAAAAGTGGAAGAATCCAAGGCACCTCTAGTCTCCAGAGCATTGACAGTGAGTCACTTAGTGATTCCCATAAGGAAGAAGAGGATGAGACTGATTCAATTGAGGAATCTCCACAAGCTCCACATCCAGCGCCGTACTACCAGCATCTGTATGTGTCAGTTGTTCATAGCCAACAACCTTATGGTTCTTCATACCCGATGCTTGTTCCTTTACATGGTCGGTATCCTCCTGTCTGTCATCAACAACAAATGTTACAACAATAGTCATACCAACAGAAACCCGCTCCTCAGCGACGACACCAGTACACGAAGAAGCCAAAGAGGCAGTTTGATCCTTTTCCAATGCTATACAGTCACATACTGCCAGGGTTGATCGATAGTGGGTTGGTAGAGCCGAAGAAACTAAATCCAGTGTTTCCTCCATACCCACCAGGCTTTGATCCTCGTGCCCAAGGTGTTTTCCATGCTAATGCACCAGGGCACTCAACTGAAGACTGCAAGCAACTCCAGAACAAGGTTCAAGATCTGATTGAGTCCAAGTCCATCTCATTTACGCTTCAAGGTCTTTACATCAACATCAATCCTTTGTCTGGTCACGCAAGTCCATCAGTCTATGCTATGGAAGAAATTGTCAAGAATGGGTGTGAAGAGGATTGATGCACCGACACCATTAGCATTATTGTATTTTCTTTTCATGTTAATTTTGTATTTGCTTATAAGCATTGTTGTTTTTGAATTGGCAAGATTAATGAAATGTTTATGCATCTTTTGAATTAATCCATTCGTATTCACTCGTTTTCTTTCATTGTTATAAAAAAACATATTTCTCTCATTTTATTTATCAAACTTTTGTTTTAGCAAAGATTGGAGGCATGATGATGAAAACCAGATACCTGAATTCTCCATTTGTATGCTCACAATTAAAACCTTGCCAATGATATACAGGCATTGTTTCAAATTCCCAAACACTGGTGAAATAAGGATGATAATCCCTCGCTAACCCCGTTGAGCCTAGAAGTAGGAGTTTTCTTTTCCAAAAAGTGCAAAACAAAAACCCTTAATTTTAAACCTGGGGCAGGGTAGTCGGTTCAGTTAATCTGTTTGCATTCAATCTTCAAGAGATTCAGTCCATCCTTCATGAAGGATCAGTTACATGCTTTCCTTCGCGCATCAAAGAAGTCGTGAAGGACCAAAAGTTTGTAGTACATGTTCTTTATCCTCCAATAAAATGGCAGTCGCGACCATTCAACAAAAGAATGAAGTGAGGAAAAAGAAATACAAAGAAAAAGTCTGCTAGGTCAAAAAATAGAAAAAAGACGACTAAGGCGAAAATTAATGAAGTCATCAAATCCTCAACAAAGCAAGGATAAAGCAAAGTGGCTACCATCATTTTTAAATCCCGATCCTTATCATGCACCGTCAAAGACTTTTGAGATCTGAATGCGAATGTCAATTTAATTGAACGTAGGGTTGGAGTTCATCACGAAGAATGGGTGGGTTACAAATAAATTTTGAGCCTTTTACCCTTTATTTCATAAACCGTGAACCAAGACACATTACAACCCTTAAAAGACCTAATTGAGGCAGGGTTTATTTCGAGAGCATACTACAATAAGGTTGTGTTAACCTGACTCCTAACGATCTTTGCTAATCATTTGTATTGATCACTTCATCTGCCATTCCATAAATGGTTGGATCCACTGCGTGTGTTGATCATTGTTTTTTCCACTGTATCACTATCATACCAATAAATTGTGATTTCAAAACTTGCATAATCGTTGCATTAAAATTGCCAATTTTTAAATGTATAATGTTTATTTGCAAGTCAATTCAACATCAAGGGAATCCCAACGAATTCAGCCAGTTAGGGAATTTAACTTGGTAAGATAGGCCCAGCTAGGGGCAACCACTTTGGGAATAAATCAATCACTCTTCAAGAGTCAGCTACTCAGAGGCTGAACCTTTTCTCAAGAATCAGGCTAGGGTGATCTATCACACACGGTTAAGGAGTTCAATTGCCAGTCAAATCAAAAGTTCCCCATCCCAGGAATTCGGTAACCAAGGGCAAATCTCAAACATTCAAGCACTGGGGAAACCATTTCAAAGCCATGTCATGGCAGGTTGGTTTAAACCTTTTGTAAAAGGGAGAATTTCAAAAAAAAAACATTGATTCAGGGACAAGATAAGCCACACAGGGGCAGGTCCTCTACATGCCTTCAAGTTGTTCAAGCAGGCCTTATACAACAAAAACTTTGAGTTTAAGACGGGTGTCGAGAATCATGTTGTCATCTTTGTATCCTTCTAAAGAGTCTTATGCAAAAAGAACTATTTCATCCTTACCCACGCAGGGGCATATTTTGGAAAATCACTGAGTCAGTACATAATCACTCTCATGCTTTAGCCATGTTGCTTCGTTCATAGCGTTAAACCTTGCATATCGTCTAAAATATGTCTAGGTCAAAACCCAAGTAAACTAGTTCCCATCTGGTTCTTTCTTTTGAAGTTTATTTCAAACCAGTCCCCGTCTGGTAGTCAATTTCTTTTCAAACCAGTCCCGTCTGGTAGTCAATTTCTTTTCAAACCAGTTCCTGTCTGGTAGTCAATTTCTTTTCAAACCAGTTCTCGTCTGGTAGCCCATTTTAAACAGTTCCCGTCTGGTAGTTTCTTTTGAAGTTTACTTCAAAGTCAGTTCTCGTCTGACAGTCATTTTTTCACTCCAGTTCCCGTCTGTTATTTCATTCGAAAGCTATTTGATAGTCGGTTCTTGTCTGACAGTCATTTTTTCAAAATCCAGTTTCAAAACCAATTCTTGTTTGGTAGACCATTTCCAAAGTCAGTTCCCGTCTGACAATGAATCAAAATAAACCAGTTCCCGTCTAGCATGTCAAGGAAAAATCATTCGTCACAAACAACTTTGTCTGAAAATCCATTGTTGTTGATACCCTTTAGTGTGGTTAATCAAAGTGCTTTCCCAGTAACACTGATATCCCCTGCAGAGGTCCTCATTGTTATTGATATCCACCCTTTTACCACAAATATTTTTCTTAAGTCCAATTGTCATTGGCATAAATCCTTTAAGCCCTTCATTTAGGGAATTTCCAGAGGTTGGACGTTTATCTTGATTAAAACTCCAAGGTTTTTTTCTTATTTCCAGCCGGTCGCTTAGAGTCATTGATTTATGTTTGAGTATGTTGCTTTCTACTCCATGTATTCAGTTGGTCGCATTGGGCCACTGCCCAGACATTGTGTTCGTCTTCTTTATCCTCAGCATCAACAGTTACACTTGAACCTGTTGATTTATCACTTTGGATCATTTATTACCTCAGCCGTCATGTTGAGTTTGCTTTCCCAACCGCCGTGTCGATATTTGTTATTTATTTCCTCAGCCGTCGTGTTGAGTTTGTTTTCCCAACCGCCGTGTCGATGTCTGTTATTTTATTTCTCGACCGTTGTGTCGATATCTGATATTCATTTCCTGACCGCCGTGTCGATGTCTGTTATTTTATTTCTCGACCGCCGTGTCGATGTCTTCTATTTATTTCCCGACCGCCGTGTCGATGTCATTTTAACTATATTCCCTCAATCGTCGTGATGAGTTTGTTTTCCCGACCGCCGTGTCGATGTCTGATATTTATTTTCCTCAATCGCCATGTTGAATTTTGTTTTCCCGACCGCCGAGTCGATGTTTGTTATTTTATTTCCCGACCGTCGTGTCGATGTTGTTTCAACTATTTCCTCAATCGTCGAGTTGATATATTGGGATCCCCGACAATCACACTCGAATTTGTTGATTGATCACTTTGGATACTATGAATATTTCCTTTTCCTCAACCTCCGAGATGACTTATTTTCTCGACCGCCGAGTCGATGTCGTTTTAGTTATTTCCTCAACCCCCGAGTTGATATCTATTTATACTTGACCCCCGAGTCAATGTTTTAGCTCAACCCCCGAGTTGATATCTGTTTTTGTTTGACCCCCGAGTCAATGATTTTGTCTTCCCAACCCCCGAGTTTATATTTGTTGTTTGACCCCTGAGTCATTGTTGCTTTTATGTTTTCGATCCCTGAGTCAATTTTGTCTTTATTCCTGACCCTCGAGTCAATGTTATTTGTTTTCCCAACCTCCGAGTTGATATCTGTCTCCGTTTGACTCCCGAGTAAATGATTGTGTTTTGTTTTCAACCCCCGGAGTGGATTTCTATTTCAGTATGACCCCCGAGTCATCATCCCTGTCTTTTTGCTTTCGATCCCTGAATCGATTATCCCTTCAACCCCCGAGTTGATATGCCATCCCCAGTATATTGTCATCCCCAACATATTGTCGTCCCCAGTGAGTATTCACCCTCAGTTTTGTTTTTGTGGATCACCATTACCAGTTATCTGCATCGTATCCTGCATACCATATTCAGCATATTCATCATTAAAAAAATCAGCATGCTTGGATTTATTGCATCCCGCACGTCATATCCCCAGCAAAACAAAAGAGTCCATCGTGAATTCATAACATTACATATCATTGTATATCATTGCATTTTATCTGCATTCGGTCAAAATTTTAGGTATTTTTAATATTTAATCCTCTTTTACCTCGAATGTCCAAAAACTTTGTTATTCATACATTCAGGTTTAAGATGATTAAATAGGGGCAACTGTCACACCCTAAATTTTGACCGGACTTCTTTTTTATTTTTTTATTTTTTTTAAATCATTTCATTTTCGACGCATTTGCATCGCATTTATTGATAACCGATCATTGTCGCGTTTTTAATCCATTAATCATTAATCATGCATCTTTTATTCGTCTCCCATCATCCCAAGTCATTCTCGTTTGTGTATTTTGTTCGTAATTTCATTGATTTATTTCGAATATGGTCTCTTTTCATAATTTATTTTTATAGTTTAAATATTTGACTTATTTCGATTATAATTTATTTTGTATTAAACTTTTATTTTTAAGATTAGTTTTTATTATTAGTTAATTTTATTTTATTGGTTATTTTCTATATAATGTTTAGTTTTTGTTTTTACTTATTATTTTTTAGGATTAATTAAATTTAATTATTTTAATGATTAATTTAGTAAGTGCATTTTTATTTTTAAAGTGAATTAGTTTAGTTCTACTTTAGGTTATTTTAATTAGTTTGTTTTAATTAGACTTTTCCATTTTATTTAATTATGGGTATTTAATTTTTATTAGTTTATAGGTAGAATTTGTTTTAGTATAATTATGGTTTAGTTTGTATTATAATTTTTTTTTATCATTCAATTTTAATTAAGTTTATGTAGTTTAATAATACAAAAAAATAGAAGGTTTATCTTGTTTTCTTTCAGTCAACTATCCAAACAACACAACCTGTTTCATTTACCTAAGAATAGCAACACCAATTCCACACACAAAGTCCTGCACCATTTGACTATACCAGAAACTCTATCGTCCAAATATTACACAAAAATAGAGCACAAGTAGAACCTGCATCAAAAAGTAGAAAAGCAACAACAAGCAATATGGGTTGAGAGTGACAGTACAGAGGGGGGGACCGATACCTACAGGAAAAAAATTGAGTGCAGCCCCGTATTTCCATTTTTCTTCTTTATCACACCACAATATTATTCAGGGGCAGAACCTTGTTTCTACTGAAATAACCATGCCAACCATAACATAAGGAGAGTAACAGTAGCAAAAAGCAGAGGGGGGAAACGCACAGGAAAAAGAAAAGAAAAACCCCTTCTGAAAACTCTTCGTCACACTAAACAAGGGGAGGAGAAACCAAAAAAACAGAGCATTCATTTCGGAACTGAAACTCCATACCAACCGTGAGAACACAAAAAAGACCCCTATGCTGAACCTCACTCTTCTTCCTTCAAACGCCGATCAAAACCATAAGCAAATCACTAAAACGGATCCGGAAACTACATCATTCAACACCAAACGTCGGTTTCAATACCACGTTGTACAAACCATTTCATTATTATCCTCAAACAAACTCATTCACCGTGATTTCAACTCAACTCAGTAGCATTCATCGCAGTCGATCACTCCGACTTACAACAACAACAAGTTCCAAATCTCAGATCATGACAGCAATTTCACTGCTCCAACCTTCGATAACATTTCGCGTTCTCTTCGCATAGTGGTCGGTGATTTAAACTCAAACTTCATCTTCTTTGTATTTTAATTTGTTTGATATTTTGATTTCTTTTGTGCAAATACATGTCGTTGTTGTTGTGAGTTTTTTTAAATGACAATTTTGTTTCGTTTTCGATCACTGTTGTTGGATGATGTTGCAACTACTGGTTGTGTTCATACTATTTCTTGTTACATCTTGAAGAAGGACGAGCATGTGTTGTTTTGTGTTCTTCTTTTTGGTTCATGATATAATTTGTTGTTTTTATTTTATTTTTTATTCGATTTATGTTAATCATTATAGTAACAATACTGTGTTTTACTTTTGTGTTAAATACCATGCATTGTGTGTTGCACTACTGTTTTGATTCTTCTACTTTCATGTTGTCTCTTGTTGCATAGGCCTTTGACGAAGATTTGGATTCTAATTTGTTCTTTTCACATGATTTGGCTTATTTTTTAATTAAATTGACTTAGGATTAACAGTTTAGATGATTTTCTGTTTTAATTAAAGTTTTTTTATCTGATATTTGTGTTGATAGGTATTGGTTTGTATTTTCATTATGAACAAATTTGTTTCGGTCACTGTTCCATGTGTTTTATCAAGAAAATATTTTTGTAATATTGATGAGTAATATGTTGATGACCATTCTTGTGTAGTAGCTTTTAGTACTTAGTCATTTCTCAAGTGTAATTAGAGATATAATGTCACTGCATGTTTTCTTACTAATGTCATTTGTTTTTTTTTCTCTTACTTATTTTTGTCTATTATCATGCATGCATAATTAATTATAAGGTTTAGATTTTCACTTGTAGGCTTAGTCTTTAACGCTCTAGCATATGCCCATATTTCTACTTATTCCTTTTTTTTTATTTGTCCCATTTTTGTCTTTTTTTTCTCTTCTTCTTTCTTTTTAATTATTCATTAATTTTAAAATACGTAATCCATTAATTAATCATTTAGTTGATTTAGTTGTTCAAATTTTAAGTTAATTAATTATTGAATTTTTTATTGCGTTGCGATTTTGGAGCATAAATTGATTGTGCTTTCGAGAACCGTATGGAAGCATAAATTTACTCGCTCGACTCCTCATAGAACCATTATAAACATTGAATCGGTTCTAAGGTAGTTAAAGAGCTACATTTCGACACTTCCGATTTTATTATCAAGTTCTAACAGTTCCGAATAAATTAATACACTGCACACACGCATCCTCTTGGGTAAATTACAACGATACCCTTTATTTCGTCGCAATCCCGTGTAATTATTTTGCACCCCTTTCCCGTTTATTTTGTACGCCGCTTATTTTTTCCTCCTTTACTTTACAATTTCGCATTGCTAGGAATATTCATAGGAACTAGAAATTGAATCCACTTACATAATCATTTAAAATAATTCATACGCCTACATTTGCACCCACGTAAGTCGGTCACACATGTGATCTCCATCTGCACGTTTTTATGCGTCTTAATTTATTTAACAAGGAACTTGTCGCTCCCGCCAAATGACAACCGGGCCAAGAGGGGTACAGACGCGAACGGTCGGCGAAAGGAGAATGAGAACACACAGGAGTGAACCCAAAAAGACAAGAGTCGCCAGCTAGGCATTTTTATCCCGGAGGAAAGGTAATGCTGCATAAACCTAGAAAGATATGGATAAGACGGTTGCGAACCAGAGAGACTGAGAAAGGGGGTTGGTTACAACCTGGGAAGGTATTAGCACCCAGATTGTCCGCCGTACTCGACGGGATCCATGCTTAAAAGATTTGTGTTTTAAAGGGGTAGTGTCAGTGCAATCTGTGTGTAAAAGAGCTGGGAAAGGATGCAAGTGTCAGTGTAAGAGAAGTGTGAAGTGTACAAGTGAAGTGTCAGTGTAAGAACAAGAGTGAAATGCTCAAGACTATGAGGCTTAAAGAATAAAGCTGAAAGAGGGGGGGATATACAGAGACTTTTGTTCGATAACTGTTAAGTTATGCCTACGTATCCTCTCGTGCAATGAGGAAGTCAGAACACCGTAGTTTGACCCAAAGAGACTGAAAGATGAATTGACTGATGAACTGCTTGCTTGTCAATGCTCAAGTGTATGACCTGTCTGGCTCAGGTGCAAACTGTCTTGCATTAGACGAAAGAAGCGAGTTCTCGTTTGTGAGTGAATGAGATGAGAAAAGAATCCCGGAGGAGACGATTATTGTTTGTTTTTGTATTTTCAGTCTTTTATTTCTTTTTGAAGTTTGTCATAAGTTAATGAGCTTAAGTCTAAACCAATGGATTTAGTAAACTCATCACATCCTCCCTCTGATTAGGGGTAATGAGAATACCTTAAGTGTGAAGTCAGTATCTCACACTTAATCACCCTGATGTAGGATTAAGATCATTAACCTACTTGTGATTATTTAGATGTTTTTGTTTAGTGTTGAGTAATGAGATTAAGCCATAATCAGGGATTAAACAGACTCATTACACCATCCCAATAGAAGGATAATAGATGAGAATGTTTAAGCTGAGGAAAGCTCCTCAACTTAATCCATGATTAGGGATTAACCTCATGACAAAACAAAACCTTTATTAGATGGATTTTAGTTAATGATTATATGAAGAAGTGAGTTTTATGGTTTGTAAGACAACTTGAGGGGGACTTGTCCATTAACACTAGGGTTAGTCCTTCTTAACCAATTAAGGAAGAATTAGAACCCTAATGCAAGGCCCAAGTTACAAGCTTGATGTCTTGATGATTATTAAGTGAATTGATTAAAGGGGTTAAACACCTTAAGGGTTTAACACTTAGGATTAAAGTTATACACTCCATCCTAATAGAAGGATGCAGGCATAAGCTTAATCACAAAGCCTTAAAGCCTTTAGGGTTTAGTCCCTGATTATGAGATGAGAAGAGAAGACTCAAAGAGACACAAAGTAAAGAGTCTAAGGGGGACTAATCAAACCCTAATTATTATCATGCTTGGTTATTCCTAGGGTTTGTGGGGTTTAAGAAAGAAATCTTCAAGGAACCACCAAGGTGAGAAGCAGATGAAAGGAGAATGAAGCAAAGAGAAGCAAAACAACTTGCTTCACTTAAGAAGACAAGTTGCTTGAAGAAAGAAAGTGAGATGAACAAGAATGAGAAAGCTCAATCCCATACACATACAACAATGCAGCAATTATGCATAAGAGAGATGAAAAGAGAATGTGAGAAGTGAAGGCAAATTCACTTATCAATACAACTTACCACCTGAAAAGTTAGTAAAGAAATGAAATGCAATGCAAAATGAGATGCAATGTCATGATGCAAACCAAAACCAGAAGCATGAGTATGATGTTAATGATGCTAAGAGATGATACAAACATGAGGCAAGGAATGAGAATGATCATACAAACATATGGATGCAAGAGAAGCATGCTTTGAACCATGAATGTTCATGAAAAGTTATGGAATGCAAAAGACATAAAACATGGAAAATGAAAGATGCAATGATCAAACATGTTTCTAATATGTCTTAAGATGTGTTATGAATCAAATGAATGCACAAAATGTCATGGCAAGTCATGGTATGCAAGCAAATGGAAGATGGATGCAAAAGAAAGCATGAATTAGGGTTATATGCAACATACAAAGCAAAAATCCAAAACCAGAAGCAAATGACATGATAAAAATTTGAAAATGCAATAAAAGGAACCCTAAACCTATACAAACTCACTTCCCAAAGGAGGGGTTCTAACTCTTAACCTAATGATGGTTATGAATTTTCTAAGATTGCTAGGGTTTTAAGGTACCTTGTCAAGAAAAAAATGCCAAACAAATAGGAAATGCAAAATCAAATCATGCCAATTTTATCCTATAAACTACATGTTATGCAAGATGCAATGCAACAAGAATCATGATCCAACTCTCAAAGGTTAGGCATAAATGAATTTTTGAAGTTTGACACAAAATATTGCCTCAAAATGGAATTAATTCCATTGAAAATGATCAAAAGGCATCAAGAACAAAAACTAAATTTGGTTTGAGAGTTGGACAATGTTTCTAAATGTTTCTAAATGTTTTTAAATGTTTCATGAATTTTTTTGTGATTTTTAAATACCTAAAAGTATTTTTAATTAATTAATTTTCATTAATTAATTAAAAATAAACTTTTAAATGATTTAAAAATAATTTTTGATGCAAAAAATAAAAATAAAAATATTTTTGTGTTCTGAAAATTAATGAAAATCTTGACAAAAATTTTCATAATTTTTAAACATTTTTTGCTATTTTAAATTAAATGAAGAAAAGAAATGAAATTAAATGAAATAAAAATGAATTAATGGGAAAGTCAGCGCATCCTGAGGCTGAGATTCAAACAAAAAGGGAGGGAATTGACCAGCGCGCGCATCTGGACGGCTCACATTCAAACTACGCTAATTATGTCATTAACCCTAATCTGAACCCTAAACATTTTCAGGTGACCGGAACAGTGTTCCGGTCATCTTCTCCGGCAAGGTGTTCATGCTATCTCACTCCCTACGCATCAAAACTTCACTAAAATCCCCAGATTTCATCCTTAAACATCATTAAACCTAAACCCCACCCCAAAAACCATTTATATTCACTGAATCATAAGAATCAAAGCAAAAATCAATTCACGGGCAAAGTTTCAGAACAAGCATACAACCTCAAAACTCAATCATTTTCAAAAATAAAAGGTTCAGTGAACTCAGGGAAGCATGTAGATCATTTTAGAAACAAGAGATAAGAGTTCTGGAAAAATGAATTTCCATGGCTACCTGAATCGAAGCTTTCAACCCAAGAGCTTTCTGCTTGCCTCTTTGCCTCAAAATGATCCCAATGGTCCTCTTGATGAAGTTATGAAGCTTGGTTGGAGTTTATAATGGTTGGTTTGAGAGTTTGCAGAAGTTCTGTTCAGTGAGGGGTGAGGATCGTGTTTTGATTTCAGGAGGTTTTAGGGCAAAGTGAGGGCAGGGAAATGATCAGGAGAGTGTGCTGAGATGTTTTGTGAAGTTTGTTTGTGTGTTTTATGCTTGTGCTGTGTGTTTCGAATGGTTTTGCATATGAGGCATAAACTTGGAACTATGGCTTATGATCTCTTTCAGGCTTGTGTGTGTGGTGTGTTATGCTGGCTTTGGTCCACTTATCACAACTAGAGAGGTCAGAGGAGTTGGTGTGGACTGTTGTGATTGGTATGGCTCAAGTTGCAAAAAGTCAAGCAAGTTGTACTTGGAGGTATGGGCAAGTGGCAGGCTGAGATAGGGGCATGGCTTGGCTCAGCTGAGTTTAGGGAAACCATGGAATTTGATTTGAGATGATTCAGCAAGTTGCATGAAGTTTATGAGATGTTTTGCAATTTTCACAAAGTTTGGCCCCTTTTGAAATTCATGAAGTTCAAGGCATCAAAAGGCATAATTCTTGGGCCAATTCTGATTTTTAGAAGTCACATGATCATGTTGCAATGAGTTTGTGCATATTTGAAACTTTTAGAACACTTGATCATACCATTTTGCAAAATGCCTCTTTGGTAGAAAACTTCAAATTATGTGATTTTGGCCAACTTTGACAAGCCATAACTTTTGATCCAAAATGAATTAGAATGAGTTCCTGTACTTTTTGAAAAGGGAATGATCCATTCTACAACTTTCATGACCAAAGTTTTCTCATTTGAAGCATTTTTGAATCAAAAAGCAAGGGTTGAAAAAGTTTCCCAAAATGGCAAGTTTCCATTACAAGTCATTTTCCCAAAAAGTCAACTTTGCAAATGGCTTGAAATTATTCAATTTTGTGAACTTCTACCATCTTCTATAATCAAATAAAGATCATACATAATCAAAATGATGAAGAACACCCTTTGGTTGGGTCATTGGGGGCCTCAGATGCCCTGATTTTGCACTGACTTGCTCAAAAAGTCAACTCTTGATCAGATGACTTCCCCATTGAATTTCTTCATGAAAATTGATATGAATGATCCCTATACCATATAGAGACCAATAGAAACAAGAATGACCAAAAAATTTGGAGTTATGGCCTTTGAAACCAAAACCCTAATTCTAGGTCATCTGTGTAGTTAAACCTGGCTCTGCTTCCATGCCATTCTCAGTTCTTGTGATTTTTTGACTTTCTTGACTTTGAGAGGATATAATATGATGCTTGAACATACATGGACCCCTTTGAAATGATTGGTGACCTTTGAAGTGGCTCAAATGGCTCTTGGATGGCTCAGATCACAAACCCTAGATGCAGATGACTTAGAAACAATGCAGTGTACTAAAAATGTGGTATGAGATGCCATGATTGAGTTTATGCATATGAAGAGATCACAAACCATGGTGTGAATGAGTGAGGGCAAATTTGGGGTGTTTACAGAACTGAGCTTCGGAGTCTAGCATTCCACGGGTCTTTAATGAACCACACCTGGGCTAGCCCCACGCGTAGTGTTTCGTTTACTCCTTCGTTATTAAAATACGTTAACCCTAAAAAACTTCTAAAAAACAAATATCCAACTTATTTTATAATTTTAAATACGAAAAACAGAGCTCCGGAGTCTAGCACTCCGCACGTTCTGGAATGGATCGCTCATGGGCTAGCCCCACGTGACGTGGTTCATTCGCCTTTCGTATATCAAAATATCTTAATCGTACTAATTAATTCACGAAAGAATAGAGCTCCGGAGTCTAGCATTCCGCACGTTCTAGAATGAATTTCTCCTGGGCTAGCCCCACACGACGTGGTTCATTCACTCTTTCATATCTTAAAAACAATTTAAAACTTACTGACCAAGTTAAATCATTTTCATAATTAATCAACGAAAGAACAGAGCTCCGGAGTCTAGCACTCTGCACGTTCTGGAATGCAATTACTTCTAGGCTAGCCTCACGCGACGTGGTTCATTTGCCCTTTCGTTTAAAACACCTTAATAAAGGTCAAACATTTTTTTCTAGACAAACATTGTTTAACTCTTTCCACCTTGCAAACAAGCTACCGCTTCAGCCTCTACCGCGAGTATAAGCCAACACTTAGCAGATTAGAAAGAATTTTCAAACAATCGTTCAATAAAAATCACAAACCTTAGTTGCACGAACTACGAAGCTCTGACTTTCTCATTACACAAGGGAATACGTAGGCACGAGGATTTTAATCCTTCGCGAGCACCCTATTAAAAAATTCAATCTTTTTTCTGTCACAATAATAAAAAACATTTAATCTTTTCTCTGTGTTAATAATAATAATTTAAAACTTTAATTTCCTTAGAACAAACATATTAATAACGTTTAGAAGACAAAGACATTAATCAAACATTTAATCGCATAGTTAAGCTAAGAGGTTCCCGTTGGGTACAACGGACGTGAGGGGTGCTAATACCTTCCCCTTGCGTAACCAACTCCCGAACTTAGAATATGGTTTCGTAAACCATTTCTTATCCTTTATTAGGTTGTATCTATATCTCCTTTTTCTCTTGTAGAATAAATAGAATTATGTGGCGACTCTGTTGTTTTTAGGATCGTATTTTTCGAGGTACGACAGCCGCTGGTGGCTTGGATTACTCTATTAGGAAGAAGTTGGACACCCAATACTTGAGGGATATGGCCCAATTGGATGATAGGTTTCGACAACTAGAATGCCTGAAAGACGAAAAATCTAGGGCGAACAAAAACAAGAGAATAGCCTACGTCGAATTTAATGAAGGGCTCGAAGAAACCTATGACGAATCCATCCAGTTCGACAAGAATGAAATAGACCTAGCTGAACTAAAGCAGGGTCCCCCTTATTCTTGTAAACTGTTAGTTCCTTCAAATGGAAAAAAAACAGTCGAAATTGAAAAGAATGATAGGTTCCCAAAGAAAACATATACTTTCGATATCACTAAATGTGACAAAATATTTGATTTGTTAGTTAAAGATGGTCAAATATTAATTCCTCCAGGTGCTAAAGTACCACCTTTATAACAAAGAAAAAAGAAAGGTTTTTTTAAATACCATAATTTCTTGGGCCATAATACTTCTCAATGTTTTCTTTTCAGGGATTTGGTGCAGAACGCTATACAGGATGGAAGGCTCAAATTTAGGGAGAAAACTAAGAACCAAATGAAGATTGATGTTGATCCTCTTCAAGTAGAGGAGGCAGATTATATTGAACCTAGCGAAGTGAACATGATAGAAGTTGTTAAGGATTCTGAAAGCGGTACAGGAAGTGTCGAAACCAATGAGGCTCTTGGTCGCAAAGTTGTGATTAGTGAGTGACCGAAGACGTCATCAAAGATGTTGTGTTTTACAATTTCACTGAAGAGGATGATGGCTTCCATATGGAACATTTCATATGCGTAGCAGCTGAATTTTTCTTCAGGACATCAACTGATTTCTATAGGGTTGGTGTGGAGACAATTGTTGAACCATAAGATACGGTCTAAGAGTTGAATCTCTAGATTGTGAAAAAAGAAATTGCCGATAGATTTGTGCAAATGGATAGGGCTACTAAGGACCTTAACATGGACTTATTCAAGTTAAATATGAAGGATGAAGTCGATGTGAACATGGTTGAGATCAAAGTTGAAACAACCGTAGATGTTAACGAATAGATTCTTCAAGAAGAATACAACAAAGTGGCTTACCCAAAAGAGGAGAAACTATTGTAGACTTCTTACACATGTTCTAGATAAAAAAATTATGAAGTGATGTTGTACCCCAGGTGCAGTGCTATCTTCGACAAAAAGGTTTCCCACAACCTTCAGGGAATGAGAAAGGCCAAAGAAGGACATGAGCAAAAAGCTGCTCAAAACCAAGGGGGTTCGACCCAAGGCAATTTGCTTAAGGGCAACATGCTGCAAGACCTCAAATTCCTAGATCAAGGCAACCTACTTTTAAGCCTAGTGGTGATTTGCCAAATGATAAATGGGTGAAACCTATCGACTCCAGAGGAAAGAGAAAATCGAAGAGGACGAAGTTTAATATGGAAAGAGGATCTTCGATGGACTACAAAAAAGAGTTCAGATCATCCAAGAAGGTTGGATATGTCTCTGAAAACTACAAGGGTAAGAACCCTATGTCGAGGTCACAATGGCGAAGGGAGTAGAGATGAAGGAAGGACCATAGAGAAGCCTTAATAAAAGATCAAGTGTATTCAAGCACTAACGTGCTAGCTGGTAACGATGAAGGCTTCGAGGCAAAAACAACTAACAAGATGCCTGTGAGGCGAACACTTTTTACCTTTAAAGGGGATGAGGCTAAGATAATATTTGTGCTCGAAGCAGTCGAAGAAAAAAACATGATTGATAACTTCGACTCAGATTCAGGAGCCTCTTTAGATATTATATTGAATGTGATCTCTATGATGCCTAGGGAGTACGACAAGACTACTGAGGTCAAAAAATTAAGTGCAAATGCTGAAGCAGAAATGAGAGCACACAAACCTGTGTGATATTATATCATGAACAATGGTTGTGTAGAGGAGTAAAATGCTTTCTTCGAACAGCCAAGTGAGGCCATGAAAGGACATTTGAAACCTTTCTACATTACTAGGAAGGTAGAGAATGTGGACATAAATAAAATATTGGTAGATTCTGGTGCAACAATTAATTTAATGCCACATTTTTTGCTAAGTAAGATCGGTAAGTTTGACACCGACTTGAAACCTCATAATATGGTCCTTTCAAATTATGAAGGGAAGATTGGCACTACTTTGGGTGTTCTACAGGTCGACCTGATGGTAAGGACAGTAACAATACCCACAGGTTGAACCACTTTCATCTTGTTCTCTAAACCTTAACTTCTTAAGCCTGCCTGGACCCTTCTTAAATTGAGGTGGCAACATGTCCTCAACATCCATTGTAGGCCACATGTTCATACCATTGTTCATCTTCTACTTCACATGCTCTTTCTTCATTGTCATCAAATATTATGCCTCCATCATCATTTGTATTATCATTTTCACTGCAGTCATTAAGCCTATCAACATTAGGGTTCAACACCTTGGTCATCCTGTTGTGAACCCCATGTTCTAACCAAATATGACCATCCACTTTACAAGATATGTTGTGATTAGAAACGTCTCCAGCTTGTACATCATCAATAACCTCAATCTTTAACTGTTCCTCCAAAGCCTAAATCCATCATAACCTCAATATTTAACTAAATTGACAGCTCTAAAAAAACTCCACTTATCAGAGTCTTGCCCTTCAACAATGGTTTTGCTCCCTCCCCTGTAAAACGTGTGATTTTCATGCACAAAGTTTCCTCCATGGTAAAATATGACACAAAAATACCTCATTTCTGCAAATACACATTAACCCATCAATGAATACTAGTTGAGAAGAAAGAAATATCTAACTACACAAGTTTGTTGAACTTTTCAAGACGAAACTTAGCAACATTGCAAATTACCATAAATATCGTACCTTTTTGAAGAAATGTTAGATATTCCTCACAACAATTCAAGACGAAACCGATGTGAACAATGACTAAAATGAAGAATAGGATGATTTTCAGACGTAATGAAGGAACCCTAATAGTTATGGTTTGAAATGAGAATGATGAAATGTTCCAAATTATTTGAATATTTTGTTTAACACTGAAGGGTAATTTGGTCAATTCAAAAATTATTAAAACACGTGGCATTTCATTTTAATAAAAAATAATTAAAAAAATGATGCTAAATCAACAATTTTGATGATGTGGCCTGGTAAAGGTTAAAAGTGAAATATTTTTAAAAAGTTGAGGCATTCCATGCAAGTTTTTTTTACAGGGGTTTTTTCAAATAAAGTCACTTTGAAAGGGGGTAAAATGGCTATTAACCATATTTTTATTTTAAAAAAAAATTATTTTGACACCAATTTCTTCAACCGACAAACGGATATATCATTATTCATAAATATGGTGAACAATATCATTAATTATAATTTTGATATTTTTTCTCTTTTCAAAGCAATTTTGGTAAATGATGTGTAAAACCTTTGTTACAATCTAAGTTATAATTTACTTATTATGTGTTTTTATGTTAAAAAGTAATATTAAGTGAGAAAAAATTTATTAATGGAGTGTATAAGTTGGTTAATATAGTTTAATGTGGTTATTGAGTACCCTTATAACAAAATAAAGTTTTACGTGATAAATCAACTATTTAAATTTGGTTAGTGAGTTAATTTCTTAAGTAGTAAAATAAAGTTAGTTAATTGAGTGTAAGGATTTGTTAATACATTTTATAATTTAACATTAAAAAATGTCTTTAACACAAGTCTCAAATAGTGGACTAGTTATACCATGTTGTTTTTCTCGGTCAATGGAGGATATACTTGTAACGCCTCGATTTCCTTTTAATTATTATTTAAAAAGATAATTATGAGTTGTTGGGATCGATTGTGAATTTTGGTGTGTTTATGTACCCGTAGTAAGGATAGTGACCTTAAGAACAAGTCTTGGGGTTAGTAGGGGTGTATGACTAAAAGCTTAGAGAATTGGTGGTGTAGAGAGTAAGATTAATTAAATTGTTTTTAATCAATTAGTATTTATCAACCATAGTGTAATATGGATATTAGTATAATTATATAAGTGATGAGAGTTATTATTATTATTATTTAGTAAGATGAATGAAAAATATTAATAATAATATAATGGGATAAATAGATGAAATAATTAGATGTGTATAGGTGTGGAGGGTATTGTGGTAATTGTAGAAGGATAAATGAGGGCAAATAAGGTAAACCATAATTGGGGGTTTATGTATGGAATTAGCGAATGAGGAAGTCAGATTAATTCTACGTAAAAGTGAGAGTAAAATGGAAAGAGGTGAAAAGAGGCTAGGACAAGAAGAGAGGAAGAAACCATTAGAGAAGAGAAAAGTTCATCAATACATGATAAGGGTGGATTTCTTTGATCTCTTAAGGGGCTGATCATGTATGTATTTGGGTAGAAAATCATTAGGTTGAATCCATGAGAATGTTGATTATTGGTTAATTGGGGTTTTCGGAAGAATCCATGACTTAAGGGATTAAAATTGATGAAATTGTTGTACTTTGATTGTTTTGTTAAAATGCATATGTTATTTATAGGTTATAATGACATAATCTATGAAAAATCTAAGTTAAAAATTAGTTTAGGAGTATAGAACCGCAGTGGAGAGAATGTTGTCATCATAGTGTTTTTGTGGGGAAAATCACGTAGGGCGCATAGCGCAGCTGGGCGCGCTTAGCGCGGTCTGGAAGATATCCCCCCCCCCCCTCGGGGTAGAAGCAAGCGCGCTTAGTGCGAGATGGAGCTTGCTTAGCACGGGGTACTGGAGCGAAAAAATGATTCTTTGCTGAAATTAATTGAAAACATGTATTTTATTTTGTAGTCATGTTGTATTGTTACTGTAAAAGTGGTGTTATGTGTTAATGCCTTATGTATGTGCTCGTGGATGTTTTGATGTGATGAACTGTGAAATTCATAATTTAATTGTGCAAAGATGTGTGGTTGTTGTGGAAGTATGATGATGCACGTTTGGATAAATGTATGTTGGTTGTTTGAGATAGTGATGTGATATAGTGATGATATGATATGTGTATGCTTTGTTGTTGCATGTTGTTGTTGAAAGTGCATAGCATGTTGCATGAGTAGTGGGATGATGTGTGCCCATGTGAGGTGTGAGTGTTTATCCGAATTCTTTGTAACGGAATCAATGTTGTTGTTATTGAGGTGATTGTGTGCCCATGTGGGTGTGAGCAATCATGGATGTCGTGTGCCATGTGGGGTGTGAGCGACCTAAATAGACGTTCCGAGGGGAATTGTGATCATAAAACAAGGATCGAAATTGGTATCACATGCATTGAGTCAGTTTGTGTCTCATTACATTCTATGATAGTTGTGTTGCATTATGCTTTGTATGGTTATTTGTGTTTGTGTTGAAGTGTGTGATTCTTGTTGGAAGTTGTGATGTGGGTGAATTACTTAATGTTTTATACTTTTATATTTTTATCATCTTTGTCTTTTGTGGATTTGAGAATCTATACCCTTATGTGTTTGGTGATGCTTTCTACGGTATCCTGCAGATAATCAGGAGTATTATGGAAGTCGTGATCGATGAAGACGAGGTGCTTCACTTTAGTTGGTGTCTGCTCTAATATGTAACATTAGGAGTCGGGAACACTTTTATGCTTGATTTTATTTTGGTAAAGAATTTTGGTTGCCTTTACAATTTCAAAAATTAATATTTTGGTCATTTGGAACCGTTATGTTTTATATTTGAATTGATTAATTTTCACTGCGTAATAAAGATTATTTTGTTGGATTAAAATTGGTATTAATTTTCATTATTGCTATTTATATGTTACATGTATTGAAAATGAGTAAGTATTTATTGAAAGTAATACCGTTTATTTATGAATTGTATTATTTTACTCTAATCATTTGATTCAATTATGCCAGGAAATTTAGGGTTTTACATAGTGGTATTAGAGCAGGTCTATCCATCCGGCCAAGTTGTCGAGTCATTGAGTCTTCGTTGTGTGTGACAGTTGATTACCGTCGATGTAGGCTCCTTAACCATTATTTTTTGTTGTTGATGCGTAACAGATATAGAATGGCTGGAAGGAATGATATTGGACTTGTTGTCGCTTTAAATGTTGTTGTTCAGGAAGTGCAGAATCCGCCTAATGCTGGGAATAGTAAGAATGACTAGTTTTAGAAGAATAGACCACCTACTTTCAAGGGAATATATGATCCAGATGGAGTGCAGGAGTGGCTCAAGGAAATCGAGAGGCTCTTCTGGGTTATGGAGTGTCCCGAGGTACGGAAGGTGTGGCTGGGCACTCACATGTTAGTTGGAGAAGCTGATAACTGGTGAGTTAGCACTTGCCAATGGTTGGGAGTAACAGGAGATGTAATCAATTGGGCTCTGTTCTGTAGGTAGTTCTTGAGGAAGTATTTTCCTAAATATGTTTGAGGGAAGAAGGAGATCGAATTTCTGGAGTTGAAGTTGGGTAGTATGTTGGTTACGGAGTATAGTGTTAAGTTCTCGGATCTGGACGTGTTTTATTCGCAATACAATGAGGTGACTGCCGAGTTCTCGAAGTGTGTCAAGTTTTAGAATGGTTTAAGGCCTAAGTTCAAACAGGAGATTGGTTATTAGTGGATCACGAGATTTCTAGATCTGGTTGATTCTTGTAGGATTTTCGAAGAGGATAACAAGGCTCGATCAGCTCCCTTTAAGGGCTTAGCTTGGCCGAGAGAAAGGGAAAACAATAGTCCATCGTGGGAAGCCTTATGCACCTCTCGCTGATAAAGGTAAGAAGAGGTATGTTGATGGCAAGAAGCCAAGTGGAGGAGGTTCGCCTGCTCCTCTGGAGTGCTATAGGTGTGGTGAGTTGGGTCATCATGTCAGTGAGTGCACGAGTGACATGAAGAATTATTTCAAATATGGATAAGTTGGGCATCTGATTATTGATTGAAAGGTTAATATGGTGACTTTCTACAAATGTGGAGAGAGGGTCATATTAGTACTCGTTGTTAGAAGCTGAAGCAAGCTTCAACTGGAGGAAAGGTGTTCACTTTGACAAGAACTCATACTTCCAATGAAGAACGACCGGTCAGAGGTATTAGTTACATTAGTAATATGCCTTTAATTGTGTCATACCCTAAATTTTTACCCTGAGATATACACCTCATCATAAGGAATCCACTGGAAAAAGGACTGTGTTAGACTTGTTTGAACAATATCCCCATAATGGATCAGGATTCTTGAGTCCCTCAGAAGATTTAGGAAAAGGACCAATCATTAATACAAAATATTTACAACCTTTCAATCACTATCAAAGGGTTAAGTGTAAACACCCCAAATTTTCCCTCACTTTTTTTCTCACACCATGGCTTGTTATCTTTCATTTTTGCATTAGCATAAGCATATCATCTCCCATTGCACAATTTGTTTAATCTGCATAGTTCATTTCATCTGCATCTAGGGTTTGTGATCTTAGCAATCCAAGAAGTAATCTGAGCCATCTCAAAGGTCTTGAAGCATGCCAAAAGGTTCCATGTGTGTTCCATGATCATAATATGCTCCCCAAAGTTCATTAAAGTCAAGAGATCATAAAGCATTGCAAAGGCATAGAGGCAGACTGAAGATTTCCTGCACAGATGACCTAAAATTAGGGTTTTGGTTTTAGAGGCCTTAACCTCAAATTTTTTTGTCATTCTTGATTCTAATGGTCTCAATATGTTATAAGAATCATGTGTACCAAATTTGATGAAAAAATTCATTGTGGAAGTCATCTGATCAACTAGTAACATATTGAGCAAGAAAAGTCAGAATCAGGGCATCTGAGGCCCCCAACAATGGAACCAAAGGATCATTTCCATCAAATTGAGGTTCTATGATCTTTATTTGATCTTATAAGTGGTTAGAAGTTCACAAGATTGAAGAATTTCAAGTCATTTGCAAACTTGCTATTTTTGGACATGACTTGTAATGGAAACTTTCCATTTTGGGAAAGATTTTCAACCTCCTCTTTCTTGATAAAAAATGCTTCAAATGAAAAATCCTTAAACATGAAAGTTGTATATTGGATCTTCCCATTTTCAAAAAGTACAAGAACTCCTCTTGATTCATCCTAGAACTCAAGATATGATCTTTCAAAGTTGGGAAAAATCTTGTAATTTTCAAGTATGTGCCAAAGAGGGATTTTTGCAAAACCAAGTTTTAAGCATTCTAATGACCTCTAATCCACCTTTAAGCATCATAACATGTTCACACAACATCTTAAGATCAGATTTGAGCCTTGCATCACAAGTTTTCATGGCCAATTTCTCAAAAAAGTACAAAGTTGTAAATGTGCAAAACCATTGCAATCTCACCATTCAATCATCACAACTCATCACAATCAATCCCATGGCTCTCCACAAACTCAGCTGAAGCCAATACACCCTTTAGATCTCCTCTGACATAGCCCATACTCTCAAGGACACATATTTGACTTTTTGGAAAAACTCTCATACTCTTGGAATAGTGTCTTGCAGCAATTCAGAACCTACTCCATATTATATTCAAACAATGTGGGAGAGATATAGAAAGAGATTGGAGCCTGAAACCACACACAACATTAGATTCACAAAAGTATGCACAAGACTTGTTCTCTTCGAAACACCCTCAAAACTTAACAAAATCCAGAAATTCTTTCACCAACAAATCACTCTTCATCCATAGAACAAAACCCAACCCTCAAAATGGTCTGAATCACCACACACACAAACCTCCATTTCTGCTTAACCAGAACCACACACCATAAACCAACCACTCTCAAATTTTTTCAAGCATTCCACTAGCATCGGGAGGATCAAAGGAAGCTTTTTGCACGAATGAGGGGCCCTAAAAGCTCACATTTGCAGTTTATCAGCTCATGTATGCTCAAGAACAAAATCTTTCAGAGCTTCAATTTCTTGTTATAAAATGAAAATATATGTTATGGGGATCACACTGATGCTTTTAGAATTGAAAATAGTCAAGAAATGAGCATGTTACGAGCTTCTGAAATTTTGTCCAGATTTTTGTTCTTCTTCGATTCTCCATGTTTGTGTGTTATAAATCATATTTGATGAATGATTTGAGTTTTGTGTGAGTAGAGGATCATTTTTGGGCAACTAATTTGGGGTGGGGTGGCCTGTAGAGAGACTTAGGGTTTTGGTGTCACCGGAGAAGATGATTGGAACACTGTTTCGGTCACCTGAATTTAATTAGGGTTTAGAGCCCAGATTGCATAAGGACCCTTGGATCTTGATTAGTTTAGGTGAATGGACGGACCAGATTAGTTCATTAGTGTTAATTTCTGATTAATTAAAATAAACTTAATTAATTAGCCAGAGTGGATCCTGGCCCTTCATCTGTGTGCGCAGTCAAGCCCCATTTAAATCTCAACCTTCAGATTAGATTACTTCCCATTTTATTTGATTTTTATTTCATTTTCTTGCATTTTCTTTCCATATTTATTTTAAAATAGCAAAAACAATTTAAAAAATCTCATTTTCTTCATTTTTACTTTAAATATTTTTCTTAACTCAAAAACATTTTTTATTTTAATTTTTTCATTAAAAAAGTATTTTTAAAACATTTAAATGTTTTATTTAATTAATTAATTGATTTTAATTAATTAAAAATACATTTAGGTTTCTAAAAATCACCAAAACATTCATGAGGCATTCTTATACATTTAGAAACATTTTCAAACTCACCATACAAATTTCTTTTTAGGTTTGATCACATTTTCACAATTATCTTTGAATTCGGGGTCTTAAAAATCACATTTTCTAACCCTAACTTGAAAAAATCACTTCTGGTCAACCATAATGAGTTTGAACTTGATTCTTTTTGCATTGTTTCACATATTGCATCTAGTATCTAGGTTATTTATTTCATAATTTTTCATTGCATTTTCAATTTGATTTGCATTTTTCCCTTAGAAGTATCCAAAAACCCTAGTTAACTTAGAAATTTCATAACTTTGCCTAGGTTTACTTCTGACCTTCTTCTTTGGGTAGTAATCTAGTATGTGTTTAAGGTTTGTTTGAGTTCAATTTCAATTTTTTATCATGATGTATCCTTCTGTTTTGATCATGTGCATCTCATGTTGTCTTAAAACCCTAATTTCTCATGTTCATTTGCATTCATCTTTGCATATCATCCTCATATGAACTTGTCATGCCATTCTGTCGTTCCCACCAAATGAGGCTAGGTCAAATAGGGTACAGACGCGAACGGTCGGCGAAAGGAGAAGGAATGAATAGAGTCGCCAACTAGGCATTTTTATCCCGAAGGAAAGGTAATGCTGCATAAACCTAGAAAGATATAGATAAGACGGTCGCGAACCAGAGAAATTGAGAAAGGGGGTTGGTTACAACCTGGGAAGATATTAGCACCCAGATTGTCCGCCGTACTCGACGGGATCCACACTTGAAAAATTTGTGTTTAAAAGGGGTAGTGTCAGTGCAATCTGTGTATCAAAGCTGGAAAAGAATGCAAGTATCAGTGTAAAAGAAGTGTGAAGTGTATGAGAGAAGTGTCAGTGTAAGAACAGGAGTGAAATGCTCAAGAATATGAGGCTTAAAGAATAATGCTGGAAGGAGGGGGAATATACAGAGACTTTTGTTCGATAACTGTTAAGTTATGCCTACGTATCCTCTCGTGCAATGAGGAAGTTAGAACACCGTAGTTCGACTCAAAGAGACTGAAAGATAAATTGACTTGTGAACTGCTTACTTTTCTATGCTCAAGTGTATGACCTGTCTGGCTCAGGTGCAAACTGTCTTGCATTAGACGGAAGAAGCAAGTTCTCGTTTGTGAGTGAACGAGATGAGAAAAGAATCCCGGAGGAAACGATTATTGTTTGTTTTTAGTGTTTTCAGTCTTTTATTGCTTTTGGAATTTGTCATAGGAAAATGAGCTTAAGCCTAAACCAAGGGTTAGTAAACTCATCACATCCTCTCTCTGATTAGGGGTAATGAGAATAACTCAAGCATGAAGTAAACACCTCACACCTAATCACCATGATGTAGGATTAAGATCATTAACCTACTTGCATTTATTTAGATGTTTTTTTTGTTTTTGTTTAGTGTCAAGTAATGAGTTTAAGCCATAATCAAGGATTTAATGGACTCATTACACCATCCTAATAGAAGGATGATAGATGAGAACATTTATGTTGAGAAAGGCTCCTCAACTTAATCCATGATTAGGGATTAACCTCATGACTAAACAAAGCCTTTATTAAATGGATTTTAGTTAATGGATGAGGTTATGAAATGATTTTTATGGTTTGCAAGACAACTTGAGGGGGACTTGTCCATTAACACTAGGGTTAGTCCTTCTTAACCAATTAAGGAAGAATTAGAACCCTAATAATAGGCCCAAGTTACAAGCTTGATGTCTTAGTGATTATTAGATGGATTTATTAAAGGAGTTAAACACATTAAGAGTTTAACATTTAGGATTAAAGTTATACACTCCATCCTAATAGAAGGATGCAGGCATAAGCTTAATCACAAAGCCTTAAAACCTTTAGGGTTTAGTCCTTGATTATGAGATGAGAAGAGAAGACTCAAAGATGACACAAAGGCAAAACTAAATGGGGGACTAATCAAACCCTAATTTTTATCATGCTTGGTTGTTCCTAGGGTTAATGAGGCTTGCAAGAAGATCTTCAGAGAAACCACCAGGAAAGAAGCAGATGAATGGAGAAAGAAGCAGAGAGAAGCAAGACAACTTGCTTCACTTAAGAAGTCAAGTTGCTTGAAGGAAGAAAGTGGGAAAGAGCATGAATGAGCAAGCTCACTCAAATACAAAGATAAAATGCAGCAATGATGCATAAGAGAGATGAGAAGAGATTATGAGAAGTGAAGGCAAATTCACTTCTCAAAGTAACTTACCACCTGAAAAGTTAGTGAAAGAAAATGAAATGAAATGAAGATGAGGTGAAATGCCATGATGAAAACCAAAGTCAGAAGCATAAACATGATTTCAATGATGCTAATAGATGATGCAAACACATGTCAAGAGTTGTGGATGATCATACAAGGATGAGGATGCAAATGAAGCATGCTTTGAACCATGGAAGTTCATGAAAGTTTATGAAATGCAATGAATGCACAACATGGCAAATGGAAGATGCAATGATCAAACATGATTCTAATATGTCCTAAGATGTCTCATATGTCATGTGAATGCACAAAATGTCATGGCAAGTTCATGAATGCAAGCAAATGAGAGGTGAGTGCAAATGAAGGCAAGAATTAGGGTTTACATACAATATGCAATGCAAAATTCAAAATCAGAAGCAAATGACAAGATAAAAAATTGAAAATGGGATCAAAGGAACCCTAACCCTACATAAGTTCACTTCCTAAAGGGGGAGACCTAACTCCTAACCCTAAAGAAGTTATGATTTTCTCAAGTCAACTAGGGTTTCAAGGCACTTCAAAAGGAAAAATGCACATTAAATTGAAAATGAAAGATAAATTCAAACCAATTTTACCCTAGAAACTACGTGCTATGAAGGATGCAATGTAAGAAGAACCATCATCAAACTCCTCATGGTTAGGCAGAATGGATTTTTCTAATTTTGGACCAAAATATTGCCTTTAAATAACTTTTATTCTAATGAAAAATGTCAAAATACATCAAGGACCAAAAAGAAATTTGCTTTGAGAGTTTGATAATGTTTCTAAATGTTTTAAAATGCAATGTGAATTTTTTGGTGATTTTTAAATACCTAAATGCATTTTTAATTAATTAATTCCCATTAACTAATTAAAAATAAAAATTTAAATGATTTAAAAATAATTTTTAATGCAAAAAATAAAAATAAAAATATTTTTGGGTTCTGAAAATTAATAAAAGGTTTGACAAAAAATTTCAGAATTTTTTAATATGTTTTGCTATTTTTAAAAATTCGTGTAAATAAAATACAAATGAAATGAAATAAAAATTAAAAATAATGAAAGTATTTGCATCCTGAGGCTGAGATTCAAATGGATTTGGAGGGAATTGACTGGCGCCAGATCCTATGGTCCACGTTCAAACTGGCATTTTAAATATTAAACCTAATTAATTAACACTAATTATGGGATTAGGGTTTAATGAGACCATCCAGGCCATCCATTCACGCGCGGGAAGCAAGATCGCACGCTCCAGATTCAAACTCGTCCTTAAACCCTAATTATCATTAATCACTCTCAGATGACCGGAACAGTGGTTCCGGTCATCTTCTCCGGCAAGCACAAAACCCTAGCTTCTTCTACAGGTTACCAAACTCCAAATTCCTTCCACAAAAATGATCCTTACATCAATCTAAACCTAAACCCTCAATTAAAATCCATTTATTTCACTTCATAAGCATGAATCGAAGAAAAATACGAAACACGGGCAAATGTTCAGAGACTTCATACATGGTGGTTACTTCACTATTTTCAAAAGTAAATACATCCCCATGATCAGGGGAACATGCAGAACCATAAAAGAACTTAAAACTTAGCTTCTGGGAAAAAAGTTCTTCATGTTACCTGAGATGAAGACTCTCTGATTCTGAGCTTTCTGGACTCAAACTTTGTGCAAACCCTCTCCTTTGAACACCTTGATGATGAAATGAAGCTTGGAGAGCTTTGAGAATGGCTGGTTGTGGCTGTTTTGTTCTGGTGTAGCAGAAATGGAGGTCTTTGTGTGTGATGTTTCAAGCTGTTTCAGGGGGTGGGTTTTGTTCTGTGTGATAGGTGATTTGTTGGTGAAGAAATTTTGGATTTTTGTTAAGTCTTAAGGGAGTTTCGAAAGGAAGAAGTTTTGGACAGATTTTGTGCAAGCTGGATTGTGGGGGGTTTCTGGCTTGTGTGTGGTGTGTTTTGGAAGGCCTGAGGTCCACATATGAGGCTCTGATTGGGCAGAGAGTTGGTGGTGGCACAATGTGATTGGCATGGGCAAAATGCAAAAAGTCAAGATCTTGTGTACTATGAGTATGGCTCGGGTCAGAGGAGATCTTAGGGCTTGTCCTACCTCAGCTTGAGTCAAGGAAGGCCTTTGGATCTGATTTTGTGAGCTGGCTAGTCTTGATCAAGGGTTTCCAAGGTTCTTGCATATTTCCCTCTTTGAGTTTTCTTATGAACCAAGGCAAAGAAACTTGTGATATCTTGGGAAAAATGCAGCAACATGAGCCACATGAAGTTGCTAGAATGATTTGAGATCAATTAGTGTTCAATTCAAGCATGAGAAGTTCTTTTTGCAAAGATTCAATTTTGAAGTTTTATGAGAAAAATGCCTTATGCAACTTGTAATCCAAGGCATGCAAGTGAGAAATTCTTGGCACAAATCTGACTTTTAGGCATGGCATTGTGTTGTATGATGATTAGAAACCATTTTGAAGTCACAAATTGGGTTGGCAAAGGTTTTCGCAAGTTTCCCCCTTTGGTGCAAAAGTGAAAATTTCATGATTTGTCCCAACTTTGCAAGGCCATAACTTTTGATCTAAAATGAATTAGAATGAGTTCTTGTACTTTTTGAAAATGGGAGGATCCATTCTACAACTTTCATGACCAAAGTTCTTTCATTTGAAGCATTTTTGAATCAAAAAGAGGAGGTTGAAAAACTTTCCCAAAATGGCAAGTTTTCATTATAAGTCACTTTCCCAAAAAGGCAACTTTGCAAATGGCTTGAAATTCTTCAATTTTGTGAACTTCTAACATCTTATATGATCAAATAAAGATCATACACATTCCAAATGATGGAGAAACTCCTTTGGTTGGGTGATTAGGGGCCTCAGATGCCCTGATTTTGCACTGACTTGCTCAAGAAGTCATCTCTTGATCAGATGCCTTCCCTATTGAATTTCTTCATGAAAATTGATATGCATGATCCTCATAACATATAGAGACCAATAGAAACAAGAATGACCAAAAAAATTGGAGTTATGGCCTCTGAAACCAAAACCCTAATTCCAGGTCATCTGTGCAGTTAAACCTGGCTCTGCTTCCATGCCTTTCCCAGTTCTTGTGATTCTTTGATTTTATTGACCTTGTGAGGACATAATATGATACTTGAACATGCATGGACCCCTTTGAAGTGATTGATGACCTTTGAAATGGCTCAAATAGCTCTTGGATTGCTCAGATCACAAACCCTAGATGCAGATGACTTTGAATCAATGCAGTGAAGCAAAAATGCAACATGAGATGTTATGATTGAACTTATGCACATGAAAAGATCACAAGCCATGGTGAAATGAGTGAGGGAAAATTTGGGGTGTTTACAGCTGCCCCTATTCAAGCATGAGTTAGCTGTGCAGGATGTAAGCAACGACTTAACAGGCAAACAAGATAACTTGTGGTTGAATACCAAAGACAGTCCAAAATTTGCACTCACTGAATGAAGAAGAAAAGGGATATAGATTGTAAAAGAAAATAAAGTATAATTATAAAGTGCGGGTGACGAAGGACGACCGTCAAGCAAAGGACGACTACTGGGGGATAATGCAATGACGGGAACGACCGACATGCTGGGGAAAAAGCGGGAAATAAAGCAATGACGGGGACGACTGACAAGCTGGGGATATAAGAGATTATGATAGGGACGACCATCAAGTTCAAGGCATGAATGAAATAAATGATGAGGTACGGTCATCAAAGGTGAAGGACGATTACCTAGCAGGGGACGGCTGCTCTGTTGGGGATAAGATGAGGGACGGTCATCTAAGGTGAAGGACGATCACCTGGCAAGGTACGGTTGCCAAAAGTATCACGACATAGGACGAATGTCGGATGAAAAGGTCGACGATGGGGACGGCCATCAGATAAGCATGATGAAAGACGATCATCAGGAGGTGAAGGACGATCACCTAGCAGGGTACGGCTGCTCTTAGGGTTTATCATGACATAGGGCGAATGTCAGATAACAGAATCAACGATGGGGACGGCCATCGGATAAAATGATGAAGGACGATCATCAAGAGGTGAAGGACGATCACCTAGCAGGGGACGGCTGCTAAAACTTCCACGACATAGGACGAATGTTGGATAGGAAGGGGTTCTAATGAATAGAGACTCCGCTGGGGAATGATGAAGGACAATCATCAAAAAAAGGTGAAGGACGATCACCTGGCAGGGTACGGCTGCCGGAAGGTATCATGACATAGGACGAATGTCAGATAGAAAGGAAATAGTTATCAAGACTTGCCGGGAATTCTTCTGGGAATGGTAGACACAGGCGAGCGTCTATATTCAAGAAAATATAAGTGTTTGACATGGTATATAGATTAAAGATGCGGACGAGCATCCTTAAGACTATGATACGGACGAGTATCAGTAGAAACAAATGCTTGACGCATGTTCAGAGATGATGATACAGACGAGTACCAACTAGTTAACAAAGAACACGGACGAGTGTCGAATCTGAGGGGATAAGGTGGTATATACAAGATACGAACGAGTATCTGTATGAGTAAAAGTGATGAGTGAGATATAGACGAGTGTTCAACTTGCTAGGGAGAGCACGACACGGATGAGTGCCAGAAAAAGTGTATTACAAACAAGTATATGGTTCCCGAAGTGTTTGTTTAGGCAACTATGTTGGGGAAGGTGACACGGACGGGCGTCAGGGAAGTGTGTATATATGTATCTGTGTAGTGAGTGCAAAGGGGAAGCTCTGGCTTTCTGCTAGGATATGACACAGACGAGTGTCAAGAAGCATCTGTCATGTATAAGTATCTGTTTGGGCGACTTTACTGGGGAATAATGACACAGACGAGTGCCAAACGGAGCACATTTCTGTATTTGTGAGTGTAAAGGAAATGCTTTAATATTCTGCCGGGGAGTTTGAGAGGTATTTTGTATATTGCTGATGTTCAGCTCGACCCATGGCTTATGATTATGCAATATGTTTGATTTTTGTCGTAATGCTCCGTATTAGACAGAATGCTACGCTCTGTGGGGAAAATATGACGCGAATGCTATGATTATGCAAAGATACCGATCCGGGATTCGGATCCCGTTGCTGTGGAGATCTCTGGCTGATCTGCTTGAAATAGATGTCCTAGCCGGGGATGAGATCATTGGTAGATCTGACATATATGACTCTGCTTGGGGAAATAGATCACTGATAGACCTATCTTAGTAATGAGGGACCCAGTTGGGGTTTATGTGAGCTTTCGTCACTTTGTTGTGAGATCTTCAGGCGTTGCTCTTCTGGATAGAGGCTGAAACTCTGTGGGGAGATGGTTCCTTGTCTAGCACTCGGCTGGGGAAGAAGAAAGATCACTGAAAGATCTTCCTAGAGATTCCTGTGGGGATCCTGCTGAGGATGATACTTGACAACTCAGCTGGGGATATGAACACCTTCTGGTGCTGCTCTTTGAAGGAAATGTTGGAGAAGTGATGCCTGGCAACTCTGATGGGGAGAAAGCATCTCTGGTGTTGTTTGGAAGGTGTGCTGAGGAAACAATGACTTGGCAGCCTACTGGGGAGAAGCTTTCATGCCCCATGTTGCGCTTTGGATACCTGCAATCCCGTAAAGACAAAGAAACACACAAGTACCCTGAGGTATCCCTTACTGAATTCCATCATAGGAGTTTAGACACCCCCAGGAGTCAATATATTTCCTGAAAGCATGTAGTTTAGGAAAGACGCATCTGTATTTATGCGATCAAAAAATTAATGACATCAGACATTTTTGCAAATAAAAGAGTACGAGACAGTGTGTGACTGAAAATCTGATTTTATTAATTTGTGCGCCCTGAATTGGCAAGATACAGTCATAGAAACAAATCCCCTGAAATGAGGAGATTGTTACAAATTGAGGAACAAAAAGGTGTTGGCAACGTTGATGACGCTTCAAGGAGCTTCCCTTTTGCTATGACTCGTATGACATTTGACGTTCTTCTCATCTTGCTTTCTGAAGAAGGCTGATTCTGAACGAAGCATGACCCTTTCGGAGTTTACCATGTTGCAAGTGATACAGATGAATTCAGAATGCAGTTGTTCGCTTATTCCCTTATTTTGCGTGGATCGCCCTTTCGAGTTTTCAATCCACCGGGATACCCATTTTTGCCTGAGTTGTCCAATGCGGCTTTTCAACTCAGCGGGTGTACATTTTTTATTTATTTTCCCTTATTTTTTCCCGAGTCTTTTATTCTGTTTTTGACTCGCCGGGATGCCCTATTTTTGCCTGGACTTACATTCTGTTTTTATGTCCAGCGGGTCATTTTATGCGAAGTATTTTTTAACTGCATCTGAATTCACAGGGGACAGGAAGTCTTCACCATCCATAGTACTGAGCATCAGTGCTCCACCAGAGAAAACATTCTTTACTATGAACGGGCCATCATAATTCGGAGTCCACTTTCCCCTGTGGTCTGTATGAGGAGGGAGGAGTCTTTTCAGCACAAGATCTCCTACTTGGTACTCTCGGAGCCTGACTTTCTGATCGAAGGCTTTCTTCATTCTTTTCTGATACAGCTGCCCATGACAGATTGCAGCTAATCTCTTCTCTTCAATCAGATTCAGTTGTTCGTATCGGGATCGGACCCACTCTGCTTCATTCAACTTAACATCCATCAGTACCCGCAGGGAGGGTAATTCAACTTCAACAGGTAGGACTGCCTCCATACCATACACAAGCTGATACGGTGTTGCCCTAGTGGATGTTCTGATTGACGTACGGTATCCATGTAAGGCAAATGGTAGCATTTCATGCCAGTCTTTATAGGTAACTACCATCTTCTGCACAATCTTCTTGATATTCTTGTTAGCTTCCTCAACAGCGCCATTCATCTTTGGCCTGTAAGGAAAAGAAATTTTGATGTTGGATCTTGAAGTCCCGGCATAGCTCTGCCATCATTTTATTGTTCAAGTTGGAACCATTATCAGTAATGATTTGCTCGGGCACTCCATACCGACAGATGATATCTCTTTTCAGAAATCGGGCCACCACTTGCCTTGTAACATTTGCATATGACGCTGCTTCAACCCATTTGGTAAAATAGTCAATGGCTACCAGGATGAATCTGTGGCCATTTGAAGCAGTCGGCTCAATTTTGCCAATCATATCAATGCCCCACATGGCAAAGGGCCAGGGTGAAGACATCACATTCAAAGGATTGGGAGGCACATGCACTTTATCCACATAGATCTGGAATTTATGGCACTTCCTGGCATAAGCACAACAGTCCGCATCCATTGTGATCCAGTAATAACCTGATCTTAGCAACTTTTTAGCCATCGCATGCCCTCCAGCATGGGTACCAAAGGATCCTTCGTGCACCTCGTGCATCAACAAGTCTGCTTCTGTCCTATCAACGCATCTGAGGAGTACCATATCAAAGTTTCTCTTGTACAGGGAACCGTCAGTATTTAGGAAGAAACTACCAGCTAGCCTTCTTAATGTCTTCTTATCATTGGAAGATGCCCCAGGTGGGTACGTTTGATCCTCCAAGAAGCACTTAATGTCATGGAACCAAGGCTTATCATCTTTAACAACATCTGCTAAGAATACATATGCTGGTCTGTCAAGTCTGGATACTGAGATCCGAGGCACAAAGTTGGCAGCTTGAACTTTGATCATGGATGAAATGGTAGCCAGAGCATCTGCAAATTGATTTTCATCTCGAGGGATATACTTAAGCTTGACCGTTGTGAAGAAAGTCAATAACCTCCTTGTATAATCTCGGTAAGGTATCAAATGATCTTGTTGGGTGTACCATTTGCCGTTGGTTTGATTAATTACCAGAGCTGAATCTCCGAACACAGTCAAAGTCTTGATCCTGAGGTCAATGGCTTCCTCAAGACCCATAATACAAGCTTCGTATTCAGCTTCGTTGTTAGTGCAGTTAAAGGTGAGTTTTGCTGAGAAAGGCATGTGAACTCCCTTAGGCGTAATGAGTACTGCACCAACACCACAACCATTCATATTAACAGCCCCGTCAAACATCATAGTCCATTCTTCTTCTGGGTCAGGCCCTTCAGTGTGAACAGGCTCTTCATGATCTTTTGCTTTTATGAACATGATGTCTTCATCAGGGAAGTCAAATCTCATAGGCTGGTAATCATCAATGGGTTGCTCAGCAAGGTAATCAGATAATACACTGCCTTTGATGGCCTTTTGGGATGTGTACTGAATGTCATATTCCGTGAGGATCATTTGCCATCTTGCAACCCGCCCGGTAAGTGCTGGCTTCTCAAAAATGTACTTAACTGGATCCATCTTGGATATCAATAAGGTTGTGTGGGTCAACATATATTGCCTTAGTCGGCGAGTAGCCCACGCTAAAGCACAACAAGTTTTCTCGAGCAGTGAATAACGTTGTTCACAGTCGGTAAACTTTTTGCTTAGGTAGTATATTGCATACTCTTTTCGACCAGACTCGTCATGCTGGCCCAGCACACACCCCATTGACTCTTCTAATACTGTCAAGTACATGATTAGAGGTCTTCCTTCAACTGGAGGCATAAGGATCGGAGGTTCTTGTAAGTATTCCTTGATTTTGTCAAAGGCCCTCTGGCAGTCTTCGTTCCACCTGACCGTTTGTTCTTTTCTTAACAGCTTGAACAAAGTTTCACAGGTTGCTGTAAGGTGAGATATGAACCTTGAAATGTAGTTCAATCTACCTAGAAACCCCCGAACTTCTTTTTCTGACTTCGGTGCAGGCATTTCTTGAATGGCTTTAACTTTATCAGGGTCAACTTCAATCCCTTTTTCACTTACAATAAATCCCAGCAGTTTACCGGATCGCACCCCGAATGTGCATTTGTTGGGGTTTAGCTTCAGTTGGTACTTCCTCAGGCGCTTGAATAACTTCAACAGATTTACCAGGTGGTCTTCTTCAGTGAGGGACTTGGCAATCATGTCATCCACATAACATTCAATTTCTTTGTGGATCATGTCATGGAATAATGTTACCATAGCCCGTTGATAAGTTGCACCAGCATTCTTCAGTCCGAATGGCATCACCTTATAACAGAATGTGCCCCAGGGTGTGATGAAAGTTGTCTTCTCCATGTCTTCAGGTGACATCTTGATCTGATTATATCCTGAAAATCCATCCATGAAGGAGAATACCGAGAACTGAGCCGTATTATCAACCAATACATCAATGTGAGGTAAAGGGAAATCATCTTTCGGGCTGGCTCTGTTCAGATCCTGGTAGTCTACACACATCCTCACCTTGCCGTCTTTCTTAGGCACGGGTACAATATTAGCAACCCACGGCGGGTAGCTGGTCACAGCAAGGAACCCGGCGTCCCACTGTTTTTGTACTTCTTCTTTAATTTTCATTGCCATATCTGGGCGTGTACGGCGCAACTTCTGTTTTACTGGCGGACAATCTTCTTTCAAAGGCAGCTTGTGCATGACAATATCGGTGTCCAACCCTGGCATATCCTGATAAGTCCAAGCGAAAACACCCACGTATTCCCGAAGCATGTCAATCAGTTGCTCTTTTACTGAATCTTACAGGCAGGCCCCGATCTTAACCTCTTTCACGTCTTCTTCCGTACCAAGATTAACCGTTTCAATCTCCTCCTGATGAGGAGTGATAACCTTCTCTTCTTGCCTTAACAACCTGGCTAGCTCTTCAGGTAGCTCATAATCTTCTTCAACCCCTTCATCAGCTTGATTGATTGGATTGTCAAAGTCATACGAAGTCATAGCAGTGTTGTTGTCGGTGCAGTCTGGAGGGCACTTTCTGCAAGGGTTTAGATTGGTTTATTTTAGTGATTAATTTTATCTTTGTTTAGAAAAAGTGAAATGAAGTTATCATTTTGAAAAACATTGCCATTTTATTTTTGTACAAAAAGAAAAATGAAAAACAGTGAGCGGAAAAGAAAAAGACTTATTTGCAAAAGATGTCCTGATATTCATTAATTGATCTTTGCACAAAATACAAGATGGCCCGATTACAAAATGAGTCTTGACATCTTGGGCAAGATGCAAGACTTGATGCATGCTTTAAAATACAGGAAATAATAATTACTCTGTAGGAGTAACCCTTATAATTTCCTGGGAAGACCAGTTAAGGACTTGGCTCCCCGGGGTCCTTGGACGTATCCAGCTCTCCAGGTTGCGGTCGTTTGCCTCCTCGTCTTCCAAATTGTTCACAGCATCCGGGGTGAGCATTCCCCCACTGACAAAATTGGGCTCTTTTGCAGCCTCTGATTGATCTTGTTGAGTTGGTCTGTAACCCAACCCAAATCGGTCTTCTTTCTTTTCCACAGGCAACATCTTGCCCCAGCCTTGGGCGGTATCTTCCTCAACAACCTTCCGGGCTTGCTGGTATGATGTCATGGAAGTTCCCAGTACAGCAGATGCTTCATTAATGTTCAAGGCCTCAAACCCTTGGCTCATAGTTTCATGGATCTCCCCATCCATTTCTATGTACTTATACGTAGCCAGATGGCTAACAAAGATGTCTTCCTCCCCACAGATGGTGATGATCTGGCCTTCCCACTCGAATTTCAACTTCTGGTGAAGGGTAGACGTAACAGCGCCAGCGGCGTGGATCCAGGGTCTACCCAACAGACAGTTGTAGGCCGGATGAATGTCCATCACATAGAAGGTAGTTTTGAAGGTCTGCGGGCCGATCATCATAGGCAGATCAATCTCTCCAAGCACTGATCTTTTAGAGCCATCAAATGCTCTCACCACCAAGTTACTCGGACGCAGTGCCAAGCCATCATACTCCAGCTTCACTAAGGCTTTCTTTGGCAGAACATTGAGTGATGACCCAGTGTCCACCAGTACATGAGACAGAACAGCACCCTTGCATTCCAAGGTGATATGCAAAGCCTTATTATGGCTGCGTCCCTCTGTTGTTAAGTCAGCATTGGTAAAGCCCATTCCATGACTGGTGTTGACATTGGCCACCACAGTTTCTAGCTGATTAACAGTAATCTCCTCTGGAACGTATGTTGCGTGCAGGACTTTCAACAATGCGTTTCTGTGAGCTTCAGAACACATCAACAGTGATAATATGGAGATTTTTGAGGGAGTTTGGTGAAGCTGATCCACCACCTTGTAATCACTCCTTTTTATGATTCTCATGAACTCGTCTACCTCTTGTTCAAAAGATGTCTTCTGAGTTTCTTTGACAGTTGGCTCTTCAGGTACCACACTCTTTCCTTTTGCTTTGGCAGCAGCTTCTGCTTCAACATTAGGTCTCTGTATTTGTGAGGCAAAAAGGCGTCCGCTTCTGGTGAAGCCTCCGCCTCCCCTAACATTATCAACTAGTGGAGAAGAGGTTGATGAGTCCAGAGTGATTTTCTCCCCGTTACAGTAGAGATCAGAGCCATAATGCCAAGGTATGGCATTACTGCTTTCATAAGGAACTGGTCCGGGCACCGTAATAGTAACTGGACTGACTACTGCAGAGGAGGGTACTGAAATGGTGTGCGGATCGTAGTAAATTGTGACTGGTGATCTGGCAGGAGGTGCCATGGTTTGTTGCTGGAAATTGTTGCTGGGAGGAACATTTGATGGGTCATAGTAGATTGTAACTGCTGAGACATCTTCGTTAATTTTTGTTGGCGTTGTAGAAGATCCTGCTAATAAAATGGATGTTGATGTTGTAGAAGAAATGGTTGTTTAAATCTGACTTGTTGAAGTGATGGACGGAGCCATTGCTGATGATATTGATGAATCGGTAGGAATGATTGTTGCTGCTGTTGTAGAAGAATCAGGAATTGTTGTTAAAAGAATTGTTGGATTTGTAGGCGCCGTTGTAGAGATCTGAAGGATTCCATCCTTAATAAGACCATCTATTCCACTTCTCAAATTTTCACACCCGTTGACTGCAATATTGCAATACCCACAACCGAGCTCACACCCGGGGAACACTTGGCACTCTAGAAGCTGAGCTTTAATTTCGACCAAAGGTGTTCGAATTTGTTCAACACTGGTGATCAAGGTAGATGATTTGTCATCCTCAATGGCATTAATCCTTGGCCCGCCATGGTTAGGAATAGGATTTCTATTGCCATTCGGAGGAGGTGCGAAGTTGAGGGCTTTAGAATCCACCAGATCTTGGACTTTCATTTGTAAGGCCCTGCATTTTTCCGTATTGTGTCCAGGTGCATTAGAGTGGAAAGCACACCTGGCGTTGACATCATAATTCTTTGGGAGGTTGAGAGGATCTGGTGGTGCTAATGCCCTTAACTCAACCAAGTTAAGCTTCAGGAGTTGTGGCAATAAGGCAGCATAAGGCATAGGGATAGGGTCAATCACCCTGTTTGCCTGTGATGGTCTTTGCTGGAAGGGTCGTTGTTGTTGATTGCTATTGTTGTTGTTGTAGGTTCTCTGTTGCGGATACTGAACTTGCTGTTGATAATGTGGTTGTTGTTGTTGATATGCTGATTGCTGAGGAATCGAAGCTGGAATGGTGACTGCTGCTACTGATCTGTAAACATACTGAGGTCTGCCCCTGCTGGCATGAATGGCATTTGTCTCACCAGTCCTTCGGGGTCCCACAAAAGGCTTCCTGGGATTACTGGATGAACTTGCACCATTATCAGAAATTTTGCCCATTTTTAATAGACTTTCAATTCTTTCACCAGCTATGACGACATCAGTAAAGCTGGTAGAGGAAAAGGCAGCCAGTCTATCAATATATGTTCCTTGCAAAGTATTCATGAACATGTCATCCATCTCCTTCTCTGACATGGGTGGTTGGACAGCAGCAGCAAGCTGTCTCCACCTTTGGGCATATTCCCTAAAGCTTTCTCTGGAAGATTGAGACATTCCCATTAGGAGGGTCCTGTTAGGAGCCATGTCCAGGTTATATTGATATTGTCTGATGAAGGCTTCAGCTAAGTCCTTCCAGCATTTGATGGTAGCTCTGGTCAGGTGTGAATACCACTCTCTTGAAGCCCCAGTCAAACTGTCTTCAAAGTAGAACATCCACAGTTTCTCATCCATGGTATATGCTTTAAGCCTCCCTAGAAAAGACTGCAGGTGAGTTCGTGGACAAGAGGTTCCATTGTATTTTTCAAAGTACGGGGGTTTGAATTTGTGGGGAATTCTCACCCCATCCACTAGCCCCATATCCATTACATCGAAGCCTAAAGAATTCTGAGACTCCAAAGATCTCAACTTCTCAGCAATTTCATCAAACCTCCTATCATAGACTTCGTCTCCAGCTCCCATGACAGTAAACTGCTCTTCTTGGGGATCTTCTTGCAAGATTCTCCCCCCAGCAGTATTTCCTTGCACATTTCCCGGGATGTTGACTTCCGGATCTAGAGGAGGTCCAAATACTGGTTGATTAACATGAGGCTGACCCTTCTCATTGTTGCTAGTTCCTCCAGTTCCTGGATGAGGTTCCTCGGGAGTCTGTCTTTCCACTAATGCCCTTAACCTTTCCTGGCTCTGGGCCAAGCCAGTCATCACAGCCATGAATTGAGTCATTTGGTTCCTCATCTCCACTCTTTCATTAGCCATCTGAGTTCTGACCTCAGTCAGGTCCTGCTGTACTTGCTCCATTTGGATACCAGGAAGGTTGTTGCGAGTAGGGTACCGGTGCGTACGGTTGACAGGGAACACCCGGCACGAGCAATATTTCCTGAGATCACAACAAGGTTAGAAACAAATAAATACAAAACCTACAAAACAAAACAAGGTTAGTATGCAATGCAGTATGCTTATTTGTTTTCCAAGGTATCCGGCTTGGTTCTTGGTTTTGACCTTTCCAGACCTCGAGGAAGATGCTTTGATGTTGTTGAGAAAAGAAACCCCAAATGGAAACAAACTAAAAAATATATTACAAATGGTGAATCATACATAGTTTGTTTTACAACACATGCCCATGGGGGTCAAAATACAACAAAAAGAAAAGTACATCAAATGGAAATGAACAACAAGCAAAGAAGTCAAACATCCAATCCAAACTCATCCCCCTTAACCTCCTTTAGAAGTGCCTCAGTCACTGGACCAGCTGGATGCTCTGTAATGGTCCTAATGAGGAGATTCCTGGTGGCAATGGCAGTGGTCAGCTTCTTGTGCTTGTCCTGGTCCTTTGATCTCTTTAATCCAGCTCTGAGCTTTAACTCTGAAATCTCCTTCTGGGCTGCCAACAAAGCTTCCTGCTGCTTCTTTTCATTGGCCTCTAACTATTCAATCTTGGCTTGAGTTCTCTTATCTTCTTGTGTCCGGGCTTCAGTGATCCTGACCCACCTAGCCTGACTCTCTTGCAGGTAGAGCTCAGTCCTAGCCTTCTGAATCTTGGCCTCTTTACATGCATTCTTCAATATTTATTCCCCAGCTCTTGCTTTCCTGATGTAGTCCTCTGTCTTCTCAATCTTGGCCAGATGCTCCACCCTAATCTTTTCCAACCTCTCAATGTACAAACGACCATCACTCCTTTCCCAAAGAGTCTTCTTCAGAGCTTGAGACAGATTCTCATTCCTTTCCTTCAGCTTCTCAAATTCTTCTAGGATGACAGTTGCTGCAGGTTGCACTGTAGAGGGTCCAGGTATGTCCTCCAAGGTGAAGGGCATTCCAGTAATCTGAGCTCTAGCATGGGACCAGTCATAGTACTAAGCTGAAGCAACATTATTACACCTTCCAAGAATAGCCATCCCCTTTGTCTGGATGTTGTCCCAAGCCCAGGATGCTTGTCTGACAACAGCTGAATTTGGCTTTACTTTGTAATACAGGGTCTCAGCTAAATCTTGCACTCTAGGAGGGTGAACCAAAGCATAGCCCAGTTGTCTCTTAAACAGCAAAGGATTGTAGTTGATGCAACCCTTTAAACCTATTAGAGGTACATTTGGGTATTGTCCACAGCTGGTGATAATGTCCTTGCCTTTGGTGCTCTGGGTGCACCATCTGATATCATCTGAAGTCAAAGCAATGAGCCTCTTAGCCCAATTCTTCTGCTGGTGAGGGTTCAGGAAGGCATCTGACTTAGGTAGATGTCTGAGCAGCCAGGTGTGAAACAACGGAGCACAACATCTCACTAACTTCCCCCTTTGTTTCTCATTCCTCTGATGGATGGAGTAGTAAAAATCTCCCAGCAAGGTGGGTACTGGGTTCCTCAGAAGGAAAAGATGAATGGCATTCTTGCTGACAAATTTGGGCTCATCTGCAAACAGTATAACCCCATATATGCTGAGGGCTAATAGTGCACAGACTGCCCTCCATTCTACCAAGGAGGCTTTCAGGATGGCCTGAGAAATCAAGAAGTCTAAGTGTAATCCAGGGATCCCAGCTTTTGTTGTCATATTTTGCTCATTCAAGGCAGGCTCCAGGTACAGTGCTTTTTCTATTTCTCCATTGCTGGGAGATGGCATCTCTGGGTTGAAGGGGACTCCACCCCTGACAGGTACTCCAATCAATGATGAAAACTCCTCCAGCAGAGGTCCGAGCTGAAAGTCTGGAAATGTGAAGCATCTCAAAGGAGGATCATAAAACTGCAAGCATGTGTGGATCATGCTCCTCTGAGAAGGGTCAAGGTCCATAACCATATCTAGGATACCTCCATAAAGCTCTCTAAACAATGGGATATGGTCAGGTGTGATAAGTGACTGGACCTGCCTGATACCAGTCAATACAGGCTCAAAGAAATGGTAAGATATATTGCTCTTCCTGGGAGTAGTCATGAATGCTGCTGAAGATGATGAAAATAGGTGCTGATGAAGATCAAGACTAATGCTGGAGATGAGCCACTGATAGGCCGATGCTGGTGATGATGAAGGTAGCTGAAGCAGGTAACTGATGAAGTAGAGGTCTATGCAGAAGAAGGGGTCAAAACCAAACCAGATGTAATGTGGATACCCTGAAAAACAAATAAACAAGTGTTAAATGATGCAAATGATGATGTATGCAAATGATATGCAAGGGTTTGTGATCAAGCTGGATCTGATTATTTGTCTTGATATAAAGCCCATGTATGTTCAAGAAGTCCATATGGAGGTTCAGAAATCCAGTAACCAGGGTGGGGGACTCAAATAAAGAGTCACTTGTCCAGGGTTAAATCACAAGAACTGTCCAAAATGAGGTACTCTTAATCAAAACAAGTAACAGGGTATGATGTGGCCAATGGTACCTGCAAACCTGTGAACAGCCCAACCCCCTCACAGGTAATGTTCTACAACAAAGATCCTCAGACTTGGATCAGTTATGAGAAGTGTAAACACTTCTAACCCGGAGGTACAGTGTTTACAATAACCATAAAAGATCCTCCTCTAATTCACCTCAGTTTCTGAAGGTCATAATAAAGGTCATCCAAACTTAGCAGGCTTTCCAGATAGCCCTAGCACTACAGGAAATCTGTAGCACAGAGTTCTCAAGAAGAAACCCATATCTGAACCGTGTTTCATATTCCCGCACCAGACCGAAATGGAATGGGAAAGAACATGAACCACTCTAGCCTAGGTGTCACTCAGGTCCCAGGTATAGGACCTTAAACTCTCAATGAAACCCCACCCACCAAAACAGAAACCAGATCCAGCAATGATAATGACAGTATGAAATATGAAAAGCTGTAAAGGAAAGCAATAAATAAAGTTGTACATAAAGCAATAAATAAAGCAAATAAACACAATTAGCACATAACACCCCAGTAAACACAAATCAAAAAAGCGCTAGGAGGAACCCACAAAAAGAACCAGAAGCCCTGGTTACAGTATAAGGGTCCACAGTAGAGTCGCCAAGCTGTCGCTCCCACCAAATGAGGCTAGGTTAAATGGGGTACAGACGCGAACGGTCGGCGAAAGGAGAAGGAATGAATAGAGTTTCCAGCTAGGCATTTTTATCCCGAAGGAAAGGTAATGCTGCATAAACCTAGAAAGATATGGATAAGACGGTCGCGAACCAGAGAAACTGAGAAAGGGGGTTGGTTACAACCTGGGAAGGTATTAGCACCCAGATTGTCCAACGTACTCGACGGGATCCACGCTTGAAAAATTTGTGTTTAAAAGGGGTAGTGTCAGTGCAATCTGTGTATCAAAGCTGGAAAAGAATGCAAGTGTCAGTGTAAAAGAAGTGTGAAGTGTATAAGAGAAGTGTCAGTGTAAGAACATGAGTGAAATGCTCAAGAATACGAGGCTTAAAGAATAATGCTGGAAGGAGGGGGAATATACAGAGACTTTTGTTCGATAACTGTTAAGTTATGCCTACGTATCCTCTCGTGCAATGAGGAAGTCAGAACACTGTAGTTCGACTCAAAGAGACTGAAAGATAAATTGACTTGTGAACTGCTTACTTGTCTATGCTCAAGTGTATGACCTGTCTGGCTCAGGTGCAAACTGTCTTGCATTAGACGGAAGAAGCAAGTTCTCGTTTGTGAGTGAACAATATGAGAAAAGAATCCCGGAGGAAACGATTATTGTTTGTTTTTGGTGTTTTCAGTCTTTTATTGCTTTTGCAATTTGTCATAGGAAAATGAGCTTAAGCCTAAACCAAGGGTTAGTAAACTCATCACATCCTCTCTCTGATTAGGGGTAATGAGAATAACTCAAGCATGAAGTAAACACCTCACACCTAATCACCATGATGTAGGATTAAGATCATTAACCTACTTGCATTTATTTAGATGTTTTTGTTGATTTTATTTAGTGTCAAGTAATGAGTTTAAGCCATAATCAAGGATTTAATGGACTCATTATACCATCCTAATAGAAGGATGATAGATGAGAACATTTATGCTGAGAAAGGCTCCTCAACTTAATCCATGATTAGGGATTAACCTCATGACTAAACAAAGCCTTTATTAAATGGATTTTAGTTAATGGATGAGGTTATGAAATGATTTTTATGGTTTGCAAGACAACTTGAGGGGGACTTGTCCATTAACACTAGGGTTAGTCCTTCTTAACCAATTAAGGAAGAATTAGAACCCTAATGCAAGGCCCAAGTTACAAGCTTGATGTCTTAGTGATTATTAGATGGATTGATTAAAGGAATTAAACACATTAAGGGTTTAACACTTAGGATTAAAGTTATAAACTCCATCCTAATAGAAGGATGCAGGCATAAGCTTAATCACAAAGCCTTAAAACCTTTAGGGTTTAGTCCTTGATTATGAGATGAGAAGAGAAGACTCAAAGATGACACAAAGGCAAAACTAAATGGGGGACTAATGAAACCCTAATTGTTATCATGCTTGGTTGTTCCTAGGGTTAATGAGGCTTGCAAGAAGATCTTCAGAGAAACCACCGGGAAAGAAGCAGATGAATGGAGAAAGAAGCAGAGAGAAGCAAGACAACTTGCTTCACTTAAGAAGTCAAGTTGCTTGAAGGAAGAAAGTGGGAAAGAGCATGAATGAGCAAGCTCACTCAAATACAACAATAAAATGCAGCAATGATGCATAAGAGAGATGAGAAGAGATTATGAGAAGTGAAGGCAAATTCACTTCTCAAAGTAACTTACCACCTGAAAAGTTAGTGAAAGAAAATGAAATGAAATGAAGATGAGGTGAAATGCCATGATGAAAACCAAAGTCAGAAGCATAAACATGATTTCAATGATGCTAAGAGATGATGCAAACACATGTCAAGAGTTGTGGATGATCATACAAGGATGAGGATGCAAATGAAGCATGCTTTGAACCATGGAAGTTCATGAAAGTTTATGAAATGCAATGAATGCACAACATGGCAAATGGAAGATGAAATGATCAAACATGATTCTAATATGTCCTAAGATGTCTCATATGTCATGTGAATGCACAAAATGTCATGGTAAGTTCATGAATGCAAGCAAATGAGAGGTGAGTGCAAATGAAGGCAAGAATTAGGGTTTAAATACAATATGCAATGCAAAATTCAAAATCAGAAGCAAATGACAAGATAAAAAATTGAAAATGGGATCAAAGGAACCCTAACCCTACATAAGTTCACTTCCTAAAGGGGGAGACCTAACTCCTAACCCTAAAGAAGTTATGATTTTCTCAAGTCAACTAGGGTTTCAAGGCACTTCAAAAGGAAAAATGCACATTAAATTGAAAATGAAAGATAAATTCAAACCAATTTTACCCTAGAAACTACATGCTATGAAGGATGCAATGCAAGAAGAACCATCATGAAACTCCTCATGGTTAGGCAGAATGGATTTTTCTAAGTTTGGACCAAAATATTGCCTTTAAATAACTTTTATTCTAATGAAAAATGTCAACAAACATCAAGGACCAAAAAAAAATTTGCTTTGAGAGTTTGATAATGTTTCTAAATGTTTTAAAATGCAATGTGAATTTTTTGGTGTTTTTTAAATACCTAAATGCATTTTTAATTAATTAATTCCCATTAACTAATTAAAAATAAACGTTTAAATGATTTAAAAATAATTTTTAATGCAAAAAATAAAAATAAAAATATTTTTGCGTTCTGAAAATTAATAAAAGGTTTGACAAAAAATTTCAGAATTTTTTAATATGTTTTGCTATTTTTAAAAATTCGTGTAAATAAAATACAAATGAAATGAAATAAAAATTAAAAATAATGAAAGTATGCGCATCCTGAGGCTGAGATTCAAATGGATTTGGAGGGAATTGACTGGCACCAGATCCTATGGTCCACGTTCAAACTGGAATTTTAAATATTAAACCTAATTAATTAACACTAATTATGGGATTAGGGTTTAATGAGACCATCCAGGCCATCCATTCACGCGCGGGAAGCAAGATCGCACGCTCCAGATTCAAACTCGTCCCTAAACCCTAATTATCATTAATCACTCTCAGATGACCGGAACAGTGGTTCCGGTCATCTTCTCCGGCAAGCACAAAACCCTAGCTTCTTCTACAGGTTACCAAACTCCAAATTCCTTCCACAAAAATGATCCTTACATCAATCTAAACCTAAACCCTCAATTAAAATCCATTTATTTCACTTCATAAGCATGAATCGAAGAAAAATACGAAACACGGGCAAATGTTCAGAGACTTCATACATGGTGGTTACTTCACTATTTTCAAAAGTAAATACATCCCCATGATCAGGGGAACATGCAGAACCATAAAAGAACTTAAAACTTAGCTTCTGGGAAAAAAGTTCTTCATGTTACCTGAGATGAAGACTCTCTGATTCTGAGCTTTCTGGACTCAAACTTTGTGCAAACCCTCTCCTTTGAACACCCTGATGATGAAATGAAGCTTGGAGAGCTTTGAGAATGGCTGGTTGTGGCTGTTTTGTTCTGGTGTAGCAGAAATGGAGGTCTTTGTGTGTGATGTTTCAAGCTATTTCAGGGGGTGGGTTTTGTTCTATGTGTGATAGGTGATTTTTTGGTGAAGAAATTTTGGATTTTTGTTAAGTCTTAATGGAGTTTCGAAAGGAAGAAGTTTTGGACAGATTTTGTGCAAGCTGGATTGTGGGAGGTTTCTGGCTTGTGTGTGGTGTGTTTTGGAAGGCCTGAGGTCCACATATGAGGCTCTGATTGGGCAGAGAGTTGGTGGTGGCACAGTGTGATTGGCATGGGTAAAATGCAAAAAGTCAAGATCTTGTGTACTATGAGTATGGCTCGGGTCAGAGGAGATATTAGGGCTTGTCCTGCCTCAGCTTGAGTCAAGGAAGGCCTTTGGATCTGATTTTGTGAGCTGGCTAGTCTTGATCAAGGGTTTCCAAGGTTCTTGCATATTTCCCTCTTTGAGTTTTCTTATGAACCAAGGCAAAGAAACTTGTGATATCTTGGGAAAAATGCAGCAACATGAGCCACATGAAGTTGCTAGAATTATTTGAGATCAATTAGTGTTCAATTCAAGCATGAGAAGTTCTTTTTGCAAAGATTCAATTTTGAAGTTTTATGAGAAAAATGCCTTATGCAACTTGTAATCCAACACATGCAAGTGAGAAATTCTTGGCACAAATCTGACTTTTAGGCATGGCATTATGTTGTATGATGATTAGAAACCATTTTGAAGTCACAAATTGGGTTGGCAAAGGTTTTTGCAAGTTTCCCCCTTTGGTGCAAAAGTGAAAATTTCATGATTTTTCCCAACTTTGCAAGGCCATAACTTTTGATCTAAAATGAATTAGAATGAGTTCTTGTACTTTTTGAAAATGGGAGGATCCATTCTACAAATTTCATGACCAAAGTTCTTTCATTTGAAGCATTTTTGAATCAAAAAGAGGAGGTTGAAAAACTTTCCCAAAATGGCAAGTTTTCATTATAAGTCACTTTCCCAAAAAGGCAACTTTGCAAATGGCTTGAAATTATTCAATTTTGTGAACTTCTAACATCTTCTATGATCAAATTAAGATCATACACATTCCAAATGATGGAGAAACCCCTTTGGTTGGGTGATTGGGGGCCTCAGATGCCCTGATTTTGCACTGACTTGCTCAAGAAGTCATCTCTTGATCAGTTGCCTTCCCTATTGAATTTATTCATGAAAATTGATATGCATGATCCTCATAACATATAGAGACCAATAAAAACAAGAATGACCAAAAAATTGGAGTTATGGCCTCTGAAACCAAAACCCTAATTTCAGGTCATCTGTGCAGTTAAACCTGGCTCTGCTTCCATGCCTTTCCCAGTTCTTGTGATTCTTTGACTTTCTTGACCTTGTGAGGACATAATATGATACTTGAACATGCATGAACCCATTTGAAGTGATTGATGGCCTTTGAAATGGCTCAAATAGCTCTTGGATTGCTCATATCACAAACCCTAGATGCAGATGACTTTGAATCAATGCAGTGAAGCAAAAATGCAACATGAGATGCTATGATTGAACTTATGCACATGAAAATATCACAAGCCATGGTGAAATGAGTGAGGGCAAATTTGAGGGCAAATTTGGGCTCAAGCTCATTTTCCTATGCAAAACACCAAAAACAATAAAAAACTGAAAACACAAAAACAAACAACAATCGTCTCCTCCGGGATTCTTTTCACATCACACTCATTCAAAAACGAGAACTCGCTTCTCCCGTCTAATGTAAGACAGTTATCACTCGAGTCAGACAAGTCATACAATTGAGCATAGACAAGCAAGCAGTTCACAGTCAAAAATCATTTTTAGTCTCTTTGAGTCGAACTATGGTGTTCTGACTTCCTCATTGCTCGAGAGGATATGTAGGCATAACTTAATAGTTATTGAAAAAAGTCTCTCTGTCTCCCCCCTCTTTTAGCTTTCTTTTCTAAGCCTCAGTCCCTGAGCACTCACACTTCTACCTAGCGTTTTATACACACTCAGCACATACACTACCCCTCTTAAGCACAATCAAGTAAGCGTGGATCCCGTCGAGTACGACGGACGATCTGGGTGCTAATACCTTCCCAGGTCGTAACCAGCCCCCTTTCTCAGTTTCTTTGGTTCGCAACTGTCTTATCCATACCCTTCCAGGTTTATGCAGCATTACCTTTCCTTCGGGATAAAAATGCCTAGCTGGCGACTCTATTCAACCTCAACCACATTCACTGACCGTTCGCGTCTTTTCGGGGGCGACAGATTGGCGACTCTGCTGGGGATACTTTGCAACCAGGGCTTCTGGTTCTCTTGTGGGTTTCTCCTAGCGCTTGTTTGATTTGTGCTTATGGGGGTGTTATGTGCTATATGTGCTCTTGTTTATTGCTTTATTTACTGCTTTCTGTATAGCTTTATTTATCGCATTTACTTTATCGCTTTCATTTATTGTTTTATGCATTTCATTTTATTATCATCATGTCGTGTGATGGATTTTCTGGTTTGCTTTGGTGGGAGGGGTATTTCAGTGAGAGAGGTCCAACACCAGGAGCCTGAGTGACAGACATAGGATTAAAGTGGATTCATATTCTTTCCCATTCCATTTCGGTCTGGTGCGGGAATATGAAAACACGGTTCAGACATAGGTTTCTTCTTGAGAACTTGTAAACACCCCAAATTCTCCCTCACTTTTTCTCACACCATGGCTTGTGATCTTTCATATAGCATAGCATAAGCATATCATCTCACTGCATAGTTCATTTCATATGCATCTAGGGTTTGTGATCTGAGCAATCCAAGAAGTGATTTAAGCCATCCCAGAGGTCTTGAATCTTGCCAAGAGGATCCATGTGTGTTTCATGATCATAATATGCTCCCCAGAGTTCATAAAAGTCAAGGGATCACAAAGCATGGTAAAGGCATAGAGGCAAACTGAAGATTTCTTGCACAGATGACCTAAAATTAGGGTTTTGGTTTCAGAGGCCTTAATCCCAAATTTTTTGGTCATTCTTGTTTCTAATAATCTCAATATGTTATAAGGATCATGTGTATCAAATTTGATGAAGAAATTCATTGTGGAAGTCATTTGATCATTGGGTAACTTCTTGAGCAAGTAAAGTCAAAATCAGGGCATCTGAGGCCTCCATCAAGGGTACAAAAGGGTCACATTCATCATTTTGAGGTTCTATGGTCTTTATTTGATCTTAGAAGTGGTTATAAGTTCTCAAAGTTGAATAATTTTGAGCCAAATGCAAACTTGCTATTTTTGGAAAGAACTTGTAATGGAAACTTTCCATTTTGGGAAAGATATTCAACCTATTCTTTCATGACCAAAAATGCTTCAAATGAAAATTTATTGGGCATGAAAGTTGTAGATTATGTCTTCCCATTTTCAAAAAGTACAAGAACATGACTTGATTCATCCTAGAACTCAAGATATGGCCTCTCAAAGTTGGCAAAAATCCTATAATTTTCAAGTGTGCACCAAAGAGGGAATTTTGCAAATTCACTTGCCAAGCCTTTTCATGACCTCTAATCAACTTCTATGTACCATAACATGTCAAAGCAACTTCAAAACATCATAATTGGTCCAAGAGTGCATGGATTTCATGGCAATATTCACAAGAAATCTCAAAATGGCAATTATGCATAAACTTTGCAAAAACTATGACAACTCTTTATCCAAGTGTTCCAGCTGCATAAACTTCATCCTAGGGCCATCCATGAATCAAGCTGAGGCCAAGACATCCCTAAAAGCACCTCTGAACCATGCACATACCTCAAGTACACAATGTTGACATTTTTTCAACTTGGCCCATACCAATCACACTATGCCACCACCCACTTTCTGATCACTCTCATTGGCCTATACTAATCTTGTGGAGCTCATTTCACATAACACACAGCCAAAATCATCCAAGAACTCAGATTGCAAGAAAATCACAAAAAACTTCCCTTCTTCGATTCTCTCAAACCAGCCACTCAAACTCCAAATTTCTTTCACCATTCAACTCCACATAACCTAAGGATCATTTCCCACCCCTTTCCATGGCCTAAAAACCTCTCAATCAGAAACATGATTTCTAAGTTATCAGAACTGAAACACACAAATCAGCCATCACAAACTTGTTTCAAGACTTCCATAAGCTTCAGAGGATCCATTGGAGTGATTTTGCATCAAAAAGAAGGTCAGAAAGCTCAAAACAATAAAGCTTCACCTCAGGTAGCTCCTTAGAACTTTTTTCCCATAACTCTTTTCTTTGGTTGCAATGTGATTCTATGTGATGTGTTGATCATAGGGATATGTTTACTTTTAAAAATGGTTGAGTTTTGAGAATTTCATAGCTTTCTGAAATTTTGCCCGTGAAAGTGTTCTTGTTTGATTCTCTTGATTCATGAATAATAAATGGATTTTGTTGGTGGATTCTTGTTTAGGGTTGTTAGTTGAGTGATTCTGGAAAGTTTGATGCATTTTCATGGCGTATTAAGAGAGATTGGATGAAGAGCTCGCCGGAGAAGATGACCGGAACTTGCTCCGGTCACCTGATTGTCATTAGGGTTACATTTGGGCTAATTAACTCAGTTTGAATGTGGACCTTTAGATCTTAGATTAGCGTGTTTTTGGATGGTTCAGATCATTCATTAAAACCCTAATTTTATTTAATTAGATTAATTAGGTTTTAATTAAATAATTTAATCAGATGCAATCCTGGCCCTTTCTTCACGCGTGCAGTCAAACCCCTCCCCTCACGTTTGAATCTGGAGCCTTGGATCAGCATACTTTCATTTAAATTCATTTTTATTTCATTTTAATTGCATTTTCTTTCACACTTATTTTAAAATAGCAAAAAACATCAAAAAAATCTTAAACTTTGCATTTTTATTTCAAATATTTTTCTTAATCTGAAAACATTTTTTATTTTATTTTTAGCATTAAAAAAGTATTTTTAAAATATTTAAATGTTTTATTTAATTAATTAATTGATTTTAATTAATTAATTATGCATTTAGGTTTCTAAAAATCACCAAAAAATTCATGAAGCATTCCAATACATTTAGAAACATTTTCAAACTCACCATACAAATTTATTTTTAGGTTTGATCACATTTTCACAATTTTCTTTGAATTAGGGTTCTTAAATTTCTTATTTTTTAACTCTAACTTGAAAAATTCATTTATGCCTAACCATGATGAGTTTGAACTTGATTCTTCTTGAATTGTTTCACATATTTCATATAGTTTCTAGGTTATTTATCTCATGATTTTATCTTGCATTTTAAATTTGATTTGCATTTTCCCTTTAGAAGCACCCAAAAACCCTAGCAAACTTAGAAATTTCATAACTTCCACTAGGTTAATCTTCTGACCTTCTCCTTTGGGGTGTGATCTTGTATAGGTTTAGGGTTTGTTTGACCTCAATTTCAATTTTTTATCATGATGATTGCTTCTGTTTTGGTCATATGCATCTCATGTTGCCTTAAAACCCTAATTTTGCATCTTCATTTGCATTCTTCTTTGCATATCATGAACTCATGAACTTGTCATGCCATTCCATTCTTTTGTATGTCATATTAGACATCTTAGGACATGTTTGAAACATTGATTTATCATTTCTTCATTCATTTTCTATGCTTTGCATCCATTATATGTCATGAACATCCATGTGTTTCCATGCTTCTAAACATGCTTCCATTGCATCGCATCCTTGTATGATCACTCATATGCATCTTGTATGACTTTGCATCATCTCATATGCCATTTAAATTGCATATTAACTTCTGACTTTGGTCTTTGCATCCTTATTCATCTCATTTCTTTGTGCTTTATGTCTTATGCATTCATACTAACTTTTCAGGAACTTTTGGTAAGTTATCTGGGAGGTGGATTTGCCTTCACCTCCCACCTCTTCTCATCTCTTCATATGAATTATTATTTGTCTTTGAAGTGAACTTGTTTCACTTATGCTCCCTCTTTCTTACTTTCTTTCTTTTAAGTTACTTATCTTCTTCAGGAAGTAAGTAACTTATTCTTCTTTCTCCTTCTCTTTTCATCTGCTTCTTCCATTGGTGGCCTTGAAGATCCTTTATCTTAAGCCTCACAAACCATAGGATATCCAAGCATGATAACTTTTATGGTTTTTTATAGTCCCCCCTAGCTTTTTGCCTTTGAGTCTCCTTGAGTCTCTCTTCTCATCTCATAATCAGAGACTAAACGCTTAAAGTTTTAGGACTTTGGAATTAGGGTTATGCCTGCATCCTTATCTTAGGATGGAGTGTATAACTTTAATCCTTAGTGTTAAACCTTTAATTTGTCTACACTTCTTAATCAAAACACATTAATAATCACTAAGACTCCATCTTTTAACTTGGGCCTTACATTAGGGTTCTATCTCTTCCTTATGGTAAGAGGGACTAACCCTAGTGTTTAATGGACAAGTCCCCCTCAAGTTGTCTTACAAACTTTAAAATCTACTTCTTAATCTCATCCCGTTAATTAAAATTTACTTAATAAAGGCTTGTTATATAATAAATTTAATCACTAACTATGGATTAAGTTGAGGTATCTTCCTCAACTTAAGTGTTCTCATCTATCATCCTTCTATTAGGATGGTGTAATGAGTCCACTAATATGTGATTAGAGATTAAACTCATTACTTAACACTAAACAAAAACCAAAAACATCTAAGTAATCACAAGTAGGTTAATGATCTTAATCCTACATCATCATGGTAATTAAGTTGATATGCTTATCTCATACTTAAGTAGGCTCATTATCCCTAATCAGGGAGGATATAATGAGTTTACAAGCCCTTGATTTAGGCTTAAGCTCATAATCCTATGCAAAACACCAAAAACAATAAAAAACAAAAACAAACACTAATCGTCTCCTCCGGGATTCTTTTCTCATCATACTCATTCATAAACGAGAACTTGTTTCTTCCGTCTAATGCAAGACAGTTAGCACTCGAGCCAGACGAGTCATACACTTGAGCATAGACAAGTAAGCAGTTCACAGTCAATTTATTTTCAGTCTCTTTGAGTCGAACTACGGTGTTCTGACTTCCTCATTGCACGAGAGGATACGTAGGCATAACTTAACAATTATCGAACAAAAGTCTCTTTGTCATCCCCTTCTTTCAGCATTCTTTTCTAAGCCTCAGTTCCTGAGCAATTCACCTTTTGCACTGACACCTGTACTTTCTTTCCTTAGCTTTTGCACACGGATATCACATACACCTACCCCCTTTTAAACACAATCTTGTAAGCATGGATCCCGTCGAGTACGACGGACGATCTGGGTACTAATACCTTCCCAGGTAGTAACCAACCCCCTTTCTCAGTTTCTCTGGTTTGCAACCGTCTTATCCATCTCTTTCCAGGTTTATGTAGCATTACCTTTCCCTCTGGATAAAAATTCCTAGCTGGCGACTCTATTAAATTAAACCTCAATTCCTCTTTTCACCGACCGTTCGCGTTTGCACCGTGGGACCTTAGTGTCTTCTTCGGGAGCGACAGAACTTTGTGCTACGGATTTCCTGTAGTGTTAGGGCTATCTGGGAAGCCTTCTAAGTCTGGATGACATTTTTAGATGACCTTCAACATCTGAGGTGAATTAGAGGAGGATTCTTTATGATTAGGGTAAACATTGTACCTCCGGGTTAGAAGTGTTTACACTTCTCATAATAGATCTGAATCTGAGGATCCTTGTTCTAGAACAATACCTGTGAGTGGGTGGGGTTGTTTACAGGTTTGCAGGAACCCTTGGCCTCAACATACCCTGTTACTGATATTGTTTTAAGGTTACACTATGTTGGACTGATTCTATGAAACCCTGGACTTGTGGCTCTTTATTTGAGTCCCCCACCTGGTTACTGGTTCTCAGACCTTCATCCGGAATTCTGAACACTCATGGACCCTATCAAAGGCAACTGACAATCCAGAACCTGATCACAAACCTTTGCATATCATTCAGCATACATCATTTTGCATCATTTAACATTTTGTCTATTTGTTTTACAGGGTATCCACATCTTCTTTGGTTTGGTTTTTACCGTTCTACTGCTTTAGCCATCTTCATCAGATATCTTCATCAGACATCCTCTTCAGTTGTCTTCTTCACCTATCTGCATTAGCTATCTTCTTCAGTTATCTTCATTAGTGTTGCACCCCAAAATTTGCCCTCACAAGACAAGCCGTTGTGTACTAAGAGGTTCACAAGGTTCACAAAGTTCACAAGACATCTTATGAAGTTCACAAGGTTCACAAGACATCTTATGAGGTTCACAAGACATTTCATGAGGTTCACAAGACATTTAATGAGGTTCACAAGGTTCGCAAGACATCTCATGATGTTCACAAGGTTCACAAAGTTCATCAATAGTTAGAAAGTTTGACAATTCCCTCAGACAAAGCATTCTCTTAAGTAGTGCATCCAAAACTAGGGTTTTGACTTTAATCAGGCTAAATGAATTTCCAAGACTTTAAGTGAGCTTCATAACATCTTATATGTGTTTAAGAACCCCCATGACAAGTTTCAAGACTTTTCCCAAAGGTTTGCTCAGCCAGATGATCAGATAGGTCAAAATTAGTCAAAGTAGTTAAAAAGTCAAACTGAGGTCAACTGTGGTCAAACCAAAGTCAAACTTCATGATTTTTTGCCAACATCAAGTATATTAAGTAAAATTCATCATTTGATCAAGGGTTGATCATGATTCATCAAGGAGATTTCAGATCATCAAGAATCAGGAGTTTCTAAATTAGGGTTTCCTTAGGAAAAGTCAACTGAACTTTGACCAGCCATAACTTTCACATGTTTCATCAAGAATTTTCCATCCAAAGCTCATTTTGAAGGAAATTGAATTCTCTACAACTTTGTGTCTCACAAGCCAAACCCAAAAATGCTTCATTTGGAAGGTATGAGCTAAGTCATTATAGGTCATTTCAAAAGTCAACAAAAAGTCAACATCTTCCAAAGAGCATAACTTGATAATGGTAAAAGATATGGATATGAGACCAAAGAGGTTTGTTAGAGGACTCTTTAAGCTTTCCAAAATATCCAAGAACACCTTCATAGCCTTAAAATTGAGGGACTTATGTCCTTGCAAAGTTGGGAAAGTTTTGGGAGGTTTATGAAGCAAATGGGGTCTTAAAACCATAATTCACCAAATGGGCTTGCTTTTTTATGATCCAAACACTTCCATGACATCATGCACGAATTAAAAATTATTTATTCATATTTTTATTCATTTTATTTTATTTATTATGATTTTTTACATTAAAAATCATTTTAAATCAAAATAAAATATAAAAGTGTGAATATTTGATTTGATTTTGGTTCTAGAAGGTCTTAATGATCATTTAGAGATGATTGAAATCATATAAGATCATATCAATCAAAAATGGTAAGAAGATATCAATTTTTTTCTCAATATTTGATTTGATCTTTGTTCTAGAAATTCTTAAAGGCCATTTAGAGATGATTGAAATCATATAAGATCATATCAATCAAAAATGGTAAGAAGATATCAATTTTTTTTCTCAATATTTGATTTGATCTTTGTTCTAGAAATTCTTAAAGGCCATTTAGAGATGATTGAAATCATATAAGATCATATCAATCAAAAATGGTAAGAAGATATCAATTTTTTTTCTCAATATTTGATTTGATCTTTGTTCTAGAAATTCTTAAAGGCCATTTAGAGATGATTGAAATCATATAAGATCATATCAACCAAAAATAGTAAGAAGATATCAATTTTTTTTTCAATATTTGAAAGCATATCTTTTTCAATCTCAAGTGATCCAAAAGTCCAAAGTAGGATATGATTTTTTGATCTAATTACACTCACTATATATACATGAAGAGATCACAACACAAAGGGGGAATTTGGCTGCTTCCAAGAGTAAGAACAATACTTTAAATTTTCATAAAAAATTCATAATTCTGATTCTATTTTGCAGGCTATATCAAAGTGTTTTGAAGGTTGCAATCTCTTCCTTGATCATCCTTGATGCTATCCCAATGCATTACATCATCCAAAACTCATTAAAATGCATAAACAGATTTCATCTTTAGCTTGAAATTTGATTTTTCGATTTCAATGATACAAGCAATATAAATGAAATTTGATTGTATATTATTGTTCATGATGATGTTTGTAATGTTTCTGGATATTTTGATTTAATGTTTGATGCAGAAACAGCTAAGTGCCATTGCTAGAGCTTGGGTTCGAATCCCAACCCCAGGTAAGTTTTGTTTTTTCATTCAATTTCTCATTATTTTCTTTATTGTTTTGTTTTATATTTAATATAAATTATATTTCTTATAAGAAAATATATTTAAATAATCATATGTAAATATATATATATATATATATATATATATATATATATATATATATATATATATATATATATATTAACTTCATATTTTTCTAAAAGGGATCTCTAATTTATTTTCTAAAAATTTTAATCTTAGTTTTTTTTATTAAAATATGTATATATTATTATTATATATTTAATTTTGTAAATAGTTAAATTAATATTGTAATTTAAATTATAAACTCTAATTCTATTTTCTTTAAAATTCCTAACCCTAATCTTTAAATATTAAAATTAATTAAAATTTTCTAATATCTAATTAAAATAATTAATAATATTTTCTTTGTAAATAATTATTATATGGTTTATTATTATTATTCATACCATCTTATTTTCATCTCAAAAATTATTTAAAATTGTTTATTTAAATCTAAAAATACTTAATTAAATTTTTTTTTTTTTTTTGTATATTATTACTAACCTTTTCTTCTTATAATTATCACTAACCTTTTTTATTGTTTATACTTATCATTTTATTATATAATTATTATTTAAATTGTTTTTATTATAATGTAACTGTAAAAGTCATGTAATAGTTGTAGCTCTTATTGTTTATTTATAAATATATTGCTATGGTTAGTAAAATAGGGAGTGATAACATGTTTGCTTTAAAATTAACTTAGATCACTAATTATAAGATAAATATTTGAATTTGTACACGCACACACGTAAGTCGATCTTTGATCGCCATCTCACTTCTTAAGGGTTACCTCTCATGTTGCCTAAATAAAAGGTCAAGTAAGGTGTATAAAGCAAAGTCCCTTCTCTCATTAACATCATCTTGTCCCTTTAAAGAATTATAAGATCAAGTCCCGTCATGGTTGCCTTCGTAAATGATCTTGTCCCTTTTCGAATAAAAGATGATAAGTCCCTTCGAATTGCTAAGTACACCTTACAATTGCCTAATCACAGATGTCCCTTCACTTGTCCCTTCTTACATCCAAGGTAATGACTACCTATTCCTTAATAATAGGGATAGTTTTACCATTGAAAGAACATTCAAGAACAGTAAAGATTTAATCATAGGGTAGGTTCCTCTTAAGTACTTGCTCACTTATTAAAAAATACTTCATTACACTTCACATTTTCGAACAATTTTCAAAACAAAGTCTTTATATATATCCGTACAAGGATCATTATAAATAACTTAAGAAAATTTTTAATCACACACTACACTTCTCAAAACAGTTTAAAGTGAGCTAAGTAACTAAGAGCCCATGGATAACCATGGATGTAAAGGGTGCTAACACCTTCCCTTTACATAACCTACCCCCCGAACCCAAAAATCTTTTTAAGGTCTTTTTCTGTTCTTTTATGCCCTTTCCTTTGGATAAAATAAAAGTCGGTGGCGACTCTTGCTATCCGCAACATTTAACTAAAGTCAGTTCTCCCACCGTGTTACAATTAGCACCCATTATCAGTATGGATTCAACCAGGAAGAGCAACATCACTTACCATTTCTTTGAGCACCATCTGACAGGCATTAGGAAGATTCAGGCACTTATCACTCCTGATCATGTTCCTTTATTCAGAGAACATTATGGTGGTATCATGGACATGATCATGGACTTGGATGCATCACAGAGGAGCATGATTCACACTTGCCTGAAGTTTTTTGACCCTCCTCTCCATTGCTTTACTTTCCCGGATTTTCAGATAGGCCCTCTGTTGGAAGAATTTTCTATGTTGTTGGGTGTCCCTATCAGAAGAGGATTTCCTTTCAACCCTGAGATGACTGCTCCTAAGAATGAAGACATATCCAAATCTTTACATTTGGAAGTCACCATCATTGATCAACATATGACCACCAAGGCTGGAATCTCAGGCCTCCATTTGGACTTCTTAATCACTCAGGCTACCAGTCATGCTGCAACAGGGAATTGGGAATTTGTTTGTGCTCTCCTGGCTCTCAGTATATATGGTATCATCTTGTTTGCAGACGAGCCTAAGTTTGTAAGCAAGAATACTATCTATATCTTCATGCTCAAGAATATAGTTCCTACCTTGCTAGGGGATTTCTACTACTCAGTGCATCATAGAAATGAGAAGCGGAGAGGAAGACTGGTCAGATGTTGTGCACCTCTCTTCTACATTTGGTTAATGAGACATATGCCGAAGACGGAAGCTTTCCTGAATCCACATCAGTCAAGGAACTGGGCTAAGAAGATGATTTCCCTTACATCAGAAGACATCAGGTGGTGTACTCAGAACACCAAGGGCAGGGACATAATTATAAGATGTGGACAACATCCTAATGTGCCTCTTATTGGGGTAAAGGGTTGCATCAACTACAATCATTTTCTTTTCAGAAGACAGTTAGGGTATTCCTTGGTACATCCACCAAGAGAGCAGGACTTAGTAGAGTCTCTTTACTATGATAATCTGAACAATCATGCCATTGCCCAACAAGCGGCCCGGGCTTGGGACAATATACAGACAAAAGGGACTGCTATTCTGTGTAAGTGTAACAACATAGCTTCAGCTCAGTACATTGAATGGTCGCGCATCAGAGGATAGATCACTCACATGCCATTTACCTTAGAAGATGTGTTAGGGCCATCAACAGTAGAGCCCATAGCTACAGTGAGTATGGAAGATTTTGAGAAGTTGAAAGAGAGGAATGCCCAACTTTCTGAAGCTCTGAAGAAGACCCTTTGGGAAAGGAATGATAGTCGTCTGGACAATGAGAGGCTAGAGAAGCTTTGTATCGAGCATGTGACCAAGATCGAGAAGACTGGCGATTACATCAGGAAAGCCCGAGCAGGAGAACTGGTATTGAAGAATGCTTGCAAAGAAGCCAAGATTCAGAAGGCCAGAGCTGAACACCACCTAGAGGAGAGTCAGGCTAGGTGGATCAGAATCACTGAGGCTCGCTTGCAAGAGGATCAGAAGACACAAGCTAAGATAGAGCAGCTGGAAGCCAATGATAAGAAGAGTCAGGAAGCCCTGTGAGCAGCACAGAAAGAAATCTCTGAGTTGAAACTCCGGGCGGGGTTGAAGAGATCAAAAGAACAAGACAAGTACCAGAAGTTGACAAATGCCATTGCAACCAGGAACCTTCTTATCAGGACCATCACAGAGCATCCAGTTGGACCAGTGACTGATGCTCTTCTGAAGGAAGTCAAGGAGGATGACTTTGGCTGGATGTTTGATTTCTCTTTTACTTGTATTTTTATTTTGGTTGTACTTTAATTCACCATGGTGATTTTGATCATTGTATTTCTTGACTTGATTGTATTCTGACCCACCATGGGAACTTGTTGTAATCATAAACTATGTATTTTGTCATTTTGTAATGTTATGGTTTATGTATTACTTGGATTTTCTGATGGACTTCTTTTCTTTTCAACATCTTCCTCATTCTCAGAGGTCTGGAAGGTCAAAACCAAAGAGCCAAACCGGATACCCTTGGAAGACAAATAGACATACTGCATTGCATACTAACCTTATTCTCTTTGTTTTGCAGGTGTTTTTGTTGTTGTTTTCTCACTTTGTTGTGTGTTTAAGGAAATATTGCTCGTAGGAGAGTCTTTCCCGTCAACCGCATTCACCGGTATCCAACCAGAAACAATCTTCCGAGCTTACAGATGGATCAACTTCAGCAAGAGTTGACAGATGTGAGAACCCAGATGACTGATGTGAGAACTTAAGTGAGAACTCAGATGAACCAATTCATGGCTGTGATGACTGGGCTAGCACAGACCTAAGAAAGATTGAGGGAGTTAGTCGAGCGGCAAACTCCAGAAGAGAACCATGCTGGTACTAGGGGTACAAGTAACAACGCGCGTGATCAACCACAAGCAAACCCACCAGAGTTTGGACCCCACCTTAATCCTGAAGTCAATGTTATCGGAAATACCCAGAGAAACACTGGAGGTCGTGTCTTGCCAGAGGACCCTCAAGAGGAACAATTTACAGTAGTAGGAGCTGATGAAGTTTATGATCGTAGTCTGGACGAAATATCTGAGAAGTTGGGATCCTTGGAGTCCCAAAAATCTCTGGGATTTGATGTGATGGACATGGGATTGGTAGAAGGAGTCAGGATCCCTCACAAATTCAAACCTCCTTGCTTTGAGAAATATAACGGTACCTCTTGCCCTTGTACTCACGTGCAATCCTTTCTGGGGAGATTGAAAGCTTACACCATGGACGAAAAACTGTGGATGTTCTACTTCGAAGACAGTTTGACCGGGGCATCCCGTGAGCAGTATTCTCACCTGTCCAGAGCAACATTCAGGAACTGGAAGGATTTAGCCGAAGCTTTCATACGCCAATATCAGTATAACTTGGATATGGCTCCCAACAGGACCCTCCTAATGGGTATGTCTCAATCCTTGAGAGAAAGTTTACGGGAATATGCCCAAAGGTGGAGACAACTTGTTGTTGCTGTCCAGCCACCTATGTCTGAAAGGGAAATGACTGACATGTTTATGAATACCCTACAAGGAACCTACATTGACTGACTTGTTGCTTTCTCTTCCACCAGTTTTGCTGACGTGGTTATAGCTGGTGAGAGAATTGAAAGTCTTTTGAAGATGGGTAAGATTTTCGACAATGGTGCTAGCTCCAACAATGCAAGGAAACCTTTCGCAGGACCTCGTAGGACAGGTGAAACCAATTCAGTACATATGGGCAGAGGTAGGACCCAGTATATGCCAAGATCAGTAGTCGTTGTCACCATTCCTACTTCAGCATCCCAACAGCAGTATCCTCAGCAACAACATTTCCCTCTGCTACAACAGTTTCCTCAACAACAGAGATCTTATAACAACAACAATAACAACCAACAACAATGTCTGTTCCAGCAAAGGACTTCACAAATCAACAGGGTTATCGATCCCATCCCGATGCCTTATGCAGCTCTACTCCCACAGTTATTGAAGCTCAACCTGATTGAATTGAGGACTCTGGCTCCACCAGATCCCCAGAACCTTCCAAGGAACTACGATGTCAACGCCAGATGTGCCTTCCATTCCAATGCACCTGGCCATACAACAGATAAGTGAAGAGCCTTGCACATGAAAGTTCAGGACTTAGTGGATTCAAAAGCTTTGAATTTTTCACCTCCTCCTAATGTCACAAAGAATCCGATACCAAACCACGGTGGACCGAGGATTAATGCCATCGAAGAGGATCAACCAGCAGTGCAAACATTCAAACACCATTGGCCGAAGTTAAAGCTCACCTATTAAAGTGCCAGGTGTTCCCGGGTTGTGAGGACCATTGTGAATCTTGCAAGATTTATGCCAATGGCTGTGCAGATTTGAGAAAGGGTATCAACAGCCTTATCAGGGAAGGATTCTACAAATCACCTCAACGGTTCTGGCTTCTATAACTTCAGCAAACATCTCTTCTACAACATCAGCAGACATCCCTCCTACAACTTCAACAACAATCATTCCAACAGATTCTTCTACAACATCAAAAAACTTCCCTTCTTCAACTTCAACAAACATCAGTTCAGTAGCATCTTCTACAACAACAACAACCATCAATGAAGACATCTCCACGGTTACCATTTACTATGATCTGGAAACAGTTCATGTCCTGGACTCTTCCAACAACTTTCAGCAACATCAACAACTTCCTACACCAGCATCATTTCCAATCAGACCTCCTTTCACAATTTATTATGATCCACAGACTGTCACAGCTCCTTCTTCTGCAACAATCAGTCTGGTTACCATCATGGTACCTGGACCAGTTCCATATGACAGCAGCGGTGTCATGCCTTGGCATTATGGCTCAGATCTATATTGCAACGGAAAGAAAGTCACTATTGACACTTCTACACCACAGATTGATAATGTCGGGGGAGGCGGAGGCTTCACTCGAAGCAGACATCTCTTCGCGTCATAATTTCCCAGAGTTAATGCTGAAGCAGAAGCTGCTACCAAAGCAAAAGGCAAGAGTGTGGTGCCAGAAGAACCAATTGCCAAAGAAACTCATAAGACACCCTTTGATCAGGATGTAGATGAGTTCATGAGAATTATCAAAAAGCGTGACTACAAAGTTGTGGACCAGCTCCATCAGACACCCTCCAAGATCTCCATTTTATCTCTGCTCATATGTTACGAAGCTCACAGGAATGCACTTCCCAAAAACTTGCACGCAACTTACGTGCCTGAGGAGATTACAGTTAATCAGCTAGAGACAGTGGTTTCAAATGTCAATACTAGTCATGGGCTAGGTTTCACTGATGCTGATCTGACTACGGAGGGTCGTAACCACAATAAGGCTTTACATATCACCTTTGAATGTAAAGGTGTTGTACTTTCTCGTGTTTTGGTTGACACTGGGTCATCTCTCAATGTCCTTCCAAATAAAGCCTTAGTCAAGATGGAGTATGATGGTCTCGCACTCCGCCCAAGTAACCTAGTTGTGAGGGCCTTTGATGGTTCTAAAAGATCGGTTATTGGAGAGATTGAGTTGCCTGTGGTAATTGGCCCACAGATTTTCAAAATTATCTTCTATGTGATGGACACTCAGCCTGCCTACAGTTGTTTGTTGGGTCGACCTTGGATTCATGCCGCTGGCGCTGTAACGTCGACCCTTCACCAGAAGTTAAAATACGAGTGGGAAGGCCAAATTATCACAATCCGTGGAGAGGAGGACATCTTTGTCAGTCATCTGGCCACCTACAAGTATATTGAGATGGATGGGGAGATACATGAAACAATGAGTCAGGGTTTTGAAGCTCTCAATGTCAATGAAGCAACAACTGAAGTGTCTGGTACTTCAATCTCTTCTTACAAACAAGCTTGGAAGGTTGTTGAAGACGGGAATGCCCAAGGTTGGGGCAAGCTGCTACAAGTTCAGGTTAAAGAAGACAAATTTGGTTTGGGTTACAGACCATCCCGACAAGCTCAAGAGGAGGTTGTTGAAGCTCCCAAGTTCATAAGTGGGGGAATGTTGACCCTGGATACAATCAACAATGTGGAAGATGAGGCTGAAAGCGACTACAACCCGGAAAGCTGGATTCGTCCAAGAGTCCCGGGCCAACAATTCCTCAACTGGTCTTCCCAGGAAATTATAAGGGTTACTGCTGCAGAGTAATTATTATTTCCTGTTTAAGCATGCATCAAAGTCCTGCATCTTGCCCAAGGTGTCAGGACTCATTTTGTAATAGGGCCATATATGTATTTTGTGCAAATGGAATATTAATGAACAATGGACATCTTTTGCAAACAATCTTTTTTCGCTCACTGTCTTTCATTTTTGTTATTTTCGCACAAAATAGTAAATGGCAATGTTTTTCGTAATAAACTTCTTTCACTTTTTTCTAAAATAAGATGAAATCAATCACTAAAATGAACAAATATCAACCCTTGCAGAGATAATCCTCCAGATTGCACCGACAACGACACTGCTATGACCTTGTATAACTTCGACAATCTGATTAATCAAGCAGATGAATGGGTTGATGAAGACTATGATTTGCCTGAAGAGTTGGCCAGGTTGTTGAGACAAGAGGAAAAAGTGATTTCTCCTCATCGGGAGGAGGTTGAGACCATCAATCTTGGTACCTAGGAAGATGTGAAAGAGGTGAAGATCGGGGCCAGTCTGCAAGCTCCAGTAAAAGAACAACTTATCAGTATGCTCCGAGAGTATGTCGACGTCTTTGCTTGGTCCTATCAAGATATGCCAGGTCTGGATACAAATATTGTCATGCACAGGTTGCCATTGAAAGAATATTGTCCGCCAGTTAAACAAAAGTTGCGCCGTACTCGCCCAGACATGGCCACGAAAATCAAAGAAGAAGTACAAAAGCAGTGGGACTCCGGTTTTCTTGCTGTAACTAGTTACTCGCCGTGGGTTGCTAACATTGTACCCGTACCTAAGAAGGATGGCAAGGTGCGTATGTGCGTGGATTACCGGGATCTGAACAGAGCTAGCCCGAAAGATGACTTCCCATTACCTCACATTGATATATTGGTGGATAACACAGCTCAGTTCTCGGTATTTTCTTTTATGGATGGATTTTCTGGATACAATCAGATTAAGATGTCACCTAAAGACATGGAGAAGACAACTTTCATCAAACCTTGGGGCACGTTCTGTTACAAAGTAATGTCGTTTGGTCTGAAGAACGCCGGTGCAACATATCAACGGGCTATGGTAACATTATTCCACGATATGATCCATAAAGAAATCGAGTGCTATGTGGATGATATGATTGCCAAGTCCCTTACAGAGGAAGCATGGACTATGATGTTCGATGGGGCAGTTAATTTCAACGGTCGTGGAGTTGGTGCAGTACTTATTACACCTAAAGGAGTTCATATGCCTTTCTCAGCAAAACTCACATTTGCCTGCACTAACAACGAAGCAGAATACGAAGCTTGTATCATGGGTCTTGAGGAAGCCATTGACCTCAGGATCAAAACCTTGAAAGTATTCAGAGATTCGGCTTTGGTAATCAACCAGACCAACGACAAGTGGTACACTCATCATGAACATCTGATTCCCTACCGTGACTATACGAGGAGATTGTTGACCTTCTTCGCAACAGTTAAGCTTGAATACATCCCTCAAGATGAGAATCAGTTTGCAGACGCTTTGGCCACTATCTCATCTATGATCAAAGTACAGACTGCTAATTATGTACCTCGGATTTTGGTATCCAGACTGGAAAGACCGACATATGTATTCTCTGTGGACACTGTCACTGATAACAAGCCTTTGTACCATGACATCAAATGCTTCTTGGAAACTCAGACATACCCACCTGGGGCATCGTCAAACGATAAGAAGACATTAAGAAGGCTAGCAGGCAGTTTCTTCCTCAATGCTGATGGTTCTTTGTACAAGAGAAACTTCGACATGGTTTTGCTCAGATGTGTTGACAAGAAGGAAGCAGCCCTACTGATGCACGAAGTACATGAAGGTTCTTTCGGTACCCATGTCGGAGGACATGCAATGGCAAAGAAATTATTAAGATCGGGTTACTACTGGATCACAATGGATGCAGGTTGTTGTGCCTATGCCAAAAAATGCCACAAATGTCAGATCTACGCAGATAAAGTGCATGTGCCTCCAAATCCTTTGAATGTAATTTCTTAATATGATTGGAAAGATTGAACCAACTGCTTCAAATGGTCACAGATTCATCCTGGTAGCCATTGATTACTTCACCAAATGGGTTGAAGCAGCTTTGTATGCAAATGTCACCAGGCAAGTGGTAGCTCGATTTCTAAAAAGGGATATCATCTGCCGATATGGAGTTCCCGAGCGAGTCATTACTGATAACAGTTCCAATTTGAACAACAAGATGATGGCAGATCTTTGTCGGGACTTCAAAATTCAACATCACAACTCTTCTCCTTACAGGCCAAAGATGAATGGTGTTGTTGAGGCCACTAACAAGAATATCCAGAAGATTGTGCAAAAGATGGTAGTCACCTACAAAGACTGGCACGAAATGCTACCATTTGCCTTGCATGGGTACCGAACCTCTATCAGAACATCTACTAGGGCAACACCTTATTAACTTGTGTATGTTATGGAAGTTGTCCTACCTGTTGAAGTTGAACTACCCTCCTTACGGGTAATGATGGATGTGAAACTGGATGAAGCAGAATAGGTCCGATCTCGATATAATCAACTGAGTCTGATTGAAGAGAAGATATTAGCAGCCATATATCATGGGCAGCTATATCAAAAGCGAATGAAGAAAGCCTTCGATCAAAAAGTCAGACCTCGGGAATACCAAGTGGGAGAGCTTGTTCTGAAAAGACTTCTTCCTCCTCATACAAGCCACAGGGGCAAATGAACACCAAACTACAAAGGCCCATTCATAGTAAAGAAAGTCTTCTCTGGTGGAGCACTGATGCTCACTACTATGGATGGCGAAGATTTCTTATCTCCTGTGAATTCGGATGCAGTTAAAATATACTTCGCATAAAAGACCTACTGGACATAAAAACAGAATGTAAGTCCAGGAAAAAATAGGGCATCCCGGCGAGTCAAAAACAAAATAAAAAGACTCGGGCAAAAATAAGGGAAAAATTGAAAAAAATGTGTACACCCGCTGAGTTGAAAAGCCACATCGGACAGCTCAGGCAAAAATGGGTATCCCGGTGGATTGAAAACCCGAAAGGGCGATCCACGCAAAATCTGGGAAATAGCGAACAACTGCATTATGAATTCGTCTGTATCACTCACAACATGGAAAGCTTCGAAAGGATAAAGCGTCGGTCAAAATCAACCTTCTTCAGAAAGCAAGATAAGAAGAACGTCAAGGTCATACAGGTCATACAGGCCATAGCAAAGGAAGCTCACTGGAGCGTCAAACTCAACATTGACAACACTTTTATTTTCTCAATTTTACAGCAATCTCCTTATTCTAGGGATTCACTTCTTCATTGTACTTGCCCGTTCAGGGCACACAAATCAATAAAATCAGAAGTTTCAGTCACACTTTGTTTTGTACATTTTTGTTTTGGTTTGCAAAATGTCCAAAGTTCATAATAAAACACTTGTATAAAAACATATAAGCCATTTTTAATATATATGCTTGCAGGAAACATGCACTCTTGAGCAAAACTAACTCCTATGACGGAATCCAGTTGAGGACACCTCATGACACTTGTGTGTTTCTTTTGTTTAAACAGGTTGCAGGTACTCAAGACATACAATCTTTCACAGCACGGGGTATATCAAGCCTGGTATCCCCAGCCAAGTCAGCAATCACCTCATCAGCAGGGTTACTTGACAGGAGTTTTCCCCCACGAAGCTGCCATCCTCTCGGAGAATCCTTCAAAGAAAATCATTAAAACCCCGGCGTGGTGCTTTGACGAAGAATTTACAACATATTACTTCCTAGAGGTTCCCTCCTTCCCAAGCAGGATCTCCCGAGCAATGACTGAATAGCTCTTCCCCAGCAAAGTTGCTTGGAATCTTTCTCCCTAACAAAGTGGCCAGGAACTTCTTTTCCCCCAAAGAGTTGCCATAGTCTTATTTTCCCTAGTAAAGTCGCCAGAGTTCTCCTCAGCTAAGTTGCCAAGATCCTCTCATCTCCAGCAAGTGGCCAAAGTTTTCCCCAGTAGATTTTCCAGGATCTTCTTTTCCTCAACGGAGTCGCCAGGATCTTCTAGTTGCCATCAGTGTCGCCAGGACCTTCTCAGCAGAGTGGGAAGAGTCACCTTCCTCAGCCAGTCTCCAGGACTTTCTATTCACCATCAGAGTTTCCAGGATTTTCCCATCCTCAACAGAGTCGGCAGAATCAATTTCCCGTGGAGTTGCCAGTTTCTCCCCAGTAGAGTGGCCCGGGTTTTCTATTCTCCAGCGGTTTGCCGAAGCCTCCTCATCCCCAACATGAGTCTCTTCAACAGGAGTTTCCCCAGCCGCGATCCCCGCATAATTCTTCCCCCATAGGGCCAGAAAGATCGTTCAGTGATCCTTTCACCCCGCAGATCGGCCAATGATCTCTTTCCCCAGCCGAGTTCTTCCTCCAGACAGATCGCCCAGAGATTTTTCTCCCCGCAGGATCCGGATCTCAGATCAGTTCTCTCATTTTTCATAATCATAGCATTCACATCATATTCACCAAACTAAGCATAGCATTCCGTCTAATACGGATCATTACAGCAAAGGTCAAACATTTGCATGATCATAAGCCAGGCTCGAGCCAATCGCCTGCAAATATCAGAATCATTTCACCAACAATATACAAAGCTCATATCCCCTGCAGACAAAGCCAGAATACTTTTTGCACTCTCAATACAGATACTTGTTCATACTCGTACATATTCTTTTTGACATTCGCTCGTGTCATACCTCCCCAACAAGTCAAACACTTGTCTGTGTCCCTTGCTCAATCCTTTTGACACTCGTTCGTGTCTTGCGCATATTTCTTCAACAGGTTAAACACTTGTACATACTTATACACAATCCTCTGATACTCGTCAGTATCTTGTATATATCACCTCCTCGACAGATCAAACACTCGTCAGTGTTCCTTGCTTAACCGATTGATACTCGTCAGTATCATCATCCTTAAACATGTGTCAGCGTTTGCTTCTATCGATACTTGTCTGTATCGTGGTCCTAAGGATGCTCGTCCGCATATTTAGTCTATACACACCGTCAAACACTTATACCTTTTATTTCAAAGCGTAAGCACTCGTCCATGTTTACCATTCCCCAGAAGTCACCAGCAAAAAACCTCTTCTATCCGGCATTCATCCTATGTCGTGATACTTTCGGCAGTCGTCCCCTGTCAGGTGATCGTCCTTCACCTCTTGATAATCGTCCTTCATCATTTCATCCGATGACCGTCCCAATCATTGATCATATTATCCGACATTCGTCCTATGTCGCGATACTTTCGGCAGACGTACCCTGCCAGGTGATCGTCCTTCACCTTTGGATGACCGTCCCTCATCCTTTCCCTAGTGGAATCCCCATTGTTGGAACTTTTCTATCCGAAATTCATCATATGTCACGATATCTTTTAGCAGTCGTCCCCTGCTAGGTGATCGTCCTTCACCTTTTGATGACCGTCCCTCATCATTTATCCAATGGTCGTCCCCATCGTTGATCTTTGTTATCTGGCATTCTTCCTATGTCGGGATAATATCCAGAACAGTTGTACCCTGCTAGGCGATCGTCCTTCACCTCTTGATGATCGCCCTTCATCATGCTTATCTGATGGTCGTCCCCATCATTGATCTTTTCTATCCGGCATTTGTTCTATGCCGTGATATTTTCAGCAGTCGTCCCCTGCTAGGTGATTGTCCTTCACCTTTTGATGATCGTCCCTCATCATTATTTCATTTAGTCTTTTACCCGATGGCCGTTCCCTTCGCGGTTTATTTACCCTCTAACCTGATGGCCGTCCCCGTCAGTGCTTCCCTCATTTCTTTAATCCCCATAGAATGTTATTTCTTTACCCGATGGCTGTCCCCGTCGTGGTCTCTTTATTTCCCAGCATGATGGTCGTCCCCGTCATTACTTTACTTACCGTTTTTCATCCCCAGCAGTCGTCCTCTTCTCGATGGTCGTCCTCCTTTCACTTTCATTTGATACTCATACTATACTGCCTGTTACAATTTATATCCCTTTTCTTCTTCTCCTCAGCGAGTGCAAATTTTGGATTGTCTTTGGTATTCAACCACAAGTTATCCTGTTTGTCTATTAAGCCAGACGCTTACACCCTACACAGCTAACTCATGCTTGAATAGGGGCAGCTGTAAACACCCTAAATTTTCCCTCACTTTTATTCTCACACCATGGCTTGTGATCTTTCATTTTTGCATTAGCATAAGCATATCATCTCCCATTGCACAATTTGTTTCATCTGCATAGTTCATTTCACCTGCATCTAGGGTTTGTGATCTGAGCAATCCAAGAAGTGATTTGAGTCATCTCAAAGGTCTTGAAGCATGCCAAGAGGTTCCATGTGTGTTCCATGATCATAATATGCTCCCCAAAGTTCATTAAAGTCAAGAGATCACAAAACATTGCAAAAGCATTGAGGCAGACTGAAGATTTCCTGCACAGATGACCTAAAATTAGGGTTTTGGTTTCAGAGGCCTTAACCTCAAAAAATTTTGTCATTCTTGATTCTAATGGTCTCAATATGTTATAAGAATCATGTGTACCAAATTTGATGAAGAAATTCATTGTGGAAGTCATATGATCAATTGGTAACTTATTGAGCAAGAAAAGTCAGAATCAGGGCATCTGAGGCCCCCAACAATGGAACCAAAAGATCATTTCCATCAAATTGAGTTTCTATGATCTTTATTTGATCTTAGAAGTGGTTATAAGTTCACAATATTGAAGAATTTCAAGTCATTTTCAAACTTGCTATTTTTTTACATGACTTGTAATGGAAACTTTCCATTTTGGGAAAGATTTTCAACCTCCTCTTTCTTGATCAAAAATGCTTCAAATGAAAAATCCTTAAACATGAAATTTGTAGATTGGATCTTCCCATTTTCAAAAAGTACAAGACTCCTCTTGATTCATCCTAGAAATCAAGATATGATCTTTCAAAGTTGGGAAAAATCTTGTAATTTTCAAGTATGTGCCAAAGAGGGATTTTTGCAAAACCAAGTTTTAAGCATTCTAATTACCTCTAATCCACCTCTAAGCATCATAATATGTTCACACAACATCTTAAGATCAGATTTGAGCCTTGCATCACAAGTTTTCATGGCCAATATCTCAAAAAAGTACAAAGTTGTAAGTGTGCAAAACCATTGCAATCTCACCATTCAATCATCACAGCTCATCACAATCAATCCCATGGCTCTCCACAAACTCAGGTGAAGCCAATACACCCTTTAGATCTCCGCTGCCATAGCCCATACTCTCAAAGACACATATTTGACTTTTTGGCAAAAACTCTCATACTCTTGGAATAGTGTCTTGCAGCAATTCAGAACCTACTCCATATTATATTCAAACAATGTGGGAGAGATATATAAAGAGATTGGAGCCTGAAACCACACACAACATCAGATTCACAAAAGTATGCACAAGATTTGTTTTCTTCGAAACACCCTCAAAACTTAACAAAATCCAGAAATTCTTTCACCAACAAATCACTCTTCATCCATAGAACAAAACCCAACCCTCAAAATGGCCTGAATCACCACACACACAAACCTCCATTTCTGCTAAACCAGAACCACACACCACAAACCAGCCACTCTCAAAGCTTTTCAAGCATTCCACTAGCATCAGGAGGATCAAAGGAAGCTTTTTGCACAAAGGAGGGGCCCTGAAAGCTCACATTTGCAGTTCATCAGCTCAGGTATGCACAAGAACAAAATCTTTCAAAGCTTCAATTTCTTATTATAAAATGAAAATATATGTTATGGGGATCACACTGATGCTTTTAGAATTAAAAATAGTCAAGAAATGAGCATGTTACGAGCTTCTGAAATTTTGTCCAGATTTTTGTTCTTCTTCGATTCTCCATGTTTGTGTGTTATAAATCATGTTTGATGAATGATTTGAGTTTTATGTGAGTAGAGGATCATTTTTGGGCAACTAATTTGGGATGGGGTGGCCTGTAGAGAAACTTAGGGTTTTGCTGTCACCGGAGAAGATGACCGGAACACTGTTCCGGTCACCTGAATTTAATTAGGGTTTAATTAGGGTTTAGCACCCAGATTGCATAAGGACCCTTGGATCTTGATTAGTTTAGGTGAATGGACGAACCAAATTAGTTCATTATTGTTAATTTCTGATTAATTAAAATAAACATAATTAATTAGCCATAGTGGATCCTGGCCCTTCATCTGCGCGCGCAGTCAAGCCCCATTTAAATCTCAACCTTCAGATTAAATTACTTCCCATTTTATTTGATTTTTATTTCATTTTCTTGTATTTTCTTTCCACATTTATTTTAAAATAGAAAAAACAATTTAAAAAATCTCATTTTCTGCATTTTTACTTTAAATATTTTTCTTAACTCAAAAACATTTTTTATTTTAATTTTTTAATTAAAAAAGTATTTTTAAAACATTTAAATGTTTTATTTAATTAATTAATTGATTTTAATTAAAATTAAAATAAATTTAGGTTTCTAAAAATCACCAAAAAATTTATGAGGCATTTTTATACATTTAGAAACATTTTCAAACTCACCATACAAATTTCTTTTTAGTTTTGATCACATTTTCACAATTATCTTTGAATTAGGGTTCTTAAAAATCACATTTTCTAACCCTAACTTGAAAAACTCGCTTCTGGTCAACCATGATGAGTTTGAACTTGATTCTTTTTGCATTGTTTCACATATTGCATATAGTATCTAGGTTATTTATTTCATAATATTTCATTGCATTTTCAATTTGATTTTTATTTTTCCCTTAGAAGTATCCAAAAACCCTAGTTAACTTAGAAATTTCATAACTTTGCATAGGTTTAGCTTCTGACCTTCTTCTTTGGGTAGTAATCTAGTATGTGTTTAAGGTTTGTTTGAGTTCAATTTCAATTTTTTTATCATGATGTATGCTTCTGTTTTGATCATGTGCATCACATGTTGTCTTAAAACCCTAATGTCTCATGTTCATTTGCATTCATCTTTGCATATCATCCTCATATGAACTTGTCATGCCATTCCAAGCATTTGTATGACATCTTAGACATCTTAATACATGCTTGAACATTGCTTGATCATTTCTTCATTCATTTGGTATGTTTTGCATTCATTACATTCCATGTTTATCCATGTGTTTTCAAACTTCTTTCATGCTTCCTTTGCATATCATCCTTTGTATGATCATTCATATGCATCATGTATGACTTTGCATCATCTCATAACACATTTGAATCATGTTTAGACTTCTGGTTTTGGTCTTTGCATCTTTATTCATCTCATTTCGTTTTGCTTTGCATCTTATGCATTCATACTAACATTTCAGGGGCTTATGGTAGGTTGTTTGGGATGTGGATTTGCCTTCACATCCCACCTCTTCTCATCTCTTCATATGCATTCTTATTTGTCTTTGAAGTGAACTTGCTTCACTTATGCTCTCTCCGTCTTACTTTCTTTCTTTTAGGTTACTTATCTTCTTCAGGAAGTAAGTAACTTATTCTTCTTTCTTCTTCTCTTCTCATCTGCTTCTTCCATGTTGGCCTTCCTGAAGATCTTCTCTTAAGCCTCACAAACCATAGGATATCCAAGCATGATAATTTTTAGGGTTGTATATACTCTCCCCTAGCTTTTTACCTTTGATTCCCCTTGAGTCTCTCTTCTCATCTCATAATCAGAGGCTAAACTCTTAAAGCTTTAGGATTTTGAATTAGGGTTATGCCTGCATCCTTATCTTAGGATGGAGTGTATAACTTTAATCCTTAGTGTTAAACCTTTAATTTGTTTACACCTCTTAATCAAAACACTTAATAATGATCAAGACTTAAGCTTGTAACTTGGGCCTTACATTAGGGTTCCATCTCTTCCTTATGGTTAAGAGGGACTAACCCTAGTGTTTAATGGACAAGTCCCCCTCAAGATAAGTCTTACAAACATAAAATCCAATTCTTAATCTCATCCTTTAATTAAAATCCACTTAATAAAGGCTTGTTATATAATGAATTTAGTCCCTAACCTTGGATTAAGTTGAGGTATCTTCCTCAGCTTAAGTGTTCTCATCTATCATCCTTCTCTTATGATGGTGTAATGAGTTCATTAATCTGTGATGAGAGATTAAACTCATTACTTAACACTAAACAAAACCCAAAAAAAACACTTAATAATCACAAGTGGGTTAATGATCTTAATCCTACATCATCATGGTAATTAAGTTGATATGCTTATCTCATACTTAAGTAAGCTCATTATCCCTAATCAGGGAGGATATAATGATTTTACAACCCTTGATTTAGGCTCAAGCTCATTTTCCTATGCAAAACACCAAAAAAAATAAAAAACTGAAAACACAAAAACAAACAACAATCGTCTCCTCCGGGATTCTTTTCTCATCACACTCATTCAAAAACGAGAACTCGCTTCTCCCGTCTAATGCAAGACAATTAGCACTCGAGCCAGACGAGTCATACACTTGAGCATAGACAAGCAAGCAGTTCACAGTCAAAAATCATTTTCAGTCTCTTTGAGTCGAACTACGGTGTTCTGACTTCCTCATTGCATGAGAGGATACGTAGGCATAACTTAATAGTTATCGAACAAAAGTCTCTTTGTCTCCTCCCTCTTTCGGCTTTCTTTTCTAAGCCTCAGTCCCTGAGTATTCACCCTTCTTTTTGCACTGACACCTTGTACACTTCTCCCTAGCTTTTTATACACAGTCAGCACATACACTACCCTTCTTAAGCACAATCAAGTAAGCGTGGATCCCGTCGAGTACTGTAGCGGTAAAATCATGAGTGTAAGCTATTGATTAACTTTACTCAATATACACAGAGTCGCCACCGCGCTTTTATTTATTTCCAAAAGGAAAAAGGAAAAAGAACGAACAAAACCTAATGAATCTAAAAGCAAAAGCTAAAAGAAACAAAACAGAGAATGGGTAAGGGGATAGGTTACAAATCGGGAAGGTTTTAAGCACCCGACTTGTCTGTGGTACTCCACGGGAGCCCTTTGAAATATTTATTGCTTTTTGGTTTGAAATTGGTTTGCTTGAAAAATGATTGAAGGGATGAGGAGAAGAATGTTTTTTTAAGATTTTGTGTTTGAAGAGACGAACATCTCATGCCTACGTACCCACAAAGTGCAATGCGAGATCAAAACCCCGTAGTTCGTGGTACAAATTGTGAAAAGACAAATGAGTTGAATTGATTTTAAAATGTAAAGATAAGTCGTCATTCTTTAGCGAATAATTCCGCTAGAAAGAATGAATCATATCTAAACAAAAATGGTTAAAAGAAACGTGCACGAGGGCACAAAAACAATTGAATGAGTTTGAATATTTTTTAAGTTTTGAGAAGAAAGTTTCGATATGCTTATGTAGTTTAGCATTTATTAAGAAAATGAAATGAAAAGGTAAAAGCACATGACTGAAGTCAAGTTTTGATTACGAAAATGTTTAAAGTTTGAAAACAAAGAATATTTTGAAAATAGGAAGAAGATTTGAAAATTGAAGAAGATGGGAAGAGATGAAGGGACTATCCTAAGACTTGAAAATAAAAGCTAGAGGAAGAACGATCAAACCGCATGGCAAGCATTCTTTGAAACAATCGGATTTCCATCTTCATAAACAAGTGAACTTAATCGGAGCCAAAATCTTCAATCCATAACAACTTGAGCAAAGGGAGAGATCCTAAAATCTAAGTCCAAAACTCCAAGATCCATGCTAAGGATAGTAACCATAGTCCAAAATTAAAGTCACAAATGTTTTAGATGTTTAATCCTTTATTAATGTTTTTGTGTCCAAATGGACAAAAGAAAAATCACAAGCATAATAATATAAACAATAAGCAATATGATGAATGATATAGAAGCATAATAAGAGATATAAGGAGTGAGAGATTGAAATAAAGAGGATAAGGTGCGAGAGATTGAATTAAAATGTTAGTATATTAATAGTATAATAATATTTACATATAAGTGGTATGATGAAGTTAATCAAACACAACCACAAAAAGAGAACCAAAATCGAGGCAATCGGATCCAAGTGTATCGTAATCCGAATTCGGGACAAGTTTAGGTCTATGTTAAGCAATCGCCGAGTAATTTACGGAGTAATTACCCAACAAATGAGGCCGGCCACCACCAATTAAGGTGGAAAATATTTGTGCTAATACATGTTAGAGAAATGATATTATAAACCATTCTCCGAAAACATGTCGCACGAAAAGAAAAGGTAATGGTCTAATCTTAATCGGGATTTCTCATTGAATTATCGAAGGCAATCTATCACGATTCCAAAGTATGGAGAATGATCCAAATGATCATTCATCCATAGATTTGAAATAATGAAGATTAAACATCTTCGGAAACCAATAATCGCGAATTGGAGATCTCATCGACCAAAAAAAAGAAAAATAAGATGAAAAAGAAATATGGATCTAAAATTTATGATCTATACAAAAATCAACCACTAAAATACTAAAAAAATAAAATCATATTAAAGGATTTATTAAAGTACTTTTTAATGATCTTTAAAAGACTTTGCAAATAAGAATAGAATAAATGGATAAAATTCTTTTCAAAAAAACAAAAAAATAAGTTGAAGGAAAGGGGGGGGGGGGGGGGAACACGCAACATTATGGATGGTGTTGATAGAAAAATGGATCTAAAACCAAATAGTCCAAAATTCAATTAATTCTTATAACAAAATCAGGAAGAAAAAAAAGGAAAAGAAAATAAAAAGGTAAAATTAATGAAAATAAAAGCATTGTCTTCTTCTAAGTGACACAGAGGAAAAGGTCAAAATGAAATAACGAAAAGAAATGGATCCCTCTTCTTCTTTCGAATGAGGCATTGTACCTCTTCTTCTTCCAAAAAAACAACACGATGACGATAATATTCACAAACTAACGAAAGCGATCAAACGCATCAAACTCCAACGGTATCTATCAAATTGCGGCGGATCTCCTCATGAAAGAATCCTTGCTCTTAATCATTTGCGGATCCGTATCTCTCTCAAATCACCGGCGAAATTATTCTTGGATCTATTTATTTCTTTCGCATATATTTTCGATTCGTTAATGAATGTTTGAAGGTTGTTAAAGTGTTTACGGAGAAGTATTGAAGGTAGGGAGAATCAAGGTTTTGAGATGAGCTTGAAGGTTGAATTGAAGTGAATTGAAGTGAATTGAAGTTGGTTTTATGGTGGTTCTTGAAAGATTGAAGGTGGATTAAAGGTTTGAGGTTTGATTTTGACAGGGGGATTTTGGATCTTCAAGCTTGGGAAATTGAAGAAGGAGAAGGTCCTAATTTATAGAAGAACGAAGGTGATTTTTACAATGCCGTTTTGAAAGCTTTTTCTGCATTTGGGGGTCATGTCGTTTGCGTGACCCTTGCTATGTTAATTTTCTTTTGGGGCCTGCGTTTTGTGAAGTTTTGTTACGCGTTTTGATGACGGAATGGTATGCGTGCGTGTTATGGCTTTCGGCGTGTTTGAAGTCTTGTGAGCTGGTGCGTTTTATGCCGTGAAAGGTTTGTTGGGCTTGCTGATGTTGTGAAGTGCAGCGGCTAATTTGTTTGGGTCAGCTGGTACTTGTTGTTGCGTTGCGCGTGGGATGTTGGATTGGAAAGCGTACGGCGTATGCGGAAGCTTGTTTTGCTTGCAGTTGGGGGTGTGACTTGATGGTTGTTGTTTGTGTGTGATAGGCGTGCGGCTTCTTGTTTGACTTGGAAGCTTGGGGCTTGGATGAGGTGAAAGGCTAGAGTCACGTGCTTTGAAGCTTGTGCGTATTTGATGTGGCTTCGGCATGTTGAAGTTTGTGGCTGGTGTGTGTGGATAACGTGAGGGCTGTATGAAGCTTAGAGAATTATTTTGAAAGTGTGGGGTGGCTTAAAGTGATGTTGCATGATGTAAAGTGGCTGATGTTGTTTGAAGCAAGTGAGCTTGGCTTGATGAAAGATGATGCGGACGGCTTGTGGTTGTTTTGCTGGGAGTGTGCAGGGATTTATTTTTAATGAATGGGCCAATGGGCCCTTTTCCCATACTTTTATTTCTCTAAAATGCAAATGTACTAAAAAACATGGACTTTTGATAATGATTTTTTGGATATTTCTTTGGTAATATATTTTTTTTAAATGAATTTGGTGATAGAATATGGGCTAAAAAATGGTAAAATGTTTAGAAATTGATAGTGGAAATAAAAAAATGGATGGAATAATCGGCTCAATTAAAAAAAATGGATAATGTCTATATAAAAAAATGATTGTTTTAATCAGGAAAAAAATGGATGGAAATTGATATAAATCGGAAATGAAAATAATGCGGGAATTAAGAAGGTGGATTTTGAAAAATGACTTAGAACTAATAAATGGGTATGAAATGATGAAATTTTAGGCCCACAACAAATTTCTGACTTTTCACAAACCACTTGATGAACACAGTTATTCCCGAACCACTAAATAAATCGCCACTTCAACCACAATCACTGAAATTGTCTGAAAATTGCCCTGATAAATTTGAGGAAAATAAATCCACAACCGAATCACTGATGAACTGATGAACATTGAATATTCAAACCAAACTTCACACAGAACACTGCCTGATAAACCGATGACTTTTGCACACAACACAGCTTAAACTTTCGAATACGCATTGTCGGAGAAATGAACCACAGGCACAATTAACTTGCAGTTGAACAATCTTCTGATAGTTTGACCAATATTAGGTCAAACGTCCATTTGAATCGAATTGTGACTGAACAAACGCCTCTGAATTGAAATCATTGTCTTATCTTTGAAAACCTGCAACACAGACAACAAAAAGAAGAAATAGGTTGCACCATATTTTTTTGATATTTTGGTTAGAAGTTAGTGAATATAAATAAATAACAGAAATTAAACATGGTGATCCCCTGCGAAGCAAAGACCTGCACCTGAAAAAGGATAAACGAACAGTGCGTGATCTTGTTTGTATGCGAAATGCAGATGAGATGCGAAAAATCTTAGGGTCAAAAATTAGGGTCTGACAAGTACGACGGACAATCTGGGTGCTAATACCTTCCCAGGTCGTAACTTGTCCCCTTTCTCAGTTTCTTTGGTTCGCAACCGTCTTATCCATACCCTTCCAGGTTTATGCATCATTACCTTTCCTTCGTGATAAAAATGCCTAGTTGGCGACTCTATTCAACCTCAACCACTTTCGCCGACCGTTCGTGTTTGCACCGGGGACGTAATGTCATTTCGGGGGCAACATTAAGAAATCTCAAATTATGGAAAATCTTTCAAGGACTGTGTAAAAGTTTCAGGGATCTGGTCCCCGAGCCATCACAATCACCAATTAGGGTTTCGGTCAACTAATGCCCTCCAAATGAAATTTTTCATGGAAAAAGGAGCCAAGACCTCCATACTTCATCAAGAATGTTTACATGACTTTGACAAGTCATTTACAAGTTCAAGAGGTGCAGAGGTCCAAAACTGCAAGATTTGGGTTTCACACTGCCCAAATTAGGGTTTCTAACTAATCGAGGATCCAAAAGTCAAGATTTTCATCTGGACAAGATCCTAAACCATAGGGAATGGTTTAAATAGCTCATATATATCATGGAAGTACATTCATAAGGTCAAAATGCCTCAGAGGATGTCCAGTCAAAAAAACAGAAAACCAAGGGTATCCAGTGTAATTTCCATCTAGACCGAAAAGTCAAAGTTTGACTTTTTCACCCAAAAATGATCCTCGTGACCTATATTATAAGAATATATGGTCCATAAATTCATTTGAACACAAAAAATCAGAAATTTGGAGATAACTTGTAAAAGGGGTAACCTTTGAAACTTAGAAATTTTTATAAGTTATGGAAAAAAGTGTTCAAATAGCCTACTTCCAAACATCATAACTTGTGATCCAAGCATCGGATTTTCGTGAACCAAATCTCAAATGAAATATCTTATCACAAACTACAAATGATTCAACTACAAGAAACTCCAATTCATTATGGATTTTAAGTTAAAGATGGATCAAAATCAAGAAAAATATTGATTTTCAACACTTCGACAAAACTTGTCTAAGTACAAAATCAGCAAAACACCAAAACTTGGAGGGGTTTTTCACCAAGTTTCAAGCTGATTCAGATCCTTCTAAAATCGAGCAAGAATGATGTTTATTTCATTTCATTACATATTCAGTGAGATATGAGGGATTTTGCAAAATCCCTATTTCTGGGAGAGATGAAGAACACCGCGTGTGTTCTTCATATGTTCTTGGCGTCATTTTTCAAATTTTCAAATATTTGAATTTTGTGATTTTATTTAATTCAATCCAAAATTAATTTCTCTCGAATTATTGAGTTTTTAAATGATTATTTTTTCATTAATTCTCAAAGATGTTTAAATGTTTTATTCCATGAAAAAATCACCAAAAAATATATTTTTAATATATTTAATATTTTCATAAAGAATTAATTTTATTTGTTTCTAAACATTTTAAAATTCATTTCTTTCACTTGATTTTTCAAACATAAATGATATTCAAGTTGTCTCGTGGATAAAACATAATTTTTCAAACATTGATCCAAGGTTTCAACTTGTTTTTAATTGTGTTTGAAATTTATCAAAGTTTAAATATTTTTTAATATTTAAAAATACCAAAAACAAGGGTTTTGATTTCAATCACCCTCAAGTTATTTTTTTATCACTCTTGGGCCTCTATTATAGTGTAAGACCCATCAATTTTTGAAAAATGAACCATTATGGTTCATCTGATCCAATTTTTAAAACTTGACGTGATCACCTTTTTCACCGTATTAAGTTTTCATCTGTGAATTTTATTTATACATAACCATTTATTTTCTAAAATGAATTGTCAAAATGTGTCATGAGGAATCCTTTGTGTTTAAGACTCATTCTTTCTGTTTTAAACTTTCTCCAATTTATTTTAAAACTCCGCCAGGTTTCCGTATAAGTCATGAACCCACCAATTGTTTTCTTAAACAGATTTTAATCTCCTAAATAGAGATTCGTGAGCATTTGTTTACAAATCTCATCTCCTTTTATTGTTTTTCATCTTTATGACTAAAGATCTAATACATCAGCAACTAGACTGAGCTTCACTCCGATGAACTGCTTTCTAGGTTATATGCAACTTTTCAGCATCCAAGTCTTACTTTGTGTATAAAATCATCAGATGATAAATCAACAAAAAAAATTCCACAGGCATCCTTATGTTTAAGCCCTATTATTGGCTTCTGAGCCATCTCTCATATCTCTAACTTCTCGTTGTTTTGTTAAACTGTTGTGGCTTGTTTAGAATAGGATTGTTTGCCAAAATTATCTTTCTTCACCTCATACTAAAGCAAAGATAACAAAATACTTCTTAATGACAAAGAGAATACCATGTTAAAACACATATGTAATCTTTTCTCCCTCCGGATTATGGGCATTTGCTTCCCAGTGTAACTCCCAACATCATTCTTATTAAAACAACTTAAGAATATTCAAACCATAACAAAGATATACTAAAAACTGTCAAACACATTCACTGACACCTTTTATCTTTCTGCATGCATCTTTACTATTTATATTTGCATTTCTTCTAAATTTAAGCAATCGGGTTATTGTCACCAAATCTAACATTTAAATAACTATAACCAAACTAGGGAAAAACATATCCTCCTCTTGAGATTCATTCAAGGACCCTAAAGCCTCTTAAAGGTTCCTCCTCTCAGGCTTAGAATTCACTCATCCCTCCCTAACCTCCTCTTGGGCTTTGTTCAAGGACCCTTGGGCCTCATATAGGTAACCTAGCCTCCTCTTGGGCTTAAACACAAGGACCCTCAAAGGCTTCCTAAAAGAATAGGAACAGACCTTAGAATCAAACACATACACTAATTTCCCTCTCTCCGGTGGATGACCAAGCTAGCCTCCTCTTGGGCTTTATACAATTGAATCCTCTCCAGACAAAGGAAATTATGATGACCACATCTCTCATAGATTTCCAACAAAAAAAAACTCTTCATATAGAGTTAGACTCCAATAATTTTTTAGCCTCTCATCTTATGCTTCATATAAGATACAGATAATCAAGAGTCAGTCTCACACAAATAAGCTTCACACATGGGCTTCCAAATCAGGACACAAATAAAACTTTCCCACAAAGTCAGTTTTCTTGATTAGCTTCAACCTTGGGCTTCAATCAAGGCATAAATAAACAAATATTCCCTCTTTAGAGATGAAAAATTCTCTCTATTGAGCACCTTTTAGCTTCAACCTTGGACTTCAATCAATGCACAAATAGTCAAACACTTTACAATTAATCAAACAAACAGTCATAGTCTTGGACTTTAACTAAGCTAATCCAATTACAATCATATTCTTGGACTTTAACTAAGATAATTTCCCAACATTCATAGTCTTGGACTCTAACTAAGCTAAACATCCAACCTTTCTTGAGCTATGCAAATCAAGATAACCCATTCAGTTGTCCTGGTCTTTGCAATTTAGGTCAATCATTCGGTCCTCCTTGAGCTATGCAATTCAGGGTACTCATTTAGCCTTTCTTGATCTATGAAAATCAAAATACAATTCAGTTTATGCCTTGAGCTATGCAATTCAAGCAACCATCCAACAAGTTACAAACGGCTATTTTTCAGCTTCAATCATGGGATTTGATCAAGAAACAAACAGACTTTTCAACTTCAATCTTGGGCTTTGATCAAGACATAAATCAAAATTTTGAGCATCAACATCTTGTGCTTTAACCAGAATACAAATCAACCATTTCCTCCTAGCTCTAGACTAATAGGAGAAACTACGATGCTCTAATCCCTCAATTCTCTTTTTGGGGGTACGTAGGCAAAAGGTCGTAAGATCTCTGCGAGCACACTAAACAAAAAACAACAATTAGGTTCTCAGGCCTATGAAAAACATCATAAAATTATGATAATACAGAAACACAAAAAAACATCAACATCACCCTATCATATCAGCACTCATCTCATACTCAGACCCAAATCAGAGAAACCCCTATCAATATCAAAAATAATAAATTTTGCACTAATCCAAAGGTGAAATAAACTAAAGAAGAACCTAAAACCATGTGGGCATCTGTTAAATAACATTATGCAAAGCGGGTGAGTTTAAGATATCATTTTCCTTCCATAACCAACTTCATTAGGAAAAAATAAGAAATAAAAAATTAGCACAAATGCGATAGTGATTAAAGACCACAAAATCGAGTTACAGGAAAATGGCGTCGTCTGTGGGAAATTTCTTCTTTCTGTTTTAAGATAGAATTTACTTTTAAACCTTTTTTTAGTTAGAAAAACCCTAGGATTAGGAACATGTATATATACAGCTTTTATACTGCTTTTACACTGCCTTATGTTTATGTTTCCGCAAAATATATGTTCAAATGATATCCTTAGGGGTGGTCTCTACAAAATGGGAATGTGATTAATCCACATCTGGGTGAGTTTGAGTGCACTTTAAGATAGGTAGATCATAATTAAGATAACTTTTAGGGAGTCCAATCTTGAACAGCTAAAACCTCAAAAGTCCATGAATCAGTCTAGGTATCCGGTGTGAAATCGATGTTTATAGCTTACTCCGTGAAAACTCGGCGATTTCCAATTGGATACTCATAATGCTGAGGATTTAGTAAACATTTACCCCTTGACCTTGACTTACATGATCTATAGGTACAAAAATCTTTTACTATAGAATAAACCTTTAGGAACGGGTAGAGCTCTGGCCTCATGAAATTGAACCCTTGAACCCATTTTTTCACCATGTTTTTGTGTGTTGCATCCATGCATTCATCAAAAGAAAAACATTTTTAAAAAAATATTCATCATATCTTTCTCCTTTAAAAGAACTAAACAAACGTGTGTTTCATATTATCAGTTTTTTTAAATGGACTTTGGGTGACGGAAAACCCACAAGTTTACATTCAAGAGTCCGAGATTGGATGATCTGAGAAAGCTAGGAAAGCTTGTCACAGATAGAGAATAATTTAGGGAAAAGTTTGGAGAAATTTTGTCCCTACTAAAAGTCAGCATGGTAGAAGGTGTTCTTGCTACACTGGTCTAGTTCTACGACCCGGTGTACTATTGTTTCACATGTCCTGATTATCAACTTTGCCCAACATTGGAAGAGTATTATCAGTTGATAGGAATCCCTATTAATGAGAAAATATCATTCTCCAAATTGGAAGGAATGGAGAGAGAATTAACAATTGTTATGAATCTTGATTTGGAAGAGTCAGAAGTTAAGGCTCATTGGATTACCAAAGGAGGAGTCGAGGGTCTGCCCTCCAAATTTCTGATTGAGAGAGCATTATACTTTGCCAGTATCGGAAATAATGTTGCATTCGAAGTAATCTTCGCATTGCTCATATATGGGATTTTCTTATTTCCCAATGTAGAAAACTTTGTCGACATCAATACAATAAAGATCTTTCTCATAAGAAATCGAGTTCCTACGTTGCTCGCAAATGCTTACCACTCAGTTCACATAAGGAATTTATGAGGTAGAGGAATGGTTACTTGTTATGTACCACTTCTCTATAAATGGTTCACTTCCCACTTACCCAGGTCATCGGCATTTTGGGAAACTAAAAGTGGAATGCACTGGTCTTAGAAGATTATGTCTTTGACCAATTCAGACATCAATTGGTCCACTCCAATCTACGACGGAATCAAGATCATCACCAGTTGTGGTAATTTCCTTATGTACCTCTCATTGGTACCAAGGGAGGGATCAATTATCACCCAAAGTTAGCTCGACTTCAGATGGGATACCCTATGAGAGATATAGCTGTCAACGCTCAGAATGAAGGACTTTTCTTTGAAGAAGGAGAAGAGCACAAGACTATCAGAGAAGAAATTGTGCATGCTTGGAAACATGTACATAAAAAAGGAATAGAATCTATGGGAAAACCAAAATGTATCTCTTTGGATCCTTACCTCTAATGGGTACAAGTCATAGCATTGAAACTAAGGATGCCTTACCCTCGACAAGGGGTGCTTCCACTAAAGGAAATTGTTCTCTACTTCATGAATGATACATAGAAGCTTCAGATAGCTTTCAAAAAATGCAGAGGGAGAGAGACTCATAGAAAAACAAATATCAGATTCTCAGTCTAGATAATGTAAAAATTAAGAGTCTCCTAAAAGAAAAGGATGACCGCATCAAGGTACTTGAGTACCATATCACAGAAAAGGGAGAGCAGTTACTTGTTGAGGGAAACGCACCTTCTATACCTGGAAACAAATGAAGATGTAGAAGAAGTCCCACTCAAGAGACAGAAAACAAATAATCAATAAATTGAAGTCCCATCAAAGAGAGCTTTAGAGTTTTAAACTTTATTTCCAACATTTGAATAATGTACTATGAATGTAACTTGTTTCAGTTCAATAAAAATTTCGGTATGATACTTTGCAACAGTTTGTTCTATCAGTTCTTTCTTTAAATAAAGGAGAATGTTAACAAATATTTTTAATAATTGCATTATCATTAATCATTTGCATCATTTTCATTTTCTTTCATCGAGTCTTATTTACGTACTTCTTTTAGAAGTCAAACTATCTCATTCATACAATACTCTAACCGATCTCCATAAAATAATGGAAGACCTTGAGGAAGAGAATAGAGAGTTGAAAGAGGAGCTCTCTAGTATGAATTCAACTATGGAAAAGCTCACAGAAATGGTCAAAGCTTTGACTGTAGCTCATAATCTTCACCAAATAATAATGATCTCCGAAGTCGTGTCTGCACCGATTAAAGAGGTACCGTATAAGTATGATCCATGGGGCATGCCATCTGGTTTTATCCCAGAAGGATATGATCCCCAACTAGTTGAAGAATTGAGGAACGCCATAGGACCGTCTCAGTTTGAAGGTTACCAACTTCAAACTCTTCAAGATTCACTAGCAATGAATGTCACACCAGGAGGTTACAAACTCCCGGTATATGAAGTTTAGACTGCAGTACAAGCTGTACCATCTCCACTAGTACACATCTCCTCCAAAAACCGAAGGTACTCTCCTGCTCCAAGTGAAGGTGGATTCAACAAAAGGATGGGCGAATTCCATAAACAGTTTGCAGCAATGCAACAGGAATTACAGTCTCTCAGAGTACGAGAGTTGATTGGAAGAAACACAACAGATCTCTATTTGGTCCCAAATGTTTAAATACCGCACAAATTCAAAGTGTTGGATTTTGAGAAATACAAGGGTGATTCTCGCCCTAAAAATCATTTAATAATGTACACCCGGAAAATATCCACTCATACGGACAATCCAAAGCTACTGATTCACTACTTTCAGGATAACTTAATTGGGGCAGCGCTTCGTTGGTACATGAATCTCAACCGTACATATATCAATAGCTTCCGAGATCTCAGGAAATGCTTTCATTGAAAAATATAAATTCAATTTGGAAATGCCTCCTGATCGGGACCAGCTCAGAGCAATCTCTCAGAAGGGTAATGAAACCTTCAAAGAGTACGCACAAAGATGGCGTGAAATTGCTTCTCAAATTTCTCCTCCTCTCGGAGAGAAAGAAATGACAAAAATCTTCCTCAAGACTTTGAGTTCATTCTACTATGAACGGATGGTTGCAAGCGGGCCCAATGATTTTACTGAGATGGTAAACATGGGAGTACACTTAGAAGAGGCAGTTAGAGAAAGACGTTTAGCAAAATATGTTGAACCTTCAAGTTCCAACAAAAGATATTGAAGTTCATTTCTGAAGAAAAAGGAACAAGACATCAGTAACATATCTCTGGGTAAACAACGACAAATATTTACACCTCGTCAAGTGGCGACAATATCTCATGTTATTACCTCAGTTGTAGCTCCGACGTATCAACCTCAGATCGCTCGGAACTCTCTTAAGTAACAACAATATCAGCAAAGGCAGCAACCTCTTTAAGAGGCTCGTCCACAATTTAACAACAATGGGTATCCTAGGGCTCCAGCAATTGACCTTATACCTACAACATATGTTGATTTGTTTCCATTATTACTAATCAAGGGGCATATTTAGACAAGGACTCTTGTTGCGATTCATGTTGATCCCCCTCCATAGCATAAAACTGATCAATCATGTCCTTATCATCAAGGAAGGAAAAGGTATAATATTGAAAATTGCCTAGCTTTCAAATATGATGTCCAGAGACTCGTCAGGAACGGAGTTTTATCTTTCAGAGATACTAATTCAAATGTTCAAACAAATATGTTACCACAGCATGAGAAAGCACCGGTCAACTGGACTCAAGATTAGGAAATTCAAAGAGTTAATTTACTTGCTGATCCACCGAGAATTATTCAAAATTTCAACATTCGAGCAATGAATGTTAATCTGGTTGCAATTCATTCCATACAAAGTCTACATCATAATTTATGGCACGACTACCAAAGTTGCTCCATTTTCTCAACAAATGATCAAGGGTGCTCCTTGTGCAAGAAGCCCTTCAACTACAAATGGATTTAGGTTGGATTCAAGATTATCGTTAAGTGGATGATTATCAGATCAACATGGTCCAAATCTTTGACATTCGCATAATGAATACCAGTTTATTCAAATTGCACTCCAAGCACGTCGGACTTAGATTCTTATCGATGCACGATTATCGGAACTACAGAGGTTGCTCTGAAGGTAATCAATGATGTGCATCAGTGCAAAGAGATCTTCAAGCTTTATTGGACCATTGGTGGCTTCTAATTTACATGGATGAAGAAACTGGTCAGATTAGTCTTAATAATGGTACTTCGGCTAAAAGAAAAACTTTCGACGCCAGAGTACAAGACTCAGATAAAGTTAAGATGCATCGTATACAAAGTGGATACGAAATTTTTCCACCTCACAATTATGAACATTACGAGGTCTGCTAAACGGATAAACGAGGATGTATCTTAGTACGCATGGGTCTACATGATCAAATGGAGCAAGGTGTCACTTGTTTGCAAGTGTCACAGATCAACATGATACAGGATGTTCCAACAGTTGAAAGCAATTCCATATAAATACGGACCAACAATCATGGATGGAGGAAAGGAAGTACCCCTACCATATCTTGTCAATGTCGATGATATCAGAAGAGTCACTAGAAGTTAATGAATATTTAACTGAGGAGTTGAAGAAACTATGAAAGGAAAGGAACCTCAAGCTGAGGTCATCAACCCGTCAGTGGGTAAGACAAGTAATCCAGAGCCTGCAACAAAGGATAAAGACAAAATCCTCATGCTCATCAAGAGAAGTGAGTATTACATTGTGGATCAATTAATACAAAATCCTTTGAGAATTTTAGTGTTATCCCTTCGGCTCGGCTCAGAAGCTCACCGAGAAGCATTACAAAGGGTTCTAGAGCAAGCCTTCATAAAACCAGACGTGACCGTGAATCAATTTGATGGTATCGTCTCCAACATCACTAATTTCAACAATTTGGGATTTAATGACGATGATCTTCCTGAAGAAGGAAGGAATCACAATATGGAATTAAACATTATTATTATCTATGGTGGTGATGCTCTAGCCAGCGTACTAGTAGACACAGTTTCATCTTCGAATGCAATGCCAAGGTCCACTCTCCCAAGATTGACTATTCAAGGTCCTCCTATGAGAAAAAATGAGGTCGTAGTCAAATCATTTTATGGATATCGAAAAGGAGTTATCGGCGAAGTATATCTTCCCATAATCATTGGACCTCACACCTTCCAATTACATTTCAAGTCATGGATATTCGCGTGGCATACATTTGTTTACTTAGCCAACCATGGATTCATGAAGCAGAGGCAGTGATCTCCACACTTCATAAAAAATTGAAGTTTGTGAAAAATAACAAATTGGTAATAGTATTTGGGGAACTGCCCTAATTGTTAGCAACTTATCCTCATTCTCATATTTGGAACCATAAGATGTCATTGGAACTCAGTTCCAAGCTCTCTCTCAAAAAACAACGAGGATTAGTTGGAAATAGTAATGCCAATCACTTCCTATAAAGATGCTCTCCAAGCCCTGGAAAGCAACAATATCAAAGTTTGGGTTCAAGTTATAATTCTCATCATTAATGAATCCAAAAAAGGTCTTGTTTGTTCTTCAGCAACAACTAAACCTACGGGAAAGGACGGAAACTTTGGTCCTATTAAAAAAAATCGTAGTGGAGGTTTCCTTCACCCAATCTCTCAAGAGGTTCATACCATCGAGGAAAAAAATTCGGAAGGCTCCGAAGATCCCGAGGACGAATGGAAAACATACTTCAATGAGGAAGGATACATTTCTCAGGACGAAGTTGTTAGATTTATTAATTCAGCGTCACCCTTAGGGATTCGATGGGCTTAACATCCCAACCCATGGCGCTTAATAGGCGCAGTCCCTTGAGGGCTCTATACTATAAGGAAATAAAGTTGCGCCTTCACTAACAGCAATTGCTTTTAGTGCAGTGGTAAGCGCTTGATCCTACAAGTGGTATCAGAGCAAGGTCATGGGTTCGAATCCCCCCGGATGACACTGGGGGGGAGATTGTTGGATTTATTAATTCAGCGTCACCCTTAGGGATTCGACGGGCTTAACATCCCAACCCATGGAACTTAATAGGCGCAGTCCCTTGAGGGCTCTATACTATAAGGAAATAAAGTTGTGCCTTCACTAACAGCAATTGCTTTTAGTGCACTGGTAAGCGCTTGATCCTACAGAAGCATGCAAGCCATTTGACTTGCCGATCTCCATTTCAAAGTATATGCCAAAAACAGAGGACAGAGAAATCTCTGAAGTACTTGTTACTCCTCACAACTCATTGGAAGACACTCCAATAACAAACAACTTTGATTGTACATTCGAAGAATCAATGGACAATCTACCCATATGTGAATCTTATTAGGAAAATTTGAGAGACATGCAACATTATCTTGATGAGTCTTCAAGGGTCGCAGGACAAGACTTCCTCAACTTTGCACCACCATAAGTGAATGTCATTACTGAATATGACTCTGCAATTCCTACAGAAACGCGGGACACCTTGGGAAAAACAATTGGAAAATACGATTATCTCATAAAGTACACTGCTCTCGCAAGTTCTCGAAACGATATCAAATACATTCAATCAACTGAATGGGAAGAATCTCCTGAGAGCATCGATGAAGAAACAACTGACAATATCTCGCACGATCAAGTTGCATGGAAGGAAGAATCTGTTGATCCTCATTCACCAGAAATTAATGTCATCACAAAAGAAGACTCAGGTGATTCTATCCAACCTTACAAAGAATCGTTGGAAACAGGCTATTAGACAGGCATATCAAAGTACAAATTATTTTCTTTCAGGCTATTAGACAGCATATCAAAGTACAAATTATTTTCTTTCATGGATGGATTTTCGGGCTAGAACCAGATAAAAAGGGCACCCTAAGACATGGAGAAAACATCTTTCATCACACCCTAGGGCACCTTCTGTTACAAAGTAAAGTTGTTCAAATTAAAGAATGCTGGTGCTACCTATCAAAGGGCAATGGAAACTCTCTTTCATGACATGATGCATAAAGAGATCGAAGTATACGTCAACGATATGATCTCCAAGTCAAAGACCAAAGAGTAACACGTTGAACATCTGTAAAAATTGTTCCAACGTCTGAGAAAATATCAACTACGACTTAATCCTAACAAGTTCACCTTTAGTGTCTGATTAGGAAATCTCCTGGGATTCATCGCCAGTCAGAAAAGAATTGAAGTCGATCTTGACAAAGTCAAGGTTGTTCAAGAAATGCCTGCTCCGAAAACAGAGAAACAGGTACGAGGATGCCTGGGACATCTCAATTACATCTCAAGATTCATATTCCTCATGACTGCAACATATGCGCTAATATTCCAACTTCTCTGGAAGAATCAAAGTCATGAGTGGACAGAAGACTTCCAGGAAGCCTTTGAAAAGACCAAAGAATACTTGTTGAAGTCACCAATTTTGTATCATCTAGTTGAAGGCAGACCATTAATCATGTACCTCACCATTTTGGAAGAAACCAAGGGATGTGTACTTGGCCAGCAAGACAAAACAAATAGAAAAGAATACGCTATTTACGAACTGAGCAAGAAATTCACCGATTATGAAACTCGATACATAATGCTAGAGAAAACTTGTTGCTCTCTAACTTGGGCAACTAAATGTCTTCGCCAGTATATGATCTGTCATACTACTTGGCTCATTTCGGAAATGGATCTGATCGAATATGTGTTAAAAAATCCTGCATTAACAAGACGAATCACTCGTTGGAAAATGTTGTTATCAGAATACGACATTGTGTATCACGCGCAGAAATTCATCAAAGGAAGTATCCTAGATGATCATTTGGATCATCATCCCATCAGTAATCAGGATCTAGTTACATTTGACTTCCCAGACAAAGATGTCATGTATCTTAAGATGAAAGATTGTGACGAACCACTACCAGACGAAGGACCTAAACCAGGATCCCTTTAGGTACTAATATTCGAAGGAGCCGTTAATTCTTATGGAAATGGGATTGGGGCAATCATTGTTACTCCAAATAGAACCCATTTTCCATTCATTTCCATATTAACATTCAAATGTACAAACAACGAGGTTGAGTATGAAGCTTGCATCATGGGTCTTGAAAAAGCAATTGATCTCAAGATCAAGAATTTACATGTGTACAGAGATTTTTCCTTAGTGTTCAATTAGATCAAAGGAGAATGGGAAAAACGGCAGCAGGGACTGGTCCCTTACCGAGATTATGCAAGGAGATTTCTGCCATTTTTCAACAGAATTGATTTCCATCACATCCCTCGTGAGGAAAATCACATGGCTGACGCGCTTGCTACTCTTTCTTCCATGATCACAGTTGATCGATAGAATGACATCCCAAGAATTGACATTATGCGCCTAGACAGATCGACATACATCTTCATGATAGAAACTTCTATTGATGGCAGACCTTGGTATTACAACATTCAACAATTCCTATAGAAAAGGAATACCCATTTGCATCATCAAGAAAAGACAGGAAGACCCTCCAAAGACTGGAAGGAAACTTCTGCCTTAACCAACATATACTTTATAAGAGAAACTTTGACATGATTCTACTCAGATGTGAAGACGAGCGCGAAGCAGAAATACTCATGAAAGAAATTCATGAAGGATCTTTTGGTACTCATACCAACGAATATATGATGGCTAGAAAAATACTCCAAGTAGGATAATATTGGCTCATAATGGATGCAGATTGCCGCAAATATGCATGGTGATGTCATAATTGTCAAATTTATGCTGATAAGATTCATACGCCTTCGACACTTCTCAGGACTCTCTCTTCGCCATGCCCATTTTCAATATTGGAAATTGACATGATTGGAAGATCGAACTCAAAGCTTCAAATGGACATCGGTTCATCCTGGTAGCTATAGATTACTTCACCAAATGGGTCGAAGCAACATCATACGCCAATGTAACTCGACAAGTAGTCGTCCGATTTATCAAAAACAATATCATCTGCCGTTACGGTATTCCAAGTCAACTCATTACTGATAATGGGTCCAACTTGAACAACAAAATGATGAAGGAATTATGCGCAGAGTTCAAAATTGAACACCATAATTCATCTTCTTATTGGCCAAAGATGAATGGTGCAGTGGAAGCCGCCAACAAAAATATCAAGAAAATTGTCTCGGAGATGCTCGTAACATACAAGGATTGGCACGAGATGCTCCCTTATGCACTTCATAGATATCGAACTTTCGTTCGCACTTTAATAGGGGTAACCCTTTTCTCACTAGTATATGGCATGGAAGTAGTGCTCCCCGTAGAAGTTGAGGTCATATCATTAAGGATATTGGTGGAGGCTAAACTAACCGAAGTTGAGTTGTGCCAAAGAAGATTCGACGAACTCAATCTGATAGAAGAAAAGAGAATGACTTCCCTCTGTCACAGTCAGTTATATCAGCAACGGATGAAGAGAGCATTCAACAAGAAATTTCGACCTTGTATCTTCAAAAAAGGATATATTGTACTCAAGAAAATCCAATCATTTCTCACCAAATCTCGAGGCAAATGGACTCTGAATTATGACGGCCCCTATGTGGTCAAGAAAGCCTTCTTAGGCGGTGCCCAGATACTCACAACAATGGACCGTGAGGAATTCACTTATCCCACAAATGTTGATGCAGTCAAGAAATACTTTGCTTAAAAGTAAAAAAACACAGTAACTCGCTAAGTTTAAAACCCGAAAGGGCGAGTTAGGAAAAAATAAGTGTCTCGGTGGATTGAAACCCCAAAAGGGTTATCCAGGAAATAAATTAGAGACATTCAATATATATATATCCCGCTAGAGAAATCTATGAAAAATGTTAGGGATTCATGGCAAGTAACTGCATCCAACCAGATTGGATTATCAGAAGAAAGTCACTCATTGAAGTCATCATAAGTAGAAGCTCTGAAGACTCTGAACTCAGAATTGGTAGAAGGATAAGGATTATTATATTTCAATGTAGCTCTTTTCCCAATAAATTACCATTTTCTATTTTGTAAATACTTTGTGGAATTACGCCTTCGGCTTATTACCACCCTATTCAGAAAACGACTTTTAGGACTCGGTATGGACATTATGGGTATGTAGTGATGCCATTTGGATTTACTAATGCACCTGGTGTATTCATGGAGTATATGAATCGGATATTCAATGATTATTTGGACCAGTTTGTGGTTTTCTTCCTTGATGACATTCTAATCTATTCTAATTCAGAGGAAGAGCATGTTGAACATCTACGGATTATGTTGCAAGTGTTGAAAGAGAATAAGCTTTATGCTAAATTGTCAAAGAACGAGTTATGGTTGAAAGAGGTAGGTTTTCTTGGTCATGTTATTTTAGGTGATGGTATTGTTGTGTATCCATCCAAGGTAGATGCAGTTCTATAGTGGGAGGCCCCAAAGTCGGTGACTGAGATTAAAAGCTTTTTGAGACTAGTCGGTTATTACCGTATGTTCATTGAAAGTTTTACGAAGTTGGAACTTCCGTTGACCCAGTTAACTTGTAAGGGTAAAGCATTTGTGTGGGATATCCACTATGAGCAGAGTTTCATTGAGCTGAATAAGAGGTTGACTACCACTCTAGTTTTGATTTTTCCTAAACCAGATGAACCATTTGTGATGTATTGCGATGCTTCTTTGATGGGTTTGGATGATATGTTAATGTAGTACGGTCAAGTGGTAGCATATGATTAGGGGAAAACGGTCGATGGTAAACAAAGGATCTTATCTCAAACTCAAAGGCTTTTCTTTCTCGTCGCGACAGTTGAGAATTCATAAGAGGAATTATCCTACCCATAATTTGGAACTAGAAATAGTAGTATTCGTATTGAAAATTTAGAGGCATTATTTGTATGGTTCCAGATTTGAGGTGTATAGTGATCATAAGAGCTTGAAGTATCTTTTTTTATCACAAGGAATTAAATATGAGGCAAAGACGATGGTTATCATTCTTGAAGGATTATGATTTCGGCTTAAACTATCATCCTGATAAAGTTAATGTTGTGGTTGATGCTTTAAGTCAGAAGACTTTTCATATGTCAGCTATGATGGTTAGAGAGTTATAATTGATTGAGCAGTTCAGAGAAATGAGTTTGGTTTATGAAGACACATTGCAAAGTGTGATATTGGGTATGTTGAAGATCAACAATGAATTTCTTGATAGTATCAGAGAGGGTCAAAAGTTGGGTGTAAAACTAGTGAATTTGATGACTGGAATTGATCAAGTAGAAAACAATGATTTCATAGTGGATGAACAAGGTGTTTTGAGGTTTCGTGATAGGATTTGAATTCCTGATGATTCTGAGTTGAAAAGAATGATTCTGGAAGAAATTTATATGTGTAGCTTGAGTATCCATCAAGGAGCTATAAAGATGTATCAGGACTTGAAGAAAATATTTTTGTGGCCCGGAATGAAACGGGATGTAGCATAGTTTGTGTATGCATGTTTGACTTGTCAAAAGTCGAAGGTGGAACATCAGAAACCTGTTGGTTTGATGCAACCATTAGATATCCCATTGTGGAAAGGCCTAATACTCCAAGAGGACGTGATACGATTTAGGTAGTTGTGGATATACAGACAAAGTCGGTGCATTATATTTCGATTAATATCAGTTTTCCTTTACAGAGGTTTGGCAGAGATTTATATTCATGTGATTGTGAAGTTGCATGGAATTCCTTTGAGTATTGTGTCGAATAGATATTAGAGGTTCACTTCCATATTTTGGGAGAGTTTGCAAGAAGCATTGTGTTTGAAGCTGAGGTTGAGTTTTGCTTATCATCCGCAGATGGATGGACAGATAGAGAGAACTATACAATCTTTGGAAGATTTGTTGAGGGCTTTTGTGCTTGACCAAAGAGGTTCTTGGGATAGCCATTTTACATTGATTGAATTCACGTATAACAATAGTTACCATTCTAGTATCGTAATGGCACCTTTTGAAGCTTTGTATGGTCGAAGATGTCAGACGCCTTTGTGTTGGCATGAGTCCGGTGAAAGTGTAGTGCTTGGACCTGATATCGTCCAGCAGGTTACTGAGACAAAAAAATTGATTCAAGAAAAGATGAAAACTTCACAGAGTAGACAGAAGAGCTATCATGATAAGAGAATGAAGGATCTTGAATTTCAAGAAGGAGACCATGTGTTTATGAGAGTTACTTAGGTGACCGTTGTTGGGTATGCTTTGAAGTCGAGAAAGCTTACTCCTTGGTTTATTGGTCTGTATTATATTTCTGGAAGAGTTATACCTGTTACCTATAGATTGGAGTTACCTCCGCTTTTTTTGAATTTTCATGATGTATTCCATGTTTCGTAACTTTGGAAGTATGTTCCAGATCCGTCACATGTGATTCTGATGGATGAGGTGGAAGTGAGATATAATCTTATAGTTGAAGCTTTACCAGAGAATATCAATGACCGCGAAGTGAAGCAACTGAGAGGCAAGGAGATCTTTCTCGTGAAGGTAGTATGGGGAGGTGCTTCCACTGGGAACATGACTTGGGGATTAGATAGCAAGATACGAGAGTCGTATCCGAATTTGTTTGTATCAGGTAAATTTTCGAGGACGCAAATATTCTAAGTGAGGGAAGAGTTGTAACGCCTCGTTTTCCATTTAATTATTATTTGCGAAAATAATTATAAGATTTTGTGATCGATTGTGAACTTTGGTGCATTTTAGTTGTGTTTAAGTACCTGTAGTAGGGCTAGTGGCCTTAAGAACAAGTCTTGGGGTTAGTAGGGGTGTATAACTAAAAGCGTAGAGAATTGGTGGTGTAGAGAGTAAGATTAATTAACCTATTTTTAATTAATTAGTATTTATCAACCATAGTGTAATATGGATATTAGTACAATTATATAAGTGATGAGAGTTATTATTATTATTATTATTATTATTATTATTATTATTATTATTTAGTAAGATGGATCAAAAATATTAATAATAATAATATAATGGGATATATAGACAAAATAATTAGATGTGTAGAGGTGTGGAGGACATTGTGGTAATTGTAGAAGGATAAGTGAGGGTAAATAAGGTAAACCATAGTTGGGGGTTTATGTAAGGATTTAGGGAATGGGGAAGTCAGTTTCATTCTATGTAAAAGTGAAAGCAAAAGGAAAAGAGGTGAAAAGAGGCTAGGGCAAGAAGAGAGAAAGAATCCATTAGAGAAGAGGAAAGCTCATCAATACAAAGTAAGGGTGGGTTATTTGATCTCTTAAGGGGTTTATAATGTATGTATTTTGGTAGAAAATCATTAGGTTAAATCCATGAGAATGTTGATTGTTGGTTGATTGGAATTTTATGAAGAATCCATGACTTAAGGGATTGAAATTGATGAAATTGTTGTACTTTGATTGTTTTGTTGAAATGCATATGTTTGGTATAGGTTATAATGGCATAATCTATGAAATATTTGAGTTAAAAACCAGTTTAAGAGTGTAGAACCGTGGTGGGGAGGATGATGTTATCACAGGGTTTTTTGTGGGGAAAATCGTGTAGGGCGCTTAGCGCAATTGGGCGCGCTTAGCATGGTCTGGAAGATATTCGCCCCCTCGGGGTAGAAGCGAGTGCGCTTAGTGCGAGATGGAGCTCGCTTAGCGCGGGGTACTGGAGAGAATAACGTGATTCTTTGCTGAAATTAATTGAAAACATGTATTTTATGTTGTAGTGATGTTATGTTGTTGTTGTTGTAAAAGTGTTGCTATGTGTTAATGCCTTGTGTTTGTGTTCATTGATGTTTTGATATGATGAACCGTGAAATGCAGAATTTAATTGTGCAAAGATGTATGGTTGTTGTGGAAGTATGATGATGCACGTTTGGATAAATGTACGTTGGTTGTTGTAAGATAGTGATGTGATGTAGTGACAATATGCTACATGTATGCATTGATTTTATTGTTGCATGTTGTCATTGAAAGTGCATAACATGTTTCATGAGTAGTGGGATGATGTGTGCCCATGTGGGGTGTTAGCTTTTATTCGGATTCCTTGTAATGAAATTGATGTTGTTGTTGAGGATATTGTATGCCCATATGGGGTATGAGCAACTACGAATGTCGTGTGTCCATGTGGGGTATGATCAATTATGGATGTCGTGTGACCATGTGGGGTGTGAGCGACCTAAATAGATGTTCCGATGGGAATTGTGATCATGAAACGGGGATCAAAATTGGTACCATATGCATTGAGTCTAGTTGGTGTCTCATTGCATTCTATGATAGTTGTGTTGCATTATGCTTTGTATGGTTATCTGTGTTTGTGTTGAAGTGTGTGATTCTTGTTGGAAGTTGTGACTTGGGTGAATTACTTAATGATTTATACTTTTATATTTATATCATCTTTTTCTTTTGTTGATTTGAGAATCTCACCCCTTCTCTGTTTGGTGATGCTTTATACGACATCCTGCAGATAATCAAGAGTATCGTGGAAGTCATGGTCGGTGAAAACGAGGTGCTTCACTTTAGTTGGCGTTTGCTCTGATATGTAATATTAGGAGTCGGGATCACTTTTATGCTTATTTTATTTTGTTAAAGAATTTTGATTTTACAGTTTCGAAAATTAATATTTTGGTCATTTGGAATCGTTATCTTTTATATTCGAAATGATTAATTTCCGTTGCGTAATAAAGATAATTTTGTTGGATTAAAATTGGTATTAATTTCTGTTATTTCTATTTATATGTTACATGTCTTGAAAATGAGCAAGTATTTATTGAAAGTAATGCCCTTTATTTTGAATTGTATTATTTTACTCGGATCATTCGATTAAATTATGTGTCGGGATTTAGGGTGTTACAATACTAATTGGAGTGAAATATGGGCAACAACTTGTTTCATATTATGGTTTTGGAGGAATCAAAGGTAGCATGTGGATGACTATGTCCTTCCCACCAATTGGACATAAGAGGTTCATATGAAAATCAACAACTACCAAAAAAGTCTTGGTCACCTACAAAGACTACAAAGAAGACAACAAATCATTCATCATGTCAATTGATCTCCACCTAACGAAGATTGGATAAGGTTGAATACTAATGGAATGATAAAATGAAATAGGAAAATAGGGTGTAGGGGATTATTTAAAAACTGAAACCGACCGCAAAAGATATTATTTATATTGTTTTTCAGATTAGGCTGGATTGGGTAAATTTTGAAGTTCAATACACATACCCATTAGACATATATCATTGTTAGTAAAGATTGAAGAAACCCTAGTTGTTTCCTTTTCCATTTGCTTTCTTTGATTCAACAACCTCGTTGTTTCATTTCTTCTCAATCTCATAAAATTGATTTTGATTTAGTTTGTTTCCTTGCTTATTTCATCTCTTCTATATCTTATATCACTGAATTTGATCTGGTTTGTTTCCTTGGTTTTCATATCATTGATCTGATTTATGCGTTTTTGATTAAAATTTCCATCTTGAAGATAAAATTCAATTTTCAAAAAGAAGAAAGATCTGAAGAGGTGAATCACATTAAATAAATTTCAAGATGAACATGTTACTACAAAGATTGCAAGATCTGAATATTTTGTTTATTCAAAATTGTAATAATAAAAACAGAGAATTTGTTCGAATCTGAAAAGAAAAAGAAAAAAAACAAAGATCTGTTAAAATCTTGGAATAATAAAAACAAAGATTTAAGTATTAATTTTTTTCTGTGAAACCATTATTATTTTTGCTACATCGAAAAAACTTATTCACGTAAATGAACTGATTGAATCTGAATCCGACAAAACCGAATCCTAAATCAGTAAGAAATTGGGTCTATGATGATCACCCATGGATTGGGCCGATTTGGAGGTTTGGGCCTGAACCGATGCCCAACCCTAATATGTTAGATTAATTTGAAATATTAAAATGGAAAGAAAGAGAAAAATAAAAAAGTTGAAAATTAATTAACCTTTTGACTAATGGTTATTGAAAAAATGGAATTCTTTTGACTTATTGTTATTAAAAAAATGAAAGTCTTTTTATTTTATTATGGGTAAGTTTGTTTTCCCTTTAAAAAATGGATTTTTTTTTTGTATTTTTTAAAATAAATTTTGTAAAACCGGTTTTCAAAATATTACAAGTTTTTTAATATTCATTTTTTTTAAAATTGGAAGACTAATTTTGACATCTTAAAACATAAATAGACATTATTGAAGATCAAAACATAGTCGAAATCACAATTTTGAAAAAAGTTGTATCTCGAAAATGATTTTTATGAAAATCTATTTGAAATAGCTTCAAAATTAAGTGATTTTTTGAAATTTTGATATCCAATTTTTTTTTTCAATAAAATGATAAAATATCTAAAATAACTTTTTAAGAATAATTATTCAAACAAAACTTTCATTTGAAACTTTTATAAAAAGTTTCTTTGTAAATATTTTTTTCACAAAATTATGTTACTCTAAAAAAATTATTTTAAAGAAAAACCAATTTTAAAGAAAACGGGTCATATATATTTATATGTGATGGTACATACATGCTGGTATTCTAAAATGTTGAAATAAGGTATGGTTTTGTGGAAGTAAAATACAAAGTAAGATGTAGTATGAAGAAAGAATCTAAATGAAGGGGCTTACAAGCTTTCCTTGATAGATTTTCAATAACTATGATTTAGAAAAACTGAACCAGCTTGTTCAGTTCATGATAGGATATTGAGTAGTTATAATGAGCCTGGTTGATAAAAGTGATAGGGCGAAAGTAATATTGCAGAATCCGGCGGGGGCGATGGAGGTTGTAAAGGTGTTGCTTGTTGAGCATGAAAATAGTCTTTTAATCGTTAAAAAAAATCCACTTTATGGGAGGTCATTAAATACCCAGAAAATTTTTTAAAATTTTTTTGTTGTAGTCAACATTAATGGAATAAAATTGTGTCTTTCTCCACTCAAACCAAAGAGAATCATCATCAACATAGATTTGTCCAAACTTTTTTAGAAATCGTTACATCTTGAAAAGACTCATTTTTCTGAATCGACTCATTTTTCTGAATCGTTTCATCATTCGAATGAAGAAAAACTCATTTTGTACAACTGAAAGATTTGCTGAGTTTGGGTCAGCACCAGATTTGGAAGCGAACAGTTTCCTGGTCTGGGTACATATTCACTTCATTTCCTTCAAAACATTACTACTATTTTCTATTTCTAATTTCACTATTTTAATGTCAATTTGTCAACATAGCAAAAATGGGTTTCGTGTTTCTCTTGTCTAACAACGTTGCCTCCAATGGCAAGGTCTTTTCCCTCGGCTGAATTCATATTTTGGTTTTTTTTTTTAAGTATTCTACTCTTAATTTAACATTAGCTTGAGGTTCAATTTAAATTGCTTATATATCATTATATCATTATAGATGTTTTGCTTACATACGAATTACTCTAGTTTTTGTGGTGAAATCATGGTTTTTGGAATCTTTTGGGTGGAAGGTGATTGGTCTTGATTTCTCAAAGGAATTACTCTAGTTTTTGTGGTGAAATCATGGTTTTTGGAATCTTTTGGGTGGAAGGTGATTGGTCTTGATTTCTCAAAGGAAGGGTGGAAGGTGATTGGTCTTGATTTCTCAAAGGAACAATGTGTGGGTGTGTTAGGGTTAATTTGGGATCCTTCATTTGAAATTAAGGTTAAGAGTTTTGAGAATTAATAAATTTAGTTAGTAAATTTACTCCAAAAAAAATGCATCAATGATAAAATAACATTTATGGTGACTTTTATGTCCTTGTTCGAATCCAGGCAAAAGTTAACACAGTTAGTTAAAAAATTGAAAGAAAAAACTAACATAACCCTTTTTGAACAATTAAAGGACTAATTTGACACTTTTTAAAGATAAGGGACCAAATTGAACCTCAAGATAGAGTTAAGGGACCAATTTTGCCTTAATTTTAACAATCAAATATATTCAAGAGATATACTGTATTTTTCAAATATTTCATACCGATTTTGAGGTCCCAACTTTTTTCCATAAATAACAGACAAGTGAAAACATGGAGAAGAGAAACGATGAATAAAAACTCCACAATTATTACACTTCAAATGGCAAAATAGCCACATACCCTTCTAACATACAATGAAAGCATCAATGCAAAATCATCTCATCTGCCACTTATTTTAATATACAATATTACATAACCTTGAAACAATATCTTCATGCAAGAAAAATCCGGCAAGAAAATAAAGCCTCTTTCTCCTACTTTGAATTATTGGCATCCAAAACATGAAAAGTTTTGGACAGAATATCAGCTGCTTGCTCAATCTCCTGTTCTGTTATAATCAATGGTGGAACAAGCCTAACAACATTACCTTTTCCAGCTGTCAATATTAAAAGCCCAGAGTTTCGGCAAGCGTCCACCAGCGGTGACGCGGGCACGTCTAAATCAATTCCTATTATTAGCCCGAAGCCACGAATCTCTTTCACATGGGGATTTCCTCCCAATTTCTGTTTTAGTAGTTCTTTGAAGTATAGTCCTTTCTTTGATACATCAGAGAGGAAATCAGGTTTTGATATTTTATTCAAAACGGCAAGAGCGGCATTGCAAATAAGAGGACCTCCTGCAAAAGTACTCCCGTGTTCACCGTATTTAATAGAAGAGGCAACTCGTTCGGTTACGAGGACGGCTCCAATAGGTAGGCCTCCAGCAAGAGGCTTGGCAAGTGTCATAATGTCCGGGAAGACTCCATATGCCTCATGAGCCCAAAGATGTCCTGTTCTACCTAAACCACATTGAACCTACAAAATCATAGAAATGATACATTACTGTTAAGAGAAAAATAGACAAATGAAACAATTGCAAATATGAGAAGTTATAAAAAAACTAAATGATGCACTCAGTAACTGCCATACGAGTACAACCAGATGCGAGATTAGATGGTGTGCATACCTCGTCAAACACAAGAAGTGTCCCAGTTTCATCACAAGCATTTCGCAGAGACTGTAGAAATTCTTTTGTAGCACTGTATATTCCCCCTTCTCCTTGGATTGGTTCGACAAAAACAGCAGCAATTTTGCCCTGCTGGATTAACTCTACAGCAGCTGGTGCATTTCCATACTCTACAAAGGTCACTCCAGGCATAACAGGTTCAAAAGGTGTTCTATACTGCACTTTACTTGTCAAAGCAACTGCGCCCATGGTTCTCCCATGAAAGGAACTGCTAAAAGCTATGAACTCGGTAGCTGGTGCTTTCCCTTCAGTACATGTGTGTCTCTGATATTTTCTTGAAAATTTAATAGCTGCCTCATTTGCTTCAGTTCCAGAATTTGAGAAAAATACACGATCAGCAAAAGAAGAAGCTACTAAACGCTTTGCAAGTTCTACCTGCATCAGTTTTTACAAAGTTACAGATACAGATAAAAAGCATTATTGCAACAATGTGCAAACATTTAGTTACAATATATGAAATAATAGAGATTATTGAACCAGACATAGATAATATTCAAATGAAAGCTGCATAGAACCAGAGATTCTTAATAGGCCTTTTTCACAGTATTCTAGTTTTACTTCTGTTAATGGAAATACAAAGAGTGAAGTAGGAATACAGAACCTGAAGTGTGACACTGTTGGAAAAAAATGTCCACCTAAAATTTCTAAACAAAAAAAAGGCGCAAAACAACTCTCCCTTAACCTTTAAAACAGAAGCCAATTGCAAAATTTCAATGAAAATCTATTTGACCCTTCAATTTCTTTATACCTCCATAATTTACAGCGGCAGCTATTTTTTTAAGTTCCCTTCCACCTTAACATCATATTTAGACTATAACTGTCTTTAACACCATCATATGTAATGGACAACTTACTTGTTAACGTTAAAACATGGACAATATAATTTACACTATGTTTTCCATTCTTTTCTATAATCGGTTCTAGTGGTCTACCCTTTTTCTCCACTGCTAGTTCGATAAAACTATAATTTATAGAATTTACAAGACTTGATATTTTTCAAGAATTACAGAACCATGTTTGAGATCACACCAGTCTAAAACTGTTTTGCATTAAAATCATTAAAAATATTTTATTTTCACAAGAGTCATCCAAATGGTTTTGAAGTCATTCTAAATGTTAGTAAAATAGTACCTACTTCAGAATCCCTGCAAATTAGCATCAACGCCAAATACAGACTAAAAAGGTATAAACAATTTAAACCCTTTCCAACCTCCTATACCATTACTGAATTTATTACCTTTTTAACACCACTCTCCCTTTTCTTTTACTACAACATCTCCATCACATTTCTCACTTCCCTTACTTTTTTCCCTTTACACTCTCCAAAAAAAAAAAAACTCACTGAAAAAATCCAAAAAAAAAACAGAAGAATGATAGCATGATGCATGTTGGCAATACCTGAGGAATAGTGAGATAAACATTGCTAGTATGAGTAAGTATCCCAGCTTGATCAACAACAGCTTTCAACCAATCATCATCCCCATGGCCAAGCGCATTCACAGCAATCCCACTACTCAAATCCAAATACTCATTCCCTTCAACATCATACAATTTACACCCTTTCCCTTTCTCAAGCACAACCGGCACCCTAGCATAAGTACCCACCAAGAACTTCGCTTCATCCTCAATCACCTCTTTTGTCTTCTTCCCTGACTCTACCCTTGCGTTGGGTGCTCCCACATCGACTCTAAGGGATGCGCTGGGCGGTGTTAGAGATCTAGGGTAAGGAAGATTTGGGGGAAAATGCTGGGTGTTGTTGAATTGGGTGGGTTTGAGTTTATTGGTGAATGAGGATTGAAATGATGAGTTGCTGGAACAAGTGTGTGAAGACATTGTTGAGATTGTTTCGATGATGCTTTTTTGCTGAGTGAGTGAATTAGGGTTTATGTATGATTTGATTTTGTTTTCTTTTTTAGCATTGTGGACGCGTGCCAAATGTAACACTCAACCAATTGAGGGACTCGGATTCTACGCAATATCATTATCCTTTTTCTTAATTTGGAAAATAAATATTTAATTTGTTTAGATCATTTAAGTATATGGTTGCTTAATTTTTAGGGAATGAATTCATCCAATCCAATTCACAACTTACTAAATTGTTTTTTAAAAGTAATCAATTGATTCATTAAGAATAAAATTTATTAAATTTATTTATTAGCATATTTTTAATAGAGCGACAATTTAAATTCTTGTTTTCTTTATTTTTGAAAAAAAAATATTTTATTTTTAAAAAAGAAATTATTTTTTCTTTATTATTAAAAAAATCAATTTTCTTAACTTTTAGAAGAAAAAAAATTAAAAACAATTTTTTTTTAAAAAAAATTTTTTTTTTTTTGAAAAAAAACATCAATTTTTATATTTTCGAAAAAATATATTTTTTTTGTATCTTCAAAAAGATCAATTTTTGGTGTTTTAGGAAAAAACGAAATTTTAGTTTTGTATTTTTCTGGAAAACATAGTTTTTGTATTTTGAGAAATATTTTTTGATTTTTTTGTATTTTCAAAAATAAAAATTTTGATTTTCAATATAAAATATTTTTTCAAAAAAATGGAATTTTGTATTGTAGAAAGAAAATAAAATTTTGTTCTTTAAATAAACTGATTTTTTGCATTTAAATCAATTTTTTTTTATTTTTGAAAAAAGATTGATTTTTTTTCAAGAAAAAAATCTTAGGTTTTTGTATTTTCCATAACAAACATTTTTTTTGAATGAAAATAGTTTTTTATCTTTTGGAAAAAAATTAATTTCTTTTGTATTTAAAAAAAATTATTTTATTTTTGAATTTTATATTTTTGAGAAAAATTAAATATTTTTTATATTCAATATAAATCATTTTTTTTAAATAATCTAATTTTTATATTTTACGGGAAAATATCATTTTTTTTTTGTTCTTTAAAAAATACCGATTTTTTTTATTTTAAAAAAATGATTTTTTTTGTATATTAAAAAATAATTATTATTATTTTATTTAAAATAGATCTAAGGAAGATAAAAGTTAAGGTATCAAAATAAATGGATTGAATGGATATAAATTAGATCGTTAACGAAAGGATCAAAACAATTCATCCGTGAAAATTAAAACTTGTCCCTCTACTTCTATATAATTTCAAATATTTCAATTTTGTCCTTTCAATATTTATTTAATTATTTTTAACTTTTACCGCGAAGTCAGATTAAAAAAATATTATTTTTTTACATTGGACGAGACGAATCGGAAGTACCATGGTAGGTTTTTCGGTTAAGAAATTTCAAAATCGAAAGTAGCCAAGATAAGTTATTTGGTTCACGAAAATCCTTCACCGGAAATAACACGTTTGTGTTATCCGGTTTAGGATTTTCTTAACCGAGTGTACTCTCTTGGGTTTTCTGGTTCGTATATTTTTTTTAAATTTTTAAATTTTAATTTTTACAATATCATTAAATAAAAAATTAATTAGTAATAAATGTGGATTTTGTGATCATTAATTTATTTTAATTGTGTTAAAAAATACTAATAAAGAGAGGGAAAAAAAACGTATAGTATATTGATTTTCCTTTATTATTATTATTATTATTATTATTATATATATATATATATATATATATATATATATATATATATATATATATATATATATATATATATATATATATATATTCACATCGTCTTTTTAGTTCTAAAAGAGTTTTTTTTTTAAATAATGAAATATACCATAATTTTCTTAACCGGACGTAGAACTTTTTTTTTTTAATAATAATAATTTTTAGTTGATGGATATCCACCATAAAAAAATTATCTTTTAATTTTTGAAAAAATGATCTTTTTTTTCAAAAAAAATATTAAATTTGAATATTTGAAAAAAAAAATTGAGAAAAAAATCAATTATTTTTATTTTAAAAAATCAATCTCAGATCATAACTGCTTGTAAAGGTAAAGGTAGCAAGGCTTTTTTCCTCAAAGCAACTTTCATTGAAACGGTCTATGAAAGTTGGCATATGAATGCTGGATGTTTTGGAAATACTATTAGTAGTATAAATATAGGTGATAACATCATATGAAGATGAGAAAAATAGACACAAAAAAATGGATTGAATTGTGTATGCCAAATCCTTTTTACTTCTAAACTAGAATTTATAATCTAAACAGAAGTTTAGAATCTGATTAACAAACTGCAGCGAATAAAACAACATAACTAAATAAATAGGGAAAGAACTCACATAAGTTAATATGGTTCCTCTTCAACTGAGAGTTTACCAGTCCCCTTGCAGCACAAGAGATTTCCATTATAATCAAACTGATTACAACTACTTATACCCTCGAGTAAATTGGATTTTGTATACATGAATTAACTAGTTAGAAATCTCAATTATTCTTCAAATATTTTGTTATCATCAAAATTTTGAGGATACATGGTATAAATCAAATTTGTTTCAACATCATAGACACTCTTGTTTATAGAGCTTGGTCAAACCACAAATTTAGATCGTATACTGCCACTCTCATGTTGTCTTAGCTTGTTGATTTGTTGTGTTTGTGGTATTAAGGATTGTATCATTTGATCGCCTTGTTTGTATTGTTTTTTTATCTTTATCAATATATTTTGTATTTAAAAAAGTCAATTTTTTATTTATGGAAGAAAAACACATCAATTTTTAATTTATTTTTGGGAGAAAATTTTTAATTTCGAAAAAAATTGAATTTTGTATTTTCGATAAAAATTAATTTTGTTTTTATTATTATGGTTAATAGTCATTCACCCCCTGCAATATAGACGTGTTTTGATGATGTCATATAGTTCAATTGTAGTTGTTTTTCTTCTTTTCTCTTTTCCCAATACTTGAATTCAAAAGTCTTTTCTTTCCCCCTAAACAATTCCTTATGATGTTCTCTCTCTTCCTCTTCTTCTTTCTCTTTTCTACTGTCTCTCTCTCCTTTACCTTTCTTCTCTTCTTCTTTCTCTTTTCTACTGTCACTCTCCTCTACCTCTCTTTTGTTACCTCTCTCTCTGCTACCTCTCTTCTCTCCTTCTTCTTCTTATTCTTAATCTTCTATATTTTTCTTCTCTCTTGTTTTTCTTAGGATTTTGTGAGGTTATTGAAACTGAAGTTGAAGCTGATATTCATACCTTCAGCTGATATTCTTACCTTCGATCTAGGGTTTGGTCATCATAGTTGTTGAATCGCTTATGTTCATTGAGACCAAAATAATTTTTCTAACTTAACTCTAATTTCATCTGTCAGGAAAAGAAGGAACAAGGTGTTACAGAGGACAAATTAATACTTTTAAAGGGTGTTAGTGGTGCTTTCAGCCCCGGTGTTCTCACAACTTTGATGGGTGTGTGATGGATATTCAGCTATGGATGTTACAAATACCATTGGTATGAATCTAACAAACCAAAATTTGAAGCAATTTTCTTTCCTTTAGTTTCTATTAATGTTGCAACAACCATAACTATGATTGATAGAAATGGACATGTCCCTATTCTTTGTAGATGTGTTATTCCCATTTCAGTTTTGGTTATTTTTTTAGCAAATGGAACAAATACATGGTTGTAGAGTGGTGCAAGGATCATGATAAAGACGACAGTAAATACATGTAGTGAAGCTGAAGGGACTTTGAATGAACCAAGAATTGTGTTCATTGTGGATGATTGTTGAACTGAAAATGTTGATACTTGAGCTAAACAACACTTTTGCATTACTTAAAAGCAATTTTGGTGTTGGCTGACCATATGGTAACGATTGATTCATGTCTGGATTGCTTCCTTTGGTTTTCATGAGGAAACATTAGTTTCTTGCTGATTTTAGATATTATTATGTAGACCTATTCCTAGGGTGTCCAAAGTGAAATTATGAGAAAAGTTTATGGAGCTTTCAAAGCATATCGAATCTAAGTATAAATTTCTTTTCATCTTCGATGTTTTTTCAGGTGAAGGGTGTAAACACCCCAAATTTGCCCTCACTTTTCCTCACACCATGGCTTGTGATCTTTCATTTTTGTTTTAACATAAGCATTACATCTCATATTGCATATTTGCTTCACTGCATAGTTCCATTTTCATCTGCATCTAGGGTTTGTGATCTGAGCAATCCAAGAATCAATCTGAGCCATCCCAATGGTATTGAAGCTTTCCAAGAGGGTCCATGTGTATTCTATGATCATAATATACTCCCCAAAGTTCACGAAAGTCAAGAGATCACAAAGAATAGCAGAGGCATGGAAGCAGAGTTAGGATTTTCCTACACAGATGACCAAAATTAGGGTTTTGGTTTCAGAGGCCTTAACTCCAAAAAATTTGGCCATTCTTGTTTCTAATGTTCTTAATATGTTATAAAGATCATGTCTACCAAGTTTGATGAAGAAATTCATTGTGGAAGTCATCTGATCATTGGGTAACTTCTTGAGCAAGTTAAGTCAAAATCAGGGCATCTGAGGCCCCCAACAAGGGTTACCAAAGGATCATTTTCATCAAATTGAAGTTCTATGATCTTTATTTGATCTTAGAAGTGGTTGGAAGTTCACAAGATTGAATAATTTTGAGCCAATTGCAAACTTGCCATGTTTGGAAATGACTTGTAATGGAAACTTTCCATTTTGGGAAAGATTTTCAACCTCCTCTTTCATGACAAAAAATGCTTCAAATGAAAATTCTTGGGCATGAAAGTTGTAGATTAGGTCTTTCCCTTTTCAAAAAGTACAAGAACGTGTTTAGATTCATCCTAGAACTCAAGATATGGCCTTTCAAAGTTGGCAAAAATCACATAATTTTCATGTTCATGTCAAAGAGGGATTTATGCAATTTTGAGTTTCAAGCTTCTAAGTGACCTCTAATCCACTCAATTATGTCACAACATGCTAATGCAACATTCCGAGATCAGAATTGGCCCAAGGATTGAAGCATTTCATGGCTTGATTCACAAGAAACTTCAAAGTTGGAAAGTTGCAAAACACATGACATCTCTTCATCCAAGCCTCCCAACTGCAATCTTTTGATCCAAGGGCCATCCACAAACTCTGTTGAGGCCAAGACACCCCTTGAAACAGCTCTGCACCATGCCCATACCTCAAGAACACAAAGTTGACATTTTTGCAACTTGGCCCATACCAATCAAGTTGTGCCACCGCCCACTCTCTGACCAATCCCAACCTCTTATGCAAACCCTAAGGAGCTCATTTGATAACACATTCAAGCCTGAAACATTGGAGAGCTCATGATTCACAAAAATTGTCAAAACCTTCCCTTCTTAAAAACTCAAAACACAGCCATCAAACTTCAAAACAAACTTCACCAATCATCTACAAATCACTCATAAAACACAAAGCAACCCTCAAAATGGCCTGAAACCTCCCAAATCAAAAATACGATTTCTGCAAAACCAGAACCAAACACTTCAAAATAGCCATCACAAGCTTGTTCTAAGCTTCTCATTAGCTTCAGGGGTTCCATTGGGGTTGATTTGCATCAAAGGAAATGTCAGAAAGCTCCAAACTGAAAAGCTTCAACTCAGGTATACCTCAAGAACAAATTTTCCAGAAACCCTCTTTTAAGTTCTAGAATGATTCTATATGTTCTCTAGGTCACACTGATATGTTTAGTTTTGAAAATGATTGAGAAATGAGCATGTATGGCTATTCTGAAAGTTTGCCCGAAAATCATGTTTGCTTCGATTCTTGCTTTTGATGAAATATAAATGTTATATGATGATGAATTCTTGCTTAGGGGGTTAGAAGATCATTTCTGGAGCTTTAGAGCTTTTAATTTGACCTAGGGAAGAAGTTGAGATTTTGAGTGGACGGAGATAGCTCCGGTCACCTGAAAATCATTAGAACCCTAATTAGGGTTAGCTGCCCAGATTCATTCCTGACCTTTGGATCAGGAATATGGTTAGCGCGCGTACGACTCAGATTAGCTCACTTAAGTTTAATCCTGATTAATTAAATTAATTATATTTAATTAGCTAGTTTGAATGTGGACCTTTGGATAGCGCGCCAGTCAATTCCCACCTTTTTCATTCAAATCTCAGCCATTGGATGCGCTGACTTTTCTTTTTATTCAATTTTAATTCATTTTATTTTATTTTATTTTCATTTCATTTGTTTAATTTATAAAAAATATCAAAACACTTTCAAAAAATATGATTTCTTGCATTTCTGTTTTAAATATTTTTCTCAACCTGAAAATAAGTTTTATTTTATTTTTTGCATTAAAAAAGTATTTTTAAAATATTTAAATGTTATTTTTAATTAATTAATGGAATTTAATTAATTAAAAATACATTTAGGTTTCTAAAAATCACAAAAACAATCATGAACCATTCCAATACATTTAGAAACATTTTCAAACTCTTAATACAAATTTCTTTTTAGGTTTGATCATAATTTCATAATTTTCTTTGAATTAGGGTTCTTTAAAAATCACATTTTCTAACCCTAACTTTGAAAAATCATTTCTGCCTAACCAAGAAGAATTTGAACTTGATTCTTTTTGCATTGTTTCACATATGTAGTTTCTAGGTTATTTTCCTCATGAATCTATCTTTCATTTTCAAATTGATTTTCATTTTTCTTTGAGAATCACCCAAAAACCCTAGTAAACTTAGAAAAATCATAACCTTCAATAGGTTTAGCTTCTGACCTTCTACTTCGGGGTTTGAACTTGTATATGTTTAGGGTTTGTTTGAGATTGATTTAAATTTTTTATCATGTTGTATGCTTCTGTTTTGTCCATTTGCATCTCATATGTTCATAAAACCCTAATTTCTCATGTTCATTTACATCCACTTTGCATATTCATCATCATGTGAACTTGCCATGACATTCCAAGCATTCATATGTCATATTAGACATCTTAGGACATGTTAGAACATTGCTTGATCATTTCTTCATTCATTTTCTATGTCTTGCATTCATTTCATTTCATAAACATCCATGTGTTTTCAAGCTTCCAAGCATGCTTTCATGACATCCCATCTTTGTATGATCATTCATATGCATATTGTATGGCTTTGCATCATCTCATATGCCATTTTCATTGCATAATCACTTCTGACTTTGGTCATTTCATCTCATTTCAATTCATTTCTTTATGCTTTATGCCTTATGCATTCATACTAACTTTTCAGGAACTTTTGGTAAGTTATTTGGGAGGTGGATTTTCCTTCACTTCCCACTTCTTCTTATTTCATTCATATGCATTTTAACATGTCTTTGAAGTGAACTTGTTCACTTATGTTCCATCTTTCCCACTTTCTTCCTTTAAGTTACTTATCTTCTTCAGGAAGTAAGTAACTTATTCTTCTGCTTCCTTCTCTTTTCATATGCTTCTTCCATTGGTGGCCTTGAAGATCCTTTCTCTTAAGCCTAACAAACCATAGGATATCCAAGCATGATAATGTTTAGGGTTGTGTTTGGTTCCCCTTAGCTTTTTACCTTTGAATCACCTCTTTTGTCTTCTTCCCCGACTCTACCCTTGCGTTGGGTGCTCCCACATCGACTCTAAGGGATGTGCTGGGTGGTGTTAGAGATCTAGGGTAAGGAAGATTTGGGGGAAAATGTTGGGTGTTGTTGAATTGAGTGGGTTTGAGTTTATTGGTGAATGAGGATTGAAATGATGAGTTGCTGGAACAAGTGTGTGAAGACATTGTTGAGATTGTTTCGATGATGCTTGTTTGCTGAGTGAGTGAATTAGGGTTTACGTATGATTTGATTTTGTTTTCTTTTTTAGCATTGTGGACGCGTGCCAAATGTAACACTCAACCAATTGGGGGACTCGGATTCTACGCAATATCATTATCCTTTTTCTTAATTTGGAAAATAAATATTTAATTTGTTTAGATCATTTAAGTATATGGTTGCTTAATTTTTAGGGAATGAAATCATCCAATCCAATTCACAACTTACTAATTTTTTTTTTAAAAATTAATCAATTGATTCATTAAGAATAAAATTTATTAAATTTATTTATTAGCATATTTTTGATAGAGCGACAATTTAAATTCTTGTTTTCTTATTTTTGAAAAAAAAAACTATTTTATTTTTAAAAAAGAAATTATTTTTTCTTTATTATTAAAAAAATCAATTTTTTTTAACTTTAAGAAGAAAAAAAAATTAAAACAATTTTTTATTTAAAAAATATTTTTTTTTTTTTGAAAAAAAACATCAATTTTTATATTTTCGAAAAAATATATATTTTTTGTATCTTCAAAAAGATCAATTTTTGGTGTTTTAGGAAAAAACGAAATTTTAGTTTTGTATTTTTCTGGAAAACATAGTTTTTGTATTTTGAGAAATATCTTTTGATTTTTTTTTATTTTCAAAAATAAAAATTTTGATTTTCAATAAAAAATATTTTTTCAAAAAAATGGATTTTTGTATTTTAGAAAAAAAATAAAATTTTGTTCTTTAAATAAATTGATTTTTTCACATAAGTTATCATGGTTCCTCTTCAACTGAGAGTTTACCAGTCCCCTTGCAGCACAAGAGATTTCCATTATAATCAAACTAATTACAACTGCTTATACCCTCGAGTAAATTGGATTTTGTACACATGAACCAACTAGTTAGAAATCTCATTTATTCTTCAAATATTTTGTTATCATCAAAATTTTAGAGGATACATGGTATAAACCAAATTTGTTTCAACATCATAGACACTCTTGTTTATAGAGCTTGGTCAAACCACAAATTTAGATTGTATATTGTCACTCTCATGTTGTCTTAGCTTGTTGATTTGTTGTGTTTGTGGTATGAAGGATTGTATCATTTGATCGCCTTGTTTGTATTTATTTATTTTTAAGCAAAATACTCTTTTTGGTCCCTCAACTATAGGTCATGGTTCACTTTGGTCCTTTATCTTTTTTTTGTGCCAAATTGGTTCCTTAATTTTTAAAACGATGCAAATCAGTCTCTGTCGTCTATTTCGTTAGTCAAAGTCGGTTAAATATCTATGTGACACGTTTGACCAACTATTGTGATGGAGTTAGCGTCGGAAAAACCGACGCTAAATTATTTCTATATTTTCTTTTTCATCTTCATCATCCATATTTTTTTGTTCATCTTCAAATTGTATCAATCTCCTCAAAAAAATAATAACCCACCAAACAACGGATAAATTAACAATTCAATGAAACTCTAATAATCTACTTTAATTTATTTCTCTTTAATTTTGTTAATTTTTCCCAAAACCCAGATTTCCAAAATCCATATTACAGAAGTGTTTAATTTCCCAAAATCCAGATTCCCAAAACCCAAATTAACAATTCTGGATTTTTTTAAATTTGTATCCTTGTAAACATTGTTGAGGTATTGAGGAGTATTGGAATATCTACACTCAACTAACATCCTTCATCGCGACTTGAAACCTGAAAATCTTCTAATTAATGCAAAATGTGACCTAAAAATATGTGATTTTGGGTTAGCACGCACAAACTGCAACAAGAACTAGTTTTTGATAATCAAATTTATTGAATTTCCAAAGGCAGAGACAAAGGGAATCTGGGTTTTGGGAAATCACTTTTGCTGGAACCCCTTTCTTGCTGATTTTAGATATTATTATGTAGACCTATTCTTAGGGTGTCCAAAGTGAAATTATGGCAAAATTTTATGGAGCTTTAAAAGCCTATCGAATCTAAGTGTAAATTTATTTTCATCTTCGATGTTTTTTCAGGTGAAAGGTCAAGAATTTTAAACTATGAAGGAAGGGTTTTCGCTGCGGAAGAAGAACCAGATGTATACCGAATATGGATGCCTGATGATGACTGTCCTGGACTCGCTATGTCAAGATTATGGCGTAATTGCAGCTCCATATGTGTTTTACATGAAAATTAGGAAACACAATGAATTTGTTGTTTTAGCAACTGATGGGGTAAGAATAAATGGGAATGTTTGTTTTCGGTCGAACACCAAGCTTTCTTCAATAATAGCGTTTCTCTCTGCAATCTTTTTCTCACACTATTTCAAAAACTTTGTTGAATTTTGTTTCACACACACTCTTTCGATCAAAATCTAAAGATTTTCCTAATGTATGTTATCGTGAACATGATGGAATGACAAAAACAAGTTCAGAACGGGAATGTCGGTGCGACGTACGTCAAAGTCATGATTGATGAACAATTGGGAACTCTCTCTGCATATGGTTTATGAAATTGATTGTAGAGCTATGCTAGTGTATTTTAGTAGTTGTTAATGTTGGGTTATGTTCGTGAAATTTGTGATTTACTTCTATTTGTATGTAATATTCCAAGCTTCTCCTCTTGTTATGTTGGACAACCGCAGCTGATGTTGCGGCCGATACAACAGTTGCATTGGCAACTTCATCATTAGTATTTAAAGTCTCAAATCCATCCTATTCCTCAAAATTTCTTCAAGAAACCATCAATGTCAGTTCAGTTCCAGTTCTCTAACACATTCAAGTTACATTTTGTTTTATTACTTTTCATACTCTCTTATCAATGAAATAATGTTTTATTTATTTCTCTAGGTATTCAATGTTGTAGACTGTTACAGAGTTGTGAGAAGCATAAACAGTTTCAAGCATAAACAAGGTTTGACAATACCTAAATTATGAAGCACTTGATAAGTTGTGTTTGACAATCATGGGCTGCTCTCTCCCCAGCTAGATGCAGTTCTTTCTATAAGTTGTAACTGGTTTGCGAATTAAGTTTACCAAAATTTCCAGAACTCAGTAAAAGATTTCCCTTCTCATGAAATCTCAATTTAGATCATACTTATCTTCTGTTATGGGATCGTGAAGCTGATATATACGAGCTCGCTTATTAGAAAGCATATTGCTCTCACATTCATAAGGGTCAGCTTAAGATACATGGAATTTAAATGAGTTTACGAGGTCTGGTTATCAGCTCTATTATCATATTTCACAACATTTACTGGATCTTTGAGATGCATGATTCAATAGTGGAGTACTTATGAATGATGAATTTGTTACTTCTTATCATAATTATTTTGTGTGTCTAGTAGAAATTTGCTACTGGTTTTTCAGGATCGAAGACGGAAGAAGAGTAATGCCACAGATGTTGACGTGGAGACACATATGTAATGATATCAGTGATTCCCGTCATGGAAAACTATCGATTTCTGATTGTAGTTAAATTGATACTTCAAATATCATGTAATCTAACACTCTATTTCAGTTTTAAAATTGATTTGTATTGTAGAGAAATTTTGTTTCAGTGACGGGGTTATTGAAATGAGGCGACAAGTTTTGGATGTATTTATAAATATAATAACGTTGCATCACGAAATTCAACAAAGTGAGGATCTGAAACTATCTAAATTCTCAAACATGATATATTGCAATTATTAGTCAATAAGACTCTTTACTAAAAGACATTAACAACCTTTGGATCTGTATTTTTGCTTCAAACAAATTAGGAAGATGGATACAGGGGCTTGCTATTTTAGTTTTACCTTACATTTAAAATTAATTTGAATTCAAATGAAGTTTAATTATGATACTATATAATTAGAATTAATTTAACTTTTTTTAAGGTTTGTGTCTTATTGATTATCCTCCTGATTATTTGAATTGTTGATGCTATCGAGTTATTGAAGAAATCACTAAGCCACAACATCTATTTCATGATCACACCCTCAGCCCCTCTTTCATGGTCCAATATGATCCCTATTTCATGATCACACCCTCGACCCCTATTTCATGACCACGTACGATCCCTATTTCATGACCGTACCAACATCACAACAACGACATACCCCACCTTGGTATATTAAACAACTTATGCAATATGTCATGCAACATCAATGACATACATGCATACTCACAACATCTACATCATATAACATCAACAACAACAACCACATATCGCAACATCAATCAATATACTACTAATTATCATCATCATGATTATCATGCATTTCGTAACATATAATCATATAGTTCAACTTATATCATGACAACGCAACACATAACATATCATATACTCATATATTATTAATAAGCATATGAAGCACAACATCACAACAACCACTATGAACACATCAATCATGTTTAAATTCAAATCACACTAATTATCCCTACAATTAAGTGTATAGCTCATCTTTCAATACCTCCAACTACACTCCATCAATTCCTAGGCATTACTAAGCATCAAATAATTTTTCGAAATTTAAAAATTAATTTTCATGCTCCAGGGCTCGCTAAGCGAGGGTCATCGCTCGCTAAGCACCGAACTCGCTGATTCTGCTTGCTAAGCAAGCTCTGCTATTTCGCAAATCGCTCAACCGCTCTCTGCTCTCAAAACCTGCTACGAAAACAGTTTTCCAGAACACCAAAACCAGCCAGAATTCTTAGCAATTACCAATTTTATTCTCTAATTCATGTAATAATCAACCAACAACAACAAACAGTTCTTAATTCAATGAAATTCTTCAACCATTCATCACAATCTCAATCCCTAATTCTCAACCTATCCAATTCCCATTATAAAACCCTTAAGATGGAAGAATCCCACCATTACCTTAGGTTTCGTTGAGAAATTCTTCTCCTTTGCGAACTTTTATTCCCGATTAAGCCTTATCCTCTTCTTCTCCTCTTCACACCTTTCACAATCGCTTTTTAGTTTCTCTAGCACGATTATGTTTCACTGACAAGGCAACTGAGGATGATGGGCTTTCAGTCTTGATGGGCTCAAAGGCTTGGCAAGGGTTTCGACAATCTTTCAATCCACCTCTACGTACTTGAACGAGGCCAAGTGGCTGAAGAAAATATCTTTTTCCCCACATACTGTCACAATCTGTCCTTCCCAGACAAATTTAAGTTTCTGATGAAGGGTTGAAGACACTGCCCCCGCTGAATGTATCCATGGTCGCCCCAACAAACAACTGTAGGCCGGTTGGATATCCATGACGTAAAAAAGTAGTATTGAAGACTTGTGGTCTGTAACACGGTGGGAGAACTGACTTTCTATAAATGTTGCGGATAGCAAGAGTCGCCACCGACTTTTATTTTATCTAAGTGGAAAGGACATAAAAGAACAGGAAATACCTGTTTTTAAAAGACTTGGGTTCGGGGGGTAGGTTATATAAAGGGAAGGTGTTAGCACCCTTTATATGCATGGTTATCCATGGGCTCTTAGTTACTTAGCTCACTTAAATGTTATTGAAAAGTGTAGTGTGTGATTAGAAATTTTCTAAGTACTTTGTAATGATCCTCGTGTGGATGTATACAAAGCCTTGTTTGAAAAATGTTTAAGAAAAGTGATGTGTGAAAAGTAGTTTTAAGATGTGAGCAAGTAACTAGGAGGTACCTACCCTAAGCTAAGTCATTCAAGTTCTTTTATGTTTCTTCAAGAGTAAGACTATCCCTATTATTAAGGAATAGATAGTCATTACTTTGGATTTGTTTAAGGGACGGGTGTAGGGTCATCGTATGGTCAATGAAGGCAACTTAAGGGGTGTCTTTAGCAATTCGTAGGGACTGTCATCATTTATTCGAAGGGATAAGGTCATTATATCGTAGGCAGCCTCGTAGGGACTTGACCTTTTAAACTAGAAGGGACTTGATGATTTATACTTGAAGAGACTTTGCTTAAGACACCCCTATATTCGAGGGACTTGACCATTTAAAGGCAACCAAAAGCAATACCCTAGGAAGTGCAGATGGCGATCAAAGATCGACTTACGTGTGTGAAAAGTTTATTTTTAAATATTTATCTTTTTTAAAATTAATTATCTAAATTAATTTTAATTACAAGTAGGTTTTCACATCCTATTTACTAACCACACAATTTATATTAAAATAAGAAGCGAAAAGAAAATTCTAAACTATTACAAGGCTTATGGGCAGATACAAAATAATCGGATAAAAATAAATAATAAGAATAATAAAGCAAATATAATAATAAAGCAAGAATAATAGATGTAAATAAATAATAATAATAAATAGAGCAATAATAATAAAGTAATAATAAAGAAATAATAAAAAGATTAGAACTTTTAAAAGAAATTGTTTTAAGTTAAATAAATTAAAATTTTAGAGATTATTAGAAAAATACAAGTTTAAATGGTTTAATAATAAGAAGAAGAATATGTTAAAATTTTATACAAATTATAAAAAAAAAGTATTATAAAAAAATGTATTTATTTAGGTTTATAGAAAATTAGGGTTTATTAGAGTTGGTTAAAAAAATTAGGGTTTTAAAAATAATTAGTTAAACTTAATAAATTAGTTTTATTTACAAAATTATATAAAAAACTATTAAAATAAAAGTTATTATTACATAAAAAATGTTTTTTTTTATAAAAATAGAATAAAATTTTAATTAAGAAAGAGTTATTTTTATTATTGGTTTAAATTTAATAAATTAGTTAAAGTTAATAATAAAAGAATATTAGAAAATAAGAAGAAAAAAAAGAAATTGGTTAAAAAGATAGGACCTGGGAATTGAACCCAGTCCCTTTACCTCAATGATATAGGCCAAAATCATCATATGTTCAACCTGCAAAACAAAACAAATTATATAAAAAAAAATGGGGGACCTGGGGATCGAACCCGTCCCACCAAGCTTACCAACGCAGAGTATCAACCACTGGGACACACGCTTGTGTGTGTTAATATAATGAAAACAAAAAAATAATAAAATAAGTCAATTTCCAAATTCCAAATTTCGCGCCCAGCCATCATCTTCTTCCCAGAACCGTCCAGTTAGGCTATAGTTATAGCTTAACCGTCGCTAAAGCTTGTAGTGACGATTTTTATTCGTCACTAGAGGTCCTGCAAATTGAAAAATTCACAATACATGAAATAAATACATTCTAATGGTACTAAACAATCAATAACAGTCCTATGGATCCAATTAGTCCATCAATTTCATTCTAAATCGTTTCTATCCATGAGTTCCCAAATTCGTCCTCAAGAATCCTAATAATGGTGGTTGGCCGAATATGCATCAAACTTAAAATTAATTAGCCCATAAAGCATCTACACATTGTCACAAACAATATTAAACAAACGAAATTAATTTATCATGCGTAACTTGAAGGAATCGAAAATTTCAAAAAATGTGATAAAAACGAATTCGGTTTGTATGATTGGAGATGTATATGATGATGTTGATGATTGGGATAGTATCAAGGATGTTCAAAGAACATGTTTGAACCTTTAAAACAACTGGATATAGTCTCTAAGCAAAAATCTGATTGCCACTTTTCTTTGAAATTTTTTGACTTTGTTCTTGTTCTTGGAGGCAGAAAATCGTGTCCTTGTGCATTGGGTTATGTTCATCTACTTATAGAGAAGTAAATTAGGTCAAAATCTTATGGATTTGGTGGGCTTGTGAAGTAACTTGATCATGAAGAAACCAATAAACATTAAAGTTCAAAAATCAAATGAATACTTTCTATTTTAGGTCCAATCTATTTTTAACTGATTTCCAGTCATTATAAATATGTCTTCAATGATTTTCAATCAAATATCTCGACCATTATTTGATTTTTCATATTTAATTTATATTTAAATTAAATTTTAGTAACTAAAATCCAAATAAATAGTAAATAAATAATAAAAATCAGAAATTCTTGCCACTGGGTCGTGCTTGGTGTTTTTATGAAGATTGGATTACAAAATTACAAGCCCATTTAGAAAAATTTGGTTTTAATGCCTTATTTTCTTCATACACCCCTAAAAAAACTCCCAACTTTGACAAGACACAAATCCTTAAATTTTAAGGCTATGAAGGTGTTCTTGGAAATTTTGGAAAGATTAAAGAGTTCTATAACAAACCTCTTTGGTCTCATGTCCATATCTTTTACCATTTTCAAATTATGTCCTTTGGAAGATATTGACTTTTTGTTGACTTTTGAAATGACCTGTAATGTTTTAGCTCATACCTTCCAAATGAAGCGTTTTTAGGCTTGGCTTGTGAGACACAAAGTTGTAGAGAATTCAATTTCTTTCAAAATGAGCATTGGATGGGAAATTTTTTATGAAGCATGTGAAGTTATGGCTGGTCAAAGTTCAGTTGACTTCTCCTTAGAAAACCCTAATTTAGAAACTCCTTATTCTTGATGATCTGAAACTTCCTTGATGAATCATGATCAACCCTTTATAAAATGATGAATTTTACTTCATAAACTTGATGTTGGAAAAAAATATTGAATTTTGACTTTGATTTGACCATAGTTGACCTCAGTTCGACTTTTTAACTGCTTTGACTGATTTTTGCATATCTGATCATCTGATTGGGCAAGCTCTTTGGGAAAGCTTTGAAACTTGACATGGGGATTATTGAATACATGTGGGATGTTATGAAGCTCACTTGAGGCCTTGAAAATCATTTTAACCTGAGGAAACTTAAAACCCTAGTTTTGGACACTTCGCTTAGGAGGAGGCATTGTCTGAGGAAACTTCCACACTTCTTGATCAATTGGGAGTCTTGAGGACCTTATGATCATTTAGAAAACTTGAGAGACATTGTCTTTATTGTGGGAGGGAAAATTTTGGGGTACAACAGCTGTCCATGTTTAATTTTCTGAAATCTGAGGAGTTAGATTGGCATGTACGCCATTCGTGACTTGAAGGTTGAAGAGGATTGAACACAAAATCCCAAAACTTTGCACTCGCCTGTGCGTAGAATGATACTGTTGGTTGGTTGTGATGCTTGAATGGGCTTAAAATATGCCATTTGGAGAAAGAGTCTTCAGATATGTTTCTTAAATATGAAGATAACGTTTTGGGAAGAATAAACGACGACCCAAAAAAAGGAGATAACCTTCGGGTAGAATAAACGACGGCCCGAGGTAACAAGATAAACTTTGGGAAGAATAAAAGACGGCCCAAGGTATCAATAAAGATTTTGGGAAGAATAAACGACGGTCCAAAATGAGATATCCTTCGGGAAGAATAAACGACGGCCCGAGGTAACAAGATAACCTTTGGGAAGAATAAACGACGGCCCAAGGTATATAAGGCTTTTGGGAAGAATAAATGACGGTCCAAAATGAGATAACCTTCTATAAGAATAAACGACGGCCCGAGGTAACAAGATAACCTTTGGAAAGAATAAACGACGGCCCAAGGTATCAATATGGCTTTTGGGAAGAATAATCGACGACCCAAAATGAGATAACCTTCGGGAAGAATAAACGACGGCCCGAGGTAACAAGATAACCTTTGGGAAGAATAAACAACAGACCAAGGTAAGTTATGGCTTTTGGGAAGAATAATCGACGACCCAAAATGAGATAACCTTCGGGAAGAATAAACGACGGCCCGAGGTAACAAGATAACCTTTGGGAAGAATAAACGACGACCCAAGGTATCAATATGACTTTTGGGAAGAATAAACGACGGCCCAAAATGAGATAACCATCGGGAAGAACAAATGAGGACCCGAGGTAACAAGATAACCTTTGGGAAGAATAAACAATGGCCCAAGGCAAGTTGTTGATGAAGTTTACCTGTTGGAGAATTAACCTGAAAAACAGGGTTAGTTTGGTGCAAATATAATGATATATACGTATGATATGATATGATATGATACGATATGATGTATGTATGAATGAATTATGAAGCTGAAGCATATAAGTAGCTTCGTAGAACAACTGCCGACTGGGGAAAATAAATCCCGATTCGTTGCTGAGGAGTATGAAGACTTTGTTCCCGTCTTGTTTAAGAATATCCTACTTAGGAACTCCCGTTTTTCGTTCGTCGTACTTTTTATTGAAGGATTAAGTTCCTGAGTATCCTGACTGAGGATAAAAGAGATGAACATAGATCCAGGAGACCTATGTAGTTAAGTATCAATTCTTCGGAGGATATGAAACTGCTTGGAGACTTCGTAGAGCTGGAAGTGTAAGCTATTACTTTAGGTATTCTGTAAGGATATCCGTAAAGATTACTCGGTGGGGATGAATCGGCGAAGCTTCGTTGAATTCCTACCTCCCTTCGTTCTTAGTAAATGTTATTATTGTATTTTATGCATTTCTGGTAAACATCAATCATATTCAAAAGCATATATACATTCAAACATAATCAATGGACGTTTTTCGCTTTAGTAAAAAGGGGAAAAGTAAAGCTGAATAAAGAGGGAAAAGTAAAGCTAAATACGAAAAATGAAGTTTTATTTATTTAGAAATGGGCCTATAAACAGGCAGATTTTAACACGGAGACGGAAATCCTAGTAAGAGGAGTTCGTCAAAGAAATTTTTACAAGAAAAAATAGTTATGTGTAAATAATCCTATTGAGTTTCAAGTTTGCTATTGCCATTATCTACAATTATCTCATCTTCAGCTATTGGAGAAGAAACGATTGGACTGATCGGTATCTGTTGAACTTGACATAGATAACACAACTAGTAGAGGTTGCATGGGTGATCCAACGAGACATAGTCATACGCTTTAATCCCTAACTTTTGCCTGGATTTCCCTTTCAGGTTTTCAATCCACCAGGATACCCTTTTTTGCCCAAGCCGCCTTTTCAGGTTTTCGACTTGCCAGGTGTACATTTTTTTATATATATATATATATATATATATATCCCTAATTTTTGCCTGAACCCTTTTGGTTCACCGGGATGCCCTTACTTTTGCCTAGTCCAGTCAACCTAGCGGGTCTCTTTTCATGCGTAATATTTTTTAACTATGTATGCGTTCATAGGTTGCGGGAAATCTTCACCATCCATAGTGGTAAGTGTAACACCCACTTTTCCCATTTTCTAAAATAACATAAGTTTTCAGATAAATCAGAGTTTAATTAACAAGTGAGTAGCTACATTTTCAAAATCAACTAAAAG